>CM063184.1:92217380-93487737 GCA_031835075.1 Saguinus oedipus | reverse complement strand
GAACACTTAGCCTTACTCCGATTCTCTGAAGAGAAACTCATCAACCCATTTGGTATCTCCTGTAAGAGCCTACCTAGCTATATAGACAAAGTAAATACAAGTGATGGAAAGTTGTTAGACTTGAATAAGATTTTAATTCTTTAATACATGATTTTTCTCATCTAGAAAAAGATTTAGAGTTATAGTATAAAATTTGTAAAACCAGCCGGGCGTGGTGGCTCAAGCCTATAATCCCAGCACTTTGGGAGGCCGAGGTGGGTGGATCACGAGGTCAAGAGATCGAGACCATCCTTGTCAACATGGTGAAACCCCGTCTCTACTAAAAATACAAAAAATTAGCTGGGCATGGTGGTGCAGGCCTGTAATCTCAGCTACTGAGGAGGCTGAGGCAGGAGAATTACCTGAACCCAGGAGGCGGAGGTTGCGGTGAGCTGAGATCACGCCATTGCACTACAGCCTGGGTAACGAGCGAAACTCCATCTCAAAAAAAAAAAATTGGAAAACCTTGGCAAAAGCTTGTATCCAATGTGTTCAAAAGCTTAATAACTCAATATTGCCAGAAGGGCATGTCAAAGAGTGTCCCATTTAAAGGCAGACATTAATATTCTGGTCCCCACCTGAGGCTTTTGAAGCCCTATCATTAGTCAGAAAAAGGCACCTTCTCACCAGAAGATGACTGGATGTCGGCTCATGCTTATCCCTGCCCAAATATCCTTGTGCAGGACGCAGCTAAACAGGTGGTCTGACGGCAACCCTTCTGTATTCTCTGACTCCTTTTCCCTGCTAAATTTTCTCCACAACATACAACAGCTTACAGCCTGTAGCATACTGTATGAGTTAGCATATTTCACTCATTTGTTATCTCCATTCTATAAAACATGCTCCATGACTAGAAGAATTTTTGTCCGTTCTGTTCACTCTCTTGTCACCAGCACCGAGTGTTCCTGATTAATCATCATAGCGTTCAATAATATTGCTGAAATAAGAAACTATAGAGGAAATGAACCAGGTCAAGTGAAATAAAGACAAAATAAATTTTGAAGGCAAAAGGAATAGGATTTCCCTGTTATTTTCTGTCTTGTCAGTAATGTCCTACCATGATAGCCAAAATCAAGAGACGATCATATGAGACTCTTATGATCTGGACCTGAGCACCACTGCACAGCATTAAAATTTTCCCTCTTCGATCGAGACCATCCTGGTCAACAAGGTGAAACCCCGTCTCTACTAAAAATACAAAAAATTAGCTGGGCATGGTGGCGCGTGCCTGTAATCCCAGCTACTCAGGAGGCTGAGGCAGGAGAATTGCCTGAACCCAGGAGGCGGAGATTGCGGTGAGCTGAGATCCCGCCATCGCACTCCAGCCTGGGTAACAAGAGAGAAACTCCGTCTCAAAAAAAAAAAAAAAAGTTTCCCTCTTCCTCCTCCTTTTGGTTCTCTTCTTTGCTCTCCTTGAATTCACCAGTACCAATCCCATTTCTAAGTTAGTGCGACATTTGCCTTCTAGTAATCTGCCACTCTGCAAGTCTGTGAAATCATAATGAATTGGGTCTACTGGTCTCATCATTTTCCATGGCATAAAAGAAGCACTTTGTTTGGAAGAATTTTCAGAAAATTTCCACATAGAGACCATTATAACTAAAGACCACTATTTTTTTTTTTTTTTTTTTGAGATGGAGCCTTTCTCTATCTCCAGGATGGAGTGCAGTGACACGACCTCGGCTCACTCCAACCCCTACCTCCCGGGTTCAAGCGATTCCCCTGCCTCAGCCTCCCAAGAAGCTGGGATTACAGGCACGTGCCACCGTGCCCGGCCCTTTTCCCCCTACCCCACTCCCATAGGCTGTTTTTTTTCTGTTTTGTTTTTGAGACTTAGTCTCCCTGTGTCACCCAGGCTGGAGTGCAGTGGCATGATCTCGGCTTACTGCAATCTCCACCTCCCAGGTTCAAGCAATTCTTCTGCCTCAGTCTCCCTAGTAGCTGGGGTTACAGGCATCTGCCACCACGCCTGGCTAATTTTTGTATTTTTAGTAGAGATGGGGTTTCACAATATTGGCCAGGCTGGTCTCAAACGCCTGACCTGGTGATCCACCCGCCTCAGCCTCCCAAAGTGCTAGGATTACAGGCGTGAGCCACCCCACCTGGCAGTGTCCCCTTTCTTACCTTCAGATACCATTCATTTCAGTTCACTTGACTCAGGCTTCCATCCATGCACATTCTCTCCTAGTTCTTTCTTTCTCCCAAGCTATTTCTTCTCCATCCTTTTGCTGGATCCTTTTGCTCAGCTCTTAGATGGAGATTGTCTCTTCTTAGACCCCTCTTTAACATTCTTTTCTTTTTTTTTTTTTTGAGACGGAGTTTCTCTCTTGTTACCCAGGCTGGAGTGCAATAGTGCGATCTCGGCTCACCGCAACCTCCGCCTCCTGGGTTCAGGCAATTCTCCTGCCTCAGCCTCCTGAGTAGCTGGGATTACAGGCACGCGCCATCATGCCCAGCTAATTTTTGTATTTTTAGTAGAGACAGGGTTTCACCATGTTGACCAGGATGGTCTCAATCTCTTGACTTCGTGATCTACCCGCCTCGGCCTCCCAAAGTGCCCGGCCTGTTTAACATTCTTAAACAGTGACATTCCCTCTTTGGAGTCAGTTAATGACCTCAGCCCAAATGTCTCTGCAGAACTCCAGATTAATATGTCATCTCTACCTGGATGACCTTCAGTCATATCTAAGTTAAACATACAAAACTGAAGTATTAAATCCAATACAACTTCATTACTTTTTTCTT
Source organism: Saguinus oedipus (assembly GCA_031835075.1). NCBI lineage: Eukaryota > Metazoa > Chordata > Mammalia > Primates > Cebidae > Saguinus > Saguinus oedipus. The sequence goes on along the minus strand of CM063184.1, from coordinate 93,484,953 downwards.
CCAGTATTTTTCCTCTTTTGGACCCCCTCGTTTGTGAATGGCACCATTGTCCACTAAGTCAAGACAAAACCTGTCAGGGGTGTTCTTGACTCCTCCTTCACTGTCAGCTTCCGCATCCAAATAACACGGGCGCACACTGAGTTTCCTAGGAAGCAAACTCTTAGATGGAGGTTTGTGAGCAGTTTATTAAGGAGAGTCCTTGGGACCAATCCCTGAAGACAGAAGGGGAAACAGGCAGGACTGAGCAGGGAAAGAAATGAAGTCAAGCAAGAACTGGCTCAACTGACTCCGCGGGGGACTCCAAAGCTGGAGTGACTTTTCAGAGTTACTCTGACCTGAGCTCAGATGGCAAGGCCTTTATGCTCCCACATTAGTACTGGCTATATGATCTGCAGGTCCCAGTGCAAAACGAAGATGCAGCACTCCTTGCTAAAAAGTTAAAAATTGTGGCTGGGCGCAGTGGCTCATGCCTGTAATCCCAGCACTTTGGGAAGCCGAGGTGGGTGGATCACCGGAGGTCAGGAGTTCAAGACCAGCCTGACCAATGGTGAAATCTCGTCTCTACTGAAAATACAAAAAATTAGCTGGGCATGGTGGCAGACGCCCGTAATCTCAGCTTTTCAGGAGAAGGAGGCAGGAGAATTGCTTGAACCCACCTTGAGTAACATGGAGAAATTCCGTCTTTGCTAAAAACACAAAATTAGCTGGGCATGGTGGCACATACCTGTAATCCCAGTTACTCAGGAGGCTGAGGCAGAAGAATTGCTTGAACTCAGGAGGCGGAGGTTGCAGTGAGCTGAGATCCCGCCACTGCCCTCCAGCCTAGGCAACAAGAGCGAAACTCCATCTCAAAAATAAATTAATTAAAATTAAATTAAAATTAAAAATTATAAAAAGGTGACAGGAGAACACTAAACCACTCCCCGACCCCCTTCTGTGTGACTACCCAGGTCACACACACATGAAGCTAAGCCTGTGGAGCTCGCTCTGGAGCCATGGAGCCACGAAGCCCTCCTGACCACTCATTAGATATGGGCAAGGTCTCTCTGCAATTGAGGCAATCCCTGAAAAGGCTAGCAGATAAAGGCTATTTACCAATGGCATTCCCACACAAACTAGGAGTAGCAGGAGTCAGTATGCAAAATTAAGAAGATGCTTTTTGATTAGGAGGTCTCTGATGCTACTTCTGGAGTCCTGAGGTATATATCACCAGTGGTTATTATGAAATGATAAAAAGAATTGCATGGGCCAGGCTCACACCTGTAATCCCAGTACTTTGGGAGGCCAACGTTGGCAGATCACTTGAGGTCAGGAGTTCAAGACCAGCCTGGTCAACATGGTGAAACCCTGTCTCTACAAAAAAAATTAGCCAGGTGTGGTCCCAGCTACTCAAGAGGCTTAGGCAGAAGAATCCCTTGAACCTGGGAGGCATAGGTTGTGGTGAGCTGAGAGCCACTGCACTCCAGCCTAGACAACAGAGTGAGATCTAGTCTTGAAAAAAAAAAATGCACAAATGGTTTAATATTTTTATTACAGGAATATATTAAAAATCATTTTCAGAAACTGGCACTCCCAGAAATAACTGAACATCCTTGAAGAGAGATCTGGGCATGGATCTTCGCTTCAGGTATCCACCACAGTCCCTAAGCCTGTCAATTTCACCACCTTGAAATTTCTTGGATCAATTCTCTCTTCTCAATTGATCCTGTCAGTCTTGGTTAAGATTCTCATCATTTCAGCCAGGTGCAGTGGCACACACCTGCAATCCCAGCACTTTGGAAGGCCAAGGATCACAAGGTCAGGAGTTCAAGATCAGCCTGACCAAGACTGTGAAACCCCATGTCTACTAAAAATACAAAAATTAGCTGGGCAAGGTGGCAGGCACCTGTAATCCCAGCTACCCAGGAGGCTGAGGCAGGAGAATTGCTCGAACCCGGGCAGCACAGGTTTCAGTGAGCTGAGATCCCACCACTGCACTCCAGCCTGGGCGACAGAGTGAGACTCCATTTCAAAAAAAGAGGTTCTTCTCATCTCTTGCATTAACTACTGAAATAATCCCATATCTATTATTTCTCTACTGCTATTCTAGGCTTCACATTCCCCCTACTGCCAATGAGACTGTCATTCTCATTCTTAAAATATAAATAGCTTTGTTTTACCCAAAAGATTAAAATCTAAACCAACATTTCTTAAACTGTGTTTCATAAAACACTAGTCTTCAGGCCGGGTACAGTGGCTCACGCCTGTAATCCAAGCACTTTGGAGGTCAAGGTGGGCGGGTCATCTGAGGTTGGGAGTTTGATATTAGCAAGATGGGCGGATCGCCTGAGGTTGTGAGTTCAAGACCAGCCTGAGCAACATGGTGAAACCCCCATCTTAAAAAAAAAAAAAAGTATGTGTACACTACCAGATTTCTTTTCTCTTTTCTTTTTTTTTTTTTTTTTTTTTTGAGATGGAGTTTTGCTCTTGTTACCCAGGCTGGAGTGCAATGGCGCGACCTCAGCTCACCGCAACCTCCGCCTCCTGGGTTCAGGCAATTCTCCTGCCTCAGCCTCCTGAGTAGCTGGGATGACAGGCACGCGCCACCACGCCCAGCAAATTTTTTGTATCTTTAGTAGGGACAGGATTTCACCATGTTGACCAGGATAGTCTCGATCTCTTGACCTCATAATCCACCCGCCTCAGCCTCCCAAAGTGCTGGGATTACAGGCTTGAGCCACCATGCCCGGCCTCTCTTTTCTTTTTTTTAATTTGAGTTGGGTGGTAGTGGAAGAGAATGTGTACTTGTCATACTAATGATACTAGAAATCAGATAATATAATACATATGCCATGTTACATGACACACCTACTGAAGTTTGGGATGGTATAACTTGTCTAAACATACATTTGATCATAAAGATATGTTTATGTGTACTTATAAAATTATATTGTCGTAATAAACATACTATATTTATTTTCATATCAGTTCAGGGTAGGATGCGCTACCAAATGCGGAAGATATTTTATTACAGACATTTGGTTGTGGACTCTCTCATTCTCTCTCTCTCTAATACACATAAATCTGTGTGTGTTTGTATATTATATTTATATATATCATATACATATGTATATATAAACATACACACTTATGTACAGTTCATATATCCTGTATACGGTTCTTATGCCCATCCAAAGGTGTTAGTCAGTAGCTTTATTATTATTATTTTTGGAGATGGAGTCTCACTCTGTCGCCCAGGCTGGAGTGCAGTGACACAATCTTGGCTCACTGCAACCTCCACTTCCTGGGTCCAAGTGATTCTCCTGCCTCAGCCTCCTGAGTAACTGGGATTATAGGCATGCACCCCCCATGCCCAGCTAATTTTTGTATTTGTAGTAGAGATGGGGTTTCACCATGTTGGCCAGGCTGGTCTTGAACTCCTGACCTCAGGTGATCCACCCTCCTCGGCCTCCCAAAGTGCTGGAATTACAGGTGTGAGCCACCGTGCCTAGCCAGTAGCTTTATAATTTAATAAACAATTGAATTTAATGCTCTTTTTCATTCACGTTTTGTTTGGCTGTGAAGGGCATTTTTCTCTTCTGTCAAGGTGCAGTGTGGGAACATCGGTGATTTGAAGTAATAATTAGGCTTTCTTTTTCTTAGCAGTTCTGCTGTGTTAGTAGGGAATGGAAACGACCAGTAAGAACATTCCCAAAGCATAAACTTTACAAACAGACAGAGTCGAATTTGAATCCCAGCTCTGCTGTTAGTTGACACACTAATGACACGTCAACAGGGGCTCATGTAAGTCAACCCTGGATACAAGTAGATTGTAAATTGTGGAAGGTGGTTAGTGATTAACTGGGAAAGAGGAAAAGAACAGCGGCTGGAAGAGCAAAAGGAAAGTAGTTAGACTGAAATACTTTATCTCTTGATTTTGGTGGTTGTTGCACCAGTATGCTAAGATTCAGGCTGTATAACCTATGCACGGTACCTTTCTGTGTGTACTATTTCTGTGTGTATCATTTAATAAAATGTTTATAAGGCTGATAGTCAGGATCTTGGTGTCCCCCACAAATTGGTCTGTTGAAATCGAATCCCCAGGCCCTGCACCCCTTCTCCGCTGCCGGCTCCCGGGTGTGGTGTTGGCTCCAGCTCTCTGCTCCCACAGCTTGACTTTTGTATACTCATATCTTAATGATATAAAAGTTTACTTAATGAATAAATGGATTTTCTGGTCTGCTAACTTGAGGGAGTTACTCCCAAAAGTAATTTAGTCACAGTGAAAGGATTGCTCAATAGGTCTGTATGGCTCCAATCTTAGATGTGGTTATCGTGACTTATTAAACACAACTGCATAAATGGTTTAGTTTTTTATTAGATGAATATATTAAAAACAACTCAAAAGAAAAATTGCCAGCATCATGTATATATATATATATATATTTTTTTTTTTCCTCTGAAGACTAGTGTTTTTTTTTTCTTTTTTGAGACAGAGTTTCGCTCTTGTTACCCAGACTCCATCTCAAAAAAAAGAAAAAAAAAAAAACTGTAAAAAATTGAGACTGTTGAACTACTGTAGCCAAAAGAAAGTAATGCCAACAGCCAGGCGTGGTGGGTCACGCCTGTAATCCCAGCACTTTGGGAGGCCAAGGTGGTGAATCATCTGAGGTCAGGAGTTCAAGACCAACCTAACCAACATAGTGAAACCCTATCTCTACTAAATATAAAAAATTAGTTGGGCGTGGTGGTGCATGCCTATAGTCCCAGTTACTCAGGAGGCTGAGGAAGGAGAATTGCTTGAAATTGGGAGGTGGAGATTGTAGTGATCTGAGATTGCACATTGCATTCCAGCCTGGGCAACAAGACCGAAACTCTGTCTCAAAAAAAAAAAAAAAAAAGTAAGTAAGTAATACAATGTCCTTTTCTGCTGACATGACTAGAAAACAGGAATGAGGCTGGGCCCAGTGACTCACGCCTGTAATCCCAGCACTTTGGGAGGCTGAGGCAGGCAGATCATGAAGCCAGGAGTTCAAGACCAGCCTGGTCAACATGGTGAAACCCCATCTCTACTAAAAATAGAAAAATTAGCCAGGCGTGGTGGCAGGTGCCTGTAGTCCCAGCTACTCAGGAGGCTGAAGCAGGAGAATCACTTGAACCCAGGAGGCGGAGGTTGCAGTAAGCTGAGATCGCGCTACTGCACTCCAGCATGAATGACAGAGCGAGACTCCATCTCAAAAAAAAAAAAAGAAAAAAAAACAGGAATGAGACCTTGAAAAACAATAACTATATTTAATGGAAAGTCTTTGTAATTCTGTAATAGAACAAATTGCCCCTTTCACCTGTCTCCAACAAAATAAACAGAAATGTTATTGAAATATCAGTATACTTGACTTCAGGATATTTTCCATTAGATCATTTCTGAAATCCAAATGCATCATTCAATTAATGTATGTTTTTGGTGTACAAGTAAAACATCTAACTAAATCAGAGCCTTACAGTCATTGATATCTCAGGATATATATTATGTCTCATCACACTAAGCCATTAACCTAGCTGTTTCTATTAGAAGGCTATAAAAATAAAATTACAAGGTCTTCAGAGGAAAGACAATCTTAGAATTCTAAGCAATGTGTTAGTGTGTACGGCTTTAACATTGGAGCCATATAGACCTATTCAGCAATCCCAATACTTTTGGGAGTAACTCCCTCAAGTTAGCAGACCAGAAAATCCATTTATTCATTAAGTAAACTTTTTTTTTTTTTGGAGACAGAGTTTCGCTCTTGTTACCCAGGCTGGAGTGCAATGGCGAAATCTCAGCTCACCGCAACCTCCACCTCCTGGGTTCAGGCAATTCTCCTGCCTCAGCCTCCTGAGTAGCTGGGATTACAGGCACGCACCACCATGCCCAGCTAATTTTTTGTATTTTTAGTAGAGATGGGGTTTCACCAGGTTGACCAGGATGGTCTCGATCTCTTGACCTCTTGATCCACCTGCCTCGGCCTCCCAAAGTGCTGGGATTACAGGCATGAGCCACGCCCCTGGCCTTAAGTAAACTTTTATATCATTAAGATATGAGTATTAAAAGGTCAAGCTAGATTGTAAAAACACCCAAAGTGCACCTAATTCTTAATAATTAGATATTATTATTAACATAAAATTATATTTTCGTGTTGCATTTTTGTGTTTGTTTAAAAGGAAGATATGGCTGGGGGCAGTGGTTCACGCCTGTAATCCCAGCACTTTGTGAGGCCGAGGCGGGTGGATCATGAGGTCAAGAGATCGAGACCATCCTGGTCAACATGGTGAAACCCCGTCTCTACTAAAAATACAAAAAATTAGCTGGGCATGGTGGCGCGTGCCTGTAATCCCAGCTACTCAGGAGGCTGAGGCAGGAGAATTGCCTGAACCCAGGAGGCGGAGGTTGCGGTGAGCCCAGATCGCGCCATTGCACTCCAGCCTGGGTAACAAGAGCGAAACTCTGTCTCAAAAAACAAAAACAAAAAAAAGAGATGGAGACCATCCTGGCCAACATAGTGGAACCCCGTCTCCACTAAAATACAAAAATTAGCTGGATGTGGTGGTGTGCGCCTGTAGTCCCAGCTACTCAGGAGGCTGAGGCAGGAGAATTGCTCGAACCCAGGAGGCAGAGGTGGCATTGAGCCAAAATCACACTCCTGTATTCCAGCCTGGGGCCTGGTGACAGAGTGAGACTCTGTCTCAAAAAAAAAAAAAGGAAGATATGACAATGAACACATATTTTACAGTCCTGCTTTTTTAAATTGCTGCATAGTATCCAAAGGCTGGCTGTTCCACAGACATTTCCCAAAGTAATGAACATTTTTATTGTTTCTAATTTTTTGCTGTTTCAAATGTACTTTAGAATATCTCTAGAGGGCATGTTAAAAATGGGTATATCCTGGTTGCCTGTGGGAAGAACAAATCGTAGAACAGACACAAGGATTTGAAAAAGATCTTCACTTTTCCCTTAATACCCTATTATACAATTTAATTTTTTTATGTGAAAATAATAATTACTTTTTAAAAAAAAGTTTAGGGCCAGGCGCAGTGGCTCACAACTGTAATCTCAGCACTTTGGGAGACCAAGGCGGGTGGATCATGAGGTCAAGAGATCGAGACCATCCTGGTTAACATGGTGAAACCCCGTCTCTACTAAAAATACAAAAAATTAGTTGGGCATGGTGGTTCGTGCCTGTAGTCCCAGCTACTCAGGAGGCTGAGGCAGAATTGCCTGAACCCAGGAGGCAGAGGTTGCGGTGAGCCGAGATCGCTCCATTGCACTCCAGCCTGGGTAACAAGAGCGAAACTCCGACTCAAAAAAAAAAAGTTTAAATACAATATAAGTTCTGTATAGCCATGAAAATTGAAAAACACAAAAACTGCAATGAACTTGGCTTGTTGGGTGTATTCTATGGTTGCAATCTACTAGACACTGTGTTAAGAGCTGTACGTATGTTGTCTCATTTTGCCTCACTTAATCTTCATAGTAATCTTACAAGACAGGTATTGTCCCTACTTCACAGATAAGAAAATTGAGTGTGAACGAGTTATTTTCTCAAAGTCACAGAGAGAGGCAGTGTGTGACAAAACCAGAATTTAAACCAGATTTTTCCAGCTCAAAACTGCTTGCTCTCAGCCTCTGAATTGTACTAACTGCTCTGCCTCCAAAAAATGCTAACCTCTCCTACCTCTGGCTGTGCTACAGCTTTACCAAATCATTTGCAGGACTCTGGTGAACTAGGTTTTCCCATGTCCATGGACTTTTGCACATTTTTCTTTTCCGATTACAAGCCTTCTCCTCTTTTTTTTTTTTTTTTTTTTTTTTTTTTTTGAGATAGTCTCTCTGTCACCCAGGCTGGAGTGCAGTGGTGCAATCTCGACTCACTGCAACCTCCCTCTCCTGAGTTCAAGCGTTTCTCCTCCCTCAGCCTCCTGAGTAGCTGGGATCAGAGGTGCGTGCCACCACCCCCAGCTAATTTTTGGTAATTTTAGTGGAGATGGGGTTTCACCATGTTAGCCAGGATGGTCTCTATCTCCTGACTTCATGATCCACCTGCCTCAGCCTTCCAAACTGCTAGGTTTACAGGTTTAAGACACCATGCCCAGCCAAGCCTTCCCCTCTTAATTAATCCTTACTTTTTCTTTAATGGTCAAGTTTGATCTCCTCTTGCAATCTTTCCCTAAGCATCATACTTAGTTGAAAGCCTTCTGTCTGCCTTTTCAGCATGCTGTGCTACCAGTGTGTTCATTAATGTATCAGATCACTTGTCTGTCTTCTAGTCAGACGAAACATTCTTAGTGTCAGAAAAATCTAAATATTCCTCACATTACTAGTCCCAATGCTAGTAATATTTAGCACACTTATTTAGCTAGTAATATTTAGCCTCAATTACCATAGGCTGAATTCAAGTTCAAGTTAAGGACTAATATATACAAAGAATCAGAATGCTGGAGCTGCACACTGTAACCTCAGGAGCTTTTTTTTTTTTTTTTTTTTTTTTGAGACGGACTTTTGCTGTTACCCAGACTGGAGTGCAATGGCGCAATCTCGGCTCACTGCAACCTCTGCCTTCTGGGTTCAAGCAATTCTCCTGCCTCAGCCTCCTGAGTAGCTGGAACTACAGGCGCGCACCACCACACCCAGCTAATTTTTGTATTTTTAGTAGAGACGGGGTTTCACCTTGTTGACCAGGATGGTCTCGATCTCTTGACCTCGTGATCCACCTACCTCGGCCTCCCAGAGTGCTGGGATTATAGGCGGGAGCCACCACACCCGGCCAAGGAGCTTTAAAAAACAGATTATTTCGCTTCCCTGAGACTTAATAAATCAGAGCATCTACAGGTGGAAAGCCACAATCTATATTGTTTATATGGCCTTTCAGTGGATGCCAAGTTTGGGAATCTCCGATTACTCTTCCTGTCCCGTTTTCTGGAATATGAACATTGAGATCTAGAGGATAAATCACTGGCCAATGTCACGTGCAGAAGTAAAGACAGGACTTATACTCCAGTCTCTTGATTTATAGCTGCTACACTTAGTTACTGGAAAACTATTTTTTTTATTTTATTTTTCAAAAACTATTTATGAAGTATATCTGGCAGGGTGTAGTGACTCACATCTGTAATCCCATCTCTACTAAAAATATAAAAATTAGCCCAGTGTGGTGGTGCATGCCTGTAATCACAGCTACTCGGGAGGCTGAGGCAGGAGAATTGCTTGAACCTGGGAGGTGGAGGTTGCAGTGAGCCGAGATCACGCCACTGTACTTCAGCTTGGGTGACAGAGCAAGACTCCGTCTCAGAAATTAAAAAAAAAAAAAAGAAAGAAAAAAAGAAAACGAAAGAAGAGACCAACTTAATATGTATGTGTTGCATTCCTGCCAAGCGAAGATCAAGTGTGATCATGAATGCTGAAAGAAAGAGGGTTTCGGGGGGCTGGGGAGGGATAGCCTGGGGATGAATGCCAAGTGTGGGTGAAGGGGAGGAAGGCAGCAAAACACACTGCCATGTGTGTACCTATGCAACTATCTTGCACGTTCTGCACATGTACCCCAAAACCTATAATGCAATAAAAATTTTAAAAATTTAAAAAATTAGGCCCGGGAGCCGGGAGGCTGCGGGCGGCGGCGCTGGATCCGACGCGGAGAGAGAGGCCCCGAGATGCCGAGCAAGAAGAAGAAGTACAACGCGCGGTTCCCGCCAGCGCGGATCAAGAAGATCATGCAGACGGACGAAGAGATTGGGAGGGTGGCGGCGGCAGTGCCTGGCATCATCTCCCGGGCGCTCGAGCTCTTCCTAGAGTCGCTGTTGAAGAAGGCCTGCCAGGTGACCCAGTCCCGAAACGCCGAGACCATGACCGCATCCCACCTGAAGCAGTGCATCGAGCTGGAGCAGCAGTTTGACTTCTCGAAAGACCTGGCGGCATCTGTGCCCGACATGCAGGGAGACGGGGAGGACGACCACATGGATGGGGAGAAGGGTCCCCGCAGGGGCCGGAAGCCAGGCAGTGGCAGCCGAAAGAACGGTGGGATGGGAACGAAAAGCAAGGACAAGAAGCTCTCCGGGACAGACTCCGAGCAGGAGGATGAATCTGAGGACACAGACACTGACGGAGAAGAGGAGACATCACAACCCCCACCCCAGGCCAGCCACCCCCCCGCCCACTTTCAGAGCCCCCCGACACCTTTCCTGCCCTTCGCCTCTACTCTGCCTTTGCCCCCAGCGCCCCCAGCGCCCCCAGGCCCCTCAGCACCAGACGCAGAGGATGAAGAGGATTACTAGTCCTAGCGCCCTCCGCCCCCCAGGCAATCGCCCCTTTTAGTTGGTTTTAGTTGCTCTGGGGGGAGGAGGGAAGGTACAGCTGTTCTTGAATTTATTAAAAAAATTAATAAAAGGGAATCATCAAAAAAAAATAAAATAAAAAATTAAAAAAAAAAAAAAAAAAAAGAGGGTTTCACAGTAGTTCACACAGAGGAGAGTAGTGACTGGTATGTGTCATAACGCAGCACCTGCAGGCCAGTCGTATTGAGCTCATAAAGACCTGGGCTGCGGGAGTCAGTAGCAGAAGCACTTTGCAAGTTGTGGTTTCAACAAAACAACATCATCTATCCCACTAAGTTAATAATAAACATTTTTTTTTGGAAAAACAAAAACCAGTCGCGCGCGGTGGCTCACGCCTGTAATCCCAGCACCTTGGGAGGCCGAGGCTGGTGGATCACGAGGTCAAGAGGTCGAGACCATCCTGGTCAACATGGTGAAACCCCTTCTCTACTAAAAATACAAAAATTAGCTGGGCATGGTGGCCTGTGCCTGTAATCCCAGCTACTCAGGAGGCTGAGGCAGGAGAATTGCCTGAACCCAGGAGTCAGAGGCTGCGGTGAGCCGAGATCACGCCATTGCACTCCAGCCTGGGTAACAAGAGCGAAACTCCGTCTCAAAAAAAAAGGAAAGAAAGAAAAAGAAAAACAAAAAGCAAATCTGTGTAAAAATAAAATATAAATAACCTATATATCTCTAGAAGAATACACAAAATATTAGTAATAGTGTTTACCTTTGGGAAAGGGAACTAGAAAGTTGAGACAATTGGGTGAGAGGGAGAATTACGTTATACTGTCCACTCTTTTGCACATTTTTTACACATTTTGCACATTGCTTTCTAGTTAATAGCCATCAACTAAACTTTATTTTGGATGTGATATTGTATATGAACTGTGAACACAGGAGTTATAATTTTATGTTTGTATCCAGCCAGCCATGGTGGCTTATGCCTGTAATCCCAGCACTTTGGGAGGCCAAGGAAGGTGGATCTCCTGAGGTCAGGAGTTCGAGACCAGCCTGGCCAACATGGAGAAACCCCATCTCTACTAAAAATATAAAAATTACCCGGGCATGGTGGCACCCACTTGTAATCCCAGCTACTCAGGAGGCTGAGGCAGGAGAATCACTTGGACCTGGGAGGCAGAGGTGGCATTAAGCTGAGATCACACCACTGCACTCCAGCCTGAGCAACAGAGTAAGACTGTCTCAAAACAATAAAGAAATAAATCTTATGTTTGCATATATTTTATGTATTAATAAAATAAATTAAATCAATATTTGGACCCAAAAAGACATATATATTTTTCTTTAAACTGATTCAAGCTGGGTGCTTACATCTGTAATCTCAGTATTTGAAAGGCAAAGATAGGAGGACCACTTAAGGCCATGAGCCAGAGTTCAAGAATGGAAGAATGGGCCTGGACAACATATCAAGACTCCATCTCTAAAAAAAAAAAAAAAAACTGTTAGCCGAGTGCAGTGGTGTGCACCTGTTAGCCGGGTGCGGTGGTGTGCACCTGTAGTCTTAATGACTGAGGCAGGAGGATCAAAGTTGCATTGAGCTGTGATCACACGATTGCACTCCAGACTGGGCCATAGAGTAAAACCCTGTCTCCAAAATTAATGAATAAGTAAATAATAAGCTGATTCACACATTACTCACCAGGCAAGGGTGCAGGTGTGTGCATATGTATTGGAGGGTCAGTGGGAGGAAGCATCCAGCAGAATTGAAGAGGTTCATCGGGGACCTAGGAAGAACTCCACAAGTGGCCCTGAGCATGGTTGCTGAAGAACCAGCAGAGGGCAGACAGGGCAAGCCAGTTTCTGAAATGGGCCACTGAGACGAATTTAGCCTTTTCCCTAAGAACATTGAGAAGCCCTTGTTCTTGACATTACATTAATCATTTCAGAAATCTATTTTTGTTGCGGCATTTAACATTCTAAAATGACATTATTTTAAAATATCATTTGTTTCTTTCCAAATTAGGTCAAAGGGTTATACACCATGATCAAGTGGAATTTACCCTGGGATGGAAGCGAGACTCCATCTCAAAATAAACAGAAAACAAAAGATGAAAATCACATCGTCATTTCCATAGAGGCAGAAAATGCATTTGACAAAATGTCACATAATTCACAATAAAAACTCTCAACAAATTAGCTATAGAAGAAACAGACTTCAGCCGGGCGTGATGGTTCATGCTTGTAATCCCAGCACTTTGGGAGGCCAAGGCAGGCAGATCACTTGACTCAGGAATTCGCGACCAGTCCAGGCAACATGGTGAAACCCCATCCCTACCAAAATACAAAAAAAGTTAGCTGGGCATGATGGCAACTTGCCTGTGGTCATCGCTACTCTGGAGGCTGAGGTGGGAGGATCACTTGAGCCTGGGAGCCAGAGGCTGCAGTGAGCGGAGATTGTCACCGCACTTCAAAATGGGTGACAGAATGAAATTCTGTCTCAAAAAGAAAGAAGAAGTAAAAGAAAAAGAAAGAAAGAAATGTACTTCAACATGATAAAGGCCACAGATGCCAGGCGCATCCTAGCACTTTGGGAGGCCGAGGCAGGTAGATTGCCTGAGCTCAGGAGTTCGAGACCAGCCTGGGCAACACGATGAAACCCCATCTTTACTAAAATACAAAAAATTAGCTGGGCATGGTGGCATATGCCTGTAGTCCCAGCTACTCGGGAGGCTGAGGCAGAAGAATTGCTTGAACCAGGGAGGCAGAGGTTGCAGTGAGCTGAGATCGCACCACTGCACCCCAACCCAGATGACAGACTGAGACTCCAATTCTGTCTCAAAAAAAAAAAAAAAAAAAAAGGCCATAGACAACAAGCCGATAGCTACCACACTCAATGGTGAAAAGCTGAAGTCTCTCCCTAGGAGCAAGACTAGAGCGTCCATTCTCATCACTTCTATTCAACATAATACTAAAATTTTTAGCCAAAGCTACCACACAAGAAAAAGGGGAAAAAAGGCATTCAGGTAGGAAAGGAAGAAGTAAAATGGTCTCTGTTTGCAAATAACATGATCTACATATAGAAAACCCAAGGGGCCGGGTGAGGTGGCTCACGCCTGTAATCCCAGCACTTTGGAAGGCCAAGGCAGGCGTGTCTCCTGAGGCTGGGAGTTTGATGCTAGCCTGATCAACATGGAGAAACCCTGTCTTTACTAAAAATACAAAATTAGCTGGGCATGGTGGCACATGCCTGTAATCCCAGCTACTTGGGAGGCTGAGGCAGGAGAATTGCTTGAACCCAGGAGGCGGAGGTTTTGGTGAGTCGAGATTGCACCATTGCACTCCAGCCTGGGCAACAAGAGTGAAACTCTGTCTCAAAAAAAAAAAAAAAGGAAAACACAAAAGACTCCACACCAAAAGAAAACTAAGAATAAATTAATTTAGTAAAGTTGCAAGATATAAAATCTACATACAAATATCAGCCGCATTTCTATATGCTAACAATAAACTATTTGAAAAGAAATTAAAAATACAATTTCATTTACAATAGCATCAAAAAGGATAAAATACTTATAAATTACCCAAGAAGTGAAATCTTTATACACTAAAAACTATAAGAGAGATGGAGAGTGGTGACTCACACCTATAATCCCAGCACTTTGGGAGGCTGAGGTGGGTGGATTGCCTGAGGTCAGGAGTTCGAGGTCAGCCTGGCTAATATGGTGAAACCCCGTCTCTACTGACAATACAAAAAAATTACCCAGGTGTGGTGGCACATGCTTGTAGTCCCAGCTACTCGGGAGGCTGAGGCAGGAGAATCGCTTCAACCAGGAGGCGGAAGTTGCAGTGAGCTGAGATCGCACCACTGCACTCCAGCCTGGAGTGAAATTCTGTCTCAAAAAAAATAGAAAAAACTGTAAGACATTAATGAAAAAACTTGAAGCAGACACAAGTAAAAGAAAATATATTCTATGTTCATGGATTAGAAGAATCAATATTGTAAAAATGTTCATACTATCCAAAGCAATCTACAGATTCAATGAAATCCCTATCAAAATTTCAATGTCATTTTTATAGAATTTTTTTAATTCTAAAATTCATACTAAAAATTAAAAAAACCTGAACAGTCAAGGCAACCATGAGCAAAATGATCAAAGCTAGAAATATCACACTTCCACTGGGTGTGGTGGTTCACACCTGTAATCCCAGCACTTTGGGAGGCTGAGACAGGTGGATCACCTGAGGTCAGGAGTTCAAGACTAGCCTGGCCAACATGGTGAAACCCTGCCTCTACTAAAAATACAAAAATTAGCCGGGCAAGGTGGCAGGCGCCTGTAATCCCAGCTGCTTGGGAGGCTGAGGCAGGAGAATGGCTTGAGCCTGGGAGGCGGAGATTGCAGTGAGATGAGATTGTGCCACTGCACTCCAGCCTGGGTGACTGAGCGGGACTCTGTCTCAGAAAAACAAAAGAAAATAAATATATATCATACTTTATCATTTTAAGCTGTATTACAAAGCAGTAATGTAGTTTGTTTATTTATTTATTTATTTAAAGACACAGTCTCACTCTGTTGCCCAGGCTGGAGTGTAATGGTGTGATGTCAGCTCACTGCAACCTCCGTCTCCCAAGTTCAAGTGATTCTCATGCTCAGCCTCCCAAATTGATGGGATTGCAGGCAGGTGCTACCATGCCTGGCTCATTTTTGCATTTTTAGTAGAGACGGGGTTTTACCATGTTGCCCAGACTGGTCTTGAACCCCTGACCTCAGGTGATCTACCTGCTTCAGCCTTCATGTGTGCTGGAATTAACATGCATGAGCCACTGCACCCAGCCTTGCAATAAAGTTTAAATATCAGACAGATACAGAAAAACAAACTGTATGATCTCATTTACATTCAGAAATCTAAAACAGTCAAACTCACAGAAGCAGGAGATACACTGGGACGCTGGGATTGCCAGGAGTTGAGGGGTGTCTGAAATGGAGACATGCTGGTCAAAGGACACAAACATTCAGTTATAAGATGAATAAATTCTGGGGATATAACATACAAGATGGTGACTAAAGTTGACAATACTGTGGTAGTGTACTCGAAATTGCTGAAAGAGTAGATCTTAAGTGTTCTCCAACATGGTGAAACGCCGTTTCTACTAAAAATACAAAATTAGCCAGGCCTGGTGGTGCAGGCCTATAATCTCAGCTACTCCAAAGACTGAGGCAGAAGAATCATTTGAACCTGGGAGGCGGATGTTGCAGTGAGCAGAGATCGCGATATTGTACTTCAGCCTGGGTGAAGAGCAAGACTCCATCTCAAAAATAAATAAATAAATCAGATTATAAAGGAGCTGAAAAATTCCTGTAGCCTATAACATTGTAGCCATCATAATGTTGTAGTGCCTGTGTTTCTGGTGATGCTGGCATATACAAACCTACTGCACTGCTAGTCATATAAAAATGCAGCACATACAATTATGTACAATACATACTGCTTGATAATTATAATAAATGACCACGTTCCTGGTTTATGTACTTACTATACTATACTTAGTATTATTATTTTAGAGTGTACTCTTAGTATTTAAAAAAGTCAAGCGCTAACTGCAAAACAGCCTAAGGCAAGTTCTTCAGGCTACTCCAGAAGGCATTTTTATTACAGGAAATGACAGATTCATGCATATTATTTCCTCTGAAGACCTTCCAATGGGACAGGACGTGGAGATGCAAGACAGTGATGTTGATGCTCCTGTCCCTGTGTAGGCCTTGGCTAATGTATGTGTTTGTGTCTTAGTTTTTAACACAAACGTTTAAAAAGTTTAAAATAAAAATTTTTTAAAATAGAAAAAGCGTACCAAAAAATATAAAGCAAGACAGTTTTGTACAGATGTACAATGTGTGTTTTAAACTAAGTGTTATTACAGGAGTCAAAATTTTTTTAAAAATTTTAAAGTGTATAAAGTAAAAAAGTTACAGTAATCCCAACTACTTGGGAGACTGAAGCGTGAAAATCACTTTAATCCAGGAGGCAGAGGTCTCATTCAGTGAGCCGAGATCATGCCTCTGCACTCCAGCCTGGCAATAGAGTGAGACCCTGTCTCAAAAAATATATATAAAGAAAAAAAAAGTTACAGTAAGCTAAGGTTAACTTGTTATTAAAGAAAGAAAAAAGGTTATAAATTTAGTGAAGCTTAAATGTAGTGTTTATAAAGTCTACAGTAATGTTCAGTAAGGTGCTCGGCCTTTACATTCAATCACCACTCATTCACTGAGTCACCCAGAACAACTTCCAGTCCTGCAAACTTCAAGCATGATAAGTGTCCCATACAGGCCTGCCATTTTTATCTTGTATATCACATTTTCACTGTATCTTTTTTTTATTATTATTTAGACAGAGTTTCACTCTTGTTACCCAGGCTGGAGTGCAATGGCACAATCTCGGCTCACCGCAACCTCCGCCTCCTGGGTTCAGGCAATTCTCCTGCCTCAGCCTCCTGAGTAGCTGGGACTACCGGCGCGCGCCACCGTGCCCAGCTAATTTTTGTATTTTTAGTAGAGATGGGGTTTCACCATGTTGACCAGGATGGTCTCGATCTCTTAACCTCGTGATCCACCCACCTCGGCCTCCCAAAGGGCTGGGATTACAGGCTTGAGCCACCGCGCCCGGCCTAGCCCAGCTAATTTTTGTATTTTTAGTAGAGATGGGGTTTCACCTTGTTGACCAGGATGGTCTCAATCTCTTGACCTCGTGATTCACCCGCCTCAGCCTCCCAAAGTGCTGGGATTACAGGCGTGAGCCACCGTGCCCGGCCTTTTTACTGTATCTTTTCTGAGCCCGGCCTTTTTACTGTATCTTTTCTGAGTTTACATGTGTTTAGATACACAAATACCACGGTGTTACAATTGCTTACAGTGTTCAGTACAGTGTCATGCTGTACAGGTTTGTAAATAGGCAATGCCACACAGCCTAGGTGTGTAGTAGGCTGTATCAACCAGGTTTATGTAAGTACACTTTACGACGTTCCTATGGCAACAATCACCTACCCATGCACTTCTCAGAATATATCCCTGTCATTAAGCAATGCATGGCTGTATATGGATTCATTATAATTTTCTTTTTTTTTGTTTTTTTTTTTGAGACGGAGTTTCGCTCTTGTTACCCAGGCTGGAGTGCAATGGCGCGATCTCGGCTCACCGCAACCTCCGCCTCCTGGGTTCAAGCAAGTTTCCTGCCTCAGCCTCCCAAGTAGCTGGGACAACAGGCACGCACCACCATGCCCAGCTAATTTTTGTATTTTTAGCAGAGACAGGGTTTCACCTTGTTGACCAGGATGGTCTCGATCTCTTGACCTCATAATCCACCCTCCTCGGCCTCCCAAAGTGCTGGGATTAAAGGCGTGAGCCACCGCACCCAGTCTTAGAATTTTCTTAAAAACAGAGATTAGCCAGGCATGGTGGCTCACACCTGTAATCCCAGCACTTCAGAAGGCCAAGAGGCAGGTGGATTGCCTGAGCTCAGGAGATTGAAACCAGCCTGGGCAACACGGTGAAACCCCGTCTCTACTAAAATACAAAAAAATTAGCCAGGCATGGCAGTGTGGGCCTATAATCCCAGCTACTGGGGAGGCTGAGGCAGCAGAATTGCTTGAATCTAGGGAGCAGAGGTTGCAGTGAGCTGACATCGTGCCACTGCACTCCATCCTGGGCAAAAGAGCAAGACTCCATCTCCAAAAACAGAGGTTAAAAATCTTTTTTTTTTTTTTTTTTTTGAGACAGGCTGTCACCCAGGATGGAGTGCAGTGCAGTGGTGCAATCTTGGCTCACTGCAACCTCCACCCCAGGTTCAAGGGGTTCTTCTGCCTCAGCCTCCCAAGTAGCTGGGACTACAGGCACATGCCATGACGCCCAACTAATTTTTGTATTTTTAGTAGATATGAGGTTTCACCATATTGGCCAGGCTGGTCTCGAACTCCTGACCTCGTGATCTGCCCACCTCAGCCTCCCAAAGTGCTGGGATTATAGGCGGGACCATGCCCTGCCAGGTTAAAAATCTTGTGTGAGCGAGGGACAGACTCACTATGGATGTCCATAGGTGATCCTGCTGTTTCAACTACACTTCCACACTCATCACCAGTATCAGAAAACCCAAACCATTAAGATCTCTTTTTTTCTTGAGACCGAGTCTGGCTCTATCGCCCAGACTGGAGTATAGTGGCACAATCTCAGCTCACTGCAACCTCCGCCTCCTGGGTTCAAGTGAATCTCCTGCCTCAGCCTCCTGAGTAGCTAAGATTACAGGCACCTGCCTCCACACTTGGGTAATTTTTTGTATTTTTAGTAGATACAGGGCTTCACCATGTTGGTCAGGCTGGTCTCACACTCCTGACCTCATGATCCGCCTGCCTCAGCCTCTCAAAGTGCTGGGATTACAGGCGTGAACCACGGTGCCTGGCCATTAAGATCTCTTAAGCAACAGCTTGTAGTTGCTGAAAATTTACACTGAGTGGGAACTATGGAGTATTCAGGAGAATAAAATAAACAGAGCTTCTGCCTTCAAGGACAGGAAAATGAGATGTCTACTTATGCAATGATAATGAGCAATGCACAGAGACCTATTATTATGCAGTAGCTAAATGTGTGAATTAGACAAGTGATTGAGTACTTCAGAAAAGAAGTCTGTGCTGGCTGCTTGGAGCTGGGGAATAGACAGAACTTGAGCTGAAATAATAACGTTCAGCTAGGATAAGCTGAGATGTGGGAGACTAAAAGACGAAGCACTTTGGCTTCATCATTTCATCAATATAGTCATAGTACAGCTATGGAGCCATGGTTACTCCAGATAAAAATGCATTGTTTGGTCTGGCACAGGCTCACGCCTGTAATCTCAGCATTTCAGGAGGCCAAGGCGATGGATCAAGAGTTCAGGAGTTCCGGATCAGCCTGGCCCACATGGTGAAACCCCATCTCTACTAAAAATTTAAAAAAAAAAATTAGACGGGCTTGGTGGCAAACTCCTGTAATCCCAGCTTCCCAGGAGTCTGAGGCAGAGAACTGCTTGAACCCAGGAGGCAGAGGTTGGAGTGAGATCACGCCACGGCACTCCAGCCTGGGCAACAGAGTGAGACTCCCATCTCAGAAAAAAAAAATGCATTGTTTCGTTCTACTTGTGAATCCGAGTTCCATGTGGCTGGGGCCCTTCTTCCGCAGCAGCCCTGGAGGGCAATAGCTGGGACTTTGCACTACCCCATCTTGGCAATTTCCTCACCGCAGACCCCTCCCCTCTCTGTACACAATAAAACCTTTCCAGAAAGATCAATCTAATTGTGAAGAAACATCAGACAACTCCAAACTAAAAGTCATTCCAGACAGGGCGTGCTGGCTTACTCCTGTAATCCCAGCATTTTGGGAGGCTGAGGCGGGTGGATCATGAGGTCAGGAGATCAAGACTGTCCTGGCTAACACAGTGAAACCACATCTCTACTAAAAATACAAAGTAGTAGCTGGGCGTGGTGACAGACACCTGTAGTTCCAGCTACCAAGGAAGCTGAGGCAGAAGAATAGTTTGAACCTGGGAGGCAGAGGTTGCAGTGAGCCGAGACTGCACCACTGCACTCCAGCCTGGGAGACAGAGCAAGACTCTGTCTCCCTGTAAAAAACAAAGAAAGAAAGAAGAAAGAGAGAAGAAAGAAAAAGAAAGAAGAAAGAAAGAAAGAAAGAAAGAAAGAAAGAAAGAAAGAAAGAAAGAAAGAAAGAAAGAAAGAAAGAAAGAAAGAAAGAAAGAAAGAAAGAAAGAAAGAAAAGAAAGAGAAGAAAAGAAAAAAAGAAAAAAAGAAAAGAAAAAGTTATTCTAATAACTAAACTATGTTCTTCAAAAATGTCAATGTCAGGCAAGGCGAGGTGGCTCACGACTGTAATCCCAATACTTTGGGAGGCCGAGGTGGGCAGATCACCTGAGGTCATGAGTTCAAGACCTGCCTGACCAACATAGTGAAACCCCACTTCTACTAAAAATACAAAAATTAAGCCAGGCACGGTAGCTCATGCTTGCAATCCCAGCACTTTGGGAAGCCGAGGCGGGCGGATCACGAAGTCAGGAGTTCAGGACCAACCTGACCAACAAGGTGAAACTCTGTCTTTACTAAAAATACAAAAATTAGCCAGGCATGGTGGCATGCACCTGTAATATCAGCTACTTGGGAGGCTGAGGCAGGAGAATCGCTTGAACCCAGGAGGCAAAGGTTGCAGTGAGCCAAGGTCGTGCCACTGCACTCCATCCAGCCTGGGTGACAGAGCGAAACTCTGTCTGAAAAAAAAATTACAAAAATTAGCCTGGGGTGGTGGCACGCACCTGTAATCTGAGTTACTCAGGAGGCTGAGGCAGTAGAATCGCTTGAACCCACATGATAGAAGCTGCAGTGAGCCAAGATCGTGCCATTGCACTCCACACTGGGTGACAAGAACGAAACTCTCTCTCAAAACAAAACAAAACAAAATGTCTGTGTCATAAAAAACAAAACAAACAGAAAAGGAAAGACTGAGAATCTGTTGCAGATTAAGGAAGAGTGAAAAGATGTGGCATTCAATATGACACATAATCCTAGACCGAATCCTTGAATTTTTTTTTTTTTTTTTGAGACAGAGTTTCGCTCTTGTTACCCAGGCTGGAGTGCAATGGCGCGATCTCGGCTCACCACAACCTCCGCCTCCGGGGTTCAGGCAATTCTCCTGCCTCAGCCTCCTGAGTAGCTGGCATTACAGGCACGCGCCACCATGCCCAGCTAATTTTTGTATTTTTAGTGGAGATGGGGTTTCACCATGTTGACCAGGATGGTCTCGATCTCTTGACCTCGTGATCCACCCGCCTCAGCCTCCCAAAGTGCTGGGATTACAGGCGTGAGCCACCGCGCCCGGCCAGAATTTTTTTTAATTTTCATCAGGCAACACCTCATTCTGTACCTCAGAATGTCTTCCCCTTACACTTTATTTATTTATTTTTGTAGAAACTGGGTCTTGCTATGCTGCCTAGGATGTTCTCCAACTCTGACCTCGAGCATCCCCTTGACTTGACCTCCCTAAATTCTGGGATTAAAGGCATGAGCCACTGTGCTTGGCCTTAAATGTTATTTTTAAAACTGTAGTAAAGGACATTACTGGGACAACTTACAAAATTGAAATATGGACTGCAGATAAGACAAAAAATTGTATCAATATTTGAATTAGATAACTATACCATATGTGGTTGATGTGGTTACATGAGAGAACGTCCCTGTTCTTAGGAAATCCTGAAGTACTGAGGGAGGAAGAAACATGATCTATGCATCCTACTCTCAAATGATTAGAAAATTCGTGGTGGAGCTCGGTGGCTCATGCCTGTAATCCCCACAATTTGGGAGGCCAAGATGAGTGGATTGCTTGAGCTCAGGAGTTCAAGACCAGCCTGGGCAACATGGCAGAACCCAATCTCTACAAAAAATTAGCCTGGCATGGTGGTGAGTGCCTATAGTCCCAGCTACTCTGGAAGCTGAAGTGAGAGAATCGCCTGAGTCCAGAAAATCAAGGTTTCAGTGAGCTATGATCATGCCGCTGTATTACAGCCTGGGCAACAGAGTAAGATCCTGTTTAAAAAGAAAGAAAGAAAATTGTGTGTGTGTCTGTGTGTGTGTGTGTGTGTGTGTGTGTGCGCGCGCGCGCGCATGTATAAAAAGAGAACTTTGGGAGGCCGAGGCGGGTGGATCACGGGGTCAAGAGATCGACACCATCCTGGTCAACATGGTGAAACCCCGTCTCTACTAAAAATACAAAAATTAGCTGGGCATGGTGGCGCGTGCCTGTAATCCCAGCTACTCGGGAGGCTGAGGCAGGAGAATTGCCTGAACCCAGGAGGCGGAGGTTGCGGTGAGCTGAGATCGCGCCATTGCACTCCAGCCTGGGTAACAAGAGCAAAAAAAAAAAAAGAGAGAGAGAGAGAGAGAAAGCAAATATAGCAAACTGTTAAATATTAGTCAATCTGACTAAGGAGTACACAGTGATTATTTGTATTATTCTTGCAATATTTCTGTAAGCTTGAAATTATTCCAAAATAAAATTAAAAATATACTCTCAGCTGAGTGGGATGGCTCACGCCTGTAATCCCGGCACTTTGGGAGGCCGAGGTAGGTGGGTCACCTGAGGTCAGGAGTTCATGACCAGCCTGGCCAACATGGAGAAACCCTGTCTCTACTAAAAATACAAAAAAATAGCCAGGCATCGTGGCTGTCACCTGTAATCCCAGCTACTTGGGAGGCTGAGGTAAGAGAGTCACTTGAACTTGGGAGTCAGAGGTTGCAGTGAGCCGAGATTGCACCATTGCACTTCAGCCTGGGAGGCAAGAAGGTCAAGGCTGCAGTAAGCCATGTTTGTGCCACTGCACTCCAGCCTGGGCAACAGAATGAGATCTTATCTTAAAAGCAAAGAAACAGGCCGGGCGCGGTGGCTCAAGCCTATAATCCCAGCACTTTGGGAGGCCAAGGCAGGTGGATCACGAGGTCACGAGATCGAGACCATCCTGGTCAACATGGTGAAACCCCGTCGTTACTAAAAATACAAAAATTAGCTGGGCATGGTGGTGCATGCCTGTAGTCCCAGCTACTCGGGAGGCTGAGGCAGGAGAATTGCTTGAACCCAGAAGGCGGAGGTTGTGGTGAGCCGAGATCGTGCCATTGCACTCCAGCCTGGGTAACAAGAGCAAAACTCTGTCTCAAAAAAAAAAAAAAACAAGTTTTCCAAAGGAGAAAGAATTCAGCCTGAGTTTCCAACCTGTTGGCCTGTCCCATGGATTCTGGACATGCCAGTGTCCACAATAATGCGAGATAATTCCTGAACCTCTATCTCTCTTTCTTTGGAAAACCCTGACTGATACTCTTACCATTCATTTTCATTTTTTTTCTTTTGTGTCTATCAGTGGGTTCAATTGTGTTCTAGGATCTGGGAATGTAGCAGAGACCTAGACAAAGGTCTAATGTTCTTTTTTTTTTTGAGATGGAGTTTCTGTTCTTGTCGACCAGGCTGGAATGCAACGTCGCGATCACTCACTGCAACCTCTGCTTCCTTTAAGTGATTCTCCTGCCTCGGCCTCACAAGTACCTGGGATTACAGGCGCCTACCACCAGGCCTGGCTAACTTTTTGTATTTTTAGTGGAGACAGGGTTTCACCACATTGGTCAGGCTGGTCTTGAACTCCTAACCTTAGGTGATCCACCCACCTCAGCCTCCCAAAGTGCAGGGGTTACAGGCATGAGCCACTCACTGCTCCTGGCCTCTCATGGCTAATATTCTTATAGAGGGAGACAGAAAGTTGTAGGGGCCAAGAGAAAAACTCCTTTGCCTTCTGCAGGTTCACTAGATACCAACTGAGAAAAGCTTGATTAATAGGAGGAAGGCATGCATGCATGAGAGGAACATGGATTTTAAAAACTCAAAGAAAGGGCCAGATAATTGATGCTTTTTTACCACGTAGAGGTTACAGAAAGAAGAGGAGCTCGGAGCATGGCCAGACAGGTTAGGAGAGGTAGAGAAGAGGAAAGGCTTTTTAGCTATTCTTATGTTTTCAGACTCTCTAACTAGCCATCTTGTAATATGTCAAATAAGTACATTTAGTGTCAAAAATTTTTTTTTGTTTTGTTTCCTTTAGTCAATAAGCAAACAAATAAGCGACCAATTTCAAATAGTTATCAGTGCCATGTGGGGATAGGGCTATGAGACAGAGAGGCAGACAGAAGGTGGTCTCTCCAGGATGGGTGCTCAGGGAAGGGCTAAAGAGGTGACATCTGAGCCGAATAAAAAAGGAGCAAGCCAGGAGGTTACGGAGGGTAAGGTATTCTAAGCAAGAATTCCGGCCGGGCGCGGTGGCTCACGCCTGTAATCCCAGCACTTTGGGAGGCCGAGGCGGGTGGGTCACGAGGTCAAGAGATCGAGACCATCCTGGTCAACATGGTGAAACCCCGCCTCTACTAAAGATACAAAAAATTAGCTGGGCATGGTGGCGCGTGCCTGTAATCCCAGCTACTCAGGAGGCTGAGGCAGGAGAATTGCCTGAACCCAGGAGGCGGAGGTTGCGGTGAGCCGAGATCGTGCCATTGCACTCCAGCCTGGGTAACAAGAGCGAAACTCCGTCTCAAAAAAAAAGCACAATTCCAAGGAGCAGTAGGGTTCTGTTTTTTTTGTTTTTTTGTTTTTTTGTTTGTTTGTTTTTTCTGATTTTTGAGACAGAGTTTCCCTCTTGTTCCCTATGCTGGAGTGCAATGGCAAGATCTTGGTTCACTGCAACCTTCGCCTCCCAGGTTCAAGTGATTCTCCTGTCTCAGCTTCCTGAGTAGCTGGGATTACAGCTGCCCGCCACCACACTCGGCTAATTTTTGTGTTTGTAGAGACAGCGTTATACTATGTTGGATAGGCTGGTCTCGAACTCCTGACTTCAGGTGATCTGCCCACCTTAACCTCCCAAAGTGCTGGGATTACAGGCGTGAGCCACCATGACCAGCCCCCCATTTTTTAACTTTTTTTGAGACAGAGTCTCACTTTGTCACCCAGGCTGGAGTGCAGTGGTGCCATCTCAGCCCACTGCAACCACCACCTCCCAGGTTCAGCTGAGTATCCTGTCTCAGCCTCCTGAGTAGCTGGGATAACAGGCACGCACCACCACGCCGGGCTAATATTTGTATTTTTAGTAGAGACAGGGTTTCAACACCTTGGCCAGGCTGGTCTCGAGCTCCTGACATCAGGTGATCCACCCACCTTGGCCTTCCAACGTACTAGAATTACAGGCTTGAGCCAACGCACCTGGCTGGAGCAGTAGGTTTGATGGGAAGAGTCTGGCATGTATGAGAAGCAGAAGGAATAACTGTGCCCTGAAGAAGGGTGGGTCAGAGGAACGCGGTGGGGGAGAGTTCAGAGACCTCGTCAAATCGAAAGACTTGTACACAGTAGTAATGCATTTAGATTAATACTCTAAACTTAACGGGATATTCAAGATTTATATTTTTAAACGTCTGGCACTTAAATGTCGAGCACTGGCTTAATGGTAGGCACAGAAATCATTATGCTGAATCGCTTGTGTCGGAGTTAATATCTATCTGTCCAAGGGTTTGGACTGCTCGGTTTCCACTTTGATCCCCCCACCCCAGCAGAGTAAGTTACTTCTGGGAGCTGAGTTGAAAATGCAGAACTCAGGCCCCGCCCCAGACCTACTGAATCAGAATTTGCATTCTAATAAATTCCCCAGGTGGTTCATGAGCACCTGAAAGTTTGAGGGGATTCAACCTGAACTGCATTACGGAAACACCTGGGAACCTAATTTAAAAAAAAAAAAAAAAAAAACTATTACCTGGGTCCCGTTAGAGTAACGGCATAATTGGTCTGAGGTGCAGCCTGTGCCATCAGAAATTCTGGAAGCCACCTATCTTCTGAAGTTCAAAAACCGCTGCCCTAAAGCCACAGTGGGTGATGGTGTGCTGTTTTTCATGCTCAGCTCCTTGCTTAGGCTCCATTTGCCTTCATGTCTTCTTGTAGCAGTTCCCAGGGACTCACCTTGTTTTCCTTAGTTTGGTCACTAGAAAAAAGAATTTCTGTCTCCAGGGGTTCTCAGGGCTGAGAAAGGCCGTCTGGTTGACCCTGAATACACACACTGGCTTTTAATGTCGAGTGAACTGCTCTCACTAGTAGGCAATAAGATGTCAGATAAAACAACCCTGAAGAAGTTCTTCCAAGCGTGATCCTGAGTCTAAAATTCCTAATTCCCTTCATCTGGAAAGCCTAGAATGAAGAACTCAACGTCTCTGTCAGTCACAGCATTCCGAAAGTCCATGTCGTCTTGCATTCAGGAAAGCCCTCTCTTTAAGCTGAATCTATAGAACAATAGGTTGTATTCTGCAATTAATTTGCATCTCTGAAGACCTGACTTCTCCCAGGTCTCACCAAGCAGCGAGCGAGAGCCCCCTCTGCGTTTCCTGCCAGCCTTTCAAGTCACTTCCTTGGCTGACTTATGGAGGAAATGAGAGTTCTACAGGTCCCATTATTTCTAAGTTGCAGGAAAGGATCTGTGACAGCTATTCTTTGCTTAATAAAGTTAATTCTTTTATGTTAAACTTCTGACATTGGGGTAGAATGGATGTAAGGGAAAAGGGAAGTGTATTGTTGCAAAATGTTTGGTTTAAATTGCCTTTCTATAATTTATCATTACTCATTTAAGAGAACTATAAAAACAGTATCTCAGGCCGGGCGCGGTGGCTCACGCGTGTAATCCCAGCACTTTGGGAGGCCGAGGCGGGTGGATCACGAGGTCAAGAGATCGAGACCATCCTGGTCAACATGGTGAAACCCCGTCTCTACTAAAAATACAAAAATTAGCTGGGCGTGCTAGCGCGTGCCTGTAGTCCCAGCTACTCGGGAGGCTGAGGCAGGAGAATTGCCTGAACCCAGGAGACGGAGGTTGCGGTGAGCTGAGATCGCACCATTGCACTCCAGCCTGCGTAACAAGAGTGAAACTCTGTCTCAAAAAAAAAAAAAACAGTATCTCATTCTCTTTAGGTTTTCTGAACTTTGAGCCTCAACAAATAGTTACCATTTTAAATCTGCAGCTTGACAGCTTGTAAGCAAAAGCACTGAAACTATCATGAAGGGTCAAAGTAGAATAATTTCACGGAAATGCAAATTTTATTTAAAACTGATTAAATTGGAAGGAGATGGAAATCTAAGATTTATTTCCCTTACTGATGATAGTAATATTTACTGGCCAATACTGCAAAAGAACTAAAAGATTGCATACAATATTTTTACAGTGCTTTTAAAAGAGAGATTTAAGAGTGGAGGTGAGAGTAGGGATTGGGTTTGTTACAGGCCGTTGCCTTTTACAATGGTAATGTTACAGTCTGACTGCTTCCTAAAGTTAAAACTGGGAAAAATATTCTACTCTTTGAGTCCATACTGATGATGCTCTTTTCCTTTTTTTTTTTTTTTTTTTTGCAGACAGAGTCTCCCTCTGTCACCCAAGCTGGAGTGCAATGGCATGATCTCAGCTCACTACAATCTCCACCTCCGGGGTTCAGGTGATTCTCCTGCCTCACGCTCTGAGCAGCTCGGACTACAGGCACCCACCACCACACCCGGCTTTTTTGTATTTTTTTTTTTTTAGTAGATAGAGACTGGGAGTTTCACCGTGTTAGCCAGGATGGTCTCAATCTCCTGAACCTTGCAATCCGCCTGCCTCGGCCTCCCAAAGGGCTGGGATTACAGGCGTGAGCCACCACGCCGGGCTCAGATGCTGTTCTTATGATGGCTTTGAATCTAGGCCAAGAGTCACTGGAATTAATTCAGGAATTAAACTCACTCATCCTGTAACATCTGGACCTTTGTAAATGCGTCTGACTCCTTTTTGTGATCACATTGCGATCATCAGCACCATTCTTGGACACTGAATTTAGTGTCCCTCCTAAGGATTTGTTAATTGTCTACTATTTGTACCATCATTGCCATCATATTTAATGTAACCAATAACTTCATCACATACACATTATATTTTCCATGTTTTGTTCCTAATGACACTTACTCCCCGCTTAGGACCTTAGACAGCTCTGTCCACTGTCTAGAATGTTCTTTCCTCATTCTTTATGTAATTGGCTCCTTCATGTTATTCAGTTTGCCATTTATATGTTCCCTCCTCAGAGAGCCTGGGCAATAGAATGAGACCCTGAATGCAAAAAAATAAACAAATAAGATAAAACAAAAACTTACTCAAGCTTGTAATCTCAGCATTTTGGGAGGCCGAGGCGGGTGGATCATGAGGTCAAGAGATCGAGACCATCCTGGTCAACATGGTGAAACCCCGTCTCTACTAAAAATACAAAAAATTAGCTGGGCATGGTGGCGCGTGCCTGTAATCCCAGCTACTCGGGAGGCTGAGGCAGGAGAATTGCCTGAACCCAGGAGGCAGAGGTTGCGGTGAGCCAAGATCGCGCCATTGCACTCCAGCCTGGGTAACAAGAGCGAAACTCCGTCTCAAAAAAAAAACTTAAAAATTACATTTCTTCAATAATGAAACATCAGATATGAAGGTCAAATTGCAAACTTGGGTTATATCTCCTAAAGTCAGAAAATAAAAAATAGATTGGATTTTTGATGCCATTTGAATTTCTGTTACTCTGACTAAAACTCAGATTGGATTCACTATCTCAGAAGGGTATCCCCAGCATCTGATGCAAAATATACAGAAAGGGCCAAGAATAGGATTTCTAACATGAAAGTCATCTTAAAAATATTAATAATGCACAGAACATTTTATAAGTTGATCTAAAAAAAAACTTTATTAGAATCATGGACCTGTAATTGATTACCAATACATGTCTCTGCTTTAACTCTGAAAAAATTGTTTGTTTTGCCTTGTAAGCACTGCCGGATCAGCTGGTAAATGAAAACAATCTGGAGAGGAAGACAAATTTGCTGTTATTTTATATAGTAACCCACTAATGGAGTTAACAGTTTATAGGTTTTCTATAAACTGCCTTCTCACATTCCTGATTGCTACAATTCCAGCTGCATATTCCATATCTGCTTAAAGGAGGATTTTATTTTTTAAACTGTATCTCTGAATTCCACATCTGACATGACTCATTTTTGGCTGCTATGTTCCCGATCCTTGCACAAAGATAAAGAGATCATCTGCTACTTGAACTTTTATTTAGCTTGTTAGGTATTTAGGTTGACTCTAGATGCCAGATGTTATCCAGTTGGCAAAATAGTGCTTTCTTACCCATCTGTGTGCTGATCTCTCCGCTTAATTCTCCAGCTGTACTGTTCTCTGCATCCTTGTATAAATCACAATACTGCAATGGTTACTTCCTTATCCACAAGGACCTCGAGGTTGTCTGCACTTGCCTCCCAGGACACCATCGCTCTTCTCACATGATATAAAAACATCACAGTTGCGATATTGACATTCCATCCCTAAGTGTAAGACAGTTCTGAAACTGACTACATCAATTAGGATTATAGCTTCTGGGCCCAAAGTGGCTCCGGCCGGATGTCGTGGCGCTTGCGAAGGCGAGGCCAAGAGTTCAAGGCCAACCAACCTCAGCAACCTTACAAGCTCTCATTGATTGGCAAAAAAAAAAAAAAAAAAAGATTATAGCTTCTAAATTCAGCGAGGCACCATGAAGAGCTTTAGCAAAAATGGTTACCTTTTCTTTTTTTTTTTTTTTGAGATGGAGTTTCGCTCTTGTTACCCAGACTGGAGTGCAATGGCGTGATCTCGGCTCACTGCAACCTCCGCCTCCTGGGTTCAGGCAATTCTCCTGCCTCAGCCTCCTGAGTAGCTGGGATTACAGGCACGTGCTACCATGCCCAGCTAATTTTTTGTATTTTTAATAGAGACAGGGTTTCACCATGTTGACCAGGATGGTCTCGATCTTTTTGACCTCGTGATCCACCCGCCTCGGCCTCCCAAAGTGCTGGGATTACAGGCTTGAGCCACCGCGCCCAGCCAAAAATGGTTACCTTTTCTAAAGAATGCACATAAATTATTTATGGAAAGTAAGAGCAAGTCATGCTGTACTGGCATTAATTAATGATGAAAGTATTTTCATTGTAAAAATCATTTCCCAATGCCCAAAACCTATTGAAAGTATTTCAATGTCATTAATGTTATTAATTTAAATAATCTTTTGTTTATAAATCAAATATTCTATAAAAGCTCATCACTTTCCAAATAATTTTTTAGACAGCATCCTTATTATTAGCCAATATTTCCTAGACAAATGCTCAAACTGGTTGGAAAAGAAAGTAAATAACTCTAGGTTGGGTGCTGTGCCTCAAGCCTGTAATCCCAGCACTTTGGGAGGCTGAGGCAGGAGGATTACTTGAGCCACGGGCTCCGGGCCAGCCTGGGAAGCATAATGAAACCCTGTCTCTACAAGAATGAAAATATCAAGCAGGTGCAGTGGCATGTATGCTCATAGTCCCAGCTACTCAAAAGGCTGAGATAGGAGGATCACTTGAGCCCGAGAGTTTAAGGCTATAGTGAACCGTGATTGTGCCACTGCACTCCAGCCTGATTGAAAGAGCAAGATATTTTCACAAAACAAAACAAAAAAAAACCCATCAAATTCTTATGTTGGAAAAGCATGATACATTTATTTCTTTTTCTTTTTTTTTTTTATTTTGAGACAGAGTCTCACTGTATGGCCAGGCTGGAGTGCAGTAGTGTGATCCTGGCTCATTGCAACTTCCATTTTCCAGTTTCTCCATTTTCCAGCAATTCTCCTGCCTCAGCCTCCCGAGTAGCTGGGACAACAGGCATGCACCACCACGCCCAGCTAATTTTTTGTACTTTTAGTAGAGACAGGGTTTCACCGTGTTGGCCAGGATGGTCTTGATCTCTTGACCTCGTGATCCGCCCACCTCGGCCTCCCAAAGTGCTGGGATTACAGGCATGAGCCACCATGCCCGGCCTGATACATTTATTTCTTAAGCAAAAAGACAATGATAAAGGACAAAAATGATGGAGAGAGTTTATTTGTAATGGCTGCTTTGTTTAGCAATGGGCTAAAGAAAAATTATTGCTTCCCAAAACAAATCAGTGGTTTGCTTTTTTTTTTTTCTCATGGAGACGGGGTCTCACCATGTTGACCAGGATGGTCTCGATCTCTTGACCTCATGATCCACCCACCTCGGCCTCCCAAAGTGCTGGGATTATAGGCCTGAGCCACCGCACCTGGCCACAAATCAGTGTTTTAAAAGATATGACAGGCTGGGCGTGGTGGCTCACGCCTGTACTCCCAGCTCTTCAGGAGGCAGAGGTGGGAGGACAGCTTGAGCCCAGGAGTTCGAGACCTGCCTGGGCAAATAGCAAGACCCCATTCTCCACCAAAAAGCAAAAATAAAAAGACAAAAAAGATATGCCATTTAAATATGATTTTTACCAAATTTATACTAGATATCACTATTATATCCAAAGCAGATATTGGATCTATATTGGAATCACTAAGAAGGAGGCTTACTTTAAAATACTAAATATCGATATTGGAATTTTGCTGTCTTGTGGAAAATTATCAAGATGCCTTTAAACTTAAAAAAGTAAATTCATATTGCACCAGGCGCGGTGGCTCACGCCTGTAATCCCAGCACTTTGGGAGGCTGAGGTGGGCAGATCACCTGAGCTCAGGAGTTTGAGACCAGCCTGACCAATATGGTGAAATCCTGTCTTATAAAAAAAAAAAAGTAAATACACATTTTACAACTAATAAAGACCAATTGTTAATACTTTTTGAGGTTGAAACATTCTCCTTATTAAATAGAAGACTTCTGAAACAAAAAAGACATTAAGATATTTTAGGTAGTATAAATTTTACTACGTATTTCTTTGAAGTAAGGGGAAGTATTTCAAAGAGAAATGATGAAATGTAAGATGAACATAGGACACCATATTGCACCAAGAAACAGAGACTATAAGGACTCCTGGGCATACTAAGATGAACTGTAAGACAACAACACAAGCCTCATGGCTAAGGTGACCTGTATCCCAGAAATTGCTCTTTGGATTTTGTATCCCAGAACTTTACACAATGCCTGGTATACATTAGGTAAAAATGCATATTAGTTGATTGAATAAATGAATAGATATCAGAGAATTAGGAAACAGAGAAACAAAATTTGATCACAGTAATAGAAAGGGAAGCAGAAGCATACTAAAAATAAATGTACCACTTGTAATCTCAGCACTTTGGGAGGCCAAGGCAGGAGGATCGCTTGAACCCAGGAGTTCGAGACCAGTTTGAGCAACTTAGTGAGATCCCATCTCTGCAAAAAATATTTTTCCTCACCCCCTACAAAAAACATTTTTTAAAAAAGGCAAAAAAGATTAAAATAAATAATTTTTTTTTTTGAGACGGAGTTTTGCTGTTGTTACCCAGGCTGGAGTGCAATGGCGCAATCTCGGCTCACCACAACCTCTGCCTTCTGGGTTCAAGCAATTCTCCTGCCTCAGCCGCCCGAGTAGCTGGGATTACAGGCACGCACCACCATGCCCAGCTAATTTTTGTATTTTTTTAGTAGAGACAGGGTTTCACCTTGTTGACCAGGATGGTCTCCATCTCTTGACCTCGTGATGCACCCACCTCGGCCTCCCAAAGTGCTGCGATTATAGGTGTGAGCCACCACGCCCAGCCTAAAATAAATAAATTAAAGAAATGTACCTACTTAGATGTCTTATCTTCTATCCATCACACAATACCCTCCACTTACCTCACACCACATACCCACACTACCACCCACCACCACTTACCAACCAAAACCCAGACCTGTGACACATACTTGGCATCAATCTTCCTTATCTGAGCCAATGGCAAGATTCCTGTGGAGACACCTAAACTTAGGGTTTGTCGAAATGAAGAGAACGAAGCCAAGTCCCTAGCATTTTCTTCGTTCATCCACTCAGTCATTTACTCATGACTTAGTCAATATCTATGTGCTAGGCCTTTAGTCTAGTGCTACTAATATAGAGTCCATTAAGATGTAGTCCTTGTAATCTAGGAACTCCCAATCCAGCAAACCATTGTTTTGTAGAATAAAAACTCAGCAAGGTATATGAAGTGCTCTGCAAAAACCAAGAAGGGAGGAATCACTCAAGTTCATGGCACGTCTTCCTCTGTTCCATATCTCTTTTGTTCTAAAGTGTGTGAAAAATAGCACCATTTCCTAGTACCCAAATTTAAACCTCATTTCTTTTTTTTTTGAGACAGAGTTTCGCTCTGTCACCAGGCTGGAGTGCAATAGGAAGGTCTCAGCTCACTGCAACCTCTGCCTCCTGGGTTCAAGCGATTCTCCTGCCTCAGCCATCTGAATAACTGGGATTACAGGTGCATGCCACTACACCCAGCTAATTTTTGTATGTTTAGTAGGGACTGGGTTTCACCATGTTGGCCAAGCTGGTCTTAAACTCCTGACCTCAAGTGATCTGCCCGCCTAGGCCTCCCAAAGTGCTGAGATTACAGGTGTGAGCCATCGTGCCTGGCCTCTTTTTTTTTTTGAGACAGTTTCACTTTTGTTGCCTGGGCTGGAGTATAATGACTTAGATCTAGGCTCGCTGCAACCTCTGCCTCCCAGCTTCAAACGATTCTCCTGCCTCAGCCTCCCAAGTAGCGGGGATTACAGGCATGCACCACCATGCCAGGCTAATTTTATATTTTTAGTAGAGACAGTGTTTCCGTATTGGTCAGGCTGGTCTCGAACTCCCGACCTCAGGTGATCTGCCCACCTCGGCCTCCCAAGGTGCTGGGATTACAGGCGTGAGCCACTGCACCCGGCCTAAACCTCATTATTACGACAAATTTAATTCCTGTATCTTATAACTTCCTCTGATTCTAACTTTCCAGTGCTTCACGCGACTTGCCTTTGCAGTCCCATCAACCACCACCCATTCTGGCCTTCTCTATCCTGGCAAGAAGTCCCATAGCAGCCCCGATCAAAGTAGTTTTCCTAAAGGACAACTCTCATCACGCATCTCTCAGGAACACAGCTGTGCTCCTCATTAAATTCTCATCAGTGCTGGTCCGGAGGAGTCAATATGTGTCTGTTGGAATTGGCCCCTGCCTCCTGCTAATGAACTTCCCCAAGTGAGCAGAAGGAATTTAGTATTCTTCATATCTGCTTCACTGTCGTGTCAAGAATGCTTATGTCCACTGGCTGAGTCTCTCTCTTCTTTGGACATCTGTCAGAAAGTTGCCTCTGAATCACATCAGATGAGGATCATACCTGAATATTCTAACATGCTTAAAAAATGCATTTCATAAGGCTTCTTATGACCCTTTCCAAAGTCATCTCTAGGACCGTATTTGTGAAGTTCTTAATTCTGCGTCAGAGCCGTTGTTCACTGTCTATACAGGGTAATGAGTCTGTGTAAATAACCTAATTACTACCTTTGGTATTATAAAGGCGAATATAGGGGTCCTGTGGGTTGAATGGTGCTATGGTCTGAATGCGTCCCCTAAAATTCATCTCTTGGTAACTTCCCAATGTGACAGTATTAGGAAGTAGGGGCCTTGGGAGGTGTTTAGGTCATTTGGACTTTGCTCTCATTAATGGATTAATGCCTTTATAAAAGGGCTTGAGGGAGGGAGTTTGACCCCTTTTTGTCCCTTCTGCCTTATGAGGACATAGTGTTCCTCCCCTCCAAAGGATGCAGCAACAGAGCACCATCTTAGAGCAGAGAGACTGGGGCCTCATCACCCGATGCCTTGACCTTGGACTTCCCCACCTACAGATCTATGAGAAATAAATGTCTATTGTTTATATATCTAGTCTGTGGTATTTTGTTACAGCAGCACAAACTGACTAAGACAGATGGTCTTATCTATTCTCTTTAAAACCAATTCTACACATAGACAAAATGGGAAGCTCCCTAGATAATATGCCCCACACAAGACTGCACCAATGCCAGTGGTTTTCTGACACTATCCTGCTATAATTGCTGTTAATTGCCTACATTAGCAGTTCTCCTTAGAGGTAAGGGATGATGTAACAAAGGAACTGTGGTCAGGGATGTCAGGAGACAAGAGCTGCGCCATCTAAACAGGGACGCCACTGAACATCTGTGACATTTTGTTTAGATTTGTGTTATCTTGCGACAGGGTTTCACCATATTGGTCAGACTGGTCTTGAACTCCTGACCTCAGGTGATCCACCCTCCTCGGCCTCCCAAAGTGCTGGGATTACAGGCATGAGCCACTGTACCCGGCCTTTGTTTAGATTTGAATTGACATTAAATAAAGGCTGACCATGTAGCTCATACCTGTATCCCAGGACTTTGGGACGCCACGGTGGGATGACTGCTTGTGCCCGAGTTTGAGACCAGTCTGGGCAACATGGTGAGACCTTGTCTCCACAAAAAACTTAAAAATTAGCTGGGCATGTTGGCATACACCTGTAGTTTCAGCTACTTGGAAGGCTGAGGAAGGAGGATCCCTTGAATCCAAGAGGTTGAGGCTGTAGTGAGCCAGGTTCTTGCCACCGCACACCAGCCTGGGTCACACAGCAAGATCTGTCTCAAATAATAAAATAAAATTAAATTAAATTAAAAATTTAGTTTCAATCCCACTAGCTGTATTTCAAATGTTCAGTAATCACATGTGGCTAGTAGGTACCTTACTGGACAGCAGAGAGTATAAAACATTTTCAGGACACAAAGAAGGGAACAACAGACATGCGACCTATTTGAGGGTGGACAGTAGGCAGTAGGAGGAGGATGAGAATCAAAAAACTACCTATTGGGGGCTGGTGGCTCACACCTGAATCCCAGCACGTTAGAAGGCCAAGGCGGGTGGATCTCAAGGTCAGGAGATCAAGGCCATCCTGGCCAACATGGTGAAACCCTTATCTCTGCTAAAAATTAAAAAAATTAGCCAGGACTGGTGGCATGTGCCTGTAAATCCCAGCTACTCAGGAAGCTGAGGCAAGAGAATCAGTTGAACCTGGGAGGCGGAGCTTGCAGTGAGCCAAGATTGCGCCACTGCACTCCAGCCTGGGTGACAGAGTGAGACTCTGTCTCAAAAAAACAAACAAAAACTACCTATTGGGTACTACGCTGTTACTGGGGAGATGAAATAATCTGTACACCAAACCCTGTGACACGTAATTTACCTACATAACAAACCTGCGTATGTGTCCCTGAACCGAGAATAAAAGTGGAAAAAAAATTTCCACCATCTCAGAAAGTTCGATTAGACAACACAACTCTGTAATTTAGGGCATCAGCCTGCGTTAAAATCACCTGCAGGCCTTGTTTAAAAACAGCTTTCTAGGTCTCAAAGTGTCTTATTCAGTAGGTCTGGAGAATGTGCATTTCTAACAAGTTCCTAGGTGAAGTTGGTGTTCCTGGTCAGGATTCACATTTTGATAACACTGGCTTACAGGTTAACATCTCATGTTTCTAAAAAGGAAACATCTGGGTTGGAATCTTAACTCCATATCTCATTAACTGTATGGCACTGAGCAATCTTCTGACCATCAGTTTTCTCACTTATATAACAGCCATAATCTGGCTGGGTGTGGTGGCTCACGCCTGTAATTCCAGCCCTTTGGGAGGCCCCGGTGTGGATCACGAGGTCAGGAGTTCAAGACTAGCCTGGCTAAGATGGTAAAACCCTGTTTCCACTAAAAAAATAGCCAGGTGCTGGGCGTGGTGGCTCACACTTGCAATCACAGCACTTTGGGAGGCTGAGGTGGGCGGATCACTAGAGGTCAGGAGTTCAAGACCAGCCTGGCCAATATGGTGAAACCCCATCTTTAAAATAAATAAAATAAAATAAAATAAAATAAAATAAAAAATAACCAGGTGTGGCGACATGTGCCTGTAATCCCAGCTACACAGGAGGTTGAAGCAGAGAATTGCTTAAACCAGGGAGGTAGAGGTTGCAGTGAGCCGCGATCATGCCACTGCAGTCCAGCCTGGGTGACAGACTGAGACTCCGTCTCAAATAAAAATAAAAATAAAAATAAATAAATAGGCCGGGCGCGGTGGCTCATGCCTGTAATCCCAGCACTTTGGGAGGCCGAGGCGGGTGGATCACGAGGTCAAGAGATTGGACCATCCTGGTCAACATGGTGAAACCCCGTCTCTACTAAAAATACAAAAAAGTAGCTGGGCATGGTGGCACGTGCCTGTAATCCCAGCTACTCAGGAGGCTGAGGCAGGAGAATTGCCTGAACCCAGGAGGCGGAGGTTGCCATGAGCTGAGATCGCGCCATTGCACTCCAGCCTGGGTAACAAGAGCGAAACTCCGTCTCAAAATAAATAAATAAACAAACAAACAAATAAATAGGCCGGGAGTGTGGCTCACACCTGTAATCCCAGCACTTTGGGAGG
Organism: Saguinus oedipus; assembly: GCA_031835075.1. Lineage (NCBI taxonomy): Eukaryota > Metazoa > Chordata > Mammalia > Primates > Cebidae > Saguinus > Saguinus oedipus. The sequence continues at coordinate 93,447,795 of CM063184.1, read as the reverse complement.
CCGAGGCAGGTCTCAAATAATAAAATAAAATTAGATTAAATTAAAAATTTAGCCCCCTCCTCTGTCTTCTCTGCACCGGGAGCAGCTCTCCTGCCACAGCCCCTCACCCTCTGAAAATGTTTGCCTGCTCCAAGTTCGTCTCCACTTCCTCCTTGGTCAAGAGCACCTCACAGCTGCTGAGCCGTCCACTATCTACAGTTCTGCTGAAACGACCGGAGACACTGACAGATGAGAGCCCCAGCAGATTGGCAGTCTCAGGTCCCCTTACCTCATTTGTCTCTAGCCGAAGCTTCCAAACCAGCGCCATTTCAAGGGACATCGACCCAGCAGCCAAGTTCACTGGGGCTGGGGCTGCCACAGTTGGGGGGGCCGGCTCTGGGGCTGGGATTGGGACTGTGTTTGGGAGCCTCATCACTGGTTATGCCAGGAACCCTTCTCTGAAGCAACAGCTCTTCTCCTACGCCTTTCTCATCCTCTTCGCCATGTGAAGGAGCCGTCTCCATAACCCATAGTTCTTTCTCCCAGGTACGGTCAGCCCTGTGTGTTCCTTTTCCTATACCTCACCAGGTACCCTGGGGAACGTGGTTGGCTCAGGGTTTGACGGAGAAAAGACAAATACTGTATTAATAAGATGAAAAATAAATAAATACATAAATAAAAATTTAGTTTCAGTCCCACTAGCTGTGTTTCAAATGTTCAGTAATCACATGTGGCTAGTAGGTACCTTACAGGACAGCAGAGAGTATAGAATATAGCGACGCGGCCTATTTGAGGGTGGATCACTTGAGGTCAGGAGTTTGAGGCCAGCCTGGGCAACATGGTGAAACCCCATCTCTAAATAAATAAATAAACAAATGAAACAGGTTTAATCTTAATAATTAACGAGATCATGTAAACATACTGCTTAGTACCTACGTGCTCAATAGATGTTAACTGTTATAATTATCTATATCTGCCTGGAACATGTGGTTTTTGGTGTTTTGTTGTTGTTGTTTTTTGAGACAGAGTTTCATGCTTGTTGCCCAAACTGGAGTACAATGGCACAATTGCAATCTTGGCCTCCTGGGTTCAAGCGATTCTCCTGCCTCAGCATCCCGAGTAGCTGGGACTACAGGCGTGCGCCACCACACTCGCCTAATTTTGTATTTTTTTTTTCAGTACAGACAGGGTTTCTCCATGTCGGTCAGGCCGGTCCCCACCTCTTGACCTCAGGTGATCTGCCGCCTCGGCCTTGAAAAGTGCTGGGATTACAGGCATGAGCCACTGTGCCCAGCCTTGGAATATGTGTATTACCTACCCAGTTGCCACCCAAAGAGCACAACTAGAAGAAATCAATCCAAAATCAAAATGTGATGGTTGAATGGGAAGCAGATACTAGAGATCAGCATTAGGGCTCACAGCATGGTCCCTGGGAAGAGCGTCCCTATGGATAAGATCTTTGGCTCCTGAGCTGCCACCTGTGTTACTGGGTAAAGATTAGAGGGCCAGACGTGCTGGCTCATGCCTACAATCCCAGCACTTTGGCAGACCAAGGTGGGAGGATTGCTTGAGCCCAGGAGTCTGAGAGCACCTAGGCAACAAAGTTCAACTCTGTCTCTACAAAAAATCCAAAAAATTAGCCGGGCATGGCAGCACATGCTTGTGGCCCCAGTTACAAGAAAGGCCAAGGCAGGAGGATCACTTGATTCCAGGAGGTCACTCGCCCAGGCTGCAATGAGCTGATTGTGCCACAGAACTCCAGCCTGGGCAACAGAGCGAGATCCTGTCACAACAACAACAGCAGCAAAAGGAAGGGCAGAGGACCCTAAGAACCTCTCCAGGTATGGCAACACTGAACACAAACGCAACAAGCTGCATTTCTTTCTAAGGATACCTTGTGCCTCTCACCTTCAATAACATGAGGATATCTCTGCTCCATTCAGACACATTGCCCTGATGAGCTGGGAAGTTATGCTTTTCTTTCTTCTGGTTGGTCTAAATCCATCTCCAGAAGAAAAACAGAAAGATCTTTCACCCCGATGTACAATCATTAATCTTGTAAATAGCAAATTAAATCCCGTTTGAATCTCAGTTACTTAAAATACTTCTACGCAGAGACATGCTATTTTAAAAAAAAAATCTTGGTTGAGTATAGTGGATCACACCTGTAATCCTAGCACTTTGGGAGGCCCAGGAGGGTGGATCACAAGGTCAGGAGTTCGAGACCAGCCTGGCCAATATGGTGAAACCCCGGCTCTACTAAAAATATAAAAAATTAGTGGGTATGGTGCTGTGTGCCTATAATCCCAGATGCTCGGGAGGCTGAGGCAGGAGAACTGTTTGAACCTGGGAGGCGAAGGTTGCAGTGAGACGAGATCACACCACTGTACTCCAGCCTGGGCAACAGAGCAAGACTCCTTTTCAAAAATAAAATATTTTAACACTGGAAAGAGTGGCTAATTCTTTTTAATGCTTTTTTTCTAATTATAAAAATAAGGCACGGCAGGGCGCAGTGGCTCACGCTTATAATCCCAGCAATTTGGGAGGCCAAGGTGGGTGGATCACCTGAGGTCAGGAGTTCAAGACCAGCCTGGCAAACATGGTGAAACCCATCTCTATTGAAAATACAAAAATAAAGCCGGGTGTGGTGGCTCACGCCTGTAATCCAAGCACTTTGGAGGCCAAGGCAGGTGGATCACCTGAGGTCGGGAGTTCAAGACCAGCCTGACCAACATGGTGAAACCCCGTCTTTATTTTTATTTATTTATTTATTTATTTTGAGACCGAGTTTTACTCTTGTTATCCAGGCTGGAGTGCAATGGCACGATCTCGGCTCACTGCAACCTCCACCTCCTGGGTTCAAGCAATTCTCCTGTCTCAGCCTCCTGAGTAGCTGGGATTACAGGCACACACCACCATGCCCAGCTAATTTTTTGTATTTTTGGTAGAGACGGGGTTTCACCGTGTTGACCAGGATGGTCTCGATCTCTTGACCTCGTGATCCACCTGCCTCGGCCTCCCAAAGTGCTGGGATTACAGGCTTGAGCCACCGTGCCCGGCTCGAAACCCCGCCTTAAAAAAAAAAATTACAAAAATTAGCCAGGCGTGGTGGCAGGTGTCTCTAATTCCAACTACTTAGGAGGCTGAGGCAGGAGGATTGCTTTAACCCAGAAGACAGAGGTTGCAGTGAGCTGAGATCACACCATTGCACTGCAGCCTGGGCAGCAGAGTGAGACTCTGTCTCCAATAATAATAATGATGATGCAGATAGCTAATGCTACCCAAAAGCTTCAGCATGTCGTCAGGATTTACTTCAGTGATCTGAGCCAGGGCTGAGACCTCAGGAACATAACGGTCTCTCCTTTCTCTCTTTTTCTCCCGCAGCTTGATGCAGATACCTCTTACTGGGCCTTTGAATCCGCTTCATCAGACGCGTGACAGAACCTGCTGTCTTGTTACACAGCTTCTTGCCAGGGATAACGGTGCTTGTTCGTGTGGAAGTCGTTGCCCAGCGCCTGTGCTGCTTTCCTGTGATGACCCGAGCCGCCTTCTTCATGGTTTTGGTGTGAATGTGGCCCATGTTGGAGGGTCCTTGTAAAACAGCTATTTTATTTTATTTTTTGGGACAGAGTCTCACTTTATTGTCCAAGCTAGAGTGCAGGGGCAGCGAGATGTCAGCTCCCTGCAAACTCCACCTCCCTGACTCAAGGGATTCTCCTGTCTCAGCCTCTCCATTAGTTGGGATTACGGCACCAGCCACCGCATCAAGCTAATTTTTGTATTTTTAGTAGAGATGGGGTTTCACCATGTTGGCCAGGCTGGTCTCGAGCTCCTGACCTCAGGTGATCCTCCTGCCCAGCCTGGAGATGATTTGAAATATCTCCATGTGAGGCAATTTGAGAATGTGAAGCCCAGCTGGGCATGATGGCTCACGCCTGTAATCCCAGCACTTTGGGAGGCCAGAGACGAGCGGATCACAAGGTCAGGAGTTTGAGACCAGCCTGGCCAAAATGGTGAAAACCCGTCTCTACTGAAAATACAAAAAAGTTAGCTGGGTGTGATGGCACGCACCTGTAGTCTCAGCTAATTGGTAGGCTGAGGCAGAATAATTGCCTGAACCCAGGAGGTGGAGGTTGCAGTGAGCCAAGATGGCGCTACTGCACTCCAGCTTGGGCGAGAGCGAGACTCCGTCTCTTTTTTTTTTTGAGACAGAGTCTCCATCTGTCGCCAGGTGCCAGGCTAGAGTGCAATGGCGTGATCTCAGCTCACTGCAACCTCCGCCTCCCGGGTTCAAGCAATTCTCCTGCCTCAGCCTCCTGAGCAGCTGGGACTACAGGTGCGTGACACCACACCCAGCTAATTTTTGTATTTTTAGTAGAGGTGGAGTTTCACCATGTTGGCCAGGATGGTCTCGATCTCTTGACCTTGTGATCCGCCCACCTCAGCCTCGCAAAGTGCTGGGACTACAGGTGTGAGCCACCGAGCCCGGCAAGACTCGGTCTCAAAAAAAAAAAAAAAAAAAAGCAAATGTGAAGCCCGTACCTCATGATTCTCTTTGGGGCAGGCTTTGGTCTTATTTTTGTTGATAATTTTATTCACCTTGGTGGGGAAAAAACACAATCTTTTGCCTAGGTGTATTTTTTCTGTGAGTGAGGAACCATCAAAAAAAAGGTTGAGATTTTTTTCCCCTATCTATTTAAAGATATACAGGCTAGGTGTTTAACTTCCCATTTGTTAAGGGTCAAAAATGTATGTGCTGGCTGGGTGCGGTGGTTAAATACAAATATTAGCCGGGTATGTTGGTGCATGCCTGTAATCCTAGCTACTCTGAGGCTGAGGCTGGAGAACCACGTGAATCCGTGAGGTGGATGTTGTTGCAGTGAGCCAAGATCTTGCCACTACGCTCCAGCCTGGGCAACAAAGTGAGACTGTCTCAAAAGAAAAAAAGAGGCCGGGCACGGTGGCTCAAGCCTGTAATCCCAGCACTTTGGGAGGCTGAGGCGGGTGGATCACGAGGTCAACGGATCGAGACCAACCTGGTCAACATGGTGAAACCCCGTCTCTACTAAAAATACAAAAAAATTAGCTGGGCATGGTGGCGCGTGCCTGTAATCCCAGCCTCTCAGGAGGCTGAGGCAGGAGAATTGCCTGAACCCAGGAGGCGGAGTTTGCGGTGAGCCGAGATCGCGCCATTGCACTCCAGCCTGGGTAATGAGCAAAACTCTGTCTCAAAAAATAAATAAATAAATAAATAAAACGATGTGCCTCTAAAGAGATATGATATGTCCATTGTACTTATTTGTTTTATCTTTTAGTAACCCTGCACAGGGCCTCAGAAAAAAATTAGGTTATAACTCGGAATCCTTCTCCAAGAAAATCTTTAGTTTTAGTAAAAGATGAAAGATGTATATGACCTGAAGAGAAACCAGAGTATTATATACAGCCATTTTATTTTATTATTTTATTTCGAGACTGAGTCTTGCTCTATTGCCCAGGCTGGAGTGCAGTGGCGAGATCTCAACTTATTGCAACCTCTGCCTCTCGGGTTCAAGTGATTCTCTTGCCTCAGCCTCCCAACTAGCTGGGATTACAGGTGCACACCACCACCCCTTTCTAATTTTTGTGTATTTAGTAGAGACAGGGTTTCACCATGTTTGCAAGGCTGGTCTCGAACTCCTGACCTCAGGTGATCCACTCACCTCAGCCTCCCAAAGTGCTGGAATTACAGGTGTGAGCCACCATGCCCAGCCTATATGACCATTTTAAAGCCACCAGAAAACAAGTTTACAACCTCACAAGAGGAAGTGTGTAAAGAGGGTCCCTACCAATGTACTACTGGGATTTCTAGATCTACTATCAGTATTCAGAACATTCACAGTATTGTAATTCAGGGCCTTAAGGGGAATAGTTACCATTTGTACCACTAAGCACACCTTGTGAATCTTGTAGAGTGAATCATGCCAGTTCTCCGGCACATTCTTGAAGTTTTGCTAGCACCAGGATTGAACTGATTCTGGGGGTGAAGAGAATATTCTGTCTCTAACTTCATCTCTTTATTTTCCCACGGTAAGTTTAGAACAGCTGAGTAAGAACTTGGTCTCTCATTTATCATTATGTTTTTCTCCAATGACAGCAAATGCTTCAAAATCACAAAAGCATGTGGTTCATTGATGCCTTTGCAACTTGGGGTTGATGTTAAAGGAGTAGAAAACAAGAGAGAAAAAGCCTGTGTTCAAAATCAATACACATTAGATTCCAGAGACGCTTTAACTCAGGAGCATATTTAAGAACGGAAACAGGAATAAGGAAATTGCACAGTTGTAATTTCCAACCATAACACAGCATCAGCTACGTTTTGCTTTGCTTTGAGATGCTCAGATGAAAGGCAGGCTTGTATGAATGCAAAGTGTTATTACCTATCTTCTCTGTGAAGCCACAGTTATTTAGTAATCATTCTCATTTAAGTCAGTCTTACTGTTCTATGCATGGCTGTGCCTCAAGCTCAGGAGGAAAGCAATTCTTACCATAAAAGCCACCTTATTTCAGAGCTGGGTAAAATTTAAAGCCACAGGAAAATGAATTTATCAAGAGTTAAGGCTTTTGAGCAGAAATGCAAACATGCTGCAGAATTAAATTAGCCTGCTGTTAGAAACTCTCACTCATAAATTCCTTGGGATGGCTATCCATGTAAAAAAAGCCTCATTTACTCATGTTTTCTATTCCATGAGTTGTTGGGATGCAAGAAATGAAAGAACTCCAGGGGGTGCCATTCACGTTAGAGCTGCATCCCCCAGAGATGGACAGAACAGGCTTCCATAGCCAGGCTCTTGAGGAGGATGGTTTGGAAGGGGTGAGAGACCAGATGAAGACAGAGGCATCAGTAAGTAAGTTATCACAGTGATGCTAGTGAGATGAAATGAGATTCTGAATGCAGATAGTCCTAGAGAATGAAAACGAAGAATCAGCCCTGAGAGACATTTAGGAGGTAGACTCATTAGGACTTGATGGGTAATGAGGAGAAGGAAGTGAGGATGCTGACAGTGGGAGCTGAAAAAAATGATCTCAGTCACTGCCATCTTACCTATATTTTGTAGGCTTCTTCCTTCACTTCAAAGTAGGTCGTTATATTGCAGTTAGTTCTTATGATCACAAAGACTAGCTCAGAGCCAGCCTGTTCTCAACTGAAATCAGGCCTGAAGTGTCACAGCTGCCTCTCTTCCCCAGCTATGTACCAGCGAAGGACTTAAATCAACACTAAGGCCGGGCGCGGTGGCTCACGCCTTAATCCCAGCACTTCGGGAGGCCGGGGGGCGAGTCATGAGGTCAAGAGATCGAGACCATCCTGGCCAACATGGTGAAACCCCGTCTCTACTAAAACTACAAAAATTAGCTGGGCACGGTGGCATATGCCTTTAGTCCCAGCTACTCAGGAGGCTGAGGCAGGTGAATTGCTTGAACCCGGAAGGTGGAGGTTGCAGTGAGCTGAGGTTGGGCCACTGCACTCCAGCCTGGCACCTGGTGACAGAGTCAGACTCTGCCTTAAAAAAAAAACAAAAACAAAAACAGAAAGAGGCTGGGTGTGGTGGTTCATGCCTGTAATCCCAGCACTTTGGGAGGCCAAGGCGGGTGGATCACGAGGTCAAGAGATCGAGACCATCCTGGTCAACATGGTGAAACCCCGTCTCTGCTAAAAATACAAAAATTAGCTGGGCGTGGTGGCGCGTGCCTGTAATCCCAGCTACTCAGGAGGATGAGGCAGGAGAATTGCCTGAACCCAGGAGGCGGAGCTTGCAGTGAGCCGAGATCGCGCCATTGCACTCCAGCCTGGGTAACAAGAGCGAAACTCCGTCTCAAAAAAAAAAAAAAAAAAAAAAAAATTGTGGGATACAAAATCAGCATACAAGGATGGGCATGGTGGGTCACACCTATAATCCCAGCACTTTGGAATCTCACTCTGTGGCCAGGTTGGAGTGCAGTGATGGGATCTCAGCTGAGGTGAGATCACTTGAGGTCAGGAGTTCGAGACCAGCCTGGCCAACATGGCAAAAGCCCATCTCTACTAAAAATACAAAAACTAAGCTTCACAATTGAAGGAAAAATAAAATATTTTATGAACAAGCAAGTACTCAGAGATTTTATTACCATCAGGCCTGCTTTGCAAAAGCTTCTGAAAGAAGCATTATACATAGAAAGGAACAACCAGTATTAGCCTTTCTAAAAATATAAGTAAAGAGCATCAGCATAAAGAAGAATTTATATAAATGAATGGATAAAATAGCCAGTTAACATCAAATGGCAGTAACCCTAAATTTAAGCCGACTAAATCCCCCAATCAAAAGATACAGCCAAAACCCAATGGTATGCTGCATCCAGATCCATTTCACATCCAAAGATACACAAAGACTCAAAACAAAGGGATGGAGAAAGACTTACCAACCAAATGGAGAGCAAAAATAAATAAATAAATAAAAAGCAGGAGTTGCAATTCTCGCATCTGATAAAATAGATTTCAAAGCAACAAAGATATAGTGGTAAAAGGATCAATGCAATAATAAGAGCTAACGATCCTAACACCAAGATACATAAGACCCATAAAGAGATTTAGATTCAACGAGACAGAAAATTGATGAGGACAACCAGGACTTGAACTCAGATCCGGAACAAGTAAACTTAATAAATATTTATAGAGCTCTCCATTTTAAATACACAGAATATACATTATCCACTTTAAATACACAAAATATTGATCAGCCATTATTAATACTCATTTTTGGAATAAAGCAATATTCCCGTTCTCTCTCCCTCTTTTTCTTCCTCTTTCTTCCTCTTCTTTACTCTTTTTTCTCTTTCTTTTCTTCTTTCCTTTCAAAAAAAAAAACAGTCTCTCAGACCACAGCACAATCAAATTAGAACTCAGAATTAAGAAACTAACTCAGAACTGCACAACTTCATGGAAACTGAACAACTTGCTCTTGAATGTTGACTGGATGAACTATGAAATGAAGGCAGAAATACAGATGTTCTTCAAAACCAACGAGAATGAAGACACAATGTACCAGAATCTCTGGGACACATTTAAAGCAGTGTCTAGAGGAAAATTTATAGCAATAAATACCCACATGAGAAGCAAGGAAAGATCTAAAATTGACACCCTATCATCAAAATTGAAAGAGCCAGAGGAGCAAGATCAAAGAAACTCAAAATCTAGCAGAAGACAAGAAATAACTAAGATCAGAACAGAACTGAAGGAGATAGAGACACAAAAAAAACCTTCAAAAAATTAATAAATCCAGGAGCTGGATTTTTTAAAAGATCAACAAAATAGACCACTAGCCAGATTAATAAAAAAGAAAAGAGAGAAGAATCAAATAGATTCAATAGAAAACAATAAAGGGGGGAAAAATACAAAAATTAGCTGGGCATGGTGGTGTGCACCTGTAATCCCAGCTACTTGGGAGGCTGAGGCAGAAGAACCATTGGAACCTGGGAGGCGAAAGTGTCAGTGAGCTGAGATCCTGCTACTATGCCCCATCCTGGGTGATAGAGCGAGACTGTCAGAAAAAATAAAAAGAAAGTTATAGTAACAAAAACAGCATGGTCTGGCATAAAAAGAGACATAGAACAACAAACAGAATAGATAACCTTGAAATAAACGCACATATTTATACCCAGGTGGCTTTTGACAAAGGTGCCAAGAACACACACTGGGGAAAGGACAGTGATAAATGGTGTTGGAAAAACTGGATATGCATATGCAGCAGAATAAAACTGCACCCCCATCTCTCACCCTATATAAAAATAGACTCTAAGCCGGGCACGGTGGCTCAAGCCTGTAATCCCAGCACTTTGTGAGGGCGAGGAGGGTGGATCACAAGATCAAGAGATCGAGACCATCCTGGTCAACATGGTGAAACCCCGTCTCTACTAAAAATACAAAAAATTAGCTGGGCATGGTGGCGCGTGCCTGTAATCCCAGCTACTCAGGAGGCTGAGGCAGGAGAATTGCCTGAACCCAGGAGGCGGAGGTTGTGGTGAGCCGAGATCGCGCCATTGCACTCCAGCCTGGGTAACAAGAGCGAAACCCTGTCTCAAAAAAAAAAAAAAAAAAGACTCTAAATAGATTAAAGGCTTAAATATAAGACCCAAAACTATAAAACTCCTGGAAGAAAACATAAGAGGATTGCTTCAGGACATTGGCTTGGGCAAAGATTTTATGTAGGATCTCAAAAGCACAGGAAACAAACAAAAATTTATCCAAAAAAGGGACTAATATCCAGAATGTAGAAGGACCCAAAATACTCAAGAGAAAAAAATTACAATTAAAAATGGTCAAATAAGGGCCAGGCATGGTGGCTCAAGCCTGTAATCCCAGCACTTTGGGAGGCTGAGGCGGGTGGATCACGAGGTCAAGAGATTGAGACCATCCTGGTCAACATGGTGAAACCCCGTCTCTACTAAAAATACAAAAAATTAGCTGGGCATGGTGGTGTGTGCCTGTAATTTCAGCTACTCAGGAGGCTGAGGCAGGAGAATTGCCTGAACCCAGGAGGCAGAGGTTGCGGTGAGCCGAGATCACGCCATTGCACTCCAGCCTGGATAACAGGAGCGAAACTCGATCTCAAAAAAAAAAAAAAAAATGTGCAAATAAGTTAGCTGGGCACGCACCTGCAGTCCTAGCTAGTTGGAAGGCTGAGGTGGGAGGATTGCTTGAGTCTAGGAGGTCAGGGATGCAGTGAGCTGTGATTACGGCATTGCACTCCAGGGCATTGCACTCCAGGTCTCACTATTTTGCCCAGGCTGGTCTCAAACTCCTGGGTTCTAGCATATTCTCCCTCCTCAGTCTCCCAAAGTGCTGGGATGACAGGCAAGAACCACAGCACCGAGCCAGGGTGACTAGAATTAACAACAGTTTGTCACATGTTTTAAAATATGCTAGAAGAAAGGATTTATTTATTTTTAATTGATTTTTGAGGCAGAGTCTCACTCTGTCTCCAGGTTGGAGTGCAGTGATGCGATCTCGGCTCACTGCAATCTCTGCCTCCCGGGTTCAAGCGATTCTCCTGCCTCAGCCTCTGGAGTAGTGGGACTACAGGTGCGTACCACCATGCACAGCTAATTTTGCCTTTTTTTTATGGGTTAGGCTTTTCATACCATAATTTTTGCATTTTTTAGTAGAGACAGGGTTTTACCATGTTGGCCAGGATAGTCTTGATCTCTTGACCTCATGATTCGCCAGCCTCGGCCCCCTAAAGTGCTGGGATTACAGGTGTGAGCCAGTGTTTGCTACCCAAATAAATGATAAGGGCCAGGTGTGGTGACTCACTCCTATGATCCCAGCGCTTTGGGAGGCTGAGGTAGGAGAATGGTGTGAGGCCAGGAGTGTGAGACCTGCCTGGGCAACATACTAAGAGGCTCATTTCCACACAAAATTGAAAAATTACCCGGGCACGATGGTGCGTGTCTATAGTCCCAGCTACTTGGGAGGCTGAGGTGGGAGGATCGCTTGAGCCCAGGAATCTGAGGCTGCAGTGAGCTATAATCATCCCATTGCTCTTTAGCCTGGGTGACAGATCAAGACCCTGTTTCTAAAAACAAAAAGAAATTCTAAATGTTTGAGGCAGTGGATATGCTATAGTAAATACCCTGATCTGACCATTACATGTTGTATACATGTATCAAAATATCACACCGTACCCCATAAATATGTATAATTACTATGTGTCAATTAAAAATAATAATAAAATGGATTTTGGGCTGGGCTCGGTGGCTCACGCCTGTAATCCCAGCACTTAAGGAGGCCAAGGTGGGTGGATCACGAGGTCAAGAGATCCGGACCATCCTGGTCAACATGGTGAAACCCCGTCTCTACTAAAAATACAAAAAATTAGCTGGGCATGGTAGCACACGCCTGTAATCCCAGCTACTCAGGAGGCTGAGGCAGGAGAATTGCCTGAACCCAGGAGGCGGAGGTTGCGGTGAGCCGAGATCACGCCATTGCACTCCAGCCTGGGTAACAAGAGCGAAACTCCATCTCAAAAAAAAAAAAAAAAAAGACCAGCCTGGCCATCATGGTGAAACCCCATCTTAAAAATAAATAAATAAATAAATAAATAAATAAATAAATAAATAAATAAATAAATTAGGTGTGTCCAGTTCTAGTGTACTTGTTAAAATACTAGACACTTGGATATGACAAAATAGGTATTTTCATGCACTGTTAAAATTTTGGGAAATCATTCTAAAAATAAATTTAACTATATATAAATTTTTTTCATTTTTTTTTTTTTGTTTTTGAGACGGAGTTTCGCTCTTGTTACCCAGGCTGGAGTGCAATGGCGCGATCTCGGCTCACTGCAACCTCCGCCTCCTGGGTTCAGGCAATTCTCCTGCCTCAGCCTCCTGAGTAGCTGGGATTGCAGGCACGTGCCACCATGCCCAGCTAATTTTTTGTATTTTTAGTAGAGACGGGGTTTCACCATGTTGACCAGGATGGTCTCGATCTCTTGACCTCGTGATCCACCCGCCTCGGCCTCCCAAAGTGCTGGGATTATAGGCATGAGCCACCGCGCCTGGCCAACTATATATAAATTTTATTTTATTTTATTTTTTTGAGACAAAGTTTCGCTGTTGTTACCCAGACTGGAGTGCAATGGCACAATCTCGGCTCACCACAACCTCCGCCTCCTAGATTCAGGCAATTCTCCTGTCTCAGCCTCCCGAGTAGCTGGGATTACAGGCACGCGCCACCGTGCCCAGCTAATTTTTGTATTTTTAGCAGAGACGGGGTTTCACCTTGTTGACCAGGATGGTCTCGATCTCCTGACCTCATGATCCACCCGCCTCGGCCTCCCAAAGTGCTGGGATTATAGGCGTGAGTCACTGCACCCGGCCTATAAATTTTAAATACATCCAGCTTTTAACTCAGTGCTTCTGGAATGCACAGAGAGATAATCCCTCACAGCCACACCTCCTTCCCCCCCTCTCCATTCCATCAGACAGGAAACAGTTTTATGTATGAAACACTGCTGGTTTGTTTTCTGTACATACAAATTAATGACTTTGGAAGACTTACTGCCTTCAGGGAAACTAAAGGACTCATTAATTGAACTCATTTTATTCAATTAAAACTTTTTTTAGAAAAAGAAAAGGAAAAAGGAAAAGCTGAGTTTAGGGGTGCTGGCCTTTAGTCCCAGCTACTCGGGAGGTTAAGGCGGGAAGGTCACATGAGACCAGGAGTTTCACCTGAGACCAGCCTGGGCAATATAGGGAGACCTCTCAAAAACAAAACAGTCAAAATAGAAAACCCATCCAGAATACCCCCACATGTCTCAAATTCATTCTTCTCCAACTCTCTCTCTCTCCCTCTCTCTCTTTTTTTTGTCTTTTTTTGAAACAGTGTCTCACTCTGTCACCCAGGCCAGAGTGCAGTGGCATGATCTGGGCTCACTGCAACCTTCACCTCTTAGGCTTAGGTGATCCTCCTACCGCAGCCTCTTGGGTAGCTGAGACCCGTGCGTCACCACACTTGGTAATTTTTTGTATTTTTTGGTAGAAACGGGGTTTTACGACATAGCCCCGGCTGCTCTCAAACTCCTGAGCTCAAGCAAGTCTCCTGCCTTCCAACGTGCTGGGATTACTGGCGTGAGTCCCACGCCCCGCCCTTCTCCAACTCTGTTGGAAACATCTAACATTGATCCAACGTGTGCTGTGCCACACACTGTTTTCTCCAGACATGCCACAATCCTCTGAGTAAAGGCTATTTCACAGATGAGAAAAGAAAAAGACCTAAAGTTATTGCCCAGGTCATACAGCTGGTGAAGGGGAGGCTGGGGTTTAAATTCTGTCTGGCTAGCTGCTAAAGCCTCACAATTAAATTCGGTCCATCCGTTCTGGCTGGTGCCTGTGCTCTTCACCACAGTCCATACTCCTGCTTCAGGCTCCGGGCTGCTCAGTGGCTTCACAACTCACCTTTTGTGCCAACTCTAATCATCTCCACTTTTTTCTCATTGAAGCTGAGAGTTTTTTGTTTTGTTTTTTTTTTGAGACTGAGTCTCGCTCTGTTACCTAGGCTGGAATGCAATGGCTCAATCTCGGCTCACTGCAATCTCCCCCTCCCGGATTCAAGCAATTCTCCTACCTCAGCCCCTGTAGTAGCTGGGACTACAGGAGCCTGCCACCATGCCCAGCTAATTTTTTGTATTTTTAGTAGAAATGGGGTTTTACCATATTGGCCAGGCTGATCTTGAACTCCTGGCCTTGTCATCTGCCCACCTCAGCCTGTCAAAGTGCTGGGATTACAGGTGTGAGCCACTGCGCCCCAGCAGAAGCTGAGAGGTCTTTACAAAACGCTCGTCAGAGTCAGCCTGCCCTTACCCCCAAGTTCAATAGCTTCCCTTGGTCCTCAACCTAAAGATCAGTAGGCCTATCTATAACGCTCACCTCAGGCTTACCTCCTCCCTCTCTGAGCTCCAGCCCCACTGCTCTTTCAGTCCCTGACCAGGCTGAGCTGCCTCAGGAGCCTGCACCTTCTCCCCAGGGCCCATCCTTTCCTTCCCATATTCGGTTATTCAGTTCCCCACCTCCTTTAGATCTGATACTTTTCTGACTTCAAAACACCTGTTGCAGGGCAGGGCAAGGTGCCTCATGCCTATAATACCAGCACTTTGAGAGGCCAAGGAGGGAGGCTGACTTATGCCCAAGAATTCGAGACCAGCCTGGGCAACAGTGAGACCTCATCTCTATAAAAAACATCAAAACAAAATAAAAACCCCCATTGCAGGCTGTCATACACAGGGAGTTATCCTGCTTTGCAGGTGTCATAATTGAACAGTTATATTTGTTTTGATGATACATATAAATAAAATATATGTTGAAAGAATGTGGGCCAGGTGCAGTGGCTCATGTCTGTAATCCCAGCATTTTGGGAGGCTGAGGCAGGCAGATCATGAGGTCAGGAGTTTAAGGCCAGCCTGACCAACATGGTGAAACCCCGTCTCTACTAAAAATACAAAAATTAGCTGGGTGTGGTGGTGTGCGCCTGTAATTCCAACTACTCAGGAGGCTGAGGCAGGCATGAGAATCACTTGAAACCGGGCGGCGGAGGTTGCAGTGAGCTGAGACTGAACCACTGCACTCCAGCCTGTGTGACAGAAAGACTCCATCTCAAAAAAAAACAAAAAACAAAAAAAACAAAAAAAAAGCCAGGCGCGGTGGCTCAAGCCTGTAATCCCAGCACTTTGGGAGGCCGAGGCGGGTGGATCATGAGGTCAAGAGATCGAGACCATCCTGGTCAACATGGTGAAACCCCGTCTCTACTAAAGATACAAAAAATTAGCTGGGCATGGTGGTGCGTGCCTGTAGTCCCAGCTACTCAGGAGGCTGAGGCAGGAGAATTGCCTGAACCCAGGAGGCGGAGGTTGCGGTGAGCCGAGATCTTGCCATTGCACTCCAGCCTGGGTAACAAGAGCGGAAACTCCGTCTCCAAAAAATAAAAATTAAAAAAAATAAAGGCCAGGTGCGGTGGCTCAAGCCTGTAATCCCAGCACTTTGGGAGGCCGAGGCGGGTGGATCACGAGGTCAAGAGATCGAGACCATCCTGGTCAAAATGGTGAAACCCCGTCTCTACTAAAGATACAAAAAATTAGCTGGGCATGGTGGTGCGTGCCTGTAATCCCAGCTACTCAGGAGGCTGAGGCAGGAGAATTGCCTGAACCCAGGAGGCGGAGGTTGCAGTGAGCCGAGATCACGACATTGCACTCCAGCTTGGGTAACAAGAGAGAAACTCCGTCTCAAAAAAAAATAAAAATAAAAATAAATTAAAAAAAAAACGCAAGCACTTAATACATTTTTATTCAGTAAGTGAATGGGAGATTCAGTGGTTCAATTATGAATATTTTTTTAACTCAAGATAGAAATGTAGGCACTGGAATTATAACATTAAATATAGCACTAGACCCCTTGGCTGGGTGTGGTGGCTCATGCCTGTAATCCCAGCTCTTTGGGAGGCCAAGAATGGCATATCACCTGAGGTCAGGAGTTTGAGACCAGCCTGACCAACATGGAGGAACCCTGTCTCTACTAAAATTACAAAATTAGCCGGGTGTGGTGGCACATGCCTGTAATCCCAGCTACTCAGGAGGCTGAGGCAGGAGAATCATTTGAACCAGGGAAGTGGAGGTTGTGGTGAGCCGACATCACACCATTGAATTCCAGCCTGGGCAAAAATAGCGAAACCCTGTCTAAAAAAAAATAGCAATAAAGTTTTTCTAGGCTAGGCGTGGTGGCTCACGCCTGTTATCCCACCACTTTGGGAAGCTGAGGCAGGTGGATCACCTGAGGTCGGGAGTTTGAGACCAGACTGACCAACATGGTGAGACCCCATCTTTAAAAAAAAAAAAAGGTGTTTCTTTTGACTACCAAATATTTGTAGGAAGTTTTATGCACAAAATTAGTTTTTTCGAGAACGATCCAAGATGGCTCGCTAACATCTCGGGATTGCAGCTCCCAGTGAAAGTGCAGAGAACGAGAGGACGCCACACTTTCAGACAAATATTTGTCACTCACAGAGCAGAAGATTCCCAGTGGAAGAGCCCCACGGGTCGCCAGCACGACTCTTGTGGCCCCCGCAGCGGTTTTGCCGGCACCTCGGTGCGGCAGCTCTTGGTGCAGAGTAAACGGGACTGGTTCCCCTTCTGACTGACGTTTGGAGCTCCGGGAAGGCAGAGTTGCCTATTATGGACTCAAGAAGGAAGCCAGACTGGAGATTCCCAGGCAGAAGAGCACCATCAGTGTAAACGCTGCTGTTTTGGCCGGCGCAGCGGGTTGCTCATACTTCGGCCCTGGGAATTAACAACTTAGACGTCCACTCAGAGACCTAATTTGAAAGTTGGTAATTACAAAGATGACAGGTGGATAAACTTACAATGATGGGAAGAAACCAGCATAAAAAGACTGAGAATACTCAAAATCAGAATGCCTCTCCCTCTACAGAGTATCACAGTCTCTCATCAACAAGGGAACAAGGCTTGATGGAGAATGAGCGCATCCCAATAACAGAATCAGGCTTCAGAACATGGATAATAAGAAACTTCTGTGAGTTAAAAGAACATGTTGTAGCCCAATATAAAGAAACTAAGAACTTTGAAAGAAGGTTTGACGAAATCGTTATGAGAATAGACAATTTAGAGAGGAATGTAAGTGAATTAATGGAACTGAAGAATACAATACGGGAACTCCGAGAAGTATGCACAGGTTTACACACTCGAATTGAACAAGCAGAAGAAAGGATATCAGAGGTCGAAGACCAACTTAATGAAATAAAACGAGAAGACAAGATTAGAGAAAAAAGGATAAAAAGGAATGAGCAAAGTCTCCAAGAAATGTGGGACTATGTGAAAAGACCTAATTTACGTTTGATAGGTGTACCTGAATGCGACAGAGAGAATGAATCCAAGCTGGAAAATATTCTTCAGGATATTATTCAGGAAAATTTTCGTAACCTAGCAAAGCAGGACAATATTCAACCCCAGGTAATACAGAGAACAAACACCACAAAGATATTCCTCAAGAAGAGCAACCCCAAGGCACATAATCGTTAGATTCACCAGGGTTGAAACGAAGGAGAAAATACTAAGGGCAGCCAGAGAGAAAGGTCAGGTTACCCACAAAGGGAAGCCTATCAGATTTACAGCAGATCTCTCAGCAGAAACCCTACAAGCCGGCCGGGCACGGTGGCTCAAGCCTGTAATCCCAGCACTTTGGGAGGCCAAGGCGGGTGGATCATGAGGTCAAGAGATCGAGACCATCCTGGTCAATACGGTGAAACCCTGTCTCTACTAAAAATACAAAAAATTAGCTGGGCACGGTGGCGCATGCCTGTAATCCCAGCTACTCAGGAGGCTGAGGCAGGAGAATTGCCTGAACCCAGGAGGCGGAGGTTGCGGTGTGCCGAGATTGTGCCATTGCACTCCAGCCTGGGTAACAAGAGCGAAACTCCGTCTCAAAAAAAAAAAATAATAAATAATAAATAAAGAAACCCTACAAGCCAGAAGAGAGTGGGGGCCGATATTCAACATCCGTAAAGAACAGAACTTTCAGCCCAGAATTTCATATCCTGCCAAACTAAGCTTCACAACTGAAGGAAAAATAAATTCTTTTATGAACAAGCAAGTACTCAGAGATTTTATTACCACCAGGCCTGCTTTACAAGAGCTTCTGAAAGAAGCATTACACATAGAAAGAAACAACCAGTATTAGCATTTCTAAAAATATAAGTAAAGAGCATCAACATAAAGAATACTTTACATCAACAAATGGATAAAATAGCCAGTTAACATCAAATGGCAGTAACCCTAAATTTAAGTCGACTAAATCCCCCAATCAAAAGATACAGCCAAAACCCAACGGTATGCTACATCCAGACCCATTTCACATGCAAGGATACACAAAGACTCAAAACAAAGGGATGGAGAAAGATTTACCAACCAAATGGAGAGCAAAAAAAAATAAATAAATAAAAAGCAGGAGTTGCAATTCTCGCATCTGATAAAATAGATTTTAAAGCAACAAAGATATAGTGGTAAAAGAATCAATGTAACAATAAGAGCTAATGATCCTAAAACCCAGATACATAGAGATTTAGACTCAATGAGACAGAAAATTAATAAGGATATCAAGGGCTCGAACTCAGATCCGGAACAAGTAAACTTAATAAATATTTATAGAGCTCTCCACTTTAAATACACAAAATATACATTCTTGTCCATACCACATCACACCTACTCATAGGTTTAAATGAAATATTGATTGGCCATTATTAATACCCATTTTTTAGAATAAAGCAACGTTTTCGTTCTCTCTCCCTCTTTTTCTTCCTCTTTCTTCCTCTCCTTCACTCCTTTTTTTAATTTTCCTTCTCTCAAAAAAAAAAAAACACATTAAATAGATCATTCACAAAGAACTGGTAGAGCCAGATTCTGAATGCAGCCGTCAGCCCAGAGCCTGGGCGCTTCGTAAGTGTTTACTGCAATGTCTCAAACATAGTTTGTATTTGTTACCTGATAGAGTGAATGGATTAAAAGACAGTCCCTACATAAACAAATGGATGAATGCCTGAACCCACTGCCACATGCTGAGATGGGTTAGCTGTGGAGGAGGAAGGGGCATAGGCAGGAGAGCATAAGTGTGAGGGGAACAGGAAGGTGAGCACAGCTAGGGTAACTGGTGGCCAGAAGAGAAAGTGCCCAGTGCCCAATGAGACAGCAGCCTGTTTTCTGGTGCCCCGGAGCCAGCCTGAACAAGCTGCGAACAGTTGAGAGAGTTTTGGAGCAATCAGGCAGTCACTCTAAGTAAAGTCCCTTGAGTTGCACCAGCCCGAGTGGCTGGAACTCTGGGTAGCTCTGCCCACCCCGCAACCTTGAGGACAGGGCAGAGAACTCACACTCACCTTGGAGGGCCTGGATCTCCCCCAGAGGAGCCGGCATGGTCAGGAGCACTTAGAGAAGACTTGTTTAAGGTAGCCACTGGACAGGAGCGAGGAGGTGGAAGCACCACAGGGGCACAAAGCCCATTAAAAAAAAAGAATTAGTTATTTCTCAGAAAACACATAAACTTACAGTTATTCCTATTTCACATTTGAGAAACCAGTGCACAAATAAGTTGCCTCCTGCCCCAAACTGCTTATAAATGACAACCCCAACAAACCTGCCAAAAAGATATGTGACTCTTTCCTTTTTTTTAGATTTTTTAGGGGAAGAGAGGACAGGGTCTTACTCTGTTGCCCAGGCTGCGGTGCAGTGGCATGATCACAGCTCACTGCAGCCTCAAATTCCTGCGCTCAAGTGATCCTCCTACCTCAGCCTCCCAAGTAGCTGAGACTACAGGCACATGCTACCACTCCCAGCTAATTTCTTTTTTTGTTTTTTGTAGAGACAGGATTTCACTACATTTCACTACATTGCCCGGGCTGGTCTCAAACACCTGGGTTCCACAATCCTTCTGCCTCAGTCCCCCTCAATGCTGAGATTACAGGCAGGAGCCACCACTCCTGCAGCCCATATTTGGCTTTTTGCTAGTTCTAGAACTCAGGAATATTATTTCCAGTTATTTCTCAACATTTTAAATTAAATTGTACTAATCCATTTTATGTATAGGATGTCAGCTAACCCACATGTTTTAAACGGTTGGTGCAATTCTTTTAGAATTGTGTTCCCAGAAACAGTAGTGGAGCCAAGGATTTATAAATGATTAATCCCAAAATACACGGTCACTGTTCATATACAAATTAGTTGGACCTTGCCCAGAATTAGATGTTTCAATGCCTCAGTTCCTATTTAATTCAGAACTCCAATTATTCTGTTTGTGTGTTGGTTTTGAGATGGAGTGTCGCTTTGTTACCCAGGCTGGAGTGCAGTGGTGCCATCTCGACTCAATCTCCGCCTCTCAGGCTCAAGCGATTCTCCTGCCTCAGCCTCCTCAGTAGTTGGGATTACAGGCAGGTGGCACCATGCCCGGCTAATTTTTGTATTTTTAGTAGAGATGGGGTTTTGCATTGTCGGCCAGTTGGTCTCAAACTCCTGAATTCAAGTGATCCACCCACCTTGGCCTCCGGAAGTGCTGGGAATACAGGAGTGAGCCACCATGCCCAGCCCAGAACTCCCAGTTATTCTGAACGTTGTGTTCGACTACACTGAGAAAAGAAAGATGATTCAATCATACACAAACCTGAGCTAGTAAGTCCTACTGGTTGTTATGAAAGGCTGTGGTAAAGAATTGTTCAGCCAGGCGCGGTGGCTCACGCCTGTAATCCCAACACTTTGGGAGGCCGAGGCGGGTGGATCACGAGGTCAAGAGATCGAGACCATCCTGGTCAACATGGTGAAACCCCGTGTCTACAAAAGATACAAAAAATTAGCTGGGCATGGTGGCGCGTGCCTGTAATCCCAGCTACTCAGGAGGCTGAGGCAGGAGAATTGCCTGAACCCAGGAGGCGGAGGTTGCGGTGAGCGGAGATCGTGCGGTTGCACCCCAGCCTGGGTGACAAGAGCGAAACTCTGTCTCAAAAAAATAAAGAATTGTTCAATCAAAGCCCTAGTATGACCTTCGAGATGACCTCAGCTCGCCTGCTTTCCTCCTTGCTGCCTCGGGGGCAGCCCACAACGCGCAGTTCTTCTCTATTCCCGGCTCCGTTTACTGACTTCCTCTGTGTATTTCTAGCCTGTGAGCAGATTACTAATACCATCTGGATAAAGATCATCTCTTATTTATCATTTTAGGACAAACAATGAGATGTAGGAAAAAAAAATACAACAAAATCAACCAAAGAGAAAAGGAGACTTTGGACCCTGACAAGGGAGGATTTCAGTCCCACAGTCGCTACTTCCTTCACTTCGTGTCTCTTGACAACCTGACAGGGAGCACTGATCTGTGGAAGGATTTTTCGAATTATTTTAAGGAGAAAAACTTGACCTTCTTTGGGAGTCAGTAGGTTAGGAGTTCACTTACTGCGCTATGATAGGAAAACTTACCAATAAAATTTTATACAAACTTCTGTCATATGTAAAATGGGGGACAATAATGACTGAGTTATTTTATTTTATTTTATTATTTTTTTAAGACAGGGTTTCATCATGTTGGTCAGGCTGGTCTTGAACTCCCGACCTCAGGTGATCCGCTCACCTTGGCCTCCAAAGGGCTTGGATTACAGGTGTGAGCCACTGCACCCGGCCGAGTTATTTTATTTTTGAGACAATCTGGCTCTGTTGCCCAGGCTGGAGTGCAGTGGCATGATCTTGGCTCACTGCAACCTCCACCTCCCAGTTTCAAGGGATCCTACCTCAGCCCCTGTAGTAGCTGGGATTACAGGCACCCGCCACTATGCCCGGCTAATTTTCGTATTTTTAGTAGAGATGGGATTTCACCATGTTGGCCAGGCTGGTCTCGAACTCCTGACCTCAGGTGATCCGCCCACCTGTCTCCCAAAGTGCTGGGATTACAGGCGTGAGCCACCACCCCCTGACTGGGTTTTAAACTCACAATTTGATATAAAGAATACTTGGGCTCGGGGTGCTGGCTCACTCCTGTAATGCCAACACTTTGGGAGGAGAAGGCTGGAGAATCACTGGAAGCACGGAGTTCAAGACCAGCCTGGTCAAAGTAGAGAGGACCCCCCCCCCCGCCCAACCGCCCACTCCCAACACACACACAATAAATAAATAACATATTCTATAGACTTTTTTTTTGAGACGGAGTCTCCCTCTGTTGCCAGGCTGGAGTGCAATGGGAAGACCTCGGCTCACTGCAACCTCCGCCTCCTGGGTTCAAGCGATTCTCCTGCCTCAGCGTCTTGAGTAGCTGAGGTTACTGGCACGCGCCACCACGCCCAGCTAATTTTTGTATTATTATTATTAATTATTATTTTTTGAGATGGAGTCTTACTCTGTCGCCAGGCTGGGGTGCAGTGGCGCAATCTCTTCTCACTGCAACCTCCGCCTTGGTTCAAGAGATTCTTCCGCCTCAGCCTCCCGAGTAGCTGGGACCACAGGCGCGTGCTACCACGTCCAGCTAATTTTTGTATTTTTAGTAGAGATTTTTGTATTTTTGTATTTTAGTAGAGTTTCACCATGGCCAGGATGGTCTCGATCTCTTGACCTCGTGATCCGCCCGCCTCGGCCTCCCAAAGTGCTGGGATTACAGGCGTGAGCCACAGCGCCCGGCCTAATTTTTATATTTTTAGTAGAGACGGGGTTTCACCATGTTGGCCAAATTGGTCTCGATCTCTTGACCTTGTGATCCCGCCCACCCGGGCCTCCCACAGTGCTGGGACTGCAGGCTTGAGCCACCACCCGTCCTACTCTGCAGACTTTAAAAGCTACGATTACTAGGTCGCTGGCAGAGAAAAAGATGCTGGCTATTAGCACAGAGAGAAACCTGCAGTTTTAGTTGGTTGAGTGAGTCACTCAGGAAATGGAATGTATTTGGTAGGAGAAAGTAGTTTAGCTTTCTTCAAGCCACCAGTCTGCTGTTTCCACATGTTCCATTTCTAAATCCCTTCCCACATCCTGCTCAAGTCTCTGGCAACTGGTTTTTTTACCCCAAGGAATTGCTCTGAAGGAGTCTTCAACCTCCCAAGGTCTCCGGAACCACACTTTGGATAACTCCATTAAAAGTGCACAGAATGCGCCAGGAATGGTATCAGTCATTCAACCCCTACAAAAGTCACCCCATGAATAAGAAAGGATCCAATTTTAGCATTTACAAATTGTGGGGGAGGGAACAGAAGGGGAGCAGAAAAGAAGAGGTGGGGAGAAGGGTCTTTGGAGGCAGGAAGTGGGAGGAGACTTTGCAAACAACAATCTTGGGCCAGGGGCCATTTTGGAAGCATCTGGCCGAGCTTCGCTTCCTGTCCGAATATGGAGAAGGTAAAAGGCAAGGAGGTCAGTACAGTTTCAGTGAATTCGTTTTCTGTCTTTGTCTCCTCCTGTTTCTGTCTTCCCTGGGCACTCCTGATTATTATTATTATTATTATTATTATTATTTTTTTTTTTTTGAGACGGAGCCTCGCTCTATCGCCCAGGCTGGAGTGCAATGGCGCGATCTCGACTCACCGCAACCTCCGCCTCCTGGGTTCAAGCGATTCTCCTGCCTCAGCCTCCCGAGTAGCTGGGATTACAGGTGCGCCACCACGCCCAGCTCATTTTTGTGTTTTTAGTAGAGATGACGTTTCACCATGTTGGTCAGGCTGGTCTCAAACTCTGACTTCAGGTGACCTGCCTTGGCCTTCCCAGTGCTGAGATTACAGGCAGGAGCCACCGCGCCCGGCCCGGATTTCTCTTTTAAGGAGAAAACAGTGTACCTTCGAGTTTTCTTCTCGAGTCTCAGAGTAAACCCCAAGAACAGGATTGCAACCTTTTATACTGGAGGAAGAAAGGAGGTTGTCTGGGTTTAGCTGAGGAAGGAGGTTGAGGGTGTCAAAAGACAGGGAAAAAGAAAGAAACGAGGTTTTCAGGTTTCTGTTTTCGGGGCAGGGTCCCGCCTTGTCTCCCAGCTGGAGTGCAGTGGTACCATCACTGCTCACTGCCACCTGACCCCCCAGGCTCCAGCGACCTTTCCGCCTCGGCCTTCCAAAGTGCTTTTGGGCACACGCCGCTGCTCCCGGCCCGGCTTTTCTGTTTTGAAGAAGTGCTTTGACCTGTCAGAAGAATAAACTGAATATCGGGGCTAGAGGGACATGGTTACAGGAGGAAAACGGTGGTGACGGAAGATTTTAGGAAGAGGTCATTGAGCTGAGGTTGGAACGGCGTGAAACTCCTTAATTTCTTTAGATGGACACAGATCCTAAACCAAAGGTGCTGGGTATGAGTTTTCTTTTTCCCAGTGTCCTCAGGAGTTAGGAGCAGCCGCGCAGCCAGAAACTGAAGGAAGAGAGCCTTTGAGACGCGTTGCACAGGCACTGAACGGCCATATTTGAGCCTTTTTACTTGAACCGGGTCGTTTTTAACTCTCAGTTTTAAGTCTTTGTGAGGTCCAAAGTGAGTAGTTCTTGTAAGGGTTGTGCAAATGTAAATTTCAAATCCAAATGGAGACCTGCTATAGAGATGTAAAAATGCCATACAAATGTTAATCTGTGCAGTAATCCACCCTGAAAGTGAAGAAAAAGATTTAGATTTAGGGGAAGTATTTTTGGTTTTTAAAAATGTTTATTTTAAGTACAAAGAACTATAATGGTTTTTCATGAGGCCGGGCGCGGTGGCTCAAGCCTGTAATCCCAGCACTTTGGGAGCCGAGGCAGGTGGATCACGAGGTCAAGAGATCGAGACCATCCTGGTCAACATGGTGAAAGCCCGTCTCTACTAAAGATACAAAAAACTAGCTGGGCACGGTGGCGCGTGCCTGTAATCCCAGCTACTCAGGAGGCTGAGGCAGGAGAATTGCCTGAACCCAGGAGGCGGAGGTTGCGGTGAGCCGAGATCGCGCCATTGCACTCCAGCCTGGGTAACAAGAGCGAGACTCCCATCTCAAAAAAAAAAAAAAAAAAAGTTTTTCATGATAGATGTCTTGGATAATCCTTTGAAGATCATGTAGTCCAACTTAATGAAACCTAAATCCTTCGCGGACTGACGGAAACACTGGCGGCACATATCAAGACCGTATTTACGGATCAAACCGTGCGGGTTTGAACAGACTCGTCAAGAGCGAGAACCCTGGCCCAGTTTTCGCGGGTGGCTCCAGTACAGCTGCTGGGGACCCATCTTGCTCTAAGAAACGCAACGAGGTAAAAGGCTCGGGGAAGTTTTAGATTACTTTTTTTTTTTAATTTTAGAGACGGAGTCTCTCCTCCAGGCTAGAGTGCAGTGGCGTAATCTCGGCTGACTGCAACCTTCGCCTCCCGGGTTCGAGCAGTTCTCCTGCCTCAGCCTCCTCAGTAGCTAGGATTACCGACTGGTTTTTTTTTTGTTTGTTTGTTTTGTATTTTTGGTAGAGACGCGGTTTTACCTTGTTGGTCAGGCTCGTTTCGAACTCCTGACCTCGTGATCTGCCCGCTTTGGCCTCCCAAAGTGCTGGGATTACAACTGTAAACCACTGCACCCGGCCTAAACATTTTTTTTTGTTTGTTTTAACGAGACGAGTTTCCTTCTGTCACCCAGGCTGGAGTGCAGTGGCTGATCTCGGCTCACGGCAACCTCCGCCTCCCAGGTTCAAGGGATTCTCCTGACTCAGCCTATCGATTAGCTGGGATTACAGGCGCGCAGCACCATGCCCAGGTAATTTTTGTTGTTGTTTTGTTTTTTTGTTGAGAAGGTGTCACGCTATGTTGCCCAGGCTGGAGTGCAATGGCGTGATCTGGGCTCACTGCAACCTCTGCCTCCGGGTTCAAGTAATTCTCCTGCCTCAGCCTCCCGAGTAGCTGGGATTACAGGTGCCTGTTACCACGCCCCGCTAATTTTTGTATTTTTAGTAGTGATGGGGTTTCACCATGTTGGTCAGGCTGATCTCGAACGTCTAACCTTGTGATCCACCCACGTCGGCCTCCCAAAGTGCTGGGATTACAGGCATGAGCCACTGTGCCCAGCCGAAGACAATTATTTTTATTCTAAGAGCAATAAACCGCTGAAAGGATGTAAAGTTTTCATAGTGTCAGTCTGCCAGCAGTGTTAGAAAATAATTTATTTGGGGCCGGGCGCGATGGCTCAGACTGTAATCCCAGCACTTCGGGAGGCCAAGGCGGGTGGATCACAAGGTCAAGAGATCGAGACCATCCTGGTCAACATGGTGGAACCCCGTCTCTACTAAAAATACAAAAAATCAGCTGGGCACCGTGGCGCGTGTCTGTAATCCCAGCTACTCAGGAGGCTGAGGGAGGAGAATTGCCTGAACCCAGGAGGCGGAGATGGCGGTGAGTGGAGATTGTGCCATTGCACTCCAGCCTGGGTAACAAGAGCGAAACTCCGTCTCAAAAAAAAAAAAAAGAAAAGAAAAAGAAAGAAAAGAACATAATTTATTTGGAAGGGTTCAAGAATGAAGGACTGGGAGAAAAAAATTATTCCAGGTAAGAGATGATAAAATGTAGTAGGTGAGGGAAGGGCTTTTTGTTTTTGTTTTTTTCTAAAACAGTCTCATTCTGTCACCCAGGCTGGAGTGCAGTGGTGCAGCCAGCCTCACCTTAACTACAGCCTCTACCTACCTTCCTGGTCCAACCAGTCCTCCTACTTGACTAGCTGGGACTACAGGCAGGCACCACCATGCTCAGCTAATTTTGTTTCCTTTTTGTAGAGGCCAGGTTTCACTGTTGCTCAGGCTGGTCTCAATTGCTGGACTCAAGGGAGCCTCCTGCCCTGGCCTCCTAAGCACTGGGATTACAGGCCTGAGCCACCACTCTTGGCCTACCTAAGCACTTCTTCCCCCAAGGCAGATCCTGTTTTTCTTCTACTCTTGTTTGTATCTGTGTTGTAATGTGCTTTCAAACTGGTTTCTTTCCATTTTTCCCCATCATTGTTTCCCAGTCTTGTAAATGAAGCTGAGTATTAAGAGGGGTGGCGTGCAGGACTGTCTTGGTGCCTTAGAAGTGAGTTATCTTAAGGCAGGTAGTGTATGTGTGGTTTGGACGCTAAAGGAATAGTCGACTGATAGCCCCTCTGTTCCCCAGTGGACCTCCACAGAGAAGGCGAGGGAAGAGGATCAGCAGGCTTCTAATCAACCAAACACGATTGCTTTGCCGGGACCATCAGCGAAGGGGGGAACCAAAGGAAAAGTATCTGTCAAAGGTGACAAAGGTAAGAGGTCTACAAATCCTCAAATCCCACTTTCTCAAGTCTTAGAAGCCTGAAGAATTTTTCTGAAGGAAAAGGAAAAACCAGGGAAGAAATTTCCACCATCTGTTATGCAAATCCTACACTTCCTGGAAATCTACCTGAAACTGCACCTCCCGGAAGCATCTTTCGGTCACCTTTGCTCTCACTGACCCCTTCCTGTCTTCAGACAGCTATAAGTTTGAAACTCATTCTTGAAACTGAACTTACTATCCTAAAAGTAAGTTAGGACAATATATCTACCTTTATTCAGGAGTGGGGTTGGAGTGTGAAAATTAACATAGAATACTTAGGTGAAGCATTTATACTAAGCCTGAGAAGTGATATGTACCTTGTAAACCCTAGTAACTATTAGTGTCGTTACAGGCTGTGTCTGTCCTGGAGGTGTGTTTTGGAAGTCTTTTTTTGTTTTTTGAGACACAGATAGGGTGTCGCTCTGTCAACATGATCTCAGCTCCCTGCAGCCTCTGCCTCCCAGTTCAAGTGATGCTCCTGCCTCAGCCTCCCAAGTAGCTGGGATTGCATGTGTGTGCCACCACACCTGGCTGATTTTTGTATTTTCAGTAGAGATGAGATTTCACCATATTGGCCAGGCTGGTTGCAAACGCCTGGTCTCAAGTGATCTGTTTGCCTTGGGCCCCCAAAGTGCTGGGATTACAGGGGTGAGCCACCGCGCCTGGCCAGAAATCTTTACTGAATGAAGACAGTGTATGTGAGGTGCAGAAGCTGGATGAACAGAAACACAGGAAGGCTAAGGAGACGTGGCTGCAATGAGATCAGAGTGCTGCCCTGACTCGGGGGGCTGGCAGAATTTGGAGTATTAGTGGTTGCCTGTGTAGCACTGCCAGGTGTTGATTTTGCTCTGTGGGAAGAGAACACCAATGAGAATGATCTCAAGTCTAAGACAGCGGTAACTCCCCTGGGATGGAAGTGCCCTCTCTGGTGCCATCACCTGGATTCTGTGGATTAAGGGGCTCACAAATGCGCAAGTGTACCTGAGTAGTGGGGAGATTTAGGAATTAAAACTGGATCTAAGGCCGGGCGCGGTGGCTCACACCTGTAATCCCAGCACTTTGGGAGGCCGAGGCGGGTGGATCACGAGGTCAAGAGATCGAGACCATCCTGGTCAACGTGGTGAAACCCCGTCTCTACTAAAAATACAAAAAATTAGCTGGGCATGGTGGTGCGTGCCTGTAATCCCAGCTACTCAGGAGGCTGAGGCAGGAGAATTGCCTGAACCCAGGAGGTGGAGACTGCGGAGATCGCGCCATTGCCCTCCAGCCTGGGTAACAAGAGCGAAACTCCGTCTCAAAAAACAAACAAACAAAAAAACAAAAAAAACTGGATCTAGAAGTGGTAAGTCCTAGGTTTGAGAGGAATTGGACTATTTATAACTAAAAGTGATTTTGCTTTTGAAATTCTGAAAGGCTGCAGCAAGTTAATGACTACTAACTTTATTCCGTTCTCCTTCAGTGCTCTGCCCTAAGAAGAAGGCAGATAACCCCAGACCTCAGAAGAAGATACCAATCCCTCCCTTACCCTCTAAACTGCCACCTGTTAATCTGATTCACCGGGACATAGTGCGGGCCTGGTGTCAGCAATTAAAGCTGAGCACCAGAGGCCAGGTAAGGCCCTAGGCTGGGGATGGTGCTGCTGGGAGGAAGGGGTAGGAGCCTTACTTGTCTTACTAATGCAGTTTTCTATTGTCTTAGAAACTGGATGCATATAAGCGCCTGTGTGCCTTTGCTTACCCAAACCAAAAGGTAACTTTTTTAAGGATGGACGTTTCAGTGCTTATCCTAATTACCTGTTGTAACCTCAAAAGTGAGTAAAGGAACTGCCTTATCCTTCTCTTGTCCCTCCACCCCTAGTTCAAAGAAAGAACAGTATTTCCCAACCCTACTTTTCACCAAGTCTGCAGAGTAATAAAAATGAGGCAGCCCAGTCTGGTCAACATGGTGCAACCCTGTCTCTACTAAAAATACAAGTATTAGGCTGGGATTACACGCCTGTAACCCCAGCATTTTGGGAAGCCGAGGTGTGCAGATTGCCTGAGGTTAGGAGTTAAAAGACCGTCCTGGCCAACATGGTGAAACCCCATCTTTTTTTTTTTTGAGACGGAGTTTCGCTCTTGTTACCCAGGCTGGAGTGCAATGGCGTGATCTAAGGCTCACCGCAACCTCCGCCTTGTGGGTTCAAGCAATTCTCCTGCCTCAGCCTCCTGAGTAGCTGGGATTACAGGCACGTGCCACCATGCCCAGCTAATTTTTGTATTTTTAGTAGAGACGGGGTTTCACCATGTTGACCAGGATGGTCTCGATCTCTTGACCTCGTGATCCACCCACCTCAGCCTCCCAAAGTGCTGGGATTACAGGCGTGAGCCACTGCGCCCGGCCTAATTTTTTTAATGAAAAAAAATTGTATATTTTTTTCATGTACAGCATATGGTTTTGAAATACGTATACATTGTGGAATGGCTAACTCAAGCTAATTAATACATTACTTTACATACTTATTTTTGTGGTGAAAATACTCAAAATCATCTCAGCAAATTTTTTTTTTTCTTTGAGACAGTCTTGCTCTGTTGCCCAGGCTGGAGTGCAGTGGCATGGTCTTGGCTCACTGCAATGTCTGCCTCCTGGGTTGAAGCAATTCTCTGCCTCAGCTTACCCAGTAGCTGAGATTATAGGCACCCAGATAATTTTTGTATAAGAGACAGGGTTTTTCACCATCCTGGCCAGGCTGGGCTTGAACTCCTGACCTCATGATCCGCCTGCCTTGGCCTCCCAAAGTGCTGGGATTAGGAGCGTGAGCCACCCCACCCAGCCTAATTGAGCAATTTTCAAGATCAACCATCTATAGTCAAGAAGTTGTACAATAGCTCTCTTGAATCTAGTCCTCCTGTGTAAGTGAAACTTTGTATTTGATCTACACCTCCTTAACCCTGAGGCCGTTTTTGTTAGAACTTTAACCTTTATTATTATCTTTATTATTTAACCCTTTCTATAGGATTTCCCTAGTACAGCAAAAGAGGCCAAAATCTGTAAGTCATTGCAAAATAAATTAAAGGTGGAAAAAGGGAAAGCGTGCCTGCAGAGTTCTGGGACACAGCCTCCTCAAGTGGCCCTTCCCCCTGCGGAGGGGCTGCCTGCTCTGGAAGGGCCCCCTTCTCTGCTTGAGGGAGTTAATACAGTTGTGGTGACAACTTCTGCCCCAGAGGCTGTGCTGGCCTCCTGGGCAAGAATTTCAGCCAGGGCAAGGACGCCAGAGGCACTGGAATCTCCACAAGAAGCCAGTGGTAAGCCCAACATGAAAAGCTTATTCTGGTCCAGTGGGGAAATAAGCTTAGTAGATATTAATGCTTGATACATTTCAGCGTATATGAAAAACCCATGAAGGGTCGGTGATTCCTGGACCCTGCCCACAGAGTTTCTGCTTTAGGTCTAGGGCAGAACCTGAGAGTTCTAACAATTTCCTGGGCAATACTAAGGATGCTGATCTGGGGACCACCGTTTGAGAACCGCTGCTCCAAATTATTGATGGCATCAGAAGAGGATAGTAGTCTAGGGTTCCCCCCCTCCTTTAAGCAATTTAAGTCAAAAACAAGATCTAAAATGGATTCCCAGCTGCTGAACCCCAGAATTACATTAATAAGTTTAATTAATAAGTTTATTACTAAGTTATTAATAAACATTTTCCAGTCTTTTTCTTTCTTTCTTTGTTTTTTTTTTTTTTGAGATGGAGTTTCTCTGTTGTTATCCAGACTGGAGTGCAATGGCGCAATCTTGGCTCACTGCAACCTCCGCCTTCTGGGTTCAAGCAATTCTTCTGCCTCTGCCTCCCGAATAGCTGCGACCACAGGCACATGCCACCATACCCGGCTATTTTTTGTATTTTTAGTAGAGACGGGGTTTCACCAAGTTGACCAGGATGGTCTTGATCTCTTGACCTCGTGATCCACCTGCCTCGGCCTCCCAAAGTGCTGGGATTACAGGCGTGAGCCACCACGCCTGGCCTTTTTTTTTTTTTTTTTTAAAGAGATAGGGTCTCACTATGTTGCCCAGGCTGGAGTGCAGTGATTATTCACAGGCGAGATCCCACTACTGATCAGCACGGGAATCTTTTTGTTTGTTTGAGACAGAGTCTTGCTCTGTTTCCAGGCTGGAGTGCAGGGGCACAATCTCAGCTCACTGCAACCTCTGCCTCCTGGATTCAAGCAATTCTTCTGCCTCTGCCTCCCGAATAGCTGGGACCACAGGCACATGCCACCATGCCCGGCTATTTTTTGTGTTTTTAGTAGAGACGGGGTTTCACCATGTTGGCCAGGATGGTCTCGATCTCTTGACCTCGTGATCCACCCGCCTCGGCCTCCCAAAGTGCTGGGATTACAGGCGTGAGCCACTGAGCCCCGCCAGCACGGGAGTTTTAACCTGCTCCTTCCGAGCTGGGCGGGTTCATTCCTTGTTAGGCAACCTGGTGGTCCCCATGCGAACACCCAATCAGCATAGCACACTACAGCCCAGAACTTCTAGACTCAAGTGATCCTCCTGCGTCAGCCTCCCAAGTAGCCAGAACTACAGGCACCTCCGTGTCCAATTTTTTTTCATTGTAAAATGAGTTAGTAATACCTGTCTCGTATGTTGTAAGAATTACAGGAAATACAAGAAAAGAAGATAGTAAACCGCTTAGCTCAATCCAATGCGTGTTAAGAGTTGACCCCCGAACTTATTTCATGAAGCCCTTTCTAGACACTCTGGGTTAGTCTTAATACCGTCCGTCAACCAACAGCTATACTGCTTCCAACTAGATGAAGTTTTAACAGGAACTGTCTTGTATGCTTTTCTAAAATAACAGGATCGCCTAGAGGTTAGTTAGGATTTCAGGGTTCATATCTTGGAGCTGGCATTAAGGAATCAAGGGAGATGGGCCATAATGCAGTCTTAGGTGAGTATGTCATCCTGGTGTGTGGGTACCTGTCTGACCTGTCTGTTTGTTTCTCCAGGTGTCAGATGGTGTGTGGTCCATGGGAAAAGTCTCCCTGCAGACACAGATGGTTGGGTGCACCTGCAGTTTCATGCTGGTCAAGCCTGGGTTCCAGAAAAGCAAGAAGGGAGAGTGAGTGCGCTCTTCCTGCTTCCTGCCTCCAGTTTTCCACCCCCGCACCTTGAAGACAATATGTTATGCCCCAAATGTGTTCACAGGTAATTACCTGGTGCTTTTCTACAAACTGAGTGGGTGCCTGATTTTTCAACTGCAGAAAGTCAAGATAAGATACGCATCAATTTTAAATAGCCATGTATTTCAAGCTCAAATCGTCAGTGGAGAGTTTCAACAAAATTGATTCAAGTTTATCCCCAGGAAAAAGAAAGTATGTATGTACCAGGGTTTGATGTTTCTACCCTGAAACACAATTCTGGCAACAACAAACATCGTATAATTACTATATTCAGAGTATATGTCCTACACAGAAATAATGACTAGCCAACAACCTCTTTAAGTATTCTACAGTCTAATAGGGATGGTGGGCATATAAGCACCTGGAATAGCATGAACAAATATCAGAGGTTCCTTAAGTTAGGGGGGATCAGGCCATTTCTCAGCCTAGGAAATACAGCGAGACCACCTCCCACAGGAAAAAGTGTGAAATGTGTGGTTTTTGCTTCCTTGGGATATTCTGCTTTTTGCTGTATTTTGATAATCTCTCTATGCCAAGCAGCTGAATAGAACTGAGGTCACTTTGGATAGTTCTCTAATGACGTACTTGGGTTTTTGGGAAAGCGATGAGAAGAGCCAGTCCAAGGCCTCACGCCCATGGCTTGCACAGGTCAGGGAACATATTACAGAGGCGTGATAACTTGACTGATGGTCGTCATTCTTCAATGACATGGTCACAGGCCTGCTTACCTATGATCCTAAAGGTGTACGTGCAATTTCAGCAGCATTCCAGCAGCAGGGTTCTGGGCTATTTTCCAGGATGAAACTTGATATGTCTTGATTCTTACCTTTTTAAAAACAAACATTGAATTTGCTTTATAGGAACAAGGTCTTAATAAAAAGCCTCCAATGGGAATAGAATATCAAGAAAAAGGCCACATCTATGGTAATTAATGGCAGAAAGGCTGGAGAGTCGGAATCCGTGGTGCTGCTGACAGGTGAACTTGGTCCTCTCCACACCTGCTTACGGACCATGCAGACTGCTGGGGTGTCAGATCTTAGCCCAAGACCCCTAGCAGTGCCTGCTGCTTTGTGAGTAGAGATATGATAGACTCTTGCATTTAAAAACGGAAAAACATTTCACAAATTCCCATAAATTGGAGTTAATATGTAGAAAAACTTATTCATACTACAATTCTAAAATAGAAAAGACTTCAGCTGTTTTGTATTGTTCTGTTTTGTTTTATTTTAATTTTTTTTGAGACAGTATCTCGCTCTGTTGTCCAGGCTGGTGTGCAGTGGTGCGATCTCAGTTCAGTGCAAACTCCGCCTCCTGGGCTCAAGCGATTCTCCTGCCTCAGCCTCCCGGGTAGCTGGGGTTACAGGCGCCTGCCGCCATATCCAGCTATTTCTTTATTTTCAGTAGAGATGGGGTTTCACCTTGTTGGCCAGGCTGGTTTCAAACTCCTGGCCTCAAGGGATCCACCCACCTCAGCCGCCCAAAATGCTGGACTTACGCGCATGAGCCACTGTGCCTGCTTTCAGCAGCTCTTCTAAGTGAGAACTTCAGCTGAGCATTGGAAGGAGTTGAGTAAAACCGTAGTTTGCTCCTGTGCTCAATTTTTCCTCTGGACACTGACGATTTTTAGGAGCTGCTTCATTCCAATTGCAATTTCATAAAACGTTTCATAAAAAGTATTTTAAGGCAAAGAAAGGCTGTTAATTCTCTCCCTCCTCCAAAACATGATTCTTAATATTCAAAACAATGTTTTTCAGAGTTCTCTTAATCTGAGATTTTTATGGTGTGACTACAGAATCAAAACACAAGGCACTTCGTATTATTTCACTTAAAATTTTGTATATTTGTGGTGTTTAAAATGTTTAAGATTGCTTCCCCACTCAGAAATACATAATATATTGAACTTAAAATGTGTTTATTAACCAATTCTCCATAAATAAATATGTATAGAAAATAATTCATCCGTCGTATTTAGGGAACCATATTCACTGCATGCAAATTGTTTAGTGTTCTTAAAGTAGGAGTGCACCGAAACGTGTGATTTTCTTCGAATTACTCATTTGTGTTTTCTTTAGTTGGTGGTGTGGGTTGGATCATACTTTTTCAAAAACTACTTACCTAGGTGTAATTGGCATACAGAAAGCTGTACATACTTAATGTATCTTACTGAGTGTAATTATTTTTTTTGTGTGTGTACTTCCTAAATTTATAATCCTGTGAGTCTGGGAACAGATCTGTTTTTCACTTGTCCTGATTTAATGACAGTTTCCAACATTGTTTTGTTACGACAAGTAGGGATCTTTTTTTTTTTTCACCTTCAACGAAGATAATAAAAACGCACTGGAAGGAGTGGCAGAGTTGGAAAATTTGTCACCATTATAATATACATGTAATAGGTCGGGAAAGAATCCTCAAAAATGTTAAAACAAGGAAGGGAAGTTTACTGAGAAGCAAGATGTTCTTCTCTCCTGTCCCCCATTCGTCTCTAGTGGTCAGAGTTGTTCAGTATAATAAAAAATAGACATTTTTTCTTAATACTGTGTGTATTGTTTGTTTTAATTTTGTTTCCTTTTTAAAACTTCTCCCCTGCTTTCTTTGGATGGGTCAAGTTTCTTTTTTTTTTTAATTAATTAATTTTTTAAAAATAAAGACAGGGTTTCACCATGTTGGTCAGGCTGGTCTTGAACTCCTGACCTCGGGTTATCTGCCCGCCTTGGCCTCCAAAGTGCTTGGATTAGAGGCGTGAACCACCATGCCCAGCCTGGATGGGTCAAGTTTGTATTCTGTTTCTTTCCTTTCTATTAATTTGGAAAATTCCTTTGCTCAATTGCATTCTACTAGTAAGACCGTTTATTTACTCATCCTTCTTGCCCTGGGAAGATAAAACCTTAAAGTTACTCTCTAAATCACCCTCATTTCCACAAGCCTCCCTATTGCCACGTTCAGTCCCCCATTCCCTGTTTCCCTCCTCCCATACTCCCAGAATACAAAGAGGAGGACTGCTGGACCTACAAATTCTGTGTCTCATGAGTTCCTTGGCAGAGGCATGACATGGTATGATACCTTGTTCTAGGGGGAGCTGAGAGAAGAGGTTTTTATTTCTAATTTCCCACCTGGATGTAAAGGTAACATTTGCACAAATAGGTCTGTGCCCATATTGTATTGTGTGGAAAACCTGGAGCCAGCCCTCCAAATTTTTCTTGGCTCCAAAGGGACATGGCAGCTCCCAAGGGAAAATGTTGGTCAGGGCCTCTGAACCCATTGCTGATAGAAATAAAATTTCTGCATTTTGGCATGATGAGATTTATGGACATAAAAATTGGAATTTGGTGGGCCCAAAGTGGCTCCGGCCAGATGTCGTGGCGCTTGCGAAGACGAGGCCAAGAGTTCAAGGCCAACCTCAGCAACCTTACAAGCTCTCATTGATTGGCAAAAAAAAAAAAAAAAAATTTGGAATTTGGTGACAGCCACCTTAACCAAGCATTCCATCTTAGCACCACCAGGAATGTTACAAATGCCTTTTCCGATCAACAATTGAAAGTACACAGTATCACTGCCAAAAAGAATGTAAATCTAGGCTGGGCACGGTGGCTCACGCCTATAATCCCAGCACTTTGAGAGGTGAGGCGGGTGGATCACAAGGTCAAGAGATTGAGACCATCCTGGTCAACATGGTGAAACCCCGTCTCTACTAAAAATACAAAAATTAGCTGGGCATGGTGGCGCATGCCTGTAAATCCCAGCTACTCAGGAGGCTGAGGCAGGAGAATTGCTTGAACCCAGGAGGCGGAGGTTGCGGTGAGCCGAGATCGTGCCATTGAACTCCAGCCTGGGTAATGCGAAACTCCGTCTGAAAAAAAGAAAAAAAAAAGAATGTAAATCTAATCATGAAGCAATCAGTCCTGATTATACCTGTTGTCTCAGGCTGATGAAGTGAGTACATCTTGCTTTGAATGAGTTACTTAGACATAGCCATATGTGAAGAGTGACAGAGGCCAGGGTAGGGGCTCAAGCCTGTAATCCCAACATGGGAGACAGGCTGGCAGGTGACTTGAACTCAGACCAGCCTGGGCAATGTGTTGAAAACCTTTCATCAAAATACAAAAATCAGCCAGCTGTGGTGGCCTGTTCCCTGTGGTCCCAGCTACTCAGGAGGCTGCAGAGGTCGAGGCCGCAGTGAGCCATGATCGCACCACTGCCTTTCAGCCTGGGCAACAGAGCAAGACCCTCAAAAAATCCAGGAAGAAAGGTAATTAACAAGAGGACAATCTCTATTCAAATAAAGTTGATTGTGTGCGGTGGCTCATGCCAATATTCCCAGCACTTTGAATGGCTGAGGCAGGTGGGTCACTTGAGGTTTGAGTTTGAGACCTGCCTGGCCAACATGATGAAACCCTGTCTCTACTAAAAATGCAAAATTAGCCAAGTGTGGTGTAATCCCACACACCTGTAATCTCAGCTACTTGGGATGCTAAGGCAGGAGAATCGCTTGAATCTGGGAGGCGGAGGTTGCAGTGAGCCCAAGATTGGGCATAGCACTCCAGCCTGGGCAAAAATATCGAAACTCGGTCTCAAAAAAAAAAGTTGTTTTCCATAAAATTCGACAATGATTTTCATTTAGTCCCCAAACCAGGAGCATCCATATTAGCCTGAAGCTTTGAAATGCAAATTCACTGTGACCTCCAGTTCCCCGGTTCAAGCAATTCTGCCTAAGACTCCCCCAAGTAGCTGGGACTACAGGTGCGTGCCATCATGCTTGGCTCATTTTTGTATTTTTAGTAGAGACGGGGTTTCACCATATTGGTCTGGCTGGTGTGAAACTCCTGACCTCATGATCTGCCCCCTTCGATCTCCCAAAGTGCTGGGCCTACAGGCGTGAGCCACTACGCCCAGCTGAAATGAAAATTATTTTATCGGCTGGGCGCGGTGGCTCACGCCTATAAATCCCAGCACTTTGGGAGG
This sequence comes from Saguinus oedipus, assembly GCA_031835075.1. NCBI lineage: Eukaryota > Metazoa > Chordata > Mammalia > Primates > Cebidae > Saguinus > Saguinus oedipus. The sequence continues at coordinate 93,410,376 of CM063184.1, read as the reverse complement.
CCACGGCAGGTGGATCACGAGGTCAAGAGATCGAGACCATCCTGGTCAACATGGTGAAACCCCGTCTCTACTAAAAATACAAAAATTAGCTGAGCATGGTGGCGCGTGCCTGTAATCCCAGCTACTCGGGAGGCTGAGGCAGGAGAATTGCCTGAACCCAGGAGGCGGAGGTTGCGGTGAGCAGAGATTGCGCCATTGCACTCCAGCCTGGGTAACAAGAGTGAAACCCCGCCTCAACAAAACAAAACAAAACAAAACAAAAAGAAAATTATTTTATCTCAGACCTACTGAATGCCACAGGTTGGGGTTGAACAATGTGTTTTTTAAAAGTCCTGCAGAAGAGTGTAAAACCACCGATCTTGGTGATAAAAAGTAAAACGGGTTTTCCAAAGAGCAGAAGTAATGAGAACTGACTGGAAGGGCCCCAGTGAAATATTTCTGGAGATAGAAATATTTTCTATCTTGATTGGGGAATTTTTTAAAAGCTTGTAACAGTGTACATTCAACATCTGTGTATTTCACTCTAAATTTTATCTCAGGAGGAAAAAAAGGTTAGTTTGGAAATCAAAGAGGTAACGGTTTGTGTCACATGACTCTACCCCCCCACACCCCCGTATTTCTCTAGATGTCAGAGCTAGAGATTGAAAGAAGTCTTGTTTATCTCCATGGCAGATGACAAAGAGGAGGACCACAATACATCAGGGGGTTATAACACCAAGAAGGGTTCTAAAGAGGTATACAGACTGGACAAGAATTCCTCAGCATTCCAGAACTCATGCAGATCTAACGAGAATGCAAAGGTGAAGAACCCTGTACATTCTGCTCTTCCCTCAAACTCCTGTTTCAAGTCAGCATGGTGGCTCCCACCTGTAATCCCAGCATTTTGGGAGGCCGAGGCCGGCAGATCACATGAGATCAGGAGTTCAAGACCAGCCTGGCCAACATGGAGAAAACCTGTCTCTACTAAAAATACAAAAACTAGCCAGGTGCCCAGTGTGATGGTACATGACGGTAGTCCTAGCTACTTGGAAGGCTGAGGTAAGAAGATCACTTGAACTCAGGAGGCGGAGGTTGCAGTGAGCTGAGATCATGCCACTGCACTGCCTAGGTGACAGAGACTCAGTCTCAATTAAAAAAAGAAAAGGGCCGGGCGCAGTGGCTCACACCTGTAATCCCAGCACTTTGGGAGGCAGAGGTGGGTGGATCACCTGAGGCCAGGAGTTCAAGAGGTCCTGGCCAAAATAGTGAAACCCCCATCTCCCCTAAAAATATAAAAAATTGGTCGGGCGTGGTGGCGGCGCCTGCCTGTAATTCTAGCTACTCAGGAGGCTGAGGCAAGAGAATTGCTTAACCCAGGAGGCCAAGGTTGCAGTGAGCTGAGATTGTGCCACTGCACTCCAGCCTGGGCAACAGAGCAAGACTCCATCTCAAAAATAAATAATAAAAATAAAAATAAACCTTAAAATAGCAGGCTCAGTGTGGTGGCTCACACCTGTAATCCTAGCACTTTGGGAGATATACGTGGGAGACTGCTTGAGCCCAGGAATTCAAGACCAGCTTGGGCAACATAGTGAGATCCTGTCTCTACAACACAATTAATTTAAACCGGTGTGGTGGCACATGCCTGTAGCCACGGCTACTCAGGAGGCTGAAGTGAGAGGATTTCTTGAGCTCAGCAGCTAGAGGCTGCAGTGAGCTGTGATCGCACCACTGCACTCCAGCCTGGGCAACAGAAGCCAGGAGAACAAACTAAAGGGTGAAACAAGTAAAACTAAGAAAATTTAAATAGGAAACTATAGGAAATTCACACAATTCTTTTGACAATAACAACAACAACAAATTGTAAGAAGTGGAAGCCACATACGACAGCATGTGCCTGTAATCCCAGCTACTCAGGAGGCTGAGGCAGGAGGATTGCTTGAGCCTAGGAGTTCAAGCCCAACCTGTGCGACATAATGAGACTCTGTCTCCATAAAATAAATAAATAAAAACAGATGGCGATAACTTGCAGATTAAAGAAAAATTTAAGGCACATTTTAATTTAGCAAAGATCTCGTTTGGATGTTGATTCAAACAGATTGTCTTAAAAAATAAAGTGATTAAGAGATTCTACTCAAGAAAAAAAAATGAAAGGAGAAAAATATATCAGATAATCGGACTTTTTTTTTTTTTGAGACGGAGTCTTGCTTTGTTGCCCAGGCTGGAGTGCAGGAACGTGAACTTGGCTCATTGCAACCTCCACCTCCTGGGTTCAAGCAATTTTCCTGCCTCAGCCTCCACCAGTAGCTGGGATTACAGGCACCCACTACCACATCCGACTAACTTTTGTATTTTCAGAACAGAAGAGGTTTTGCCATGTTGGCCAGGCTGGTCTCAAACTCCTGACCCCTGCTGACCGAACCGCCTCGGCCTCCCAAGGTGCTGGGATAGCAGGCATGAAATGGCCAGAAAATTGGAGATTTGAATATTGCTGGATATTTGAACATACATTTAAATGTTTTGAGAATATTAAATACGTTTTTTTTTTTTTTTTTTTTTTTTTTTTGAGACGGAGTTTCGCTCCTGTTACCCAGGCTGGAGTGCAATGGCGCGATCTCGGCTCACTGCCACCTCCGCCTCCTGGGTTCAGGCAATTCTCCTGCCTCAGCCTCCTGAGTAGCTGGGATTACAGGCACGCGCCACCATGCTCAGCTAATTTTTGTATTTTTAGTAGAGACGGGGTTTCACCATGTTGACCAGGATGGTCTCGATCTCTTGACCTCGTGATCCACCCGCCTCGGCCTCCCAAAGTGTTGGGATTACAGGCGTGAGCCACCGCACCCGGCCAATATTTTTAATTATGTGTAGATGTAAAAAGGATATTGTAGTTATAGTAGGAACAAAGTGTTCACCCCTCTGGATTTATTTATTTATTTGTTGAGACAGGCTCACTGCAGCCTGGGGCTCCTGGGCCAAAGGGATCCTCTGACCTCAGCCCCCTGAGTAGATAGGACCACAGGCGTGCCCCAGCACACCCACGCGCCCGGTTATTTTATTTTTATTTTTTGGTAACAGTGAGCTCTCACTATGTTGCCCAGGCTGGTTTCACACTCTTGGGATCAAGTGTTCCTCCCACCTCGGCCTCCTGAAGTGCTGGGATTACAGGCGCGAGCCAAGGCACCCGGCCTTTCCCCTGAATTTATGATTGAAATCATAGGAGATCTGGATTTGTTTCAAAGTAACCCAGGGAGGAGGAATGAATGGCAATTTAGCTCGAACCAGACTGTACATGTTTGAGCTTCCCGTGATAAAACATTCTCAGAAAGCTGGGCAAAAAAACCTAGGAAAACAAGTAAGATGATGATCTTGTTAAAAAAAAAAATGCAATGAAGAAAAGAAAACATGGTAAGGAAAGGATCTTCCCTCTTGAAATTCTGTCCTGACCTAGGGCAGGAGGATCGACTTTCCTCTAAACGGCCGGTCGAAAGCCCCAGGGGCCACACCCGAGCGGGCAGGTGGGGTGCTTTAATAGCTGTGGTTTAGAGGGCCGCATTATTTCCATCCTGAAAGGGAGGAACCGAATTCCAACCATAACCTGCCGTTGACTGCCTGTCTCCAAAGCCCTCCGGTTATATCCTGATCTAGCTGATGCTTCTACACTTGCAGAGTTTGAAGAATTATCCGGAGGGCTGGGCGTGGCGGCGCAGGCCTCCTGTAGCCCCACCTACTGCGAAGGCTGCGGAGGGAGATCTCCTGGGACCGGAGCTCAGCCAAGAATTCCAGACCAGCCTAGGCCACACAGTGAGACCCCCCACCCCGGTCCCTTCCGTCCCTCCAATCCTCGTCCGCCCCAGGTCTCATCTCCTCCAAAATTTTAGATATTAGCTGGGCGTGGTGGCGCGAGCCTGTAATCCCACTACTGGGGTGTGGGGGGTGGGGAGGGGAGGTGCATGGCGGGGATGGGGAGGGGAGGGGAGGGGAGGGGCGTGGCGGGGGTGGGGCGGCGTGGGCTGCGGTGGGAAGATCGCTTGAGCCCAGGAGGTCGAGGCTGCGTGTGATCGCGCGGTCACCGCACTCCAGCCCGGGTGGCAGAGCCTGTCTGAGAAATAAAAAAATAAAGAATTACCTGGAGGAAGCACGAATTCCTCAACCCCTAAGCCCAGCCTCTGGGAACTGATTCAGGATGTCTGGGATCGGGGCGTGGGGGACTCATAATTTATTTTTCCGATCAGTTCCTCAGTAAACTGAAGCTGAGCCTTTTCCGACTACACTTTTTTTCTTTTTAAAAATTATTTACTTTATTTATTTATTTATTTATTTATTTTGAGACGGAGTTTCGCTCTTGTTACCCAGGCTGGAGTGCGATGGCGCGATCTGGGCTCACCTCAACCTCCGCCTCCTGGGTTCAGGCAATTCTCCTGCCTCAGCCTCCCGAGTAGCTGGGATTACAGGCACGCGCCACCATGCCCAGCTAATTTTTTGTATTTTTGGTAGAGAAGGGGTTTCACCATGTTGACCAGGATGGTCTCGATCTGTTGACCTCGTGATCCACCCTCCTCGGCCTCCCAAAGTGCTGGGATTACAGGCGTGATCCACCGCGCCCGGCCTATTTTTTTTTTTTTTTTTTAATAGACACGGGGTTTCACGATGTTGCCCAGGTTGGTCTCAAACTTCTGGATTCAAGCGATCCTCTGTCCTCAGCCTCCCAAAGTGCTGGGATTACAGGCGTGAGCCACCGTGCCAGGTCCAGACTACACTTTGAATGCCTCATACTACTAATTTGAAAGGGTCCTGAGATTAATGGACCAAATCATTTACCCAGGGACAGAGAAAGCCCGTCGTAAAGGCGCTTAGTTGTCAGTGCTGTCATATTATTTGCGAATGGAATTTTCTTTAGTTGCTCTGGCTTCTTAGCGTGACCTATGAGAACACTCGCTTCCTATTTTACCACTTTCTGCATCCAACATGAGGCTCCAGCAGTTCCTTCTGCCTTCGCTACTCACCTCTTGACTTGGTGTTTTGGCTCTTGTTGCAGTTCTGAACAGCCAAATCCTTCTCTAATCAGCTCGATTTATTACAGGCTTAATATTTGTATTTAAAACTAGATCCAAGAGAGATTATCCGACTCCCACAGTTTAAATCTGGGGTCTTTCAGTGAGTAACGTACCCATATGCATAAATCAGGTACCAAATACCTGCCGAAAATGCTCTGACTCTTTTTTCCATTCCCTTCACAATAAGTAATTTATCACCAATATTGCCCTATAACTGTTCTAAAATATTCTGTTCATTCCGTTGGAACTTGTCAACAGGTGTTTGTCATTTTCAGTTTTCTTTCAAGTTTCACCCATTTTGTTTTTCTTCCTTCTTTCATTTTTTGAGAGAGTCTTGCGAGGCTGGAGTGCAGTGGCGCGATCTCGGATCGCTGTGGCCTGCCCCTCCTGGGCTCGAGCAATTCCCCCTCCCCCTTCCCGAGTAGGTGGGATGACAGGCTCACGCCACAGCGCCTGCCTAATTTTTGTGTATTTTGGTAGAGACTGGGGTCTCGCCATGTCTCCCAGGCTGATCTCGAACTCCTGGACTCAAGCATCTGCCCACCCGGGCCTCCCAAAGTGCTGGGATTATAGGCATGAGCCATCGCATCCGGCCTAATTTTTAAAGAAATATCATGGAATGGAGAAGGCAGGGTATTAAATTGATAAAATTATCCCACTGTCAGAAAACGAGGGAGGGGAAAAAGAGGAGAAAAAAACAAAACAGAGCTCATCTGGGTAACAGGAAGTGGGAGACATTTGCTTATAAAAGGAGAAATCAGGTTAAGAGAAGTAAACTAACATGTGCGTAACATTGCTGTGCTTGCCTTCCCCAGGGTGTCGCTGAAAATGTCAGACTCAAATTTGGATAACAGTAAGAAGGTAAGTTTGGTTCTAACAGAATTGGTTTTCTCACACAGTCACTTTTCGAAGTCTTTCTAGGTCTCACTTACGTTTCCCTTTTGCCACAAATCTTCATTTCTAGAAACCTCCATCTTGAAACCTCCTCCTCTTTGCAAATGGATTGTTAGTTTTCTTTCATGTGATTGTGCTTTCATCTGCATTTGGATGAGAGTAAAAAGAAGTAAAAATGTCTCCTCCTAGTCCAAAGGAAAATATTTCTTTTTTTTTTTGCCAATCAATGAGAGCTTGTAAGGTTGCTGAGGTTGGTTGGCCTTGAACTCTTGGCCTCGCCTTCACAAGCGCCACGACATCCGGCCGGAGCCACTTTGGGCCCCAAAGGAAAATATTTCTTTCGGTAGGAAAGACAAGAAGTGCTATAGCTGGACAAGATAAAAATGCTAAAAATACATAAATAAATAAAAAATTAAAAAATGGAATGGAGAACAATAGTAATAGCAAAAAAAATGAAAGTAAAAAAATATATATTTTAAAGCTATGGTAAAAAGAAAGTGAAAACAGTAATGTGGATAAAGTCATAAAGTGACCAGTTAGTTACTTTCTCTAGGAGTAGGAAATCTCTGCCCCCAGTGGCCTTGGTACCAAACGAGATTCCCGATTAGGCTGGGGTAGTCCTGGCCCTCTGAGAAACTAAATAGAGAAGGTATCATAGTGCACTTAGAGGTGCCGCTGTACCTGTCCTGTGGCTAAAGGACTGAATCGGTCAACATTAGCTGTATGATTATGGGGAAGTCACACAGCTGCTTTGAGCCCCTACTGTTCTCCATAAGAGAGTAATATTCCCTAAATAACGTCAATGTTATTTTATTTATTTTTTTAAATTAAGAAAGAGGCCAGTTTTATTTAAACACAAAACGTGCACATAAGCTGTCTACTCATTTTCTTCGCTGCGCAGCCTGGCATTGGGGTTGGTGACTGTGACGGCCAGCTGGGCAGCTCTTTCCACAATGGCTTTGCGGTTCTTGGAGGAAACATTGTGAGCGATCTCAGCACAGTAAGATTTGTTGCACATCAGCAGCACTTCCAGCTCCTTGACGTTGTGGACCGGGAACTTCTGGAAGCCACTGGGCAGCATGTGCTTTGTTTTCTTATTGCTCCCATAACCAATGTTAGGCGTTAAGATCTGGCCCTTGAACCTTCTACGAACCCTGTTGTCAATACCTCTGGGTTTCCGCCAGTTACGCTTAATTTTGACATATCGGTCTGACTGGTGCCGGATGAACTTCTTGGTTCTCTTTTTGACGATCTTGGGTTTCACAAGGGGTCTAAGGGCGGCCATGACGCCAAGGAGGAGATTGCTCGTCAATGTTATTTTAAAGTAAACTAAGAGTAAAAGTAATGGGAACCCGTTGAAGAGATTAAATAGAAGATGTGGAGGGGTGTGGCCTCAGCACTAGAAGAGAATATTGGGATAGGACTGGAATGGAGTTTATTCACCCTTGAATTTGAGAGGAAAAGCTAACTTCAGAGCCATACTCAAGTCTGTGTTACTTTACGGCACTGCTCATTTAGTTTCCTCATTTGTAAAACAAGAGAATTAATAAATTACTACAAGCATACTGCGAGAATTGAACTTGAGAAATACAGAAAGCACCTAGCATAGTGCCTATGCACTGTACAGAACCAGTAAATATTAGTTTCTACCTACCTGCTTTCCTGCTTTATCTTTCATTCATCAGATCGTAAAAACAACATTGAACGCCTACTGTGTGCTGGGCGCTGTGTTTCTGTGGAAGCATCGGAGAGTAAAACAGATACCCTCCCCTCAGGTGTTGGAGCTGAAATGAGCCCAGTGTGGCTGGAGCTGAGACAGCTCAGAGGTTTTGAGCTGGAGAGGCAGGCAGGGACCAGACTGTGGGAGAAATTGTAAGCTACACAGCTCTGTGAGCTAATTTGAGTTTTGTCATCAACCGGAATAACAGTGACAAGCCACTGAAGAATTTTCAACAAGCATGGAACAATCGGTGCAGGAATAGCCGAGTTAGAATGGATTTGGGGGTAACAGGAGGTTATTGCTTGTGCTGTGAAGTTTGATATGGGAATTGGGAATCTTGGAAATCGTGCCAGAAGATGGAAAGGCAGGAACACATTCATACAGATTTCCGAGGCACAATGAAAGCATTTTGTGTTTTGGCTGAAGAAGAAAAAGGCCTGCAGGGAAATAGGTCTCTAAACCCAAGCCCTACCCTTTTATTTCTCTTTCATTAACACCTACATCCGAATTGGCTTTTGCCCATTTTTTCCATGTTTCCCTTATTTAATGAAGGGTCTGCTAGTCAACATCACATTAGAGGAATCTCAGTAATTCTTTTCTCCATCTACCTATTGTATTCTAAGTTCCTCATTCATTAGTTGTGCCTTGAAAGCAGGCAGTTGAGTTGTACAGCATCAAGTGAGAATCAGTGACTGACTCTTCTCTTTCCAGAATTTCTTTGAGGGCGAAGTAGATGATGAGGAAAGTGTGATTTTGACATTGGTGCCAGTTAAAGATGACTCAGATATGGAACGAATGGAACCAAGTGTTTCAACTTCCGATGTCAAACTGGAGAAGCCTAAGAAATACAATCAAGGTATGAAGACAGGGATTAGTTAGCTACTCCCACAACTCTGGGAAGTGCAGGAAGAAGTAAGAGCTGTCTTTCCTATCCTCTGACTGTCCAACACCCAGCTTAAATCTCACCTTGTTGATCTGTGTTAAGACATTTTGCAAACTCCCATACTTCTGCTTCCTAAGTCTGATGTACTGCCTTACTATTTTTGGTGGGGAGATAGAGTCTCGCTCTGTCACCCAGGTTGGAGTGCAGTCGTGCGATCTTGGCTCACGATCTTGCAACTTCCACCTCCCGAATTCGAGCGATTCACCTGCCTCGGCCTCCCAAGTCACTGGGATTACAGGCATGCACCACCACGTCCGGCTAATTTTTGTATTTTTCATAGAGACAGGGTTTCACCATGTTGATCAGGCTGGTTTCGAACTCCTGACCTCGTGATCCGCCCACCTCGGTCTCCCAAAGTGCTGAGATTATACAGGCTTGAGCCACCGTGCGAATCTTGCCAATTTTAAATTATTACTACTTTTGTTCCATTCTTTTCTTAGGTAATCTACTTCAAACAAATGAACGATTTACAGCTCCACGAAGAGCTAGACGCAAGATAGCAGCCCCTCCCTTGCCGACCATTTTGCCTCCTATTAATAAGGTGTGTCGGGACACTTTGCAGAACTGGTGTCAAGAACTTGGTTTGAATACGACGGGCAAGGTTAGTACACTGGGGTGAATATCTGCTGCTGGGAATAACTATGGGAATCTTTATCAACTTTTAACTTTATTTCTCTCTTCATTTCCTAAGAAAATAGAACTTTATCTGAGGCTCCACGGGCATGCTTACCCTGAACAACAGCAAGTGAGTAATGAGTGTGTTGATGGTGTGAAGGTGGGCTCTGCCCTGATCAAGATTTGTCTGGTCCCTACCCTCCCACTCCCACCATTTCTATATGTTGTACCTCTTTTTTAATTTCAATTTTTTAGAGATGGGGTATCACCATGTTGGCCAGGCTGGTCTCGAACTCCTGACCTCAGGTGATCCGCCCTCCTCGGCCTCCCAAAGTGCTGAGATTACAGACGTGAGCCACTGTACCCAGTTAGCAGGGTTTCTTAACTAGCATTATTGATATTTCAGAACAAATAAGTTTTTATTTGGGGGGCTGCCCTGTACATTGTAGGATGTTTTGTAGCAGCCCCCAGCCTCTACCAACTAGATGTCAGTAGCAACCTTTCCTCCCCCTGCACAGTTTCAACAGCCAAAAATTTCTCCCAATGAAGAATTTACAGTTTATGGGAATTAATATCCCTAAACCCTTCCCACATTGATATACATGTTCAGGTCAATATAAAGAATAGTAACACTGGGGCGGGGTGAGGTGGCTCACACCTATAATCCCAGCACTTTGGGAGGACAAGGCGGGTGGATCACCTGAGGTCAGGAGTTCAAGATCAGCCTGGCCAACATGGTAAAACCGCATCTCTACTAAAAACACAAAAATTAGGTGTGCGTGGTGGTGTGCGTCTGTAGTCCCAGCTCCTTGGGAGGCTGAGGCAGAAGAATCACTTGAACCCAGGAGGCAGGCGTTGCAGTGAGCCAAGATCATGCCATTGCACTCCAGCCTGGGCGATGAGTGAAACTCCATCTTAAAAAAAGAATAACAACATTGACTCAAAAGTTCTTACAGCAGTAGCAGTTTACTGAATACTCATCATGGATTTTGTTTGCAGGATATGCCTGAAATGTTACAAGAGACCAGAGAACAGCGGTGTTCAAGGAAATGCAAGGCAGTGACCAAGACAGCAAGGCTTCAGAAAAGATCTGGGATGAATGAGAGAGCAGAAGAGACTAATACAGTTGAAGTGATAACTTCAGCGCAGGAAGCCATGTTGGCATCGTGGGCAAGAATTGCTGCAAGAGCTGTTCAGCCTAAGGCTGTGAATTTGTGTTCCATTCGTGTTTCTGTTGAGGCATTTTTGATGCAAGCTTCTGGTAAGATCAGCCTTAAAGTGTGAGTCCCACTCAGGAGGACAAGGTTAACCTTTATTAGTCCAAGACTGAAAGGTAGTCAAAGGGAAGGAAAATTGCTAAAATATCTGTAGATTAGACATTGGATTCACATAGGACATCTCTCTTCCATCTGCCATATTAATAGCTAGTCATGTTTTGTCTGGATGGATCCCTAAGTCAGGTGACTGAGTGGTGGCCATTTTCCATCGCTAAGCAGAATTCTAAGGTGGGAAGAAAGCATAATCTAGTCATCTTGGACCACAGTCTGAGTCTTCCCCTTTTCTTTCTTTCTTCCTTAAGGCATTTATGACAGTGAATAAGAGGAATGTGTTGGTCAAATTCTTGCTTTACCATTTCCTAGATATGTGGCATTGGCAACTTACCTAGTTTAAGCATTGGTATCCTGTTCTATAAAATGAAGATTTACCTATTTCATAGAATAGTAGTGTCTGAGCGTCGTGGCTCATGCCTGTACTCCCAGCCCTTTGGGAGGCTGAGGAGGGAGGATTGCTTGAATTGATGAGTTTGAGATCAACCTGGGCAACGTGGCGAAATTCCTGCCTACGAAAAATACCAAAAAAGTCAGCTGGGCATGGTGGTGTGTGTCTGTAGTCCTAGCTACTCAGGAGGCTGCGGTAGAAGTGTGGCTTGAGCCCAGAAGGTGAAGGTTTCAGTGAGCTGAGATTGTGCCATGGCACTCTGGCCTGACAGACAGATCCAGACCCTGTTTTTTTTTTTTTTTTTTTTTTTTTTAAGACGGAGTCTTACTCTGTCGCCAGGCTGGAGTGCAGTGGCGCAATTTCGGGTCACTTCAACCTCCACCTGGGTTCAAGCGATTATTCCGCCTCAGCCTCCCGAGTAGCTGGGACCACAGGTGTGTGCCACCACGCCCGGCTAATTTTTGTATTTTTAGTAGAGACGGGGTTTCACCATGGCCAGGATCTCTTGACCTCGTGATCTGCCCGTCTCAGCCTCCCAAAGTGCTGGGATTACAGGCGTGAGCCACCGCGCCTGTTTTTTTTTTTTTGAGACAGAGTCTCATTCTGTCGCCGGGTGCCAGGCTGGAGTACAGTGGCGCGATCTCGGCTCACCGCAGCCTCTGCCACCGGGTTCAAGCAATTCTCCTGCCTCAGCCTCCTGAGTAGCTGGGACTACAGGCGCACTCTACCACACCCAGCTAATTTTTTTGTATTTTTAGTAGAGATGGGGTTTCACCATGTTGGCCAGGATGGTCTCGATCTTTTGACCTCGTGATCCACCCCCCTCGGCCTCCCAAAGTGCTGGGATTACAGGCTTGAGCCACTGCGCCCAGCCCAGACCCTGTTTTTTAAAAAAAATTTTAAAAAGTTGGCCAAGCTCGGTGGCTCACACCTGTAATACCGGCACTTTGGAAGGCTGAGGCAGGTGAATCACCTAAGGTCAGGAGTTCAAGATCAGCCTGGCCATCAAGGTGAAACCCGTCTCTACTAAAAATACAAAAATTAGCTGGGTATGGGGGTGGTGCCTATAATTTCAGCTACTTGGGAGGCTGAGGCAGGAGAATCACTTGGATCTGGGACATGGAGGTTGCAGTGAGCCAAGATTACGCCACTGCACTCCAGCCTGTGCAACAAGAGTGAAACTGTTAAAAAAAAAAAAAAAAAAGTTGTGACACTTATATGAGACACAGAACTTGGCCTGTAGAAAGCAGGCAATAATAATTAAGAGGTTTGGGGTCCTTGTCCTGTAAGAAATATACATATTTTTTTGAGACACAGTTTCACTCTGCTCAGGCTGGAGTGCAATGGCATAATCTCGGCTCACTGCAGCCGCCGCCTCCAGGGCTCAAGCAATGCTCATGCCTCAGCTTCCTGAGTAGCTGGGATTATGGGCATGCACCATCGAGCCCAGCTAATTTTTGTATTTTTAGTAGAGATCAGGTTTCACCATGTTGGCCAGGCAGGTCTTGAACTCCTGACCTCAAGTGATCCACCCATCTCAGCCTCCCAAAGTGCTGAAATAACAGGCATGAGTCACTGCACTCATCCCTTTAAGAAATCTTGAGGATAACTTAATTCCACTTTTCTCCAATTCCTGCTCTTTTTTTCTTGCTATTTTTGCTTTTATCTCCAGGGTCTGCTGTCTCAAGTCACCTTCCTTTTTGGCTTGAATTCTTTTCTTCCTCCCTCATCTTCCCATTTCCAGAAGTATTCTAGATCCCGTTTTATTCCGGCTCACTGGTATGGTAGGGCGCATCATTCATCATACAGCGAAACCAGCCGGAAGGTAGACCTGAAGCTGAAGTTGGCATATCCTCTGCTCTTCAAGCTACATCTCTTTCCTTTTTTTTTTTTTTTGTTTTTGAGACGGAGTCTTGCTCTGTAGCCCAGGCTGGAGTGCAGTGGTGCAATCTTGGCTCACTGCAACCTCTGCCTCCTGGGTTCAAGCAAGTCTCCTGCCTCAGCCTCCCAAGTAGCTGGGACTAAAGGCGTGTGTGACCACGCCTGGCTAATTTTTTGTATTTTTAGTAGAGACCGGATCTCACCATGTTAGCCAGGATGGTCTTGATCTCCTGACCCATGATCCACCCACCTCAGCCTCTCAAAGTGTTGGTATTACAGGTGTGAGCCATGTACCCAGCCCTCAAGCTACATTTCTCTGGGGACAGTGGGTACCTTTTACTAATTTGTGCAAAGGGATTGTCCAGCCATAAAGTTGTGTGCCTGGGGGTACTGCCTCCCTAAAGATGATACCTCTTCCTAATTTTTATTAATATGCTGTATGAGCTGATATCATCTCACAGTGACTTATCAGCTTATATTTCTCTTCATTCTGCACTTATTAAGCATCTGCTGTGACCCCGAGATCTGTCTAGCTGCTGTGTATACTGTGCTAAACACACACATGTTCTCTCATTTTACAGTCTAATCGGAGCGATCACAGCACATATACTGCTTATTTACAGATATGTAAGTCCACCGTGACTGCTCCTTTCTCTCAATTTCAGACGTTCCATAAATGTACAACTTGTTTTATTGCAAATATCCCAGCTCCCTAACTTAATCGCTCCTTACACTTTTTTTTTTTTTTGAGTCGGAGTTTCGCTCTTGTTACCCAGGCTGGAGGGCAATGGTGCGATCTCGGCTCACCGCAACCTCCGCCTCCTGGGTTCAGGCAATTCTCCTGCCTCAGCTTCCTGAGTAGCCAGGATTACAGGCACGCGCCACCATGCCCAGCTAATTTTTTTGTATTTTTAGTAGAGACGGGGTTTCACCATGTTGACCAGGATGGTCTGGATCTTTTGACCTCGTGATCCACCGGCCTCGGCCTCCCAAAGTGCTGGGATTATAGGCATGAGCCACTGCGCCCGGCCCTCCTTACACTTTTAAACAGATGCTTGTCTGTTTCCTATAGCTGAGGTAGTACAATGTAGTGGTTAGGTAAATGGGCTGTAAGGCAGTCAGAGTACCTGGATCTACGACTTGGCTGTGGGTAACTTCTGCTATTTAACACCATAAGCTTCAGTTATCTCACCTGTGAATAAGAAAAGCCAACGGAAGGTAACTATTAATAGTGCACTTCAAAGTAAATGTATTAATACATGTAAACCACCTAGCAAAATCTTGGACACAAATCATGCATTTCAAAATGGCAACCATCATCATTCCTTGTGTTATAGAACTTGTGAAATTAGATCATAGTGTCTTGGAGTCTACGTTTTTATGAATCTCATTCAATTGATTGGTGAGCAGAATGTAAGAACAAAATCAAGAGTGACCTGCTGAGAGGTTGTGGTACGGTGCTGTCTTGGTTTTTGCTGTCTATGTTTGTTTTTCCTTTCCAGGTGTCAGGTGGTGTGTGGTCCATGGCCAGCTTCTCTCGGCGGACACAAAGGGTTGGGTACGCCTGCAGTTTCATGCAGGTCAGGCCTGGGTGCCTACCACTCACAGGAGGATGACTTCTCTCTTCTTGTTACCTGCCTGCATTTTCCCATCCCCAGGCATAGAAGATAACATGTTATGCCCTGACTGTGCTAAGAGGTAATCCTTATCTTGTTAAGCATGGAACACAGAGAAGTAGATGTATAGATGGATTTCTAAATCATTTAACAGTAGAAAGCAGAGGGCAAACATGCCGTTTTCTTAATTTGCTGCATAGATTAGGCAAACACAAGATGCAAAAAGAACTCTTAGTGGATTATAACTCAATAAATGTGGCTAGTGTTTTTTTTTTTTTTTTTTTTGAAATGGGGTTTTGCTCTCGTTGTCCAGGCTGGAGTGCAGTATGTGATCTCTGTTTACTGCAACTCTGCCTCCCAGGTTCAAATGATTCTCCTGCCTCAGGCTCCCAAGAAGCTGGGATTATAGGTGCCCCATCACACCTGGCTAGCTTTTGCTTTTTTTTTTAGACAGAGTTTCACTCTTGTTACCCAGGCTGGAGTGCAATGGCGCGATCTCGGCTCACGGCAACCTCCGCCTCCTGGGGTCAAGCAATTCTCTTGCCTCAGCCTCCCGAGTAGCTGGGACTGCAGGCACGTACCACCATGCCCTGCTAATTTTTGTGGTTTAGTAGAGACAGGGTTTCACCTTGTTGACCAGGATGGTCTCGATCTCTTGACCTCCTGATCC
Source organism: Saguinus oedipus (assembly GCA_031835075.1). NCBI lineage: Eukaryota > Metazoa > Chordata > Mammalia > Primates > Cebidae > Saguinus > Saguinus oedipus. The sequence continues at coordinate 93,395,285 of CM063184.1, read as the reverse complement.
ACCCTCTTCGGCCTCCCAAAGTGCTGGGATTATAGGCGTGAGCCACCGCGCCCGGCCAATTTTGTATTTTTAATAGAGAGGGGGTTTCACCATGTTGGCCAGGCTGGTCTCGAACTTCGGACCTCAGGTGATCTGCCTGCCTCAGCCTCCAAAAGTGCTAGGATTACAGGTGTGAGCCACCGCACTTGGCCTTAATGTGACTAGTGGCCTTAGCAAAGCATCTGACAAGTCAGTACCTGATTTCTGCCTCAGTTTTAGAGACTTTTTCTAAAGGAAAAAGCAAACATTAGAGTTCTTACTACATGTCAGATACTCACCTCGGAAGGCAAAAACAGAATCCATTTAGCATACTCAACCAAAAATGAGTAAAAAAAGCTATGAAAATATATGGGAAGAACCTTTATTGGAATAGCTTAGGGAAGCTTCAGAGAAGATTATGCATTCTGAGGAAGAGCTTACCAGTTTTGGAAGCAGTCAGTACAAGCATAGGGAAATAAAAGAGTATGATGGCCAGCTGCAGTGGCTCACACCTGTATTCGCAGCACTTTGGGAAGCCGAGGCAGGCAGATCATCTGAGGTCAGGAGTTTGAGACCAGCCTGGCCAATGTGGTGAAACCTCGTCTCTACTGAAAATGAAAAAATAAAATAAATAAAAGAATATAGGCCGGGCGCAGTGGCTCTCGCCTATAATCCCAGCACCTTGGGAGGCCAAGGCGGGTGGATCACGAGGTCAAGAGATTGAGACCTTCCTGGTCAACATGGTGAAACCCCGTCTCTACTAAAAATACAAAAATTAGCTGGGCATAGTGGTGCGCGCCTGTAGTCCCAGCTACTTGGGAGGCTGAGGCAGGAGAATTGCCTGAACCCAGGAGGTGGAGGTTGTGGTGAGCCGAGATCGCGCCATTGCACTCCAGCCTGGGTAACAAGAGCGAAACTCCGTCTCAAAAAAAAAAAAAATATATGACATACTTAGAAACTGTCAGTAAGTCAGTGTAATTGAAGCTTATATTGACAAATGAGTTTGGGAAATGGAGAAGCAGATCATAAAGGATTTTATATCTATATTATCCTGTAGGTAATTCTCAGTAATGTTTGGGACACAGACTTGTGTGAGAATATAACAATAACTACATACTCTCAGGAAAATATATATACACATAAACACGACTTTTGACTATAGAATTCCTGGTGTCCAGCCATGAGTAAAAATTTCAGTTTTTGGTGATAAAATTAGTGGGAAGTGATATGAGAGACGTGTGGAGAGAAATTAAGGGCATTTTTTAGAAAGTGGGCTAAATCTTGTAGCAGACTAGATGGGAGCATAAATAAGAGATTAGTAACTCAGGAAAGAGATAATTCATTACACTGACAAAGCATTTAACGAGGAATGAGACAAATGTGAGATGTAGGAGTAAAGAATAAGACGCTCTCTTAGAAGTGGAGGAAACAAAATTCCAATTCAGTGGAGAAGAATCTATGGTACTTGGGACATAGAGTTCTGAGAGAAGAATGCATTAGAGCTCAACACCTTTGGCAGTCATCAGCACATACATCGTGGATGAGAGTGTGTAAGAAGGGGCTGGGCACGGTGGCTCACGCCTGTAATCTCAGCCCTTTGGGAGGCTGAGGCGAGTGGATCACAAAGTCAGTAGTTCAAGACTAGCCTAGCCAAGATGGTGAAACCCCATCTCTACGGAAAATACAAAAATTAGCTGGGCGTGGTGGCCAGCACCTGTAATCCCAGCTACTCAGGAGGCTGAGGCAGAAAACTGCTTGAACCCAGGAGGCGGAGGTTGCAGTGAGCCAAAATCGCACCACTGCATTCCAGCCTGGGTGACACAGTGAGACTCCATCTAAAGAAAAAAAAAAGAGCGTGTAAGAAGAAGGCCGGATGCAGCGGCTCATGCCTGTAATCCCAACACTTTGGGTGGCTGAGGCAGGCGGATCACAAGGTCAGGAGATTGAGACCATCCTGCACAACATGGTGAAACCCCGTCTCTACTAAAATATAAAACATTATCCAGGGGTGGTAGTGCACGCCTATAGTCCCAGCTGCTTGGGAGGCTGACATCGTGCCCCTGCACTCCAGCCTGGTGGAGACTCGTCTCAAAAAAAAAAAAAAAAAAAAATAGTGTGTAAGAAGGAACTGAGGAAGGAACCCTAAAGAGAATCATTGTATCAGTGGAAGGCGGCAGTGAATTGTATCGGTGGAAGGCGGCAGTGAAGATAGAACAGTTACAGGTTAGCAGATGAGTGAGTACAGGAAGCAGTGGGCAGTCTTAGAAGGTAGAGATGGTTGGCAGTGAGATGGCCATGTAAGGTAATGATGAATGGGACTGGCCATTTAAGAGACCGATGATGGCGTTTTTGAGAGCGGATTGAGAGGATGGGTAACTTGGAGTAGAACATGTGCAGAACTAGAAGCAGGACATATTGATCTTCTTCATTAGCTGAGCCTGGCAGGAAGACAGGACAGTTAGTTAAGGCAGTAACCTCAAGGGAGGTTCCTTTCTTTTCTTTCTCTCTTTTCTCCCCTCATTAACTTTACTCATTCTCCCCTCCTTCCCTTTTTTCTTTCTTCTTTCTCTTAGGCGGGTGAGAAAAATGAGAACACATGGACACAGGGCGGGGGTCTACTACACACTGGGGTCTATTGGGGGGAAAGGGGGAGGGACAGTGGGGAAGGCTGGGGAAGGATAGCCTGGGGATGAATGCCAAGTGTGGGTGAAAGGGAAGAAGGCAGCAAAACACACTGCCATGTGTGTACCTATGCAACTATCTTCACGTTCTGCACATGTACCCCAAAACCTATAATGCAATAAAAATTTAAAAAATTTAAAAAAAAAAAAATTTTTTTAAATTAAAATCCATAAGCATGTCTGAGTGGGGAGAAGCTGCATGAAGACAGGCAAATGGAGAGTATAAAGATGAAGGAAGCCGGGCATGGTGGCTCATGCCTGCAATCCCAGTACTTAGCGGGGCCAAGGCGGGTGGATGACTTGAGCTCAGGAATTTGGGACCAGCCTGGAAAACATGGTGAAACCATGTCTCTACAAAAAAAAAAAAAAAAATCTGGGTGTGGTTTCAGGCACCTGTGGTCTTAGCTACTAGGGAGGCTGAGGCTGAGGTGGGAGGATCACTTGAGCCCTGGAAATCGAGGCTGCCCGCAGTAGACTGTGATCATGCCACTGCACTCCAGCCTGGACGGCAGAATGAGAACCTGTCTCAAAAAAAAAAAAAAAAAAAAAAGGGAAGCGAGATCCATTGCAGTATGTGGAGTGTGAGTTCTGAGAATAAGTGAACAACGCTTTTCCTTTATTTACCACATAAAGTCTGTATGCACCATTCCTAGGTTTTAGGGCAAACAACTCGGGAACTCCAGAACTGCATTCTTTATTTTCTTGTCATTTTAAAGGGAGTGGTATGGAATGGCTTATCATATGGTAGCAATTTTTCACAGTTCTTTTCTACTTGCCTTACAGGAATAAGAAGATGATGAAAAGATTAATGACAATAGAGAAGTAGCGAAGACCTGCTTGAAAACAATGTAAGGGACCGGAATTATAAAAGGCTCTTGTCTGTTTTCTATCAGGAAGGACAGATGGTGGCGAGCCCGTAGATGACTTGCATTCCAATCATTGCTATGCAGTGTCCAGTGTGTCCCGGTGCCTTGAGTATTGACTTGCTAAATATTTAGCTGTACAGAATACAATTTGGTTTTGTTTTAATTAATAGACTCTTTTTTGAAACTGAAAACTTGAGTGAAAAGTATAAAGTTTCCATATATTCCCATGTACACAATGCTCTGTTTCCTCTGTTATTAACTTGCATTAGCATGCTACATTTTTTTTTTTTTTTTTTTTTTGAGACGGAGTTTCACTCTTGTTACCCAGGCTGGAGTGCAATGGCGCGATCTCGGCTCACCGCAACCTCCGCCTCCTGGGTTCAGGCAATTCTCCTGCCTCAGCCTCCTGAGTAGCTGGGATTACAGGCACGCGCCACCATGCCCAGCTAATTTTTTGTATTTTTAGGAGAGACAGGTTTTCACCATGTTGACCAGGATGGTCTCGATCTCTTGACCTCGTGATCCACCCGCCTCGGCCTCCCAAAGTGCTGGGATTACAGGCTTGAGCCATCGCACCCGGCCAGATACATTATTATTAACTAAACTCTGTAGTTCATATTAGGTTTTATTGTTTGTGTTCTACATTCTATGGTTTTGACAAATGTAAAATGACGTGTATATAACATAGTATCATACATAATAGTTTCACTACCTTAAAAATCCCTTGTGTTCCACCGATGCTTCTTTTCCCCAAAGCCCATACACTGGAAACCGTAGATCTTCTATTGCTGCCACCATAGCTTTGCCTTTTCTTTCTTTCTTTTTTTTTTTTTTTTTTTTGCTCAGTCACCCAGGCTAGAGTGCAATGGTGCAATCATAGCTCGTTGTAGCATTGAACTCCTAGGCTCAAGGGATCCTCCTGGCTCAGCTTTCTGAGACACTGGGACTAGAGGGGTGTGCCACCGTACCCAGCTAGTTTTGTTTGTTTAATTTTTAGTAGAGGCCGGGCATGGTGGCTCACGCCGTAATCCAAACACTTTGGAGGCCAAGGCGGGCAGATCAGCTGAGGTCAGGAGTTCAAGACCAGCCCAACCAACATGGTGAAACTCCGTCTTTATATTAAAAAAAATAAATTAATAAAAAAAAATTTTTTTTTAGTAGAGACAGGAGTGTCACTACGTTGGTAAGACTGGTCTCAAACTTCTGGCCTCAAGCCATGCTTCTGCCTTAGCCTCCCAAAGTGCTGGGATTACTGGCATGAGCCAGTGTGCCTGGCCCATCATAGCTTTGCCATTTCCAGAATGTTGTATATACTTGGTATTATACAGTGGACCTATAACAATGTACAGCCTTTTCATATTGGTTTTCACGTAGCAAAATGTAGTGAAGCTTCCTCCATGTGTTGTCATGGCCTGGTAGCTCATTTCTGCCAAAATGTTTTTAAAAGTGGCTGTAGCATTTTGTATTCCCATCAGCAATGAACGAGAGTTCTTGTTGCACCATATCCTTGTTAGCATTTGGTATTGTTTTGGATTTTAGCCATTCTAATAGATGTGTCATAGTATCTCATTGTTTTTCCACACTTGATCTTAGCCAAAAGGCCGACAAATGGTAAGTATCTAATTTATCTTTTTTTTTGAGACAGAGTCTCACTCCATCACGCAGGCTGGAGTGCAGTGGTGTGATCTTGGCTCACTGCAACCTTTGCCTCCTAGGTTCAAGTGATTCTCGGGCCTAAGCCTCCAGGTTTTCTGGAACCACAGGCACATGCTACCATGCCTGGCTAATTTTTGTATGTTTAATAGAGACGGGATCTCACTGTGTTGGCCGGGCTGGTGTCAAACTCCTTAGCTCAGGTGATTTGCCTGCCTCTGCCTCACAAAGGGCTGGGATTACACGTGTGAGCCACTGTGCACAGCCAGTCTCTCATTGTTTTAATTTCAAATTCCCTAATGATAAGAAGTAGAGCATCTTTTTATATGTTTATTTGCCATCTGTATATCTCCTTGGCTGTGGTGTCTAGTCAGGTCTTTTGCACAATTTTTATTTTTTAACGTATTATTTCTTTTTTTATTGAGAGAAGGTCTTGCTCTGTCACCCGGGCTGGAGTGCAGCCGCGTGATCATGGCTCACTGCAGCCTCGACCTTCTGGCTCCTCCCACCTCAGTCTCCTGAGTAGTTGGGACCACAGGCATACATTACCATCCCTGGCTAATTTTTCTTTTTTTTTTCCGTAGAGACGGGGTTTTGCTGTGTTGTCCAGGCTGATCTCAAACTCCTGGGCTCAAATGATCCACCAGCTTTAGCCTCCCAAAATGCTAGAACGTTGGCTGGCCTTTGTACACATTTTTTAATTGCGTTGTCTTCCTTCTGAGTTTTAAGAGGTCTTTGTATATCTTGAGTAACAGATATCTATCAGATATATCTTTTGCAGATAATTTTCTTTTTTTTTGAGACGGAGTTTCACTCTTGTTACCCAGGCTGGAGTGCAATGGCGTGATCTCGGCTCACCGCAACCTCCACCTCCTGGGTTCAGGCAATTCTCCTGCCTCAGTCTCCTGAGTAGCTGGGATTACAGGCACGCGCCACCATGCCCAGCTAATTTTTTGTATTTTTAGTAGAGACGGGGTTTCACCTTGTTGACCAGGATGGTCTCGATCTCTTTTTTTTTTTTTTTTTTTTTTGAGACAGTTTCGCTGCTGTTACCCAGTTACCCAGGCTGGAGTGCAATGGCGCGATCTCAGCTCACCGCCACCTCCGCCTCCTGGGTTCAGGCAATTCTCCTGCCTCAGCCTCCTGAGTAGCTGGGATTACAGGCATGCACCACCATGCCCAGCTAATTTTTGTATCTTTAGTAGAAACGGGGTTTCACCATGTTGACCAGGCTGGTCTCGATCTCTTGACCTCGTGATCCACCCGCCTCTGCCTCCCAAAGTGCTGGGATTACAGGCTTGAGCCACCACTCCCGGCTGCAGATAATTTTCTTATTTTTCTTTCCTTCTTTTTAAATGTCACTTTATTCTTCTTTGTAAGGTTTCCAAAGAGAAGCCCAATGTGATTCTTTGTTCCTTTATAGTTAGGGTGTTTTTTCTCACTTCGAGATCTTCTGTTGGTCTTTGTTTTTCTGCAGTTTGAGTGTGATATGCCTAGATGTTGAATTTTTGGTTTTTATCCTGCTTCCTGTCTCTGAGCTTCCTGGATCTGTGGTTTTGTATATGCCATTAATTTTGGGATATTTTCAGTCATATCTTCATGTATTTCTATTCCTTTCTCTTTTCTGGTATTTTCATTACATGTATGAAACTTTTTTGTAATTCCCTCGCAATTCTTGGATATTCAGTTCTGTTTTTTTTTTTTTTTTTTTTTTTTTGAGATGGAGTCTCAGTCTGTCACCCAGGCTGGAGTGCAGTGGCTCGATCTCGGCTCACTGCAACCTCCACCTCCTGAGTTCAAGCAGTTCTCTGCCTCAGCCTCCTGCGTGGCTGGGATGACAGGCACCTGCCATCATGCCCAGCTAATTTTTGTATTTTTAGTAGAGACGGGTTTCACCATCTTGCCCAGGCTGGTCTTGAACTCCTGACCTTGTGATCCACCTGCCTTGGCCTCACAAAGTGCTGGGATTACAGGTGTGAACCCCCGCGCCCAGCCAGCACTTTTCATTTCTGTTAGTATTTTCTTCTAATTTCTATCACTTTATTTTGATTCTTAGAGTTTCTGTCTTCCCACTGGCATTACTCATTTGTTTTGTATCTTGTCCACTTTTTCTGTTAGAACCCTTAGCATATTAATCAACACTGTTTTAGATTCCTGGTCTGCTAATTCCAACGTCTCTGCCATATTTCAGTCTGGATCTGATGCTTGCTCTGTCTTCAAATGATCCATCCACCTCATTTATAGCTATAAAAATAAATATGTATTTTGTCTCTCCCCCGCCCCTTTCTCTCCATATATATATATATATATAAACGTATGTTTATATATATATATATATATAAACGTATGTTTTTATATATATATATATAAACGTATGTTTTTATATATATATATATAAACGTATGTTTTTATATATATATATATATATAAACGTATGTTTTTATATATATATATATATATAAATGTATGTTTATATATATATATATATAAACGTATGTTTTTATATATATAGAGAGAGACAGAGAGAGAGAGGTGGCAGGGGAAAGACAAAAATTTATATATATATATATATATAAACCAATCTTATATTGTATAAAAGAAAGCCATGAGCCAGGTGCGAAGGCTCATGCCTGTAATCCCAGCACTCTGGGAGGCCAAGGTGGGTGGATCATTTGAGGTCAGGAGTTCAAGACCAGCCTAGTCAACATGGTGAAACCCACCTCTACTAACAATACAAAAATTAGCTGGGCGTGGGGTTGTGGGCAACTGTAGTCCCAGATACTTGGGAGGCTGAGATAGGAGAATCGCTTGAACCCAGGAGGTGGAGGTTGCAGTGAGCCGAGATCCTGCCACTGCACCTCAGCCTGGGCGACAAAGCAAGACTCTGGCTCAAACAAACGATAAAAACAAGTAAATAAAAGGAAACTGGGAACTCGTTTTGTGGAGGTTTCTTCTTTTGGGCTTCTACTACATTAAGTTGTGATTAATATCTGCCTATCTCTCCAATATTGGAACAGCAGTTTGTCCTGTGACCTCAGTTCTCTGTTGGATTTAAAAGAGTTCTTTCCCAGTTTGGTCAGCTATTTTCTTGCTAGACAAGAAATAATAATTTGTTCTTATTCCAAAAAGAAGCTTATGCAAATACCAAATGGAAACTTTTTTTTTTTGAGAAGTCTCTCTCTGTCACCCAGGCTGCAGTGCTGTGGCACCATCTCAGCTCACTGCATCCTCCGCCTCCTGGGTTCAAGTGATTCTCCTGCCTCAGACTCTGGAGTATTTGGGATTACAGACATGTGCCACCATGCCCAGTTTTTGTATTTTTATAGAGATGTGGTTTCACCATACTGGCCAGGCTGCTCTCAAACTCCTGACCTTGCAATCCACCTGCTTCAGCCACCCAAAGTGCTAACATTATAGGTGTCAGCCACAGCACCTGGCCAATAACAGTATTTTACAGAACCTTCTCAATTAAGGCTAATTTAGCGAGTTATATGTAAATGCCCAAGTTCAAGCAATGCTCCTGCCTCAGCCCACCAAGTAGCTAGGATTACAGGCGCTCACCACCAACCCCAGCTAATTTTTTTATTTTTTAGTAGAGCCGGGGTTTCACCATGTTGGCCAGGTTGGGCTTGATCTCTTGACCTCGTGATCTGCCCTCCTTAGCCTCCCAAAATTCTGGGATTACAGGCATGAGCCACCGCACCCAGCGAACACCAGAGTTGTTAATGGTTTGTAGGTGTAGGTCTCAGGTCTCAGGTTGGAACTTGTAACTACTCTGTAGAGCGATATTTGATACCACGTGACTATCTTGCTCCTCCCTGACCACTCTTCACTGGAAGATTTTAGCGTCCAATGGTTATCCATGTTTGAATCTATTATTATCAAAATTTACCCAAAATTTTATAAATTTTTTTTTTAAGAGACAGAGTCTCACTCTGTTGCCCAGTCTGGAGTGCAGTGGTGCAATCTCAGCTCACCGCAACCTCCACCCCCTGGGTTCAAGCGATTCTCCTGCCTCAGCCTCCCGAGCAGCCAGGATCACAGTCATGTGCCACCACATCCAGCTAATTTTTGTATTTTTAGTAGAGATGGGGTTTTACCATGTTGGCCATGATGGTCTTGAACTCCTGACCTCAGGTGATCCACCTGCCTCAGCCTCCCAGAGTGCTGGGATTACAGGCATTAGCTACCACACCTCACCCCAAATTATTACAAATTCTTATTCATTAGCTATTATTCCACTATAAAAAAAAAACAACAACTCTTTTTTCCTTTGAGTATCATTGTGGCCTCATAAATAAAAATATTTTAAAGTTAATTTATCTTTTAATTTAATTTTAATTTTTTTCCCTTGAGACAGGGTCTCACTCTGTTGCCCAGGCTGGAGTGCAGGGTGGTGTGATCTTGGCTTACTGTGTGCTCTTCCTCCAACCTCAGCCTCCCTAGGAGCTGGGACTAAAAGTGTGCACCACCACACCCAACTAAGTTTTATGTTTTTTGGTAGAGTTGGGTTTTCACCATATTGGCCAGGCTGGAAACATTGCTTTTACATTTAAATTTTTTGTTTTGGTTTTGTTTTTTGACAGAGTCTTGCTCTGTCGCCCAGGCTGGAGTGCAGCGGCGTGATCTCGGTTCAGTGCACGCTTTGTCTCCTGGGCTCAGGTGATACTCCCACCTCAGCTTCCCGAGTTGCTGGGACTGCAGGCACTCACCACCATGCCTGGTTAATTTTTTTTTTTTCTTTTTTTGTATTTTTTGTAGAGACAGGTTGCCATTTAGCCTGGGCCAATCTCCAACTCCAGATTCAAGCCATTCTCCTGCCTTGGCTTCCCGAAGTGGTGGAATTACAGGCATGAACCACTGTGTTTGACCTGTTTTTAAATTTAACTTTTATCTATGTGCTATGACTAGTTATTATTAGGCATTAAAAATACTATTGGGTTCGATTAGGTCATGCTTTATTTAAAACTGTTACACAAACTATTAGCTTATATTTTTCACGTATTGCTTTATCTGATTGTATAAAGACTATACTGGCCTCATTAAGAGAGTCTGGAAATTTATCTTGTTTCTAATTTTCTGGAACAAGTTATATAAGAAAAGATTATTCAGTGCTAGAAAGGTCTGACATTTGGCGCGGTGGCTCACGCCTATAATACCAGCACTTTGGGAGGCCGAGGTGGGTGGATCACGAGGTCAAGAGATTGAGACTATCCTGGTCAACATGGTGAAACCCCATCTCTACTAAAAATACAAAAAAATTATCTGGGCATGGTGGTGCGTGCCTGTAGTCCCAGCTACTCGGGAGGCTGAGACAGGAGAATTGCTTGAACCCAGAAGGTGGAGGTTGCGGTGAGCCGAGATTGCACCATTGCACTCCAGTCTGGGTAACAACAGCGAAACTCTGTCTCAAGGGGAAAAAAAAAAAAAAAAAAAAAGGTCTGACATTTACATGTAAAGACATTTAGACAAGGATTTACATTGAGAGGAGGAAGTATGTGACTGTTATTTTGTTTCTTATTGTTTTATTCAAGTTTTCGATTTCCTTTTATGCTTCTTGCTTTATTTTACATTTTTCCAGAATTTTATGTATTACTTCCAAGTTTTCAAAGTTATCACCATATTTTTCCTCTGCCGTGTCAGTATCTTCCCTTTTTAGATTCCGTATTTTATTTATTTGACTTTCCTCTTGTTTTCCTGCTCAGTCTTATTAGGGATTTATTCATCTTATTAATCTTTCCAAAGTACAATGTCCAGGAAGGGTTCTTCAGGAAGCTGGCTTTAAAACAGAGTATGGAGCAGAGTCCCCAAAGCGCAGACGACGATGAGTCCTAAAGTCCGCTTTGCTGGCTGGCTGGCTGCTCGCTTCCTGTTGTGCAGCCCTGTTAGGAAGTGGGCATACAACAGAAGGTGGGCAGCGGGCAAGGGAGCGAAGCTTCATCTGTATTTACAGCCGCTCTCCATCGCTCACACTACCACCTGAGCTCCACCTCCTGTCGGATCAGTGGTGGCATTAGATTCTCATAGGAGCTCGAACTGTTATAAAGTGCACACACCAGGGATCTTGGTGCCCACTCATGATTATGAGAATCTAATGCCTGGTGATCAGTTACTGTCTCCCATCACCCGCAGTGGGACTGTCTGGATGCAGGAGAACAAGCTCAGGGCTCCCACTGATTCTGCGTTATGGTGAGTTGCATAATTATTTCATACAATGTAATCATAATGGAAATAAAGTGCACAATAAATGTAATGCACTTGAACTACCTAGAAACCAGCCCCACCATCTATGGAAAAGTTATCTTCCATGAAACCAGAACTGGTCCCTGGTACCAAAAAGGTTGGGGACTGCTGGTGTAGAGTACAGGTGGTTAGGGAGTGCCTTTGGGATGGACACTTGGAGGGAAGAAGACAAGGTTAGAGAAAGGGAGAAGTCAGTTTGCCACGCAAGCCTGTGTCAAAGCCTTGGCCCTGCTAGGAAAGTTCTGGGTCTATAACATCAGAGTTGACTCATCTCTGGTCAAATGGCCATGCTGTATACCCTAGCCTGGTCAGTCACTGCTTGTAGAAAAGGCCATGACCTTGGTCAAGGGCACTCTTGTAAATGAGGGATGTCTCAGGGGCCCACAGCTGGAAGCTACCTCCTGACGACACTTGGGTCCAAGTCCACTAAGACCAATTTCTGGTTTTGATCATTCTTTGCCTTGCTCTTTTGTCCTCTATCTCCGTCATTTCCGTCATTGTTTTCCTTCCTCTTTGGTTCATGAATTTATTCAGTTGTTCTTTTCCTAGTTTTTTGGCCTGTTAGATTAGTTTTTCGTATTCTCTGATCAATATTTTTAACACCAGAAGTCTCTTCATAAGAACTACTTTAGCTGTATATATAACCTGAGATCTTATATATTCCTCCAATTCTGGGAGGTACTCAATCACTATTTATTCAAAACATTTTGTCCCCCGTAGCATTTCTTTTTACCTCTTTTGGGGCTCTTATTAAATATTGTTAACTTTCTTCCTTTATAGCTCTTGCTTTTCTTTTTTTGGTTTTCTTTCTTTTTTTTTTTTTTTTTTGAGACAATGTCTCACTCTGTCACCCAGCCTGGAGAGCAATTGCGTCATCTCTGCTCACTGCAACCTCTGCCCCCTGGGTTCAAGCAATTTTCATGCCTCAACCTCCCAAGTAGCTGGATTAATATTACACGCATGCACCACCATGCCTGGCTAATTTTTGTTTCTTTTTTATTTTGAGACAGAGTTTCGCTCTTGTTACCCAGGCTGGAGTGCAATGGCGCGATCTCGGCTCACCGCACCCTCCGCCTCCTGGGTTCAGGGAATTCTCCTGCCTCAGCCTCCTGAGTAGCTGGGATTACAGGCACGCGCCACCGTGCCCAACTTATTTTTTGTATTTTTAGTGGAGACGGGGTTTCACCATCTTGACCAGGATGGTCTCGATCTCTTGACCTTGTGATCCACCCGCCTTGGCCTCCCAAAGTGCTGGGATTACAGGCTTGAGCCACCGCACCCGGCTAATTTTTGTTTTTTAGTAGAAACGAGGTTTTGCCATGTTCACAAGGCTAGTCTCAAACTCCTGACCTCAGGTGATCTGCCCACCTTAGCCTCTCAAACTGCTGGGATTACAGCCACCAAGAGCTGGCCACCACACTCAGCCAGCTCTTGCTTTTCTTTCATAATTTTATCTTGGGTTTGGGTCTGGCAGATTGGAAATAGCAAGGCATCTGCCAGACAGGAGGAGTCCTGAACAACGAGTTCCTAGGTTCCTCCCTCTCTTCTGTCAGACAAAGCAGGTAAATGCCCAAAATAAACTTCGGCTACCACAAAAGACAGTAACTCTGCTCCTCACTCAGCAAGACAGCAGGATTCCCACCAGCTCCAGGATCACCCAAAGGGGAAAAAAAGACAGTATATACGGTCATTCCTCTGTCTGAATGACGGTCTCTAAACCACTGTGCTCTTCTTTTCTGTTAAAGTATGTCTAATCCTCCCACAAAATAAATAGCTTCAGTTTTTGTACTCTTTCCGAAGATTTCTGTTTCATAGCTATGTTGTTTTTAAACCTAGCTGCCTCTAATTTATCCTCTTACTTCTTAGCTCTGTGAAGAAAGGAAAGAAGGGCAGATAAGGAAGATGTTTATGGTCCAAGTAAGCTCTTAAGCTCGTCCTTTACACTTCACTGCTTACATTTAGAACTCTGCAAGCCTGGGAATATGGATGCTTGTGACCTGCAGTATATTCCGTGGAATTAAAACAAGGCAGTCCTGAATTCAGCCTATTGATGGCTTATGGCACAGTTGTCCAGTTGGCAGACTGTTTAGAGTGAGCCCAAACTTGCAGGGACAATAGAATAGAAAAATTTCCAGGCCGGGCGCGGTGGCTCACGCCTGTAATCCCAGCACTTTGTGAGGCCGAGGTGGGTGGATCACGAGGTCAAGAGATCGAGACCATCCTGGTCAACAAGGTATTTTAGTCTCTACTAAAAATACAAAAATTAGCTGGGCATGGTGGCGCGTGCCTGTAATCCCAGCTACTCAGGAGGCTGAGGCAGAAGAACTGCTTGAACCCAGAAGGTGGAGGTTGCGGTGAGCCGAGATCGCGCCATTGCACTCCAGCCTGGGTAACAAGAGCGAAACTGCGTCTCAAAAAAAAAAAAAAAAAGAAAAATTTCCACATCATATGTCACATGGAAGCCATGGCAGTGGAGTGCTCAGTTAGGCTCTCAGGTCAAAATAGAGTTAGAGCAAAGTAGTACAACATTAGTCTTCTGAAAGTCTCAGTAATCAACGGTCTTCTAGTATAAACATGTCTTTCCTAAAGACTTGAAGACCAAACAGGATTGAAAACCCTGCTATCATTAGTCTTTGAAATAACTAATCGTCTAATTCAGTAACCCAAAGAAAACCAATTCTGGCTAAACAGTATTTACTGTCTAGTATTTCTGCCTGCCATTCTTTCTTCATTAAAAGTTACATTTAGGGCCGGGCATGGTGGCTCATGCCCGTAATCCCTGCACTTTGGGAGGCCGAGGTGGGTGGATTGCTTGAGGTCAGGGGTTTGAGACCAGCCTGGCCAACATGGTGAAACCTCATCTCTTAAAAAAAAAAGGTACATTTTTTCCATTTCTTTTCCTGTTGTAGTGGGAAAACACCCTAACTCTTTTGACCGCAAACTCAGTGTGTATAGCGCAAAGCTGCTCTTAAATACACCATTTCAAATTTGCTTGTAGGTACTAGAGAAGGTGGGATGTACTTTCAGACCATGTACCCTATTATGAAGGAATGGAAGAGGAGACAATTTGAATGAATCCTCCTGATCTACAAAACGAAGTCATAGTAACTAGGACTCCCCAGTGAAGAGGGTTGACTAGTGACACAGCCCCATCTAAAGAGCCCCTTTCTGTACGCCTGAAAACCCGTTAAAATAAAGTCACTGCAATTGGCCTTATATTTGTTCATTCAGTGTGTGTTAAGGATCCATCAAGAAATCAGACTGTCTCTGGTGTTACAAACTGACTGTGGTTGGGGCCACAGACAAATGAGAAGCAGAGAAGACAGATGAGGGAGAGGTGCCTGACTCCAGCAAGGAAGGTACAAGAGTAAATGGGTCCATCTGGACTCAACCCTAGAGGCCAGGGCGAGGAGAAAAATGGTCTACAGCTGCTCATGGTTTCTATGTGCAGGGGCTGAGTTAGAAGTTGGTTGGACTCTGGTGAAAAAAAAAATGGACATGGCCCTTGTCCTTATATAATGTAAAGGATGGTAAAGAAGGCTGGTATTACACAATGTACCTGCCGAGATCCAATATCTACAGAGAAAGACACAAGGCGCCAACAGGAATCACCACTAGAGGGGATCTTCTATCATCGTGTGGTAAGGGAAAGGCTTTCTAAACAAAGGCACATCTGAACTTGAAAAAGGAGCCATTCAGAAAACAGACCCACAGGGACTAATAATTTGCCTAAGCAAAGAGAACTAACGCTTTTAGAATCCAGAATTTAAATCAAGTTGTCCTGATTCCAAAAAATTACAATTTTTCATTAATTGTTCAGTTCCTAGAAAGCAAATTTCTTGAGGACAGAGGCTAAATTTTTATCACTCTTTTTTTTTTTGAGATGGAGTTTCACTCTTGTTACCCAGGCTGGAATGCAATGGCGCGATCTCGGCTCACCGCAACCTCCGCCTCCTGGGTTCAAGCAATTTTCCTGCCTCAGCCTCCTGAGTAGCTGGGACTACAGGCACGCGCCACCATGCCCAGCTAATTTTTTGTATTTTTAGTAGAGATGGGGTTTCACCATGTTGACCAGGATGGCCTCGATCTGTCGACCTCGTGATTCACCTGCCTCGACCTCCCAAAGTGCTGGGATTATAGGTGTGAGCCACCGCGCCCGGCCTACTCTTTTTTTTTTTTTTTTTTGAGATGGAGTCTCACTCTGTCGCCCAGGATCGAGTACAGTGGCACAATCTCAGCTCACTGCAATCTCTCCCTCCTAGGTTTGAGGGATTCTCCTGCCTCAGCCTCCTGAGTAGCTAGGATTACAGGCACACATCACCATGCCCAGCTTATTTTTGTATTTTTAGTAGAGATGGGGTATTTCCATGTTGGCCAGGCTGGTCTCGAACTCCTGACCTCAGGTGATCCACCCACCTCCGCCTCTCAAAGTGCTGGGATTACAGGCATGAGCCACTATGCCTGGCCCACTCTATCTTAAATCTAACATGTAGTAAGACATTTAATCTGTTATTATTGAATTGATGCATTTGAAATATATAGCTTTTTATAGATAAACACTGAACATTAAAGGCTATATAACAATAATATTCTAGAAGAGATCTGCTTTCAAATCTTTGATGAGTATATTAGACATTTGGGTTAGGAAGAGAATGAATGAGGTTACAGGTAAGAGAATTAGGGATGTACATTTATATCCTTAGAGTTATGTTGGAGGAATATATTACATAAAATAACACTAAAACATTGAAAGAAAATAAAGTGACAAAGCTTTTTATAATTTTTTTCATCCCATTACTACTTAAATTTGTGTGTATAATTTTTGTTTTTGAAGACTGGGAGTGTGTGTGTGCATAATAAAATGTAATTCAAAATTCATGAGTTGTAGAAAGGGTATACTGTTTCTCCTTGTCTCCTTCAGGATAGGAGGATTTAAGTGTTTTTTTTTTTTGTGTGTGTGTGTGTGTGTGTTTGTGTGTGTATCCCTTCAAAGTATATGCATATTTAGGCAAATTTATTATTTCAATTTTTCATTCTTATGAAAATGATGCAGTAAATAATATTATATATTTGCACTACCATGAGTCTATTTTTATTATAAATTCCTAGAAATGAAGTTGCTAAGCAAAATATGGATATTAGTCATTGAAACTTTATGGCTAGGTGTAGTGGCTCATGCCTGTAATCCCAGCACTTTGGGAGGCTGAGGTTGGAGGATCGCTTGAGGCCAGGGGTTCAATACCAGCCTGGGCTATGTAGCAAGACCCCCATCTCTACATAAAATAAAAATATTAGCCAGGCATAATAGTGTGCACCTGTAGTCCCAACTACTTGGGAGGTTGAGGCAAAAAGATCACTTGTGCCCAGGACGTCGATGCTGCCATGATTACACCACTGCACTCCAGTCTGAGCAACAGAGAGAAGAATTTTTGCCAAATTGCCCTCCATAGAGATTAGTTTAGTGTGTATTTCTGCATTCCATGATGATTAAGAAGGCCTGTTACTTTACAATCTCATCAAATGAGTATAAAATAGGTTTATACATTATTTTTTTGAGATGGAGTTTTGCTCTTGTTGCCCCGGCTGGAGTGCAATGGCAAGACCTCAGCTCACCACAGCCTCTGCCTCCTGGGTTTAAGTGCTTCTCCTGCCTCAGCCTCCTGAGTAGTTGGGATTACAGGTCCCCACTACCACGCCCAGCTAATTTTTGTATTTTAGTAGAGACGGGGTTTCACCACGTGGGCCAGGTTGGTCTTGTACTCCTGACCCAGGTGATCTGCCGGCCTCAGCCTCCCAAAGTGCTGGGATTACAGGCGTGAGCCACCGTGCCCAGCCTTAAATAATGTGGTTTTTAAAAATGGCGATAAAAGGCCGGGTGCAGTGGCTCACGCCTGTAATCCCAGCACTTTGGGAGGCCGAGGCGGGTGGATCACAAGGTCAAGAGATCGAGACCATCCTGGTCAACATTGTGAAACCCTATCTCTACTAAAAATACAAAATATTAGCTGGGCATGGTGGCACGTGCCTGTAATCCCAGCTACTCAGGAGGCTGAGACAGGAGAATTGCCTGAACCCAGGAGGCGGAGGTTGCAGTGAGTCGAGATCGCGCCATTGCACTCCAGCCTGGGTAACAAGAGCGAAACTCTGTCTCAAAAAAAAAAAAAAAATATGGTGATGAAGAGCATAAACATTACATTTATTGTAATGCATAGCGATTTACCTTCCTCTGCCAACATGAATTTGGTCACTTCAACTTTTTTCATCAGTGTTTTATAGTTTTCCTTGAAGGTATCTTTAACGTCTTTGGTTAGACTTATTTCTGGGTATTTTATAGTTTTGTTGCCTCTTAGGCCCACTATCATCATCACCATCTTCACTTGCTCCCAGGATTGAATGGATGTAGTCTTTCACATAACTATATGTATTAGTCAGGGTTCCTCAGAGAAACAAGACGATATATGTGAATATGCAAAAAGATTTATTATGGGAATTGGCTCACACAATAATGGTGACCACGAAGTCCCACAGTGTGCTGTGTGCCAGCTGGAGAACCAGGATATCTGGTGTGACTCCATCTGCATTATCCGGCCCGAGAACCAAGGGAATGGATGGTGTAACTCCGAGTCTAGAGAAGGTTTCGGGAAGGTGAGAAGCCAGGAAAAGAACTGATGTCCTAGCTCAAGAAGAGAAAGCATTACCATCCTTCCACCTTTGTGTTCTGCGTGGGCTTTCGTAAGATTGGGTGATGTCCATGCGTCTTTTTACTGAGGCTACTGATTCAAATGTCAGACATAGGAGTGGTGAGGTAGAATGTTTTTTTTTTTTTTTTTTTTTTGAGACGGAGTTTCGCTCTTGTTACCCAGGCTGGAGTGCAATGGCGCGATCTCGGCTCACCGAAACCTCTGCCTCCTGGGTTCAGGCAATTCTCCTGCCTCAGCCTCCCGAGTAGCTGGGATTAAAGGCACGCACCACCATGCCCAGCTAATTTTTGTATTTTTAGTAGAGATGGGGTTTCACCATGTTGACCAGGATGATCTCGATCTCTTGACCTCGTGATCCACCCGCCTCGGCCTCCCAAAGTGCTGGGATTATAGGCGTGAGCCACCATGCCTGGCCTTTTTTTTTTTTTTTTTTTTTTTCTGAGCTTATTTATTGTATTCAATTAAAAAAACTAGAAAACAGGGAGCCAGGTGTGCTGGCTCATGCCTGTAATCCCAGCACTTTGGGAGGCTGAGGCAGGCAGATCACGAGGTCAGGAGTTCGAGAGCAGCCTGGACAACATGATGAAACCCTGTCTCTACTAAAAATACAAAAGTCAGTGGGGCATGGTGGTGTGTGCCTGTAATCCCAGCTACTGGGGAGGCTGAGGCAGAATGGCTTGAACTCAGGAGGTAGAGGCAGAAGTTGCAGTGAGCCGAGATCATGCCACTGAACTCCAGCCTGAGTGAGAGAGCAAGACTCCATCTCAAAAAAAAAAAAAAAATTAGAAAAGAAGCGACTTCTCAGATCCCCTCACTTCAGTGCACCTCTGCCCCAATTCAACACTCACTTTTTAAAGTAAAGCTAGAGGGCTCTTCTCAAAAGCAGAATCTGGTCTTATTCTCTATCCCAATCCACACTTTGTTAAAATCCTTCAAAGCTTCCCACTGTTCTCAGCTAATGACAGATTGCCTTACAAGGCTCTTAAAGGCTGGTCTTCATCTCCTGTATCTGCAGTATCTCATCCTGTCTCTTTGCTCTCTAGCCTTCAGCTAAACTGGCTTTCTTTTTATTCTTTTAAAATTATTATTATTCTACTTTAAGTCCAGGGGTACATTTGCAGATCTTGCAGGATTGTTACATAGGTACACACATGCCATGGTGGTTTGCTGCCTCCATCCCCCCATAACCTACACTAGGTATTTCTCCTAATGTTATCCTTCCCCAATCTCCCCACCCCCTGCTTTCCCTCCCCTAGGCCCCCAACCCCCAACAGACCCCAGTGTGTGATGCTCCCCTCCCTGTGTCCATGTATTCTCATTGTTCAACACCTGCCTATGAGTGAGAACATGCGTTGTTTGGTTTTCTGTTCTTGTGTCAGTTTGCCGAGAATGATGGTTTGCAGTTCATCCATGTCCCTGCAAAGGACATGAACTCATCCTTTTCTATGGCTGCAGAGGATTCCATGGTATATATGTGCCACATTTTCCCTGTCCAGTCTATCATCCATGGGCATTTGTGTTGGTTCCAGGTCTTTGCTATTGTAAACAGTGCTGCAGTGAACATACATGTGCATGTGTCTTTATAATAGAACGATTTATAATCCTTTGGATATATACCCAGTAAAGGGATTGCTGGGTCAAATGGAATTTCTATTTCTAGGTCCCTGAGGAATCACCACACTGTCTTCCACAATGGTTGAACTAATTTACACTCCCACCAACAGTGTAAGAGTGTTCCTTTTTCTCCACATCCTCTCCAGCATCTGTTATCTCCAGATTTTTTAATGATCATCATTCTAACTGGCGTGAGATGGTATCTCAATGTGGTTTTGATTCGCATTTCTCTAATGACCAGTGATGATGAGCATTTTTTCATATGCTTGTAGGCCAAATGTCTTCTTTTGAAAAGTCCCCGTTCATATGCTTCGCCTACTTTTTGATGGGGTTGTGTGTGTGTGTTTTTTCTCGTAAAGGCAAAAAGTTTTTGCAAGCTACCCATCTGACAAAGAACTAATATCCAGAATCTACAAAGAATTTATTATTCCTTCATATTAACCACTCCTCTCTTTACTTCCAATGACTGAGTTAATATAAAGGAAAGTTTATATTAGGAAAAGAGTTAGGAAAGGAATCTTTCTAACCCTTTTCCTTAGTTAAAAGTTACTTAGAGTTAAATCTTAAATATCAGTTTCTCAGAGAAAGGATCACAGTTTATCAATGTTCTTAATTCATCCTAATGCTCTCCTGCCCAAGAGGGTCAAGAATAGATTAATTAGGAAAAAGTAGATGAGGGTTTGATTAAATTATTAATCACTTAAGTGGCTACTGAGTTTTGGCTTTTCTTTTCTTTTTTTCTTTTTTTTTTGTGACAGAGTCTTGGTCTGTCACCCAGGCAGGAGGGCAATGGCGGGGTATTCGTTCACTGCAACCTCCACCTCTGGAGTTCAAGCAATTCTTGTGCCTCAGCTTCCCAAGTAGCTGGGATTACAGGCATGCACCACCACATCCAGCTAATTTTTATATTTTTAGTAGCAGAGTGTTTCAGCATGTTGGCCAGGCTGGTCTCGAACTCCCAACCTCAGGTGATTTGCCCACCTCAGCCTCCCAAAGTGCTGGGATTACAGGCATAAGCTACCACACTCAGCCAAGTTTAGGCTTAAGGAAAGTAACTGATGTGGTTTAAAGTTTAGCCACATTTAGCTTTAGAGAAAAATTCTCCCAGAACAAGGTTATTTACTTACTCTAAACTTAGTACTCTAGTTGGTTCTAGAAGAAATAGATTATTAATCATAATAATTTCTTTTACTACCGATACCACAGACTTAGTGACTTAGATTTATTTTTCAGTTCTAGAGGACAAAAATTCTTTTTTTTTTTTTTGAGATGGAGTTTTGCTGTTGTTACCCAGGCTGGAGTGCAATGGCACAATCTCGGCTCACTGCAACCTCCGCCTCCTGGGTTCAGACAATTCTCCTGCCTCAGCCTCCTGAGTAGCTGGGATTGCAGGCACGCGCCACCATGCCCAGCTAATTTTTTGTATTTTTAGTAGAGACGGGGTTTCACCATGTTGACCAGGATGGTCTCGATCTCTTGACCTCGTGATCCACTCGCCTCGGCCTCCCAAAGTGCTGGGATTACAGGCGTGAGCCACCGCGCCCGGCTCAAGAGGACAAAAGTTCTAAATTCAAGGCATCAACAGGCTTCTTGAAGCTCTAAGGGAGCATGCGTTCTCTTGCCTCTCTTTTTTTCTCTCTTTTTTCCTCTTGCCTTTTCAAGCTTCCAGACACCGCCTTCATTCCTTGGCTTATGATCCCTTCCATGCCTCACTCCAACTTCTGTCGGTCATACTGGCAAACTTTCTTCTGCCATGCAAGGTAACATATTCACAGGTCCAGAGATTAAGACATGAGACATATTTGGGAGGCTATTATTTTGTCTTTTACACCAAGATTAAATCCTTGTCTTTGGACAATTCAAAGTTTTGCAGGATGTTTACAGTTGAGTATCCATATTCCAAAAACATGAAATCTGAAATGCTCCCAAAATCTGAAACTTTTGGGGCACCAACATAATGTTGAATATGAATGCTCATTGGAGCATTTTGGATTTAAAAGTTTTGGATTAGGGATCCTCAACCAGTAAGTATACAATGTAAATATTCCAAAATCAGAAAAAAATAAATCTGAAATCAGAAACACTAATGGTAAGGGATATTCACCTCACGTAATACAACAGCCATAGGCGCTATGACAATCCGCCAAAGGTATCTGGCTGTTCTTTGGATACCAGAGTAAGAATGGAAATACCCCAGATGGGATGTTCTGGAGCCAAGCAGTGTTGTGAGAAATTGAGGGTATTTTGTTACTGTGCATCCAAAGCATAAAGATAAGAGAAATTGGACTTTCCTGGTGGCTTACACCTGTAAACCCAGCACTTTGGGAAGCTGAGCGGAGCAGATCACCTGAGGTCAGGAGTTCAAGACCAGCCTGGCCAACATGCTGAAACCACATCTCGACTAAAAATACAAAAATTAGCTGGGCGTGGTGGCAGGTGCCTGTAATCCCAGCTACTCAGGAGGCAGAGGCAGGAGAATCACTTGAACTTGGGAGGTGGAGGTTGCAGTGAGCCAAGACTACACCACTACACTCCAGCCTGGGCAACAGAGCAAGACTCTATTTCAAATAAAAAAAAAAAGAGAGAGAGAGAGAGAGAGAGAAATGAATGTGGTCATTTAAGTTCATTTCAGCAACTCTAATGACACTAGAACCTGATATATAGTGGTAGTGGAAGAGTTAAAAAGATCATAATTTTTATGTGTGCTGATTTTTAAATTATTTCTGAGACCTAAACCATTTTGATAATCTGATGAACTTTATATACACTCTTGCCAAGAAAATGCAAATACATACTCTTGAATAAAATTTCAGGGGTCCATAGAGCTTTTGAAGAACTGCCATGTATGCATGATGATGAAATTTGGCTACAAACACTGCAGGGTTCAGTGATTGTAAGGAGTGAACTTACTTGACTTATATCCAAGAGATAGATGAGCGGAAGCTTAAAAAAAATCAGGAGGTTATGTCAGAACTCCAAGTGAGGAATAATTTAGGGACTAATCTAAGACAGTAGTAGAGGAGATAAAAATATGATAAACAAGAGAACTTGAGAAGATAAAACAATTCACTGGACTCCTGACGTATGGCTATGTAGTTGAAGGCGAATATGGCCTTATTCTGGGCTTTTCTGGCTTAAGTGACATAGGTAGTTGGTGTTACCACTCAGGAGATAGGAAATAGAGGCAGAAAATTAGATTTGGCGAGAAAGTCACTGGTTGAAGATCAGATCTAGGCTGGGCGCGGTGGCTCATGCCTGTAATCCCAGCACTTTTGGAGGCGGAGGCGGGTGGATCACGAGGTCAAGAGATCGAGACCATCCTGGTCAACATGGTGAAACCCCGTCTCTACTAAAAATACAAAAATTCAGCTGGGCACGGTGGCATGTGCCTGTAATCCCAGCTACTCAGGAGGCTGAGGCAAGAGAATCGCCTGAACCCAGGAGGCGGAGGTTGCGGTGAGCCGAGATCGCGCCATTGCACTCCAGCCTGGGTAACAAGACCGAAACTTCGTCTCAAAAACAAAACAAAACAAGACAGCAGTCTCAAAGGTCCTTGAATTTTAGCTGGGACCAGTGGCTCATGCCTGTAATCCTAGCACGTTGGGAGGCTGAGGTGGGCAGTACACAAGGTCAGGAGGTGTAGACCAGCCTGGCCAACATGGTCAAATCCTGTCTCTGCTAAAAATACAAAAATTAGCCGGGCATGGTGGCGCATTCCTGCAATCCCACTACTCGGGAGGCTGAGGCAGGAGAATCACTTGAACCCAGGAGGCAGAGGTTGCAGTGAGCCGAGATCCCGCCACTATACTCCAGCCTGGGGAACAACAGAGTGAGACTCCATGTCAACAAAACAAAACATCCTTGTATTTTAGAAGCAGGTGAGCATAGGAGACTGAAAATTATCACTTAGAAATAAGAAGTTGGAATTATGGTCAATTGAAAATAGGTTTGCCTTAATCTACTCAAGTGACTATAAGAAAGTACTGTAGTCTTGGTGGCTTATAAACAACAGAAATTTATTTCTCATAGTTCCAGGGCTGGAGTTTGGAGGCCAAGGCCCTAGGATGGGGTCAGGCCCCTTTTCTAGGTTGCAGACAGCCAACTTCTTTTGTCTTCACATAGTGGAAAGAGTGAGCTAGCGCTAATCCCAACCATGAGGGCTTCACCCTCACAACCTAATTACCTCCCAAGACCCCGCCACCAGATTGAGGATTAGATCCGGAGGGGCTTTCATACATTGGGGATTAGATTTCAGCACATGAACTTTGGAGGGACGCAAACTTTCAATCCATCTAGGTTGACGAAGATGTAGAAAAGGGCATCATTTATAGGGTGGCGTGGAATGAGTTGCCTGAGTGAAGACTAAGAGAGAGATTCCTTTCCTTATGACACTGACCCTTCCTTCCCCCTCCTCCACTCTCAGGTGAAGCTACACTGCTCAGAGCTCTCAAGAGGGTTTCTTTATTTACCTGCCACTTTCAAGAAAAAGGCCTCCGTGAAATAACCTCTCTAATTCTACTCTTTTTTTTTTGAGAAGGAGTCTCGCTCTGTCACCCAGGCTGGAGTGCAGTGGTGAGATCTCGGCTCACTACAACCTCTGCCTACCGGGTTCAAGCAATTCTCTGCCTCAGCCTCCTGAGTAGCTGGGATTACAGGCTCTCACATGCCTGGCTAATTTTTGTATTTTTAGGAGAGACGGGGTTTCACCATCTTGGTCAGGGTGGTCTTGAACTCCTGACCTCGTGATCCACCCCCACCCCACTCGGCCTCCCAAAGTGCTGGGATTACAGGTGTGAGCCACCGCACCTGGCCAACTCTACTCTTCTTTAGCAAAATTTTTAGCAAAATTGTCTCATAGGCCCCTGAGGTTGATGAAAAACCTCCAAGCGGATAAACAAGAAACATAATTGGTATAAACAGCCAAGAGCATTCCCTGATTGGTAAACCTTCAACTAAATAAACTCTAGGTCTGTTTGACCACAGTTGGGTTCCAGTGACGGCTGTGTCTTTGTCCTCACATAATCCTCTTCACAATCTTCCACTGTGCAGAGACCAGAGGAGAAAAGCAATGATCTCTGTAGGATTCTGAACTTCAGGATCCAACAGAAAGCGTTGCTACTTTGAGAGTTGGTTTAAAGTCTCCAGATGAGAAAATGATTCAGAATGCTTGATTTTTTTCCACATGCCATTTTAAAAAGATGTAACTTGTGCTTTTTGGCTCTGAAGTCAGAATAAATCATCAGTCCCTCAAATTAAAATTTTCTTGCACATAGTGTTAGATGACGGGGCAAACAGAAGTTTCCTTCTGTGCTGCTTCATTTCCTTTATTCTTAGAAGAGAGATGAACTTAGGAGCTGTCTCCTCCAAAGTGACACATGGCCTCATGACAATAAAGCTGAATTTCTGGAAGTAAGGAACATGCTATAAGAGAAAAAAATTGTAAAAATTTACGTTTCCTCATTTTCTGGCACCATCTGATCAAGCAGAGTTTAAGCTATTTCTCGGTGGCCAAGAAACAGGCCCTTTTCAGTTGGGCAGCTCCCCTTTATTTAGTTTTATGTAAGATGTAAGACATAATGTGGCCGGGCGCGGTGGCTCACACCTGTAATCCCAGCACTTTAGGGGGCCGAGGGGGGGCAGATCACGAGGTCAGGAGTTCGAGACCAGCCTGGCCAACATGGTGAAACTCCATCTTTACTAAAAATGCGAACATTAGCCAGGCATGTTGGCATGTGCTGTAATCCCAGCAACTCAGGAGACTGATGTAGGAGAATCGCTTGACCCTGGGAGGTGGACGTTGCAGTGAGGGGAGATCCTGCCATTGCATTCCAGCCTGGACGACACAGCCAGACACTGTCTCATTTAAAAAAACAAACAAAAAAAGAAATATTTATTTAAAAAAGGACATAATGTTTAACTTTCATACAAATAAACAGGGTATATGTCTCTTTAACATAAGGCAAGATTGGAATTTAGGAAAATTTCTCTTCCCTTTAACATATAAATTCTTTTCAGAAGTGATTAACTATACATCTTCAGTTGAAGAAATAATGACATGTAGATGAATCATCTGTTCTTGTTTTTTATTGTTTAACAAGGAAATAAATGGACGCTGTTGGTGTGGGTGGATGTTTTATGTGGATACAGCTTTCTTAGGTTCTGTAGCTCTCATAAGGCTCAGTGCTCAAAATGTGGCTATTTGATTGAATCCTCAAGATTGAAGTTGAATCTTGAATATATGTCTATTTTGGAAATGATGGGAGCAATTTTGGAGTGAAAAAGGCCCTGCACAATATAAGGATCTAAGAGGAAACAAACTTTAAAAGTCAACTTAAGAGGTGGGGGTGCCGGGCGCGGTGGCTCATGCCTGTAATCCCAGCACTTTGGGAGGCCGAGGCGGGTGGATCACGAACGAGGTCAAGAGATCGAGACCACCCTGGTCAACATGGTGAAACCCCGTCTCCACTAAAAATACAAAAAATTAGCTGGGCATGGTGGCGCGTGTCTGTAATCCCAGCTACTCGGGAGGCTGAGGCAGGAGAATTGCCTGAACCCGGGAGGCGGAGGTTGCGGTGAGCCAAGATTGCGCCATTGCACTCCAGCCTGGGTAACGAGCGAAACTCCGTCTCAAAAAAAAAAAAAAAAAAGAGGTAGGGTTTGGTGAAGTACAGATAATTTGTTGCTTGCAAATAGGATCCAGAAATTCAGACACAGGTGAGCCTACTAGGGAACTGGCAGTAAGCTAATCATTGTTAGTGCTCCTTATTATCCTGGAAAGGAACTTAATATAGGATGCTTGTGGTTTAAGGGAAATTTAATGCAATATTATTCCTCTTAAATTATGAAACCAATATACATCAAGTAGTGAATGTTAAATTATGTTACCACAGAATATAATGAGACCATTTAAAAAACTGAGATAATTCTACAGATATGAAAGCTATCTGGCGTAAATTGAGTGAAAGAGAAACTTCTAAAATATCTGTAAGATTTACTTAGCTGTATTTTCTAAATGAACCTTTATGCACAATGCAGACTTTATTAGTTTGCTTTCGCTGCCTAATAAGCCACCCCGAAAACAGAGCTATTTAAAACAGAGAACTGAATAGTTCTCTTAGTGTTGGCTGTTTAGAATGGGGTGGGTGATCCAGGATGGCCTCACTCATATGCTGGAGATGACAGCCTAGGTGGTCAAGGGGGAACCTCGTTTATAAGTACAAAGGTTGGGTCCATGTCAGCTAGGCAAATGGCCACGTTTCATGACCCAGCAGACTAGCCCAGGCTCTTTCTCTCGGAGGCCAGAGTTCCCTGCAGCAAGAGAAGGCAAGTCTCAATGCACATGACTTTTCAACCCTCTACTTAAGTCACAATTTGTATTGTCCAGCTGACCAAAGCTAGACACACAGCCAGGCACAGAGTTACAGAGGGAGGTGGCTACCCAAGGGAGGGAGTTACAGATATGTGAACGAATTGACATTATCTTTATAATCGACCACACAGAAGTCATGTGCATTAATGTCCAGTACAATGCTGAAAATGTCCATGTCTTTGTTTTCATTGGTTAAACTCTGCATGTTTGTTTACTTATATAAGCTACAATTATTTTGTGTAATCAAAATGAGACTGTTGAGTCTAGACAAAGGAACGTTCATGCTACTGTTATCCCAAGTCAAATGCTGTTTGATATGGTTTGGATTTTTTCCCCTCCCCCTCTCATGTTGGAATGCGAATTCCAAGGTTGGAGGTGGTCCTAGAGGGAGGTGTTTGGGTCATGGGGGCGTATCCTTCACGAAGGGCTGGTTGCTGTTCTTGCAATAATGAGTGTGTTCTCACTCTGAGTCCACAAAAGATCTAATTGGACGGCCTGGCCCGGGGGTGGCTCACGCCTGTAATCCCAGCTACTCAGAAGGCTGATGCAGGCTGGAGAATTGCTTGAACCTGAGAGGCAGAGGTTGCAGAGAACCAAGATCGTGCCACTGCACTCTAGCCTAGGCAACAGAGCGAGACTCCATCTCAGAAAAAAAAAAAAAATGAGGCCAGGCGCAGTGGCTCACGCCTGTAATCCCAGCACTTTGGGAGGCTGAGGAGGGCAGATCATGAGGTCAAGAGATGGAGATCGTCCTGATCAACATGGTGAAACCCCGTCTGTACTAAAAAATACAGAAATGACCCGGGCGTGGTGGTGCGCTCTGGCAGTCTCAGCTACTCGGGAGGCTGAGGCGGAAGAACCACCTGAACCCGGAGGCGGAGGTTGCAGTGAGCTGAGACTGCACCACTGTGCTCAAAGAAACAAAAAAATAAGCATGCGCTAGTCAGAGGAGATCGAAGGAGATGACCAACTTGGAAATATAGTGACCTGCTATTTATTGTCTATTGTGTGGAGGCAGATTAGTGACTATACGGCCAAAACTATAAATTGTATAACATTTCTTTCTTTCTTTTCTTTTCTTTCTTTTTTAGAGATGAGGTCTTGCTATGTTGACCAGGCTGGTCTCAAACTCCTGGCCTCAAGTGATCCTCCCATCTCAGCCTCCCAAAGTGCTGGGATTACAGGCACAAGCCACCACACCTGGACATAAATTGTATAAGATTTCTTGAAAGTGATTTTAGATTTTTTTTTTTAAAGGAGGCTTTCTAAAAGTCCTCGGATGCTTTTATGTTAGTAAAATGTATTTTCTGAATCTCTAACTATAACCACTATTCCATTAAGTTAAGGTTTATTCCTCTATTTTAAATTTGGACTTGTCTTTCAAGTGAACAATGGTATGTGAGGTCATGAAACAGTTGTCTACTTGGTGCATTTATCTCTTTATTCTTTTTTTTTTTTTTTTGAGATGGAGTTTCGCTCTTGTTACCCAGGCTGGAGTGCAATGGCGCATTCTCGGCTCACCTCAACCTCCGCTTCCTGGGTTCAAACGATTCTCCTGTCTCAGCCTCCCAAGTAGCTGTGATTACAGGCACGTGCCACCATGCCCGGCTATTTTTTTTTTGTATTTAGTACAAACGGGGTTTGACCATGTTGGCCAGGATGGTCTTGATCTCTTGACCTCGTGATCCACCCGCCTCGGCCTCTCAAAGTGGTGGGATTACAGGCGTGAGCCACCGCGCCCGGCATCTCTTTATTCATTTTTATCACTGTGCCTAAATGCGTTTTATTAGGAAATCTCAAGAGCCTTTTCCAGCTTTGCTATTGGATTAAAATCAAGCATGCTTAGCAGATAGTAGATATTCAACCAACATTTCTTCAATGAATGAATAAATAGCTTCCACATAAAAAGCGTAAGTGGTGTTTAAGAGGGGCGAGATTTCTCAGTCTTCTTTTTTTCCCCACAGATATGACTGACAGTGAAAGAAGGCGGTATGATGAAGTTGAGCAATGAAATGTAGTGGATCATAGAATTCCCACAGGTTACTAAATTTCAGAAAGAAAACACTCTTATTCCTCTTTTTCTTCAGCCTCCCTTATTTTAAAGGCATGGTGAAAATAATACAGATGTTGCAGTTAAACAGAGCCATCCTCAGATCCTGGCTTTCTCACTTACCAGCTATGAGAAAGCAGGGGCACTCCTCACCCTCCCTCATCCTGTTTCCTCCTCAGTTAAAGAACAGCGGTGTTTCTTATCAGATTGGGCTGCTGTTTTGTGAGAGAATGTCTATAAAACTTGCAGAAAACAGATCCTTAATAAATGGCAGCTATTACTGTGATTCTCAGTAGTTCTCAGTAGAATGTGTAGAAGAGGAAAGACAAACGGTGCCAGCTAAGGCAGGAGAAAGTTATGAAGGGCTGATGGCAGGAACTGAGACAGCACTTTGTCTCATCTCACCGCCAGTAATTTCCTCCCAAATGTCCTGACTGTCAAATAAATAATCTTGAGTATTTATCTCATTTAACTCTCCTGCTCGAAACCTCTTTACCTCTTTCTGACAATGTCTCAGAAGGAAGTTCATGTCTATTCTTAATGTGATGCTATTCTTTTTTTTTTCAAATTTCCCAGTGCAAAATCTCTGCTCCTGCTGACACTGGTGACCTTGTTCTCACTCACGTCTAGGTTTTACGTCCAGCTATTCTTCCCACCTTGCCCTGTCCTCTCACTCACCTTTTCCTGCTCCATATCTCATCAAAGGATCAAATAGCAAAGCCCTCCCACAAAAGAGTTGAGAGCTACCCTTCTGATTTCTGAATTATTGTATATTTGCCTTTTGTCATAATTTAACTTTACATTAGAAGTATCATTTGTCTTTTCAATAAGAGTATTTCAATAAGAACGTAGAACACGGTGGTTCAGCGTGTAATTCCAAAGCTTTGGGAGGCTGAGGCGGGCAGATGACCTGAAGTCAGGAGTTTGAGACCATCCTGGCCAACATGGTGAAACCCCATTTGTACTAAAAATACAAAAATTAGCTGGGCCTGGTGGCGCGTGCCTGTAATCCCAGCTGTTGGGGAGGCTGAGGCAGGAGAATCGCTTGAACTCGGGAGGCGGAGGCTGTAGTGAGCCGAGATCGCGCCACTGCATT
Organism: Saguinus oedipus; assembly: GCA_031835075.1. Lineage (NCBI taxonomy): Eukaryota > Metazoa > Chordata > Mammalia > Primates > Cebidae > Saguinus > Saguinus oedipus. Next base: position 93,364,994 of record CM063184.1, on the reverse strand, counting down.
CCAGCCTGGATAAGACTGAGACTCTGTCATGAAAAAAAAGAAGCGTTTCCTCAAGGCTGTATTTGTACTGTTATATTTCTTGGCATCCAACCAAGATGCTAATATCTTTAATTCATGTTCCTTAGTGAATTCTACAAAAGGAGTCTGTGGGTCCAATTATCCCTTCACTGATAATTTTAATAATGCATCTAAGGAATTAGGGCTTTCTTTTCCAAAAACCACATGGGTCTGTGGTTCCCTCAGCTATTTCTACCTTAAAGTACAATTTTCTCCACCATAAATAATTCCATTTCAGGAACACCCTCTGAAAGTGGGGCAAGTAGATTTCAGGTTATGTAAGCTACCTGAAATTTAGGGATAGCATAATTTTTCTGTTCCAAATTTCCATCTGCAAGCAAAGACAGGATACTTAAAGCAATGGTACAACCCCAGTGTAAATTAATTGTGTTTTTTTCCCTTCCTAATCCTACTATGACCTGATGTCTCTTGATGACTTTTTAAGTAGAACTCTTCAGACACATGGATTCCTATCCTTGTTTAATTTTCCTGGCTTCAAAAATGGGCTCAAGAAAAGCCAAGATTCCATTCTTATGCTTCATTCTCTTAGTCCCCTAGGACTGTGTAGTCAATTAAGCTATGCTTCCAAGAATGCTAAATACTCATTAACATTATTAATCATTTCTAAAGTACCAGTGGTCTGATTTCCTCTGGGAAATACCGTGTACTGCTTTCGAGGGTTTCTCATATCTGGTCTACTACAAAAGCCTTTCCTAGGGCCATATTCTTCAGCTCTATTGTCGCATATGCCATGGCTAAAAAACGTCCTTGTTGATGGAATGACTTTGGGTTTTATTTTTTTATTTTATTATTATTTTTTTTGCCAATCATTGAGAGCTTGTAAGGTTGCTGAGGTTGGTTGGCCTTGAACTCTTGGCCTCGCCTTCGCAAGCGCCACGACATCCGGCCGGAGCCACTTTGGGCCCCGACTTTGGGTTTTAGATTCACTCTCGCGGTTTCATAAATCACTAGAGACTTAATATCTGGATATGGTTTTCTTTCAAATGAAATTATTTAAATCACAACTGAGCATTAAAATGAAATGACAAGAACTGGATTAAGTTTGAAAATTAGATACATATAATAAAAAAGATACACCATTGCTAATAGTAACGAACATACAGTCCTTCACATACGTCAACTCATTTGATAGTCACAACCACTCTATGATATAGGTATTATTATAACCTCTAGCTTACTGATAAGGAAGAGGAAACTCAGCTCAAAAAAGTTAAGTAATTTACCCCAGGCCACCAGTTATAAATGGTAGCCCCACAATTCAAACACCCAGGCAACGTGGACCCAGAGTTATTTCTGTTAAACGCTATGCTACTATAAAGTGGGAGTATCTGTGTGTGAGGTAAGTGGCTGAAGTTCAGATACCTCTGCAACCTATTGTGTACTATACAAAGGTAATATTGAGGCTATGGGCAGGGCCCCATCTTTTGAGGAGAGACTTTCAGTAGTTATCCATGGAACTGATTTAATTAGAAATCTGTTCGGTTAATGGCCCTCTCAGTGAAATCTCTGCCAAAAAACACATTTGCATGTGCCAGTTGAAATGCCACCTTACACTGTGTTAGGTGTAAGTTTCTAGTACTTACCCTTAACTAGATGAGGCTGAATAATGATATGACTCCCACGTCTCCTCCACACTCCACATCAAATTAGCACAAGCCTTTCCAATTCTCCCTTTAATGCTCTAATTCAGGCCATGCAGAGCTGTATAGATAATTTGTTTTTGACACATCTAATTTATGTATTTGTCTGTTAGTTTAGGAGACTTTGGTAACTATAGGAGCTTTTTGTTATTCATTGTCCCTTCTTTAGGGGAATGTTTAAAAAATCATATTAGCCGGGCGCGGTGGCTCACGCCTATAATCCCAGCACTTTGGGAGGCTGAGGTGGGTGGATCACGAGGTCAAGAGATCGAGACCATCCTGGTCAACATGGTGAAACCCCGTCTCTACTAAAAATACAAAAATTAGCTGGGCATGGTGGCACGTGCCTGTAGTCCCAGCTGCTCAGGAGGCTGAGGCAGGAGAATTGCCTGAACCCAGGAGGCGGAGGTTGCGGTGAGCCGAGATCATGCCATTGCACTCCAGCCTGGGTAACAAGAGCGAAACTCAGTCTCAAAAAAAAAAAAAAATTATATTACACCGTGATAATACCATGCAGCCATTTGAAAAGATTAAGATAGATATAGACAACTAACTACCCGTGCTATTGCTACTACTGTTACTACCTTACTGCTGCTAACACCTCCACCTCCAACACTATTGTTTCTAACAGCAGACCCTTGTATGGCCTATGCTTTGAGTTAGGGGATGCTCTAAACACTTCATGTTTATTAATTAATAGCTATCTCTGGGCCGGGCGCGGTGGCTCATGCCTGTAATCCCAGCACTTTGGGAGGCCGAGGTGGGTGGATCACCTGAGCTCAGGAGTTCAAGACCAGCCTGGCCATCATGGTGAAACCCCATCTTTAAAAATAAAAAATAAAAAAAAAGAAAGAAAAAAAATAGCTATCTCTGGAAGGATATGCAAGAAATGATCATTTCCTCTGGAAAAGGAGTCTTGGGCAACTGGAGTCTGGGCAACCTAGGAACTTAGTTTTCATTGTATCCTTTATATTTGTCGGAAATAAGCACACACGTTGTATTGAATTTAATAATTTTAATGTAATAGTAACTTTATTAATTTAAAAATACTATGATTATAAAAGGTGGCTTCCTTTCCAACTTGGACCTGGCAGAATGGCTCCAGCAAAGAAGGGAAGAGTGAAGAAAAAGGGCCATTCTGCCATTAATGAGGTGGTGACCTGAGAATATACCATCAACATTCACAAGCGCATCCATGAGTAGGCTTCAAGACGGGTGTCCCTCGGGCCCTCAAAGGGATTCGGAAGTTTGCCATGAAGGAGATGGGGACTCCAGATGTGCACATTAATTCCAGGCTCCACAAAGCTGTCTGGGCCAAAGGAAAAAGGAGTGTCTCATACCGAATCCGCGTGTGGTTGTCCAGAAAATGTAATGAGGGTGAAGGTTCACCAAATAAGCTCTGTACTTTGGTTACCTGTGTACCTGTTATCACTTTCAAAAACTCTACAGACCATCAGTGTGGATGAGAATTAATTGCTGATTGTCAAATACATCAAATAAAGTTATAAAATTGCAAAAAAAAAGTTGAAGTAGGTAAATGGAAAGTAAACAGCGAGCAGTACGTGAATACACATGCGCCGTGGCTGTACATTTAACAGAAAAAAAAATTATGACCGACACTAAGAGACACTTCAAATCTCTCTTCAAGAAAAGAGTCACTGTTTTTTATTTCCACCAACAGTGTACCAGCATTCCCCTTTCTCCACATCCTCACCTGCACATGTAATTTTTTGCCTTTTTGATGATAGCCATTTTAACTGGGGTGATGATATCTAATTGTGGCTTTGATTTACATTTTCCTAATTAGTGATGTTGAGGTATATTTTTAATATACCTGTTGGCCTTTTGTATGTCTTCCTTTGGGAAATGTCGGGTGTGGGGATGAGGAGAGGAAGGTCAATGGTTATAAAAATGGTTATACAGTTGGAAGGAATGTTCTATTTGATAGCACAGAAGGGTGACAATAGTTAATAATTATTGTATATTTTGAAATAGCTAGAAGATTTAGAATGTTTCCAACACAAAAGATTGATACATGTTTAAGCTGGTGGATACCTCAATTACCCTAATTTGATCATTCCATAGTCCATACATATATCAAAATATCACATGTACCGCATAAATACGTAAAATTATTATGTATTGATTTTTTTTAAAAAAAGGACTGGCTGCCCAGCTTCCAGAAGTGGTGAGTTGATAGCCTCCAGCTAGATATTCAAACCGAGGTCCTTCTCTTTTCCGAATGTCTGAGCTAGGTGGTGGAACAATGGCTTGCCCAATCCCTTCCAGTGTGAAATTCCTTTAATCTTTGCGCAAGACCTCCCCACTGTGCTGGGGATTTTGTCAATTCCGCGTGGCAGTCTGACAGCTCCCCCTGCTGTTATGTCCTAACCTTTTCTTTTCTTTTCTTTTTTGGCAAGAGATAACACAATTTATTTAAATATATTCCAATTCAAGATGAAGGCCAGCAGTTTACCTAGAAAGGTTTATATGCTTTAACTATAGTTTTCATTGAACCATTTTCTTGAAGTGTCTTTCTTTTCATTCATGCTTCTTTTATTCTTTCACTTTAGAAGTTCACAGTGTTATATCAGTGAAAAACAAAACAGATAGAAACCACCCTAAACGTATGGCTTTATGTACATAAAAATTCAATAATGTTGCCATAACCCCTAATACAGTGTGATCCTCATTTATTATCCAGAATTAAATTCTGTGCATATTAAATTCTTCAAGTATATCTACAGCAGTGCTTGTAAAAGTGAGGTCCCACTTTTACAAGTTAATGGTTATTTCTTTGAAGATCACTTCTAACTTCAACACAATTATGATAGAGTTGTAACAGTTTTTTAATTTTACATGTATCATACATTCTCAAATATTCTAAAATGCTCAAATGAGCCAAACATATACTTTGCTCTACGTCTAGTTTAATATTCCCTTTATACAGCACCAGGGGTTAAAAATGGATTTGAGTAACCAAATATTCTATTTCCTTTATTAGTTACAGTTTATCATCATTTATTTTATATTAAACCCAAATTGAAAATGAAGACACCCTGGGTCAAATGCTTTCATCTTAAGTAAACATTTCATCCACTTCATACTAAAATACCTAGTTGTTTTTCTTTTTTTCTTCTTTTGAGACGGAGTTTTGCTCTTGTTACCCAGGCTGGAGTGCAATGGCACGATCTCGGCTCACCACAACCTCTGCCTCCTGGGTTCAGGCAATTCTCCTGCCTCAGCCTCCTGAGTAGCTGGGATTACACGCACGTGCCACCATGCCCAGCTAATTTTTGTATTTTTAGTAGAGATGGGGTTTCACCATGTTGACCAGGATGGTCTCCATCTCTTGACCTCGTGATCCACCTGCCTCGGCCTCCCAAAGTGCTGGGATTATAGGCGTGAGCCACCGCGCCCGGCCCACCTAGTTGTTTTTCTATAAGGTATGTTTATTGGTAAAAACTGCTGAATCAACTAAGCCGAACACCAAATCAAATCTTTGAGGATTAGGCAAGTCGGATAGGATTCTTTAGGTTTGCTTTAAAACTTTTAAGAAATCTGGTTGCCAGTTCGACATCGACCACTCAACTGTCACTTGACATTGTGACTGTGATGAGCTGGCGCTGCTGTAGTTTGGCATTTCTCTCTTCATCCTCAGTGAGCTTCAGCACAGGTCGGAACCTCCCAACAGCCAAAATGCAGGTCTGAGGAGGGTTAATCACTGCAGTAAATTTATTGATGCCAAACATCCCCAAGTTGGAAATACTAAAAGACCTTCCTTGGTATTCTTCAGGCAACAGTTTTCCATCTCTTGCTTTCTTTGATAGAGCCTTTACAGAGTCAGCAATTTCCTGGATACCCTTAGCAGCAGCATTGTTAATGACTGGTGTGATTAAGCCTTTATCTGTTGCCACGGCCACTGAAATGTCAACACATGGCAGTTGCTTTGGGTCCTCTCCATCCCAGCTTACTTTAACATCTGGCATTTGTTTAAGGGTAACAGCTGCTGCCTTGATGATAAAATCATTTACTGATACTTTAATGTCACCTTTGACCAGATCTTGCCTAACTTTTAAAACAGCTCCAAGGTCACAGTCAGCAGTAGCATATGCATGAGGTACAGTACTTTTAGATTCAGTTAATCTCTTGGCAATAACTCTTCGAATATTGCTGGCGGGGATTTCAGTGAATGTGCCCACTGCATTGGGTTGTCCAGGAGTTGATGCTGGTGGGATCATAAGCTGCGGATAAGATGGCCCGGCTATGGCCTGTAGGGGTGAAGGTGCTGTGGGAGTGGCTGCAGGGGCTGGGGTTGATCTGGACTTGGTAATCTTGCCCATCTGTTTCAACTGGGCAAGTCTGAGAGCATCCTCTTTAGTGACTATCCCCCGAGGACCAGTGGCTGTGCCCTGGCTAGCATCCAGTGAGTGTTCTTCCAGAATATTGAGGGCAGCTGGACTTAGACGGAACTGTAGTGTCCCGGGTGTGTGTTCCTTCTTGACAGGGATGGCAATCTGTGGTTCTGGTGAGGGACGGGGCTCTGAAGGTTTTGAAGCTGGTGGTGGAGGACCTACATCTTTGGGAATTTCCACGTGTTTCCAATCTTCTCCTTCTTCTACTATCAAACCAATTAGTGAACCTAGCTGTATATCTTGAGTTCCTTCTTCAATCACAATTTTGGCCAAGATTCCATCATCACTTGCATCTAAGGCAACCACAGCTTTGTCGGTCTCAATTCACACAACGCATCTCCAGCACTCACCGCTTCACCTTTCTTTTTCAGCCATTTCACAATGCTTCCTTCTTCCATTGTGGGAGGCAGTGACGGCATTAGTATCTTAATGGGATCATCCCGAAGCCACTGCCTGCCGTGAAACCATCTCCAACTGGATCCGCGGCTTACAGAACACCCAACAGCCCCCTTCACCAGCCCTGGTACGCTTCAGCGGCCAGGGAAGCCCACGAGGTAACGCAGCAGCCGGGAGCCACAGCCTAGCTCCCAGGAGGCCGCCATCTTCAAGGCTTTCTCAGGGGCTGTCCGCCGCGCAGTCCGACGTCCAGCATCATCCGCCACGCCTGGAGACGCTAGCGGTGCCTTGGGGTCCACCTTGCCGCCCTCCTAGCCCCGCCTCCAACCACATTGGCCACGCCTCCCGAGCCGTCTGGTGCGCCGCTGTGTATCCCAGCCGGCGGGGCCTTACCGGACCCCGCTTCAGCCCCGTTCGCCCCGCCCCCGGACTGCCCTCAGAGCCGCCTGACTGCAATTGCGGCCCAGCTACCTGATCCCAGGCTAAGCCCCGCGCGCAAAGCTGTGCGGGGCCTTACCGGACCCCGCTTCCGCCCCGTTCGCCCCGCCCCCGGACTGCCCTCAGAGCCGCCTGACTGCAATTGCGGCCCAGCTGCCTGATCCCAGGCTAAGCCCCGCGCGCAGAGCTGTGCGGGGCTTGGAGGCCGCGCGGTCCCTGGTCTGGGCCATGTCTGGCTGTGACGCTCGGGAGGGAGACTGTTGTTCTCAGAGATGCGACGCGCAGGTAGGGGCGGGGCCGCCGGTGCCCCGTATTCCCGAGGGGAGGTCCGGTCGGGACGCGGCGGCTGGAGCAGGGTGCGGGGTCGCGGGCTCTTTTCTTTTCTTTTCGAGACGGATCCTCGCTCTGTTCCCCAGGCTGGAGTAGAGTGGCCTGATCTTGGCTCACTGCAGCCTCTGCCTCCTGGGTTCCAGCCATTCTCATGCCTCAGCCTCTCGAGTAGCTGTAATTACAGGTTCCTGCCACCACACCTGGCTAGTTTTTTGGTATTTTTAGTAGAGACGAGGTTTTACCGTGTTGCCCGGTCTGGTCTCGAACTCCTAGCCTCAAGTGATCAGCCTGCCTTGGCTTCCCAAAGTGCCAGGATTAGAGGCGTGAGCCACTGTGCTTGGCCTCCAGCTTTTCCTCACAAGGTTTCTTCCCCAATTGTCATTTGCATTCCTAATTCTGTTTTATTTCCTGATTTCCAAAGAACCCAGCCAGCACGTAAATCCGTGAGGACAAGGACAAAGACTGAAAGAAAACGTAGGTGATTTTCCCTTTAAAATTTGTAACTTCACTTTTTTTATTTTACAATTTTTATTTTAATCATGTAGCTATATAGTTTAAATGCATGCACAAAGTTAGACAATATACATCGTTTAAAGAATCAGCCAATTCCGAAAGACTTGCTGAAATAAACAGAACTCTCTAGACTCCACTCCATTTTTGGTTCCACAGAGGGCAGCACTTTCAATACTTTAGTTGATCCTTTTGAGCTTCGGAGTTCAAGAACCGCCTGAGCAACATCGGGGAACCTGTTCCTGACAAAAAAATCCCAAATTTCGCCAGGCCTGGTAGCCCACACCTGTAGTCCCAGCTACTCAGGATGCTGAGCTGGGAGGAACACGAGCCCAGAAATTTTAGGCTGCAGTGAGCTGAGATCACGCCACTGCACTCCATCCAGCCTGGGCGATAGAGCCAGACTGAAAGAAAAAACGTTGAGAATTTAGCTTTCCTTTCTCTTTTCCACTGTGCCCCTCCCTGTCTCCCAATGTTTTTTTTTTTCTTTCTTTTTTATGAGGCAGAATCTCACCCTGTTATGCAGCCTGGAGTGCAGGGGTTTAATTTCGGCTCACTTTGCCTCTTGAGTTCAAGCGATTCTCCTGCCTCAGACTCCCAAGTAGCTGGGATTTCAGTTGCCTGCCACCACACTTGTCTAATTTTTTTTTTTTTTTTTTTTTTTTTTTTTTTTTTTTGAGATAGAGTCTCTTATCACCTAGGCTGGAGTGCAGTGGCACGATATTGGCTCACTGCAACCTCTGCCTCCCAGGTTCAAGTGATTGTCCTGCCTCAGCCTCCAGAGTAACTGGGATTACAGGCGCAGGCCACCACGCCTGGCTAATTTTTGTGTTTTTGGTAGAGACAGGGTTTCACCATGTTGGCCAGGCTGGTCTCAAACTCTTGACCTCAGGTGATCCGCCACCTCAACCTCCCAAAGTGCTGGGATTACAGGCGTGAGCCACCACGCCTGGCTAATTTTTGTGTTTTTGGTAGAGACAGGGTTTCACCATGTTAGCCAGGCTGGTCTCGAACTCCTGACCCCAAGTGATCCGCCTGCCTTGTCCTTCCAAAGTGCTGGAATTACAGGCGTGAGCCACTGTGCCCAGCCTTAGTATTTTAAATATCACCGCATATTAGTTAGATTATTACTCAATATTTATGTTATTATGACTATGAAAATGCCATTTACAGCACCACCATGTAGACATTTGTAGTTATTTTTCCTTTCTTACACAATTTTCTGCTTTTCCTGAAGTTAAATGGTTTCTTCTTTTTCTTTTTCTTTTTCTTTTTTTTTTTTTTTTTTTTAAAGATGGGGTTTCACCATGATGGCTAGGCTGGTCTTGAACTCCTGACCTCAGGTGATCCACCCACCTTGGCCTCCCAAAGTGCTAGGATTACAGGCGTGAGCCACCGCGCCCGGCCTGGTTTCTTCTTTTTCTTAATTGGCAACATTTCTATGCCCTTGGGGAGTTAGTATAAAATGATGGTTTCAGGTAAGTCTCTGTTGACACCTGTGGAAATGGAGAGAAAAAAATATGAAAATAAAAATAAAAAGTTTCTGCAGTCAGATTGCCTGTGGTGGTTCTTACTAGCTGTGTGACCTTGGGCTATCTAGTTTATCTGCTCTACTTTCCTTTTCTGTAAAATAGGTACAATAAATACATCTATTGCATACGTTTTCAATGCAAAGTGTCTTAGAAGGGTGTCTGCCTACATCATAGCACACCATAAATGTTATCTATCAGTCACTGTCAGCCCCAAGCTTCCTGTCAGTCTGCCTGAGCGTCTAAATGTGCTCACTCACCTTAGGGAGTCTGTCAGTATCATCTTTGCAGTGGTGTCTCCCAGAGTCTTCCAGCCTGCCCCATGCAGGACCATTGCCTTCTCTACTTTTCTTTTTGTTTTGTTTTCTTTCTTCTTCTTCTTTTTTTTTGACAGGGTCTTGCTCTGTTGCCCAGGTGGCAGTACAGTGGTAAGATCATGGCTCCCTGTAGCCTCAACCTCCCAGGCTCAAGCAGTACCCCTGCCTCAGGCTCCCAAGTTGCTGAGACTACAGGCAAGCGCCACCATGCCCGGCTAACATTTTATGTTTTTGTTTTTGTTTTTGTGTAGAGATGGGGTTTTGCTATGTTGCCCAGGCTGGTCTTGAACTCCTGGCCTCAAGTGATCCTCTTGCCTTGGCCTCCCAAGGTGCGGAAATTACGGGTGTGGACTCCTGTGCCTGGCCTTGCCCTCTCCGCTTATCCAGGATTTCCCTTTGTCTTTGCCTTCCCTTGCTCCTGATTTTGATCCCCTGACTTTTGGTACTTCATGTTTTCCTCTTTCTTGCTTCATAACTGTATTTTAGTGAAGCATATCTATAGCTTTTTGAAAAAGAGCTTTCTGGGAAGTAATTTTTCTTTTTTTGAGAAATCCCATGTCAAAATATCTGTATTCTTTTTTCACACTGATTAATAATTTGATTGGATATTGAATTCTGGAATAAAAATAATTTGTCTTAAAAATTCCAAAGGCATTTTTTCATTGTGTTCTTGCTTCTGTGTTGCTATGGAGAGGTCTAAAGCTGTTCTAATTCCTGATCCTCATCTATGACTTCCTTCTTTGTGACCCCAGTATTCTAAAATTTCTTTCTTCCTTTCCTTCTTTGTGTTATTTCTTTTTGAGATGGATTCTTGTTCTATTGCCTGGCTGGAGTGCAGTGGTGTAATCTCAGCTCACTGCAACCTGTGCCTCCCAGGTTAAAGCTATTCTCCTGTCTCAGACTCCTGAGTTGCTGGGACTATAGGCACGTGCCACCATGCCCAGCTAAGTTTTGTATTTTAGTGGAGACGGGGTTTCACCATGTTGGCCAGGATGGTCTTGATCTCTTGACCTCATGATCCGCCTGCCTCATCCTCCCAAAGTGCTGGGATTACAGGTGTGAACCACCACACCCAGCCCTTTTTCTTTCTCCTTTCTTTCCTTCTTTCCCTTCCTTTCTCCTTCCGTTCTCCCTCCTTCCCTCCTTCCTTTAGTATTCAATCTGAATACTAAACTATTAGTACAGCTCCATTAAAAAATAGTAAAGAAAAATTCTAATATTTTCTTTCGCTATACCATTGAATTGTTTTGTATACCTCTAGGGGCAAACATCTCACTTTGAAAGCAGATACGTGGTCAGACACAGTGGCTCATGCCCCCCCCTTTTTTTTTCTTGAGACGGAGTCTCACTCTGTTGCCCAGGCTGGAGTGGAGTGCAGTGGCACAGTCTAGGCTCACTGCAACCTCTGCCTCCCAGGTTCAAGCAATTCTCCTGCCTCAGCCTCCTGCATAGCTGGGATTACAGGCGTTTGCCACCATGCCCGGCTAATTTTTTATTTTTAGTAAAGAAGGGGTTTTATCATGTTGGCTAGGTTGGTATTGAACTCCTGACCTCGTGATCTGCCTGCCTCGGCTTCCCAAAGTGCTGGGATTACAGGCGTGAACCACCATGCCGGGCCATGCCTTTAATCTCTACACTTTAGGAGAATTGCTTGAGGCCTGGAGTTCAAGACCAGCCTGAGCAGCATTTAGAGACTCCATCTCTTAAAAATAAAATAAAATAAAATAAAAATTAGCTGGGCCTGGTGGCACATGCCTGTAGTCCCAGTGACTTGGGAGGCTGAGTTAGGAAGATTGCTTGAGCCCAGGAGGTTGAGGCTGTCATGAGACAGGATTGTGCCACTGCACTCCAGCCTGGATGACAGAATGACACTCAGTCTCAAAAAAAAAAAAAGAAGAAAGAAAAAAGAGAGTAGATGCTCTAGAACATCTATTCTTTCGGCATATCGTCATGATGGATTAAAAAAAACCCACAGTACCTTTGGTAGGTGCGTGTTATTATAGTGTGCCTGCTTTTATCTTTCTCTCTCAGACTGCTGTAGCTCTCGGATCTATACACCTAGCCAATTTACAGTTTACTATGTTTTTGTTTTATGAGGATAATTAAATATTTGTTGTGAGTCTTATGGTACATAAGGCACTATGCTAGTACTATAGAGTAGTGTTTCTTAAACTTTCATATATATTCAAATCACTTGAAGATTTCGTTTTGTTTTGAGCCAGAATCTCATTCTGTCACCCAGGCTGGAGTACAGTGCCGCAATCTCAGCTCACTGAAACCTCCACTTCCTGGTTCAAGGGATTCTCCTGCCTCAGCCTCCCATGTAGCTGGGACTACAGGCGCCCACCACCGTGCCCAGCTAAATTTTATATTTTGGTAGAAATGGGGTTTCACCATGTTGGCCAGGCTGGTCTTGAACTTCTGACCCCACATGATCTGCCCACCTTGGGCCTCCCAAAATGCTGGGATTACAGGCTTGAGCCACTGTGCCCAGCCTGAAGATATTTTTTTTTTTTGAGATGGAGTTTCGCTGTTGTTACCCAGACTGGAGTGCAATGGCATGATCTCAGCTCACTGCAACCTCCGCCTCCTGGGTTCCAGCAATTCTCGTGCCTCAGCCTCCTGAGTAGCTGGGACTACAGGCGCACACCACTATGCCCAGCTAATTTTTGTATTTTTTAGTAGAGACGGGGTTTCACCTTGTTGACCAGGATGGTCTTGATCTCTTGACCTCGTGATCCACCCTCCTCGGCCTCCCAAAGTGCTGGGATTACAGGCTTGAGCCACTGTGGCCAGCCTGAAGATATTTTTTTTTTGAGATGGAGTTTCGCTGTTGTTACCCAGACTGGAGTGCAATGGCGCGATCTCAGCTCACTGCAACCTCCGCCTCCTGGGTTCTAGCAATTCTCCTGCCTCAGCCTCCTGAGTAGCTGGGACTACAGGTGCACACCACTATGCCCAGCTAATTTTTGTATTTTTAGTAGAGACGGGGTTTCACCTTGTTGACCAGGATGGTCTTGATCTCTTGACCTCGTGATTTCCCCTCCTTGGCCTCCCAAAGTGCTGGGATTACAGGCTTGAGCCACTGTGCCCAGCCTGAAGATATTTTTTAATGCAGATCCTGATTCAGTGTGTCAGGGGTGGGACCTGTGATGCTGCATTTCTCATAAGCTCCCAGATGCTGCTGCTGATGTTGGTCTATAAAGATGCTTTGAGTTGCACAGCTGGGTGCATGCACAACCTGGTCCCTGCATTTAAGGGATTTATCCTATGGACAGGGATGAGCATGAACGTAAGTGAGAACCCCAGATTTATGTAATTAGGATATAGGCCTCCTGTTTTAGTGTCACGATGGTCCCATTCTCAAGGCCACCAAATTTTACGTACCCACTTGGACAGTTGTAACACGTGCTGTGTGTTTCAGAACCCATTTGTATTCTCTGACTATACTTTTCCTGAGGCCTTTGCTTTTTGAGAATTAATAGATTAATCTATGGTTTAAAAATGTATGACTGGCCCGGAGCGGTGGCTCATGCCTGTAATCCCATCACTTTGGGAGATGGAGATGAGCGGATCACCTGAGGTCAGGAGTTCGTGAACAACACGAGAAACCCCATCTCTACTAAAAATACAAAAATAGCCAAGTGTGATGGCTCCTGCTTGTAATCCCAGCTTCTCTACTAAAAATACAAAAATAGCCAAGTGTGATGGCTCCTGCTTGTAATCCCAGCTTCTCTACTAAAAATACAAAAATAGCCAAGTGTGATGGCTCCTGCTTGTAATCCCAGCTACTCCAGAGGCTGAAGCAGGAGGATCGCTTGAACCCAGGAGGCGGGAAGTTGAGGTGAGCCGAGATCACACCATTGCACTCCAGCCTGGGTAACAAGAGTGAAACTCCATCTCAAAAAAAAGAGAAAAAACAAAAACCAAAATTCATTACTGTCTATTAATGTCTAATCCTTTTCAGGTGTTAGAGTGAAATTTGGACCAGATGTCATTTAACAATGCAAGCCAAAGAGTCTCTCTAGAGGGGAGCAAGTTAGTCTTAGGATCTGGGACTCTTCTACCATGCAGTTCCATGATTAAATACCCAGGAGACGAAACATTTCTCTGAATGAGTCAGACTGTGGGCCTGACACACAAAGTAAAAAGAATTTAAGAAAAGAACCTTGTTAGCCTTGAAATGGACTCCTGAAAGGATTAATAATCAGTGATAAATGTTCACTGTCCCCAAAAAGCTGAAAATGTTGGGCTATTTTGAGCAAAACCTATTCATCACTGTTGACCTATAATAGCTATCCATCTATTATACTGACTGGTAAGGATCTGCACAGAGGAGGTCAGCTTTATAACTTGCTTGGCTCCAAGTTACCATGATGGCTGTTACACATGTTGTTTTCAGCAAGGAACCATGTCTTCACCATAACTGCCAACACACACACGGACTCACCTCTTCTTCTTTTCAGTAGAAAAGAGAATACAGTAGAGTAACATGGTTCTTCCTGTCCAGGTCTACCTGTCACATTTAACTGAGTGGTTAAAAATACAGGCATCTAACTCTAATTAATTATTGAACATTGATTAATGACTTTGTAAATGCACTGTTTGGCCTCCTGGGGAACAAGTGATCCCTAGGAGCTGGTTCCCATCTTCACAGAGCTCATATTACAGTTGTTCTGATAACAGAAATTTTTTTGAAAAGTTCACTATGAGCTATTAACAAGTCGTCTTCTGTTTTGTTTCTGGTCGCTAGGAAAAGTGACTGGCACAGAGTAGGTGACCAAAATGTGTATGTAAAAATAACTATTAAACAAAGAAAGTAAGCAATCGTTTAGACAAATAGCAGCTCTCATAAGACATAAAAATTTTTAATTTCAAAATGAACTATGCAGACAATGATGTGGGAATGGTGTTTCTCAAACTGGGGTCATAGGTTTGTTTCAAGAATATTTCTGATTTTATAAATGTATGAAGTTCACATTTAAAGAATTTAGCTCTGGTTTCATGTTTGTATGTATTTAGTCAAAGTATAATTAAAATACTTTAATATTAGGAAATCCTCAGAAATATTGTCCTTTTAATAGACTATTATTCAATGTCATGTATGAATCGCATTTGAATTGTTTCAAACAAATTACAAAGTAGTTTAAAAATTATATTAGAATAAGAGTAATTTAAATAATTACTGAATAGTTACTCTTAATAATTGATAATTTAAAGAAATTATCAATTATTATTTTGAGACAAGGTCTCACTCTGTCACCCGGGCTGAAGTGAAGTGTTGCGATCTCGGCTCACTCCAACTCCACTTCCTGGGCTCAAGTGATCCTCTCGCCTCCGCCCCCCAAGTAGCTGGGACTACAGGCATGCACCACCACGCCTGGCTAAGTTTTATATTTTTTGTAGAGATGGGGTTTTGCCATGTTGCTGAGGCTTGTCTTGAACTCCTGAGGTCAAGTAATCCACTCACCTTGGCCTCTCAAAGTGCTAGGGATTACAGGTGTGAGCCACTGCACCTAGGCAATAGATTATTAATAATTATTTTAGGTGTGATTGTTTTCTGTTTACAATTTTATATATATATATAATATATATATATAAATTATATAAATTTTATTTATATATATATATATTTTTTTTCAAGATGGGGTTTCCCTCTATCAAAGCTCACTGGAGCCTTGACTTCTAGGCTCAAGCAGTCCTTGCACTTGACTACAAATAGTTGGGACTACAGGTGCTTGCCCTATGCCTGGTTAATAGAACCCTTATTTTAAAAAAAACGTACTGAAATAGCTCTGAATGAGATGATATGATGGCTGCGATTTGTTCTGAAGTAGGACACCTGCAATTGTTCTAAAGTAACAAGGAGTGAGTTGTTAGTATGTGGAGATACAGATTGTGATAGGCAGAATACTGTCTCCCCAAAATGTCCATGCCCTAATCCCCAGAAATTAAAGTAGCAGTTGAAATTAAGGTTGCTAATCTCTTGAATTTAAAATTATGAGATTACCCTAGATTATCCAAGTAGGCACAATGTAATCACAAAAGTCCTTATATGTGGAAGAGGGTGGAAGACTGTGGAAGAGTCAGCATCACAGTGATGCAATGTGAGAATGACTTTATTGGCTTTTGCTGGCTTTGAAAATGGAAAAAAGCCACAAGCCAAGGAATGGAGGCAGCCTCTAGAATCTGGAATAGGTGAGTAAATGGAATCCTCTCTTGAGCCTCAGGGAAGGGACCTAGAACTGCCAACATTTTAGTCCACTGAAACCCATTCACAAGAAATCATCAGCAAAACCAACTTGGTTTAGAGGCCTTTTTTGGTTTGTTTTGGGAGAATTTTTTTAGTCCAAATTCAGTTTATTTAATAGATAAAGGATCATTCAAAGTTTGCTTATTTCTATTTCACTTTTATTAAGCTGTATTTTTCAGTGAATATGTGCATTTTATGTATATTTTGTTAAATTTATTGGTACAAAGCTGATCATTACATTCTCTCATTATTTGTTTGATATATGTAGTCTCTCTTTATTTCATGGTATTGTCAATATGTCCTTTTTTTCCCTTATTTTAAATCCATCTTGGTGAGTCCCAATGGCACTGCGGTTCCAGCCCCCTGGGGGGGAAACCCGCTCAGGGCCCTGGTGGGGGCCCAGCTACCTAGGATCCCACCCCGGGAGAGGGCCGCTCCTGTGCCAGACCTGAGCTTACCCAAGGTCCAGCCTAGCCCCTAGCCACCATGTCAGACAGTGATCTAGGTGAGGACGAAGGTCTCCTCTCCCTGTTGGGCAAAAGGAAGCGCAGGGGAAACCTGCCCAAGGAGTCAGTGAAGATCCTCCGGGACTGGCTGTACTTGCACCGCTACAACGCCTATCCCTCAGAGCAGGAGAAGCTGAGCCTTTCTGGACAGACCAACTTGTCAGTGCTGCAGATATGTAACCGATTCATCAATGCCTGGCGGTGTCTTCTCCCAGACATGCTTTGGAAGGATGGCAAAGACCCTAATCAGTTTACCATTTCCCGCCACGGGGGTAAGGCCTCAGATGTGGCCCTCCCCCGTGGCAGCAGCCCCTCAGTGCTGGCTGTGTCCGTCCCAGCCCCCACCAATGTACTCTCCCTGTCTGTGTGCTCCATGCCACTCCACTCAGGCCAGGGGGAAAAGCCAGCAGCCCCCTTCCCACGAGGGGAGCTGGAATCCCCCAAGTCCCTGGTGACCCCTGGTAGCACACTCACCCTGCTGACCAGGGCTGAGGCTAGAAGCCCCACAGGTGGAGTCTTCAACACGCCACCACCCACACCCCCAGAGCAGGACAAAGAGGACTTCAGCAGCTTCCAGCTGCTGGTGGAGGTGGCGCTAGAGAGGGCTGCTGAGATGGAGCTTCAGCAACAGCAGCACCCATCACTTCCATTACTGCACACTCCCATCCCTTTAGTCTCTGAAAATCCCCAGTAGCCGTCTGCCAAGAGGGGTGCTTGAGCCTCAAGCCAGCTGTCCTGGGCTTCCGTTTTAGTTCCCTTTCATGCAGAGGGTTTCTATGGATCACTGCCAAACATTGGGATCATTTCCTCTGTGCAGAGGTCTTCAGCAGGAAGATGCCAGTTGGCACCATTGCACTGTGATGGGGGACCTCTGCTCTGCTGACTCTGCCATTTCTCCAGGCCTCCCCTTAGTGATGAGACCAAGAGATTGGAGACAAGCATGGTGCTGCTGCTGCTCCTTCTCCAGAGAATCCCTGGGACACCTTTGTTCCAGCCTGGTTTCCTGGGCTAGGCTCAGGAAAGCTGCCAAGTTCAGTCCTATGTTGGGTCCAAGCTACCCCTGTGCTGTTTCTGTCAAGCCAGTTGTGGACATTCCAAGTTCATATGAGTGAACAAAAGAAGAGGAACCCAGTGAATGTACTGGAACCGACTTCAGTTGAATGTTTAGATTTTTGCTAAACTGTTTTGTTTTTCCCTTTTTTGCTGTGGTTTACATTGACGGCAGTAGTTAGCCCAGGTGTGGGGAACAAGAGTGCCCTGCATGATAAGAGTTCTGGTGAACTGGGAAGGACACACCACTGTAACTGGGGATTGTTTTGCAAGAAATGAGTATTTTTATTTTGGGGACCAGCTAAGTCTCTGCAGCAGTGTGAAATTTCAAATGGTTGTTTTGGTTTACCAAAAAAAGACAGAAAAAACAACTGTATGAGTGCATTGGCTTTTTTGCCACAGGCACAGAAGGGTAGAAAGCCACAGGAGGGGGCAGTCCAGCAGAATGTGACTAAACCTAGGCACCGAGCAGAGAAGGATAAGATCAAAAGGTGTTTGCTTTTTCTTTTAATTTGTATTGTAGTTTTTTTGGGGGGTGGGGGAAGTAAATAGACTGAAGTGATGGATTTTTTTTTCTTTAATATTTTTCCCTTTGTTGAACACTTTTACCCTGTACTCTGAGTTTTGAATTCCTTTAGGAACTTGGATTAGAGGGGCTCAAGTGGCAGAAGCTCCCAGCACCTTCTACTTGGAGAAAAGTGAGCCATCTGCTGGTCCGGAAGTCCTCCAAACGGGCAGCTCTTTCCACTATTCCTGCCGAGGAACTGCCTTGGGAGGAAGCTGGGGCTGGAAAAGGGTTAGAAGCCTGCTAGCTGGGAGTGTCTTTGTTTCACCTTTCTCTTAAACTAGACTTGCAGGGGCCCCTGACCTGAACTTCCCAGTGAAACAGATCACAATTGGTCTTCTGCTCCTCCCTCTCTTCCATTTTTGTTTTGCTCTTTTTTTTTTGAGACGGAGTCCCACTGTCACCCAGGCTGGAGTACGGTGGTGTGATCTTGGCTCACTGCAACCTCCGCCTCCTGGGTTCAAGCAGTTCTCTGCCTCAGCTGCCCAAGTAGCTGGGATTACAGGCGCCTGCCACCACACCCAGCTAATTTTGTATTTTTAGTAGAGATGGGGTTTCACCATCTTGGCCAGGCTGGTCTTGAACTCCTGATCTCGTGATCCACCTGCCTCAGCCTCCCAGAGAGCTGGGATTACAGGTGTGGGCTGCCACATCCAGTCTCTTTTGCTGTTTCATTGCTGATAGTGTTGGACAGCAATATGCCCCATCTTTATATATGCTAAGAAACACTAATTCTAGGTTATTATTAGCCGAAATATTTTTGTCCTGAATAACGTTGTTACTGGGCCAAAAGATAGATCAGGACCCCCAGGCTTTAGTTTCCTGAAGTCACTAGCTCAGGCACAAGGAGAAGGGGTTCCTGGATATTGACTAACGTGGGTGGGCCTAGCCAGGAGAAAGATAGTAACATGTTCTTTACTTTCTGGGAAGATCCCTGAAGCCATCACAGAGGCTCCCCAACTTCTGAGTCACCCATCTCCTGCTGAGGGAGTGGGAATGGATTGCTTAAGGAGAGGGAGTTTTGCTCTTTCCAGGTGGGCAAGTTTCCTGGGCTCTCTGTGTTGCCTCCTTCTGGCTTCTTTCTCCCTTGCCCTCTCCCCGTGTGCCCCAGGGAGATCAGGGATCCTCACCCTCCTGAGGCCCAGTGGAGAAGAATGAACATGACTGCTTCCAGGTTAACTGAAGCTGCCATTTGCCCAGCCTCTTCCATCCCAGCCCTGTCAGTGAGCCCGGGTCTGATGCAACTGTTGCAGGATTTCTGTAGTAGAGAACTCTGGAAGTATGTTGGGCTGAAGTGGGATTTTCCCTCCCCACAGTGCACTGAGCAGTGGAGGGAGCCATGCTGCTGAATTCTGGTTGGCATCCCCCCTTGTGTAAAATGGGCTGTTGGGGTAGGGCAGACTCTGCTTGGGTTTGGTTGTAAGATAAAGCTGAGGAGAAGCACAGTTGTCCCATTGGATTATTTGAGCAAAAACTACTGTAAATAACTTGTCTTTTGTCAGATAAATTTTTTTTTTTTGAGACGGAGTTTCACTCTTGTTACCCAGGCTGGAGTGCAATGGTGCGATCTCGGCTCACCGCAACCTCTGCCTCCTGGGTTCAGGCAATTCTCCTGCCTCAGCCTCCTGAGTAGCTGGGATTACAGGCACGCGCCACCGTGCCCAGTTAATTTTTTGTATTTTTAGTAGAGACGGGGTTTCACCATGTTGACCAGGATGGCCTCGATCTCTTGACTTTGTGATCCACCCGCCTCGGCCTCCCAAAGTGCTGGGATTACAGGCTTGAGCCACCGTGCCTGGCTTGTTTTTGTTTTTTTTAAGCAGAAAAAAAAATCCATCTTTAGGGATTTTTCTATTGTATTACTCTTTCTAAGGATTCAACTTTTTTTGAGTTAATTTTTCTTATTGTTTGTCTATTTAATATTTTACTTGTTTCTGCTCTAATGACCATCTATTTTGGGTTTAATTTGCTGCTCTTTCCCTAGCTTCTTAACATAGAAACGTGGTCAGTTCAAAAACTTCGTTCCTAAAACAAGGTTTAAAGATTTTATCTCTAAACACTGCTTAGCTGCATCCTATACATTTTGTTGTATTTTCATTATCTGTCAGCCTAGAACATAACATTTTCAAATTTCCCTTGTGTTTTTATTCTCATACTTTATATATTTGGTGTTTAATTTCAAAATTTGGGGACCTTTCTTAGTTAATTTATTGTAATTTATGTACAATTTAATTACATTGTGTTTAGAGAAACTACTGTGTAATATTTTAATCTTTAAAAATATGTTAACATTTACTATATGCATAATCCATCATATGGTCTATTTGTGTGAAAAATCTCATGTATTCTTTAAAATACTGTGTATCCTGAAGTTATTATATATAAATAAAAATCAATTAGGTCAAGGTGATTGGGATTGAAATCCAAATCTCTGAATTCTTACTGGACTTTTATTAAAATTATTTCATAAATTACTGGGACATGAGTTAAAATCTCTAGCTATGGCCAGGCGTGGTGGCTCACGCCTGTAATCCCAGCACTTTGGGAGGCCAAGGCGGGTGGATCACGAGGTCAAGAGATTGAGACTATCCTGGTTAACAAGGTGAAACTCTGTTTCTACTAAAAATACAAAAATTAGCTGGGCATGGTGGCGCGTGTCTGTAATCTCAGCCTCTCAGGAGGCTGAGGCAGGAGAATTGCCTGAACCCAGGAGGCAGAGGTTGCGGTGAGCTGAGATCGTGCCATTGCACTCCAGCCTGGGTAACAAGAGCGAAACTCCATCTCAAAAAAAAAAAAAAAAAGAAAAGAAAAAATCTCTAGCTATTATTATACATTTGTTTCTCTTGTCTGTTAATTTTGTTTCGTGTATTTTGAAGTTCCGTAAATTTAAATGCATATGTATTTATGTTTATTATGCTTCCTGATGAACTGCCCCTATTATCTATGAAACATAGCTTTCAACTCTGGAAATAGTCTTTGTCATAAAGTTTACTCAATATATTGATGTATATACTGTTTATAATGTCATTTTAAATATAATTCCTCTATTTGCTTTTAAAATACTTTTATTTTCAGTAGTTGCTTATTTTCAGTGTTTATGTTATGTATACATAACTTATCACGATGTTTCTGTAACTAATACATAACTTACACTAAGTTACATATAAAAAACTATATAGCACTATATTTTCACTTACCCCATTCATTTTTCATAGTATTACTGTCATATATGTGTGTGTATATATATATACATATATATGTGTATATGTATATTTTTTGAGATGGAGTGTTGCCCAGGATAGAGTGCAGCGATATGATCTTGACTCACTGCAGTCTGCTCTGCCTCCCTGGTTCCAGCGATTCTCCTGCCTCAGCCTCCCTAGTAGCTGGGACTACAGGCACGCACCACTACAACCAGCTAATTTTTTTGTATTTTTAGTAGAGATGGGGTTTCACCATGTTGGCCAGGCTGGTCTCAAACTCCTGACCTCAAGTGATCTACCTGCCTTGGCTTTTGTCATATATTTTAAATATGCATACATTATAACCCCCAAAATATAGTATTCTTATAATTACGTTAAGTAAATATATATATATATATATATATATATATATATATTTCTTTTTTTTTTTTTTTGAGATGGAGTCTTACTCTGTCACCCAAGCTGGAGTGCAGTAGTGCCATCTCAGCTTATTGCAACCTCCGCCTCTCAGGTTCAAGTGATTCTCCTGCCTCAACCTTCTGAGTAGCTGGGATTACAGGTGCCTGCCATCACATATGGCTGTATTTTTAGTAGAGATGGGGTTTTGATACTGTTTTCTTTGCTTGTTTTGCTATTGCAAATTCTCCAAATACATACTGACCCCTAAATCTACTTAGACCTTGTGATTTAAAATTATACCAGTTGTTTTTTGTTTGTTTGGGTTTTTTTTGTTTTGAGACAGGGGTCTCACTCTGTGGTCCAGGCTGAAGCACAGTGGCACAGTTCTAGCTCACTGCAACCTTGAATTCCTAGGGTCAAGAGATCCTCCCACCTTAGCTTTCCAAGTAGCTGGGATCACAGGCATAAGCCACCATGCCTGGCAATTTTTTTTTTTTTTTTTATCATTTGTTGAGATGAGGCCTTGCTCTTCCAAGGCTGGTCTCAAACTCCTGGGCTTGAGTGATCCTCCTACCTCAGTCTCCCAAAGTGCTTGGATCACAGGTGCAAGCCACTGCACCTGGTTGACAAAGTGATTTTTCAGAATGAATCAGTAAATAGCTATCAGTTTAAGGCTAAAATGGCAGTAGGACTGGTTCAATGTTTCTGTAATTTTGAAAGTTCTCAAACAGGTTCATGTAAATAAGAGATAAGAAGAAACTTCAAATTGTGCGAGTGCATATGTGTATGTGTGAGACAGAAAGGAAGAAAGAGAGAGAGACTATTCCTCAAATATAGATAGGTCAAAAAGTAACCCAATAGCACCTTGTTAGCACCTTGTTTCCAGGTTAAGAAGGTTTTTTTTTTTTTTTTTAATGGCTAGAGTTTTACAAATGTCTGGCTTTATCCCCTACTAGTCACTGTAGAAAATGTGCAAAGATATAAGAGTCATAGCAATCACTATCAATCTTTTTGGCCTGATTAGTTCTTTCTTAAGGCAGAAAGCCAAACCTGACACTATTTACTACTTTATCTTGACAGATATATTCTAGTTTGGGGTGAAATGGAAAAGGTTTATGATATCGTTTTATGATATATCATCCCAAGCAAGCTGGCTGCTTGCCACAACAGAGAATTCTAGTTATGAGGAATGACTGGTCTAAAATTATGGCTAATGAAATTATAACCTAGATTTATCAGCATCCGATAATGATAGACACATATTTGTTTGTTTATAGCAAAGTCTGTAATTTTAGAAGTGTCTTATATCTTTGACTTTTTTTTTTTTTTTTTGAGATGAAATCTTTACTCTGTCACCCAGGCTGGAGTGCAGTGGGGCTATCTCTGCTCACTGCACCCTCTGCCTCCTGGGCTCAAGTGATTCTCATGCCTCAGCTTTCCAAGCAGCTGGGATTACAGATGCCTGCTACCATACCTGGCTAATTTTTGTATTTTTAGTGGAAACAAGGTTTTACCATGTTGGCCAGGCTGTTATCAAACTCCTGACCTCAGGTGATCCATCCGCCTCAGCCTCCTAAAGTGCTGGAATTACAGGAGTGAGCCACTGGTATTTTGAATATTTCTTTTCTCCTCATTTTTTGTGATTTCTAAAGTTTATTTTATTATTCTTTTTGGAGCAAATGTGTTGAAACTCTGATTTAATTTTTGTGTAAAGATTACCCTGAGTATTCAGGATAGATGTGCCTTTGACCCAAGTATAAATCATATTGCATAGTGACTAATAATAGAACTAACCCCTAAAGTAACCTAAGATCTTAATTTCTTCAGAAGACCTTCTTCTTCACTTTTTTTTTTTTTTTTTTTTTTTTTAGTAGTAACTCAGTCCTAGGAGATGGATCCAAGATGGCTGATGAGGAGCAGCTCAGGATTGCAGCTCCTATCGAAAGCACAGAGGGTGAGTGGATGCTGCATTTTCAGATGAATTTTTGTTGCCCCCAGACCAGGAGATTCCCAGGTGGAGGAGCCCCATGGGTCGCCAGTGCAGCTGTTTTGGCCGGCGCAGTGGGTCTCTGCACAAAATAAACAGGTCAGGGCACCATTTTAGCTGGCGATTGGAGCTCCTGGGAGACAGAGTCGCCCGTTCAACTGATAAAAAAGGGGATTAAAACAGGGAGCCAGGCCAGGAGATTCCAGGGCAAAAAAGCGCCACGAATCTAAGCGTGGCTGTTTCAGCCAGCGCAGTGGGTTGCCGCACGGGAAATCACACAGATCCCGGCGCCTTTTCAACAGGCGACTGGAACACCTGGGAGACAGAGTCACCTGTTCGACTGAAAAAAAAAGGGGGGGTCTGAAGCAGGGAGCCAGGTGATCAGGCTCGCCTGGTCCCACCCCACAAAAAAAAAAAAAAACAGCAATTGGAAATGCCCTGGGTTGAGAGTTTCACAGCAAGCACAGCTGAACCCAGGATGGTCCAGCTTTGTGGGGGAGGGGGCGTCTGCCATTACCGAGGCAGTCCACCACCATGGAGGTAGTCCACTGTTGCTGAGGCAGCCTGCCATTACAGAGAGAGTCCGCCATTACAGAGGTGGGCCGCCACTGCTGAGGCAGTTCTAACTATACCCGTATAAACAGGACTGTAGTGAAGTTCATACGGCAGCTGGATGGAGCCCACAGCAGCTCAGCAAAGCCTCTGCATGCAGACAGTGACTAGGCTGCCTCCTTGCTGGGCAGGGCAGCCCTGAAAAAAGCAGTATGACAGAAACTTATAAATAAAGGCCTAACTCCCCAGGATAGAGCACCTGGGGGAAAAAAAGGCGTTTATGAGTTCTGTTGCAGCAGACTTAAACGTATCTACCCAGCAGCTCTGAATGAACAATGGAGCTCACAGCTCAGCACTTGAGCTCCTATAAAGGACAGACTGTCTCCTCAAGCAGCTTCCCGTCCCCGTATATCCAGAGACACCTCATAAAGGAGAGCTCAGGCTGACATCTGGTGGGTATCCTTCTGGGACAAAGATAGCAGAAGAAGAAACTGGCAGCAACCCTTTCTGTTCTGCAGCCACTGCAGGTGATGCCCAGGCAAGCAGGGTCAGGAAAACTAAGAAACAGAAAGAAATAACTTCATCATCAACAAACTGGACATCTACTCAGAGACCCAATCTGAAAGTCAATAACTACAAATATGACAGGTGGATAAATCCACAAAGATGGGAAGAAGCCAGTTCAAAAAGGATGAAAACACCCAAAAGCAGAACGCTTCTCCTCCTACAAAGGATCACCAGCAAGGGAACTCCTCACCAGGAAGGGAACAAGGCTGGGTGGAGAATGAGTGTGATGAATTGACATAAACAGGCTTCCAGAAGGTGGGTAATAAGAAACTTCTCTGAGCTAAAAGAACTTCTACCCCAATGCAAAGAAACTAAGAAAGTTGACAAAAGATTTGATGTAATGCTAACGAGAATATTAGAGAGGAATATAAGTGAATTGATGGAGCTGAAAAACACAACACAAGAACTTCGTAAAACATACACAATTTACAGCAGCAGAATTGACCAAGCAGGAGAAAGGAGATCAGAGGTTGATGATCAACTCAATGAAATAAAATGACAAGGCACGATTAGAGAAAAAAGGTAAAAAAGAATGAACAAAGTCTCTAAGAAATATGGGACTATGTGAAAAGACCTAACTATGTTTGATAGGTGTACCAGAATGTGATGGAGAGAATGAATCCAACCTGGCAAATACTCTTCAGGATATTATCCAGGAAAACTTCCCCAACCCACCAAGGCAGGCCAATATTCAAGTCCAGGAAATACAGAGAACACCACAAAGATATTCCTCAACAAGAGCACATAACCATCAGATTCACCAGGGTTGAAATGAAAAAGAAAATGCTAAGGGCAGCCAGAGAGAAAGGTCGGGTTACCCACAAAGGGAAGCCCATCATACTCAAAGTGGATCTCTCAGCAGAAACCCTATGAGCCAGAAGAGAGTGGGGGCCAATATTCAACATCAAAAGAAAAGAACTTTCAACCCAGAATTTCATATCCAGCCAAACTAAGCTTCAAAAGTGAAGAGAAATAAAATCCTTTGTGAACAAGCAAGTACTCAGAGATTTCATCACCACCAGGCCTGCTTTATAAGAGCTCCTGAAAGAAGCACTAAACATAGAAAGAAACAACCAGTACCAGCCACTCCAAAAACATACCAAATGGTAAAGAGCATCAACACAATGAAGAAACGGCATCAACTAACGGGCGAAACAGCCAGCTAGCATTAAAATGGCAGGATCAAATTCACACATAACAATATTAACCCTAAATGTAAATGGGCTAAATGCACCAATGAAAAGAAACAGACTGGCAAATTGGATAAAAAGCCAAAACCCATCGGTGTGCTGTATCCGGGAAACTCATCTCACATGCAAGGATACACAAAGGCTTAAATAAAGGGCAGGCGGAAGATTTACCAAGCAAATGGAGAGAGGAAAAAAAAAAGCAGGAGTTGCAGTTCTCATCTCTGATAAAATAGACTTTGTTTATTTATTTTAATTTTTATTGCATTTTAGGTTTTGGGGTGCATGTGCAGAACGTGCAAGATAGTTGCATAGGTACACACATGGCAGTGTGTTAAAATAGACTTTAAACCAACAAAGATCAAAAGAGACAAAGAAGGACATTAGATAATGGTAAAAGGATCAATGCAACAAGAAGAGCTAACGATCTTAAATATATACGCACCTAATACAGGAGCACCCAGATACATAAGGCAAGTTCTTAATGACTTACAAAAAGACTTAAACTTCCACACAATAATAGTGGGAGACTTTAACACCCCATTGTGAATATTAGATCAACCAGACAGAAAATTAACAAGGATATCCAGGGCTTGAACTCAGACCTGGAACAAGCAAACCTAATAGACATTTATAGAATTCTCCACCCCAAATCCACAGAATATACATTCTTCTCAGCACCACATGGCACCTACTCTAAAATTGACCACATAATTGGAAGTAAATCACTCCTCAGCAAATGCAAAAGAACGGAAATCATAACAAACAGTCTCTCAGATCACAGTGCAATCAAATTAGAACTCAGAATTCAGAAACTAACTCAGAACCACACAACTTCATGGAAACTGAACAATTGGCTCTTGAATGTTGACTGGAAAAACAATGAAATGAAGGCAGAAATAAAGATGTTCTTTGAAACTAATGAAAACGAAGACACAACATACCAGAACCACTGGTACACATTTAAAGCAGTGTCTAGAGGAAAATTTATAGCAATAAATGTCCACATGCGAAGCACGGAAAGATCTAAAATTGACATCCTATCATCAAAATTGGAAGAGCTAGAGGAGCAAGATCAAAAAAACTCAAAAGCTAGCAGAAGGCAAGAAATAACTAAGATCAGAGCAGAACTGAAGGAGATAGAGACACAAAAAACCCTTCAAAAATCAATAAATCCAGGAGCTGTTTTTTAAAAAATATCAACAAAATAGACAGACCACTAGTCAGATTAATAAAAAAGAAAAAAAGAGAATAATCAAATAGGTGCAATAAAAATGATAAAGGGGGTATCACCACTTATTCCACAGAAATACAAACCATCATCAGAGATTATTACAAACAACTCTATGCATATAAATTAGTAAACCTGGAAGAAATGGATAAATTCCTAGACACTTGCCTCCTCCCAAGCCTAAACCAGGAAGAAATCAAAACCCTGAATAGACCAATAATAAGGGCAGAAATTGAGGCAGCAGTTAAGAGGCTACCACCCAAAGAAAGCCCAGGTCCAGATGGGTTCACAGCCGAATTCTACCAGACATACAAAGAGGAGCTGATACTATTCCTTCTGAAAGTATTCCAAACAATCCCAAAAGAGGGAATCCTTCCCAAATCATTTTATGAGACCAACATCATCCTGATACCTGGCAGAGACTCAGCAAGAAAAGAAAACTTCAGGCCAATATCCATGATGAACATAGATGTAAAAATCTTTAATAAAATATTGGCAAGCCGATTGCAACAGCACATCAAAAAGCTTATCCATCATGATCAAGTAGGATTCGTCCCAGGGATGCAAGGCTGGTTCAACATACACAAGTCTATAAACGTAATTCACCACATAAACAGAACCAAAGACAAAAACCACATGATTATCTCAATTGATGCAGAGAAGGCCTTTGGCAAAATTCAGCCACCCTTTATGCTAAAAACCCTCAATAAACTAGGTATTGATGGAACATATCTCAAAATAATAAAAGCTATTTATGACAAACCCACAGCCAATATCATACTGAATGGAAAAAAACTGGAAGCATTCCCTTTGAAATCTGGCACTAGACAAGGATGCCCTCTCTCACCACTCCTATTCAATATAGTACTGGAAGTTCTAGCCAGAGCAATCAGGCAAGATAAAGAAATAAAGAGTGTTCAAATAGGAAAGGAGGAAGTCAAATTGTCTCTATTTGCAGACGACATGATAGTATATTTACAAGACCCCATCGTCTCAGCCCCAAATTTTCTCAAACTGATAAGCAACTTCAGCAAAGTCTCAGGATATAAAATCAATGTGCAAAAATCACAAGCATTCTTATAAACCAATAACAGACTGAAAGAGAGCCAAGTCAAGAACGAACTGCCATTCACAATTGCTACAAAGAGAATAAAATACCTAGGGATACAACTAACAAGGAATGTAAAGGACCTCTTCAAGGAGAACTGCAAAGCACTGCCCAACGAAATATGAGAGGACACAAAGAGATGGAGAAACATTCCATGTTCATGGTTAGGGAGAATCAGTATCGTGAAAATGGCCATACTGCCCAAAGTAATTTACAGATTCAGTGCTATCCCCATCAAGCTACCAATGACCTTCTTCACAGAACTGGAAAAAACCACCTTAAACTTCCTATAGAACCAAAAGAGAGCCCCCATAGCCAAGTCAATTCTAAGCAAAAAGAACAAAGCTGGAGGCATCACACTACCGGACTTAAAACTATACTACAAGGCTACAGTAATCAAAACAGCATGGTACTGGTACCAAAACAGAGATATAGACCAATGGAACGGAACAGAGGCCTTGGAGGCAACACCACACATCTACATCCATCTGATCTTTGGCAAACCTGCCTAAAACAAGCAATGGGGAAAGGATTCCCTGTTTAATAAATGGTGTTGGGAAAACTGGCTAGCCATGTGCAGAAAGCAGAAACTGGACCCCTTTCTGACACCTTACACTAAAATTAACTCCAGATAGATTAAAGACTTAAACATAAGACCTAACACCATAAAAATCCTAGAAGAAAATCTAGGCAAATCCATTCAGGACATAGGCATAGGCAAGGACTTCATGACCCAAACACCAAAAGCATTGGCAACAAAAGCCAAAATAGACAAATGGGAACTAATCAAACTCCACAGTTTCTGCACAGGAAAAGAAACAGTCATTAGAATGAAACGGCAACCAACAGAATGGGAAAAAATTTTTGCAATATACCCATCTGACAAGGGGCTAATATCCAGAATCTATAAAGAATTAAAACAGATTTACAAGAAAAAAAACAAATAAGCCCATTGAAAAGTGGGTGAAGGATATGAACAGACACTTTATAAAAGAAGACATACATGAAGCCAACAAACATATGAAAAAATGCTCATTATCACTGGTCATTAGAGAAATGCAAATCAAAGCTACGTTGAGATACCATCTCACACCAGTTAGAATGGCGATCATTAAAAAACCTGGAGACAGCAGATGCTGGAGAGGACGTGAAGAAATAGGAACACTTTTACACTGTTGGTGGGAGTGTAAATTAGTTTAACCATTGTAGAAGACAGTGTGGCGATTCCTCAAGGACCTAGAAATAGAAATTCCATTTGACCCAGCAATCCCATTACTGGGTATATATCCAAAGGACTATAAATCATTCTGCTATAAGGACACATGCACATGAATGTTCATTGCAGCACTGTTTACAATAGCAAACACCTGGAACCAACCCAAATGCCCATCGATGATAGACTGGACTGGGAAAATGTGGCACATATACACCATGGAATATTATGCAGCAATCCAAAACGATGAGTTCGTGTCCTTTGTAGGGACATAGATGAACCTGGAAACTATCATTCTCAGCAAACTGACACAAGAACAGAAAATCAAACACCACATGTTCTCACTCATAGGCGGGTGTTGAACAATGAGAACACATGGACACAGGGAGGGTAGCATCAGACACAGGGGTCTGTGGGGAGGGGGAAATAGGGGAGGGACAGCAGGGTGTGAGGAGTTGGGGAGAGATAGCATGGGGAGAAATGCCAGTTATAGGTGATGGGGAGGAAGGCAGCAAATCACACTGCCATGTGTGTACCTATGCAACAATCTTACATGTTGTTCACATGTACCCCAAAACCTAAAATGCAATTAAAAAATAAATAAATGAAAAAAAAGTAACTCAATCCTGGGGCTTTGGGGATAAACCAGAACTGTCTGGGTAAGGGAGGGTGACAATTTTTTTTTTTTTAAGACGGAGTCTCACTTAGTCGCCCAGGCTGGAGTGCAGTGGCATGATATTGGGTCACTGCAACCTCTGCCTCCCGGGTTAATTGTTTCTCCTGCCTCATTCCCTAGTAGCTGGAACTACAGGTGTGTGCCACCATGCCTAGCTAATTGTTTGTATTTTTAGTAGAGATGGGATTTCACCGTCTTAGCCAGGATAGTCTTGATTTCCTGACCTTGTGATCAATCCACCTCAGCCTCTCAAAGCACTGGGATTACAGGTATGAGTCACCATGCTCAGCCAACAATTTTATGCTAAATAAATTCTATGGTATCCAGGGCAGATCAGTTGTTAGCAGGAACTTCTGAAAACTCAGATCATGTTTGTCAAACAAGAGCTTCTTAAGAGCATCTCCAATTGCCTGAACCCAGGAGGCGGAGGTTGTGGTGAGCCGAGATCGCGCCGTTGCACTCCAGCCTGGGTAACAAGAGTGAAACTCCGACTCAAAAAATAAAATAAAATAAAATAAAAATAAAAGAGCATCTCCTTTTGCCTAACTGTGTCAAATGTCATAGAAACATAAAAGTATCTGTAAGAAAAATAGAGGGCACACAGTTATGCTGGAGAGGCAAACAACTGTGAAGAACAACTAAGTGCTACATTTTGTAGTAATATGCAAACTGTGGAGTCTCAGTGAAGATTCTGCGGATTGGGAGAATTGATGGGGTTTCACTAAAGGAAATGGGGAATCAACTGAAGGGCTTATTAACTTTGGTTCTGTTCTGGGTGGAGTGACTATGAAGCAAGACAAACAAACAAACACACAACCAGACTTAGTGGTTGAAATAATTTGGACAATACAAGGAATGATCTAAGTAGGGTCAGTCTAAGCTTTCCAAGCCAAGATCAATACAGTTAGAGGATAAATTTCAAGAAGATCGGCTGGGTGCGGTGGCTCAAGCCTGTAATCCCAGCACTTTGGGAGGCCGAGGCGGGTGAATCACGAGGTCAAGAGATTGAGACTATCCTGGTCAACATGGTCAAACCCCATCTCTACTAAAAATATAAAAAATTAGCTGGGCATGGTGGCGCGTGCCTGTAATCCCAGCTACTTGGGAGGCTGAGGCAGGAGAATTGCCTGAACCCAGGAGGTGGAGGTTGCGGTGAGCCGAGATCGCGCCATTGCACTCCAGCCTGGGTAACAAGAGCAAAACTCCGTCTCAAAAAAAAAAAAAAATTTTTCAAGAAGATCTCATTTCTGTTTTATTGTGACAAAAAATGAAGGTGTTCAACAGGTTAAATTCTGGTCTGTGCTGAGCTATCGTATTAGTTTTCTATTGGTACATAACAAATTACTGCAAATTAGCACCATACAGCAGCATTTATTCCACAGCTTCTCTGGGTCAGGAGTCTGGCCCAGCTTAACTGGGTCCTCTGCTGAGGGTTTCAAAAAGCCGCAGTCAATATGTTGGCTAAGCCATTTTCTTATCTGGAGGCTCAACTAGGAAAGAATCTGCTTCTGAGCTCATTTAGGTTGTTGGCAGAATTCTGATCTTTGTGGCTGTTTGACTGTGGCCCCAGGTTTTACTGGCTGTTAGACCCTAGGGGCCACCCATAATTTCCTGCTACATGAGCCTTTTCATAGGCAGTTGCAATATGGGAGTTTGTTTCTTCAAGGCCAGAAGGTCTCGACTTTGGTCTGCTGAGGTATACTAAGCTATAGATAAATCTAGATAGACACATAGAGTAACCTAATCATGGGAGTGCCATTGCATCACCTTTAGCGTATTCTATTAATGAAAACTAAGTCACAGATTCTGCCTGTCCTCAAGGAAAGATTAGCTTATTAAGATGTCACCTTGGACTGGGCACGGTGGTTCACACCTGTAATCCCAGCACTTTGGTTGGCTGAGGCTGGTGGATCACCTGAGATCAGGAGTTCCAGACCAGCCTGACCAACAAGGTGAAACCCCATCTCTACTAGAAATACAAAAATTAGCCAGGTGTGTTGACAGGTACCTGTAGTCCCAGCTACTCAAGAGGCTGATACAGGAGAATTGCTTAAACCCAGGAGGTGGAGCTTGTAATGAGCCGAGATTGCGCCACTGCACTCCAGCCTGGGCTACGGAGTGAGACTCTGTCTCAAAAAAAAAAAAAAGATGTCATCTTGGCCTACATCCACCTAGCTACCAAATCTTTAATAATATATTTTTACCATTTTTTTGTACTAGTTAAGAACTCAGCATTTTAGTTGGTGATTGTAAATAATCTCTTTCTTCCCACTAAATCTCAGTGTTGGTGAGACAATTCTCTATCTGTCTCTCATATTCTTGGACATCTGGGTAAGAGGCTTTCACATCTTTATTCTGTTTGTATACCTAATATCTCCTTCCAGATCAGATGACAGATTTGTTTCCTCACTAGGGTGATAAAGATAGTTTTTCCTTCCTGAGAAATATTAGGCAGGTTTGCTAGCGTTCTCCCTGTAAGACTGAGGGTTTCCTAAGCTGAGGGTGTCTCAAGACTGTAACACAATTCCACTGCATGTGTGGTATCTATGTGCGCCCACATCCTCATTACCATATGGTACTTAGAAACAGAGGGAACCAATATGAACATGAAGCTCATGTTGCCTGCTGTGCCCTGGGTAGTAAAGTACTTTTGTTTCTGACCCTGTGGTCTCATGTCTTCTGCCAGTGTATACGAAACCGCGGACAGGCTAATGCCTTAGCTGTTAGGCCAGGTAAAATCTCAGACCCTTCAAAATTCTTGACATTCAATTTTTCTCTACATAATTTAAGAGATTAAGGTGAGATGATTGCTAAGGTTCTTTTCATGTTTAATCTTTGGTATTCTAATTGGCTCTGTCATTTTCATCATTGTTACAGAAGAACGCAACCATTTTTGTGCTTGCCCTCCTTAAAAGAGGAGGTCTGAACACTCCACAATAGTCATTATAGTCAAGATGATTTAAAACCACCTTTTGCAAATGAGGAAACAAAATTTATTTTAATTTGCTGGTACTGCTAATAGAATGCATTGGCCATTTGGGAAACAAACCTATTAGCACACTGCTTTAACTGGGAGTTAGGTGTTTACCCCTCAGCTTATCTTTTTGTTATAGTTTTTTGTGTGTATTGCAGCATTTTTTTTTTTTGAGATGGAGTTTCTCTCTTGTTACCAGGCTGGAGTGCAATGGCGCGATCTCGGCTCACCGCAACCTCCGCCTCCTGGGTTCAGGCAATTCTCCTGCCTCAGTCTCCTGAGTAGCTGGGACTACAGGCGCGCGCCACCATGCCCAGCTAATTTTTTGTATTTTTAGTAGAGACGGGGTTTCACCATGTTGACTAAGGTGGTCTCGATCTCTTGACCTTGTGATCCACCCACCTTTGCCTCCCAAAGTGCTGGGATTACAGACTTGAGCCACTGCGCCCGGCCTTATTGCAGCATTTTTATAAAATCCCATCCTCTGCATTTCCTTAAGTCGTGATTATATATAAGTGACTGAAATGTATGTATGTATCCTATCTTTCATTCAAACATTTCCATTTTCACGTTTTATCTTATTTTATTTTTGAGGTAGAGTCTCGCTTTGTTACCTAGGCTGGAGTGTGTAATGCTGTGATCTTGGCCCATTGCAACCTCCGCCTCCTGGGTTCATGTGATTCTCGTGCCTCAGCCTCATGAGTTGCTGGGATTACAGGCGTGTATCACCACACTCAGCTAATCTTTGTATTTTTAGTAGAAGTGAGGTTTCATCATGTTGGCCAGGCTGGTCTCAGTCTTGAACTTCTGGCCTCAAGTGGTCCACCTGCCTTCGCATCCCAAAGTGCTGGGATTACAGGCGTGAGCCAACATGCCTGGCCCATTCTTACATTTTAAAACATTAAATCTTCTGTTGTTACTTGTTACTATTTGTTAATTGATATTTTTCACTGCATTATGAAAAAATAAAGCGATTTGGCAGGAGACAGAATTTCAGTAAACAGGGTCGGAAGCCTGAGAGAACCTCCTGAAATAAACGTATAAGGCAGGTAAAGTGGACAGATATGACAAGTAGGTTTTTCAAGAAGTTAGCAAAAGATCACACAAATGTGTGGCTTTGCTATTTTGCTGTTTCCTTCAACTACAGTTGAAGGCAATAAACTCAAAAGTAATTTTATTGCATATACAACATTTATAGAGACTTCAGACTTCATATTTTTCACAGAAAATTATATTTGGCTTAATCCTTTAAAACTCCAACATGGAAAAAAATTGAACATTCTAACACCAGAGTTGGTGCCACATATGAGCATTCCATGTGTGTGTGTGTGCGCATGTGTGTGAGATAGATCAAACAAAAGTAAAAATGTGCCCCTACCTCCCCCTAAGAGGACAGGTTTTAACACAGTGATACAAAGTGTTACTTATTTGCAGCCAGCCGTTCTCCTCCCTTCTCAGCCTCAAATGACAATGGTGACAATTAAGAAGATAAAGTTGATTGATGATGGTAACAGTAGCCACAGCAACAGCTAATATTTATTGTCTTTTTTTATTATTATTTTAAGATGGAGTCTCCTGGATTCAAGCGATTTTCCTGCCTCAGCCTCCTGAGTAGCTGGGATCACAGGTGCATGCCGCTGTGCCCGGCCTAATTTTAGTATTTTTAGTAGAGACAGGGTTTCATCATGTTGGTCAGGCTGGTCTTCAACTCCTGACTTTGTGATCCGCCTGCCTCGGCCTCCCAAAGTGCTGGGATTACAGGCATGAGCCTCTTCACCCAGCCGAGTCTTTTTTTTTTTTTTTTTTTTTTTTTTGAGAGGGAGTTGTTTTGCTCTTGTTGCCCAGGCCGGAGTGCAATGGCAAAATCTTGGCTCACTACAATCTCTGCCTCCCGGGTTCAAGCGATTCTCCTGTCTCACCCTCTTGAGTAGCTGGGATTACATGCAAGAACCACACACCCAGCTGATTTTGTATTTTTTTAGTAGAGATGGGGTTTCTCCACATTGGTCAGGCTGGTCTTGAACTCCTGACCTCAGGTGATCTGCCCCCCTTGGCCTCCCAAAGTGCTGGGATTATAGGTATGATCCACTTCGCCTAGCTTATTGAGTCTTTAATGTGTATCAGGCATTGTTCTATGAGTTTTACTAGTGAGGCTGGAGTGCAGTGGTGTAATCTTGGCTCACTGCAAACTCTGTCTCCTAGACTCAAGCAGTCTTCCCTTCTCAGCCCCACAAGTAGCTGGGCCTACAGGCATGAGCCACCATACCTGTCTAATTTTTGTAGAGACAGCGTTTCACCATGTTGCCCAGGCTGGCCTCGAACTCCTGAGCTTAAGTGATCCTCCTGCTTCGGTCTCCCAAACTGCCAGGATTACAGGTGTGAGACACCATCCCCAGCCTACTAGTGTTTCATTTAAGTCTTAAAACAGTTGATGGGGTTGAGTGTTACTATTAACCTATTTTCATGAAATGGTAGCAAAAAGATTTATGTCACTTGCTCAAGTTCAGATCATTTTTAAGATTTTAGCTGGAGGTAGTAGCAGTCTCCTGTAACCGGGTGTCCAGGTTCTTGGCCTCCCCTGCCCTGCCCTGGAGGTGTGGTCGGCTTACCCTATACATATCACGGACCCAGAGTTTTGCAGAGAGCAATTTATTAGGCAGAGAAAGCGAGAGAGACAGAGAGAAAGAGAGAGATAGAGATACAGAGAGAGAGATCCATCCCACGCTGTTGTGGGAGGGGATCCCAGAGAGGGAAATCTGCTCAGGTAAGGTGCGGTGGTATTTTAACAGGGTATTCCTGCCCTGTTCATGTTCTTGTCCAATAAGAGCTTTTTAAAACTTCTTCTGGAGTGATTGATCTTTGACTCTGATTCCAGATTGGTTGCTGAGCCCACAACAGAGCCCCTCCTTCCAGCGCTTTTGGCGGGCTGTCTGAACAAAGAATTTCACCTGGAATTTTACTTAGCCTGCAGGCGGAAAAGTTAGAGGAGGAACTCAAGGTTCCTTGATGGGGAGGTGGATGGAGGCCTGGTGATGGGAAGTTCTTGCCTTTGAAACTACGCCCCTTGTGGACCTGGGAAGAGAAGTTAACATGGTCCCTCAGTGCCAGGACTTTATCCCAGGGATAAATAATATCTTAGTGGACTGAGAAGTTGAATTAGAAAAAACCTAATTTAGATTTTGAGAAATCTATTGAATGTTCCACTCATAATTAACTTACCACAATGAGCAAAATAAGGGAAAAAATCATCACTTAAAAGACAGATATATAGGGTTGAACAGAGAGTGACAAAGCAGGAGCTAGAAGATTCTTTGGGGGCCCCTCTTTCCTACACCTCAGCCTCTCTGGCTTTATCACCTGAGTCCTAGCAGCATTTCCCATGCTGCGCTTTTTGTGTGTGTGATTTAACTACACATTCTTCATCAAATACCACCTCATTTCTCTGCTCCCTTTGCCAGACAGTTCGCCAAAGGGCTCCCTATGCTTTATGTTTCTGCTTCCTTGATTTCTTCTTTCCGCTCACTTCAGTGGAGTCTCCTGCCCAATACACCAAAGAAATTGCCTTTACCGCAGTCATCAATGACGTCGTGTTGTAGCTTTCAGTGCCTACTTCCGACTTTTATCTCACTATACCTCCCAGTATCATCTAACAAAGTTGATTATCCTTTTCTTCCCAAAATACCTCCCCCTTTTTTGTAATATCATATTGGCTCCTTTCTCACTGGCCTCTTTCTCAGTCTCATTTACTGGCTTCTCTTGTGTGATCAAATGCAAATCTAGTGTGTTTTCTTCATCTTTGTCCCTAGCCAGTGCCTAGCCTGTGAGAGGATTCAATAAATATTTGCTGGATGCATGAATGAATGAATGGATAGATGAATAAATAAATTTGTGAATAAATGAAATTATGTAGAAGCACATAGGTGATAAAGCTTGACTTTACTGGCAGCAAACAGAAAAGTTTTCCTGGAGAAGGTAAGAATTGACCTATCTGGAGACATGAGTCAAGATTTGTCTGGTGGCTAGGCATGGTGGCCTTGCCACCAGTAATCCCAGCACTTTGGGAGGCCTAAGGGGGAGGAATGTTTGAGGCCAGGAGTTCAAGACCTGCCTGGGCAGCATAGTGAGATTCCTTCTGTAGAAAAAAATTTTAAAAATTACCCAGGCATGACCAGGTGCAGTGGCTCATGTCTGTAATCCCAGGACTTTTGGAGGTCAAGGTGGGTGGATCACAAAGTCAGGAGATTGAGGCCATCTGCGATCACATGGTGAAACCCCATCTATGCTAAAAATACAAAAAGTTAGCTGGATGTGGTACCATGCGCCTGTAGTCCCAGCTACTCAGGAGGCTGAGGCAGGAGAATCGCTTGAACCTGGGAGGCAGAGGTTGCAGTGAGCTGAGATCACACCACTGCACTCCAGCCAGGGTGACAAAGCAAGACTCCATCTCAAAAAAAAAATAAAAGAAAAAAAAGTTACCCAGGCATAGTGGTACCCATCTGTAGTCCTAACTACTAAGGAGGCTGAGACAGGAGGATTGCTTAAGCCCAGGAATTTGAGGCTCCAGTGAGCCATGAATATGCCATTGTACCCCAGCCTAGGTGACAGAGTCAGACCCTGTCTCTTAAAAAAAAAGATTTGTTTGTTGAACAAATAAGGCATTCCAGAAATAACTGTTCTTAGAAAATTAACTTATAGCGTACCATTTATTAGAAAGCTATGGGAGAGTGTACTATTTCAGGAGAAAACTGAGAAAGAGAAAAATGAGCTTCGGACTACCCAACACAAGTGAGAGAAAAGGGGATCTCATGGAAGATGGATAGAAGGATGCTGGATGCTGTGACAGTGGCTGGACAGCCGGCCTCGAGGTGAACAGTTCAGTTTGGATGAAAAGGTCAGAATGCCATAAGAAGATGAAATTAGTATATTACACTCCTACCAGAGACATTAAGTCTGTGAGATACCCAGAAATTCAGGTAATGTAGGTACATATTAAGTAAACTAATAAGTTACACAAAAGCATCATGGCTCAGGGTTGAAAGTGTTTAATGTAGTCATTATGATGTAATACTGAATATTGATTTTATTAAAATTAAGTTTTACCTTTACAAGAAGGATGAAAGAAAGAGAAAAATCTGTACTTTAGGGAGGGATAAGGGTGAAAGGAAGGTAAGTTCTCATGTTCTGCAAAGGACATTCAATAAATGACAAGTTAAAAAATTAGCATTATAAATACATTAATTAGAGATAAGGAGTTAAATGCTAAAATTAAAAGCCAGAATAGGCCAGGCACGGTTGCTCAAGCCTGTAATCCCAGCACTTTGGGAGGCCAAGGCGGGTGAATCATGAGGTCAGGAGTTCGAGACCAGCATGGCCAAGATGGTGAAACCCCGTCTCTAATAAAAATACAAAAAATTAGCTGGGCGTAATGACAGGTGCCTGTAATCCCAGCTACTGAGGAGGCCGAGGCAGGAGAATTACCTGAACCCAGGAGGTGGAGGTTGCAGTGAGCTGAGATGGTGCCACTGCACTCCAGCCCAGGTGACAGAGTGATACTCCATTTAAAAAAAAAAAAGAATAGTCGGAAATGGTTACCTCTATGGAAAAGGATAAAAAGGAAAGGGTCCATTGATTACTGTTTTTCAGAG
The DNA here is from genome assembly GCA_031835075.1 of Saguinus oedipus. NCBI lineage: Eukaryota > Metazoa > Chordata > Mammalia > Primates > Cebidae > Saguinus > Saguinus oedipus. The sequence continues at coordinate 93,326,225 of CM063184.1, read as the reverse complement.
TAAACCGTGTAGAAATATTTTGCTTTAAAATATATGTTAAAAAGAATAAAATTAGGCAGAAGAGGTAAAACAACAGAATTAAATAATTCGGTTTCAACATTCATTTCTGAGTGTGGTGCCAAAACTCTTGTTTCAATGTAGTAAAGTTTGAAAAAGGTGTTGGTGAAGAAGTTGAGGGCTTTGTATTTAATTCAACTTCCTAAAAATAATCCTCTCTCAACTGATGTAATCTTAGAATTGCTCCTTAGGAGGCGAGGATGCAACCCAGGCAGACCTAACTGGCTGCCTGTATCTTTTAAGGAAATTACTTTCTAAACTCCTGTGCTTCTGAATGAGAAACAGCACACAAACCAAAGCTGGAGGAAAGGACAAAATTCCATGAGCACTGTGTCTTCTCCAGTCCAGGGCATGGGTCGCTATGCAACCGCTGACATTTCCTGACCCCAACTAGACTTCTGGTGTAATTCAGGAAGCTGGGTGATTATACTAACTTTCAGAATGAATAATAAAACATCTAGTTTTCTAAATGTGACATTGTTAGTCTGGGGTGAAGTCAGTTTCCTTGGCTTCTTGGTGTATTTTTAGTACTTTTCCTAAATTCAGAATATTTGAAACTCTTAAGGACGAAAACTTTTGTCTGTGACACTATAAATTATTTTATTAACAGATTCTGGGCAAATCCTAAAATAATCCTAAAAATAACACTGAAAAATGTTACAAATAATAAGTGGACATATTTTACTTGATATATGTGGACTCTTGCCCTTGGATTCCATTATTCTTTAAGTATTTCCCATTTTTCTAGACAATATTTATGGTCCTTTGAACCCTTCTAAAGTAGAAATTGGTTTACAGCAAGAATATAGTAGTATGAAAACAGGTTGCAATGTATTGCTTTTACAAGTGACACACTTCTCAGGATGCTGCTCCAGTATCTCACACACAAAAAAATCAAAATGATTGCAAAATGTAATTTTAAATAATGTTTTGAACAATATTGACCATATGTGATGGTTAATATTCGGTGTCAACTTGATTGGAGGGAAGTATGCAAAGTATTGTTCCTGGGTGTGTCTGTGAGGATGTTGCCAAAGGAGATTATCATTTGAGTCAGTGGACTAGGAGAGGCAGACCCACCCTCAATCTGGATGGGCACCATCTAGTCAGCTGCCAGTGTGGCTAGGATAAAAGCAGGCAGAAGAACATGGAAGAACTAGACGTGTTGAGGCTTCCTGCATCCATCTTTCTCCTGTGCTAGGTGCTTCCTGTCTTTGAAATTACTCTCCACATTCTTCATCTTTTGGAATCTTGAACCTGCACCAGTGGTTTGCCAGGGGCTCCCGGGCCTTCGGCCACCAAGTGAAGCCTGCACTATCGCCTTCTCTACTTTGAGGTTTTGGGACTTGGACTGGCTTCTTTGCTTTTCAGCTTGCAGAGGGCCTATTGTGGGACTTCACCTTGTGACCATATAAGTTAATACTCCTTAATAAACTCCCCCTCATATACACACCTATCCTATTAGTCCTGTCCCTCTAGAGAACCTGACTAATACACCAGGCTATTTAACAATAGTGCCATGAACAATTGCTCCCTGATTCTGTTTTTAAATGTGAGCTGTGGATTTTCTTTTCTTTCTTTTTTTTGGCTGGGGTTAGGGAGAGTTGTTGAATGAGCTGTAGATTTTTTATAAGATACCGCTCAATGCATGATTTTTAGTACAATGAAGTATTTGTTGTACTAGTTCCCCAAAGCAGAACTTGCAGACAGAAAGCTGTATCTGTAGCTGTCTGAGCAGCATGTAACTTAGTACCCAGCTTCAAAATGCCTGGGTTCAAACCCCACCTCTAATACTTATAAACTGTGCAACCTCGGGCAAATTTCTTAACCTCTCTGTGACTCAGTTTTATCATTGTAAAATCGGGGGATTAGAAGTACTGATGTCATTATGCTGTTTTGAGGATAAAATTGGAACAGCAGCCGGCACATTGTAAGAATCGTATGAATTTTAGCTTTATACATTTAGTCATTATTATCGGACAGTAGGGTTGATTTATAGACATCTTTGACTCCCTTGGTCCCAGCTGTTGGGGAAAGCAAAAGCCACCTCCCATGCTTCCCACTGCAAACATGCTGTAAGCTGCCAGTTTCTGCCTCAGGATATGCTTAGGCTCCATTAGAATGTAGTTTCCCATGCAGTCCTCTGAAGGTAAACCTGAGAAGGTGTACATAGGAAAAGGGAAGTAGTAATCACTTTGACAAATTAATGAAAGTCAAATCTTAAACAAAACCAAACACAGCTGGGCAAGGTGGCTCACACCTGTAATCACAGCACTTTGGGAGCACTTGGGAGGCCAAGGCTGATAGATCACCTGAGGTCAGGAGTTTGAGACCAGCCTAGCCAACATGGCAGAAACCCGTCTCTACTAAAAATACAAAACTTAGCTGGGCATGGTGGCGGATGCCTATGATCCCACTTACTCATGAGGCTGAGGCAGGAGAATCACTTGAACCTGGGGGACGGAGGCTGCGGGGAGCCGGGACAGCACCATTGTACTCAAGCCTGAGTGACAGAGTGAGACTCTGTCTCAAAAAAAAAACCAAACACTTGATTCTTGATTTCAAAGTTGGAGACAAAAGATTTAGACACCCATATCATTCAGCTGCAAACATCAGAATGCACAGCTAATGGTGGCTTAAGCAATAATAATCTTTGTTATCTTGTGTAATCAGCAGTCTGGAAGCAAGCAGTTCCCAGTTATGGGCAGAGGCTGAATGAACTCAACAAGATACCAAGACATTCTCTCTCTCTGATCTGGGCATGTCGGCTTTGGCAAGTTTAATTATGAAACACGGCTCCCTTAGCTTTAAGCACCGTATCACCAACCTTGGCATTCCAAGAATAAGGGGACAAGTTGGAGGAAAAAGAGTTTCTTTCTTACTTGGGAGGAAAATTCTTCCTAGAAACCTTCCAATAAATTCTGTTTTAAGTTTAATTGCAAGAAAAGTGTTCCATGGCCATGGCTAGCTTCATAGAAAGTTGGGAAAGTATATGGAAAAATGCAGTGGAATTGACATGTGCTGGTTGATGGGTCATGAGAAAAATATTTATTAATTTTACTGCTCAGTGGAGTCATAAACACATTCTTCTCTCAAAAACACTATTTTTAAAACAAACGGCCTATAACAAACCAGCACTGTGTGCAACAGAACTAAATATTGTGCTTACAGGAGATATAACTGAGTCAAAGAGATTGGGAACTGGCCAAGGCCAGTTCCTAAGCATCCGTAGAACCAGAATTTAACCCCAAGTCTGTCTTGCTCCACAGTAGATGTTCTTCTGACTATATCACACTATCTCAGTACAGCACGCATCACATGTTGTTGTAATTTTGACGTTTTTTTTAAATCCTCTCTTCCCTTTGGAGTTGGATTGAGGAAAGTTCGAATGTTACCATCCATATGGTAACCCAAAGGTGCATTCTTTAACATCTTACTGCTCTTGTTAAAATATATCTTTATATACATCATTATTATACCATGTTTATGTTTTATTGCTATAGAATTAGAAAGACTATCTAGAAACGTCCAGGAAATAGGACCATAGCCAAGAAGAGCAGAGGAGAATTCCCGAACAGGCCTGATAAAAAGGCTTAGTATTTTGGGCTACTTGACACTGAGTTGTCAGTTATATCTTTTAGTTGTAATTAGTATATTGAACTGAAGCAACCTACAAGATGTAATCCTAATTTATCTTCAATTAATTTATTAATTTAACGTCAATCATCCCATTTGATTTATTCATTAGAGTTACTCCTCTCCCTTTCCCTGAATGAGATTTTGGTTGCATTACAGGCCACTTGCAGGTAATCCAGTTCAGAAATTAAATGTCTATTTCTATTTAACAGTACTCATTCCAAACTTTGTTTAAAATGAGGCTTCTCGGCTGGGCGCGGTGGCTCAAGCCTATAATCCCAGCACTTTGGGAGGCCGAGGTGGGTGAATCACGAGGTCTAGAGATCGAGACCATCCTGGTCAACATGGTGAAAATCTGTCTCTACTAAAGATAAAAAAAAATTAGCTGGGCATGGTGGCGCGCGCCTGTAATCCCAGCTACTCAGGAGGCTGAGGCAGGAGAATTGCCTGAACCCAGGAGGCGGAGGTTGCGGTGAGCCGAGATCGCGCCTTTGCACTCCAGCCTGGGTAACGAGCGAAACTCCGTCTCAAAAAAAAAAAAAAAAAAAAGGCTTTCCTTTCTCTAGCTTGTTTGTTTCAGGCAGGAAGGCTAATGTTAGAAAGAGGTACCTGCTTGGCTAATTTTATCTTTTCTTATCTAATATCTCTACTCTTCCATTACTCAGCTACTTAACTGAGGTTTTAGATCCCAGGTGGAGGGTGCTGAAGCAGGGGTGAGGAAAGAAACAGCAGTAAAGAAAACAGAAAAGTTTCATTACTGATTAATATTCTCAAAGCTTCAAGGCTAGACTTCTAGATTTCTGAGGCAAGTAGTTTTTGTTTTTGTCTTTTAAGTAATTTTATATATAACATACCATGAAATGTATCTTTTTAAGCATATAATTCAGTGGTTTTTAGTATGTTCATAGAGTTGTGCATCACTCCTATTTAATTCCAGAACATTCTCATCTTTTCCCAAAATAAACTTCATATGTGTTAGCAGCCATTCCTCATTACCCGCTCTCAGCTCCAGGCAGCCATTCCTCATTACCCCCTCTCAGCTCCAGGCAGCCATTCCTCTGCTTTCTGTCTATGGATGTGCCTATTCTAGGCATTTCATTTCGATGGAATCATCCAGTATTTGTCTTGTTGTGTCTGGCTTCTTTCACTTAGCATAACGTTTTCAAGATTTTAAGATTTATCTATATCTAAGGCGTGTATCAAACCTTCCTTTGTGTTGCTGAATAATATTTCATTGTATGGATTTGCCACAGTGTTCATTCATTGATTGATAAACATTTGGATTATTTCCATTTTTGGGTTCTTATGAATAACAGTGCTATGAACATTTTTGTGCAAGTTTTTGTGTGGCCATATGCTTTCACTTCTCTTATATATATTTTTTGATGGAATTGCTGGGTCATATGGTAGCTTTATGTTTAATTTATTTTTTTTTTTAGATGAAATCTTGCTCTGTCACCCCATTTGGAGTGCAGTGGCTCAATCTCAGCTCACTACAACCTCCATCCCCTGGGTTCAAGTAATTCTCATGCCTCAGCCTCCTGAGTAGCTGGGATTACAGGCATGTGCCATCACACCCAGCTAATTTTTGTATTTTTAGTAGAGATGGGGTTTCACCATGTTAGCCAGGCTGGTCTCGAACTCCTGACCTTGTGATCTGCCTGCCTTGGCCTCCCAAAGTTCTGGGATTACAGGCATGAGCCACTGTGTCCAGCCTATGTTTAACATTTTGAAGAACTATCAGTCTGTGTGTAAATTCCATTAACAATTACAATTCCATTAACAATTACAATTTCACTAGCATTGGATTAAGGTTTTCATTTCTCTACATCCTCATCAATACTTACCTCTCTCTCTGTATATATATATATATATATATGTTTATTTATTAATTTATTTTAGCCATCCTAATGGATGTGAAATAGTTTTGATTTGCATTTCCCTAATGAGTACTAATGTTAAGCATGTGAAATGATGCTTATTTTTGGGTATCTTTTCAGCAACACTCCACTCCTTGTACCAATTTACTGTATTAGTCCATTTTTCACTGCTGATAAAGACACTCCCTGAGGTTGGACATGGTGGCTCATGCCTGTTATCCTTGCATTTTGGGAGGCTAAGGTGGGCAGATCACCTGAGGTCAGGAGTTTGGGACCAGCCTGGCCAACATGGAGAAACCCCGTCTCTACTAAAAATGCAAAAATTATCTGGGTGTGTTGGAACACACCTGTAATCTCAGTTACTAAGGAGGTCAAGTCAGGAGAATTGCTTGAACCTGAATGGTGGAGGTTGCAGTGAGCCAAGATTGCATCATTGCATTCCAGCCTGGGTCATAGGGTGAGACTCCATCTAAAAAAAAAAAAAAAAAAAGGAAGAGATACCTGAGACTGGGAAGAAAAAGAAGTTTAATTGGACTTACAGTTCCACATAGCTGGAGAGGCCTCAGCATCATGGCAGGAGGAGGTGAAAGACACTTCTTACATTGCAGCAGCAAGAGAAAAGGAGAAAGAAGCAAAGGTGGAAACCCTGATAAACCCATCAGATCTCATGAGACTTATTCACTATCATGAGAATAGCACACGAAAGAACAGCCCCTGTAATTCAGTTACATCCCCCTGGGTTCCTCCTGCAACATGTGGGAATTCTGAGAGATACAATTAAAGTTAAGATTTGAGTGGGGACACAGCCAAACCATATTACTGACAGCTTGCACCGTGAACCTAGAAAAGCCACAGACACTTAATGCCAGTGCACCATGCCTGGCTGAGGATTTCCTACTTTTATAATTATTCTACACTTCTTAGTTAGTAGTCTTCTGTAAAAAAGTTTTCCTTGCACTTAAAAAGTCAGGATGGGGACTGGGCTCAGTGGCTCACACCTGTAATCTCAGTACTATTGGAGGCTGAGGTGGGTGGATCACAAGGACAGGAGTTTGAGACCAGTGTGGCCAACATATAGAGTGAAATCCCCTCTCTACTAAAAATGCAAAAGTTAGCCAGGTATGGTGGCATGTGCCTCTAGTCCCAACTACTCAGGACGCTGAGTCAGGAAAATAGTTTGAACCTGGGAGGTGAAGGTTGCAGTGAGCCAAGACTGCACCGTTGCACTCTAGCCTCTGCAACAGAGCAAGACTCCATCACACACACACAAAAAGGATGGATGTCTAATTATTTTGATTTAACTTCAAATTTTCAGGAAAAATGAGTTGGCAAAGAACTAAAGTAGATCTGCTATTCAATTCAGTAATTCCACTACTGGGTATCTACCCAAAGGAAAAATAGTTATATCAAAAAGACACTTAGATGTGTGTGTGTTTATCACAGCACAATTCACAATTGCAAAGATATGGAACAAACCTAAGTGCCCCTCAATTGAGGAGTGGATAAAGAAAATGTGATATCTATATCTATATCTCTATATATATCACATATACACACACATACACAGACACACACACACACACACAGACACACACACACACACACACACACACACACACATACATACCATGGAACACTACCCAGCCATAAAAAAGAATGAAATAATGTCTTTTGCAGCAACTTGGATTACAGCTGGAAGCCATTATTCTAAGCAAAGTAACTCAGGAATGGAAAACCAAATACTGTATGTGTTCAGTTAGTGGAAGCTAAGCTATACAGAGTGATATAATAAGCTTTAGGTACTCAGAAGGGGGAGGGTGGAAGGGAGTGAGGGATGAAAAAGTACATATGGAGCAGGGCGCGGTGGCTCACGCCTATAATCCCAGCACTTTAGGAGGCCGAGGCAGGTGGATCACGAGGTCAAGAGATCGAGACCATCCTGTTCAACAAGGTGAAACCCCATCTCTACTAAAAATACAAAAATTAGCTGGGCATGGTGGCATGCGCATATAGTCCCTGCTACTCTGGAGGCTGAGGCAGGAGAATTGCCTGAACCCAGGAGGCAGAGGTTGCGGTGAGCCGAGATCGTGCCATTGCACTCCAGCCTGGGTAACAACAGCCAAACTCCGTCTCAAAAAAAAAAAAAAGGTACATATGTGTACAATGTACACTATTTGGGTGATAGGTGCACTAAAATATCAGAGTTCACCTTTATACAATTCATCCATATAATAAAAAACCACTTACACCCCAAAAGCTATTGAAATAAAAAAGACATAAAAGAAAAGAAAAAGAAAAAAATAGTTGGTATGATAATCACCACCAATGGTCGTAATTGAACTTCTCTCTTCTTCCTCTCTCTTTTTCTTCTGTTTATTTATTTAAAAAAATTTTAAAGAATCTCACTATGCTGCCCAGGCTGATTTTGAACTCCTGGGCTTAAGCAATCCTCATGCCTTGGCCTCCCAAAGTGCTTAGGATTGCAGGCATGAGCAACCACACCTGGCCTTACTCTCTCTCTCTCTCTTTTTTTCCTGCAATTAAAAATTTCACTTATTTATAGGTAAAATTATAGGCTCAAAATTTCCAAAATTTGGTGTATAAGCCCTTTCCAAGCTATATTCTTTTGAAATGAACTCATTGATATTTAAAGCCTCCTTTGCCTCTGGCATAAAATATCTGAGACTGATTTTATATGCTTCCTGCTCTAGACTTGAAATCCATTAATCTTCAAGAAGACCAGGTTCTTTTCAGTGAGGAGTAACAGGTAGAAACCAGTATTTGGCCATTAGTTGCATTAATTGTTACTTGGATGTCATTGCTTCTCGACTTTTTCATGTGTGTTCCCTACCTCCCCCGAGTAGGCTTGTTTAATGAATGAGTAAATAATTTCCCTTTGAAAAGGCACCCCATGCCAATTGGCAGCTAACTGCAGTAACACCTCAGGGTTTCAATCCTGCTTCCTTCCTGCTAGGAGGTGCCATGTCATTTATTCAAAGAAAACAAAACAAAACCAAACAAAACAGGGCAAACACATTTCTTAATAAGTGCAGTTTGTTAAAATCCTGTTAAAATATGAGTCAAGGGAAAGTAAAAATACAGGGTATCACTGTAGGAAAAGCTTCTGGGTCTGGCACCTGGAGATGACGGGAGAGGAGGCAGTGGGAGAAAATTCAAGTTCTGAAGGGAAGGAGCCCCCAAGCTCCCCTTCTTCCCTCTCACCCACTGAATCCCACCAGAAACTACCAAGATGCCTGGAATAAAAGGTTTCAAGTTCAATAGTCACACTCTCTCCAAATACAAAAAGCAGTTACAATTCGACTGAACACAGAAGCTTGTGTGCAAAGTTACGGGGAACTGGGATGTCGTATAAAAAGTCAGGTTCAAGATCATTCTGTGGTTTCGTTTTTTTTTTTTTTTTTTTTTTTTTTGAGACGGAGTTTCACTCTTGTTACCCAGGCTGGAGTGCAATGGCCGGATCTCGGCTCACCGCAACCTATGCCTCCTGGATTCAGGCAATTCTCCTGCTTCAGCCTCCCAAGTAGCTGGGATTACAGGCACGCGCCACCGTGCCCAGCTAATTTTTTGTATTTTTAGTAGAGACAGTGTTTCCCCATGTTGACCAGGATGGTCTTGATCTCTTGACCTCGTGATCCACCCACCTCGGCCTCCCAAAGTGCTGGGATTACAGGCTTGAGCCACCGCACCCAGCTGTGGTTTGGTTTTATGTGTTTTGTTTTGTGGCTCTTCCTCAGTCACCTGAACTCAGGAAAGAAATGCTTATCTTGATGAAATATCAATAGCAGACCCACAGTAAAAACAGACAAATTCTAAAAATTAAAAAAAAAGCACATAATTGCCAAAAAAAAGTATGCCACTGCTTCCTCCCTCCCCATTTTGCTTTTTAAACTTTTTTTTTTTTTTAAGTTTTTGATTTTTTTTTTTTTTAATCCTGAAAAGTAGACAGTAAAACAGCTCCTGGGAGAATTTACAACGAACTGCATGAGGGTCTGGGAAACTGAGGGTGGAGCAGGGTTGGAAGAGTGAACAGGAAGGGCTTCTACCTTCAGTCACTGTAGCCTCACTGTATGACCAAGGGAAGAGGGGGATTATTTAGTCAAAAAGGAAGAAGGTAGGAAGAACAGGAGGTGGAAGGTAGGGGAGGCAAAATGAAAGGTCATTGTTGCCTGTTTGAATCCAGAGAAAACTGCCTGGCCCTGTGGAGGGGAAGAAGCCCCTCAGAGGGGAGGCAGTGGGCTGGAGGGAGGCAGCCCTGGGATGACCCCATCCCCAGCACCACGGGATCTGACGGAGGCAGAGGAGGGACCGAGGCAGGCGCTGGTGGAGGAAGCTGGCCGGGGCCTCCGGGAGCCTCTGGGTCTACTGTGTGCTTGTGCCACCCTGTGTGTTCCCAGAGTAGCTCCTGTAGTCGTAGTTCCCATAGTACGGTGGCCACTGGCCCTGGTTCTGATAGTACTGGTTCCACTGCCGGGCATACTGCTGACACTGGTTATAGCTGGGCTGAGGGGAGGTCTGTGCGGTGGCGGGTGGGGGTGGGGTATCGGGGGCCGGGTTGTAACTGCCGTAGCTCCCATAGTTGTAGGCAGGTGGTGGTGTGGAGGCGGTGGGGCTGTGTAGCCCTGGCTGTCATCTCCCAGGTTGTAGGGTGGCTGGCTGTAACTCGGCTGTGGAGGGCTGTAGCTGCTGACGGTGGGGGTGCTGGTATTGGCGCTTGAGCCAGAAATGCTGCTGTTCTTATTGTAGGTGGTGGCCCCTGGGGGGGTTCCCAGCAGGGCTGTAGCTGGGTGGTGGCGGAGGCTGCTGGGGTGCTGGCTGTGGTGGCGGAGGCTGCTGGGGTGCTGGCTGTGGCTGCTGGGGTGGTGGCTGTTGCTGGGGAGCCTGGTTGCAGCTGCCTCTGTCGTTGGAGTTGTTGTTTTCCCGGCTCTTGTTACCCCAGCGGTTCTGGTTATAGCCACCACCTCCACTGCAGTCGAAACCTCCTCGGCAGTTGCCTCCTCCTCTGCTGCCTCCCCCTCGGTTCTGGAAGCCACTCCAGGGGGTCCTCGGTTGTCATAGCGCTGGAAGCCACCGCCACCCCCGCGGCCCCGGAAGCCACCACCACCTCGGTCGTCAAAGCGCTTTTCGGGGGTGGCCCAGCCTTGCGGCCTTCCTCATCGTGCTGCCTCACTAGCTTGTCCGCTTCCTCTCGCTGCAGCTCAATGAACAGAACCTCATCCAGGAAGTCCCCAACATCTGGCAATGTGAAGTTGGCTTTCATTTCTAAGACCGCACGATCTGGGACATCCTTCCCTTCCTCTTCGGTTCTCTTTATTGTTCGGTCTTTTAGGTCCTCGTCAGTGGGACAAATTACAATAGCTTTGCGCTGGAAGCCTTCAAATGGTCTCATATTTCGTCTGTGGGCTGACCCATAAACATGTTTCTGATCTAGGATATAGTGGTGTTTCTTGCGGGCAGCAATCTGGATGAGGCAGTTGAGGCACTGGGTGGCATGCTGGATGAGGACGTCCCAGCGGCCAGCATAGTTCCGCTGCGGGCGCAGGCCCATCACCCGCATCTTATCCATGATGGCACTGGTACCCAGGATGTTGTACTTCTTGGAAGGGTTGGAGACTGCATGTTTGATGGCCCATGTGGTCTTGCCAGCAGCAGGCAGGCCCACCATCATCAGAATCTCACATTCTGCCTTGCTCTTTTGTCCAACAGTGCCCCGGATCCGCTCACTAAGGGGAAGGTGCTGGATGAAGGTAAACCCCGGGAGGACAGATCAGTAGGGCTCTGCCCTCTGTCTGAAGTTGAACTCCAAGGCACAATTCTTCACCAGGACATGAGGATAGAGGGCCTGACCCCCCAAGGCTTTCTTTCGGATTCGGAAGGCAACGCCCATCCACTTTCCATTCTTGGTAAAGGAAAGTTCCACGTCATTTCCACATTCAAATTTCGCAACGCAACCAATCACATCGTTCTCTGCAAACTTGTCTCCGCAGTTTTCAAACCGGCTGTTGGTGGACTTCTTCCCAGCGCCTCCATAGCCATAGGAGAAAGGCTCTTCGCCCAGCTGGGTGCTGCAGGAGTCCACGGACCATCCGATACGGACCACGTGGGGGTCAGGCTCTGTAGATGGAAGGTGCTTCACAGAGATTTCCTCATTAATCTTCATCTCAAAGCACACACGGCCCCTTCTGACCCCATAGCTGGCAGCGCTCCTGACCACAGGTATGCAAAGCTCTCCATTGTGAGTGGATAGCCACTACTCCGACCTTGGGCCACCTTGAAGTGGAGGTCGCAGTTATATGTGTCAATAGCAACAAGGGTATCATCAAAGTCATCTTCATCCTCTTCAGCAGGAGGCTGAGGAGAGCGGCCCCTCCTTTCCTCTCGGTGCTCGAAGTACCCTCGTCCCCCGTTTTCTTCATAAGGCCTCTTTCGACTCTGGAATTGCTGCCTGTCTGGCTTGAGTTGAGAAGCTTCAGGTGGGAGGAAGCTGGTGGGTGCTCCTTGCTGCATCTCTGCCTTCATTTCTGGGCAATAGGCCTGCTGCTGCTCCATTTCCAGTGGTCTCCTCTCGTAACCTCACTTGTTTTCTTGTTTGATGACTTGGGTATCATAGAATTGGTTCTGCCTGGGAATATTGTCCATGGCATGTGGGCCCGGAGGTTCCAGTCCAGACCTTATTTTTTTTTTTTTTTTTTTTTTGCGCAATCCAACATTTAGCACGATCACTTAATACCTGCCCAATCTCTGGAATACTCAAATCAATTGTTCTATACTGTAACTAAAAATACAGTTTAAAAATACTGTCTCTTGAAAGGCTTTTCTAAATTAAGAAAGAAAAAAATGTACATTATATATAATAAGATGCAATTAGTTTCAAATATTATTACATTTCTAGCTTCTAGTTAGCAAAATTAATTTTTTAATTGTTTCAGTATCTTCTGTGAAAGCCACACAGTTGTATTAAGCATTGGAGGAAAGAATGAAAATTCTCATTGCTTTTATTTAATTCCATATATGTTTGTAACACAACTTTTCACATTGTTGGTCACTTGTTCAACAAGACAAATGGCTCTGTAAGAGGCCGTTGGAGAACAGGCCTGGTGCTCAGACACTCTGAGTCTCCTGGAGCTCGCTGACTAATTTGATGGTTTCATCAGGTCTCCTTCAGCTGCATACTTGAGCATGTTTAGTCAAAACTTTCACCTGGAGTGCTGCTCCTCCACTGCACTCAATGCCAGGAACATGTCTTGATTTATTTGAAGTCTAAACAACCTGAATCAATTTTGATAACCTCCATGTCTTTTGCTGTGTCAAGTGCCTATTCTGGCCTTCATCTTTAGGTGATGGTTTCTCCAACTCTTGGAAAATTCTAGAATACCTTTTGTTTAGAACATTCACCAAATTATCCGTACAGCATACGGGTAATCTTGGCATGTGGTCAAATATCATGGATACTAAGAGCACTTGAAAGAATGGTCTCCCTTATAAATCTGGGAAATTATGTCAAAGTTATTCCTGTTGATATTTATAAAGATGGTATCAGTGTGTGCTTTATAAAAACAGAGTACCACTAGATTTTCACTTTTTTCCTTTTCTCTTCTTGCAAGTTATTCACTCCAGACTGAAATCCTTCAGTTTTCATTTCCAGTCTTAACAAAGCAGTAGCTTGGTTCTCCCACTGCAAGATACACAGGATAGAAAAGTCTCATTGTTTTGCCCCATCTGATTCTTTTCCTTCAAACTCTTCAGTTTTCTGGCCAGTTTTCCTCCAAATTCCTTAATGATGTGTTCAATTTGCTCCTATTACTTTTTTAAATTATTGCTTCTAAATTTATCTTTAAGAATATCCTTGTCATTTTACATTAAATTAAATTTTAATTAAATTTGTTTTGTTTATTTTCCTTACTACAATTTTTAAAGATGATTACATCAGTATCTTTATTATTTTGTATCCTCCCCGGTCTGCTGGGTGTTCTTTTATGTTTCTGCTTTTGAGTTCTTTCCAAGTTTGCCATGAAGTCTACCCTCTGCTTCAGGCTCTATATTCTCTGGCTAAGAGCTTTTATCTCTGTCTGCAACAGCATCTTGCAGTTTTATAATAAATGTGCTCTGATTTGCTGTAAACCAAGCATTTAGTACACATTAATTTGAAGTTATCCTTTAGTTCCTCTGTAAGTCATTCTTCTTGATCTTCTCTTGTTTGGTACTAAAATCCAGAGGGTATTTAATAATCATGGTGTAATTAGGAGCAATAAAATCAGTCACAGGAACAAACAGAAATTAACAGAAAATAGGGTCCTTTCTTTGCAATGTATTCATCTATTAATTCAAAGCTTCTAGAGAGGGTTCTGTTCTCATTTCTCTGCAGAGGAGCTCCCAAGAGGTTTCTCAGGAGCATCAAGTCTCACAGGAGTCGACAGGAAGGTCTCTCCAGCCTCGTTATGCACCATACTTCTTCTCCTTTCTTTTTATGCCCCCATACTTCTCTCCACTCCCTGTCCACTCCTCTCCTTCCCCTGGATCTTGTTTGTCTTTCTTTTTCATTTGCCAGTATATTTGCAATTTTTAAATTAAATAAGTAAATTTAATTTGACTTTGAAGCATTTCTTTTCTTTTTTTTTAAATTTATTTTTACTTAAGTTCTGGGATACATGTGCAAAATGTGCAGGTTTGTTACATAGCTATACATGTGCCATGGTGGTTTGCTGCACCCATCAACCCATCTTCTAGGTCTAAGCCATGCAAGCATAGTCCTGATGCAGTCCCTCCCCTCTCCACTGCTGACAGACCCTGGTGTGTGTAGTTTCTGTCCCTGTGTCCATGTGTTGTCATTGTTGAACTCCCACTTATGGGTGAGAACTTGCCATGTTTGGTTTTCTGTTCCTGTGGTAGTTTGCTGAGGATGATGGCTTCCAGCTTCATCCATGTCTCTGCAAAGGACATGATCTCATTCCTTTTTGTGGCTGTATAGTATTCCATGGTGTGTATGTACCACATTTTCCTTATCTAGTCTATCATTGATGGGAATTTGGGTTGGTTCCATGTCTTTGATATTGTGAATAGTGCTGCAATAAACATATGTGTGCATGTATCTTTATAATAGAATGATTTATATTCCTTTGGGTTTATACCCAGTAATGAGATTGCTGGTCAATTGGTATTTCTGGTTCTAAATCCTTGAGGAACTGCCACACTGTCTTCCACAACAGTTGAACTAACTTACATTCCCACCAACAATATAAAAGCGTTCCTATTTGTGCACAGCCTCACCAGCATCTGTTGGTTCTTGGCTTTTTAATAATTGTCATTCTGACTGGCATGAAATGGCATCTCATTGTGGCTTTAATTTGCATTTCTCTAATGACCAGTGATATTGAGCTTCGTTGGCTCCATAAATGTCTTTTGAAAAGTGTCTGTTCATATCTTTCGCCTACTTTTTGATGTTTTTTTTTTTTCTTTCTGTAAATTGGTTTAAGTTCCTTGTAAATTTTGTATATTAGGCCTTCATCAGATGGGCAGATTGAAAATTTTTTTTTTCTGTAGGTTGCTGTTCACTCTGATGATAGTTTCTTTTGCTGTGCAGAAGCTCTTCAGTTTAGTTAGATCCCATTTGTCAATTTTGGCTTTTGTTGCAATTGCTTTTGGCAATTTCATCATAAAAATCTTTGCCCATGCCTATATCTTGAACAGTATTGTCTAGATTTTCTTCTAGGGTTTTAATGGTTTGGGATTTTACATTTAAGTCTTTTTTTCTTTTTTTTTCAAGATGGAGTTTTGCCCTTGTTGCCCAGGCTTGAGTGGAGTGGAATGTCTCAGGTACCTCATTGCAACCTCCACTTACCAGTTCAAACAATTCTCCTGCCTCAGCCTTCCCAAGTAGCTGGGATTACAGGTATGCACCACCATGCCTGGCTCATTTGTATTTTTAGTAGAGATGGAGTTTGTCCATGTTGGTCAGGCTGGTCTCGAACTCCCAATCTCAGGTGATTCACCCGCCTTGGCCTCCCAAAGTGCTGGGATTACAGGCATGAGCCACCATGCTTGACCTATAGTTAAGTCTTTAATCCATCTGGAGTTAATTTTTGTATAAAGTGTTAGGAAGGGGTCCAGTTTGAATTTACGAAGACCATGGCGAGGCACGGTGGCTCATGCCTATATTCATTCCCAGCCCTTTGGGAGGCCGCGGCAGGTGGATCACGAGGTCAGGAGCTTGAGACCAGTCTGACCAACATGGTGAAATCCCGTCTCTACTAAAAATATAAAAATTAGCTGGGTGTGGTGGCATGCGCCTGTAATCCCAGCTACTCAGGAGACTGAGGCAGGAGAATTGCTTGAACCCAGGAGGCGGAGGGTAAAGTGAGCTGAGATCGCGCCACTGCACTCCAGCCTAGCAGACAGAGCGAGAATCCGTCTCAAAAAAAAAAAAAGTTTTAATATTAGCCCCCACTCTCTTCTGGCTTGTAGGGTTTCTGCTGAGAGATCCGCTGTTAGTCTGATGGGCTTCGTTTTGTAGGAGACCTGGCCTTTCTTTCTGGGTGCCCTTAACAGTTTTTCCTTCATTTGGACCTAGGAGAATCTGATGATTTGTTTCTTGGGGTTGATCTTCTTGTGGAGTGTCTTAGTGGGGTTCCCTGTATTTCCTGAATTTGAATGTTGGCCTGTCTTGCTAGGTTGGGGAAATTCTCCAGCATAATGTCTTGAAATGTGTTTTCTAACTTGGTGCCATTCGCCCCGTCACTTTCAGGTACTCCAATCAGTGGTAGGTTCAGTCTTTTTACACAGTCCCTTATTTCTCAGAGGTTTTGTTTGTTGTTTTTCTTTCCTTTTTCTCTAATCTTGTCTGCCTGCATTATTTCAGCAAGAGAGTCTTCCATCTCTGATATTCTTTCTTCCACTTGATGGATTCAGCTATTGATGCTTGTGTATGCTTCACAAAGTTCTTGCGTTTCATTTTTCAGCTCCATCAGGTAATTTATGTTCCTCTTTAAACTGGTTATTCTAGTTAGCAGCTCCTCTAAACTTTTATTGAGTTTCTTCGCTTCTTTGCATTGGATTAGAACACGCTCCTTTACCTCGGCGAAATTTGTTTTACCCACCTTCTGAAGCCTACTTCTGTCAATTTGTCCATCTCATTCCCTGTCCAGTGCTGCGCTCTTGCTGAAGAGATGTGGCAATCATTTGGAGGAGAAGAGGCGCTCTGCCCTTTCGGGTTTTCACGTTTTTTTGACTGATTTTTTTTCTCATCTTCATAAGTTTGTCTAGTTTCGATCTTTGAGGCTGCAGACCCTTGGATGAGGTTTTTGTGGGGACTTTTTTTGTTGACGCTGTTGTTGCTTTCTCTCTGTTTTTCTTTCAATAGGTCTCTCTTCCGTAGAGTTTTTTGGAGGTTTACTTCAGGCTCTATTCATCTGATTTGCTCCTGTGCCTGGAAGCATCACTTGAGGAGGCTGGAGAACAGCAAAGATGGGTGCCTGCTCCTTTCTCTGGGATCTCTGACCTCTGGGGGCACTGACCTGAGGTCAGTAGGAATGCTCCTCTATAGGATGTCTGACAGCCCCTGTTGGGGGCGTGTTTTCACCTCGTTGGGTGGCGTGGGAAGCAGAACCTGTTTAAAGAGGCACTTAGGCTATCCTTTGATGGAGCGGGTGTACTGTGCTGGGGGAAACCCGCTTGTTTGGGATGCCCGGATTCCTCTGAGCTAGTAGGAGGAAAGACTGTTTATCTGTGGAGACTACAGCCAGCCCTCCCTAGAGGGACTCAGGCCTAGGGAGATCAGAGTTCTACCCCTGAATGGAATTGGAGTTCCTGCAGGGGGGGCCCTGCAACTGCAGCGTTGGCTGCCGTCCCTCTCCAAGGAGCTCAGATGGCTTCGACTGCAGGCGGCTGCAGCAGTGGTGATGGCTGCCCCTCCGCCTGTGAACTCAGCAGGCTTAGGTCAATGTTAGCCCAGTGGCTGTTGAGAATCTGCATTCTTCCATTGAGACTCAAGAGCCCGGTGACATGGGCTCCTGAATGGGTACTTCTGATCTGTGGGTTGCAGTTTTCTGGAAAAAAACCTGGTTTCCCAGGCTGGGTAGCATGCTTACTCACTGCCCCCTTGGCTGGGGCTAGGGTTTTCCCTGACCTATGTAGCTCTTAGGTGGGTTGCTGCACCACACTACTCTTCCTTCCTCTCCATGCGACATCCCAGCCGCCTAGTCAGTTCTCATGGCAGAACCTGGGAGCTTCAGTTGCCGGTGCAGGATTTGCATGCTGTTTTGGATCTTTTTGATGGGAGCCCCTGATTGCTGCTGCTTTTACTCAGCCATCTTGACCCCACTCCCAAAGCATTTATTTCCCCTTTTTTTCTCTCTGGGTGTGTGTGATGATTATTTTTTGTCATTAAAAAATTGAATCATGGCCGGGCGCGGTGGCTTATAATCCCAGCACTCTGGGAGGCCGAGGCGGGTGGATCAGGAGGTCAAGAGATCGAGACCATCCTGGTCAACATGGTGAAACCCCGTCTCTACTAAAAATACAAACATTAGCTGGGCGTGTTGGTGCGCACCTGTAATCCCAGCTACTTAGGAGGCTGAGGCAGGAGAATTGCCTGAACCCAGGAGGCGGAGGTTGTGGTGAGCCGAGATCATGCCATTGCACTCCAGCCTGGGTAACAAAAGCAAAACTCCATCTCAAAAAAAAAAAAAAAAAAATTGAATCATGTCCTGAGCTGCTAATGTGTCTTCTTTTTCTCAAGAGTTCAGCAATTCCCTCACCCCATGCTCCAAGACAGAGGGATATAGATTTTAATTATGACCTCTTGGCCAGGCGCAGTGGCTCACGTTTGTAATCCCAGCACTTTGGGAGGCCAAGGCAGGTGGATCACTCGAAGCCAGAGTGCCAGAGTCCAAGACCAGCCTGGCCAACATGGCAAAACCCTATCTTCACAAAAATTAGCTGGACGTGATGGTGCACACCTGTAATCCCAGCAACACGGGAGGCTGAGGCAGGAGAATTGCTTGAATCTAAGAGGCAGAGGTTGCAGTGAACCAAGATCTTGCCACTACACTCCAGCGTGGTTGACAGAGTGAGATTGTCTCAAATCAAAACAAACAAACAAAAAATATGACCTCATGGCAACACTTCCAATTTTAATTATTTTCCTTAACTTGCTTAATTTCATAGTTGTATGCCCTTGTATCTTAATTAGATATTAGCTTAATATCTAATTCTATGGACTTATTTTATTATTTGCTTTATCTTTGAATATACAAAGCATTGTTTCAAAATTGCAATACCAGTATTCCTACCAATAACAAATCTATTGAGTAAAGTTGAAGGTTTATTTCCTAATTTCATCTTTAGGCTATATCCTTGGGATGAAATGTCAGAGCACCCACCCCTTACTATTTTTTTTTTTCAAAATGACTTGGGATAATTATTTCTTTTTTTGATTAGTTCACCAATTTGACTTCACTTTACTTTGTTTTCAATTATATGATGAGCTTTTTAACTGTGATTGATCTTGTGAATATTTAAAATTTTTACATATATAAAAATCAGAACTATAGTAAAAGATATCCTCAGAAAAGTCTCATTTTTATCCTTTCTTCTGCACCTCAATCTTCACATCCTTTTTTGTAAGCATTTTTAGTTTGGATTGTCTAACATTTGCTTTGTTCCCTTTTAAAATTGGGCAAATAATATATTTTTTTCTTTTCTTTCTTACACCAACAAAATGGCATTATATACATTGCTTTGCATCTTTAGCACACATGCAAAGCTTACTCTTTTTTTCTTCTAAATTTTATTTGTAGAATTTCAATCATGTATACAAGTAGAATAGCTTTATGAGCCTCAATGTGCTCTTCATTTAGCTTCAAGCATTATTAATTAATGGCCAATCTTTTTTTTTTTTAACCTCCCCACACCCATCCCCATATTCTTCTTTTAAAGCCTAAGGTAACCACCATTCTACTTTCTGTCTCTAACTACCTCATATAAGTGCAGTTATACAGTATTTGCCTTTTTGTGACTGGCTTATTTCATTTAGTGTAATGTTGTCAAGGTTCATTTATGTTATAGCACATGTCAAAATGTCTTCCCTTTTTAAGGCTGAATAATACTCCACTGTATGTACATCCCATATTTTGCTTATCCATTCATCTCTTGGTAGTCACTTGGGTTGCTTCCATGGTTTTAGATATTTTGAATAATGCTGCTATGAACATGGGTGTACAAATACCCCTCTGAAACTCTGCTTTCAGTTCTTTTGCTTATATACCCAGAAGTTGATTGCCACATCATATGGTAATGCTACTTTTAATCTTTTCAAGAACCACCTTAATGTTTTCGTCAGTTGCTGTACCATTTTATATTGAAATGGGATAGTTCTCTTGACCTCTTCATGGGACTCATGAAAGGGTTGGCTCATTTACTCAGCTCACCAGCTCTCAACCCCTTATAGGAGAGGGAGCATGCAGGTGAGGGAGTGCAGAGGCCAGGACAAGCACTCTGGGCAATCGGCTGGAGCAGAACTCTGCGCAGGCCTGAGGCAGTATCTAGTTGCCCACAACTCCTGTAGTCCCAGAGGGCTTAAGTTACCGTGTGCTCTCTTAGTTTTGCCATCTGTGGTTGGCTTTAAGTGTTAGACAGTGCGGTGGAGGGTGGAGAGTCAGTGTGACAGCCTCTTGCACCTGCACCCAGGTCCTTGACTGGTGTCTAGGAGAAATCAGGTCGCATGAACAAATTGAAGATGGTAAATGCAGAGAATTTTGTTGAGCAGTGGAAGTGGCTTTTAGCAGGATGGGGAGCTGGTAAGTGGATGGAATGGGAAGGTGGTCTTCCCCTGGAGTTTGGCTATCCACAGCCAAACTTTTTTCTGAAGTCTTACCATCAAGCTGTTCGTCTGAAGTCAAGCTGCTTCTTACCTATGTCAAGCTGCTGCTTCTCTTCTCTACTTCTTTGCCATGCTGCTTTGCCACTCCACTGGTGGGGCCTGGGGTTTTTATGGGTGCAGGATGTGGGGTGGGGTGGGCCAAAGTGATTTTGGAAAAGGCAACATTCATGCAGGAAAACAGGAGTGCGTGTTCTCACTTGGAGCCAAGGGTCCAGGCTTGAGGGTGCTGCCCTCACCAGGGACCCCACCCTTTCTACTTAGTATTTCCCTGCCTCCTGTCCACATCATTATTACCACCAACTATGCACAAGTATTCCGTTTTCTCCACATCCAGCCAATACTTATTTTCTGCTTTTTGCTTTTGGAGAGAAGTAACCTTAATGAACATGAAGCGGCATTTTATTGTACTTTTGAGTTGTATTTATCTAATGATTAGTGATGTTAAGCATCTTTTCATGTGCTCATTGGCTTTTTTTTTTTTTTAAGATGGAGTCTCACTCACTCTGTTGCCCAGGCTGGAGGGCAGTGGTGTAAGCTCAGCTCACTACAACCCCTGCCTCTCGGGTTCAAGCAATTCTCCCACCTCAGCCTCCGAAGTAGTGGGGACCACAGGCACCCACCACCACACCCATATAATTTTTGTATTTTTAGTAGAGATGGGGGTTTCACCATGTTGGCCAGGCTGGTCTTGAACTCCTGGCCTCAAGTGATCCACCCACCTCAGCCTCCCAAAGTGTTGGGATTACAGGCATGAGCCACTGCACCCAACTTCATTGGCCATTTCTATGTCTTTAGAAAAATGTCTATTCAAGTCCTTTGTCTGTTTTTTTTTTTAATTAGATTGGTTGTTTTTGATGCACAGATTTTAAAACAAATTTCATGAGGTGCAGTTTGTCTGTTTTTTTCTTTTGTTGCCTATGCAGGTGAAGAATCTGCCAAATTCAATGTTGTGAAGTTTTGCCCTATGTTCCAGCCCATAATTTTATTTTTATTTTATTTTATTTTAATTTTTTTGAGAGGGAGTTTTGCTGTGTCATACAGGTTAGAGTGCAATGGTGTGATCTCAGCTCACTACAACCTCTGCTTCCTGGATTCAAGAGATTCTCCTGCCTCCACCTCTTGAGTAGCTGAAATTATGGGCAACTGCCACCACCTAATTTTTGTATTTTAGTAGTGGTCTGTCCGCCTTGGCCTTCTAAAGTGCTGGGATTACAGGCATGAGCCACTGCCCCTGGCCCCCATATTCTTTTGAAATAAATCTCATATATGTCATTTCATATTTCATCTCTAAATAGGTCAGCAAAACTCTAAAATTTAAGAATTTCTTTTTAATACCAAGTATCTATCTATCCATCCATCTATCTACTATCTATCTACCTAAAAACCACATACCTTTATCAAACTTAAACATTAGTTATTTCTTAATATGATAAAACATCTAGCAAACATTCAGATTCCTAATTATACAGCTGACTGTGTAGGTACTTTAGAGTCCCTGTTCCTGAAGCTCTCTCAACTGTAGTCCTTAATACAGGCAAATACATCTGTGCTTTCATGGTGGATTTGTCCTTGCTCCAGCAACATGGAATCTGGCGAAGCCCTTAGTATCTCTTTGCTGAGGTCTGTTAGCCCCATGAGAGACCTCACCAACAGATTCTAAGATAATCCCACAATGGCTTTTGTACACACAACCTACATTAAATCCATAGGGAACACCCCTGCATCCTTTGCTCTGAAAATTATGAGATTTTAGGCTATCCAAAGTCATATTCCCTCCTTTGACTTTTCCTTTAGACAGTGCCTCTTTAATCCCTCATATTTCTCAGGTAAGAGCATTATTCCCTGGGGTCCCCCACTTTGCAGGGACACATTATATGTGCTCCAAGTGGTTCCTCGGAGCCCTCTCACTAGGCTTGGGATGACAGTACCAGTTTATTCCTTTTGTGTAAGTGAGAGGTTTAGAAATGTCTGCACAGAATTTATTCTGAGTTGTAGAGATGGCCTGTTTTACAACTGTCTCTGCTGTCTGATGGCTCTTGGCTTTGTCCTCAGCAGAGATTTCCACTATAACATCATCTTACATACTCAACCACCCACTTGGGCAATTCAAATCTTCTTTGAGTTGAACTAACTGATACCTTTATTTTTCACAGTGGCACACAGAGGTGGCCAAATCTGAAGACTGATAAATGTTATATTTTCTTAAATACTGCATTCTTCAACTTCTGGTTTGTGAATCCTATGAATTTGCACGTAAAGCACTTAGCATGCATGAAAGTGTCTGTTAGGTGGTTTGACACTTCATTTTGCAATTCCAGCAAACTTTTCTCTTTCAAGGGAGCCCGAACCTGGCTGCAGTTTGTCCAGGCTTGTAAGAACTTCAGTTCTCCCATCATGTGCCTCATTCTTACACATTGAATTTCTGATCTCGGCTTGATAGCACTTTAAGTTTGATGGAGAGGAGCACTTTCATATTTTGCCTTCTTGCATCTAAATATAATTCATTCATTATATGTAATGAATATATTCATTTTATAAGATTATGATTACTTTCTGCAAAAATGCCTCCCAAGTGCATGGTTACTGTCATTTCTAGAATATTTCTGAGGTCTCCATGTGGACAGATCAAGTCACTGGTTAGTTGTACATTCTTGTGGTATAAACTTTAGTTTCCACAGTTCATTTCTACAAGTGCTTATTAGCAACATCATCAGCTTTCTTTTCCATTCATAGAAACACTCTGACATTTGCATTTTCTGTAACGAGAATTAGCGGTTGCTTAGAAGAATTTTGCCTTCAGGCAAAAGCTTTTAACAGATAACCCATATGACAAGAAAGTGCATAAAAAGAGAACTGGATTAGGATTCAAGAGACCTGAACTAAAGTTAAAGAATGCTTGTAAGAAACTATAAAACAATGCTATTATTCTAATTTTTAATGTTATTTTTAATAGTTAAAAATCTTTTCTGCATAAGCATATTATTTTCCAGAGTGCTTCAATATATTTATTATTGGTAATTAATACAAAGATATAATCCCATAATTTGCCTAAGGCTTTGTAATTTTTAAAGTACTTTCATAGATATAAAAGTCCAGAAAGTTAAAAAGTCTAATTTGTTTTAAGAGAAAAAATGTTTATATGTCACATCAACTTAGTTGAACATCCTCCTTTTTAAAAAAATTACAAAATGGTCATGGTGGCACTCTTCTGTAGTTCCAGCTACTCAAAAGGCTGAGGCAGGAGAATTGCTTGAGCCCGGGAGTGCAAGACTAGCATGAGCAGTATAGCAAGACCTCAGTTCAAAAAAAAAAAAAATGTCTAATACGACATTATAGAAATATACAACATAAAAATGAAAATTATCTGTAGCTACTTTATTAACCATTGCTTATCATGTGGTATTAATTTTCACAGCATTTATCCAAACATGTGTTTGTAGTGTTTCTCTCTCTCTCTCTCTCTCTCTTTTTTTTCCCCCAAAGCAGCACATGAGAATTTACTGTTTCAAGCACCTTGAAAATAAGGAAATCAAATTTCCAAAGAACCAAACCTTGGTATAACCTAGATTTTCTGGAGTGATATAAGCATCATAAATTGTATTTCTGTAAGTGCCAGACATTGTTTAAAATAAACCTGAAGGATTCTAATTCCCTGTATGTATAAAAACATTCATACACATAATTTCACAAATTAGGAAAAAAATCTTTCTCAGAACAGGTTTTCTAGTTTAGGGTTTGTTTTTTTTTTTTTTTTTTTTGAGACGGAGTCTCACTCCGTTGCTTGGGCTGGAGTGTAATGTTACAATCTCGGCTCACTGCAACCTCTGCCTCCTGTGTTTGAGTGATTCTTCTGCCTCAGCCTCCTGAGTAGCTGGGATTACAGGTGCCTGTCACTATGCCCAGCTAACTTTTTATACTTTTATTATTAGAGACAGGGTTTCACCCTGTTGGCCAGGCTGGTCTTGAACTCCTGACCTCGTGATTCTCTTTCCTTGGCCTCCTATAGTGCTAGGATTACAGGTGTGAGCCACCACGCCCGGCCTGTTTCTTTTAAGCAAAGAAAGAAGCATATTATTCAAGCTGTTTTACACCTGTTGTTTCATATATCAATTGGTCTTGAATGTCTTGCCATGTTTACATTATGTCAAATTGACTTCATCTTGTAAATTCCCGTGCAATATTCCATATGTCCTTCAGTCAATCATTTATTGATAGACTTTTAGATTGTTCCCCATGTGAGTAATATGAGTAATGCTGCAAGAATACTCAGACACATACATTTGGATCTTCTGCATGTGCATCTGAAGGATAAATTCCTGTTTAGAATAGCTGTGTCAAAAACTAAGAACATTTTCAAATTTAAGATGTATTTCCAAATTGTCTTTCAAAAAAGGATGTATCAATTTTCCTTTCATCAACAGTGAAAGAGAGTTAGACAAACTAATGTTCTTATAACCTGTTTCTACATGGGTAAAATGAGTGGGCTGGGCTCTATGCATTTATATGCTAATTGCTTGATTGTCTCCTAAGGGCTGGTACTATGATTTGCTTGACATTAAATTCTTAGTGGGCAGAACATTGCTGGGCCCATAATAGGTCACCAGTAAGTATCTAAATGAACTTATCTGTAGATCACTCCCAGTCTTACATTTCATGCATCAGTGGTAAAGGTTATGTTGATGAAATCTCTTAGTGTTCTTTTATGGAAGTAGCATGAACTGCTGGCAATTGGTGATCAGGATGGCCCCTAATTTTCTAAACTTCTTATTTAGTCCTTTTCAATTCGATAATATAGTAGGTCAAAAATAAAACTGTGTGCTAGTTCTCTCATAAAGATAGGCAAATGATCAAGAAACTCCTTTTCTGCACTACAGTGAAAAGGTAAGTAAATTCCTTATTCCAGAGGATCTTCAGGCTGCTGCCTCTCCCTTGTATTAAAAAATTTTCCAAATGCTTATTACAATTTCTTTTTTGAGACAGAGTTTCATCTGTCACCCAGGCTGGGGTGCAGTGGCATG
The DNA here is from genome assembly GCA_031835075.1 of Saguinus oedipus. Taxonomy (NCBI): domain Eukaryota; kingdom Metazoa; phylum Chordata; class Mammalia; order Primates; family Cebidae; genus Saguinus; species Saguinus oedipus. The sequence continues at coordinate 93,300,741 of CM063184.1, read as the reverse complement.
ATCATGGCTCATTTCGGCCTCTACTTCCTGGGCTCAGGTGATTCTCCCACTTCAGCCTCCTGAGTAGCTGGGCCCACAGGTGTGCACCACCAAGCCTGGCTATTTTTTGTAGAGATGGGGTTTCACCATGTTGCCCAGGCTGGTCTGGAACTTCTGGCTTCAAGCGATCCTCCCATCTTAACTTCCCAAAGTGCTGGGATTACAGACGTGAGCCACAGCACCTGGCCACTTATTACAAAGATTTTTGATAGAACGTCCTCTGTTCTTACTGACAGTTTTAGGTTTTCATACCTATTCCTCTCTGAAATAACTATAATGTTTTTGCTTTTCATGAGAATTTCTAAGAGCATATGGTAGAAATACAAGCCAGCAATGATATTTTCTTAGCTGAACATGGGAAAAATTGTAAAAAGGGAATGTTGTGCTGGAATGGCTAGGTCAGCTCAGTAATGGTAAAAAGGTTGTATGACTTGGAGCTAAATATAGAGTATTTTCTTCCACTTTCAAATTTTCTCTTACCAGAGGATAAAATACAGTATGTTGGAAAATGTGTGACACCGGGATCAGGTGGACTTGGGTTCAAAATGTTGGTTCTGCCACTCAGCAGCTCTGAGTCAGAGTATGTCCATTTCCTCATCTGTAAAATAGAGATAATTATGCTACCTACTAATGAGGATTGTTATGAAAATCAATCCTATTCCTCTTTGAGATCTCAGTGTAGTCATCATCTCCTCTAAGAAAGTATTCTTGACTCCCTTCTCCTACAAGGTAAAGTAAAATGTTTTTTCTCTGTGCAAATTGCTACCACTCCTCACGTTCTTCCCACTTCACATCAGAATTCTATGCTGTTGCTGCATTTCTTATTGTATTAAAATTGCATCTGTATGTGCCTGTCACTCCCACTAGACAGTGAGAAATTTATAACTCTTATCACTAACACTTAATAGAGAAACGGCCTATCAAAAATATTGTCTTACTAAATATTTGTTGAGTGAATGAATGACGTATTTCAAGTGCTTGCACCATACTTAAAACATTGGAAACATCAAATAATTTATTTTTTGACCTTATCATAAATAGAGGGCTGAAAGTTTTATTAAAAACATTCATCTCTTGCCCACGATGCTGTAACTAAGAAATGTAAGGTTAGAACTGGCTTTTTTTTATTCATTCTAGGTAATTAGATACACTGACGGGCATGGTTCATGGAAGGGTAAGATTTAACAAACTCGATGAATAGTAACAGGGTGAAAATTTATTCAAACCTTTAGCCATAGTCTACGCACATGCATCCAGAAGGAAAATTAATTGTTTGACCCTTTGTTCCTATTTTTTGTAAATATGTAAGTTGACAGTGTTGATTTAGATCATCAAAGCAATGTACTGGCAATCTTTTGCATTTGTCTCAGCTGCCTTTTTTCACTATATTGCAAATGATGTTAATTCTGTGCTTAATTATGCTTAGCATATTTTATATGCAATCCAGTGTTTACCAGTTGGACATAGTAAAAATTCTGTTGTTTTCTTTCCATCTTCCTTCTGCTTATCATTTGATTTTTAAAAGCAGCTGGAATTGTTCCATGTGAATGGAAACAATTATAAGGCTGTACGGTCTTCTCTAGAGAGAAATACATTTCTCTCTAGAAACCATCTTATATCAACTACAATCTTTGCTTTTTAAAGAGTTGATGTGTATTATCATGCAAACTTTTAACCTGATCTTTGCTGTCCTCTCAGATCAAAAGAAAATCTCCACTCAGATTACAAAAAAAAAGAACCCAAAAAACAAAAAACCTCTCCACCTACTCGGGGTTTTCCAAAAGCTAATGTATTCATCCATTGAAATAGAGCCTCCATCTATCCAAACTGACTATGACAGCCAGTCACCTATGTGTTGATGTTTTAAGGAAAGATAAATGTTTGAGATGAGGGATATGCCAATTACCCTGATCTGATCACTATACATCATACGTATCAAAATATCACTATGTATAATTAGTCAACTAAAAAAATTTTTTTTTTGTTTTATTTTTATTATTTATTTTTTTAATGGAATGCTTCCTGAATCTGCATGCCATTCTTGTATCGGGGCCATGATAATCTTCTCTGTATTGTTCTGAGAGCGACAGAGGCAGCCAGATGCCTAGGCAGATAGGGGAGTGTCCCCAGTGCAACCCCACTCCAAGCTGAAGCCAGTTTAAAGCGTGAAAGCCAAGCTACAAGTTAAATCTTCACACCTGATTGATAACTGGTCTTCCTGTTTGGCACACTTTCCTCTGATCGATCCCCACCCTTCACCTATTTCATGTATATCTACCCGTTCCTAATTGGTTTTCTATACTGTCAGGCCCCTCTTTGAGTGGTGTCTTCACGTTAATCTTTTTTGCCTACTCACAAACCAGTCACCACACCCTTCCCATCCAGTGCCCGTAAGGACCGCAGACTCAGTTGGTAGAGGAGAAGACAGCTTGACTTCAGAGAACAGACAACCTAACTTTGGGAAAGACGACCTGCCCTTTTCATCCCTTCTCCAGCTCCCCTCTCTGAGAGACGTTTTCATTGCTCAGTAAAAATTCTCCACCTTCACTATCCTTTAATAATCCGTGTGGTCTCATGCTTCTTGGCCTCTGGACAAGAGCTTGGACCTACCGAGTATGGGGACCCAGAAAGAGTGTCATACTGGCCCTTTTCCTCGCCAGCAGGGGCAGCCATCCTGTGCAATGAGGCAAAGGGCCAATTGAGCTGCTAACACATCGCTGTTTGTTGGACTGTGGACGGTGGAACAAAAAGAGAACTGCAATACCTCCTCTGGGGCTTCAGGGTTGAAAGCACTCTCACCTGGGTGCCTGCATTCCCCTTGAGGCAACACGCTTAGTCTAGCTGCAGGTTCCACTAGGAGCTTGCTCCTGTGTCAGCGCCCAGAGCAACCAGCAAGATCCTGCACTCACTCGCTCACGTGCTTCCTACTGCAAGGGGGCTGAGTGTGGTGAGCCAAGCAGATGGGGTGTCCCTGCCATGAGTCCAGGAAAGGGGTCAAGAAAAATCCTATATCAGTTCCAATTTTAGTGTATGTGCTGCCGAAGCCAGCAAGAGAAAAAGTTGCTTAAAAAGCTCATATTAATGTAATGATTGGATATTTGTATCGTAGGTTCTGTTTTCTTTTTTTCATTTGGAGTTTCACTTTGTTGTCCAGGCAGGAGTGCAGTGGTGTGATCTTGGCTTACTGTGACCTCCACCCACCAGATTCAAATGATTCTCCTGCCTCAGTCTCCTTAGTAGCTGGGATTACAGGCACCCACCACCATGCCCAGCTAATTTTTGTATTTTTAGTAGAGATGGGGTTTCACCATGTTGGCCAGGCAGGTCTCGAACTTTTGACCGCAGGTTATCTGATTGCCCAGGCTTCCCAAAGTGCTGGGATTGCAGACATGAGCCACCACGCCCAGCCAGGTTCTCGTATTTTCAATTATTACATGTGTCTTAGAATTTGAAAAGGGAGTAGCTTTTGTTTAGTATTTACTTTATTATTTGATTTATTGCCATTTTTATTTTAAATTTGGGAGGTATATGTACAGGTTTATTACAGGGTATATTGTGGGATGCTGAGGTTTGGTCTATTGATTCCATCACCCAGATAGTGAACACAGAGCCCTACAGGAAGCTTTTTAGTCCTCCCCGATCCTACTTTTGGAGTCCTAATTGTTTATTGTTCCTATCTTTATGTCTGTGTGAACCCAAGATTTAGCTCCCACTTGTAAGTAAGAACGTGGGATATTTAGTTTTCTGTTTTTGCATTAGTTTGCTTAGGATAATGGTCTCCAGCTGCATCCATGTTGCTCCAAAGGACATGATTTAATTTTTTATGGCTGTAGTAGTCCACGGTGTATATGTACTACATTTTCTTTATCCAATCCTAGGTTAATTCCATGCTATTGTAAATAGTGCTACAACGAACATATGAGAGCATTTGTCTTTTGGGTAGTATGATTTATCTTCCTTTGGTATATACTCAGTAATGGGATTGCTGAGTTGAATGGTAGTTCTGTTTTTAGTCCTTTGAGAAATCTCCAAACTGCTTTCCAGAGTGGCTGACCTAATTTACATTCCCACTAAGCATTTCCTTTTCTCCACAACCTTGTCAACATCTGCTGTTTTTTGACTATTTTTGTCTGTACATAGCGATGACTTTTTAATAATAGCCCTTCTGACGGGTGTAAGATGGTATGTGATTGTGGTTTTAATTTGCAGCTCTCTGATTAGTGATGATGACCATGTTTTCATGTGTTTGTTGGCTGCTAGTATGTCTTCTTTTGAGAAGTGTCTGTTTATGCCCTTTGCCCACGTTTTAATGGGGTTGTTTGCTTTTTTTCTTGTTGATTCATTTAAGTTCATTATAGGTTCTGAACATTAGATCATATGTAGATGCATAGTTTGCATTTATTTTCTCCCATTCTGTAGACTGTTCTGTTCATTATTTCTTTTTGCTGTGTTTAAACTCTTTAGTTCAAGTAAGTCCCATTTGTCTATTTTTTTTTTTTTTGAAACAGTGTCTCCCTGTGTCACCCAGGCTGGAGTGTGGTGGTGTGATTTCGGCTCACTGTAACCTCTGCCTCCCAGGTTCAAGCGATTCTCCTGCCTCAGCCTCCCAAGTAGGTGGGATTACAGGCGTCGGCCACTACCCGCGGCTAACCATTTGTCTATTTTTTATTTTGATGCATTTGCTTTTGGGGTCTTCATCATAATTTTTTGGTTTAGACCAGTGTCTAGAAGAGTGTTTCCTAGATTTTCTTCTAGAATTTTTGTAGTTTGAGGTCTTACATTTAAGTCATTAATGCATCTTGAATTAAATTTTGTATATCGTAATAGGTGGGAGTCCAGTTTCATGCAGAAGAATTCTGCATGTGGTTAGCCAGTTTTCCCAACAACATTTATTAAATAAAGTGTACTTTCCCCATTGTTCATTTTTGTTGATTTTGTTGAAGGTGAACTGGTTGTAGGTATGCAGATTTATTTCAGGGGTCTCTAAAATGTTACATTGATCTATGAGCTTTTGGTTAGTATTTATCACAAAAAGATCATTTCAGTGGGCTTGACCATAATAAATAAATTTATTTTTAAAAATTTTTATTTTTTTCAGTGTAAAATCAAAACTACAATTAGAATTAGTGTAAGTATTAAAAATCAATGTAGTTATGTGATTTTCTTTCCAAGAGTTCTAAGATCAAAATATTTCTGAAAAACATTTTTGGTGGCTATCATGAATTTATAAAGATTAACATAATGTCTGAGAGTCATTTTGCAGATAAAATTTAGGTCATTATAAAATACATGAGTTATGCTCTAAAATTAATAGTTATATTTATCAAGTGACTATTCTGTGTCAATTGTTTTGCATACATTACAATGATCTGATTTATTCCTTAGAGAAAAAACAAACGCTTAGAAGATGAGTGCAGTGGCTCACGCCTGTAATCCCAGCGCTTTGGGAGGCCGAAGTAGGTGATTGCTTGATCTCAGGAGCTCGAGACCAGCGTGGGCAACATGATGAAACCCCATCACTACCAAAAATACAAAAAATTAACCAGGCATGGTGGCACATGCCTGTGTTCCCAGCTACTCAGGCTGAAGTGGGAGGATTGCCTGAGCTCAGGAGGCGGAGGTTGCAGTGAGCTGAGATTGTGCCATTGCATTCCAGCCTGGGTGACAGAGTGAGATGCCATCTAAAAAGAAAAAAAAAGATGAGGCCCTGAAAGTTTCAAATTTTGTTTATATTTAGTAAGTGGCAGGTGCAGGATTGGAGGCCACAATTGCTTGTGCTAAATCTTGTTTGTGTCTGTTGACACCACCTACCTTTCTTCACTTATTCTGCCACCGGGGGGCCCAGGAGATAGGGCTCAATCGAAGTTGCAGTCCTCCGCCTACTCCACTCTGAACACTGCTTCCACCCAAAATCCTTGCTTCTCAGTAATCCGAACACATCTAGAAAAGCTGCTTTTTGGTTTACTCTGCTTATTCCCCATGACTCTGTTTGTTCTAGAAAATTCTAAATGCCAGAGACTCTCTTCCTTTCTCTGATACCGTGCAGGCGCCTCTAGGTCGCTGAAGGTGCCTCTCAGATAAAATACACCGACTTAGCCAAAAGAGAATGAGAGGAAATAATGCATTAAATTTCTCGACAACTTCCAGTTCTAATGTTGTATATGCCACGTTTCTAAGGTTGCATAATCTTAACCAGAAGGTTATAACCAGAAGTTTATAAAATCTGCCCTCTCACCCCTTAACACCACCTCCAAGTCCTTAAAAATGGTCTAGTCTTTAAACTGGATTCTTTCCATCCCTCTAGGGTTAAAATTGCTTTTTTTCTATGTAGATAAAGAAAGCCAGATCAGAAGAGAGGACTGGACGAGAAAGAAGAGACTTTGGGTACTTAATTGTTGCTACTTTGAGCAATATACTTCGAACTCTCTGAATCCTCAGTTGCTCGTCTGTAGAATGTGTATTGAATAGTGTGTGGCTCACAGAATCTGTGGCAAGGCCCAAATGAAGTAACACACATAGAACCCTTAGCAGACTCCTGGCATGTAGTAAGTGCTCAGTAAATGGCAGCTATTAATACTCTTCAGGGTCTGGGGCTCCTCCTTGAAAGAATTTCGAGTAATAACAATAATAATCACAATTAATATTTATTGAGCACTGACTGTGTACCAGAGGCTCTTCAAACACTTAAAAAAATGTTATATATTTTTGAGACAGAGCTTTGCTCTGTCACCCAGGCTGGAGTGCGGTAGTGCAATCTCAACTCACTGCAATCTCTACCTCCTGAGTTCAAGAGGTTCGCCTGCCTTAGCCTCTTCCACAGGCGTGTACCACCTTATCCAGCTAATCTTGGTATTTTTAGTAGAGATGGGATTTTGCCGTGTTGGCCAGCCAGGCTGGTCTCAAACTTCCGGCCTCATGTGATCCACCCGCCTCGGCCTCCCACAGTGCTGTTATTACGGGGGTGAACCAACATGCCTGGTCTCTTCCAAACACTTTAAATGCACATGTTGCTTAATCCTTGAGACAACTCAAGTTGTGGTTGTTTTTATCATCTCTCTTTTACAAGTGACAAGATTGATATCCCAGATATGCTTACCCAAGAGCATCCCTTTACTAAGTAGAAAAGATGAGATTCAAGCTCAGAAAGTTGGGCTTCTAAAACATGCTTTACCCTTTCCATCATCCCAACACTGTTTCAGCCTTCCCTGGAACAAAAAGTTCTCTGCAGAGTTCACAGAAAAGCAAAATTAAAAAAATTTTTCTTTTTTGTAAACTCTGCAGAGAAGTATTTTTGTCTTTTTTGGTACCTATTCAGCACCAAGCCCACTGTTGGACTCAATATTGACTGTGGAGGACACCTGATCATGTAGTGATTATTTGATATGATAATTGGTTAGTTGATTAATAATTTCCAATATAGGGAGTGATCAAAAACATTTGATAAGCAGTTATGACATGCTAGTCATTTTGCCCAGCATTCCAGCAACAAAGATAAGGTTAACAGACAATTATAGTACCTTGTGATGAGCCCACAGACATGTTCTGAGGGCAAGATGAGTACTCAGCTCTGCCTCTGGAGGGAGGCTGCCGGGGACTAGTACCAAAGTTAGTCTCTGTTTATACTTGCCCTTTCTCTGATGCAGAACATGCAAGGTAAACAGGAAGTAAGCAGCTACTATGAAAGCCGGGCAGGAAAGCACTGCAAGGATGAGCTGGAACACAACATAGGGATCCTCAGGAACTGTTGAGGACATGGCAGCCCTGACAGGCCGATGGGGTACCATGATTCTAAAAAGATTTCAATTTAAGACACCTAAGGCAGTCTAATAATTTGTTTATTTTTTTCTTTTCCTTTTCATTTGAGACAGAGTCTTGCTCTTATTGCTCAGGCTGGAGTGCAATGGCAGGATCTTGGCTCACTGCAACCTCTGCCTCCTGGGTTCAAGCGGTTCTCCTGCCTCACCCTCCTGAGTAGCTGAGATTACAGCCCCCCCCCCCCCCGCCCCCCACCACATGCCCAGCTAATTCTTTTGTATTTTTAGTAGAGATGGGGTTTTGCTGTGTTGGTCAGGCTGATCTCGAACTCCTGACCTCAGGCAATCCACCACCTTAGCCTCCCAAAGTGCTGGGATTACAGGTGTGAGCCACCACACCTGGCCTATTTTTTTTTTCTTTATTCAACAAGTGCTTACTAAATATCTGCCGTATTCCAGCCCCAGCCAAACATTGTGCTAGGGATACAATGGTAAGCAAAAAATAAACATGACCCAATCTCCAATGGATTTTAGTCTAGTGAATAAGACATACTAATCAAATAATTATGTCATAGTGAATGCCAAGTCTCAATAACAATTTGAAACTGAGAACAATTTCTTTACTCATTCAGTATGCACAAGATGTGAATTCTTGTATTGCTAATATTTATGCACCAGGCTACATCCAAGGTGCCCAGTATACAAAGACATAGAACATGGAATTGTTACGTTAAGGCAGTTCATCTCTATCTTTCTCAAATCATGTTATGTTATGTGAAGGCAATTCTTCCCTTTTTCAAATGATGGCATGCTTAGCAGATGTGTTTTTGTACAGTGGAATAAATGGATGAATTTGCTTCTGGTCAGAGGCATCTGATTCACTGTCTGGCTACCCCAGGCGCTGAGAATAAATAAGAGAAATCAATATCCTTCTGTGGCTACAATCCAATTGTAGCGCATTAGTTAAGGGTCTCTTAATGTGTCCCATCATCTAGTGGGAGGAGGAAGATATGTAGAGGAATCTCTACGGAGTAGTAAATGCTGTAGCAGATATGTCAGCAAAGTACTGTAAGGACACAAAGGAGGGAGAAATGATCCCTAACTTAGAGATGTCAAGAAAGTCTTCATAGAAGAAGGGACATTGAAGCTGGATTCTGACAGTTTTGTCAGTCACAGAGGATCAAAAGGCCTCCCAGGGCAGGAGACCCGCATGCACAAAGATGTGGAGTTATAAAAGCCATTACATGTTCAAGCAGCTGCTATGCTCTGTAAATGCAGTATCTGAGGAATGAAATGTGATAGGAAGAGAATGGTAACAAGATACAGATAGAATCCATATTTTGAAGCTCCGTTTATACATATGTTTTAACGGGATCCATCTTCTTTCTTATTGTCTCTTTCATTTATTCATTCATTTCTTTTCTTTTGACAAATATTTATCAAGTGATCGTTATGTGCTAAACACCAGCCGTTCTTGGAGCTTGTATTAGAATAAATACCTTGAAAAACATTAGTGCACTACTCTGTTATATTATCCAGCAAGAAGTTGAGTCTCAAAGAGTGTATTACTGGTCCAAGATCACATGGACTGTTGGTTGGAAGTTACTGTTCTGAAGCTGAGGTTTTTTGACTTCTAGTGCTTTATTGATTCATGTGTTAGCTGCAGAAATGTGCTGCTCAAATTTCCTTTAAGAGAAACTGCTGTCAGGGGCGTAGTGGATGACAGCCTCTGGATGCCACCCTTTTAGAGCCAACAAGGTGTTCATTAAAAAAAAAAAAAAAAAAAAACACATACACACTTCCTTCCCCTGCTTTGCCCCTCAAATAATGACTGAGAATTGGTGGGGATAATAGTACTGGCTTATTCCAGGAATGATGAAATTGATTCAACATTAGTAACTCTGTCAATACAATTCACCTATAGGAAGAACAAATAAGAGAAATTATATAATCACCCAATCAAGCACTGAAAAAAAATCAATTAAAGACTATATGGACACATTTTAAACTAACAGTCATCACCTTTTTAAAGCCAGCATTATGTTTTTTATTTTTTTAATTTTTAATTTTTTATTGCATTTTAGGTTTTGGGGTACATGTGCAGAACATGCAAGATAGTTGCATAGGTACACACATGGCAGTGTGTTTTGCTGCCTTCCGCCCCTTCACCCACACTTGGCATTTCTCCCCATGCTATCCCTCCCCTGCTTCCCCCCACCTGCTGTCCCTCCCCTGTTCCCCACAATAGACGCCAGTGTGTAGTACTCCCTTCCCTGTGTCCCTGTGTTCTCATTGTTCATCACCCGCCTATGAGTGAGAATATACGGTATTTCATTTTCTGTTCTTGGGTCAGTTTGCTGAGAATGATGTTCTCCAGATTCATCCATGTCCCTACAAAAAACATGAACTCATCGTTTTTGATGGCTGCATAATATTCCATGGCGTATATGTGCCACATTTTTCCAGTCCAGCCTATCATCGATGGGCATTTGGGTTGGTTCCAGGTCTTTGCTTTTGTAAACAGTGCTGCAATGAACATTCGTGTGCATGTGTCCTTATAGTAGAACGATTTATAGTCCTTTGGATATATACCCAATAATGGGATTGCTGGGTCAAATGGAATTTCTATTTCTAGGTCCTTGAGGACTCACCACACTGCCTTCCACAATGGTTGAACTAATTTACACTCCCACCAGCAGTGTACAAGTGTTCCTATTTCTCCACATCCTCTCCAGCATCTGTTGTCTCCAGATTTTTTAATGATTGCCATTCTAACTGGTGTGAGATGGTATCTCAATGTGGTTTTGATTTGTATCTCTCTAACGACCAGTGATGATGAGCATTTTTTCATATGTTTGTTGACCTCATGTATGTCTTCTTTTGTAAAGTGTCTGTTCATATCCTTTGCCCATTTTTGGATGGGCTTGTTGGTTTTCTTCTTATAAATCTGTTTGAGTTCTTTGTAAATTCTGGATATCAGCCCTTTGTCAGATGGGTAAATGCAAAAATTTTTTTCCCAATCTGTTGGTTGCCGATTCACTCTAGTGACTGTTTCTTTTGCCATGCAGAAGCTGTGGAGTTTGATTAGGTCCCATTTGTCTATTTTGGCTTTTGTTGTCAATGTTTTTGGTGTTTTGGTCACGAAGTCCTTGCCTACTCCTATGTCTTGAATGGTTTTGCCTAGATTTCTTCTAGGGTTTTTATGGTGCCAGGTCTTATGTTTAAATCTTTAATCCATCTGGAGTTAATTTTAGTGTAAGGTGTCAGGAAGGGGTCCAGTTTCTGCTTTCTGCACATGGCTTGCCAGTTTTCCCAACACCATTTATTAAACAGGGAATCCTTTCCCCATTGCTTGTTTTTGTCAGGTTTATCAAAGATTGTATGGTTGTAGATATGCTGTGTTGCCTCTGATGCCTCTCTTCTGTTCCATTGGTCTATGTCTCTGTTTTGGTACCAGTACCATGCTGTTTTGGTTATTGTAGCCTTGTAGTATAGTTTGAAGTTCGGTAGTGTGATGCCTCCCACTGTGTTCTTTTTGCTTAGAATTGACTTGGCTATGTGGGCTCTCTTTTGGTTCCATATGAAGTTCAAGGTGGTTTTTTCCAGTTCTGTGAAGAAAGTCAATGGTAGCTTGATGGGGATAGCGTTGATTCTGTAAATTACTTTGGGCAGTATAGCCATTTTCACGATATTGATTCTTCCTAACCATGAACATGGAATGTTTCTCCATCTGTTTGTGTCCTCTCTTATTTCATTGAGCAGTGGTTTGTAGTTTTCCTTGAAGAGGTCCCTTACGTTCCTTGTAAGGTGTATTCCTAGGTATTTTATTCTCTTTGTAGAAATTATGAATGGCAGTTCGTTCTTGATTTGGCTCTTTTTAAGTCTGTCATTGGTGTATAGGAATGCTTGTGATTTTTGCACATTGATTTTATATCCTGAGACTTTGCTGAAGTTGCTTATCAGTTTCAGGAGTTTTTGGGCTGAGGCGATGGGGTCTTCTATATATACTATCATGTTGTCTGAAAATAGAGACAATTTGGCTTCCACGTTTCCTATTTGAATACCCTTTATTTCTTTTTCTTGCCTGATTGCTCTGGCTAGAACTTCCAGTACTATATTGAATAGAAGTGGTGAGAGAGGGCATCCTTGTCTAGTGCCGGATTTCAAAAGGAATGCTTCCATTTTTGCCCATTCAGTATGATATTGGTTGTTGGTTTGTGGTAAATAGCTTTTATTATTTTGAGATACGTTCCATCAATACCTAGTTTATTGAGAGTTTTTAGCATAAAGGGCTATTGAATTTTGTCAAAGGCCTTCTCTGCGTCGATTGAGATAATCATGTGGTTTTTGTTTTTGCTTCTGTTTATGTGGTGAATTACGTTTATAGACTTGCTTATGTTGAACCAGCCTTGCATCCCTGGGACGAATCCTACTTGATCATGATGGATAAGCTTTTTAATGTGCTGTTGCAATCGGCTTGCCAATATTTTATTGAAGATTTTTGCATCTATGTTCATCATGGATATTGGCCTGAAGTTTTCTTTTCTTGTTGAGTCTCTGCTGGGTTTTGGTATCAGGATGATGTTGGTCTCATAAAATGAATTGGGAAGGATTCCCTCTTTTTGGATTACTTGGAATAGTTTCAGAAGGAATGGTACCAGCTCCTCTTTGTGTGTCTGGTAGAATTCGGCTGTGAACCCATCTGGACCAGGGCTTTTTTTGTGTGATAGGCTCTTAATTGCTGTCTCGACTTCAGACCTTGTTATTGGTCTATTCATAGTTTTGGTTTCCTCCTGGTTTAGGCTTGGGAGGACACAGGCGTCCAGGAATTTATCCATTTCTTCCTGGTTTACTAGTTTATGTGCATAGAGTTGTTTGTAATATTCTCTGATGATGGTTTGAATTTCTGTGGAATCTGTGGTGATTTCCCCTTTATTATTTTTTATTGCGTCTATTTGGTTGTTTTCTCTTTTTTTTTTTTTATCAGTCTGGCTAGTGGTCTATTTTGTTGATCTTTTCAAAAAACCAGCTCTTGGATTTATTAATTTTTTGAAGGGTTTTTCGTGTCTCTATCTCCTTCAGTTCTGCTCTGATCTTAGTTATTTATTGTCTTCTGCTAGGTTTTGAGAGTTTCTGATCTTGCTCCTCTAGCTCTTTAAATTTTGATGATAGGGTGTCAATTTTGGATCTCTCCACTCTTCTCATATGGGCATTTATTGCTATGTATTTTCCTCTAGATACTGCTTTAAATATGTCCCAGAGATTCTGGTATGTTGTGTCTTCGTTCTCATTGGTTTCGAAGAACTTCTTTATTTCTGCCTTCATTTCATTGTTTATCCAATCAACATTCAAGAGCCAGTTGTTCAGTTTCCATGAAGCTGTGCTGTTCTGAGTTAGTTTCTGAATTCTGAGTTCTAACTTGATTGCACAATGGTCTGAGAGACTGTTTGTTATGATTTCAGTTGTTTTGCATTTGCTGAGGAGTGCTTTACTTCCAATTATGTGGTCAATTTTGGAGTAGGTGTGATGTGGTGCCGAGAAGAATGTATATTCTATGGATTTGGAGTGGAGAGTTCTGTAAATGTCTATCAGGTTTGCTTGTTCCAGGTCTGAGTTCAAGCCCTGGGTATCCTTGCTAATTTTCTGTCTGGTTGATCTGTCTAATATTGACAGTGGAGTGTTAAAGTCTCCCACTATTATTGTGTGGGAGTCTAAGTCTCTTTGTAAGTCGTTAAGAACTTGCCTTATATATCTGGGTGCTCCTATGTTGGGTCCATATATATTTAGGATTGTTAGCTCTTCTTGTTGTATCGATCCTTTGACCATTATGTAATGTCCTTCTTTGTCTCTTTTGATCTTTGTTCCTTTAAAGTCTATTTTATCATAGACGAGAATTGCAACTCCTGCTTCTTTTTGCTCTCCATTTGCTTGGTAAATCTTCCTCCATCCCTTTATTTTGAGCCTTTGTGTATCCTTGCACGTGAGATGGGTTTCCTGGATACAGCACACCGATGGGTTTTGGCTTTTTATCCAATTTGCCAGTCTGTGTCTTTTAATTGGTGCATTTAGCCCATTTGCATTTAGGGTTAATATTGTTATGTGTGAATTTGATACTGCCATTTTGATGCTAGGTGGCTGTTTTGCCCATTAGTTGATGCAGATTCTTCATTTTGTTGATGCTCTTTAGCATTTGGTATGTTTTTGGAATGGCCGGTACTGGTTGTTCCTTTCTATGTGTAGTGTCTCTTTCAGGAGCTCTGGTAAAGCAGGCCTGGTGGTGACAAAATCTCTGTGTACTTGCTTATTTGCAAAGGATTTTATTTTTCCTTCACTTATGAAGCTCAGTTTGGCTGGATATGAAATTCTGGGTGTGAAGTTCTTTTCTTTAAGAATGTTGAATATTGGCCCCCACTCTCTTCTGGCTTGTAGAGTTTCTGCTGAGAGATCTGCTGTGAGTCTGATGGGCTTCCCTTTGTGGGTGACCCAACCTTTCTCTCTGGCTGCCCTTAGCATTTTCTCTTTTATTTCTACCCTGGTGAATCTGACGGTTGTGTGCCTTGGGGTTGCTCTTCTTGCGGAGTATCTTTGTGGTGTTCTCTGTATTTCCTGGACTTGGATATTGGCCTGGCTTGCTAGGTTGGGGAAATTTTCCTGGATAATATCCTGAAGAGTATTTTCCAGCTTGGATCCATTCTCTTCATCACATTCTGGTACACCTATCAAATGTAGATTAGGTCTCTTCACATAGTCCCACATTTCTTGGAGACTTTGTTCATTCCTTTTTGCGCTTTTTTCTCTGATCTTGGCTACTCGTTTTATTTCATTGAGTTGATCTTCGACTTCTGATATCTTTTCTTCTGCTTGGTCAATTCGGCTGTTGAAACTTGTGCATGCTTCGCGAAGTTCTTGTGTTGTGTTTTTCAGCTCCTTCAATTCACTCATATTCCTCTCTAAGTTGTCCATCTTGGTACAAGTTCCTCAGATCTTTTTTCACATCTTTTTTCAAGGTTCTTAGTTTCTTTGCATTGATTTAGAACATGTTCTTTTAGCTCACGGAAGTTTCTCATTACCCACCTTCTGAAGTCTGATTCTGTCATTTCATCACACTCATTCTTTGTCCGGCTTTGTTCCCTTGCTGGTGAGGTGTTTTGGTCCTTTGCAGGAGGTGAGGTGTTCTGGTTTCGGGTGTTTTCCTCCTTTTTGCGCTGGTTTCTTCCCATCTTTGTGGATTTATTCACCTGTCGTCTGAGTAGTTGCTGATTTTTCGATTGGGTCTCTGAGTGGAGGCCCAGATTGTTGATGATGAAGTATTTTTGTTTCTTAGTTTTCCTTCTAACAGTCTAGCCCCTCTGCTGTAAGACTGCTGAGGTCCACTTTAGGCCCTGCTTGTCTGGGGTACACCTGTAGCAGCTGCAGAACAGTGAGGGATGCTACCAGTTTCTTCTTCTGCTATCTTTGTCCCAGCATGATGCCTGCCAAATGTCAGTCTGCTCAATCCTTTTTGAGGTGACTGTTTGGGTATACGGGGGTCAGCGAGCTGCTTGAGGAGACAGTCTGTACTTTATAGGAGCTCAGGTGCTGAGCTGTGAGCTCCGTTGTTCATTCAGTCCTGCTAGGCAAGTACGTTTAAGTCTGCTGCAGCAGAACTCATAAAACTTTTTTTTTCCCTCAGATGCTTTGTCTCGGGGAGTTAGGGCTTAATTTATGAGTATCCGTTGCACTTTTCTGCCCAGCTAGGAGGCAGTTTAGTCACTATTTGCCTGCCGAGGCTCCGCCCTGCTGCCGTGGGGTCTGCCCTGTTGCCATGGGCTCTACCCTGTTGCTGTGGGCTCCACTCTACTGTTGTGGGCTCCGCCCTGTTGCCGTGGGCTCCGCCAGGCTGTCGTGGGCTCTGCCCTGTTGGCAGAGTCTCTCTCTCATGGCGGGTTTCCTCGGCAATGGCAGGCTGCGTCAGCAATGGGAGAGTACTTCAGTAGGGGTGGAATGTTTCGGTAATGGCCGACACCCCTCCCCCACCAAGCTGCACCGTCCTGGGTTCAGCTGTGCCTGCCGTGAAACTCTCAAGCCTGAGCATTTTGAATCGCCATTTTGTTTGTCCCTGTGGGGGTGGGACCCGTGGAGCCCCGTCCTGGGTTCAGCTGTGCCTGCCGTGAAACTCTCAAGCTCGAGCATTTTGAATCGCCATTTGTTTGTCCCTGTGGGGGTGGGACCCGTGGAGCCTGATCACCTGGCTCCCTGCCTCAGAACCCTTTTGTTTTTTTTTAAGTTGAATGGTCAACTCTCTCCCAGGTGTTTCAGTCGCCTGCTCAAAGGGCACTGGGATCTGTGTGATTTCCCGTGCAGCGACCCACTGCGCTGGCTCACAGTTCGCTTCCCAGGAATCTCCTGGCCTGGCTCACTGTCCAAGTCTCGTTTAATCAGATGAATATGCTAATCTACTCTCCCAAATCTCAAATTGCCAGTTTAACAGGGTACCCAGACCAGTGCGTTTTGTGCGGAGTGCCGCTGTGTTGTGGTGCCGGCCAAAACGGCCGTGCCAGCTGAAACAGCTGTGCTGGCGTCCCGTGTCTCTCCTACACCTGGGAATTTCTCCGTTCTGTGGGCAACAAAGATCTGTCTGGAAATGCGGCATGAACTCACCCTCTGCGTCTTCACTCAGCATTATGTTTAATTAAAACACTGGGACACGTTAAGCATGATGCTAGCTTTTAGATGGTGATTATTCATTTAAAATGTGTCTGTGTTTTCCCATCAATGTCAAGGAAAAGCTAGAGTGTCTACTATCACTACTATTTTATTAACATAGTCCTGAATGCACTTGCCAGTGCAATTAGAAAAAGAAAAAATGAGTTATATATATATTTGAAAAAAGAAAATAAAATTGTCTTTGCAAATGTTACACTTGCTTATATGGAATACACAAAAGAATAAAAAAATTGTAGCATACAGTAGAAGAATTCATAACTACTTGGGTACAATAATAAATAGTAATCAACAGCTTTCATAGGTACAACAGTAACTAATTAGGAGATATAATAAAATAAATCATCATATTTATAATAGCAACAAAAATTAATTTCTAGCAATAAATATAACAAGAAGTGTACAAAATCTATGCAAACAAATGGAAAACATGTATTTTCTTAAATACAAAAATTCAATATTATAAAGATGACATTTCTTCCTAATTTAAGTAGTATGCTTAATTACCTTATTATACCAATAAATACAGTAAGAGTATTTACTATTTGTCTAAGCATTTGTTTTTGGAACTGAAAATATTGATTTATACAGAAAATTTTAAAATGCCAAGAAAGGTTTTGAAAAAGAAGAGTAGCAAGTTAATTACCCACTCAATTGTTAAAATAGAGCACTACCGTAATTACACTCATCTAATAACAGTTACATTAATTATTGCATGAATTGGCAGGCAGATAAATGGAATAAACAAGAAAGTAAGTAGACCCAAATATGTATCAGATGTTAATATATGGCAAGAATAAAATAGAAAGTCAGGGGGTAAGTGATGTGTTATTTTGCCATTGAAAGTAATGGCAAAACTCGCAATTACTTTTCACCAACCTAATAGTAAATGATATTGGGACAACTGGGTAGCTATCTGGAAAATCAAATTAATTCCAGGTGTTTCAAAGATTTTACAAAGAAAAATTAAAATATAAATATTATGAAAATACTATATATGTATACACACAGGTGTGTGTGTGTGTGTGTGTGTGCACGCGCGTGTGTTGGGATGACTTTTCTAAGGTTAATCCAAAACTAAGAAATCATAAATAAAACCTAAAATGCAATAAAATAAATAAATAAAATTTTTTTAAAAAGAAATAATAAATTAAAAAGTTGATTAATTTGTCCACATATAATTACAATAAATTGTCATGGCATTAAAATACCTTAAGCAAAGACAAATTAGACATGACAAACCAGGAAAACATATTTGTTTATACCTCATGACGTAGAACAAAGGGTGTGTTCCTCAGCATATACAAATAACCATGTAAGAAAAAGACCCATACTCCAGTAAACAATGAACACAGCATAAAACAGTTTGCATTAAAGTAACTAGAAATGGGTCTGAACATAAGCGAAGGTATTTACTTTATACATAATAAAAATTAAAACTATACTGTGGTGCCATTTTCCCTTGTCAATTTGGCAAAGAAAAAAGAATTTTGATAGCATATGGTATTGAAAAGAGTGTGAGGAAATAGGCATCTTCTATGCTGCCTTTGGGGATATAATTTGGTGTAACCTCTGTAAGAGGCTCTCTAACAAATATCTTATAATTACAAATGTACATATCCATTGATCTTGCAATTCCACTACAGGAGTTTACCTGCTTATATACTCACCACACCTTCATGACAAACTTAAAAGTGTATTAATCGTAGCAATGCTTAGAGAAGCAAAAAGATTGAAGGCAGCAGAGATATTAACATTAGGGAACTAACTGGTTAAATAAGTTATGTACAGGCATGTCATGAGAAACTGTGCAGCCTTCATCAAGAATAAAGCTGCTGTATGTGTATTGATTTGGGACAATATCCAATATGCCATGTTAGAAGAGTGAAGAATGAGGCCAGGCGCGGTGGCTCAAGCCTGTAATCCCAGCACTTTGGGAGGCCGAGGTGGGTGGATCACGAGGTCAAGAGATCGAGACCATCCTGGTCAACATGGTGAAACCCCGTCTCTACTAAAAATACAAAAAATTAGCTGGGCATGGTGGCGTGTGCCTGTAATCCCAGCTACTCAGGAGGCTGAGGCAGGAGAATTGCCTGAACCCAGGAGGCGGAGGTTGTGGTGAGCCGAGATGGCGCCATTGCACTCCAGCCTGGGTAAGGAGCGAAACTCCGTCTCAAAAAAAAAAAAAAAAGTAAAGAATATTGCATAAAATACATACTTTTTTTTTTTGTTTTACACACACAATTTCATATGCATAGAATATCTATAAACTGGTAAAGGTGGTTACTTTACTCTAGGGAGGGAAGCTAAGAAACTAAAGAAAGGAGAGATTCAAAAAACTAAATTTTGAATCTATAAATTTTTATTTTTCACTGTGATAAATTACATATATACAATCCTCACTACAACACTAAGCATGCCATTCAGTTCAGCTCATATTTTCTTTGTAAGAAGCAGTATGTTCATTTCCAACTGGCACAGCTCCTTATCCTGTCACAGATTGGTAACAGTTTGTTGACTGGCTGCTTTCAGTAGTGGCAGTGAGGCTGTTTCGGAAGCAGGGAATATATGCCTATATTTGTGGGACTCTGGCGACTTGACTTGTGTTTGTGACGCTGGAGTAAAAAGCTAGAGTAACAGGAGTGTGACAGTAGGAATTGTGGTGGTTGGTGGGCACTGCTGGTAGACTTTGCAATAAGGTAGAAGTTGCTAGCAGCTTTTAACCTTTTTATTAATGTGCTTAGCTTGGATGAAAGGCATTGTGGATGTCACTTTGTATTCTGTGGAAGTATAAAATTACACCAGAAAGTTAACCAGAGCTTAGACCTCTCTCTGAGGAAGCAAAATGGCTAAGAAAACACAGCAGTAATTCAATGTTTGTAAAGACTGGACTGAAATAACTACAGTATATCAAAAGCAAATAACTGCTGAGGAAATTGGCATATTTTAATTTGGTTCAGACTGTATTTTACATGTTCTGGGTGTACTGTGACGTATGAGCTTGTATGTAGAGCTTAAATGTATAATTAATACAGCTTCGAAGCTAGTTCTATCCACATGATTAAAATTTATCATGGTATTAGCTTTCAGACAGAGACTTTTTCACAAGTTATAGTCAATACTATAAATTAGATCTTTTCTGATGAGCTCTGAACAAAGGACTGTAATTTATCTCAATGGTATTTTATTAGAGGCATTTTAATTGCTGTGGTGGGTTAAAAGCACCATTCAATATTTTGGCCAAACTTTTTTTAATGAAATAATTTCCCTCTGGTAACGTTGGTTTAAAGAATATACTGTTTTATTGAAGATGAACTAAAAGTCTTTTTTTTTTTTAGACGTAGTTTTGCTCTTGTTACCCAGGCTGGAGTGCAATGGTGTGATCTCTGCTCACTGCAACCTTCAACTCCTGGGTTCAGGCAATTCTCCTGCCTCAGCCTCCCGAGTAGCTGGGATTACAGGCACGCGCCACCATGCCCAGCTAATTTTTTGTATTTTTAGTAGAGACGGGGTTTCACCATGTTGACCAGGATGGTCTTGATCTCTTGACCTCGTGATCCACTCGGCCTCCCAAAGTGCTGGAATTACAGGCATGAGCCACCGCACCCGGCCCTAAAAGTCTTTTATATTTATACATATGACTCAACCTCACCTTGAATACTAGGCAAATATACTTGGTGGGGAGTTTATTCCATAAAGAAGACCAGGAATCTTTTAACATTTGTGAAGGAGTTGATAGGTTATTCCTTGGAAGTGTAAATCAAAAGGGAGAAATTCCAAATTTCTTTTTCAGTGGTCTACAAATGAAGACCTGGGAACTGATTGCTGGCAAATAAATTATGGGTGTGGCACTTTGCTTGCTTTCCAATTATTTTTTTCTAATCACCTGAGTACTATATGCTTTTAAAAAATCAAATTGTAGAAATGTACACTTTCAAAAAAAACTTTAACAATTCTTTTTCTAAGAGATAACTACTATTAACAATTTGGCATACATTCTTTTAGAAATTTTCTACCCAAAATACTTTCTTCCCCCCTTAAGACTGTGGGTCTGATGCCAACAATGTCTGAATTTTTCCTCCTCTGCCTGCTGTATTTTATCACATTTGCCCACTCCCCACAGTTTCTGTTACTTTGTTGGAATAATACATTATGCAAATGTATCCAAAAGTCCCAGTTCCTGGGCCTAAGGACAGATTTCATGCCAATGCATCTGTGCCTAAGAGCAGATTTTAGATTTGTGCCTGTGCCCAAGAAAGGACTGGGTGCCAGCTTGTCAAAGCTTCGCTGAGTACAGAGCACCATGCCATGAGTTAGGCTGCTTCTGGTGGTCCCATCTCCTCCAACCCAGACGGAAGTATCTGGTTGAGTACAGTGCTGAAGGGCAGTGTCTTTATTACACATCCCCACATTTGGTTCAGTGGATTAGGCAAGGTTTCTTACTTAATTTCACCCTTGTCAAAATGATTATCAAGCTTATTCCATCTCGGGTTGTATGTTTCTCAGCTTCTAATGGATAATTTTTATGGTTTAGTATTTTTGACCACTAATTCAGTAGACAGTAGTGAGAGGCTTTAAAAACTGTCTTAGAAAACAATCTTTATTCATGTGAAGTAAATACCCGTGTATAGCGGGACCGAAATTAACAGTCTAAATTCCCAGCTGTGTGATTGGGTTTTAACATATCAAATAGATTTACTAAAGCCTAATACAAAATTCCATGGGTGTTAGAATGTTACTTCTGAGAAGCCCTGGGCTAGAATGCTTCAGAAGCTGTGAAATATCTTACTCAGTTTTTCAACTTGCTCACTCTCCTTAATATACCATATTTAGAGTAGAAAAACTGTGTGCATAGTCAAAGAGGCCAAATCGGTGCTTCTAAATTATCTTTCAAAGCTGTCTAATGTTTCTTCTTCAGAAAGGATTGAGACAGAAGGTTTTAAAAGCCAGCTTTTTGCTGGGCGTGGTGGCTCATGCCTGTAATCCTAGCATGGGAGGCTGAGACAGGTGGATCACTCGAGGTCGGGAATTCAAGATCAGCCTGGCCAGCATGGTGAAACCTCATGTCTACTAAAAATACAAAAATTAGTGGGGCGTGGTGGCACATGCTTGTAATCCCAGCTACTGGGGAGGCTGAGGCAGGAGAATTGCCTGAACCCAGGAGGCGGAGGTTGCAGTGAGCCAAAATCATGCCACTGCACCCCAACCTAGGCGAAAGATCAAGACTCTGTCTCCAAAAAAAAAAAAAAAAAAAAAAAAGCCAGCTTTTTCTATTTTCATGTTGGAAACATCTTGGGTGTCACAGACAATGTGAAATTTGGTGTGTATATATGCATACATTTAGAAAACTTACATAGATGTGCTACCATTTATGAGAGACTTATTTTGTAACAGACATTTTACTAAGTGTTCATGTGGTTTATATTGCAAACTATAAATACCTCTTATTCACAAAGTAATGGTGAAGCTCATATAACACTAGCCAAAAGAATATCTCTGTTTCAAACAGAATAGAGAGAGAAAGATGACATTGTTGTGATGAATTTCTGAAAATCTCTTTATCACTTCCAAGACCAAACTTGCTAAAAGCTTCTAGAAGCAGAGTCTAGATTTGTGAATGAACCTCCTGTCATTGAAATATTTGTTTAATGAGACTTTCAGGGGACTTGAAATTTAGGACTGGAAAGAACTTAAAAATTATTGTCCTTCTTATTTTAGTAATGAGGAAATAGAAGATGTGAGTCACTTGCTCATTTATTTATTTATTGATGATATATTTATGATTGATGATAATTCCAATGCATTTACTGATAGGTAGAAAACTGAGGGAGGATGGAGGCTGATTATCCTCTTTATAGGTCTGTACATTAAAAATATTGCATTGCCTCCTTTCTTTAAACATAAGATTAAATGAAAACAATACTAAATTATACTATAAATATATAAAGATGTAGATGTCTAATCAAGTCCTGAAGATGTCTAATCAAGTCCTAACCCTTATGACTATTTATATGGTGTTATTTAAAAATATTAAATATTAAGTTATTTTCTTAAAACATTATTAGGAGAGGACTTTCCCCTATTTCATTGTGCTTTATGCCCAAGTTTGCTCTTTTCATTCAATTACCAAGTCCTGGGAAAAATCAAGAGTTGTATTTTGGTATGTTGTGTTTGAGATGCATATAAAACCGCCAAGAAATGTCAAGGTGGCAGTTGGATACTGTAGGGGCACAGAGGTAGAATAGATATATTAACTAGGGAGATGTGAACAAATAGATGGTTTTAAAAGCTATATAAATAGATGAGATCATCCAAAGAAATGGGTGAAGAGCCAGGTAGAATCTAACGTTTCTAACATTTCAGATGAGGAAGAGCAAAAGGAGAGTGAAATGGAGTGGCCAGACTAGGAGATGATGTCAGGGAAGCTAGGAGGAGAATAATTTGATAATAGGATAGTGTACAGCTGTGTCAGCACTTCCGTGTGGTCGGTTCGATGATGTCAGAGAACTGCGTGTTGTTATTGCCCTTAGGATGAAGGAGTTTCAGGTTATGGTTGAGATGGAAGTTGATTGAGAGTTAATGGGAGATGAAGAAATAGAAATGAGGTATGTAGAAACATTGGAAAACTGGTTGTGAAGGAGAGGAGAGAATTAGGTTAATAATTGGAAGGGGTTGTTGGATCAGAGGGTGTTTTCTTTTAGTTTATTTTTAAGAATGAATGATAATGGTGCATATTCTCATAAGAGGAAAGACCCCACAGGAAAGAAAGTTTGGTTGATGCAGAAGAGAAAAGGCATAACTTCAGGAGGAAAGTTCTTGAAAGGGTGAGGAGGAATGTGATTCAGAGCAGAAAGGTCAAAGAAGCTGAGAAATTCCTGTCTAATGCTTAAGTATTGGGAGAACGTGTATCTTAAGACATTCATCTTTTTACTCACCTGAGCCAACTTCCTTGTATGAAAACTTTTTCTTAATCAGAACATACAGATTGCTCTGAGAAATAATAATTTTATAGTATGAATACTAGTAAGATACTAGAATACTTGAATACTAGTAAGTGGTCAAGTATCCAAAGCGAAGATCTGAAGAGAAAGGATACAGCATTTATGCCAGGAAGATGCACCTGGAAAGTCAATGATGTGCCTGAGTTACTCCATCTTCCTGGGAGGAAGCCAGGAAAGCAATGAAGCCCAGGAGGAGGTCTGAGGGCAAGAGACCAAAGAGAAGACCTCAGAGAGTCACATAGAAGAGGGCAGGTTAGCATTAGGAGACTGCTGAACACCCTCTAGTAGCCAGCATCATAGAGTTTTGTGGGAGCTTAGATGATACCTACTTGTTTGTCTGTTTGTCTGAGATGGAGTTTCGCTCTGTCACCCAGGCTGGAGTGCAATGGCGCGATCTTGGCTCACTGCCACCTCTGCCTCCTGGGTTCAAGCAATTCTCCTGCCTCAGCCTCCTGAGTAGCTGGGATTATAGGTGCACGACACCATGGCTGGCTAATTTTTGTATTTTTAGTAGAGACAGGGTTTCACCATGTTGGTCAGGCTGGTCTCAAACTCCTGACCTCATGATCTGCCCACCTCAGCCTCCCAAAGTGCTGGGTTAACAGGCGTGAGCCATTGTGCCCGGCAGGACTATACCTACTTATAATAATAGCTCACATTTATTGAGCACTTGCAGGCATTTGTTTAAATGCGCTACACATAATCAATTCATGTTGTTTCATTCAAGAAACCATGTGCACTAGGAAGTTATTTCTCCATTATTTAGACGAGGAAACTGAAGCACCTCACAAGTCAGAGGTGCTTAGGTAACTTTCCCCAAATCATGCAGCTATTAAGTGGGATCAGATATTCAAATTTAAGCAGTCCAGCTTCAGCGCTCCATTCTACGCACTATTGCAAATGGCTAGAGAGGAGTTTTCAACCGTGCAGGTGATCACTGCATGGCTGGAGAGTTGTTGCTGGCTGCTGACTGGCAGCTCAGTTGGAAGCTGTTCAACCAGGAGCCTTGGTTCCTGCCCACATAGGTCTCCTGGGAATACTGGTGCGTCCTCACAGCATTGTGGATGCGTTCCAATAGTGAGCGTTCCAAGAGGCCTGAGTGAAAGGGTAACAGGTTTCTTGTGACCTAGTCTCACTTCTGCCATAGCAAATTGGTGGTCATTGAAGCCAGTCCACGTTCAAGGAAAGTGGAACTAGACTTTACCTCTCAGCGGATGAGTAGCAAAGAAATCATTTATTTTGCCACAGGCAGCTTTTTGAATTTTGTAATTCTCTGTGATTTTTTTTCTAATTTTAATTCAGTACTCTCCTTCATATCTGATTTTGCATATGTAAGTTTGTATTCCTTCTCTTGTAGAAAGTCCTCAAATTATATAAGGTTGAAGCTCTAATGGGAAATGCTGATGTCATCTCACAAGTCAGAGGTAAACAGTTTAGAGGCTGCATGACTTAAGTTCAGAGAATTACTCTTGCTTTTATTATTTTTTTTAGTTTAGACTTGAATTTTTCCCAGTGGCTCTGGGATCATCTAGGGGGTAGATAATCTAGTATTATATGCCCTGTTCTGGGAGGCCTGTGAATGGAGTGTGTCATTACCTCTGAGAATAAATTCCATCTTTTAGGCTGGAGTGCAATGGCGTGATCTTGGCTCACTGCAACCTCTGCCTCCTGGGCTCAAGTGATTCTCCTGCCTCAACCTCCTGAGTAGCTGGGATTACAGGCACCTGCCACCAGGCCCAGCTAATTTTTGTATTTTTAGTAGAGACAGGGTTTTACCATGTTGACCAGACTGGTCTCGAACTCCTGACCTCAGGTGATGTACCCACCTTGGCCTCCCAAAGTGCTAGAATTACAGGGTTGAGCCACTGTGCCTGGCCGACATTGCATATTGAGATATGTTTTTTCTACTCATGTTTATTTTCTGCTACCTAAAAGAAGAGAATGAACACACTGGTCAGAGATATATGACATACCCTTGATTTTTGCTTATTTATTTATTTATTTATTTATGTCTTTTTAGTTATTTTTTTCCTTTTTTGTGGAGAATCGGGTCTCACTATATTGCACAGGCAGGTCTCAAATTCCTGGGCTCAAGCTATCCTCCTGCCTCTGCCTCCCTAAGAGCTGGGATTTACAAGTGTGAGCCGCTGTACCCGGCCATACCCTTGATTTTCTAAACAGAGCTGCTTCCATAGTATCTACCAAATTAAAGCAAAACGATTGCATTTTGATTTCTCAGTACCCAACAAGGGGAAGGAGAAACTAGGAGGGCAACTTTCAAGGTAGAAACAATTTTCTCCTTCCTTGAATGAAATCGACATTATGTTCAGAGTGACAACAAAGAATAGAACTAAAATGATCCATACACTTTCCAGGAGCATTCTAGATAGGTTGTAACGTCAAAAATCAAATACATATGAGAGCATATTGAGCAGTCATTAACATCATTATACCCAAATTCCTGAGCCGTAGGTATGGCCCATCATGGCGGTATAAAAACAGTCTGGCAAACTATCATTACATGGACTATTGCATTCTGAATATGCGCACTAAAATGGACTGGTAACCTGTCCCTGAAGTTCAAGGCGCCTTGGACTACCTGCCCTGGAGACATTGGAGGTCACTTCTGGACTTGAGGAGTCAGAATGAGTAAACACATATGGCCAAAGGAGATCAAGAAAAAAATTGACTTCATCTCCCTGTATGTGACAAAGGGGTGGAGTATTCATTTGAAAACTGCCCAAACGTATTTCTGGGGCCTCTGCCAGTTTTCAGTGTTTAATGGAGAAGGTAATTGGGGGATATAAATTACCTGGAGGCATCTCTCTATTTAGGTGACATAATCATTTTCGGCAGGATTCTGGGAAAGCCAGAGTAAAGACTTAAAGTTAGGAAGGGCAGGGTTGATCATGACCCTTGGTAAGTACAAATGCTGACAAATCTTCATGAATTATGATATAAAGACACAGTGCAGAGTGAATACTGTTTCTGGAAAAAAATAACTGTTAGTCCAAATGACATCAAATTTAAGTTTCTTTGAGGTGAGTGATGAACAGAGTAGACTATGAAGGGTATTCTGTAATTGTTAAGCCATTAACAACTTCGCAGATTGTCCTATCAGGAGAGGACTAAGGCCAGCAAAGGTGCAAGACGCACAGCTAATGGCCATGTGACCTCTCCAACTTTTCAGCCTGCTTGACAGCCTGAAACCAGGCAGTGAAAGGCAGTTGGGGAAACTTAACTTGGCCTTCACGAACCCTGCTATGCCTTTGTTAGTTGTAGGGATGTCAAAATCAAGGCCTAGGAGCTGTTATGTCCAATCGAAGAAGGGAAACAAGCCAGGGTATTCACTAGCCATTGTTTGTTGGATTGCAACCTCATACACTACTCATACCTTGGTAATTTCTAGCCCTAAGATGGACCACTACTGACAAATTTTAGGGATATATAAATGGAGTGGCTTTGAGATATGAATGAATAGCAATGTTCTTAAATTCATGCTCATCTAGACCTAACCAGGCACCACAGTGAGTGGTTGATCTAGCTGACATATTTAGTGTTTATTATAAATATGGCCTCAGCATCAAGATATGTGGGTACCCATCCCTAAGGATTCTTTATATACGATGGTAAGAGTATTGCTCAAAAGGAGTCAAAGCAATTTATGATTCAGAAAGGACGGGAGGTTCTCTTGAAGGACTCATGGCCAAAATTTTAGTGTTCCTTCTAATACAAGTGATATATTGTTCTAGTTTTCATTTACTTGCTCTTTTAAAAAAATGTTTATTATTACAGATATATGTGTGTGATGTAGAAAACTAATACAGGTAGGAGAAAAATACACCTTAACATTCCCCCCTCCTGGACATCCCCGTTGTAATACCTTAGTGCCTTTCCTTTGAGAGCTTTCTCTGTGCATGTAATATGTACATATACAGATTCATACATATGTATTACATATATATATATATATATATACACACACACACACAAAATACACTCATACTGTTAGTACCTGCTTTATGTATGATGTGTAGAAATAATTTCAAACTTACAGAAAAGTTACAATACTAAAAATAGTACAAATAACACTCATATGCTTTTCCCCCACATTCATCAATTATTAACATTTGACTCTATTTGCTTTATCATTTGTGATACCTGTTTAGATTTTTTTCATTTAAACCATTCAAGGGTAAGCTTTATATATCATGGCACCTTGCCCTTCTTTTTTTAATATTTTAATTTTTTATTTAAAAAGATGTAGAGACTGGGTCTCACTATACTGTCCAGGCTGGTCTTGAGCTCCTGGCCTCAAGCAATCCTCCTGTCTCAGCCTCCAAAAGTGTTAGGACAGGTGTGAGCCACTGCATTCAGCTCCTTAAATACTTCCACTCTGTGGCTAGGTTTTCTTCCAGGGATTTTATCCATTGTGGAATACAGTGTGGTGATTCCTCAAGGATTTAGAACCAGGAATTCCATTTGACCCAGCAATCCCATTACTGGGTATATACCCAAAGGATTCTAAATCATTCTACTATAAAGACTCATGCACACGTATGTTTATTGCAGCACTATTCATGGTAGCAAAGACTTGGAACCAACCCAAATGCCCATTAATGATAGACTGGATTAAGAAAATGATAGACTGGATTAAGAAACCATGAAATACTATGCAGCCATAAAAAGGATGAGTTCATGTCCTTCGCAGGGACATGGATGAAGCTGGAAACCATCCTTCTTAGCAAACTAACACAGGAACAGAAAACCAAACACTGCATTTTCTCACTCATAAGTGGCAGTTGAGCAATGAGAACACATGGTCACAGGGAGGGGAATATCACACACCAGGGCCTGTCAGGGGCTAGAGGGGTAGGGGAGGGATAGTATTAGGAGAAACACCCAATGTAGATGACGGGTTGATGGGTGCTGCAAGCACCATGGCACGTGTGTACCTATGTAACAAACCTGCACGTTCTTCACATGTATCCCAGAAGTTAGTATAACAATAATAATAAAATGCTTCCACTGCATTCAGCTCCTTAAATACTTCTGAGGATATTTTCTAAGACTCCCTGTTTCTAAGAGGCCTAGATTGTAGGTAATTTGGATTACTGGAGGAAGGAAAATACTTTGGGTTTTATCTAGAATTGAGATAAGACGCTGGATGACATTAAGTTCAAAAGCAAGTCTGGCATTCCTTGCATCCAGCAAAGAGCCTGCCTCTGCTGACTGCTTTCTAGGTCTACTCAAAGCAGACTAGTCCATAGAAACCCATGCCTGGACTTTTCTGACCTTGCTGGTACCTATAATCGGATCTAGTTACCTGGGTTTTTTATAACCTGCTATTTTTATCTGAGAAAAGATTATAAACATGAGTATTTAAAGCCCAGGACTTTCCAACTTCCCTTCTTAAAAACTAAATCTTTCGCAGCCTCTAGACAAGGCATGATCTAGAAACCTTGCTTGAAAAGAAAGAGGAAGGACAGATTTGCTTTGGGTGGTGAAAGAAGGAAAAAAGAGTAGTAAGGAAGGAAGAAAGGGAGGGAGGTAAGGAGACACAAAGCATCTACAGTACATGTAATTTCTAATTTTTCTTGAATCAGCACTGTGCTTTCTACTCTAATATCAAATGCTGTGACTTCCCAAAAAGTCAGTTTCACAAAAGTAAATTAATAATTCTTAAGCCAAATGGAAATAGCTTTGATTACTGTGCTCCTACTCATTTCTGATGGTGGCAGTAATCAGAAGCTACAGAATAAAAGGTTCAGATTCTCCTGCTGTAGACAATAAGGCTGAGGACAATGCTGCGCATCCATGAAGGTGGTAAATTAAACTTTGATGTTTTAACTTCCAGTGTTACAGTCACCCATTTACACTGTTCTGTTTCTAATGAGCCCTGATTATTTTAAATACAGAGAAGTTCTACTCTTTTACAATGCTGAGCACACTACTCAATGTCTTGTATTCACGGTATCACGGCTGGTAGAAATGAAAAAGCCCAATTAGGTCATCTTGTCCTCTTCCTGGGGACAGGACTGTGTCTATTCAATTGCAATGACTCAGCTGATGAAAATTTCACTGTGGGCTGAGAACTGATTGTAGAACTCAGCCTGCAGTAGAAATCAGGCTGAATGGGATGATGGAATGGATTTATTAAAAAAAAAAATCCAAGCAGAATAAGACGGAGAGCAGGAAAGCAGCGGAGAACTAGATGACCTGCAGCATCACAACACGGTGAGCGACTGTTAGAGGTCATCATTCATCTGCGGACAGGCCTGATGGATCTAGTCTAAGCATAGCTGGAAAATATTGCACACCTACCTTAAAAAGGCTTTTTAACAGCTGAATTCCCTTAAGTCAGTTTTCTTTTGTTTCATTCTCATGGCTAAATAAAAATCAGTACATAAATAAAAAAGTCTGGTAGAGGATGGGTTTTTCTTTAAAACATGGGACATTTTTGCTCCCTGATATTTCAGCAG
The DNA here is from genome assembly GCA_031835075.1 of Saguinus oedipus. Taxonomy (NCBI): domain Eukaryota; kingdom Metazoa; phylum Chordata; class Mammalia; order Primates; family Cebidae; genus Saguinus; species Saguinus oedipus. The sequence goes on along the minus strand of CM063184.1, from coordinate 93,270,762 downwards.
CTTTCCATGACTTCATCTTCTGCTTTGTAACCTGGCAGATCGTTAGAAACTTATTGTCCCATCCAATCTGATGGAGACCCCTTAGGCTTCACATCTCAGCTTATTCGGTTACCTCTGTAACTCAACTCCTCTCTCTGTGGCTAGTACACTGACCTGCTTCCTGTTTTTCAGACAGCAGAGGGAATTTCCTGCCCCAGTGCCTTTGCACAGGCTTGGGTTCTTCTTCAAATATAGGCCTCACATCCTCAGGCCACTTCTTTCAGGTCCTTACTCATATTCTTGGTGAGGTCTTTCTGGAAACTTTATTTAAAATTTTAATCTTCCTCTTTAATACGCACAATCAGGAACATTCTATTGTACAGAAGAAGGTGTTGCCCCATAAAAATATAATTAAAAAATATCTAATATATACAATCCCTTTTTCTTGTGTTATTTTTTCTCCTTAATACTTATCACATTCCAACCCAGAATTTACATTTATGTTATTATCTATTTCTCTGCTCCTCTATGCTAGACTTTAATAAGCTCCAGGAGGGTAGAAATATTTATCCTTCTCCTTTCTGTTCCATTTTTCGGAATCTGTAAGACTGGCTGACATTCAGTAAATGTTTATTAAATAAATGAATGTATGGATAAAGTTAGCTTTTGAGGAGAGGAGTATATCAGGGCCTCCATGGCTTGAAGGACTTTTTCAACACCAACTCAATGAATTCCCATACTTCAGCTTCACCACTCTCTTGTTGTACTTAAGATTAGAAAACCCTTGCAGAGCAATTCAATTTGAAACCCCAAGCTTTTACAACAAAACATGCTACCTAAAGGAACAGATTCTCATTGAGGATTCCAGGGTCTTGATCTGGGGGCATGGGCACGATAAAAGAGATGGTTTGACTCCCAAAATTTGGGCAAAAGAAAAAGTAATCTATACAATTTGAGATTTTATAACTAGAAAACTTTTTAGATATTTATTTCGGATTCTAACAATTGGCACAATGATACAAGTACGAGGATAATCTATTAATTTTCTCGACATCTATTTACATAGTGTAATTTTAACCCAGCCACACTGACTGAGTTAATTCATATTCTTTCCTAGGAGCTTCAGTCTCTGGAAAATAGACTGAATGTCTCTGTCAGCCTCTTTCCCCTTTGAGTTGTATGAATTCATTGCATATTTTCTAAAATAAAAGGAAATGTATAGACTTTTAACTAAAATAAAAGGAAATGTATAGACCGGTATCAAGGCCCCAGACTCCTATTTTCCTGTTTTACCACCCGCAGCACATGACTTAAGTATACCCCATAGCTTAAGTACACCTTATAACTCAAGGTGGCTTCTAGAGCTTCAGCTATCGCAGTTGAGTTCCAGGCTGGAAGCAGAAAGAAGAAAATATTCATTCCTTCCCCTTTAAGAAGACTTCTTGGAAGTCTCACGTATTTACTCCCATCTCACTGGCCAGAAATTAGTCACATTATTATTACTCAGAATGTAGATTTTTAACTGGGTGTGCTGCCCCCCACTTCCCCAAAAATAGGGTTTTTGATAGAAAGAAGTCTTACAGTTTTAAGGCCAGCTCAAATGCCTTCATGCTTTTCTAACATTTCCACGCAGAGGAGGTTCCTCTCATGCTTACCTAACGTTTGGTTTTCATTATTGATAGATGGATGGATGGATAGATAGGTATCAACCGATAAATTCAGGTACCAGCACACACACGTGCACGCACACAGACATACACACACACGTATATGTAAACACTTCTGTTTTCCTTATCAAAGAAGCTCCTTATAAATAGAGATTATGGCTTACTCAACTTTTTATCTTAGCACTGAGCGTGGAATAGGCCTTGATAAATGTTTATTGAATAAATGCATTGATGCTTAAGTAAATAAACCATGAGTTTTGAGATCCTTGAATAAATTGCAGCTTATGTCACTGATAAAATTTGGGCCTTATTTTGTCTTAGTGTTGAAGACCTTGTTAACTCAAAATGTCTGAGACAGGTCTCAGGCAATTTAGGAAGCTTATTTTGCCAAAGTTAAGGACTCACGCCAGTGACAGCCTCAGGAGGTCCTAATGACATGTGCCCAAGGTGGCCAGGGCACAGCTTGCTTTTATACATTTTAGGGAGACATGAGATATCGATCAATATATGTGAGATGTACATTGGTTCTGCCCGGAAAGGCGGGACAGCTTGAAGCAGGGGAGGGGTTTCCAGGTCACAGGTAGGTGAGAGAATGTTGCATTCTTCTGAGTTTCTGATTAGCCTTTCAGGCAATTAGACATGCGTTTATCTCAGTGAGTGGAGGGACGACTTTGAACAGAATGGAAGGTAGCTTTGCCTTAACCAGTTCCCAGCTCGATTTTTCCCTTTAGTGTAGTGATTTTGGAACAGAATGGAAGGTAGCTTTGCCTTAACCAGTTCCCAGCTCGATTTTTCCCTTTAGTGTAGTGATTTTGGTGTCCCAAATCTATTTTCCTTTCACAACCTGAAGTGGGGTAAATCTTCCAGTCAGTGTCTCTTCAAGCTAGTGTTCTGGTGGTTCCTGGCTTTAACACCACCAAAAAGGTGACTGAGGTCCAAAATTCAGCCCTTGCTCTACCCTCCATGTCCTGTTCCTGGAGAGGGGCTGCATCGGCCTGGAGAGCACACTTTTTCTATTTGCCCATTGTAGCACTTGCCCATGGTGGTGTCTAAAAGGCTGCCGAGGTTCTTAACCAGCGAGTGATGGTCTGTCTGACCGATCAGTGGGCTACAGAGCTGCAGGAAGGCACAGAAAATGCACAGCACACTGACCTTCAGAAGCAGGAGGCTTACTTAATTATCCCACCTTTTTCTCTGCTTTTTCCTTTTGCTTTCACTTACATACCCTTTATTGACATTTCAACTTCCAGAACACAGAGCCTCCCAAACATTAAAGAACTGGGATTTAGGCCGGGCATGGTGGCTCAAGCCTATAATCCCAGCACTTTGGGAGGCTGTGACAGGTGGATCTCTTGAGGTCAGGAGTTTGAGACCAGCCTGGCCAACATGGCAAAACCCTGTCCCTACTAAAATACAAAATTAAACTGGGTGTGGTGGTGGGTGCCTGTAATCCCAGCAACTTGGGAGGCTGAGGCAGTAAAAACACTTGAACCCAGGAGGCAGAGGTTGCAGTGAGCCGGGATCGCGCCATTGCACTGCAGCCTGGGTGACAGAGCAAGACCCTGTCTCCAAGAAAAAAAAAGTACTGGGGTTTATAATCTTCATTTGGAGGAGACAGAAATTTAAATGGAGAAGGAATGTGTCTGTAGACACATGGGGTAACTGAACTTAGGTTGCAAATGATTCCTTGCAGAAAGGATATTTAGGGGCATAGAGGACAGCTGGAGAACTTAAGGACAGAGAGGCAAATGCAGAGGAATGGAGGATCTCATATAGGGGCATGTTGTCCAGCCTGCACTGCTGAGAGAAGAAAGGGCTTTCTGCATTACTCTGCTCCTGCGTGGGTGGCATTCACACCACTGTGAATCCCGTTGTATTAGTGGAGTTGTTGAGTCCTGTGGGCTCTTGATTCCAGAAAGCTGCCCCCTCCAGTAAGGGTATCATGTGTATCTTATGAGCTATGATGCTTGGGATTGGTTTCCCATCAACACCTGAAGATCTTCCACAGCCCTTCCCTGGGCCCCGTATGTGCAAAATGTGACAATCAGAGTTACTTATCACCAGCACCGTCCTTTCCAGGCTGCGGATCAATTTTCTTTTCTCCAGATGGCTGTCATAGGCAGCCAAAGAGAGGACTGGGCTGGCCATCTGCTTCCTGTTGCCTTTTCAAGCTGGCTAGCCACTCAGTGAGGCTGGCAAAGCCCAAGGCACCAGCTGTCAGTCTGGGCTGCCCTTGCCTGGCTTTGCACCTTGCCACACTAGGCACCGTAGGGCAGGGGCCATGCTGAAATCAGTGTTTGACACTCAGAAGGCGGGATGCTTTCCTTCCAAACCATGCCAGCCAGTTTCTCTGATGGCAAACATAAAAGACGCCTGTCCTGGAACTTCCTCTAAGAATGAGTTTCCACTGACTTCATAGTTGTCTAACGGGGATGACTCTGAGGAGGGGAAAGGCAGTGCTTGTGGTCAACAGACAGAACAGAATGTGACATAATTCTGTCACATAAATCATGTCATGATTTAATTAGAATTTCCAATTCACACTCCCATGGTTGTTTTTTTCTATTCTTTCTAATTATATGTTTATTTATTTACAATGACAAATTAATTATGTGCTTATTGAAGAAAATCTGTAAAGTGTAGCTGGAAATTAAAAAAAAAGAATCACCTATAATTCCATGACCCATAGAGACAACTGCTATTTATTTTTTCAGATATCTCTTCAGTTTTTTTTCCTCCTAAAAAAGTTGAGATCACACTATTTTGAGTTTGTGGCTTAATATTGCAGTACAAAATATTTTAAGCTTTAGTAAATAAAAACAAAAAATCTCTATAAAATATATTTGATGACTAATATTACAATGCATGGCATCTTAATTCACTTAACTATTTTCTAATTGTTGGACACTAAATTTTTTTTTACAACTTTTTACTATTTTACATAATTCTGTAATGAACATCTGTGCATAAAACTTATTTTAGATTATGTCCTTAGAGTCATTTTCCTAATGCAGAATGACTCCACAGATTTTTAAAATATTTACTATTTTGCCAAATTGCTAAAAAAAAACACCAGGTGTGCCAAATTCATAGTTCCTACAACAATGAGTCCTTCCTTCCTCTCTCTTTCCCTCCCTCCCTTCCTCCATTCTTCCTTTCTTCCTTCCTTTTTTCCCTTCCTTCCTCCTCCTTTCCTATCTTCCTTTCTTTTCTTTTTGAAATTTCTGTTGATTTGGTGCATTTTTCCATCTCAAAAGTGCAAAAACTAAAGGGTACATGTGGGGATAGGCACTAAGTCGGGTACCCTATACCAGACACTTGTTTCTGCCAAGTTCCAAGTAGTGGATCCGGGAGTATAATGTGAGCACTGATTCAGCAGTAAGGATGTGTAAGGATGAATCTCAGTGTTCCTGACAGGGATCCACTGTGGTCAGAGCTCCAGAGAGTGCTCCCCTTTGAATAATGTTCATGTCCATTAACCAACTCTGTTGGGGGTCACTGATGGCCCTGGGTCTTTAATGGCTTCCTGGAGGCCAGGTGGTCCCACCTACAGAGAGTAGCACAAGTCCTCTACAGAGTGGTGAGGCTGCATGCGCCAAGTTGGGTATGGTGGTTGGCTGTCAGATAGAGCTTCACCAGGAGAGCTTGGAGTCCTGCTGGGAGGCTGAGCTGCTTCCACGGGCCCTGTGGTGAGAGGCCAGCACATCGCTCTTTGTGCACTTGAGTTAGTGGTCTGAAGCACCCAGTGGTGGTGATGTAATATCATATTACACCCTTGTCATACCATCCATCATAGCCTGTTCTTTTTCCTTAGTTCTACCATTGCTGAGCCCTCAACTTTCCCACTGATTAATATAGCTTTGCCCTCAAGTTTCCCACTGATTAGTATAGCTTTGCCACCAGCAACCCTGTTGAAATCTGTACCCTCTCTCCCTTCCTATTTGTCAGATCAGATCATGCTGACTTCTTGGGCCACCTCCAATCCCACTCCTTCAAGTAATGCATCCCAGTATTTCTGGACTGCATTTGTCTCTCTTTGCTGTATTTCCATAGTTTAAAAATTATTACTGAGGCAAAATATTTTGGTATTTGATCACTTACTACGTTGTATTTTCTCTGAATTTGTCTATATAGGCAAGTCTTGCGGCCTTAACAATGTCACCGTTTTTTTTTTTTTTTTATTTGAGATGAAGTCTCACTCTGTTGCCCAAGCTGGAGTGCAATGGTGCGGTCTCACCTCACTGCAACCTCTGCCTCCCGGGTTTAAGCAATTCTCCTGTATCTGCCTCCTGAGTAGCTGGGATTATAGGCATGCGCCACCATGTCTGGCTAATACTTGTATTTTTAGTAGAGATGGGGTTTCATGATGTTGGCCAGGCTGGTCTTGAACTCCTGACCTCAGGTGATCCACCTGCACCAGCCTCCCAAAGTGCTGGTATTACAGGTGTGAGCCACCATGCCCAGCCCAGTGTCACACAGTTTTTAAAAAGAGAGATTTTAGTCTTTGTATTATAACTCTAGTCCACATCTTTCCCTTGAGTTCCAGAGTCATGATAAACTATCTAGTTGATATCACTCCATGGGCATCACACAACTCAAACTTCGACCTACTCAAACTTGAATCTGTTGCAGTTTCCCTATTCAGACTGACATCCTTATTACATTTCCACCAATAACTAATCTAAAATTTATGTTTATTAGATCTGTCCTGATCTAAACTGGTCTATTCATATCCGTTTTGGATCCCATCCAGTTCTAGACTACAACTAAAGTGACCCTGACAAAATCTACATTTGATCATGTCATGTTCTACTCTCCTGCACAGCTGATTTTAAATTTGTGAATGACTTCTTTTTTACAAAATTGTTATTGTGGTAAACCATATATAACATAAAACTTGTCACTTTAACAATTTTTTTCTTTTTGAGACAGAGTTTCACTGTTGTTGCCCAGGCTGGAGTGCAATGGCAAGATCTCAGCTCAACCTCCACCTCCCGAGTTCAAGTCATTCTTCTCCCTCAGCCTCTCGAGTAGCTGGGATTACAGGCATGCACCACCAAGCAGGCTAATTTTGTATTTTTAGTAGGGACAGGATTTCTCCATGTTGGTCAGGCTAGTCTTGAACTCCCAACCTCAGGTGCTCCACCCACCTCAGCCTCCCAAAATGCTGGGATCACAGGCGTGAGCCACTGTGCCTGGTTGCACACTTCTTAATCTGGCCTATAAGGTTCTGCATAATCTGGTCCCTTCACCTCATTCTCAGCATCCTCTGCTCTCTGAGCTCCCTCTCTCTTCTTTGGAGTCTTCACACTTGCATGCTTCCTTCCTGCATCAGCGCCTCGGCACGGGCTGTTTCATCTGCCAGTGACCCTCTCCCCTCCTGCATTTCACCAGTTAACTCTTTTATTCCTTCAGAGCTTCATTTAAGTGTTGTTTTTCCTCAAGGAAGCCTTTTCTGACCAACTCCATGAGTTCATGCTCCTATTATAGGATTTCAGAACAACACATCTTTATTATACTTGGTTGTTCTTACAAAAGTTCACATTGACATGTATTTGTCTTTCTAGATTTTAAGTTACACGTGGACAGGGTTTGTGGTTTGGCATTTTGTTTTGTCTTGACTGGTTTTAAAGAGACAAGATCTCATTGTGTGGATCACACTGGAGTGTAGAGGCTGTTTACAGGCATGATCAAAGTCCACTACAGCCTCAAACTCCTGGGCTCAAGTAATCCTCTTGCCTCAGCCTCCTGGGTAGCTGAGACTACAGACTTACATGACCATGCTTGGCCAATGAACGATTAATGGTGAATGGCACTTGGTAGATGCTCAGTAAAGGTTTATTAAAGGTGTAGAGACTGTTCACAGAAATAGATTTGTTTCCTATATCCATCATAGATCTTACAATAGTCTTTGGCACATATCATAAACTCATTAAAATGCGTTCACCTCCAACTTCAAATTAGCCAAGTTCCATTTTATGCTGAAATAACAAGGTGTTGAATTTCAAAAGAAGAAAAACACAAAGTTTATAGAATGTAAGAGGCAATAACAACCCCAAAGTCTTTAGAGACAGTTGTGACTTCATATCCGCTGTGTGAAACATCCTGTGTAGTGATAAAGACCGTTCCTCCAGAGGTTAAATACCAAGTTAGCATATGACCCATCAATTCCATTCCTAGTTATACACCCAAAAGCAATGAAAGCCTGTACATGAATGTTTGCAGAAGCATGATTTATAACAGGAAAAGCTGAAAACAATGCAAATGTTCTTCAACTGATGAATGGGCAAATAAAATGTGGTGTATCCAGACAATAAAATATTTGATAAAAAAGAAATGGAGTGCTGATACATGCTACGACATGGATGAATCAAAGACCACATACGGTATGATTTCAGTCCTCTGAAAGGTTCAGAAGAGCTAATTCAATAGAGAGAAAAAGTAGCTTAGTTGTTTCTTGGGTTTGGGGAGCTGAAGAAAAATGGTGGCAATGGGTATGGAGCTGATTTGGGAGTGGTGAAAATGTTCTAAATTGATCGTAGCGATGGTCACACAACTTCACAAATATGTTAAAAATAAATTATACACTTTACAATGCATTTACAGTGTATACATTATATCTTGATAAAGCTTCTATTTTTTTTTTTTAAAGATGATGAGCTGCAAAGCCAGATTGTCTGGGTTCATCTCAGGACCCCTTTATTTCCTAGTGATAGGGCCTTGTGCAGGTTACTTAATCTCTCTGCCTCTCAGAGATAATGATGATGCCTACCCATTAAGGTTATGGTGACAATTAAACTTGTCAACAGGCATAAAGGGTTTAGGTAACCACCTGGAACATAGCAAATGATCAATACATATAAACTTTTCTTAATGTTATTTTCTTGTTCTAGAGGGATTCATCTGCCCATTCCTAGATCTTCCAACATGTGCATCTGTTTTAACTTACGGTGCCTTGGGGAATGGTTGATATGCTGATGATGGCTTATCTATAGTTTATCTTGTTGACAGCCAGTCTCCCATTCTCCCCTTTCTTAGCAGAAATTTCTCCTTTCCTCTGATTTTAATCTGTAAAATAGATTTCTCATGTTGCTACTACCCTCATCTTTTAAGGTGTAGACCTCTGGAGAAAATTTCTCTTTTCTCAGGGTGGGTTTATCCTCTTTACACAGGAGTGCCCAGCAAGCCAAGTGATGGGTATCCAGAGATAACGCTAAGGGCTGAAACATGTGCATGGGGGACAGGATGGACAGAAATCAGGAAACTGCTGACTAATCAGGAAATAAGTATCCCTGAGTCAGAATGTATTCCACCTGCACCCAACCTTTGCTAGTCTCTTGGCCATCTAGGACAAGCTGGGTAAAGACTGAATAAACTTAGATGAAGATCCATTATTATGCCAATGATGCTATTAGCTAGACATTTTCAGACAGGAAACACTCTCTGTCTTAGAACTTACTTTTACAAGACATAATCCGTCATATTCATTTTCTTGTACTATTTAAACCTCTTTTTCTTCTCGTAAAAATTTAAGCTTCAAAATCTGCCTCCCAGGTTCATGCAATCCTCCCACCTCAGCCTCCCAAATAGATGAGATCACAGGTGCCCACCACCACGCCTGGATAATTTTTTATTTTTAGTAGAGATGGGGTTTCATCATGTTGGCCAGGCTGGTCTCAAATTCCTGACCTCAGGTGACCTGCCTGCCTTGGCCTCCCAGTGTGCTGGGATTACAGGTGTGAGCCACCTTGCCCAGCCTATCTTTTTTTTTTTTTTTTAATTTCTTAAACTGTTACTGGAGACGCCTGGCCAATCTAACTTTGATTTTTAAAATTCTCTTTACAGCTATTTTGTTGAGAGGGAGAGAAGGGTGAGAATCAAAAAGCCCAGTTAGGGCACTGTTTTTGTAATCCTGGAGCATCCCAATTTTATAAGTGTAGGTGACAAGAAATACTTCTGAATATGTTTGGAGTGTAAAGCTAGCAGAATTTGCTGATAGATTCAAAGTGAAATGTGTGAGAAATAGGAGTCAAGAATGACTTAAACAAAAAATAAAAACAAAACTGCTAAAACTGCTATGTCTCCATTTCCAGAGCAGTTGTATAATTTTGTATGTGTACCAGCAATGTATGAATGATTCCCTTTCTTCACATTCTTGCCAGCATTCGGTGTTATCCTCATATTTTATTTTAGCCATTCTGATAGGTATGTAGTAATGTTTCATTGTGATTTTAATGTGCGTTTTCCTAAAAAAAGAAACTAGAGCAAACAAACAGCAACAAAAAAAGAATGACTGAGTCAAGGATTCTTTCTGGGTTGATGTAAATCTTCCGCAATCAGATAGTGGTGAAGGTTGCACAAAACCCACTGAATTGTATACTTAAAAAGAGCGAACTTTGTGGCATGTGAATTTTATCTCAATTAAAAAGACATGATTACAGCACTGCCTTCTTCTTGAACTAGAAAAATCTATTAGCAGTTACCAATGTGGGCAAAACAAGTGGAAGGAAGCAGGATTTTGTGGAATGGGGGGAAGAGAACAGGAATAGTGAATAGGTTAGAGATGCCTAACGGATATCCATTTGAGAACGTTTAGTGCGAGTCGGATATTGGAGTCCAAAAATCCAGGGAAATCTCCAATTTGGAGACAGAAATTTAGACATTGCCAGAATATAGATGGTATTTAAAGCTACAGGCCAGGCTAAAGTCACCTAAGAGAGAGAATGTAAATAGAGAACAGAAGCACTTAGCTTGAGCACTGCAACATTTAGCGTCAAAAAGATTTGAAAAGCAGCAAAAGAGACTGAAAAAGAGGAGCTAGTGAGGCGGGAAGAGAACTTGATGTCCCAGATGCCAATTAAAGAACATATTTTATGAAGCAGAAGTGGCCAATTCTGTCTAATGCTGCCAATGGATCGAGTAAAATAAGAATGGAGAGCTGATCATTGGATTTTACAAACTGTTGATCATGACAAGAACTTTTTTGGTGGTATGGGGGCAAAAAAAAATTGGAGGGTTCATGAATAAATGGGAGGTGAGGATGAGAATTAATGGGTGCAGAGAAATAGTGAAGGGAGGGGGAGAAGAATGTGAGATCCAGAGACGGTTTTTTCCTTTTCTTTCAAAGTGGGAGACATAGCAAGTTTGTAGGCTGATGTGAAACAGCATGTAGAGGGAGTGAGAACTGCTGATGTGGAAGACAGAGGAGAGAATGTAGTGATATTCTTTTTCTTGGTAGCCATATTCTTGAATACAAATGAAGAGGATTGAATCCAGCGATAAGTGAAGGGCTGTCCTCAGATAGGAGTCCAGATAGTTTATATCTTGACTGACTGGAGGAATGTGAGAATACAGGAGCATGGGTACAAGTAGGGTAGGAGATATGCTTGGGACTATGTAGTTTTCTTCTTATCATCTTTATTTTTTTAAGGGAAATAGGAACCAAAGCCACTGGCCAAGAATAAGGGCGGAGAAGTAGATACTGAAAGTTTGTCAAAGGAGAAGATATTAAATGCTTGCCTAGAGAAATGAAAGGAGATTCTGTAAATGTAGTGGACTTTCCTTGGCAGTGCCATGGGCCCATGTGAGAGATTACTGGTCATGAATTTAGAGTGAGATATGTCAGCATAGCTGTGTTTTGATTTTTTTTCCAGCCATAGCACAGGTGCAGACATAGAGCAAACAGAGAGCTGGAGGAATCAGAATTGAGGATTTTTTTTTCAAATAAATTAGAGGAAGGAAGTGTGTGTTGGGAGGGCATTGTAGGTGTACAGAAGGAGGTGTCACAATGATGGACCATGACCTCTAAGCCCCGCAAAGATGGAAGAAAGGAACGGAGTGGAGGGAAGAACAGTGAATAACGGTGAAGGCACTGGATCGTAGAACCAGGGAGAGTCCAAGAATTTTTGGAGTTGGAGTGCTAGAGGCAGTGAGCCAGAAAAACAAGAGAGGGGCAAGTTTGCCATATATAATAGCACACCAACTCTGCTTCATCTGAAGATGTTTAAATCCAGCAGTACAGAACGGCTTAGTAAAAACTCAGGGCATGTGAAAATATCATTCACATGAACTCAAGTGGTGATAGGCAAAGTTGTGAATAAAAAATCCTTTCACACATTTTATAAAAACAGGTAACAACAATGGAATATATGTTATCATTGCTCCGGGGCAAGAAAAGAGCAGTCAGTCGTCTGTTTCTGACTAAAATTGTCAGTGCTTAAAATGTTCCAAGAGTCAATATTTAATTAACAAATTGCCACACTTATTTCACAGATGCCACATATGAGAGAATTAAGTATAGAATGAAGAATTAATGAATCCCTGTTTAGGAAAGCATGGGAATTAATACACACAGCCACCCCCAACCAACCACACATACATACATGCCCTGGTAATGTCAACGGAGGAAATTAAAAAGATTGAAGAGCAGTCACTAAAAAAAAATATCATATCAGAGTATCGAAAGAACATAGTTTACAAAGAGCACAGGACTTTTCTGTGGTTTAAATTTTGAGTACACTAAAATGTTTGACACCCAGTAAGTCTAAAAAAAAAATTGATCAAATTAAATGAAGGAATAAATAAAAGAAAGATGATTAGTCATCTCTCTATTATGCCATTTGTGTATAACAAAATCTTTCCCATTTTGTCCCATGCAGGTTCAATTTGTGGTTGATAATTGGCAATGATGACAGAATGACTGTTCAGAGTAAAGAAGCCTCTCTTTGTTCCTGTGCCACCATTTCTCAGCCAGGCAATGCCTGCAGTTCACTGGACTGATCATTTTCTTTCACACCTTGTGCCTTTGCAAATATTATTTTCTTGTCTGAAAATTGCTTGCTGCCAGCCCTTCATTTTCATCCCCACTAACTCTCACCCACCCTCCCCAGCTTGTTGACTTGGAAATTCCTTCTTTTTTCCCAGCTGCAATTCAAGCAACATCTCTGGGAAGCCTTTTCAACTCTGCCTTAGTTTTTTACGGCCCTGGTTTTTGCATTTCTCCAGATTCACTGGGCTTTATCTGCTTTCTGGGTCTGGGTCATTTGTTCAGTGAAGAACCCCTAACCCATCATCACCACAGCTCTTAACCCTACCACCCTTCTCAGCCTTTTCCGGATGAGGGTTGTACTCTAGCTGGCTCCTTCACACTCACCATGATGGGACTACAAAGACCCTGGTGCCTGGGTCCTGAACCCACTGGGCATCTGAAGTTCAGCTCCCTACAGTGTTCCCAGAGTCTGAGGAAGCACCATGTAGTGAGGCCTGGGCTCTGACTTCCCTGATCCTGGAGAGAATTCTTTTTACAGTATGAGCTTTGACCAATGAGAAACAGGGAGACTCTTACCCCTTCCTCCCCATGCCCTCTCCGTACCCTAACAGACTGTTCTGAAGCACACAGATTTCTATACAACTGTCTGGAGACATCTAGCATGATCAAGACCTCAGCTGTGCCACCTTTGCTTCCCCTCTACTCTCATTCTTGCTGCTCAGTAACACCAGAACTGTGCTCCGGGTTCTCATTTCTCTGTAAGTGTAGAAATCCTCTGTAATCTCCTAGCAGCACAGGCATACCCCTAACCCCAGCTCGAAATCACCTACGTCATGATTGGTAGTTTACTTTAACAGAGACTCTTAAGTGCAGAGGCGCTTTTTTTCCAGTGACTTTATTAGCCCATATTGGGAACATAGTAGGTGACTCAATAAACAATTAATTAATGGCTTTAATATTAAATAATTGTAGAATACATTTAAAACAAAAAGAGCTCTTAGACATTTTTCCTTTAACTCCATATGATATGGAGAAACAGTCTGAGGTCAGGAGAATTCGGGGAATTTCCAGAGTAGCCAGACTAGAGATGGCGTATTGGTTTCCTGATCGCACAGCATTATTCTTCTTTGGAAACTGTTATTTCCATTTATGTGAGTGGAAAACATCAGGATCAATCTGACAAACCTCTGGGAACTGCATTTCTCCAGGCTGTCTTGAACCCTTTAGATTAAAATATAAAATTGGGTAACACTAACAATAGAAGACAGTGTTCCTTAGCCTCTGTCCCCATCCTCCACAGAGCCCCTGCTGCCTTTTTTCGTGCATGACTCCAGGTGGTGTCTCACAGGTGACTGCAAACACAGTCCTGCCAGCTCCCATATGGCACCTGTCATGACACTCCTTTTCTTCTTGAATTTCTAACTCAGTGCCCACAGCCAGCCCTTCCTGGACTGCATGTCCACGGGTGTGGCACATCTGCAGGGCCCCGGGTGGCTGCTACTGCCCACCCCACCAGCCCTGACTGCTAATGCTTGCCTAGAGCCCTGTGTCCTTCCCTAGTATTCCTGTGGGCTGGTCAGCTTGTTACTCAAGAGCCACTGTGTAATAACCCCACCACCCTTGCTCCTAAAGTAGCCTAAAATGAGGAAACTGCCCTTCATCAACCCAACTCTAACTTGTTCCAGCAGAGAACATTGCTTCCTGCAGCCTCTGGAATGGCACAGAGTTATCTATTTATTTATTCTTGAATCACAGCTGGAAGCCTCAGATATGAATATCCAGGATTGGTGAAAGAACTCAACAAGTTGACTGAGTGTCATAATTGTGGCACGGAGAGGAGGAAAGGACAGCATACCAAGCTCTTCCACTCACATCATGATCTGCTCCCCGGATGCCAACAGAAGGCCCAACGTTCTGGAGCAGGGGGCAGCTCATGGCCTGCTTTTCTTAGGCCAGTGAGCTCAGAATGGTTTTTTGTTTTGTTTTGTCGTTTTGAGATGGAGTCTCACTGTGTCGCCCAGACTGGAGTGCAGTGGCACAATCTTGGGTCACTGCAACTTCCACCTCCTGGATTCAAATGGTTTTCGTGCCTCAGCCTGCCAAGTATCTGGGATTACTGGCACCCACCACCATGCTCAGCTAATTTTTGTATTTTTAGTTAGAATCAGGATTTCACCACATGTAGGCCAGTCTGGTCTCAAACTTCTGAAAGTCCTGGGATGACAGGCGTGAGCCACCATGCCGAGCCCAAGAATGGATTTTACATCTTTAAATTGTTGTGAAAACAGAACAAAAAACAAACAAAATGCCAGAAACCTATGTTTCATGCAGGCCTAGATATTTACTATGAAATTCTTTATATGAAGAATAAAGTACCCTTGTCCTAGAGGGCAAACAAAATGCCTCTATTGGAAATGTGACAATGCATAATATGAACCATGTAACTGTAAATTATAAATGAGTTCCATTTGCTTTGCACCTGTATTAAAATCTTGAATTTTCCATCGTGATGGGCACCAAAAGCACAGAGGAGTGAGTGTACTCTCTTAATGACTTGTCACTTCCATATCAGACAGTGGTTCTGTCTCCGGCCATTGTGGCCTTGGTCCACCTCTGGTTTTAGTGCCTGACCCTGCACTGGAGAAAGAGTCCATCCTCTCACATCTGTCCCATTATTCTAGACAATTGGGAGCACTGCATATTAGTCTTCCTTTAGGGTAAGAAGCTCCCTCCTCCAGGAATAGAGATCCACAGGCTTGTGTCCAAATAGACTCTTGAGAGTCTTGGGCCACCAGTTCTGCACCTATGCCAAGGAATGAGTGACTCTTTTTTAAAATTATTATTATTCTTTTTTTAATCCAGTAGCATGGTATAGGAATGAGTGATTCTTTTTTTTTTTTTTTTGAGTGAGAACATGTGGTGTTTGGTTTTCTGTTCTTGTGTTAGTTTGCTGAGAATGATGGTTTCTGGCTTCATCCATGTCCTTGCAGAGGACATAAACTCATCCTTTTTATGGCTGCATAGTATTCCATGGTATAAATGTGCCACATTTTCTTTTTTTCTTATTTATTTATTTATTTTTTTTGTAAAGGCATTTGGGCTTGGAAGAGAAGGATTGGAAAAGTGCAGTGATTTGGGGAGTGGAGGAGGGAAAGTGATGGAAGGTGCTTGAGGGCTGGGGTGTAAGTTGGGGACAGATTATGAGATGACCACACACTTTTTTTTTTTCTTTTTTTTTAAAGGAGAGAAGGAGAGGAAGAAAGAGGAAGAAAAAGAGGGAGAGAAAACAGGAATATTGTTTTGTTTATGAATGGGTATTAATAATGGCCAATCAATATTTTGTGTATTTAAAGTGAAGAATGTATATTTTGTGTATTCAAAGTGGAGAGCTCTATAAATACTTAAGTTTACTTGTTGCGAATCTGAGTTCAAGTTCTGGATATCCTTATTAATTTTCTGTCTCGTTGAGTCTAAATCTCTTTATGGGTCTTATGTATCTGGGTGTTAGGATCCTTAGCTCTTATTATTGCATTGATCCTTTTACCACTGTATCTTTGTTGCTTTAAAATCTGTTTTATCAAATGCGTGAATTGCAACTCCTGTTTTTTGTTTGTTTATTTATTTTTGCTCTCCATTTGGTTGGTAAATCTTTCTCCAACCCTTTGTTTTGAGTCTTTGTGTATCTTTGGATATAAAATGGGTCTGGATGTAGTATACCGTTAGTATTTGGCTGTTTCTTTTGATTGGGGGATTTAGTCAATTTAGAGTTACTGCCATTTGATGTTAACTGGCTATTTTATCCATTCGTTGATGTAAATTCTTCTTTATGTTGATGCTCTTTATTTTTTGGTATATTTTTAGAAAGGCTAATACTGGTTGTTCCTTTCTGTGTGTAATACTTCTTTCAGAAGTTTTTGTAAAGCAGGCCTGGTGGTAATAAAATCTCTGAGTACTTGCTTGTTCATAAAAGATTTTATTTTTCCTTCAATTGTGAAGCTTAGTTTGGCAGGATATGAAATTCTGGGCTGAAAGTTCTGTTCTTTAAGGATGTTAAATATTGGCCCCCACTCTCTTCTCACTTGTAGGGTTTCTGCTGAGAGATCTTCTGTAAGTCTGATAGGCTTCCCTTTGTGGGTAACCTGACCTTTCTCTCTGGCTGCCCTTAGTATTTTCTCCTTCGTTTCAACCCTGGTGAATCTAACAATTATGTGCCTTGGGGTTGCTCTTCTCGAGGAATGTCTTTGTGGTGTTCTCTGTATTACCTGGGGTTGAATAGTGTCCTGCTTTGCTAGATTGGGAAAATTCTCCTGGATAATATCCTGAAGAGTATTTTCCAGCTTGGATTCATTCTCTCCATCACATTCAGGTACACCTATCAAACGTAGATTAGGTCTTTTCACATAGTCCCATATTTCTTGGAGACTTTGCTCATTCCTTTTTATCCTTTTTTCTCTATTCTTGTCTTCTCGTTTTATTTCATTAAGTTGGTCTTCAACCTCTGATATCCTTTCTTCTGCTTGATCAATTCGGCTATTCAAACTTGTGCATATTTCACTAAGTTCTCGTGTTGTATTTTTCAACTCCATTAGTTCATTTATATTCCTCTCTATATTGTCCATTCTTTTTAGCATTTCGTCAAACCTTTTTTCAAAGTTCTTAGTTTCTTTACATTGGGTTAGAACAAGTTCTTTCAACTTCCAAAAGTTTCTTATCGTCCACCTTCTGAAGCCTACTTCAGATAATGGAACACAGTGCTTTTCCATCAGGGCTTATTCTGTTGCTGATGAGGAATTGCAATCCCCTGTAGAGGGAGAGGGGTTCTGATTTTGGGTATTCTCGGCCTTTTTAGGCTGTTTTTTTCCCCTTTATTATGAATTTATCCATCTGTTGTCTTTACAATTACCACCTTTCTAATTAGGTTTCCGAGTGGACGTCCAATTTATTGATTCCCAGTGCTGGAATTCGAGCAACCCACTGCGCCGGCCAAAACAGCAGCGATAAGACTGATGGTGCTCTTCTGCCTGGGAATCTCCGGTCTGGCTTCCTTCTTGAGTCCGCAACAAGCGCCTCTGCCTTCCCGGAGCTCCAAACGCCAGTCAGTAGGGGAACCAGTCCCGCTCACTGTGCACGAAGAGCTGCCGCGCCGAGGCCACGGCAAAACTGCTGCGCCGGCCACAAGAGTCGCGCTGGCGACCCGTGGGGCTCCTCCACTGGAAATCTTCTGGTCCGTGAGTGACGAAAATTCATCTGAAAGTGTGGCGTCCTCTCGTTTTCTGGGCTTTCACTGGGAGCTACAATCCCGAGCTGTTAGCGATCAGCCATCTTGGATCTTGGGGAAAATCTTCAGGAATGAGTGATTCTTAAGATAAATACACAGCTCAGACTCAAACTGAGGTCCTCACCACACATAAAATTCAATTTGATTTCTGATTAATTTTGTCTTGATTTGGTTTAGAATAAACCAAAAGTATAAATATTTGCCTCCTATTTGATGCAAACAGATTTTCTTCCAGCCCTGATGTAAATGTAAATTTCAATAAAAATTTCCTAGAAATGGGAGGATGATTATTTTTAGTGTATATTTTCTTTTCCTTTGAAATATAAATTTCTGTGTCCTTTTCAGCTGGTCGTCTTCTAGTTCATCATTGGTAGATAAAGTTTTCATATGCCAAGAAATAATCTAGGGTGCCAGAAATACAACAAAAATTTTTCTATGTGCTATTGGTTTTTTTATTCATTTGAGCTTCTCATTCCATTTCTGGTTTCCAAGTATCAATTAAAACAACAACAAAGTAATATCTACTTTTAACTTAGAAGGAAAAAGCAGCTTCAGCATTAATTCAAACTCCTGTTTTTGATTGATACATTTTATTGATACTAGATTAAACTAGTATAAATTATGAAACAATATCAAAAATATGCTTACATTTATTTATGTATTCATTTTCCCTTCCTTTTTTTGTAAGTGGAATGGGAAAAGGAGTTTCCACAAACAGTGGCACCAGATTCTTGTCTGTTAACTCCTGTGGAATAGTCTTTAATTAGCCAATTTCTTCTCTGGGCCTCAGTTTCTTTTCTTGTACAGCATCAGATTATTATTTATTGATTCTTTCCACAGACGTTCTGAAGAGAGAATGAGATAATGTCTACAGAGTGTTTTATGTTTCGTGGATGAAAGATACTTCGTAGCATTTAAAGACAAGTTTCCCAGAAGAATACAAGGATTCATTCAAGATGGCCCCAGAACCGCCACTGAGAATGCAGACTGGGAAAGTGAGCTGCCTAAGAGGTTAATGACTGTAAACAACTGAAAGCTTTGTAGTATTTGAGTTTTGGTTGAGATATCTCTGTAGCTGTTCTTTTAAATCTTAGCCTATTTTAAATCTTAGGTGAAAGAGGAAATTTGATTTTTTTAAAAAGAATGCTGTTCTAATAAATTGTCAAGTATTCCATACAATGGAATCGTATGTAACTTTTTTTTTTCCTTTTAAAATTTATCAACATACATTTTATGGGGTACCTGTGTGGGAGGCACTGGTTTGTTACATAGATAAACGTGTATCATGGTGGTTTGCTGCACAGATCAAGCGATCACCTATGTATTAAGCCCAGCACTCATTAGCTGTTCTTCCTGATGCTGTCTCCCCATCCTGCCCTGACACCTCACCACGTGTCCAGGTGTTCTCTTCATTAAGCTCCCACTTATAAGTGAGAACATGTGGTTTCTGTTCATGCATAAGTTCGCTGAGGATAATGCCTTCCAGCTCCACCCATGTCTCTGCCAAAGACATGATCTTGGATAGAACTGGATAAAGAAAATGTGGCACATACCACGTGTATGTTCACATTTATATGCACACAACAAAAAATACACATTTTTAAGAACTCAAAAACCATGTGCATTAAACATTGCATTTGGAGAAGGAAAAAGTCTGGGAGTGGAAAAAGGATAAAAGAGGACAAATAGACATTAACAAACAAGAGGTGGCCCTTTCTTAGGCCAATACTGTTGATGTGTCATGATCGGAGAAGTGTGACTAACTCATCCTCTTTTGACAGGTTCCCCTCTCATCCCTTCCAAAGAGAGCATAAGAATCTAATAACCTAGGGAAGTAATGACAGCATTCAGGGGAGGAAACAAAACTTAACAACTGGGTAAGCAGATGCATCAGTGGTAATTATCTTAATCAATCAGAAAAATTGGAAACATCAGTGCTTATAATAGGGGAAAACTAAGAAGTTGATTCTTGCCACAGACAAGAACACCAGATACAACTGGAGGCCTGTGTGCAGGTATTACTGGAAATGGGATTGACTGAAATTCTGCTCAGGAAATAATTAAAACTTTGGATGCCCTCCCCTAACTAGCCATGCAGTCAGGCAGCCTACCCGGCTCACTGTTAAAATAGTGGGTCGGGCGTGGTGGTTCAAGCCTGTAATCCCAGCACTTTGGGAGGCCGAGACAGGCGGATCGTGAGGTCAAGAGATTGAGACCATCCTAGCCAACATGGTGAAACCTTGTCTCTACTGAAAATACAAAAATTAGCTGGGTGTGGTGGCGTGCGCCTGTAGTCCCAGATATTCAGGAGACTAAGGCAGGAGATTCACTTGAACCCAGGAGGCGGAGGTTGCAGTGAGCCGAGATTGTGCCATTGCACTCCAGCCTGGTGACAGTCTTAAAAAAAAAAAGAGCTGGCCAGGCACGGTGGCTTACGCCTATAATCTCAGCACTTTGGGAGGCCGAGGTGGGTGGATCACGAGGTCAAGAGATCGAGACCATCCTGGTCAACATGGTGAAACCCCGTCTCTACTAAAAATACAAAAAATTAGCTGGGCATGGTGGTGCATGCCTGTAATCCCAGCTACTCAGGAGGCTGAGGTAGGAGAATTGCTTGAACCCAGGAGACGGAGGTTGCGGTGAGCCGAGATCGCGCCATTGCACTCCAGCCTGAGTAACAAGAGTGAAATTCCGTCTCAAAAAAAAAAAAAGAGCTGAAGTGCGGGACCAGATGATGGTTGATTGCAGTGGGGAAAGGAAATCAAAACAGTGAACAGCAAAACCAGTACATGTTGAACAGTGCGACTCTTCAGCTCCTCGTCTCCATGTGTATCCCAGAACTCTATCAACTAGGTCTGTACCTACCACTCTCCTTCCCATGTGAGACGTTTGAGAACCTGCCGCACCAAGAGAAAGGACCTCTGGATAGTGACACCTGGGGATCTCTCAGAGAAATGACCAATGCCCGGTTATATCACCTATACCTTCCAGAATCACAGCGCTTTCAGCTACCTTCCTGGCAGCTCATTAGTGCATGTGAATTGGCAGCTAAGGATTACAGAAACAAGAAGTCACTTTTGAACAGTAATTTTGCATTATAAGAATTGATTCTGGATTATTCACTGTTTTGAATAATTTATGCCTTTGTCCTTTTTCAGTTGTCTAAGATTTTGTCTATGATCCTTAGGTGAACAAGCACTTAAGGAAATCTTTTCCACATTCCCTAATATTACAGTGTCCTACATCCAGTTGGCTAAAAAGATCCCACAAGTGTTCCCTCCAGGAGTCCTCCCAGAACTTAAGTGTAGAGACAAAATGGATTTTTCTGACTGCAGTTGTGCAGCAATTGGCCCATATTGATCGCATTGCCATTAGCTGGGTGCCTTCTGTAGTAATGTGGGACTTTGTTGGACTGAAAGGAAAAAAAGGAGCAATTCCATTTGGTTCAGGCATGTCCTGACTGGGATATAAGTCAGTGTATCTGTCATCTGCTGTCTGAGCGTGTATGCATGTGTGTGCATGACTCTGTGTGTGTGTGTGTGTGTGTGTGTACCTATGTATGGGCGCACACATACCCATGTTCCACCACAAGCCAGGAATGCTTGTCAAGCTTTTTCAAAGAACATGCATCAGGCTGCTAAGACACTTTGCCTTTTCTCCCTGAGAAATCAGGAATCTGGCATGGCAGTTGAAACCTTAGAGGAGATGCCCTGCTTGCTGAAATCAGAGCCATCTATGTGACTGTCCGGCAGGAGACTACCAGTTTTGTCATCAGTGAACATTTTGGTTGATGAATTAAAGCCTCGGTACAATAGCCAGAGAGCATCTCTAGCTTTACTATAGGAGAAAAAGAGAGATGGGGTGTGGGTCAGGGGAGAAATGCTTGAAGAAGGACTTTCTTACCATTGCTTTGGCTTCTCCCATTAATCTTCCTTCGTGCCCACAGATGCCCTCGTCCACCGTTATCGTTGAGAGTGGAAGCTGGAAGTACTTCTGCAGGATGATTGAATTGTCACATTTTCCTCTCCTTGCCTCCCATGGAAAGTACAAAGACAAATGTTCCTTCTACAGACCGAGACCAAAGTACTCCTGAGATTCTTAGGGAGTGTATTAATATGTCTTTTATTATCCAAGTTCTGATGCTTTGATGTCTGGAAACTTGCTAACCCCGGAAGGACTCCCCTCCCAGGGCTAGTCAGTTTCTAGATACGGTACATAACTTGGCCTGAGCATGGCTTTCAAATGCAAACCAACCAATCCAGCACTCAGACTTCCAGCTACCTTCTTATTGGATTCTCATACTCCAGGCCGCTCTCCGCATTACCGCAGGGCCAGGTATCAGACAACTAGGGACAGCCTCTATGCCCCAGAGCCAGCTAAAATTATTCATGCTAGCCCATCCTAAGCCTGCTTACTCCTTCCCTGTTCCTCCCCATGAAAACCACGTTAAAGGCTCTTGCCTTTGAATTCCCCTCTCCCTCTGCCTCCTAACTGACCCTGGTGCTTCTCCCTGCATAGTCATAGCACAGCATGCCTCCCTTTCTTGGGAGTTGCAATTTACAAACCATCTTTTCAATGGCAATCAGCTCTTGATATGCTGGCCTTACCATGCCTAAGTAATATCAAACCAATGAAAATAGGGAAAGCCTGTTATAGTGACTGGCAAATCACAAGGCGTGAGGGTTTTCGGGTGGATAGAATGTATACAAGTAGAGAGAGAGGAGAAGAGAGTTCCGGAGAGGAGGAATGTTGTGGACCAGGTTACTGGCAGAAGTGACTGTTAGGGCTGTTGTGAAACAAACGGAAAGCAATTTTGTTGGCGAACAGGCTCCATAGAAACAAGACTGAACAATAAGGACGGAGGGGCTCAGACTGCACTTGGGTACACATTCTGGACTAACACATTTGGACACTGAATGATTCATTTGAGCAAGGTAAGTTATGAAGGCAATGTTTTCAAATGAATCTTAAGTAGTAGTTAGGATATTTTGAAGGAAGAAGGAATGGGAATGAGTTGCGTTGTGAAGCGGAGCATTGCTGTGACTGAACACGCTCGTGTAGGCTGCATTACCACTTAGTTGGAGATGGTGTATTGCAGGTAAGCAAATCACTTGGGAGATTTTGTACAAATACAGAGTCTGATTCAGCAGATTTGAGATGAGGCCTGAGCTCATTTCAAACAAGCTGATGCTGCGGCTGCTGCTGGTCCTCAACTCCCACATTGTAAGTTGCGAGAAAATGGATGACCTCGAAATTCACTTACGACCTGCAGTTCCTTGATTTTACTACCTAGCATGCTGAGAAAACAGCTGCAGATTTTCACAGCGTATCAGCTTGAGCCATTCTGCTTGTCCCCATCGGTGAAACTGTGAATTTTAGAATGCCGAGTCGAACCAGGCAAAAGGGATACACACACCTCCTCGCCTGCAGTGACCTCACCACACACTGAGTTCACGAGGGCAAAGGGAAATATGAGTCAGATTCTGAAAAGATTGGAACTTGACTCAAGTTTAGGGATGAAAAAGAAAACTTTGGGGCCGGGCATGGCGATTCACACCTGTAATCCCGGCACTTTGGGAGACCCAAGCAGGCAGATTGCTTGAGCCCAGCAGTTCGAGACCAGCCTGGCCAACATAGCAACATCTCATCTCCGCAAAAAAAGAAAAAAAAAAAACCTTTGAAATCTTCAGAAAGATGGAAAGGATTGTGGGACAAATTATGATTTCGTTTCATTTTGTTTAAGAATATAGTTTGGCTTTCTCAGTGAATATAAAACTTAATCTCACCATACATTTTCTAATTCCCATGAAGCTGCATGTGAACAAATTTTTTTCTCAAATCAGTTTTTTTCTTTTCTTTCTTTTTCTTTTTTTTTTTTTTGAGACAGAGTCTTCCCCTGTCACCCAGGCTGGAGTGCAGTGGTACAATCTTGGTTCACTGAAACCCCTTCCTTCTGGGTTCAAGCAATTCTCCTGCCTCAGCTTCCCAAATGGCTGGGGTTACAGGTGTGCTCCACAACGCCCAGCTAATTTTTGTATTTTTAGTAGAGGCGGGGTTTCACCATGTTGGCCAGGCTGGTCTCAAGCTCCTGACTTCAGATGATCTGCCTGCCTCGGCCTCCCAAAGTGCTGGGATTACAGGCGTGAGCCACCACACCCTGCCTAAAATCAGTTTTTTTCTGATGGCTTCTTTTAGACCCTGAAGATATGGCCATATAGAAAATACTCCATCAGAAGCAAGTTAAAAATATTTAAGAATCTCGAACTTTCCTTCTGAGGAGTTTTCTGCCTCGGTGCATTTTGTGTGCTCTTAATTCTTTGACACGATCACTTTTTACAGTTAGTTAAAAAGTATTACTTTAGTTTTCATTTGAACCACTCATCAAAAGCACTTATATGTTGTTTCATCTGTCGGGAAGGTAAAAAGTTGATCTTACAGAGAAACTGTAATGAAAGCTGATGGAGAACAGGATTACTTTAAATACGAAATATTAGGAAAGGGTAATTATAAACTAAAACATGGTGAAGCTGACTTGTCTGAAAATAAAAATGACATTGAATTTTAAGAACGGGAGTTGTTCCTGCGATTTTTGAGGTTTATAAAAAGGCCTTTTTTTTTTTTTACAGAATAATGGAATTTAATAACTGTAAATAGTGTTCTTTGAAATCCTGTATTCCATTACCTTCATTTTACAAACGAGCAAACCAAGGCTCAGAATATCTAGGTCTGCGCTCCCTTCTTTCCTTCCTTCCTTCCTTCCTCCCTCCCTCCTTCCTTCTTCCTTCCTTCCTTCCCTCCCTCCCTCCTTCCTTCTTCCTTCCTTCCCTCCCTCCCTCCCTCCTTCCTTCTTCCTTCCTTCCTTCCCTCCCTCCCTCCTTCCTTCCTTCTTCCTTCCTTCCTTCCCTCCCTCCCTCCTTCCTTCTTCCTTCCTTCCCTCCCTCCTTCCTTCCTTCTTCCTTCCTTTCTCCTTCCTTCCTTCTTCCTTCCTTCCTCCTTCCTTGCTTCCCTCCCTCCCTCCTTCCTTCCTTCTTCCTTTCTTCCTTCCTCCTTCCTTCTTCCTTCCTCCCTCCCTCCTTCCCTCCTTCCTTCCTTCTTCCTTCCTTCCTTCTTCCTTCCCTCCTTCCTTCCTCCCTCTCTCCCTTCCTCCTTCCCTCCCTCTCTCCCCTCCTACTTCCCTCTCTCTCCCTCTCCATCTTCCTCTCCCCGTTCCCCCCCACACTCTTTCTCTCTTTTTCTCTCTTTCTTTCTTTCTCTCTCCCTTTCGTTCTCTCTTTCTTTCTTCTCATACTCACCTAAGCTGGAGTGCAGTGGCACCATCATGGCTCACCGCAGCCTTGACCTCCTGGGCTCAAGTGATCCTCCCACCTCAGCTTCCTAGTAGCTAGGACTACAGGAAGGTGCATACCATCACACCCAGCTAATTTCTCTAGAGATTAAACAAGGTTTTGTCGTGTTGCCCAGGCTGATCTCAAATTCCTTAGTTCAAAAGATAAGCCCATCTCAGCCTCCCAAAGTGCTGGAATTATAGGTGTGAGCCACCACACCCAGCCTTAGGTGATTTTCTTATGACAACTTAGTACATTAATGGCAGGGTTAGGGATGCAGTGTTCCCTGTGTAGTCCTAAGCTATTTCGGTAACACCAACAACACCATACTGAAGCAAGAGCAGCAAGAAACAAACCTCTCAAACACCAAACTGAAGAAGGAAATGGCTTTTTATTTGGCCAGGAGCTGCAGGGGGGCTTCGTCGTCATTCACTGAGCTCCCCGAGAAGCAGCTTCTTTCCCCTCTTATAGGCTTACAACACTAAAGGGAGGTGAAACTATGTCATTGTCCATTGGCTGAACGTCCGACCTTACAATCTTTTGGCTTCAGTGATTTGCTAGTTCATGTGCAGTGCAAGTGGGAGAGGAAGGGGAGGGGGCTCACAGAGGCAAGACAAAGGCAGTAAATTATTACTCAGCAGAGGTGTTTCCAGGAGGGAGCCTGGGTCGTGCGAATGTGGGGGATGTGACCCAGTGCCAGGCTCCGGCCAGAAGTGATAACATTCATTTGCAACTCTTCCAAGGCTTATAGATAGTAGAGATTCTGGGAACTGAAAAGGGAGTCATCTTCTCAGCTCTTTCGTATTTTATTTCTTTTTTTTTTTTTTTTTTTTTAACCCTCCTTCCCATCCAGAGAGGAGGAGGAAGTGGAGGCCGGGAAGCGAGAGAGGAGAGGGGGGTCTCCCCTCTCAATAGTAACACATTTTGGGTACCAATAATGTTACCATTTCTGAGATTAGATATTATTCCTCAATATGTCCTATCATTTTAGAAGAGATACGTGAGTGATATCTTTGTGTGTTCAGAGAAGACTAGGGAGGAAGAAGCACTTTAGTTTTTCCATAAAGAATTGGATAGCAAATGAGGAAACAGAAGGATGAAGTAGAGCATATCAGGACCCAGAGGTGATACCGTTAGCTAAAGCATGAAGGCAGAAGCAGCAGGAAATAATCCTGGGACCTGGGGATATTGACTAGCTGGGAGTATTAGACAACAAAATTGAGGAGAGGAGGGGCCAGCTATTAAAGACATAGGAGAGCAAGTCAGATATTTTAACTTGGTGCTATCAAAATAGAGGGCCAGAAACAGGTGTGCTGGGGAACAGCTTAAACCAGCTTGTGAGAGCCAATCATTATATGTTCTTCCCATCCCAACTTGGAATTCAGCAATATTGCCTTAGTAACATTAAACTGCCCATGGTAGCAGTATTTACTGCATGGAAATCAGCAAATACCACAAACCAAAGTTTGTTTTTCTTTCTGGATGGCCAATTTATCAGCATATCCAAATAAAATGATCAAGCTGGGCCAGGAGTGGTGGCTCACGCCTGGAATCCCAGAACTTTGGGAGGCCAAGGAGGGTGGATCAGGAGGTCAGAAGTTCAAGACCAGCCTGGCCAACATGGTGAAACCCTGTCTCTACTAAAAATACAAAAATTAGCCAGGTGCTGTGTGACAGGGGCTTATCATCCCAGCTACTCAAGAGGCTGAGGCAGGAGAACTGCTTGGACCCAGCTGGCAGAGATTGCAATGAGCCGAGATTGTGCCACTGCACTCCAGCCTGGGTAACAGAATGAGGCTCCATCTCAAAAAAAATAAATAAATAAAATAACATCAAGCTGGATTAGACATACAGGAGGATGGAAAAATTGGGAGAAGGGCTGGGGAGATGGGAACCTCTACCCCCGCATCCAATGAGAAGCTTTAGAGGCATGTTCTCACATCCAGTTTTCACTGTAAATACTTAGTACATGTCCTAGCTCCTTAATTTGTAAAACCCAAAGTTTCTGACTTCCAACTCCTTCAGTCTGATACCACACATAACATTTTTGAATTTTTCAGTCCCAAACTCCATCCAAAATGCTTTAGGTAAGAAGAGAATGAGCATCTGCATTACAAAAAGAGTAAGCCAAGAGGATGGGAGTTGAAACACTGAACATAATTTTGTTACACTAAAGTCTAACTCACATCTGCAGCCTAGAGCAAGGTAAGCCTTGCATCTGAAAATTAGTGTTATTTACTCCAGTCATGTTGAAGGCTATCATCATACTTCCGACCGTGATTCGCATTACTCCCATCCACACATCACCACACCAACAGCAAGAGCAACGTCATTTATTGAGTGGTTACCCTAAGCCAAGCTCCATGCTTGTCATTCAGTAATGTTTACTATATGGTTTACTAACAATGCTTACTATGTGCTGGGCTTGCAGTGGTACTTAGGTTTCTTGGTCTTGAGACCCCTTTACATTCTTAGACATTATTTAAGGTCCCAGTGAACTTTGGTTGATTGACCGATTGATTTAAGTGACAGGGTCTTTCTCTGTAGCTCAGGCTGGAGTGCAGTGGCATGACTATAGCTCACTGCACCTTAAACTCTTGGGGATCAAGTGATTCTCTCACCTCAGCCTCCTGAGTAGCTGGGACTACAGGCATTTGCCAGCATGTTGAGCTTCAGTGAGTTTTGAATATGTGGGTTACAGCCATTGATACGTTTTGTATTAGAAATTTAAAGTGACTATTTTTTTTTTTTTTTTGAGACTGAGTCTTGCTCTATTTCCCAGGCTGGAGTACAGTGGTGTGATTTCAGCTAACTGCAACTTACACCTCCTGGGTTCAAGCGATTCTCCTGCCTCAGGCTCCTGAGTGTCTGGGACCACAGGTGCATGCCACCATGCCTGGCTAATTTTTGTATTTTTAGCATAGACAGGGTTTCATCATGTTGACCAGGTTTGTCTCAAATTCCTGACCTCAAGAGATCCACTCATCCTGGCCTCCTCTAATCCTTGCCTGGGATTAGAGGCATGAGCCACCATGCCAGGCCAAAACCAACTATTTTAAAAAAGTATTCATTAATTCATTCAATGATAATATAAACCCATTACATGTTAACATAATTAACATATTTTCATGTAACATAACTCTTTTCTGAAGCAAAAGAAAATAGAACTATGGCATAGTTTTATAATCTTACAAATTCCTTATCTGCTTCTGCATATGTCTGTTGCAAGTAGTTTTTGGAAAACTCTACTCATGAGAAAGAGAGTGAAAAGGGCAAATAACATGTTGGTATTTTAATCAAAACAGTTTTGACCTGATGGAACCCCCAGACATACTTTAATAAGCTGCTGTACTACATATTTAAGCATGAAATGAATCTCTGTCACCCTCACAGAACTTATATTGTTAGGCTAAATCTCTTACATACATTATGTCACTGAAGCTCACCACAACCCTATGGGATAGCTGCTTTTGTGGCTTCCATTTCTACATAAGGAAACTGAGGAACAGAGAGGAACTGAGGAACAAAGAACTATAGAACATAGAGGTATTATTGGCAGAACTCAGTGGTGAAGCCGAGGCTCAATCCAGGTGTGTCTGATGATAGAGATGATGCTTATATCCACTGCTTAACTTGTCTCCTAAAGTATCACACAAAGAATAAAGCTCATTACCTACAATTTTTTTTTGAGATGGGGTCTGACTGTGTTGGCCTGGATGGTCTTGAACTCCTGAGGTCAAGCCATCCACCCATCTGGGCCTCCTAAAGTGCTGGGATTACAGCCATGAACCACTGCATATGGCCCATTACCTACTTTTCAAAGTTTCATTGAGTAAGAAAAATTTGATCATCTCTTGAAGAGATCCTTTATGAAACTTCTAATCCAGCTGCTACTACTGTTCTTCTGCCACAAGTGAAATGATCCCATCCCAAGGCAGGCCTTAGTTTTTTGGAATGATGGCAAATGGCAGGGATGGCAGATGCATTGTGAGAATTTGGGAGCAAAAGAGAAGAATGTGTATGGAAGATCTGGCCAGGACATTGCAGTCTTTGAAGTGAGTCCAAAAGTGTTGGGGGAGGAAAGGTAAAAGGTTGGTTGGTGTTTCCAGTAATGCGAGCGGCCACAGCCCGCGGGATTCACTACTTCCCCAAAGATTTCTTCCTCCCTGCACAGATATAGTGGCACAAATTGATAGCTTTTCTCTGATATGCGGAGATCAGCCAGCAGATCTGAGCGCTACCTATCACTGTACTTATGGGAAAGAATGGATTACAGACATCATTGTTATATAGAATTCTTTCAAAAATTACAGCATTCTGAAAGATGTCCAAAGATCACCTGGCTTTTCTCCAGAATTGAAATACTGTAGCAAAAAGACCATGAGCTTCGGAGTCACAGAGATCGAGGTTTAATGGCTCGTCCTGCCAGTGATGAATTATATAGTCTCAGGTAAATGACTCTCCCTTTTGAGCATCAGTTTTCCGATTTGCAAATGGAAGAAGACAAAGTTGTCCTCATAGGAACATTGAGGCTAAGATGAGACTCTTAAAAAAAAAAAGGGCACAGTCAAAGACATATGTTAAAAACATTTTACTTCTCTTTTCCCTTCTATGTACAGTGACCATGCAATTTAGCATTGGGAATGGAAGACTTCTGAGAACAAAGAGACACTCAGAAAATAATTGCACCTGGACAGCAGACATAAACTGGATCATCCTGGGCAGATCAAGTGCATAATCACTCGATCTCTGAGTAAAACATTTTGGAAGGCAAGCAGATATTGGCACAGCTATAGTTATGTAATGTCAAAGTGGTGCTTCATCTCTGTCCTTAAAAATAAAGACTTCACTTTTTCGAACAGTTTTAAATTTACAGGAAAATTGAGCAGAGTTCCCATATAACATTATTCCTACAAACCTAGTTTCTCCTATTAACGTTTCGCATTGTATAATACATTGGTAACAATTAATGAACCAATGCTGATATGTTATTAACAAAAGTCTTTTTCACATAAAAATCTTCAGTTAGAAAGTAAGCCCAAAACTTCCCAAATACAACGTCTGTGTTTGTGCATAATGTTTTCCGAATAGGGAACAGGAGGAAGGGAGGATGGAACATGAAATCCAGTGTTTAAATCCAAATACGTCATTTCTAGTCTTTGAGAGTCTATCAGATTTTCCTGCTGTCATCTCTCTTCTGTTTTCAAGACGCTCATTGCTCATGTCACCCACATTTGAAAGTTTGATGGCATCTTATACTCTTTCTTACTGCTTAAGAATTTAAAGACGTCATCACGTAGCAATGTTTTGTTTTGTTTATACCATTGTAAAGTTGGAGCAAGGGAGAAGAAGACTGCTTCTTCTTGCCAAATGTAACTTTGTATGACGCTGCCAGACTGCAACATATACAACGGAATCTTTTGGGTTTTTTCTTTTTCTCTTTCTTTCTTTTGACAAAGTCTCACTCTTGTCCAAGCTGGAGTGCAGTGGCCTGATCTCGGCTCACTGCAACCTCCACCTAACAGGTTCAAGCGATTCCCCTGCCTCAGCCTCCAGAGTAGCTGGGACTACGGGCACGTACCCCCCTGCCTGGCTCATTTTTAAATTTATTTTTTAGTAGAGATGGGGTTTCACTATGTTGGCCAGGCTGGTCTTGAACCCCTGACCTCATGATCCGCCTGCCTCGGCCCCCCAAAGTACTGGGATTACAGTTGTGAGCCACCACGCCCAGCTGAATCTTTTGGTTCTTAAAGAAATTATTATTGCAGTGGACTTTATATAACTTGTCCTTCAAGATTTAAAAAAACAAACAAACCTCATTAGAGAGATGCATATCAAAACCACATTGAGATACCATCTCACGCCAGTTAGAATGGCGATCATTAAAAAATCTGGAGACAGCAGATGCTGGAGAGGATGTGGTGAAAGAGGAACACTCTTACACTGTTGGTGGGAGTGTAAATTAGTTCAACCATTGTGGAAGACAGTGTGGCGATTCCTCAAGGACCTAGAAATAGAAATTCCATTTGACCCAGCAATCCCATTACTGGGTATATATCCAAAGGACTATAAATCGTTCTACTATAAGGACACATGCACATGAATGTTCATTGCAGCACTGTTTACAATAGCAAAGACCTGGAACCAACCCAAATGCCCATCGATGATAGACTGGACTGGGAAAATGTGGCTTATATACACCATGGAATATTATGCAGCAATAAAAAATGATGAGTTTGTGTCCTTTGTAAGGACATGGATGAATCTGGAGAACATCATTCTCAGCAAACTGACACAAGAACAGAAAAAGAAATACCGCATATTCTCACTCATAGGCGGGTGAGAAAAATGAGAACACATGGACACAGGGAGAGGGTCTACTACACACTGGGGTCTATTGGGGGGAATGGGGGAGGGACAGTGGGGGGTGCTGGGGAGGGATAGCCTGGGGATAAATGCCAAGTGTGGGTGAAGGGAAGGAAGGCAGCAAAACACACTGCCATGTGTGTACCTATGCAACTACCTTGCACGTTCTGCACATGTACCCCAAAACCTATAATGCAATAAAAATTAAAAAAAAAAAAAAAAAAACCTCTTGGGAAGGCTGCTTGATATGTTGTCAAAAGTATTCCCCACTTGCTAGGGGAAAGAATATTATCTGCAGTGTCAACTACTATAATACACATTACCTAGATAAGAGATGGATTTTCTATTAGCAATTTTCTGTTAATGATTTGGCATTCATTAGTTAATCGGATTAACCAGCTAAAACCTTGGAAGATAGGAAAAAACTTGCTTCCCGGCCTCCCACTTGGCCTCCCGCCAACCAATCTTCTTTGACAATGATACCAGGGATATAGAATCTTTTAAAATGCAAAGCTAATCAAGTTACTTCTCCATGTAAAAGCCTTCAACATTTCTTAGTATGTATTTCTTATTATTTCTAAACAGTTGTTAGTGATTTGCCTCCAACTCACATTTTCAGCCTCTCACGTCTTTGGTCTCCTTCAAAAGCAGCATCGTATTATCATCATTCCATGGTGACCCTGCTCTCTCTTGCACATGCTGGAAAATCTGACTGTCATCCAATAATTTTCTTATCTTCAAGCAACTGAAGCTGTGCCTCCTCTCTAAAGCTTATACCAGTTATAAAAATTTAGTTTATGTATTTATTAAACAATAATTTCTACCAGCTACTGTGATCAATGCAGCTCAAGTTCTGATTCTCAAGAAGATTACAGACTAGCACAGGGGAAATGCGGTGGAAGGGAGGCTTTTCATGGGCTGAATACATAAGAAGAAGTAAATTATAAATTAACAAACAGGATTTCCTAAGCAGCCTGGCACCGTGGCTCACATCTGTAATCCAGGACTTTGAGTGCCCAAGGTGGGAGGCCAGAAGTTTGAGACCAGCCTGGGCAACACAGTGAGACTCTGTCTCTACAAAATATATATAAAAAAATTAACTGAGGCTGCTATGAGTTGTGATTGCTCTACTGGACTCAAGCCTGGGTGACAGAGTGAGTCGCTATTTCAAATAAAAATGAAAAAAAAAAAGAAATTAAAAAATGGCAACTAGGAGAAGGTTAAGGATGATAGGCAGAATAACGAGCCCCCAAAGATGTCCACATCCCAACCCCAGAAACGTGTGAATATGTTCCCTTATATGGCAAAGGATTTTGCTGATGTGATTAAAGTTAAGAAGTTTAAAATGGGCAAATTATGCTAGATTATTCAGATGTTTGCCCTAATCACAAGTCCTTTAAAATGGAGAACTTTTCTCAGCTTTCATCAGAGAGAGAACAGTTGGGAGAGAAAGAGAGTATGATGGTTATGGAAGAGGCAGAAAATGCAGTGTTGCTGGCTTTGAAGATGATAGGGAGGGGCCACAAGCCAAGGAATGCAGTGTCTTAGAAATGTCACCCCAAAATACACCTCGTTGTTATAAAAGTTGTTGCTGAGCTAAAGATAATTAAGAAACAGCAGCGGAGGAATTCTCTCTCTTTCCTCCCACCTTTCTGCTTAAAGACAGGATATAAATTCTCCTTTAGTAGAGACAATGCTTATTAGCCCAGAGAGGGGACCAGAGGAATTAACAAACCTTACCCCATTAGTGTCTTCCCATATATTTATGCTGCCATTGTTTTCACCTTTGAAAGCATAAAACCACTTTCCTTTGTCCTGTCTTGTATTATTTTTTTTAAAGATGACAGATAAGCCAGCATTCTAAGCTATCGCCTTGAGTTACAGTAGTTACTCCTTATCCACAGTTACCTGCTGTCAACTATGATTCAAAAAAGGTGAGTATAGACCAGGCATGATGGCTCATGTCTGTAATCCCAGCACTTTGAGAGGCTGAGGCTGGCAGATCACTTGAGGCCAAGTTTCAAGACCAGCCTGGCTGACATGGTGAAATTCCGTCTCTACTAAAAATACAAAAATTAGCCAGGTGTGGTGGTGTGTGCCTGTAACCTCAGCTACTCAGGCAGCTGAGATTAAGAGAATCACTTAAACCGGGGAGGCAGAGGTTGCAATGAGCCGAGGCACCCAGCCATCAAGAACGCTTTGTGGACAGGACTTCTGTTGTGGCACTTGACGTCGTCTTAGTGTGCACAGACAGTAGCCCCTCACTTCACTGCACTTCTGGAGATCCTTACCAACAGGAACTGGTAAGTCTCATTCATCTTTGAGGCCCTGCACAAAGAAACTGCAGTGCCTCAAACATAGCAGTCCCACAAATGTATAGCGCTGGCCATGATGTGTGAGATTCTTCAGAAAAACAGAAAAATAGAAAGACGAATCTCTGTTGCTTTGGGATTTTTGACTACTGGGAGCTCCTTGAATTTTAAAATGTAAATGTTTCATCATCTGGGTCATTATTTTATGGCACATTAAAAAGAAAAAAAATCTGTGGTAGTATGGGACTCAGAGAAATTCAGGTGATTAAAAAAATGGTTAGCCATGAGTGTGGTGGCTCATGTTTCTAATACCAGGGCTTTGGGAGGCCAAGGCAGGAGGATCACTTGAAATCAAGAGTCTGAGACCAGCCTGGGCGACATAGTGAGGCCTTGTCTCTACAAAATAAGAATAAATTAGTGAGCATGGTGGCATGTGACCGTAGTCCCAGCTACACCGGAAGCGGAGGTGGGAGGATAGCTTGAGCCCAGGAGTTTGTCACTTGTGGTGAGCCATGATTGTGCTACTGCTCTCCAGCCTGGGTGACAGGGTGAGACCCTGTCTCTAAAAAACAAAAAAACTTAAAAACTTAAAAAAAATATATAGTTGACTTGGGTCTCCAGTAGGAATTTTCTCAGCACTGCTACCATAATGAGGGATAGTTCTAACTTTCACAGTAGCAGACCTTAGGTATTTATAAGACTTAAACAGGCTTCTGCCTCCAGAGGCTACATTCTTAAATACGAGGCGATACCCGCTCCATATTCTTTCCCCAGGTGGGACACAACACGAAGTTAAACATTAAAACTCTCAGGAAAAATGCCAGAGAATTCCTGTCTAATCATTAAAGGCAGTTAAAAGTTCAACTGTACGACAGGTCAGGCTACTTTTGTTCTCTGTGTAGTCACCTTCCTGGATTAAAGATTACCTCTTCAAAAATATACTGATGGGGCAAAAGGACGGAGCTAAGAAGGCACACCCTTCCTCCACTTGTCTGAGAAGGCACACCCTTCCTCCACTTGTCTGAGAAGGCACACCCTTCCTCCACTTGTCTGAGAAGGCACACCCTTCCTCCACTTGTCTGAGAAGGCACACCCTTCCTCCACTTGTCTGAGAAGGCACACCCTTCCTCCACTTGTCTGAGAAGGCACACCTTCCTCCACTTGTCTGAGAAGGCACACCCTTCCTCCACTTGTCTGAGAAGGCACACCCTTCCTCCACTTGTCTGAGAAGGCACACCCTTCCTCCACTTGTCTGGGAAGGCACACCCTTCCTCCACTTGTCTGGGAAGGCACACCCTTCCTCCACTTTTCTGGGAAGGCACACCCTTCCTCCACTTGTCTGGGAAGGCACACCCTTCCTCCACTTGTCTGGGAAGGCACACCCTTCCTCCACTTGTCTGGGAAGGCACACCCTTCCTCCACTTGTCTGGGAAGGCACACCCTTCCTCCACTTGTCTGGGAAGGCACACCCTTCCTCCACTTGTCTGGGAAGGCACACCCTTCCTCCACTTGTCTGGGAAGGCACACCCTTCCTCCACTTGTCTGGGAAGGCACACCCTTCCTCCACTTGTCTGGGAAGGCACACCCTTCCTCCACTTGTCTGGGAAGGCACACCCTTCCTCCACTTGTCTGGGAAGGCACACCCTTCCTCCACTTGTCTGGGAAGGCACACCCTTCCTCCACTTGTCTGGGAAGGCACACCCTTCCTCCACTTGTCTGGGAAGGCACACCCTTCCTCCACTTGTCTGGGAAGGCACACCCTTCCTCCACTTGTCTGGGAAGGCACACCCTTCCTCCACTTGTCTGGGAAGGCACACCCTTCCTCCACTTGTCTGGGAAGGCACACCCTTCCTCCACTTGTCTGGGAAGGCACACCCTTCCTCCACTTGTCTGGGAAGGCACACCCTTCCTCCACTTGTCTGGGAAGGCACACCCTTCCTCCACTTGTCTGGGAAGGCACACCCTTCCTCCACTTGTCTGAGAAGGCACACCCTTCCTCCACTTGTCTGAGAAGGCACACCCTTCCTCCACTTGTCTGTTGAAAAATGGCTCGCTTGTTTTCTACTGTTATGACCAGAAAGAGAAAGTGCAGCTGCTTTTGTCACTGATGGATGAGGTAAAATATTTTACATTTAAATAATTTATTTCATTTTTACATTTGAACTGCCTTCTAAGACAGTTCCAATTTGTGATGTGATCTCCAAATATTTATTTTTTGTCTCTAATTTGAAGTAGTCTGGCCCTGTCTCTGATTTAGATGGGTAGTTTGTATATTTAACCAGTCAATGCTAAATTACTTTCAGTAAAATTCATTCAGCCTGCCACTGTCATTGAAGATAACCGTGTGAGAGATATATATTTTCTGCCTGATTCAATTGCTTGAGATATTTGAGATCAATCTGAGGAAAGCAAACGGAAAAAGTAAAGTCCACACAGGAAAATAAATACCTTCATTTTTAACTTGTTATGTGTACAGTGGTTCTCATCCATTAGTTATTCTATTTAAATTATGATCCATTGGCACAAAAAATGGGTATCTTTTGAGACTGGCACTGCTGTGTGGATGAAACAAGCAGCATAAATGGAAAAGCACTATTGAGTTCTTAGTTCTCCCACTGACTCACTGGACAGCACCGTGGCTAAATTACATCCCATCGTGTTTGTCCTGTCACGGACACAGAAGGGTCAGGGCAAGATCTTGAGACTGTGACTTCCCGATAGGCATCAGTACCCACGCAGTCACCAAACACTTGCTGCACATCAGACATTGTTTTAAATATTGCTGCAGTGGCAAATATAAATCTCAATTGAATCCTAACCTTAAAACTGTTCCTTGCTATTCACAGAGGGTTGGTTCCAGGACCCCCAGACAGATATCAAAATCTGCAGATTTTCATAAAAATGATCATATAGTTATATGCACATATTATGCCATTTTACATAAGGATTTTTATATAAAATCTTTTTATATAAAAATCCTTATGTAAAATGGCATAGTATTTGCATATAACGTATGCACAGCCCCCTATATACTTTAAATGATCTCTAGATTACTTGTAATACCTAATACAATGGAAGTTCTATGTAAATAGTTGTTGTAGGGTACAATTTTAAATTTGTATTATTTTTAGTTGTCTTATTGTTATTTTTTATTGTTCATTTTTTAAAATATTTTTGATTCACGGTTGGTCGAATTGGTAGATGTAGAACCTACGGATATGGAGGGCCAACTGCACTGCAATATTATGATATAATTATGTACTACTGTGATAGTGATGAATGTATGTAAGTGTTCTATAAATATAAACTGCTATAAATAAAAGTTGTGATTATAGCCATTTCATATGCTATAATTACATATGCATATGTCACTCTTTTGCATCATTTGAAACCTAAATGTAAATCCACCTCCTCAGTGAAGCCTTCCCCAAATCCCCCAGGCTGAGTAAGTTGTCTATCCCCTGTGCACACATAAATTTGGAATTTGAATCGATGTAGCTTTCCTCTGTACAATGCAGTGGATTATACAGAGTATTCTGTAGTATTCTGCCTTACTACATTTGAAGCTCCATGGAGAAGAAACTGTGCATCAGTTCTCTTTGTGCCTTCACCATGCCTAGGCCAAGGAAAGATGGCAGTCGTGTTTGTTAAATGAGCAGATAAATGAATCAATAAATGATACAAGATAGAAAGAGTATTTGAGGAGAGTAGATGAAATAATTTAAAAAGGTCAGGTGTGGGGGAGCTTTGAGTTATGGGTGACGGAATTCTGGAGTACATGTGAAAAACCTAAACAGCGTAGACTTTTATGTGACCTTAGGAAAGCTAATAGTAACAGCTAACATTTGTTGAGTGCTTAGTTACGTGTCAGGCACTGTTCTACCTGATCTTATTTATTCCTCACAGTAAGTGGATCCAATTATTCCCATATTACTAAAGAGGAAGCTGAGCACAGAGTGGCGTCAATAAGACCGCACAGCCAGCCAACGGGAAGCCATGATTGAAGTCTAGACATCTTTTTTTGAGAAAGAGTCTTAGTCTGTTGCCCAGGCTGGAATGCAGTGGTGGTATCTCAGCTCACTGCAACCTCCACCTCCTGGATTCAAGGGATTCTCATGCCCCAGTCACCCAAGTTACAGGCACAGTCCACTATGTCTGGCTCAGTTTTTGTATTTTTAGCAGAGACAGGGCTTCACCATGTCGGCCATACTGGTCTTGAACTCCTGGCCTCAAGCAAGCCACCCGCCTTGGCCTCTGAAAGTGCTGGGATTACAGGCATGAGGCGCTGTGCCTGGCCAGAAGTCTAGACATTTTTAATTGCTGTTACAGAGCTACCTTTAGTTAGCTCTATCTAGGCAATTTATCTAAGCCTTAATTTTCATCCCCCTAAAATGGGATCTGTTATCAGATTGTTGTGATTATTCAATAAAGTCTATACCTGTTTAGTATAGCATACAGCAAAATACATATATCTCAATAAATGTTACTTCCTCTTTTTTAATCAGTTGAAGGTTTTGAAAAGTGGGTGAATAGGATACATAACAAGATGAGCACTATGCTTTTCATATCATCAAAAGAAGACTCGGAAATGTTTCCCTGGACTAATATAGCATTGGAATGTCCACTGTGAAATCATGTGAATTGGTGTTACAGGAATCCTAGAGGGTAGGATGTGCAAGAGACATGAAAAGGGTCAGCCTGATCCTTAGCATATATGTTGACTGGTTCTATAGATAATGCAGGAAAGCTTAGGAGAGAATATTGCTTGAGTGAAGTCAGAACGGTGAGCCTCAAATTTGAATAGAAGCCTCTGGGGAGTCTGGATTTAGTAGAATTATGCTTACCAGTCATTTCCAGTTACATAGTGAGCCTCTGCAATTAAGCAGGGGAAGAGGGCAAACCAACAGAGTTCCTTTTACACTTCACAATAAAAATCTGCTTCAGAAGAATTCAGTCACCACAGTATTTATGTCTGTAATCCTCTGATAGAATATGTACACATGGTCAAATATTATTCTGAATGCTTCTGAGACGGCATTTTAGGGTAGGATTTATATTTTTGGTTGGCTTTGGGTTAAGGAGATTACCCTGTATAATATGGATGAGCCTTATTTAATCAGCTGAAGTCCTAAAAGAAACAAAAGACTGACCTATCATAATCAAGAGGGAACTCTGCCAACAGTCTGCCTTAGATGTTAAATGTAGTGTGGGCTCTTCCCCGATCTAAAGCCTGCCTGCCCACCCTGAATATTTTGGACTTGCCTGTCTCCATAAACACACGAGCCAATCCCTAAAATAAATCTCTCTCTCTTTACAGCCAGTCCTCTATTTACTACGGTTCAGCTTACAATTTTTAATTATGGTGTGAAAGTGGTACACATTCAATAGAAACCATACTTTGAATTTTGAATTTAGATCTTTTCCCAAGCTAGCAATATGTGGTACAGCACTCTTTCCTAATGCTGGGTAGCAGCAGCCAGCCATGACTCCCAATCAGCCACACAAACACAAAAATAAACAACTGGTACTCGATAGTAGACTGTGTTGCCAGATGATTTTGCCCAACTTTAGGCCAAGGTAAGTGTTCTGAGTATTTTTAAGTATGTTTAGTACGTTTCACACAGCTATAAAGAACTACCTGAGACTGAATAATTTATAAAGAAAAGACATTTAATTGACTCGCTTCCACAGGCTGTACAGGAGGCATGGCTGGGGAGTTCTCAGGAAACTTACAATCATAGTGAAAGGGCGAAGAGGAAGCAAGCACATCTTCACATGGGGGCAGGAGAGAGAGAGCTAGGGAAGGTGCTACATACTTTTAAATAACCAGATCTTGTGAGAACTCTATCACAAGACAGCACTAGGGAAATGGCGCTAAACCTTTAGAAACCACCTGCATGATCACCTCACCTCCCACCAGGCCCTGCCTCCAACACTGGGAATTACAATTTAACATAAGACCTGGGTGGGGACACAGAGCCAAATCATAGTAGTGGGCTAGGCAAAGCTATGAGGTGGGGTAGGTTAGGTGTATTAAATGCACTTTTGACTTACAATATTTTCAGCATGTGATGGGTTTAGTGCGATATAACTCCATCATAAGTGGATGAGCATCTCTCTATATATACATCCTATTGGTTCTGTTTCTCTGGAGAACACTGACTAATACACAGGCATTCTCTAGGTTTTTTTTTTTTTTTTTTTTTTTTTTTTTTGAGACGGAGTTTCACTCTTGTTACCTAGACTGGAGTGCAATGGCACGATCTCGGCTCACTGCAACCTCCGCCTCCTGGGTTCAAGCAATTCTCCTGCCTCAGCCTCCCTAGTAGCTGGTACTACAGGCAGGTGCCACCATGCCCAGCGAATTTTTGTATTTTTAATAGAGATGGGGTTTCATCTTGTTGACCAGGATGGTCTCGATCTCTTGACCTCATGATCCACCCACCTCGGCCTCCCAGAGTGCTGGGATTATAGGCATGAGCCACTGCGCCCGGCCTAGTTTTTTATTAAATGATTAAAGAATGAAACTTTGTGGTAGTAAAATGTATATTATTGTTAAAACACTGAAGATCTATTTAGGTACAATCTCAAACGTAATTCCCACTGCAAAACCAAATGATTCATCATCTTTGTTTTGTTCGTTCAGATGTAATTAAAAAAATCTATGTTTATATTTATTGGAAATGGATAGCAGTCAACATAATAAGTTATAAGTTAGTCTTAAATTTCTCACTGAAAGCACCTCTAGGCTCTAGGATGGGAAATGTGGAATAGCAAGGAGCTGTCAGTGTCCTTTTGGAGAAGAAATTGCTGAGGCCAAAGTCTTTCTAGTACAGCTTTTTGGCATTTGGTTTTCCTGATTTACTTGCCACTCAAAAAGTGCTTAAGATTGTTTTAAGACCCCATAAAATCAACTTAGGTTTTAGAGAAATGTTTCCATTTACCTTAAAAGTTCAAAATAAATTGTTACAGAGAAAAACTAAAGTAGAGAATAGAGAATGGAGAGAAACAGACTTCTGAAGACAAAAATTCCATTTACCTGTGAATTGGCGGGGGGGCATTCTTAGCGATTAGTAATGTTACCTCAGAACTTCTCAAACTGAGGCGGTAATCCATGAATATGTGGAAAGTTATAGGATAAATGCGGTCCACTTTTCCCTATGGACAATTCTTCAGTTTTATTTGAAAAGATTATAAAATGTGCCTGGTCAGTGAGTCAAAACTAATATTTCATATTAAAACAAAAATCAACAGATTATGGAACAGAATGCAAAACTTGCAAAAACTTTTTATAAAACTTTGAAGGAAGTTTGCACTTGCAAATGAACGACTTCCATTGGGTTCCTAGGCACTATCTGCTCTGCTACACAGGTTAAGCTGTATTGCACTGTCCTCAGCAGTACACTTTTGCTGGAAAATATTTCAAAATCACGGTTTTGAAACAGACTGACTTAAGAAGGTGACAAGCACCGAAGAAAAGAGAAGAGAATCAGCTCCATTTGCGAGCTCCCTGCCCTTCTTTGAATGAAAAAACTCTCTCAAAGAAGAGGCAATAGAAAGTAAAAGCTATGAACAGAGTGGTTTAATGAGACTACTTTTTTTTTGTTTTCCCATAAATGCCATCCTTTTGGTAAATGTTATTACTACAGCCTTATTTTTTCAGTTTTGTTTTCGAGAACTACTATTTATTGAGAATGTCTGGTTCCAAGTTTCTACATGAGTAATCATAGCTACTCTTCTCAACAACTTGGAGACAGACATAATAAATAATACGGTAAACAGCTTGGATA
This sequence comes from Saguinus oedipus, assembly GCA_031835075.1. NCBI lineage: Eukaryota > Metazoa > Chordata > Mammalia > Primates > Cebidae > Saguinus > Saguinus oedipus. Next base: position 93,229,277 of record CM063184.1, on the reverse strand, counting down.
TACCCTCAGGTCTCGAAAATCTATGGTTTTGGCACAATGCCATTCCAACTTCCACCATCTTCATCCTGCTTTAACCAGGAAAACATTTACTGGGCAATAGACATGTCAAAAGTGAAGGTATTCACACCCAAATAATACTGTGCTGTTGTTTTCAAGGCAATCCATGTTTCATGAGCCTGCAAGAAAAGGAAACACAAGTCATGATCTCTGAGTATGTAGAACACGTCTTGCATCAGTTATTCTGATTATCATACAGATATTCCTAAAAGATGAGAAAAATATAATGGAAGAATTGTACCAAATAGAGTTTTCTCTTCATACCTTTAATTGTCTGCTTATTTCAATGCTCAAATGTTTTGCAATGTTTGTGGGGCCACAGTATAAACTAACGTAGTAGAGTCTTGTTACATTACATAGTGCCTGTCAGTTGGTACAAAACTCTTCTACAGGTAGAGGCAGGAGTGCACCTGAAAATGTGAACATTCTATAAAGAAGACATAGTCTACCAGCCTATTCGTTACTTAATTGACCAAATAAACAAATGTCTTGTTTTAACAATGCTAAATGATACCCATTGGAAAAAACAGCCATAAAACTAGATGCATTATTCAGTTAGTGGTTTTCACCAGCAATGGCTAAACAAGCAGATCCCGGTAGACCTGTTAAGACCCAGTCATGTGGAGTAAGGACAGGGTCAAGGCCCATGAAAACAAGAACATTCAGCTTCTGATGACGTTATACAATCCTGATGCCTGATGATAATCAGAGCCTGAGATATGTGGAGAAAGAAAGAATAAGTGAAGGAATTCATTCATTCATTGTACAGCTTTGTTTCCTAAATTGCTAAATTGTAAGAGGGAGATCATCAATAATTGAAATCCTCAGATAATTCTGCAATTTCATTTGGCCTGGAGTTTTAACATCATCTTCTATCAGAAAACTAAACATAGAATAAAAAAGGCCAATGCAAGTTTCTTCTTTATTTCTCTTGCAGTGAGAATGCGAATGAATAGGAAAATGTAAAAAAGGCAAGCAAATGGAGGAACAACACTAAAGCCTTGAATGATTATCATGGAGGAAATTTAGCTACTGAACAACTGAAAGTGAACTAAAGGCTGACCACTGTCCATTCCTCCATCTACAGAAGCATGTAATAATTTATTAAGCTTTGGCTATATAACAGGCATTTTGCTAGTTGCTGAGAATCATTACCTTGAAGGATAGGATACAGACCCTACGTTTACAGTCTAGGTAGGTAGGTTGGGTAGACAAAACAGGTAATTCCAATTGACATTTTGAGAGCTATCCACATGTGAAACAGCGTGAAAATGGAGACACGGAAAGACAAATGTCACCCTCAGAAGGGAAAGCTTTAGAGGGGAAAGGACATTTGAGTTTAGTCTTTAAGCAAGAGGCGGAGTTTACTAGGTAAAAACCACTTCATGGAGAGGAAAAAGCAGACATAGTGTGTAGCGAGGAAAAATCAGGTCTAGGCTAGTGGTGTGGTTAATTAGTGGTCAGCTAATGCAATGAGCACTTAAAAAGATAAATGGCGAAGGACCATTTGTTTCTAGTACAAATACCTGCTTGGCCAGTGTGTTTTTCCACATATTTGAACTGTGATCTGGGTCCCAGAAATCAGGCAAATTTACATGTCTTTTGAGACGTAGGAACTGGTTTGCAGGGTCCTCCAACAAAAATGGTGCTCCCAACGCTCCTGCAATTTAGAGTCCAAGAGCACAGCATCTTTTAGAGCAACCGTTTACATCTCAATGTTTCCTCTTCAAGAGACACTGCTGTGGTCTTTGGTAGGCTGGGGCCTGAGGAGAAAACTCTGGGAAAGCTAAGCTCTGAGTGAAACCGTTCCTCCCTGGCCCTTTGTCACCATTGTATGCTCACCACTCAGTTTGACCTGCATTTAGTGCATCTTGGAAGCCAGCGCTATGTGGTGATCGCAGCAGGATTTCAGAGCTTCCATATATGCGTCGGGACCTGGATTCAAATTCGAGCCCTATCACTGTTATGGGAAAGTTACTCGATATCTTGGCACTTTAGTTTTCTTGCATGTTAAGGGGTATAACAATACACACACACTTGCTATAAGGACTGGATAAATTAATGGATATACACCACCTGTCAAACTAGGCAGACACCCATCTCATTCTTGCTTTCCTAGCCCTCCAAAAGAGAACTGATCTTTTTGTTTGAACTAGACTGCTCCCAAAGCTGACACTGTGGTTTAAATCGTTGGTACTGAGCGATTCATCATCAAATCAAAGCACCTTGCATTTCGCATCTCCTTCCGGCTCCAGGATTAAGAAGAAAAAAGAAATGATAAATTTTAATATTCCAAACTTTTTAAAGATCTTGAAGTTTTAACAATCGGTGTTGTATTTTCATTCTCAAGTAAAACACAACTGTGTTCAGAATTATAACTTGAATCAATGCAAAGGAAGAACACATTTTCTCCTGACCTATAGGATAGGCCAACAATACTATCTGTTCATTGTGATAACGAAACATTTATTACAACATCTAATTGTGAGTGATGTTACATTAGGCAACATTATTAGCAGTCCTCTGTTGGCCAACCCTCTGTATGAACCCGCGTTTTAGCAAGCTATATAGTAGGAAAATTCGCCTCTATAGGGCTATTTAGTTGGGATCCACGGTCAAAGATAACAGACAAACGGAGGCAACACAGGGTTTGATTGCACTAAAGGAATTTAGGAGAAGGTGTTTTCATTGAGCACCAAGACACTGGGGTACAAGTAGACGTTTTCACAGTCAAGGAAGTTGTTTCACCTGCTCCTTGAAGGAAAAATTAGATTTAGCTGGGTGGAAGAAGGGGAAACATTTTTTTAAATTGAAGCCAGAGGAATGATGTGTTTTACTGTCTCAAAACAATAGAGGTGGCTAGATAGAAAAGTTTTATATAAAAAATAGTAATATTAGTTAACATTTAAACTTAGAAGATATTGGTGACAGATCCCAGAATACCGTTCTGCTGCTAGCTAATCCAGTTTAGCATAATCCAACAAGCATATCTGTGGAAACCATCTTTTAAGGTGGCTCCCAAAGATCAGTACCTCCTGCTATTCATATTCTTGTGTAGTAGTCCCCTCTTTCATTTAATAGGGCTGACCTAAGTAACCATAGGCTACTGTGGAATGACTATGTGCAATTTTTGTGGCTAGGACATAAAAGACATTACAACTTCTGCCTTGCCCCTCTTTTGGACCACTTTCTCTGAAAAAAGTCAGCTGCCATGTTGTGAGGGCACTCAAGCAGCCCTGAGGGAGAAGATCACATGACAAGGGAATGATGCCTCCCACCAACGGCCGGGTAAGTGAGCCACCTGGGAACCTGATGTTTTTGCTCCACTCAAGCCTTCAGATGACTGCAGCCCCCACTGACATCTTTGCTGCATCATCGTAAAAAATCCAGAGCCACAACCACTGAGCTAAGCCACTCCCAAATTCATGACCCTCCAACTGCAATAATGTTAGTTGTTTTAAGCTGTTAAGTCTTGGAAAAGTTAGTTATACAGTAGTAGATAACTTACAGAATGCATTATACGCACTTACTGATGTCAAGGTACATTGCTAATCACAAGACCTGGGACTAAGTTGAGGCGAGTGAGACGCTTAGGATAGGGTACAAAATACAAGGAACTCACTTTCAGGGTTAAATAAATTTTGTGCCATAAGTTCTCCACTTCCCTCACCCTAGTCCCTGCTTTGATTATCATTACTGCATGGAAAGATAAACAAAAATAACTCTTACTAATCATTACTGCATGCAAAGATAGACAACAAATAACCCTTGCCATTAAATCATTCACATTAGAGTCAGTTCATAAATAGTTATAAGAAGACATGTTGTGATCAGACCATCCATAGTTGGAGCAATTAATTTTGATAATGTCATGGAGACCTCACAGAGAAATTCATTTTGAATTGGGCTTCAAAGATATGTGACATTTCAACAATGAGGATAAAGGAAGTGGAAGCAAAGCACATATATTCCAGGCTGAAGGAGACTGGAGACTTAAGGAATGGAGGAGCAAAGAAAGATTCAGAGTTGGTGACTTTCACTTTGCCAAAATGATTGAAAGGTAGGGTTGTAGTTAGATGAGGTCAGAGATAACATTGGAAAAGTAAGTTGGAGCTTGATTCTGAATGATTTTAACTTTCTTAGCAGGGAGTTTGGACTTCACTTTAAATAATTAATGATCGTTTCTGAATAAGAAAATGATAGGAAGGACCAGATATACTTTTTAAAAACATTGTTTGTATTGTGGTAAAAAATACATAACATAAAAGATACCATTTCAACCAGCTTTGAGTGTTCAATTCAGTGGTATTAGGTATATTTACAATGTTTTATAACCAGCACCACTATCCATCTCCAGGACTGTTTCATTGTCACAAACAGAAACTGTACTCTTTAAACAACTCCCCATCAACCCCTACCCATCTGCTGGGAACTACTATTCTACTTTCTTTTCCTATGAATTTGCCTATTCCAGGCACCACATGTAAGTGGAATCATACTCTATGTCTGGCTTATTTCACACAGCATAATGCCATCAAAGTTCTTCCACATTGTGACATCAGTATTTCATTCTTTTTTAAAACTGAATAACAACTTACGTATTTAATATATATGTGTATATACCACATTTGTTTATTCATTCACGGATTTACTCCGAAAGACCCTTTTGTCAGTTGTGTAAGGACAGACAGTAAAAGAAAGAGAAGAGCAAGGGACATGAGATCAGAGTCTATTCAATAGTCCAGATGAGATATAAGGAGGGCCTGAATCTGGTGAAAGTGGGGTGGGAAGACAGGATTGATTTCAGGAAGATGGGAGGAAGGAGCCCACATTCATTGGGCTGACCAGTGTGAACTAACCAGCTTTGCTTTTAAATGAAATGCACTAATGAGTCACTTTTCAGATTTCTTATCATCCTCTTCGAAGAAAAAGTGTTAGTTACAGTGTTACATATTTTGTGTATTATTATTCTGTTAATAAAACAGTGTTTTTTTCAAAACAAAATTAGTGGGTATGCAAAATAGATCCAATTCCATCAATCAACAGTAAGTAGCTCTAAGTGATGCTTAGGATATTACTTATACCTATAGAGTGAATCTGTAGTAATTGCTTAAGAGAGTGTTCTTGATTTAAAAGTAAATGGTTTAAAAGTAAAACCAGAATTTTGTACCATGGTCATCCTGGTGCATTATATGATCACTAAGAAAAAAAAAACGCTATTACATAAATCTTGGCAGAGAAGTATGCTTTAAAATACACACCATAGCTATTTTAAGCTGTAACAATTCTGTCTTTTGTAAGTCTTTTTCCTTTTTGCTCCTGGAAAATGTTTTACCGATACAATCTCCTTCTCCTCCCTAGGACAAACCACTTACCTCAGCATTATAAGCCCCACCGGCATCCAATAAATCTTAATTGATGGTGATGATAAGATCACCCATGGGAGACACAGAAAGTAGTATTTATTATCCTACTTTACAAACTGAGAAAACTGACATACAGAGATGAAATGACTCACTCAAGGTCATATAGTAAGTCAGTGGCAGGGCTGGAAATACAAATGCAAGTAATATAGAAGGGCAGGCTATTATCCTCTCTGCCTGAGAAGTTTCTCCTCCCTTTTTCATTCTGCCTGATCAACCTTGAAAGTTAGTGAGAGCAAGACCACGGGTTTGCATTGGTGAACCTGTACAATATTGCTGGCTCTTGAAAATGGAACCCTGACTTCTAGCGCTTTGTTGAGTTTTAGATGAGTGTGTTTTTTTAAATGTAGGCAATACCAACCAGGTTAATGCCTTTCTCAAACTTTATGATCATCAGTTATGAAAAAATATCTTTCTCTCTTCCTTTATAACTCCCCCCACACACCCCCTTTTTCACCCCACATCATGGGCAACTTTATTAGGATCTGTAAATGTTTTGTCTACATATTTCTCAAATACCCTCTGAAGAAAATTCTGTACAGTAGAAACAGGGCAAACACTTCAGAGTATAAAGCAAACACTATTTGGGATCACAGCTCTCCTTACACAAGCCGAGAAGGATCAGAGACCCAGAGTCTTCTCTCGGCCTTGTCAGTAACCAGCTAGGTCACTGGCCACTTCTTATTCCTGCACTTCGGTTTTCTGTTCTGTGAAACAAATCTGGATTATGCAACCACTAAGGTCTCTTCCAGATCGAATAGTTTGATCTGGAATGTACTAATGAGAAATAGGTCATTAACCACAAACTGCTTTCCTGGTATCATGTTATCCGAAGCACAGAGAATATGCTAAGTGGGCAAGGTTCCCACCACTTTCTTTTATTTCTTTTATTTTGTTTTACTTTAGGTGCATACTATATCTGGCATTTCTCCCCAGGTTTCTACTACTTTCAAGGAACTTATCGAAAAATTTAGCACTGCAACAGTCAGAAATAAGTGAAAGACAGGTTAAAGTAGACTTACCCAATAATTAAAGCAAAACAGATAAAAATGTACTCACATTACGAACAAAGGAGGGTGTGCCTGCCACAGGCTAATGAGCAGTATGAGAATAACAAAAACTGCATCATTAGAAATGAAAGACTCTCTATGTTACTAGCACCCCTGGAAAGCTGAAAAAAATTCTTTCAATACAGTGGTTGGGGAAAAGACAATGTTCTAAATACTATACCTGTAAACTTGACATGATATGTGTGGATTGAAATGAAGGAACGTATACATAAAAAAGATCAGAAAGCCTAACGTAAAGTAAGATACAGAATTAAAGTCTGGTGGCAGATTTCTGTTTTCTCTGCTGTAGAGGAAGCTCATTTAGAACAATCCCAGGCCCCTCCTCAGCCTTTGTGTGCTCTGCTCCTGGGAAGGGTCAGTGCCCCAGTTTATTTGTAAATCTAAGAGGTATAACTTGGCTGTGTCCAGCTCAGCTCTTTCTTCTTCTCTTGAGAGTAAACTGCCCTCCCAGGACATGCTTTCTGTTCTGGTTCTGCAACTTGCAATTGGTTATAAATTTGACAAATGTAGGGGTCCAGTCATCAGGCCCTTTATGTACTTATTCTAAGCTACATTGTCCAAATTAGCCCTTCTCAGGAATAAAGGAAATCGATTGCCCTCCATAATCATATTTCTTTATTTCTCAACTTGATCAAAACCAGGACAAAGATGAAGGGTGCTATTTGTTAGAGAGAGGTGAAGAAAGAGTAGCTTAGAGAACCCAATAGTCTGTTGTCTCGAAGTCTCACTAAAAAAAACGGGGAAAGAAAAACTCAGTACAGGGCATTCCGGGAGTTTGTCAATCCCAGGTCGGCACAACTGTGAATTATTTCCCACACATAACCTTCAATGTCTGCATGTTTTTCAAAGAAATAAAATGAGATTCAGTGGGGTCAGAAGACATAAAATATGTGGGCAGATCCACAGAATAGGCCTGCTACTAGCTATTTCCTTAGAGTCTAGGTAATACTGATATCCGTGGTATTACCTGTTACCTAGTACTAGAGATGGAGAGTAAGCACTGCAGACTTGCCTTAAGTTCAAAGACATTGATGTATGGGATGGTGAAAATGAAGCACTTCACACTCAGTGTCAGTAGATAATAATATTTCTTGTTTACTATTTTTATTGGACTGCTGAGTCTCAGTTCTTGCCTTTAAAATATTTAGTTTTTAGAAAAGATGAAATAACTGCCCAAAAAGTTAGAAACACACACACAAATTAAGTACTGAAATAAGTTATAAATGGTCACTAGGAATAAAGTACGAAAGAGGATCTAGAGAAAATGTTATATAAATGTCTTGGGAATGGTGTAAAAATTTCAAAGATTTCTATAAATGTAGGATAAATTTTATGATTTTGTGAGAGACTAAAATACTCATATTTACATTCATATTTTCTAAAACTTGAATATTCTCTGTGTTAAGTAATTTTTTTTGGGGGGGGGGACAGAGTCTTGCTTTGTTGCCTAGGCTGAAGTGCAGTGCCACATGATCTCGGTTCTCTGCAACATCTGCCTCTTGGGTTCAAGTGATTCTCATGCCTCAGCCTCCTTAGTAGCTGGGATTACAGACATGCGCCACCATGCCCAGTAAATCTATTTTTAGTAGAGACCGGGTTTCTCCATGTTGGTCAGGCTGGTCTTGAACTCCTGACCTCATGATTCGCCCACCTCGGCCTCTCAAAGTGCTAGGATTATAGGTGTGAACCACCGCGCCCCACCAAGTAATTAAGTTTTGCACACAATGGCATAGTTATTTTCTTTCTTTCCCCCTTACCTTTGTCACTGATCCAAAAATGTGTGGTAAAAGACAGAAGAGTTAGGGTTAGTAGAATGTATTCTCTCACTTTGTTTGAATTTGGATAAAAACTGGTGAGAAAAGGAGAGACAGAGATGGTTAATGGAAGAGAAGCAATTTGGGTTATGAGAGAAAAATGTGAAGAAAAAGCAGAGAATAGAAGGAAAGAGATGGAGAGAGAAATCAAGAACAAAACAATTTCAAGGAAACAGAGAAAAATGAAGCGGGTTTATAAAAGACAAAAGGTGAAAAGCAACAGGGCAGATAAAGGAAGTAACACAACAGAAGGCAAAGAGGATGAAAGGAAATTGGAAAAAATGGAGAGGGGTGCTGAAATGTGGATCGGCTTTCATATCCAAGTGTCCTGTTCAGAAGTCTGACAGGGGCCTGACACGGTGGTGCATGCCTGTAATCCCAGCACTTTGGGAGACCTAGGCGGGTGGATCAACTGAGGTTAGGAGTTCAAGACCAGCCTGGTCAATATGGTGAAACCCTATCTCTACTAAAAACACAAAAATTAGCCGGGTGTGGTGGCATGCACCTGTAGTCCCTACTACTCAGGAGGCTGAGGCAGGAGAATTGCTCAAACCTGGGGAGTTGAGGTTGCAGTGAACTGAGATTGCACCATTGCATTCCAGCCTGGGTGACAGAGAGCAACTGTCTCAACACACAAAAACAAAACAAACAAACAAAAAAACAAAGGTCTAACAGGACGCTTTCTAAGTGACTTTTTAAGTCAGGAACTTCCACTTTACTGGCATTACAATTGCTGACACATCGAGTACTTTGAAAAGTAAACAGGGGGGAGGATCCAAGATGGCCGAATAGGAACAGCTCTGGAGTGCAGTTCCCAGCGAGAACAGCGCAGAGGGTGAGTGCTCACAGCATTTCCAAACAAGTTTTCACTGCCCACAGACCAAGAGATTCCCAGGCTGAAAAATGCTACAAGTTTTCGGTGTGGGGATTTCAGCTAGTGTAGGGTCAGCACGGAAACTCACACAAGTCTGGGCAGCTGTTTCCAGTGGCACCTGGAATGCCTGGGAGACAGAGCCATCTATCCAACTGAAAGGGAGAGGGTTGAGACAGGGAGCCAGGCAATCTGGCTCTGCAGGTACCACCCACGTGAAACAAGCAATCTCAAATGCTCTGGATGGAGAGTTTCACAGCAAGTGCAGCTGGACTCAGGATGGTCCAGCTCAGCTGGGGGAAGGGCATCCCCCACTACCCAGGCAGTCTGCCACTACGGAGGCAGTTCACACAGCAGCTGCTCAGAGCCTGCAGCTGCTCAGAGCCTGCGGCAGCTCAGCAACACCTCTGCTGGCAGACTGTGACTAGACTACTCTGTGGGGGGCAGGGCATCTGTGAAAAAAGGCAGCAGCACAACAGGAACTTATAAATAAAGCTGACCTTCCTAAGACAGAACACCTGGGAAAAGAGGCGGTTATGAGTTCAGCTGTAGCAGACTTCAAGGTACCTGCCCGGCAGCTCTGCACAGAACAATGAAGCTCCCAACACAGCATTTGAGCTCCTATAATGAACAGACTGCCTCCTCAAGCAACTCCTTGACCCCCATATACCCAAAGAGACATCTCATAAAGGAGAGCTCAGGCCGACATCTGGCGGGTACCCTTAAGGGATGAGGATAGCAAAGGAGGAAACCAGTGGCAACCCTTGTTGTTCTGCAGCCCCCACAGGTGATCCCCAGGTGAGCGGGTTCTGGAGTGGACCTCCAGCAGTCCTGCAGCAGAGAAACCTGACTGTTAGAAGGAAAACTAAGAAGAGCAAGAAATAACTTCAACATCAACAAAAAGTACATCCATTCAGAGATCCCATCCAAAAGTCACCAACTACAAAGACCATGGATAGATAAAGCCACTAAGATGGGAAGAAACCAGAGCAAAAAGGATGAAAACACCAAAAAGCAGAATGCCTCTCCTCCTTCAAGGATCACAAGTCCTCACAAGCTAGGGATCAAAGATGGATGGAGAATGATCTGATGAATTGACAGAAACAGGCTTCAGAAGGTAGGTAATAACAAACTTCTCAGAGCTAAAAGAACATGTGCTAACCCAATGCAAAGAAACTAAGAACCTAGACAAAAGGTTAGATGAGATGCTAACGAGAATAAACAGCTTAGAGAGGAAGATAAACCACTTGATGGAGCTGAAAAACACAGCATGAGAACTTTGCAAAGCATACACAAGTTTCAATAGCCGAATAGAACAAGCAGAAGATAGGATATCATAGATGAAAGATCAACTCAATGAAATAAAATGAGAAGGCAAGAGTAGAGAGAAAAGAGTGAAAAGAAATGAACAAAGCCTCCAAGAAATATGGGATTATGTGAAAAGACGTAATCTACATTTGATAGATGTACCTGAATATGACGGAGAGAACGAATCCAAGGTGGAAAACACTCTTCAGGATATTATCCAGGAGAACTTCCCCAAAATAGCAAGGCAGGTCAATATTCAAGTCCAGGAAATACAGAAAACACCACAAAGATATTCCTCAAGAAGAGCAAACCCAAGACACATAATAGTCAGATTCACCAGGGTTGAAATGAAGGAGAAAATGCTAAGGGCAGCCAGAGAGAAAGGCTGGGTTACCCACAAAGGGAAGCCTATCAGACTCACAGCGGGTCTCTTGGCGGAAAGCCTACAGGACACAAGAGAGTGGGGTCCAATATTCAATATCCTTAAAGAAAATTTTCAACCTAGAATTTCATATATAACCAAACTAAGCTTCATAAGCAAAGGAGAAATAAAATCCTTTATGGACAAGCAATTGCTGAGAGATTTCATCACCCCCAGGCCTGCTTTACAAGAGCTCCTGAAAGAAGCACTAAACAAGGAAAGGAAAACCAGTACCAGCCACTCCAAAAATGTACCAAATGGTAAAGACTATCAACACAAGAAGAAAATATGTCAACTAATGGGCAAAACAACCAGCTAGCATCAAATTGGCAGGATCAAATTCACACATAACAATATTAACCTTAAATGTAAATGGACTAAATGTCCCAATCAAAAGACACAGACTGGCAAACTGGATAAAAAGTCAAGACCCATTGGTGTGCCATATTTAGGAAACCCATCTCATGTGCAAGGACACAAATAGGCTCAAAGAAAAAAAAAGGGATGGAGGAAGATTTATCAAGCAAATGGAGAGCAAAAAAAAAAGCAGGAGTTGCAATCCTAGTCTCTGATAAAATGGACTTCAATCCAACACGGGTCAAAAGAGACAAAGAAGTGCATTACATAATGGTAAAAGGATCAATGCATCAAAAAGAGCTAATTATCCTAAATATATATGCACCCAATACAGGAGCACCCAGGTACATAAAGCAAGTTCTTAATGACCTACAAAGAGACTTAGACTCTCACACAATAATAGTGGGAGACTTTAACACTCCACTGTCAATATTAGATCAATGAGACAGAAAATTAACAAGAATATCCAGGACTTGAACTCAGATCTGAACCAGGTGGACCTAATAGACATCTACAGAACTCTCCACCCCAAATCCACAGAATATACATTCTCAGCACCACATCACACCTACTCTAAAACTGACCACACAATTGGAAGTAAATTACTCCTCAGCAAATGCAAAAGAATGGAAATCATAACAAACAGTCTCTCAGGCCACAGTGCAATCAAATTAGACCTCAGGATTAAGAAACTAACTCAGAACCGCACAGCTTCATGGAAACTGAACAACTGACTCCTGAATGTCCACTGGATCAACAATGTTCTTAGCAACAGTATCATGTTAATATATAATTAGGATCATTGAGAATGATCACACACACACACACACACACACACACACAGAGTTAACAGTAACATGTTAATATATAATTAGGATCATTGAGAATGATCACACACACACACACACACACACACGCAGAGTTAACAGTAACATGTTAATATATAATTAGGATCATTGAGAATGATCACACACATACACACACGAGTTAACATTAACATGTTCAAAACCACAGCATTCTACAAGAGTTCGGTTTCCGCAGTGCTATAGAACGGGCCTGTGGATAAAACACGTTTGTTCGTTTCTTTAAAAAGACAGATGGTATTATCAACCCTATGGTTGTAGGAGACATGATAAAGAAGAAACAGGTTCTTACCGATAAGCAATGTTGAACACAGGGCTACTTGAAGCATTTTATAGGCCATGATCCTGTTTTTGGAAAAAAAAAATTTATTAACTGGACAAAGCTTTAGGGTATATCAGGTACTTTTCAGAAGTATAAAGCATTTGTTACATACCTGGAAGCCCCGTGAACTGAGACACAAGTCAGAGAGGCCTTCGCCTGAGATGGCTTTTTAATAGACCTCTTGCCTTTTTACCCTTTGGACTTTTTACACTGACTTTTTACAGGCTGTTTTTATATGGGTCATTTATTTATTTACTAATTTTACCATCTACATAGATTAATGTAATGTTAAAAAAAAAGATGGGAAAACTGGATTGCTCATGTATTGCTGGTGGAAAGGTAAAATTACCCAGTCACTTTGTAAAACAGTTTGGTAGTTTCTTAAAAATTCAAGCTTGTAATTACAAGCACTACTGGCATTTGTTTCAGAGAAATAAAAACTTAGGTTCACAAAAAAAAATCTATATGAGAATGTTCATAAGAGCTTTTTTTTTTTTTTTTTTTTGAGACAGAGTTTCACTCTTGTTACCCAGGCTGGAGTGCAATGGCACGATCTCGGCTCACTGCAACCTCCACCTCCTGGGTTCAGGCAATTCTCCTGCCTCAGCCTCCCGAGTAGCTGGGATTACAGGCACGCACCACCTTGCCAAGCTAACTTTTGTATTTTTAGTCGAGACGGGGTTTCACCATGTTGACCAGGATGGTCTCGATCTCTTGACCTTGTGATCCACCCGCCTCAGCCTCCCAAAGTGCTGGGATTATAGGCGTGAGCCACCACGCCCGGCCTTCATAACAGCTTTATTTGCAATAGGCAAAGACTGGAAACAAGCCAGATAGCATTCAACAACTGAATGTTAAAACGTGATATAGCTATGCCATGGATTACAACCAGCAGCAATAATAATAACTATTAAAAATAATAATCATTGGCTGGGTGTGGTGGCTCATGCCTGTAATCTCAATACTTTGGGAAGCTGAGGCAGGTGGATCACTCGAGGTCAGGAGTTCGAGACCAGCCTGGCCAACACGCTGAAACCCTGTCTGTACTAAAAATGCAAAAATTAGTTGGGGATGGTGGCATGTGCCTGTAATCCTAGCTACTTGGGAAGCTGAGGCAGGAGAATCTCTTGAATCTGGGAGGTGAAGGTTTCAGTGAGCTGAGATCACGCCACTGCACTGCCCAGCCTGGGTGACAGAGTGAGACCCAATCTCAAAAAAAAAAAATTATTATTATTATTATTAGAAAAACAAATGACCTCTAAGTTCAATTTTGACAGAAACTACTGAGTTGCTGAGTCAATCTGGCAGCAAATCACCTGGCCTCTGGTACCTGCCTTGATCTGTCTTCAAAGCATGACTTTGAGCTACAGTTTGCCCTAAAGGTTAATAAATTCCTGTTCCCAGAGTTCTTTGAGGTCTTCACATAATGGTACTATGTAAGTTTTGTGCTTCTAAAAAAATTTTTAAGATTTTCTGAATAACTATTAATATTATTATTGATTTTTATCAATAATTTATACAACTTGGACGAATCTCGAGGGAATTATGATGAGTGAAAACAGCAAATTCCAAATGATTACATATTGTATAATTCCACTTAGATATTTCCTTGAAAATGATGAACTTACAGAAATTAAGAATAGATTAGTGGTTGCCAAAATAGATTCGTGGATGAAAAGGGAGGTGGGTGTGGCTTATAAAGGGCCATATGAGGAATCCTTGTGGTGATGAAACTGTTCTTTATCTTAACTGTGGTGGTGGATATGTGAACATACACATGATCAAATTAAATGGAACTAAATACAGATAGCTCACACAGTCATCTCTCAGTATCTGCAGGAAATTGATTCCAGGACCCTCAGAATACCAAGATCCACTGATGCTTAAGTCCCTGATATAAAAAGATGTAGTAATTTCATATAAGCTATGTGCATCTTCCCGCATACTTCAACTCATCTTCAGACTATTTATAGTAACAAATACAATGCATACGATATATAAATAGTTGTTCTGCTTTGATTTTTAGATTTTTAAAATTATTATTCTATTGTTATTTTGTATTGGTTTTCGTTCCCCAGATATTTGTGATTCGCGGTTAGTTGAATCCGTGGATGTGGAATCTGAGGATGTGAAGGGATGACTGCATGTAAAACTGGGGCAGTCTGCATGAAACCAGTGGATTTTATCAATGTCAATATTCCTATTGTAATATTGTACTATAGTTTTGCAACATGTTACCTTTGGGAGAAATTTGGTAAAGGACACACATGATCTCTCTCTCTCTTATGTCTTACAAGTGTGTGTGAATCTACATATCTCAAAATAAAAGTTTATTTAAAGCTGGCTGTGGTGGCTCATGCCTGGAATCTCAGCACTTTTTGAGGGGCCGAGGCCGGCAGATCACCTGAGGTCAGGTGTTCAAGACCAGTCTGGCCCACCTGATGACACCTTCTATTAAAATACAAAAATTAGCCGGACGCAGTGGCACATGCCTGTAGTCCCAGCTACTTGGGAGGCTGAGGCTGAATAGCTTGAACTCAGGAGTCAGAGGTTGCATTGGGCTGAGATCATGCCACTGCACTCTAGTCTGGGCAACAGAGTGCGATTCCATCTCGAAAAAAGAGTTTAAGGAATGTTTTACTATATTGTAAAATGTGTTTGTTTCCAACAAAAGTACATAATCAATACAACCAGAACAGTACTTTCATTTTTCAAACAATTGCCCTTTTCAGTGGCTTGATTAATTGACTAAGTTCATCATCATACAATTTGTTCTTAATGACAAATTATGCCTGTGTGCCAGTTTCATTAAGATTATGCAATCTGTAATGAGTTGGTATGGATCTATAAAAGTGGTAGAAAACAACTTTGTTGATGACTATCTTTAAAGTATAGAGGGTGTTTAGAAACCTGAAGCTCCCTGCCTGGGAGTTATGCCTCTATTTATTGATAAATGAAAGGCTTTAGAAGACAAGCTAGCTAGAAACACACACTGCAAACTCTTAGGCCACGTGTCCACCTATACAAGATTTTGGAGATGCAATAACTGTTGCTACAATTCCTTAAGTCTCCATTATTTTTTCTTTGTAAAGAGGTATAAATTTTTAGTTGTGTGATAGACTAGAAGAATATCAAGAAAATCATGGAACATACTTTTTTCCCCTTTTTCTTTTCTTTTTTTAAATTTTACTTTAACTTCTGGTATACATGTGCAGAACATACAGGTTTGTTACATAGGTATACATGTGCCATGGTGGTTTGCTGTACCCATCAACCCATCATTTAGGTTTTAAGCCCCACATCGATTATTAGGCACTTGTCCTAATTCTCCCTCCCTTTGCCCCCCACCCACCCACAGGCCCTGGTGTGTGTGTTCCCCTCTCTGTGTCCACGTGTTCTCATTGTTCAACTCCCACTTATGAGTGAGAACAAATACTTTTGTTTTTCAAGCTGGAAGATTATAGAACCAAAAGAGAAATTTATCTTTCTTTTCTCTACTTTTATCATTCTTCAACTTATAGACCTAAAATGAAGTTTGTCTGGAGGAGGAATGGGAGAGGGACTTTGCTTCCTATCTTTCTTACCTTACTTCTCTCAGTGGGTCATTAGTCAATTATTTTGGATGGGTTAGATAATGCAAATATAAAATAATAACAGCTATTCCACGAATGTTACATACATTGTCTCATTTAATACAGCAATTCTATGGAGACAATATTATCATTATCTTACCAATGAGTAAACTTAGGCTCTGAGAGTTTTCATAACTTTTCCAAGGAGTGTTCAGAAATAATAGGGTAAAGCTTTACAGCAGAAGTAGACATGCAGTTCATACAAAAGAGCATGAGCCAGAAAAATGAGACAAATGAGGTGAGTGTGGCCCCAACCGGGGCTAGAGGTGAACGTGGCCAGGGCAACTCAGTTTCATTGGGTAGGTACAGCTATAATACAAGATCCTTCATGGGCCAGAAACTGTTATCCTTTTTGGTGAATGAAGGCTTCCCTGATTCCCCAGTTCAGATTTGGCTGCTGTTTCTTACATCGGCACACCTTTAATCGTTAGATCTTGTTTTCCCTCCTGATGGTTATGTAGGTACATTTCAGTGTTTCCGAGTAGACTGCGTGCTTCCTGAAGCTGGGACTACCTTTTACTGCTGTTTGCACACCTTTAATCGTTAGATCTTGTTTTCCCTCCTGGTGGTTATGTAGGAACATTTCAGTGTTTCCGAGTAGACTGCGTGCTTCCTGAAGCTGGGACTACCTTTTACTGCTGTTTGCACACCTTTAATCGTTAGATCTTGTTTTCCCTCCTGGTGGTTATGTAGGAACATTTCAGTATTTCCGAGTAGACTGCGTGCTTCCTGAAGCTGGGACTACCTTTTACTGCTGTTTGCACACCTTTAATCGTTAGATCTTGTTTTCCCTCCTGGTGGTTATGTAGGTACATTTCAGTGTTTCCGAGTAGACTGCGTGCTTCCTGAAGCTGGGACTACCTTTTACTGCTGTTTGCATACCTTTAATCCTTAGATCTTGTTTTCCCTCCTGATGGTTATGTAGGAACATTTCAGTGTTTCCGAGTAGACTGCGTGCTTCCTGAAGCTGGGACTACCTTTTACTGCTGTTTGCACACCTTTAATCGTTAGATCTTGTTTTCCCTCCTGGTGGTTATGTAGGAACATTTCAGTATTTCCGAGTAGACTGCGTGCTTCCTGAAGCTGGGACTACCTTTTACTGCTGTTTGCACACCTTTAATCGTTAGATCTTGTTTTCCCTCCTGGTGGTTATGTAGGTACATTTCAGTGTTTCCGAGTAGACTGCGTGCTTCCTGAAGCTGGGACTACCTTTTACTGCTGTTTGCACACCTTTAATCGTTAGATCTTGTTTTCCCTCCTGATGGTTATGTAGGTACATTTCAGTGTTTCCGAGTAGACTGCGTGCTTCCTGAAGCTGGGACTACCTTTTACTGCTGTTTGCACACCTTTAATCGTTAGATCTTGTTTTCCCTCCTGATGGTTATGTAGGTACATTTCAGTGTTTCCGAGTAGACTGCGTGCTTCCTGAAGCTGGGACTACCTTTTACTGCTGTTTGCACACCTTTAATCGTTAGATCTTGTTTTCCCTCCTGATGGTTATGTAGGTACATTTCAGTGTTTCCGAGTAGACTGCGTGCTTCCTGAAGCTGGGACTACCTTTTACTGCTGTTTGCATACCTTTAATCCTTAGATCTTGTTTTCCCTCCTGATGGTTATGTAGGAACATTTCAGTATTTCCGAGTAGACTGCGTGCTTCCTGAAGCTGGGACTACCTTTTACTGCTGTTTGCATACCTTTAATCATTAGATCTTGTTTTCCCTCCTGATGGTTATGTAGGAACATTTCAGTATTTCCGAGTAGACTGCGTGCTTCCTGAAGCTGGGACTACCTTTTACTGCTGTTTGCGTACCTTTAGTGCCTAGCACAGTGCCTGTCCTATCATAGTTCTCAGTAAACATTACTGAACTTAATTGAATTAACTGATTCAAATTAAATTGAATTAATTTGAGTCAGTAGTTTCCTGCACTGGCCTGTCAGTTTACAGCCTTATCTAACTGGCTATAGAAAACAAATATAATGTTGTAGTTTTGTTTTGATGTTGATGCTTGAGTTTTAAATAGTTTTCTCCAGAGCTTGTCTCTTCTTATGATCTATGAAAGAAAAAAAGCCTAAATCCATGAATATTGGCAATCTCAATTATAAAGACACAGAAATGCTCTTTGAAATCAAATTGGAATATCTTTGAAAAACGGAAAGATCAAGTGGAAGGATAATGAAGCTCATCAATGGAGTCTATTTACAACTCTGATGCTTATACTTAGAAATCATTATTTTGATATGATATGATAGACCTTGGTAAGCTCCCATAGTCTCTTACATTATCAATGAAAAAGAAATATTAGAAGAGAAACATGTGAAATCTGATCTGATATTATTTAAAATATTTTTTTAAATTATTATTATTTTTTAAGAGATGGGGTTTCACCATATTGGCCAGGCTAGTCTTGAACTCCTGACCTTGTGATCCACCCGCCTTGGCCTCCCAAAGTTCTGGGATTATAGGCGTGAGCCACAGCACCCGGCAAAAATTTTTTAAGAAGGAAAAAATACAGGTTTTAAAAAAAACCTTTTGGCAGGGCGCGGAGGCTCATGTCTGTAATCCCAGCACTTTATGAGGCTGAGGCAGGTGGATCACCTGAAGGGAGAAGTTCGAGACCAGCCTGGCCAACATGGTGAAACCCCATCTTTACTAAAAATACAAAAATTAGCTTGGCATGGTGGCGCATACCTCTAATCCCAGCTACACAGGAGGCTGAGACAGGAGAATGGTTTGAACCAGGGAAGCAGAGGTTGCAGTGAGCCGAGATTGTACCACTGCACTCCAGCCTGGGTGACAGAGCGAGACTCTGTCTCAAAATAAAAAAACAACCAACCAACCAAACAAAAAAAACCTTTATACTACCAAGAAGCAAGCTAAACTTAGTTTCTGTCATGAGTCATGCCAGCAAGGCAATACAGCCCAACAAACTGCAAAGCTTTGGAGAATGTAATGCTCACTTGTAAAATTCTGATAAGAAGAATGAAGGGCATGGTACAGCTTGGCATGATTCACTGTCATCACTGGCATCAGTAAAAGGTAGAGAGCCAGCCAGCATGTTGGGGGAGGAGACGATATTAACTCTTAACTAAACATTGAAATCAACTTTCAACTACAGTCAACCTATTGGAAGTGAGCAGGTGATAGCACTTATTTTAATGAAGTTATCTGAGACTCTCAAAGAGTTGCTATATGAGAACAAAATTTTACTATAGCACCTGATAAGGGAATCATTTTAACTGATTTGACTGCAGGTAAAGGTTTAATGTAATTTGTCTTCTTAGTATAATGTGTCACCATTATCAAATGGTCACACCTCTCAGGGGGGCCATTTCTTTCCTAGGACATGAGAGAATATCCTGATATTTAAGCAGAGAATGACATAGCAACCACATCCTAAGAATGAATGGCAGTTTCTGTAAAGTCTTGAGCTACCTGCAGAAAGTAGCTCTTTAGCAAAGCACAAGATAACAAGATTCAGACCTGGTTGGTGTAATGAAAAACTACTTTTCAATTATTGTGTAGACTGTGGTTCTGTCTTGGAAGCTGAAATTTTGTTTTTATTTTTATTTTCTCAATTTAAGAATAAAACCAGGACTTGCTGAGGACACATAGGAAGTATATTCTCTGCTTCATCCTTCCAGTCGACTCAAGGATGCTATACTTCTTTTCCTATCTCCTGAAGCTCTAATGCTGCTGTCATCAGGATGTGGGGGCATATACTCACCATATGTAGGAGCCACATTAATTTGGAGGAATTACTAAAGGGTCAGAGAAATGTATTCTGACCTTGTATTCATTTTTGTGTGGTTACTGTAGGCTTTAAAATTTGCTACAACCTAGCCAGGGTGACAGAGTGAGACTCCATCTCAAAAGGAAAAAAAAAATGCTACAGCCTGACATAACTTAGGTTTAATGTTTGAAAATGTAGCTTCAGGACTTAAATAAGTAGTTGTAGGTAGCTCAGGATCTTTGAAAGACTGACTGATCCTATCTGCACTGAGGAAGAGAAGAGCTCCCCATTACATGGGGTGTAATTGTCACCTTAAGATCCAAGTACTGGATCTTGGATCTTAAGATGGCCAGTCTTGGATCTTAAGATGACAATTAAGCTCATGTTGTCCAAGGTCTCTTTCTTCTCACTCTTTCCAATTTATTTCCTAATTTGTATATACACCACAGAGCAGCATTAAGAGACAGAAAATTGAGAATTTACAGTCTTATCCTTCAGTCGTCATTGATTCATTGAACAATTATTTATCGGATACTTTCTAGGCTCTAAGCACTTTTCAAAATCCATCTATTTGAACACCTACCATGTGCACTGTTCAAAGTACTAGCATTACAACAGATATCAAAATTGTTGGTTGTGTGGGAGAAGATAGTTTCAGGGAACATTTCCCAGTGAGGTGAGTTGGAATTTCCTGTGAGGACAAATTGAGTTGGGGGATGAAGAAAAATTCAGGAAAAGAGAGCCCGAGAAAAGGTCAGGGGGCTCCAATGGAGACGATACATCAGCTAGGCATCATTTGGGGCCACCACAGTAACATTGATGAGTACTCTTCTGGCCTACTTTAAAAACTTTCTATGTTACAGACATTCAGTAATTTCAGTGACTTCTGTTGCTTGTCACTATAAACAAGTTGGAATAATTTAAAGATGTGTCATTAATACAAATGTATACAGTCTAGCAGTTTAAGTAAAATGCCAATCTGTTATATGATATGGTATTAGAGTCACACAGCTTCGTGATTAAGCTGTGCGGTAATGCATGCCAAGGCATTTTTCTCATTACACTCTGAATTATTGATAGTTGACAATATGTGACATTTATTGAGCATCAGCAATGTGCTAGCTTGCTTACAGAGCATAGAACTATCAAGGGACCTTGCCCAGTTGGCTCACTATCAAAACACAGTCTGTCATTTCCTAAGTCTTCCATGCTTCACCAAACTAAAAGAAAAAGAAAGGCATTTCTGGAGATTCACTGCAGAAGTGAACAAGACCAGATTTTCTCTGCAGGTAACTCTCTGGACATTAGTGTTAGTTCCATAGGGATTCAATCTGTTCCCATGGTTTTGGTAATCACAGAAGATACACTTGATAATCTAGTGTACGTTTGAGGTAAAGACTGTTTTATCATTTTGTGATGCTTTTTATGCTGCAACCTGGAATTGAGTCCTCAGCAGTGTGACTTTCTCAGGATCAAAACTAAGTACGTGTTTCAGTCTGGTGCATATAAAACCAACAGCTGGATTCACCAGGGTGTGCTAACCTACCCTGTCTTAGCCAGACAGACTCCATTTTGCTGAAAGCCAGATAGACTCCATCTTGACCTCCGCCTCACCCCTCCTGCCACTCCTCCCTTTAGTGCATACCTGGGTCTTGCTACTGTGCTGGATCATGCTGTACTTAGAACTATAGAAATGTATGAGCTTTGTAACTATAGCCTGCTTGGAAAGCCCACTTGCCATTATGAATGCCACCCCCCTTGATTGATTATATGACAAGTGTCAAATATCCCTCTTGGTAACAGGCAATCATGGGCACCCCTTGTGTATACTACCTCCTTGAAAATCAGCAATCATGAGAACCTCCTGCCTCCTAGTCACCAGCTTCCTTACCTAACTTGCCTGTTCTGCTTCTGTAAACTCTGCTCCAGCTAGGCTCCCCTTCCCTACCTAAAATAGTATAAAATATAATCAAGTCCCTTCCTTGGGGCCGAGAGAATTTTGAGCATTAGCCATCTCTCAGTCACCAGCTAAAAATAAGGGACTCATAATTTGCAACTCAGGGAATGGTGCTGTTCCATCTAACTCTCCTGGTTATAACAAGGGAAAGGCTTAGCTTTGGAGGATTTAAAGTATTCCTTGAAATTCTTGGGTCCTTGATGAAAAAATAGGAGACTTAAGATACAGCAAAGGGATATGAAAGAAGGTGTATGGGAATTAAGTGCCATGAGTCGGAAGGGGAATAGGAGAGAGTAAACAGAATTCTGAGTCCTGGCTTGCAAGGCGCAAGAGGTTGAAAGGAGAGCATGCGGGATGCCATGCTCTCCCGCATGGTGGACGCACAAGAATAGCAGAAACTACTTCTCATGCATGATTGTTGGGTAGCTGTATTCGTTTTCTAGGGCTGCTGTAACAAAATGCTACAGCCTGGGTGGCTTAAGTAGTGGAAGTTTATTTCTAACAGTTCGAGATTGGAAGTCCAAGGTGGTGTTGGCAGCTTGAGTTCCTCCAAAGCCTCCTTTTTGCCTCTTTTTCAGCCACTCTCTTGCTGCCTCCTCACATGGGTGTTCTTCTCCACACACACGTATCTCTGGTGTCTGTGTCCTTAGAAAGACAGCAGTCAGATTGGATTAGCACCCATCCCAACATCCTTACCTTTAATTAATTACCCCATAAGCTGAGGTACTGAGGGTTAGGGCTTTAACATATGAATTTGGGGGGAGGCAACACAATTCAGTCCATAACAGGAGCAAAGACAAAACCTTCAAATGTGGGCAGTTTTGTTACTACCAACTTCTGTTTTTAAAAAAAGCAGTTTTTTTTTTTTTTTTTTTTTTGAGACAGCATCTCACTCTATTGCCGAGGCTGGAGTGCAGTGGCGCAATCTCAGCACAGTGTAACCTCTACCTCCTGGGTTCAAGCAATTCTCCTGTCTCAGCCTCTCAAGCAGTGGGGATCACAGGTGTGCATCACCATGCCCAGCTAAATTTTGTGTTTTTAGAGAGACAGTGTTTCACCATGTGGGCTAGGATGGTCTCGAACTCCTGACCTCATGTGATCTGTCTGCCTTAGCCTCCCAAAGTGTTGGGATTACAGGCATGAGCCACTGTGCTCAGTCACAAAAGGAGTTTTTTGAAAGCTGATAGAGAATATCAGAAGAGAGGAACAGCCCCAGTAGAATGTGTCCACTGATGAATTGTTATTTAATTCCTTTCCTTCTTGTATAGAAGAGAGGTTTGAGAAAAACAAAAAATGCTATTCTATAGTCTTCCCTCTCCATTTCCCATTATTCCATTTTCTTCCTAGTAATTCAAAATTGTTAAATTATTTGTATCTCTGGGCCAACATGCTGAAGCTAAAGTGAAATTTTAGTTTTCACTCCCATTGAAGTCACCCAACAGGTTGAGTTTTAATTTCTTTTTTATGGAAAAAAGATGTACCAGAGCACATGGAAATGGGCAAAAGTGAGTTGGGGAGCTTGCCAAGGGCTTCCTATACCCACGTCAGGCCTTGGTTCCATTTTTAGGAGGCTCCTCAGGTAGAATTAATGACTTTCTCATGAACCTTAAAGCCAGATTATTTGATTTATCCCTGGTCATGTAATAGGCATTAAATGAATTGCCATAATCATTTTTCTTTGTTATCAAATTATAATATATATTTCTCAAGGAAGCCTGATAATATTATCCTTTGGAACTAGAAAATCGAATTTAGTGCATTTCCCAAGGATCTCAAAACTATGATTATCCCCATACCAAAGGTTCCTAGGAGGAATTTTGTAGAGATTCCACTTTTAATAGAGGTATAATGATTACAGAGTCTTGCCTTTTTATTTATTTATTTATATTGCATTTTAGGTTTTGGGGTACATGTGCAGAACGTGCAAGATAGTTGCATAGGTACACACATGGCAGTGTGTTTTGCTGCCTTCCTCCCCTTCACCCACATTTGGCATTTCTCCCCAGGCTATCCTTCCCCAGCTCCCCCATCCCCACTGTCCCTCCCCTATTCTCCCCAATAGACCCCAGTGTGTAGTACCCCCTTCCCTGTGTCCATGTGTTCTCATTTTTCCTCACCTGCCTATGAGTGAGAATATGTGGTATTTCATTTTCTGTTCTTGTGTCAGTTTGCTGAGAATGATGTTCTCCAGATTCATCCATGTCCTTACAAAGGACACAAACTCATTATTTTTGATTGCTGCATAATATTCCATGGTGTATATGTGCCACATTTTCCCGGTCCAGTCTATCATTGATAGGCATTTGGGTTGGTTCCAGGTCTTTGCTATTGTAAACAGTGTTGCAGTGAACATTTGTGTGCATGTGTCCTTATATTAGAACGATTTATAGTCCTTTGGATATATACCCAGTAATGGGATTGCTGGGTCAAGTGGAATTTCTATTTCTAGGTCCTTGAGGAATCACCACACTGTCTTCCACAATGGTTGAACTAATTTACACTCCCACCAACAGTGTAAGAGTGTTCCTATTTCTCTGCATCCTCTCCAGCATCTGTTGTCTCCAGATTTTTTAATGATCGCCATTCTAACTGGTGTGAGATGGTATCTCAATGTGGTTTTAATATGCATCTCTCTAATGACCAGTGATGATGAGCATTTTTTCATATGTTTGTTGGCCTCATGTATGTCTTCTTTTGTAAGATGTCTGAGTCTGGCCTTTTTCATGTCCCCGTGCCTTTTATGTTGGTAGGATGCTGTATTCTCCACTGTTACCATCAGATTTTCTTCTCAGGAGTAGTAAGCTGATATGGTTTGGCTGTGCCCTCACCCAAATCCCATCTTGAATTGTAGTTCCCATAATCCCTAACAGCCATGGGAGGGATCCAGTGGGAAGTACTTGAATCAGGGGGGGTGGCTTTTTCTCATGTTGCTCTCATGATAGGGAATAAGTTTCATGAAATCTGATGGTTTTATAAAGGGAAGTTCCCCTGAACACATTCTCTCTTCCCTGCGGTCATGTAAGACATGCCTTTGCTCCTCCTTGGCCTTCTGCCATGACTGTGAGGTCTCTCCATTCCACAGTTCCCCATGTGGAACTGTGAGTCCATTAAACCTCTTTCCTTTATAAATTACCCAATCTTGGGTATTTCTTCATAGCAGTGTGAGAACAGACTAATACGTAAGGCTTTGGTTAATCTGGATGAGAACTATGATACTGTAAAGAAAAGAGCTTGGGGTAAAGAGTATACACATGTAGCCCTGAAAAGGAAAATGAGGAGAAGGAAAAGAAACTACAAACCTAGAAAGAATAAACAACATTAGGACCCAATCTAAGATAATTAAACAAAAATATTTCATGATCTGATTGAGATTAGGTATAAAGATGAGACTGTGGCTGAGGTTAGGGTATGTCTGTGCACCAGGGGCAGGTGAAAGACACAAGAGAGGATATAGGTATATGATCAACAATATGCTGTTTTGTCATATACCTAACTGTCTTGAATAAAGTTTCAAATGTTTAAGTTCACAAAATCAATAATAATGTGATATAAAATAATAAATATAAAATAAAAAATGTCTCCAAATCGAATGAGCCCAGTCCCGTATACTCCTTGGCATATGGCATGCATCTTTCTGGGAGAAAATCTTGCCAGTGGGAAATTAATTATAATAAATATTCTTTATCCGTAAGGGTTGTATATATGAGCAAAGAAAATACCACTTTTGGAGTGATGCTATCTACTCCATCACTCTTCATTATGGAGAGGCTACCTAGAGATGGGGGCCCCTTAGAAGGTGAGGCGATTAGCTGTGGCAGGGAGTGATATTTTGAATAGAGATAACACAATCTACCAGTTTAATGGCAACTGATTACAGGGTAGAGAGTGCTTCTTCTAGGAGTAGGGGAGGGACAAGTGGGTGATTTCAAGAGAAATAGATAATCCCATGCTCCCAAACCCCCCAAAAAAGAGAGACTGAAAAAGGCTTGTTACAGAGAATGATGCAAAGGCAGGAAACCACTATGGAAGGGATTCAGACTCAGAACAAACAACTCACTCTCCCTCCCAACCTCTCCACAAAAAAAGGTGTGGAATTTGGAAACCTGAGAGGTGTCGTGGGTTTTCAGTCTGCATATACACATGACATATGAAAGCCTGTTGGCATTTTTTTTTATTGATTCAATGTTTCCAAATGGCATTTTGTGTTATCAGTCAGAAGACCCAGGAAGATGCTCCATCACTAACCTTTATACCAGGATAAGGTCTAAGAGTCAGTTTCCTTCTCTGGACAGGAATTTAGTCCCCATTCAAGCTAGGAATATCCAGCAAATGTTTCTGAGCCAGAAGAGCAGGATAATATCAGTGTTTCAATTTGGAACCTTGAAACTAGTACTTTCACAATCAGCCAGCATTCAGCAATTCTCCACCACACCCTATTATTTTTTCCAGGGGCATCTGTAAAATGAAAGGCATTAGACCTTGTTGAAGAAATTTCAGGCTACAAATAAGAGATGCTGTAGTACTGGGCTGATGGTAGAGGGTCCCCGACCATCACATTACAGGCTTATTTCCTTTACAAGTTGGACTTTTTTGTTTATGACTTTATGGTCATATAATTAATTATGGTGAAACAAAAATAATGAACATCCAACAATGAAATAAATAAATAAAACAAAAAATGATTCTAAAATCATTTTTGGGTTATACACAAATGCTGTGTGTATTGGTTATACACAAATGCAGTTTTTCGGTTATACACAAATGCTGTGTCTATTCTAAAATTCTTTTATTACAACTGTGAAAGTTGTAGGAATCAAAATAGTCACTAGTGTTAAAACAAAAACAAAAACAAAATACTCTGAGAAAAGAGCTGGGGAAGGCCAGGCAGAGAGGGTTCTCGTATTTGCATGTCTGATAACAAAACTATCATAGAAGACTTTGCAAAAACCACGCCCTTGAGTGAAGGCTATTGTGACCTCACACATAAAATACTTCTGCAGGAACATCCGCCCAGCAACTGCTCATCTAACATGGGACTGGAATCACCTTTGTTGTCGACCTTTGTGACCAAGGATAATTAATTCAAAACAATTATGTTATCCTCCTCATTTTTTCTTTTAAAAATCATTGACTTCCTTTACCTCCCTAAATATGCACATAGTTTATGATGGCATGCATATTCCTATTCCCTAATAGATATCCTTTTCTTTTAGAGAGGCTCTCTCCATTATTTAGGTGGACAAGATTTTTTCTTTTTTTCTGAGATGGAGTCTTGCTCTGTCACCCAGGCTGGAGTGCAGTGGCATGATCGCAGCTCACCGCAACCTCCACCTTCCAGCTTCAAGCAATTCTCCTGCCTCAGCCTCCCGAGTAGCTGGGACTACAGGTGTGCACCACCACACCCAGCTAATTTTTGTAGTTTTAGTACAGATGGGGTTTCACCATATTGGCCAGGCTGGTCTCAAACTACTGACCTCATGATCTGCCTGCCTCAGCCTCCCAAAGTGCTGGGAGTTTTGGCGTGAGCCACCACCCCGGCCAACATGACATTTTTAAACTTACTTCAAATGACAGAAGTCTGACAATTTGATGTGTGAGGAATATAACACTAGTAAAAGGAAAATCAGCAAATTGTCAATCAGAAACAAAAAGTTTGAGTGTCTAAAATATACCAGGCATTTTCTGCACGTTGTAGTCATACAATGTGAGAGGCAGATAATGTAATTATGGGTAAGTAAGTTCCCCAGACTGAAATTTGTCTATTGGAGAAAATACAAGACAATTTGTTTCATTTCAAAGGTCTGTATTTTGAGTTAGATAAGAAATCTTAAGAGACAGTCCGTTTTGCTATAGCAGGAAAAGTGTGCTTACCTCTTCTCTTACCAGAGTGATTCGTTGCATGTCTGTAAGTGCTGTGCTCAAAGGCCAAGGTACAAGTCTTCCTTACATGTGTGAGGCTTTTTTCCACCTTTGAACTTCTTAAAATGCTTTTATTACAGAGTGCCCCAAAGATCAATGTGTCTTCTTTTATGACTTTACATTCTAATAATGCACCAAAGCTGGATATTTGCCAGGGTTTTAAAAAAGGTTTTGCTGAAAAAAGATAAAACAAGTTTAAGAGAAATTTGTATGTGTTATTTTCCCTTCATTTTTTCCATGGACAAATCCCAGCAAATACAATTGTAGAAAACCCTGTCTTGTCTTTTCAAATTGAGGCTGCAATTTCTGGAAGCCGCTTGAGTTGACGGACAGCTACAATTCAGACATTGGACAATAGCATCTAAATGGGGGTTCAGTGCAGAAAATTTTCTTTATACATTTTTTGGATCAGTCTTAAAACGTATTAAGTTATATCTATAGACTTTGTATGTCCCCTTCGTTTTACCTATGTGTGCTTCTCTCCTTCCTCATATTTTTAACTGGCTTTTTTCATCCCTATGAGCTAGCTTCTCAGCCTCTGATTTTAGAGGCACATAAGTTTCACTAACTTCACCAGTATTTTCCATAACAAAAAAGGATATTTTATTGAAAAAAACGACAACTTGTTGTTAGCTAATTCCACTGAAGACAAATTAAATATTATAAATATTTAAAATAATATTTAAACTTTAAATATTTAAACTTCATTGACAAAATTCCTCTACTTCGATATGCTATTTAGTGCTAAATCCTACTTGTGACAAAAATGAACTCATTTTCTTCCACTTCTCAACCTGCTAATTTTTTGTGACTTGCCCGATACAATCAACAACAATGCCATCTGCCCAGGATTTAAGACTTAAAAGCATGAACTGACTTTTGGTTCCTTTTTTTTTTCTGCTTTTTTCAGATACCAGAAGAAGTAAATTAAGCCACTGAAACATATTTTCTCCATGCATTTCCTGTCTGTTGATCCCATCTGGAAAAGCATGCACCTAAGCTTTTCTAATCAAGACCTTGCGTTCACACCACTCTAGTTCTCATCTGCATCCTCTTCACTTTACTGCAAGTCTTTTAGGGGCAACCTTTCCAGCTAAATAAGTTATCACAGCATCCAATTCACTTTTTTTTTGTTTAATGTCAAGATTCTCCCCAGCTCAAGAGTTCTGTTTCTCGCTCTCTCTTCTCTCTGTCTCTCTCTCTCTCTCTCTGTGTGTGTGTGTCTGTACATATTTAGTTTTATTGTAACAAAGCAACTTGTACACTTTGGTTGAAACTGAGCATTATCTTCCTTTCCAGTGAAACAAAAAGAAAATTTAAAAATGAACAGGAACAAAATTACAATAGAGAATGTCAATTCCAAATAAGATCCTACAGGTTCTGCTGATTCTCCCATTGAGT
This sequence comes from Saguinus oedipus, assembly GCA_031835075.1. Classification (NCBI taxonomy): domain Eukaryota; kingdom Metazoa; phylum Chordata; class Mammalia; order Primates; family Cebidae; genus Saguinus; species Saguinus oedipus. Next base: position 93,200,131 of record CM063184.1, on the reverse strand, counting down.
GGCAGGGCTCAAGTCCTTATTATGAGAGAATTTATTTTAAAAGTGTCATCTTAAACTGCAAGAATGTCTGTCAAATATCACAATTAAACATGCCAAAGGAGAAGCCACGTTGTCAAAATGCCCCCTTAACCCACCCAAACATCTCAGATCCACCCTTGGCTGACTCTCTGTAACCCCATTTTTGAAGTTTTTTTCTTTCTTTAAACAAGAGAAAGTAGACAGACACGTGTTGGTAAATGCTAACTGTCCATATTCCCATGGAGACACAGTGTACTCTCTGAGCCCAATATACAGAGAAACGAGGAAAAAGCTAGAATTCTTATTTATTTATTTATTTAATATATTTTACTGCACTTTAGGTTTTGGGGGTACATGTGAAGGACATGCAGGATTGTTGCATAGGTACATACATGGCAATGTAGTTTGCTGCCTCCATCCCCATCACCTATATCTGACATTTCTCCCCATGTTATCCCTCCCCAACTCCCTACCCTCCCAGTCCCTCCTCTAGTCCACCCCAACAGACCCCAGTGTGTGATGCTCCCCTCCCTGTGTCCATGTGTTCTCATTCAACACCCACCTATGAGTGAGAACATGTGGTGTTTGATTTTCTGTTCTTGTGTCAGTTTGCTGAGAATGATGGTTTCCAGGTTCATCCATGGCCCCACAAAGGACATGAACCCTTTATTTCTTTTTCTTGCCTGATTGCTATGGCTAGAACTTCCAATTCTATATTGAATAGGAGTGGTGAGAGAGGGCATCGTTGTCTAGTGCCAGATTTCAAAGGGAATGCTTCCAGTTTTTGCCCATTCAGTATGATATTGGCTGTTGGTTTGTCGTAAATAGCTTTTATTATTTTGAGATACGTTCCGTCAATACCGAGTTTATTGAGGGTTTTTAGCATAAAGGGCTGTTGAATTTTGTCAAAGGCCTTCTCTGCATCAATTGAGATAATCATGTGGTTTTTGTTTTTGCTTCTGTTTATGTGGTGGATTATGTTTATAGACTTGTGTATGTTGAACCAGCCTTGCATCCCTGGGATAAATCCTACTTGATCATGGTGGATAAGCTTTTTGATGTGCTCTTGCAATCAGTTTGCCAATATTTTATTGAAGAGTTTTGCATCTATGTTCATCATGGATATTGGCCTGAAGTTTTCTTTTCTTGTTGAGTCTCTGCCAGGTTTTGGTATCAGGATGATGTTGGTCTCATAAAATGATTTGGAAGGATTCCCTCTTTTTGGATTGTTTGCAATAGCTTCAGAAGAAATGGTACCAGCTTGTCTTTGTACATCTGGTAGAATTTGGCTGTGAACCCATCTGGACCTGGGCTTTTTTTTGTGGGTAGGCTATTAATTGCTGCCTCAACTTCAGCCCTTATTATTGGTCTATTCAAGGTTTCAGCTTCTTCCTGGTTTAGATTTGGAAGGGTGCAAGTGTCTAGGAATTTATCCATTTCTTCCATGTTTATTGGTTTATGTGCATAGAGTTATTTGTAGTAATCTCTGATCGTGGTTTGTATTTCTGTGGAATCAGTGGTGATATCTCCTTTGTCATTTTTTATTGCCTCTATTTGATACTTCTCTATTTTCTTTTTTATTAATCTGGCTAGTGGTCTATTTTGTTGATCTTAAAAAAAAAAACCAGCTCCTGGATTTATTAATTTTTTGAAGGGTTATTTGTGTCTCTATCTCCTTCAGTTCTGCTCTGATCTTAGTTATTTCTTGTCTTCTGCTAGCTTTTGGGTTCTTTTGATCTTGCTCCTCTAGCTCTTTCAATTTTGATGATAGGGTGTCAATTTTAGATCTTTCCTTGCTTCTCATGTGGGCATTTATTGCTATAAATTTTCCTCTAGACACTGCTTTAAATGTGTCCCAGAGATTCTGGTACGTTGTATCTTCATTCTTGTTGGTTTTGAAGAATATCTTTATTTCTGCCTTAATTTCATTGTTTATCCTGTCAACATTCAAGAGCCAGTTGTTCAGTTTTCATGAAGTTGTGTGATTCTGAGTTAGTTTCTTAATCCTGAGTTCTAATTTGATTGCACTGTGGTCTGAGAGACCATTTATTATGATTTCTGTTCTTTTTCATTTGCTGAGGAGTGATTTACTTCCAATTATGTAGTCAATTTTAGAGTAGGTGTGATGTGGTACTGAGAATAATGTATATTCTGTGGATTTGGGGTGGAGAGTTCTGTAGATGTCTATTAGGTCTGCTTGGTCCAGATCTGAGTTCAAGTCCTAGATATCCTTGTTAATTTTCTGTCTCATTGATCTGTCTAATATTGACAGTGGGGTGTTAAAGTCTCCCACTATTATTGTGTGGGAGTCTAAGTCTCTTTGTAGCTCATTAAGAACTTGCTTTATGTACCTGGGTGCTCCTGTATTGTGTGGGTACATATTTAGGATGATTAGGTCATCTTGTTGCATTGATTATTTTATCATTATGTAATGCTCTTCTTTGTCTCTTTTGATCTTTGTTCCTTTAAAGTCTATTTTATCAGAGACTAGGATTGCAACTCTTGCTTTTTTTTGCTCTCCGTTTTCTTGGTAAATCTTCCTCCATCCCTTTATTTTGAGCCTATGTGTTTCTTGGGCACAGCACATCGATGGATTTTGACTTTTTATCCAATTTGCCAGTCTGTGTCTTTTGAATGGGGCATTTAGTCCATTTACATTTAAGATTAATATTGTTATGTGTGAATTCAATACTGCCATTTTGATGTTAGCTGGTTGTTTTGCCTGTTAGTTAATGCAGTTTCTTCATTGTGTCAATGCTCTTTACCATTTGGTACATTTTTGGAGTGGCTGGTACTGGTTGTTCCTTTCTATGTTTAGTGCTTCTTTCAGGAGCTCTTATAAAGTAGGCCTGGTGGTGATGAAATCTCTGAGCAATTGCTTGTTTGTAAAGGATTTTATTTCTCCTTTGCTTATGAAGCTTAGTTTGGCTGGATATGAAATTCTAGATTGAAAGTTCTTTTCTTTAAGGATATTGAATATTGGACCCCACTCTCTTGTGTCCTGTAGGCTTTCCACCAAGAGACCCGCTGTGAGTCTGATAGGCTTCCCTTTGTGGGTAACCCAACCTTTCTCTCTGGCTTCTCTTAGCATTTTCTCCTTCATTTCAACCCTGGTGAATCTGACTATTATGTGCCTTGGGTTTGCTCTTCCTGAGGAATATCTTTGTGGTGTTCTCTGTATTTCCTGGACTTGAATATTGGCCTGCCTTGCTAGGTTAAGGAAGTTCTCCTGGAAAATACCCTGAAGAGTCTTTTCCAGCTTAGATTCATTCTCTTCGTCACATTTAGGGTACACCTATCAAATGCAGATTGGGTCTTTTGACATAATCCCATATTTTTTGTTAGGCTTTGTTCATTTCTTTTCACTCTTTTCTTTCTATTCTTCCCTTCTCATTTTATTTCATTGAGTTGATCTTGAATCTCTGATATCTTTTCTTCTGCTTGGTCATTTGGCTTTTGAAACTTGTGTATGCTTCATGAAGTTCTGTTATGTTTTTCAGCTCCATCAATTCATTTATATTCTTCTCTAAGCTGTTTATTCTTGTTAGCAGTTTGTCAAACATTTTTTCCAGGTTCTTAGTTCTTTTGCATTGTGTTAGAACATGTTCTTTTAGCTCAGAGAAGTTGTTATTACCCACCTTCTGAAGCCTGTTTCTGTCAGTTCATAAGACTCAGTCTCCATCCAGCCTTGTTCCCTTGCTGGTGAGGAGTTGTGATCCCTTAGGGGAGGAGAGGTGTTCTGGTTTCAGGTGTTTTCATCCTTTTTGTGCTGATGTCTTCCTATCTTTGTGGATTTATCTACCTGTGGTCTTTGTAGTTGGTGAACTTTGGATGGTGTCTCTGAGTGGACGTCCTTTTTGTTGATGTTGAAGTTATTTCTCTTTCTTAGATTTTCTTCTACCAGTCAGGCCCCTCTGCTGTAGGACTGCTGGAGGTCCGCTCCAGACTGTGCTTGCTTGGGGATCACCTGCAGCAGCTGTAGAACAATAAAGGTTGCTGTGAGTTTCTTCTTCTGTTATCTTTGTCCCAGAAGGATGTCCCAGATGTCAGTCTGAGCTCTCCTTTATGAGGTTCTCATTGGTTATATGGGGGTTGGGGTCCTGCTTGTGGAGACAGTCTGTCCCTTATAGGAGCTCAAATGGTGACCTGTGAGCTCTGTTCTTTCAGAGCCACTGGGCAGGTATGTTTATGTCTGCTGCAGCGGAATTCATAACTGACTTTTTTTCCCAGGTGCTCTGTCCTGGGAAGGGAGGGCTTTATTTGAAAGTTCCAGATGTGTTGCTGCCTTTTTTCAGAGTTGCTTTGCCCAGCGAGGAGGTAGCCTAGTCACAGTCTGCCAGCAGAAATGTTGCTGAGCTGCTGTGGGCTCTGCACAGCTGCTGTGTGAACTTCCTTGCAATTCTGTTTATAGTGGTATAGTTAGAACTGCCTCAGTAGTGGTGGTGCCTTAGTAATGATGGGCTGTCTCTGTAATGGCGGACTGCCTCAGTAATGGTGGTCTGCCTTGGTAATGGCAGACTGCCTCAGTAATGGTGGACTGCCTCAGTAGTGGTGTACTGCCTTGGTAATGGCAGATGCCCTTCCCTCCACAGACCTGAACTGTCCTGGGTCCAGCTGTGCTTGCTGTGAAACTCTCAGTCCAGAACATTTCAGATTGCTGGTCTTTGTAGGTCTGGGACCAGCTGAGCCAGATCACCTGGCTCCCTGTTTCAGCCTCCTTTTTCTTCAGTTGGATGGGTGACTCTGTCTCCCAGGCATTCTGGGTGCCAGTTGAAACGGCAGAGATCTGCTGCACCAGCTGAAACAGCCATGCTGGAGAATCATGGCACTTTTCTGTCTGGGAATCTCCTGGTCTGTGGGCAGTACAGATTCGTTTGGAGATGCAGTTATCAGTCACCCTCTGCTTTCTCACTAGGAACTGCAATCCACAGCTGTTTGTATTCAGCCATCTTTGAAAAAGCTAGAATTCTATGCACTGCTACACAGGGTCCTAGCACCCTCCAGCTTCCAGCAGAGTGAAGGGAGCAGGTTGTTGTTTTCTCCCACAGAGCTTGGTGGTGTTGATGCCATACAGTTTTTGTTCAGACAGGAAGGGATAAAAGTGAATTTTGAATAGAAAGGGGCAGAAACTCTTTTCATGTTGTATTCTGCTCAAGGTATTTTCCGCAAAATAAGTTGATAACCATGGTGTAGAGAAAAGAGACCTCAAGAATAGGGCAACTGAGCACAAGAGAGGGGGGAAAAAAAGATTGCAAGTTGCTTCCCAGGGACTGGAGAAAATTTAAAAAAAAGAAGGTTGGAATCCATCAGTGTTCTATTAGTCATCTTCTCCTTCATCCTCCTCTCCTTCTTCCTCTTCATCATCATCATCATCTTCTCCTTCTCCTTCTTCATCATCCATATCAGGAACCAAATAGTATTGTAATGGGTTTGGTGGGTTTGGCCAAATATCATCTTTGATGACCTCTCCTAATTCATCAGCACCTGCATCAGAATGGTCAGTAAACCAGGTAAAGAAGCTCTCTGGTTCCTCATGCTGCCTCTTCCTGCTGGCTTTATTCTGCGTTTGACTTGAACATTTCGTCAAATCCTTTCCAGATTTTCATTTGATTATGGTGGACTTTGAAGATGGATCATCACTCTTCTCCTGCCCCACTTTTCATGACACACTCCAGATATATGAGCTACTTACTGAATGCCCAGGCAGTTTCATACTTTTTCTTTTGCCAACTGAACAGTCTACCTAGAATGCCAATCCTGATTCTTTCTCCCAGCAAATATAAGTTCATTTTTCAAGGTATTGTTCAAATTTCATTGCTCCTTTGAGGTCTTTCCTAACTCTCTTCCCTCCTTGACCAAACTTCACTCAGCAAACCTCTGAGAGATTATTGGCCTAATTGATGTGTTACAAGTCTATCAATGCAGTAGAAATTGCCTCTGTCTCTATGTACTTTCTCTTCAATCTGTCTTGTTAGAGAGGTTGAAAAACTAGAAACTATATTTAGATGTAATTACATTAAAACTAGAAATTACCAACTAGACTATGTTCTATAAATCAAAAGTCAGATGCTTTTCTTCTTTCTTTCTCCCTCTCTCCCTCCCTCCCTCCCTCCCTCTCTCCCTCCCTCCCTCCCTCTCTCCCTTTCTCCCTTCCTTCCTTTGCTGCTAGCATGCAGAATGTGGGATGCGGGTGTTTAGAGGCAACAGCCAGACTCAGCATTCTACCATCCAGAAGCCATCCGCATAGGTAACTGGAGACAGTGGAGCAGTGACATCAGCAGATGCTGCCCTCTGCTCTACACCTTTATGAAGTTTCCTGAATTCAATTGTCTAGTGCTGGGCCCCTGATTTTGGCTCTTCTATTCCTCCCAGAAGTTTTACAAATACCCATTTTCCTGTATTATATTTTGTTGTGCTTGAAGTACCTGAAATGTTTTCTCTTTTCTACATTGAAACCTGATACATTTGCCTCTATCAAACTATAACTTTTTTTAATGGATAAAAAGGTGGGTTTTTTTTTTAATTTTCTTGGGATGACCACAGAGCTGGCTTTCACCAAATAAATGAGTGACTCACTAGATGAGCCCGTAATGACTCCAACTGATATATCACAGTGAACAGAAACCTGCTTACTGACACGCAAACCCCTGACATGCTCTCAAAGGGAGAGCATTGAAACCGCTCTTTCAATGCTCTCCTTTTTCACCTGGCCAAACTTGTCTATTCCTGTGCTTCAGTCGGGTGATTCTGGTTGCTCTATTCCAAACACACGCGTAGTGACCCGCCCTCTACCTTCGTTGCAGTGGCTGCTCCAGTCTGCACCGTCTTCCTTCCTTTCCGCCAATTCACATTTACCACTTCTGCCAAGAAAAAACAAAAAGGTCACTCTTTATGGTAAACGTTCTTCTGCCGATGCACAAGGATGAAGAGAACATTTACTTCTCATGCTTTCTGGCATTATGCTTTTTTTCTCTTTACTAGTTAGAATAGTTTTGGATCCAAGTAAAAAGACTCTAATGGCTTAAACAAACTCTAATAGCTTAACTCTAATGGCTTAAACAAATAGGATTAAATTTAAGTTTCGTTTTGTAACAACAAATCTGGAGGTGAGAGACTGCCGTTTTGGTTTTGTAATTCAAGAATGTTTGTAGCAGCTTCAAGCGATTTTCTTGGCTTTTTCCTCATGGATGCAAATGACACCCAAAGATCTAGGTATTGTGCTTGTATTCAAGGCAGACACAGAGAAGCAGGGAGACAGAGCCAGGCCCACCTGGGTGGAAATAGGAAAGCAAAAGGCTTTCTAGAAACCACTTAGCATACTTTTACATCTAACTTATTCATGAAGAATGGGTCAGATGGTCATCCCTCACTGCAGAAGAGTATAGGAAAACAAGTTTTCAGCTGTGAGATGGAAATAAGCAGTTGAAAATACTCAAAATGACTACCCTATTTTCTAAATCTTCTAATGCTATCACTATATTTGGGCAAATTCAAGGCCTCTTATTTTTCTACAATCTTCAGACGTGCTTACCACTGTGTTGCATACCTGGGCATAAAGATTTCCAGTAATATAAGTAACTTAGATTGATGTAATAAAAACTTTACCATTGTCTAACATGGAGTAGATGGAGAGAGATAAAAATGCAGTGACCACATTGTCTCACACGAATGCAACAAAATAAGTGAGAAGACTGTCTTCGTTCACTTTATGTTGCTAATAAGAGAATATCTAAAACTGAGTAATTTATAAAGAAAAGGAATTTATTTCTTATAGAGGCTGACAAGTTCAAAGTCAAGGGGACACATCTTGTGGGGCCTTAGGGCCTTCTTACTGGCAGAAATGCTCTGCAGACTCTGCAGGTGCCCAGGACACCACATAATGAGAGGGTTGAGTGTGCTAGTTCAGGTCCCTCTTCCTCTTCTCATAAAGTCCCACTCACATGATAACCCATTAATCTATGAGTGAATTAACCCATTCATGAGCTCTCATGACCCAATTACTTCTTAAAGGCCCCACCTCTCAAAACTGCCATGTTGGGAATTAAATTCTGACCTGAGTTTTGGAAGAGGCAAATATTCAAGCCATAGCAAAGAGTGTGAGTTGTTTTGGGGTATATTTTCCTATTGCCAATTGAGGGTCCTTAGGTTCCTTTAATATCAATTTAATAGCATTTGCTTTCTGTGCTTATTATAATGTGCCAACGTCACTTCTTAGGAAATGACATACCATTGTGGATGGTTAGTAGGTTCAAAACATCAGTTTTTCATGCTTATAAAATTTGCCTTGAATTTCAACATGTTTGTGAAGAGTAATGAAACGTTGATTCACATAATAGCTGTTTAAACGAGAGGGAAAGTGTGGTTTGAAAGATCTGAGCCATATTTGTGACTACAATATGAATGTTACAAACCTGAAATGTTATGTTAGGAAAAGCTGAAGAGTCTCTTATCCCAAACTGTACAAATCGGTACCCACCATAAGACGATCACAGGACATTCTAATTTTAAATTTCCCTTCTCTGACACTCGCTGAGTATTTTTTAACCATGAAGTAATGTTATAGTGAGGCTTGAGACAGGGTTGAGAGAGATGGCTGACATAAGCAATCACAAAAGTACTCCTTGCGGAGAAACAAGATTTGCCTTTATGATGGCAGAATGGCTGAACAGTGTTGTGTGTGGTGATTTTCAGGCCTCTTTTTAAGCACCATCTAATGGATCCTCCCTATGCCTGTCATCCAGGCTAACCAGGACTGTCTGGTGCTTTGTGGCTGGCCACTTACCGTAGAAAGCCTCTGCTCAGATTATTAGAAAAAATGCTTCTGCAATAATCACACCCTGCCCTCTGGTAAAAATTAGATATTACAGCCTTTACTAATTATAGGCTGGTGGCTCTGGTGCCCTTCAGATAGTAAATCGCTTTGAGATAGATAGCAGCTGTAAATTGGGTAGTAAAATAAATCCAGAAGAGGCTTGTCAAGCTTTTCTTGCCCATAAAATGAAAATAAAATATCATATTTGTGAAGTTCTATAGAAAGAAAAATTAGAAAGATAGCTCAAGTTGCTTAGTAAAGAGAGGTTTGCTGTCAAAACACGACCACATCAGCCACTGTTAAAACAAAAATGCAATCAGGAAAATTACTTGGAATGTTTATGTTTACTTCCAGTTTTGAAATTAGAACATCATGTTCCTTTGGGTTGTCATTCAAATTTTCTCTTCATCTCCTGATTCCCATAAATGTAGTCACTGATAAACTGCTCCCTTTGAAAGTGGAATGACTACTCCAAAACTAATACTTTTTTTTTTCTTTTTTGAGAGTTTCACTGCCTGTATGAAGCCTGGAAATCATAAATGTGTCTAATTCAAGTTCTTTATTTAATAGATGTTTGTTTCTGACTTTATAACTATCAGGTAAAGTCTTTGCTGAGTATTGAACCACCTTAGTTTCTTTATTTTTTGTTGTTTTTTTTGAGTTCCAGTGGGCTTTTATTGAGATAAATTAACAAAAATCAAGATTTTACCATGTTTTTTGAACCTTATAGACTCAGCAGACTCTGATCCATATGAGTACATACAACATAACACATCCCAACAAAAACACAGTCCCATTGGAACATCTGCCAATTAACAGAAAGCCAATTTTCCCTTTTTCCAATGTTTCCAAAATTTTGAGTTCCCACTGTTCACTTCTCAGTGGAACTGGTCCCTTGTGGCTAGGGACATTGGAATTCCCTAGTATTTTTACTTGAGAAAAAGCAATTTTTTTTTCTTTGTTTCAAAAAAGGAAACAGTGACTTTGCTTTCTCCAAGAGCCCCATCCCCCATAACCAATGGCTAAAATACAGCAGCCTGTCTGCATCTTAATAACCCAGCCCCACCTGCTTCCTTGCCCAGCATTGTCTACTGGAGAATTTAAATACACTTCTGTTGGAACCTGTCAGCTGTGGAGGGGCAGAGTCCCAGTGCCAGGCTAGCTCCCTCTGACCTCATGAACTATGATAACCTTTCGACACTTAACTCTTTACCCCAAAGATGAGTTTTTAGATCATGAAGGAGAGTAGATTTTCTTTGGGAGTTTTAAAAAACTATCTTTAGAGATATAAAGTACTGAAGTTCACCAAAAAGCCAACTGACTTCAGCTCTCATGAGGCCAATAATTTTGATAAAGGTATTTGGCAAGAAAATGATTCCACAATAACAAATTTAAAGACACCTAGATCATTGAAAAAATACAACTTAAAATAACACATAATTCCCCAGAACTTATTTCATTTTTTGTTACTCATCTAGAAGGTCAGGAGTGTGGCTAAAGGCAGTTTCTGATGAGGTTATGAGCTTCCAAAGTGTTTCTAAATCCTTAGTGCACACCTTTCCTTTTGGGGGCAAAGTACCCTCCCTCCTGCCCTAATTAAGAACAAAACAAAACAACCCTCCCAAAACCAAAAAATTAAAAAAACAAAAATGTCATCTGAGTGAGATGTTTTGATTCCAAAAACTTACACTCAAGGCATTGGCTGTGTTGTCTTGTTTGAACCAAGCATGATGGTTTCAAGCACAAAGCACGTGGCAAAGGAAAGATGCTCCCATCTCATTCTGAAAACAAATACTGATAACCAAGCCCACCCCCCAACACTTTGGGGCCAACCCATTTTATGCTGCTGAGACCAACCTGAAATAATTTAAGAGGTATATTTAGGTTTCCTCTCCCTTATTTCCATGAAAGATCATTTTAGAATAAACTTATTCTATTCCTAAGGGAAAGGCAAACGTTTTTATCCCCATCAGAATATATGGGGAAAGAAAAAAACATAGGCCTAGAGGTGACAAGCTGTGTAACAGTTCATGGCCTATTACACAACTCTACAACCAAAGGCTAAACCATGAGTTGTAGTTCTAGTATTAAAAATAGGGGGTAGTTCTCATCCAAATGGGCCACTGGAAAATATTACCATTACCTTAAAAAATGCATACCCAATATTGGAAAGAAGCGAAAACAACTTCCACTAGTAACAATGCTCCTTATTATGAGGGCCCAAAAAAGAAAAAAAAAAGAAAGACCAGGTTCTGACCTCATCCTTAGAGCATCTTTCCATCTCACAATTCCTATTCAAGAGTCAACAGCAAAACCTGACAGCTGCCTCTACAAGACTGTGCCCGGTAGTGCTGTCCCAGATAGTTTAAGCGCCACTCCTTGTTAGAGGCTATCATTCAGTAATACTTGCAATTTTAAGTCTGTGCTTTAAGAGGGACCCACAGGCCTGTGGCACCAGGCAGAGCAGTCTAAAGTTGGTGAAGGAGACTGCACTTTTTGTTTAGTCACCCAAATATTCTCTAGTGAGATACAAAATTGCACTTATGCTCTTTTCTTCTATATGAATGATCCCTCTTATCTCGCAAGAGGTGGGGGAGAAAGATAGCTGCATTGGTACAAGGGCAAGATTCTTTTGGTCAAAAGTTGACACCTTTTAAATTCCCTCTCCCACCCCTCCCTGGAAAAAAGTTACTTCCTTAATTAGGGTTTCTATTTAGTAACCAAAATTGACTGGACAGAACATATGAGACTTGGATTCCAAATAGATGATCTTGTTCTTTTTTGGGTTTGTACCGTGCAGCTCTTGCTACAGTTGTTGAGGAATTAGGGCTCTGTCCAACGAGGAGGCATCTGTAGGATTTTCATCTCCAAGTAATTGTGGGTGAGTCACAAACAGTTTGCTCAGCAGTAGGCAGAGTCACAAAAGCAATTTCAAGTAATTGATTTCTTCGTCCAGAAGAGTTAAAACATTAAAGTATATGCAGGACTTATTTTGTAATATTTAGGGTTTTGAAAAACAATGAAATATAGAAATCAATTTTTTTGTTTGTTTTTTGTTTTCCCCTTTCCCGATGCATCCTGATTGACCTAGTACACTGGGTTAAAAGGGGATTAAAAACATTAAAGAAAAAAAGTTCACTGGTTTTGATTTATCTCACTCCTTTTGCCTGGAGATCAGCCCATACATCCAGCATGTTGGGAGGGGCACAATTTAAAGCAACACTATTGACTGTAAAGCATTTGCCAGTACAGCGCAAAATGACAGAAAACAATTCTTGTCACAAAGCAAGAGAATGGCAAGCAGCTTTCTGTAGCATGAAAGTTAAACACTCTCAGGTTGCCCATTCCTGCAAAAGTTTGTGTATCAAGGTGGGCAGAGGGCAACACATTTACACACTACAGGAAATGAGCCACAGAAAATCAAGCTCCAGAACTGCTAATGTTACCAAAGCTGGTACTGGCTAATATTCTGAAATGCAAATCTGTGCCATATATATATATATACTTCTCAATGACACTGCCACCCAACAGAATTCCCACACTGCAAGGTAGATTCATCTTTGCCCCCCTTTGTAGAGCTTGAAATATTCCTCAAACTTTCAGAAAGGGGGAAGAAGCAAAATCAGAGCTTCTAAAAAGAAATCTTGAATTATCAATGTTTTGAAGCTTCCTTGCTCTCTCTGGTAAACCTGCTCCAAAGGTACTAGATGAGACAGCGTGGCAGCACACAGTACACCTGATTCCTGGGTCCCTTTGCTAACATAGGGTACCACAGAAATCTGCTCTCTACAGCAAGAAGTCAAAGCACTTTCTAGAATTTAGTGTTGCATAAAACTGAGCCCCTTTCATCTTTAGCTGCTCCCATAATCACTCTAATTCCCTTAATCCCAGCAACCTTCATCATATATGTGTGTATATATATATGGGTATATATATGTGTATATATATATATATGGGTATATATATGTGTATATATATATACACACATATATACACATATGTGTGTATGTGTGTGTATATATATATACACACACACACACACACATATATACCCAGAAAAAAATTATTTACAAAGTTTATACAAGTATACACACCCAATTTTCTATGGGACATGCTTTGCCACAGAGGAAAGAGGCACAAGACTCTGACATGTCTACACATCAAGTGCCATACTGCTACTGGAGGCACGTGTAAACCAGTCTTTAGGGTCTGCTATAGAGCACAAAGGCTTGTCATATGGCTCCTCTTTCCTTTGGGAGCAATGAGAAATTTTTACTTGGGATTGTTTTTTAAATAGGTGTATTTACAGTGCGGATGAATTGCAGTTATATTATCAACTCCTCCACATAAAGAAAAAGAAAATGGCATTTAACATTACTGGTAAGTTTCGTCTTCTAGCCCTGGGCTTGAGTATTGGGTAGAAAGGGAAGAGACATCAACTTGAAACCAAATGAAAACACAAAATTTTCTAAAAGAAAAAGAAAAAAGAAAATAAAGATTTACTATTGTTGATTCATTTGCTGTCTAAAAGATGATGTTCTGAATGGTCTCATAGCATAAGGCACTTCATGCAAATAATAAGCTATTTAGGCTTAAAAAATGGATGAGTAATCAGGGAGACATTGAAATGGCTTGAGAGTCAGCTGTTAGAGAACTTTGAAATCATAGACGAGCTTGTGTGTTCATTAAGATTCTTCTCTTTTTAGGGTTTCTCCCTTTCTCTTCTTTCTTTTCCTTCCTTGTCCCCTTTCCCCAGAAAACATTTTTTAAAAACCAGCAGTTAATTCAACTAATGTTCAGTCAGCACACAGTGCAAATGAGTTGAACAAAAAGGTATATTCCTTCTTTTCAGCCTTTTTCTCTTCACCAGTTAAAAAAAGAAAAAATGTCCAAGCTCCTTTAAGTCTTCATACTTCCAAAATAAAAGATGAAAAACCCACAAAGAGAAGAGCACTCCCCCCAAAACGATGAGTCACAGATCCAAACCAGCCTTCTGTAAGTCTGTCAAAGCATGCTTGCTAAGGTTTCTCATCTTCTACAGGCTCGCTGTGGTATTCTGCCACATACAGGCTCTTGTCACTGTTGCTTGGAATAGGTTTTGTTTCTGTTCCCAGCTGCTCCTCAATACTTTTCAGGTTGAAGCGATCGGCATATGTGATCAAGTTGATGGCCAAGCCAAGATGACCTAAGTCACCTGATCTTCCAGTATGGTGGAGATAGGTCTCTGCCAGCTTTGGGAAATCAAAGTTTATTACCACATTCACAGCTTGTATATCAATACCTCGGGTAAACAGATCAGTGCAAACAAGGTTGCAGCATAAGCCATTTCGGAAATCATGAAATACATGATTTTGACGTTCCTGCTTCATTTTAGCATGAATACAGAAGCAAGAATAACCCAGTTGAGAAATCTTCTTGGCTAGCAGTGCAGCTCGCTGAGAGGAGTTACAGAAAACGATCGGCTGGTTTATCTGAATTCCGGAGAAAAGTGTGTTGAGGCAGTGTACTTTTAGGCACCCAGTTACATGTGCATAGTACTGGGTTACTCCCTTCAGAGTTAGTTCCTCCATCAGGTTAATCTCATAGGGTTTCTGCAAATGGGAATTCATGAACTTCTGTACACTAAGAGGGAAAGTAGCGGAATATAGTCAAATCTGCCTGTTTTTAGGTAGCATGAGAATAATATCCTCCATTATCTGCACAAAATCCTGTGACAGCAACTTATCTGCCTTACCCAATACTATCACCTGAACATGACCAACCTTTGCTACTCTTTTCTTGATAGGACCCAGGATTCTCCCAGGGGTAGCAATCACCACGTGCACTGTATCATCAAGCCTCATCTCGTAAACTGGTTCCTCCGGTGGTTGCCATCACTTTGGCCCCTCCCATGTGTTTCCTGACCTGGATGCAAATTTGAGTGACCTGTAGAGCAAGTTCTCTGGTGGGAACAATCACCATTGCTTGAATATTGTCCTTCTGCAGGTCTAGCCATTCAAGTAAGAGAATAAGGTAAGCACCGCTCTTGCCTGTTCCATTTTTGCTCTAGCTAAGATATCCCTACCAGATAAAGCAATGGGAATGCTCTCCTGAATAGGAGATGGCTTTTCCCAGCCCATTTCAAAAATTCCCATCAGTATCTCCCTTTTCAAACGGTAATCTCCAAATTCATTTCCTTTAGTGGAGGTCACGTCCAAGGTTTTGATTCTTAGATCTTTTGGAGGGAGTTTTAAAGTCTCTTTCCAGTCATCACCAGGTCTAATAGTGCTGGTCATACTATGTGTTTGATGCTGAGTGCCATTATTGATTGTGTTGGTGTTTGCAGCTGGTTCATCCATTGCTGTGTCTGTGTTCCCCTCCTTCAGGGCCACCACTGGATTTCACAGGGCCCCTCAGCTGACCATTTTGACTGGACAGACCCATTATAACAGGGTTCTCTGTTCTGGCCATGCTCATGCTATTTTAGTTGCAAAGGTGTCTTTCAAACTTCAAAACTTTTGAAAGTCAGTAGAGGAACTGTAATAACAGTCTATTAGGCTCTCCAAAATGAAGAGATAAATGCAAGTCTTGCTCAGTAAATGAGTCCTTTACTGCAATGCAGGCAAACACCTGTAAGTCTCTGAACGGTAAGCAGCAGTAACTTGCTCTCTTGCACAGAATCAACTTTTTATTTTTAAAAAGCCCTCTAACAAGCTTGAGTTATATCTGAATTCACTCACATCAATCTCTGCATGTGGGGGCTGGAAGGGGGACTCCCATCTTAGTTTCTTTCTTTTTTTTTTTTTGACTGTGCAGTTCAACTTTTTATTTTAATAAAATCAGAACATGCACAACACATGTAGCGCTAGCATCTAAACTAATACAATAAGCAATTACTAAAGCTACAGTGAGTTGAGTTTCAATCTTCACACTCAAGCAAGTTTAAATCCTTACATGTTTTGAAACCTTATTAACTGAAAATATTGCTTGCTGATGAAACTTGCTCAAATGCTATTGCAGAATGTACAAGTCACTGATTATCCCAATACAACAAAGATAACCACATGTTTGAGGATTGCAATGTGCCAGACATTCACTGAAAAAAACCAAAAACCAAAAAACACACAACTAAACAAAATTCACACCACACACATCTGAGATTCTGGACACTTCATATCAGTGTTTTGAAGTGTTTCATTAATGTCTGAAGACAAGTGTATCAAAACCTTGGCATGAGTTAATTTCAAGTCGCCAATTTTGTTTTTACTAACATCAGAAAGTTATGGCTACACTGCCAACACCGGGTCTGCTTAATTTGACTTAAGAGTTTAATATGACTTAACATTAAAAGCTCACACTACCCCAAAATATATAATTTCATGCACACAGTGACATTCAACATTCAAGTGCCAGTGTTTTTGTACTGTCTTTTGGTCAAGTTTCTTTGAAATTTCAAAGAATCACTTTTAGGCTTACAAAAATAAACATTTGTCAAAATGCTCAATAAATATTACATAAAACTAGCAGCAAAAAGTATCTAGAAATCTGTCGTGTGCAAATACTTTTCTTCCCAACGATCATTACCATGGTCCCAAATAAATTTTAGAATCTAGTCCCATCCCCTTCCTAGACAAGCTGCGTTCAACAATCTCCAAGAGACAACATAAGATTGGAAGTTTAAGGACACACACACAAGACATATATATATAAAATTCTCTGAATGTGCAATAAAAGAAGTACTTTGTAAAAACTTATGGGCAAAATATACAAGGGCCTAAACCTAGACTAACTGAAATAGCACCGTAACAAATGACCTCAATACTGTCAAGTGCACCTACTTAATAAAAGTTTTAGAACAAGGCACAATACACTTGAAAATCTATTGCACTTTAGGACATTTTTGCCATCTTCCTATGCCGCTGTAAAAAGATGGAGCGTTTTGATCACCGCATTCTGGCCACAAAATTAGCACAGAATTCAAAGTGGCAGAGGCATTTTAGTGGTGGACAATGCTCATCTTTGGCCAGATTTAGCCTAAACAGACTATAAATACAATGGAAACCTATGCAACTAAAACTGACTACAACTGCCCTGTGGAGCAGAATCGACACCTTGTGCAGTTATGTTCATATTTCCAAACTGTGTGATCTCAGATTTCAGTTTTACTCTTCTGGAACCATTTTTACAGTCTCTGGTAAGCCAGTTTAACATATCAATGCAGCTCGAACAGAGTAATGTGAACCGGCATTTAAAATAAAGCCTGCTGCATTAATTCTTCCTGTTCATACCCTCTTGACCAAAAACATCAACACTAGCATGAGTTATTAGATCAAAAATCATCCACGGCCCTAATGAGGGCTGGTCATTGCTGTGGTCAGCCATTCTACCATTTCAATTTCATTTATGGCAGGCATTTAAAAAGTCTAAGTAGATGAATTCTCCTAAAAACCTATTTCAAGTTATCAGACCTTTAAACTTTCCCTGTAATAGTATGCCCACATTTGGCTAGCTCATTAATTAATGATCTGCCTAAACGCTGAAAGAGGAATTGCTATATTTACTTGCATTAACTTTGAAAACAGTGCTTTGAATGTATGCATGTATTCACACATCACCTCGTCATGACTGGAATGGCTTGTTTAAAGACTTATCAGGTTCTAAATACCTATCCAGGATAGAGTGAGCAAATCAGAACTTTAACTTAATCCCGTTTGCCACATTAGAAACTAATTCCATTAATAAGCTTCAAGATGTTCGTTGTTTGTTTTCCCCCAATCTGCAAGTATCAAAAAGCCCTGATGCAGGCTACCGCATAAGCTTTTCCTTACAATAATTAAGGTTGAATTGATGGTTCCTGTTAAGGTGTATCACACCTGTGTGCCAAGGTTTGATTTTAGCCCACGTTCAGTAAATTTATTTTGTCAAAACAATTGATATCTTGAGCATTACTGAGCCAACAGGGCATCAAAATAAAAAGTTGTCTAAAGTTAAAGGCACAGTATGTTAACAAACAAGTGATCCTCAGTCACAAAATTATAAATGCAGTTTGGGATGGGGGTAGGCGGGAGGGGAGTTAATCCAAACTACAGCAATGAAGTCTTCAAACCACCTCTGAACAGGGCTGCTGATTGTCCATTTCTTCTTGTGACCTTGAGCTCCCTTAAGAAAAAATCTCAGTGGAGAATCACAGCTGGCAACGTACTGCGAGTTCTTGAAGCTACATAAGGTGTAGTCTGGCTGTTACATGTGGTTTCCATATTAGCTTGATTGGCAGGGTGACCGACTGCAAAGCAGGCTCGGTTACCCCACCAGTCAACGCCCTGGGAGTTTTAATTTCCTCCATATCCATCGCTGCTGTAAAAGCCTCCATAGCCACCTCCACCGAATCCCCTGCTGCTGCCGTGGCCACCTCTGCCACTGTGGCTGCTGCTGAAGCTGGAACCGCTGGCAGCGCTACTTTGTCGGGAGTCTCTGGCACCAAACCCTCTGCTAAATCTGCTCTTAGAACGTCCACGACTGCTACCCTTGTAGCGATGTTGATAAGCCGTGTTTTCTAACCAAGATGGGACTTCTTGTTTAGCTTCAACAAGAAGATCCAACAAATCCTTAGTAATGTTTACGTTCCTCTCGTTAAAGAATGAGGTTGCAAGGCCAAGATTTCCTACACGTCCTGTACGCCCAATGCGATGTACATATTCTTCAATATCACTTGGCAAGTCAAAATTGATAACATGTTTCACATTTGAAATGTCCAGTCCCCTTGCTGCTACTGCTGTAGCCACTAGAATTGGGCTTTTCCCTGAGTGGAACTGGTGAAGAGCCTCTTCCCTATCCCCCTGAGAGTGCTCTCCATGGATACCTGTACATGCGTATCCTTCATGGTGTAAGAAATCCTCCAGCGAATCTGCACACTTTTTGGTCTCCACAAACACTAAGGTCAGCGAATCCTTGCCTGTTGCATTTAGGAGGTCAAGCAGAAATGACCGTTTGTCTGATTCTTCGACCCAAACTCCTTTCTGCGTGACGTTTTCAGAGGTAGAGCCAACTCCTCCTACAGCCAAGAAGATATATTCATCTAAGAAATCATGAGCCAGCATCTGTATTTCCTTAGGAAAAGTAGCACTAAATATCGTAGTGTGGCGGACACCCTTTCGAGGCATGGTATCTTGTTCAACTATTCTACGTCTCTGAGGTTCAAACCCCATATCCAACATCCGATCAGCTTCATCTAACCCCACATATTTGCAAAAGTCTAATCCAATCTTTCCTCTTTCCATCATATCCACCAGACGTCCTGGAGTGGCTACTAACAAGTGGCATCCACATTCCAAGTCTCCAATCTGCCCCAATATTGGCACCAACATAAAGCATGCAAGGGCAAACTCTAGATGGGTATGAAATTTTCTGGCTTCCTCGTAGCTCTGTACTGCCAACTCTCTCGTTGGTGCTAATACCAAGGAGATTGGGTGTTGTTTGCAGCACCCATACCTTCCATTTTCCTTCATGGCCCTCAAAGCCTCACCCGGAACATCTGAATAAATCTGACTCAAGATGGGCAAGAGAAATGCAGCAGTTTTCCCCGACCCTGTTTGGGCACAAGCCATCAAGTCTCTTTTCTCTTTGATAATAGGAATAGCATGCTTTTGCATTAGAGCTGGGTGAGTATAACGAGTAAACTTAATGTTTCCCACGATGATTTCTTCCATCCCATCTCAACATCACTGAAACTTTCAATATGTGGAGGACAGTTGTTGCCTGTTGCCTCAACTGGAATGTCATCATATTTCTCAAAATTAATCCCAGTGTTGCCTCCAGAAAAGAGTTCCTGTTCCAAGCGTTCACTTGATGGGAGTGGTTTTGACCAATCATCTTCATCTGATTTGTCACACCAGCGACTGTTTCCACCACGTTCAAATTTGCCAAAGCCACATCTGTCACCACGGCTGCCAATGCGGTCATAATCACTCCGTCCACGATCATCAAATCTTCCCCTTGATCCACTTCCACGATCACTGAAGAAGCTAGACTTCCCTCTTGAATCACTGCGAGATCCAAAACTGCTATACGCATCCTTATCTTTGTTAGATCTCCACCCTGAACGGCCTCTATCGTGGAAAGCTTTAGTAGCTTCTCGGTTCCTTCAATGAGGAGGAACACAGCGCCCTTTGCTGGCTGTCCTTCCTCCACTCTGATTATCTGAAGACTTCAGCTCTAGGCCGGCAAACTGCTGGTCCAGCCCGAGCGCATTTTCCACCGCCACGTGACTCATCCCCGAAGAGTACCGAGAACGCGGTGTCTTCTGCAGCTAAGCGAGTGTTTTTGTTCCACCGCGAAGGCCCTCTCACGGGAGAACTGCGGCTCTCCCCCAGTCTTCGTTTCTAAGTCAAAAGCTCTGGACGTTGAATCAGAGTTTGACCATTTCTTTTGCAGTCAACTCGCTTAATTAATGCCCCAGCCCAACGAGGACCTTTCCACACAGCATCCTTGATAAATCCTATTTCAGCTTGGGTTTTGGTGAATTAGAACTCAGTGCTTTGTGAGTAGAGAAACACCATTTTCAGATGTTCTACACATCTGTCCTTCCTTATATTTATTTACCCACCACAACCCCACACCCCTACCTTCCACCTGCCTAGTTCTATCTTTTGGAGCAAACAGAATGTCGAGGCATTGAGCCAGGCCAGTAAGTGTACTAGTTGCACGTCAGCTGACAGGTTAAAAAAAAGGTTAGTGATCCATCCAGGTGAGGGCAGCTATTCTCACCTGGGGACAAGCCTCTATATTACAGTAAAGTCCAAATTCTGTTCTGATTGTCTTTAGCCCTTCCTTTTGTTTTCTCCCGGCCTATCACTTTTATTTTTTATTTTTTCCTCCAAATGTAAAAAAACATATCAACTCAAGAGACACAGGAAGGTAAGTGCTAGGATTACAGGACAGAGCACTTACCTCTGGTTCTATGTAACACTGCACGAGCAAAGAGAACGGTTGCCTTCCCCGCACTGTCCCGCCATGCCGCCCTTGTTCCCCACGGTCTTGTGTGTGTGAGTGTGTAATCGTTTCTAATCAAATTCTAATCCCAGCCTTGGGCTCCATTTTCCAGCTGGGGAGTGACTGAGAGGCGCTGGGTGGGGAACAACCGTCTGAAAAGGTGACATAAACCTCAATTCCAGGAGAACCTAGCTCAGACGCATCATTCTCACATTGTGGCTCCGAGACCAAGCAACAATCTCGCGAGACAACTGGGTCAATGGCGTAGGGAGAGCTTCGTGGTCCCGCCGCAAGGGGGAGCTCGTGTTTGCGGAGCCCGGCGTCTGCTCGTCGGCGTGTGCGTGTGCGTGTGCGTGGGCGTGTGCGTGCGCGTGGGCGCGGGCGTGGGCACAGACAAACGGCTGCCGGTAAAGTGTCCTTGACCCTTTGGGTTGCGCAGATTGCGTTTGAGGCCATGGACGACAGGTATGCTGTACTTCGGCGGGCCCAGCTGCACCTGGATTTCATCCATGCCAACTCGTGAGTGCCGAGGTGGGGTCGGGGTTGGGGAGGGTCTCTGCACCATGAAGAAACAGGAAGTTTCTTCCTGTTCGTCCCCAGAGGAAGTATTCAGCGAGTGAACTTGGTATTGCAGATTGATGGATTTATTTGTTTATTTGAGCTGTATAGGCCTTTTTAAAACCATGAACGCATGATGAAGATCTATTCTGGGCCAGGCCAAACTCTTTTTATTATTATTATTGATTACTTAATTAC
This sequence comes from Saguinus oedipus, assembly GCA_031835075.1. Lineage (NCBI taxonomy): Eukaryota > Metazoa > Chordata > Mammalia > Primates > Cebidae > Saguinus > Saguinus oedipus. The sequence goes on along the minus strand of CM063184.1, from coordinate 93,178,578 downwards.
TTATGATTTTCTTGCTGTTATTTATTTATTTAAGACAGCATCTCTTTCTGTTGCCCAGGCTGGAGTGCGGTGGTGCAATCAGCTCACTGCAACCTCCGCCTCCTGGGTCCAGGCAGTTTTCCTGCCTCAGCCTCTCGAGTAGCTGGGATTACAGGTTCCCACCACCATACCCAGCTAATTTTTTGTATGTTTTAGTAGAGACAGTGTTTCGCCATGTTGGTCAGGCTGGTCTCAAACTCCTGACCTCAGGTGATCCGTCTGCCTCGGCCTCCCGAAGTGCTGGGATTACAGGCTTGGGTCACCACGCCCAGCTTGTCTTTTTTCTTTTTTTGTAGCCATCCTAGTATAGATAACACAAAGTGGTTTCTCATGGTGGTTTTGATCTGCATTTCCCTAACGACTAATATTGAGCATCTTTTCATGAGCTTATTGGCCATTTGTATACCTTCTTTGAAGAAATGTCTATTCAAATTCAAGTCCTTTGCCCATTTTTAATTAATTAATTAAATTTTTTATTTTTTAAATGAATAGATAATGGTTATTTATTCGTGTGTTGGTGTAGTCAGTGAAATTTTGCATTCTTTGCAATACAAACTCTTCAGGGTATCAGTTGCTCGCTGTCTACCTCCCATATACCTCTGATCCTTCCACAAGTTTTCCCTGTATAAAGACCAAATATCTCCTCACAATATTAACCAAACTTTTTAAAAAGAACATTAGATAGCACTTCTCTGTCTGGGAAAGCAGAAACTTTAACAGTTAATTAGCTTTTATCTTTCCATATAATAAGTACAGGTAATATCTTTTTTTTTCTAGCTGCAAGACAATAGTTTGTGTATCTTTGTTTTTTTTTTTAATTGCGTTTTAGGTTTTGGGGTACATGTGAAGAAGATGCAAGACGGTTGCATAGGTACACACATGGTAGTGTGCAGGCCAAACCCTTTTGGTACTCTTCAGCGAACACCAAGTGGTTGGAAGGCCCCACATTTACCGTTGAACTCAACTGTTTAATTGCTGGTCATCAGAACCGTGATTCCACCAATGCTGCCTGACCTTAGTCTGCAGGTGCTCTTCACGTAGAGTAATTTGCATATATTTATTTCAAACTCTGTGAGTCTTTCCAGAAATGTAACCTCTCTAAGGATAGGAATCCCACGTTTTAGTTGTTAATCGGTCATTTCTTCTTCTCTGCCATGCCTGTCTCCCTTTTAGAGCTTCTCATTAGGTGTCATTTTGGATCCTGAGATTGCAGAGACAATGACAGAGGTTTGCTCTCTCATCTGCCATTTCCCATGCAGCAGATTGTCTCAGTTAGTGCTGTGTAATTCACGATGACACGTCAGGGTTTTTCTTTTTCTGGCATCTTTTGGTAATTTGGATGTACTAAGTATATGAACTGATATCAGGGATGTACCAAATTTGAAACCACAGAAATGGAGGTATAAAGAAAGCCAGGGAAGGCCAGCCTTGCTGGGTGGGACAGACTATATAATGTTAACACAGCAGAGTTAAACAGGCAATGTTCTGCGGACACTCAGTTTTTATCTCTCTGGACAGAATGATGTCAAGTGGGAAAAGGTGGAACAAATAGTTAAAAGGTAGCTGAGGTGGAAGACAAATGAAGAAATAATCATTTCGAGTGAGTTTAAGGAAAATGCTCAGTGGGGTGCTGGAAGGACTGTGAATTTTATCTCAGAAAAATTCCTCGGCCTCATTTCTGTATGAATTTTGTGGCTACTGCCTCACAGCCTCTGTTCTCCCAAACACCCTGTGGTAGCCACTTCCCCAGTGCTGTTTTCAACTGGGGGTGTAGTAACTTAGAAGAGTGACAGCAACATGAAGTAACAACAAAGATAAATACGAATTGAAGACTTCTCAGCTTCTCTAGGCAGATTGGTTGGTTGATTTGTTTGTTTTGGGAGACAGGGTCTTGCTCTGTGGCCCAGGCTGGGGTGCAGTGATACCATCACACTTCTCTGCAGCCTTGAACTCCAGGGCTCAAGTGATCCTCCAGCCTCAGCCTTCTAAGTAGCTGGGACTACAGGGATGCACCACTATGCCTGACTAATGATTATTATTTTTTAAATTTTTTAGTAGAGATGGGGTTTGGCGATGTTGCCCAGGCTGGCTTTGAACTCCTGAGCTCAAGTGATCCTCCCATTTTGGCCTCCCAGAGTGCTGGAATTACAGGCATGAGCCACTGAGCTCAGCCCAGGTAGAGTTTTGTTTGAGACTTCCTCTGCAAAAGGAGTGATATTTAAATTTCTCCCTTTACTTTTCCTCCATGTCCAATCCATCAAGTGCATGCTTTCTCTAAATGTTGGAAATCATCTATTTCTCTGTCTCCACTGCTATTGATTTTAGCCCAAGCCACCATCCCTTTTCCAGTCTACTCCACACAGCCTCTTAACTGGGTTCTCTGCTTACCATTCTGGCTGCTTGATGGTTTATTTTCCAGGAAAGCTGCCAGAATGGGCTTTTTAAATAATGTAAACCAGATTATGCCTCAATTCTTGAAACACTGCAGTGGTTTCCAGTTGTATGTCGGCCAAGTACAAGCTCTTCTCTGTGGGATAGGAAGCACTGTATGACCCAGCCATGGCCTCCTCTCAGCCTGTTCTCTGCATTTTGCCACAAGCAGAGCTGGCCGGTCTCATTAGCTCCTTTTCTGCTTCGAGGGTCTTTGCATCTCTTGCTCTTGCTAGAAAATTTCCAACCTACTCTGCAAGGGACTGAATTATCTAAAATCATTCTTCACTACTCCGTTTAAATATCTTTTACGAAGAGATGCTTTACCTACCAGCAAGCCCTTCCTCACCAGTTCCTCTTTCCCATCAGTACTACTAAGTTAGCACCCAAGCCAAGTCTGTAATATCATCTTCATAAGTTTGTTGACTTGTGCATTTTCCATGTACCCTGCCAGCTTGAGCTCCAAGACATTGAAGACCCTGCCTGTACACACTGCCCCGTGGCATGCAGTGAAAATCTCTTGCATGAACTAGTGCAAAAATTCATATGACGTTTTTGGTCAGAATTACTGCAGTTGCTCTTCTAAAGGATTGTTTATGTATTGAATTTCTGCATATTGAGTCATGTATTTTAAATTCTCTAGAAGGGCCTGTGATTTAAAGCCCTGATTCTGTAAAGCATATCATACTTCTCTTTGACACTCTTTTACATTTTTATAATGTTTTTTTTTGGAGTAAAGGACATCTTTTTGTAATAACAACATTTTAGTAGTTTTTTTTTCTTAATTACAAAATTTAAAGCTTACTTGACTCAAGAGACTTTTAATTAGCCTCGGTGTTTGAAACTCCAAAATATGGGGAAATTTTCTCTCTCTGCGTGTGTGTGTGTGTGTGTGTGTGTGTGTGTGTGTGTGTGTGTGTGTGTGTGTGTTTTAAAACTAAATTTTAAGCTGAAGTGTTGTCCTGTGGCCTGAAGTGTTTGGAGATTCTGAGACCTTGCCAATCATGCTTTCTCTTGTACAGAAGAGCAGGTGTGTTTTTGATAAATGAGGCTCTCTTGCTTCTGTTACCTATTTACTAAATATAGAAAGAAAATTGCATACTGAATATCCCCTTAATGCTGTGATAAGGTTGCTGATTGAAATATCCACATCAGGAAATGGAAAGCAAGCCTGGGACTCTCAAGGTAGTGTGATTCCACCCTCAGATAACTCTAAAATGTCGTAAATACTGAAGGCTGTCTGGAATGTTCTGTTACCGAGGACCTGGCATTCAAGGGTAAAGGAGAGAGTGACCTGAGGCCATTTCTGAGGTTATTTAAGGGGCAGGCTTTTCAGCGGTGGAAAGATTCCACAGAAAAACACAGATTGGTGAGGCATGCAGGGGCTTCCTGCCAGTTCCTTTGCCTGCAGATGGAGCCTTTTGGCCTTTTAGTAGGCAAGCATTTTGATCAGTATTCTTCAGAAATATTTTGTCTTTAAATAACACAATTTTAATGAAAAATCATCTCAGAAAACCTCACTTGAAAACATGCTTATAAAGTAATATTAAAAGGTCAGAGTTTAGGCCGGGCGTGGTAGCTCATGCTTGTAATCCCAGCACTTTGGGAGACGGAGGCGGGCCAATCACCTGAGATCGGGAGTTCGAGACCAGCCTGACTAATATGGAGAAACCCTGTCTCTACTAAAAATACAAAAATTAGCTGGACATGGTGACACATGCCTGTAATCCCAGCTACTTGGGAGGCTGAGGAAAGAGAATCACTTGAACCTAGGAGGCAGAGGTTACAGTGAGCCGAGATCGCTCTATTGCACTCCAGCCTGGGCAACAAGAGTGAAACTGTTTCAAAAAAACAAGGTCAGAGTTTATTTTAATGATACATACTGAGGCTCTTAAGTTTTCATTTTATTAGAAGTGGACAGGATATTTTGGCAAAAGTATTTCTAACCCTGGCTTCTTAATGGAGGGCATCTAGTTCTGAATCTTGACCATGCTGAGAGAGTTGTTTCTGGAGTAACTTCTTAATTCACTAGATGTCCAGAACTAGAGATCATTTATCTGCAAGTACTTGAAGCTTTTACATTGATTTCACACCTGCTTTAACTTTTTGTTTTCTCTTTATTTCTTCACCAGCACCACTCACAGTTTTCTTTTTGGAGCACTGGCTGAATTGCTGGACAATGCAAGGTAAGGTTTATCTCTGAACAAAGGTTATTGAGGGAATTTCATGACATAACTCTTGTCTAGTTACATGTGAAGAAAAAAGGATCATGTCATATTTTACCATCTGGAATGTTTTGTGACTTGATTTCCTGTAAAATCAAGGTATTCTAGGAAAAAGGATAGTTGAAAGAAAGAATTATTCACCTTTAATTAATTTTTATGTATGATCAAACTTGAAGTCTGTTTTTACATTAATAACCATTTAATAGTACATATTCATTCAGATTATTTTGAATTACATGTCAGTGTACACTTGTCTTGAGAATTTACACATGGATTTGGGCATTTATTGAAGTCTGTGTTGAATTTCATTGTATGGTTAAGAAAATAACTAACTGTTGATCTCTAACTATGTATCAGACATACACAAACACTTTATATATGAGCATTATGTCATGCATCCTTAGGGCAACACGCTGAGATGGGAATTAATATCCTAGTTCCACATATGTGGAAATCGATCCACAGAGAGATTAGATGTTTTATTCAATGTAACATAATTTACATTTTGCAGAGCTAGCATTCAAATTTGGGCAATCTATCTGCATGCAGAACTCCACTGCCACATTTTACTGTCTCCAATATAGGTATTCATGATGAAGGAACCCCTTAAATAATTTAAGTTCTATTCAGTAGTTTATTTGTGGGGCCTTGCAAGGGTCTTTATTTAGTTAGTTAGTTAAATAGAATATAGCACTTGACTTGATTTCTATTGGTATTCCGTATAACAGAAGACTTTTTCCTACCTTTTCCTGGGAAAGCGAAGTCCATCCAGGAAGCAGTATGCAGCTGTTAGGTCAAGGAGCCTCAGTAGGAGCCTACATTCCCTGCCACAGGTTGACAGCAGTATTTTAGCTCTTTTGCCTGTGCTCTTCATTTTTTGCTTTAGATGGGAGATGCTCCTATTGACAGTGTGACCACAAAGTATAGTCGATGAACCAATCATGCAGAAATTCCTGCCTGGCACTAAGTAGAAAGTCATTATCTCCTCCTTTTGGGAGGCTCTCTCTCTGTTGAACTGATGGGATCATAAAAAGGGAGAGAAGAAGAGAAAAAGAATAAAGTCTGTTGTTCAGAGCCATGAACTCAGCTTGGGAGGAACTAAGAAGGCTGGAGCCAAGACAGATGAACACTTCTGATTAGTCTCCCTCAAGGAGCTTAGTGTTGTTACTGTTGCTTCTGCTCAAAGCTTGGACCCAGTAGGGTTCCTCCTACGTCATTGGTCCTGCCTCCTACTGAATAGCCCACTTTCAGCAACTTGACATCTGCAAGTCTGAAAGAACACATTTGTCTATTTTTGCAACTGTCTTTTGTCCTTTGAAGTTGTTTCTTTCATTCATTCAACAAAGAGGACAAGTAAAATCAGAATGTGGAAGAAATAGAACAATGGAACAAGTTTACGTAGTAGAGGGTGATTGGGTGATTGGGAAAGAAAGATTGACTTCAGACACAGGGGACTGAGAGAAATGTGATCAATAAAGTAATCCTTAGAGCAGCATTTGTAAGCTGGCAGCCCCTTGACCAGGTCTAGCCTGCCTTATGTGTGTTTGGCTCATAGCGAAAGTTTGTGTAGTGTTTATAAAGTAAAGGAAGGGAGGAAAAAGGAATTGTTTATAAGGTTTAAGATGTTGGAGATACCAAATAAAAAATTTGGGCCTTCTGCCTTCCTTGAAAGATTAGGAGAAGTAGCAACCTCAAGGCCACATTCCTCCATGGGATCAGAGGCTGGAGGGGAGTAGCAGGTGCTCTCTTGGGACCAGCCTGTGCCTTCGGCTTTGCCCCATTTCCAGTTTTCCCCCATGGACAGCCTCAACCCTTCAGTCCCTGTTTCTTCTTGGACATTTGAGTTTTCCACCACTGCTTAAATGCTAGTATTTGACATCAAAAGAAACTGTTTAACAGACTTACTCAAGATACTAGTTGGTCTTATGAAGGAGAGCTTTATGAAGTCCCCATGTTATTCTAAGAAATTACTTTATATCATTGTATTTAATATTTTAATGATTTCCTGTAGTTTTAAAAATTAGAATGGAAAGATATTAAAATAATATTGTAGAGAGAGGAGAAGAATATGTGGTAATGTAGGAAGGATTTGTTAGGGCTCTCTTTCTAATACAATAGCTCTTCAGAGAGGAAGTATCCTGGGCTAAAGAACAAAGATTATTATAAAAGGTCTTAATATATGATAAAGGTGAGTTATTTTATGCCTTAATTCGTGGAAGTGCTGCATGAAAAACTCTCTCTTTAAAAACTTTGATTTCAGTACAGTGACGTTTATTAAGCATTTATTGTGTACATGGTACTTTGTGTAATGCATGATTATATAATGGAGATATTGATACCTATGTGTTATGGAACTATGGTAAGGATTAGAAGAGAATTTTCACAAATACCTCATTCAGTGCTTACTTGACACATGGGAGGTGCTCAAGAAATGGCAGTGGTAACTCAAGAGTGTTGTATAGGGAGGGCTGAGAAGCAGCAATTGGACAGAGGAAGAAGCTATGTGGGACTAACTTCTAGGCTTGCAGAGCGAGTACAGTGCACCTACTCGGATTTGTTTGGGCTGGTTTTGGGTTCAGAGCTGATGGAAACTGAGAGAGACTCAGGTTTCCTCGCCAGAGTTACGTGGTTGCTGCTGTTGCACTGAGCTTCCTTGTAGACTCGCCCCTTCCTCAACATACCTTCTTCCTCATCAGCGAAGACTTCCTTGCCTATGCCTTCCTCCTTTCTCTCACATCTACTATATTGAAGCCACAGTCTTCCGGCCCCTTCTCCTTTCCTATTAAAAATTTTACTTTTGAAAGTAATTGTAAAAAAATGCAAAAATAATACCTGTGAATTTCAGAAAATGGAAAAATCATTTTAAAAAAACGAATCTACATCAGTATTCTCATCACTTAGAAGAGGGGTCAGCATCCTTTTCTGTGAAAGACTGGATGGTAAATATTTCACCTCTATGGGATGTAGGGTCTCCTTTAAAACTACTCAACTCTGCCATTGTAGTGTGGAGGCAACCTTAGGTACTGTTCATGAATGGGCATGATTGTGTTCCAATAACACTTTATTTGCAAACAGTTGATGGGCCGTTTTGATCCATGGGCTATAGTTTTCCAAGTTCTAACATAGAGAAGACTCCTATTAACATTTGGATGTCTTTCTTTTCATATATGTTCTTTAAAATATCTTCTTACAATGCCTAGTAATTTGATTTTTCTTTTTTTGTTTTGAACTAAAATATGAAAAACATTCCATGACTTCTGGATTATTTGCCAGCCGGCTTTTTTTTTTTTCTAATTATATCCATTTTGTTAGTTTTTTGTGTAAGTTCTACTTAATTATATCTCTTTTTTCATGTGTCTGAGTTGCAGTCTTTTGAATATTCTCAAATTATGACTCAAATAATCACAGGTCTTATGATATAATAGCACAGTTGAACATTTTATAAATTGATTTTGAAGTAATTTAAGTGAATTTTTGTATTGTTTGAGATCTGACAGTAAATAGGTTATACCTCATGTAAGCAGTTCATTTCATTTAAAGCAGTAATATTTTCTTCTTGTTTCCAGAGATGCAGGGGCTGCAAGACTTGATGTCTTTTCAGGTGAGCAGATTTTCTTTCTTCTTTTATTTTCTTCTAATGGAAAGCCATAGTTATTTTGCTTGTATTTTATTTCATGAAATAAAACCATGTTCTATAGAATTTTAATGTAATCTAAGTGCTTTGTGGGTACAGTGACCCTGTGGGTAGCCAGGGTGAGGAAAGTGTCCTCTGAGAGACCGATTGTTTGTGTGCTAAAGGACCCGTGTATGAAATTAGATCTTTCATAGTTTTGTGAATGTATCAGAGTGATTTGGAGCACTCAATTTACCTGCCACGAGAAATAGTTTTATTTTAAAAAGCATATTAACTTAATGGTTTTTCATAATGAAGCATACATCATTCCCAACTTATTAGTTTTAAAGTGTGTAAGTGCATGTGCAGTATGAGGGCTAGAAAATCCAAACCAAACCTGTTTTCTTTGCTGACTTTATTTGCAGTCATTAAGTATTTATTGCTCTCACTAGTTATGTCCTTAGACTTTGATGCTAATGAAATTAGGTTCTGCGATCCAGCTCTGTGGGTAACACTAGCTAGAGAGATGCCCAGGTAGTCACGCTGCATTCCTGCCACGTGTCAGCTCTTCTGCGGTAGCCGCTGTTGGTCAGAGGTGATAGGATATGGTCTGTGATCTAAATCCGTATCTCTGTTTAAAAAGCACCTCAGTTCACTGAGTGTTCTGAGCCAGAGGAGTGCTTATGCTTCATGTGAGAGGTAGTCATGGACCTCTTGAGATAACTGGGGAAACAATAAATGACACTCTTCATCTCCTTCTCCTCTCCAGGTCCTGAAAAACTTGAGAAATAAAAAAAGAGTCAGCCTTTATTGCTGATAAAGGTTAGGCTGGAGTAGTAGCTTAGTGTGAGAGAGCACACGGACTTGCAGATCGGACCCTGGGATCACGTGGTCTCACTGGCCTAGTGGAGTCGGGCTTCCTCTGAAACTCCTCTGCCCTGGGACAAGGGATCAGGACTCATCCTCTCCACAGGCAGCTCTCTCCAAGAGGAAAATGCAGGGTCAGAACTGAGCCTCCCCAGTTTATTCTTCTCTAAGTGACCAGTAGGTGAGTGAGCTCACCTCTACTGGGGAAAGGTGAGTGAAGGCACAGAATAGGGCCTCTCTAGTGAGAAAAAGTCGTCTTCCCTTCTATATCCAATCATATCTAGTAAAATAGGATGAACACTCCGAAAGAAGAAATTATGCCTCATATCAAGGGCTTGGCTTTGAAGTATGGATGTGATTTTTGTCAGATACTCCTGGAAGAAAAGAATATTCCTGTCTAAATAATAATTATGAGAAAACAAATGAAGGTAGACTAGTTCACAGATTCATTAACTTACTCAGTAATAATTTATTGTCTATCATTCGAGGTGCTGGGGATAGTGCACTCAGCGAAATGTTGAGGTCTGTGTTCTCCCGGAACACGTATCCTAATGGGGAGAGAGACAATACCGAAATGAACAAATACGTAATATACCAGGCAATGACAAGGGCTAAAACGGAAAACAATAAAGCAAGATAAGAGAACAGAGTGATGGAAGGGGTATACAGTTTTTCACACGGTGGTCTAAGAAGGTTTCTTCAAATAGCTCACGTACCAGCAAAGACCCGAATGATGTGAGGGAGGGAGCCACACAGATTCCTGGAGAAAAAGCGCTTAGCGAACAATGCTGAGGCTCAGTTGATTCATGCTAAGTGTCAGAAACAAATGAACGAGCATCTTCAATACCTTTCTAAGATTATTCTGCAGTCACTGGACCACTGAAGAACTTGGAGCAGTGTCGGTTTTCTGAGTAGATACGTGCTCTTCTCTTTTTTAAAGAAAAATACTCATTCCGGAAATACCTTACAAGATAGTCTGGAGAAGGATGAAAGCAAGGATAGCAGGGAAGTATGGCTGTGGGAGTTACCTGGGCGAGATTTATGAGAATTCTAATAGAGCGATCATACTGGAAATGGAGGAGGAGGAACAGATGTAAGCTGCATTTCATGCAGAGCACATGCATGGAGGGTTCAGAAGACTTACCCATAGTCACAAAATACAACAAATGTCATCAGAATCCACACTCTATTCTTTGGGGTTTATAACTGGACACCAGCAGGGAATGATTATTTCACCCTACTTTCCCTAAATACTCAGCATCATCATAAACAAACAAAATAAGATCTTGACCAATTTGAGATAAAAGTGGCACTTCTTTTTTTTTTTTTTGAGATGGAGTTTCACTCTGTTGCCCAGGCTGGAGTACAGTGGCACCATCTCGGCTCACTGCAACCTCTGCTTCCTAGGTTCAAGCAACTCTCCTGCTTCAGCCTTTCGAGTAGCTGGGATTACAGGCACGCACCACCATGCCTGGCTAATTTTTGTATTTTTATTAGTGACTGAGTTTCACTGTGTTGGCCAGGCTGCTCTGGAACTCCTGACCTCTATCGATCATCCACCCACCTCGGCCTCCCAAAGTGCTGGGATTACAGGCGTGAGCCGCCGCGCCTGGCTGACACTTGTTTCTTTTTTGTGTTTATGTATATATTGTGAAAAACTGAACTTAGAGTTCAGTTTGGTTTAAAATTACCTAATCTTAGTTTAGGGACATGGATGAACCTGGAAACCATCATTCTCAGCAAACTGACACAAGAACAGAAAATCAAACACTGCATGTTCTCACTCATAGGTAGGTGTTGAACAATGAGAACACATGGACCCAGGGAGGGGAGCATCACACACTGGGGTCTGTCGAGGGGAAATGGGGGAGGGACAGCGGGGGGTGGGGAGTTGGGGAGAGATAGCATGGGAAGAAATGCCAGATACAGGTGATGGGGAGGAAGGCAGCAAATCACACTGCCATGTGTGTACCTATGCAACAATCTTGCATGTTCTTCACATGTACCCCAAAACCTAAAATGCAATAAAAAAAAATAAAAATAAAAAATGAAATCCAAGGGTGGTGACCAGATGCCAACATATTAAAGTACCATTTCCAACAACGGCTTAAAAAAAGAAATCTTGGTACAATTATTATGCGTCAAAGTAAAACTTGAGAAAACCTGTACCAGTTGATTATTAAATGCAAAGTGTTTCCACTCAAACTCCCCAAAGGAAGGAGACTGTGGTGCAGTGTTGAACAAGGGCCACTTATATCTGGGATCCTGGATAGTCCTCCCACACTTACTCTGGGCTTGGCCATGTGACTTGCTTTGGCCAACGGGACATTGGTAAGAATGACACAAATGAAGGCCCAGAAAGCACTTGCATGTTGAGGCTCGCCTTTTCTGCTGCCTTGGAGACTCTAAAGCTGTTATCATGAGAATAAGCCTGGGCTAGGCTGGTGGAGACGTGGTTCAGTCACTCCTGCCCTCTCACCAACTGCCAGCACCAAACGCTTTACATGTGAATGATTCCACCAGGTGAACCAGCTTTGGGCCAATCCACGGCTGGCTGCAAAAGGATACATGAGCCCCGGCAAGCCCAGAGGAAAAACAAGCCAGCTGAGCCCAGCCCAAATTGCCAACTGACAGAATCACCACCTAACAAATTATTATTGATCTAAAATAATTACCTAATCATGTTAAAATATTTTTTATTGAGGCAAGCCATCATATGGCTGTCAATCTAGCCCAAACTGAGTTTCTTTAAAAAAAAAAAAAAAACAGATAAAAAAGTCAGGGACAATGCTTATGCATCAATACATAGAATTAGTCTCGAGATACGAAGTTCATCTAGGATTGGACTATTTTTCAATTTATTTACTGTGACCTTGAATTACTGTCAGTCTTAAATTTCTGTCTAGTAATTTGAAGGCTGTAACATTCAAATGAAATATGTTTCACCATGGTGTTTTATATGTTCATGTGTATTAGTTCCAGTAAACATGGATATGCATTCAGTACCTATATTTTAGTGCTTACTAAATGCCAGGCACCAGGCCAGGTGCTGGGTTTACACTCTTAAGGGACTGACATTCTAGTGTGGAGCCCATGAGAAATGTAGTGTGTAGCTGTACTCTGGTGGGTACAGGGCTTGTAGCTTTCCTCATATCTCTCAGGTAACTGTGTTCCAAAAAAGTGTAGGACCCACTGAAAGAAAAATAGATACATGAACAGGTATTTTAATATACTACAAAGGGGACATTAATTATGGGCACTAAGGACATGGAAGGATTAGAAAACACTTCCTAAAAGAAGTCTTATATGAACTAATTGAAAGAAAAAATAGGCATTCATCTGGTGAGTGAAGCATGGAAAGGATGGCAGGGCATTATGTACAGCAACTGGAATATGGAGAGAATGTAGAAAAAAATGTTGGAGACGTTAAAGATTCATTCAATGGGAGTATTTGTGCGGGAGTGGAAGGTGGCAGCATGGGCAGGTGAGGGGAGGACAAGAGATGGGCTTGGAGAATTATCCAGAGAGCCAGGTCATGGAGGGCAAACAAGATTTGTTAGGTGGTTGGATTTTATCCTGAGAGTAGTGGGAAGCCATGGAGAGGTTTTAAACAGGAGAGCAGTGAAATGCATAACTGATAGAGGACTAGATGCACCCTTTGACTGTAGGGAGAGCAAGAAGGTAGGGAGCTGTTGTGACCCAGAAGAGACATGATGGTTTCCTGGAAGAAGACAGTATACAGGGGAAAGGGAAAGGTTAAACAGGAGAGTCATTAAGGCAGTGAAACTGAGAGGGCTAGATCTTTGCCTGTGTGTGGGCTGAGGAGATGGAGAATGTAATGGTGATCCTGAGGTTTTGACTTGGACAACTGAAGCCGAGGGGTAAGGTGATGCCATTTATTGAACAGGAAACAAGGAGGAGGAGAAAGTCTAATGTGGGAGGAGGTGTTTGATTGTATTGGACATGCATAATTAACAGATGATAAAACATACCTGAAATTCATAGTTTTAAGGAATTGAAATAAGGCCAGCTTTCAGAGTGGATAATGGGGAGTATTAAATTTTGAGGCTATACTTGTTTGTCTTTAATTCCTAATATGGATTCACAAAAAAGGGAGGTACTGTAGTATATGTCTGCTAGGATTCTTGGGTCTTTCCCAGCCATTTACCGAAGGAATACCCTTCTCTCTGCAAGCTCCTTCCATGAGAAACATACACGAAGAAGCGCAGAATCAGCTGTGGCTGCTGTGTGCAAAGCTGCCCAAGGCTGAACGTGCTTTTGCGTCAGGTGGTTCCCAATCCTGGATGAACATTAGAACAAATGAGGGGGATTTTAGAATAAAACACCAATTTCTGAACCCTATCCAAGATCAGTTACATTAGAATATCTCTAGTTGATTTCAACATGCAACCAAGATCGAGCGTTACTGCCTTTATGCAGAGAGCTCAACGGAGTTGGAGTTCCCTCATGGAACAGTGAAGAAATGTCGGCCCTAGAGGGAGGACTGAACAGAACAAATACCTTAAAGGGGGAGGGGAGGGATGTCCTGGCATAGAAGTTAAGGTAAGCAGAGGACTAGGCAGAGAGAAGGAACTGGGAAAATGAAATGGTAGGTCAGATCCTAAAAGTTTACAAAGAAGTAAATTAGAGGAGCGGGGATCAGAAGTGGGCACATGACCATGACATTATAAATCCAGAAAGACTGAGTATGTTTTGTAAGTTTGTATTCATGTGCTCTCTTGAAACTTACTTACTTTTTAAAATATCAATTCTAGGTGACCTTTTTTTTTTTTTTGAGACAAGGTCTCTTTCTCTGTTGCCCAGGCTGGAGTGCAGTGGAATGGAGTTCATAGTTCATAGCTCACTGAAAACTCGAAGTCCTGGACTCAAGTGATCTCCTTGCTCCAGCCTCCCAAGTAGCCAGGATTATAGGCATGTACCACCATGCCTGGCTACTTTTTTATATTTAATTTTTAGTGGCCATAGAGTCTCACTATATTAGCTGGGCTGGTCTTGAATTGCGGGCGTCAAGCCATTCTCCCTACTTGGCCTCCCAAAGTGCTAGGATTACAGGCATGAGCTACCACGTCTAGTCTCTTGCTGACTTTTGAACAGAGAGGTTGACTTAATAAGAGTGCTGGAAAGAAAGCATATCAGTGATGGCCTGAGGGTAAGGTGAGGGTGATAGGACGGGGAAGGGGCCGAAGGGAGGGTTTACACAGGGTCAGGAGGAAACATTTGAGGTGTGGATAGATTCACTGTTGTGACTGTGCTTATGATTTCACATATGTGTATATATTTTAAAATTTGTCAAGTTGTGTACTTTAAACGTGCAGTTTATTGTGCATAAATTATTCCTGAATAACACTGTCATTTAAGAGAGGAATGTGCTAGAACTCACATGTCCAACTGCTGAAACTATTATTAGGGCCAGGTTACAAACTGGGCACTAGAATTAGTCTCATTAGTTTTAGTTACACCTTGAACCTTATTTATTTGTTTATTTTAGAGACGAAGTGTTACTACCTTGGCCAGCCTGGTCTTGAACTCCTGGCCTCGAGTGATCCTCTTGCCTTAGCCTCCCAAAGTTCGGTACTACAGGCATAAGTCACCACACCCAGCCTACCTCCGACAGTTTTGTAAACCAAAGATTAATATTATGTAATTTAATGATATCTTTAAATCATCGAAATTGATTTTAAATAACTTAACCATTTTCAAAAATTAAATGTGCCTTCATCTAGAGGCAAATATTTGCTCCCATGAAGAAACACTCACAAATGGCTCTTATGGGAATTAACTGCCTAGAAGGGAGCCTGATGGATTTAATAAGAGTGGCCTAGATTTCCTTTATAATTCTGCTTTGGTGGAAAGGCACAAAGATTGGTCAGTTTGAGAGAGGGGTCCTGGGGTCACTTCACCATTTACCTTTTTCCCTTCCCACGGAGAGGAAATGCCTGAAGTTTAAAGGACTGGTCCAGTTCCAGAGCAGAATATGTCCTGCGGTATACATAATTTTTTCATCTGTAGATGTTTTTTGTTAATTTAAAGCCTTTATGTTGCATGATTGTTTTTCCCCTGCAGTTTCTTGTGAAGCTGTAGCCAAGACTCCACTCTGGGCTCCATCTTTGTGCCATAACTCTGTCACTGCGGCTGCATTGGAGGAAGACGAATAATTATTCTAGCAGCATGACTTTCTGACTAACAAATTAAGCCCGATATTTATTAGTAATAACTGCTTTCTCTTACAGTGGATAATGAAAAACTGCAGGGTGGATTCATGTTGTGTTTCCTGGATGATGGATGTGGCATGAGCCCTGGTAAGTTAATTATCTAGATACCTAACTGGCTGTTAACTGAAACAGTCTGAAAACCTACAAAATAAATAAAAGTAAATGGAGCTATCTATTCAAAAACAGGTATGAAGCTATCAAGGAAAATGAGCCCCAAACTTGCTGTTGAACTTTGTAGGTTTAACTATCCCAGCTGGCAGAGTAAATTTATTGTAACCATCTAAACCAAGACAAAAAGTAAATGTATATAAATGTTGTCAGAAAACGGAAAGGCAAATGTTACTGACTGTGAGAAATAAGCATCTGGGAATGAATGGAAGACAGTCACTGAATGGACTCAGACTGTTTTCAGCTCATCCTTTAGGTATTGCTTGTGAGAGCCCCAGGCAGTTTCTTGTGCCTTTAGGCTATTTTTAATTTTGCTTGACCTTGAGGTAGAGGTTTTTAGCCTTGTTTTTTTCCTCTGCATTTTGAAAGATTTAGTTGCTTCAAATGAATGTTCCCATCATAATGAAAGCATCTACAATACATCTCATGACTTACCCTTGTGCATTCAAGGTTAGCACAAAGCCAGCACATTATGGGTACACAGTGTCTGTGTGCTGTGAAAGTGAAATGTTATTCCATCTGAGGGCATTGGGTTTAGATATTGTATTCCTGAATTCTTTAAACACTCTGTGTTCCACAAGCTGGGGTTTTTGACCACTAGATTTAAAAAATGATAAGAGAGTTCAAGGAATATGGAACGGTCATGGTCAGTTCCATAACCAAAGAAAGAATGCATCAGTATGCTCTGATACTGATTTGCTGATAGAAGCTGAGAATTTGAAGTACGGCAAATGTCTTCTTTCAGCTCTGAAGTTTCTTCTTGGTCTGAATAGTTGAAGAGTGTTTATTAACAAGTTTAGAAAGACTGCTTCACTAGTTTTGTTCTGACTTTGGGTAATTTTGATTTTTCCAGTTCATTTTGATTGAAGGTATTCTTGGTCTTTTAGTGTTTAACTAAATGAGAAAGAAGAGTTCGTAACAACAACAACAACAACGAAAACCCATGCTGAAAAACGTAATTTTTTACTTCTAGCCTGAATATTAAGTTCATTTTTTTAAGTTCCTAAGATAAATGAGAGAATATATGTGATATATTCTAAGGGAATTTCTTATGAAATGAAGCAACTCTTTTTATATGAGTCATGAACAAAATGTTTGAAACACAGACAAGTGATGAATATTCAGACCTTCAGAAGAAACTCACACTTTAGTTACGTAGTAGCATCAAGTAGTAATAAAGATGAAGGAAGATGACTGAAACTAGAATCTATCCCTCGTTCAAACGGAGATCAATCTTGACCTGTAGAAAATGACTACAGTACTTTCTGGGTTTTTTTAAAATCTCTAGTCTTGTCCCTTTATAGTCCATTCCCCATGCAGCATCCTGAGTGATTTTCTTTCTTTTAATGTACATTTCATCGTATCATTTTCCTGCTGAAAACTCTCAGTGGTTTTCCATTACTTGATCAAATTTGTACTCTCAGCATTGCTTCCAAGGCCTTTCGTTATTTGGCCCTGTGCGCCTCTTCGGCCTTTTCTTATTCTTCCCACTTCCTCAGTTACAACACTCCACCCACACACGGTTGGCCCCTCATCATTGGAACCCTTCTCATGTTAACCATCTGCCAGTGGCCTTCCCTGATCATTCCGCCTGCAGGCGACATTTCTGTTAATTCTCTATCTCATTATCCTGGTTTTGTTTTCTTCACTTGATACTCTCATTCAGAAATGATCTTGTTTGTTAGTTTAATTTCAGTCTGTTTCTCCTACCACAACGTAATGTCGTCCAAGGCAGGAGCTATGCCCGGCCTGTTCAGTGTTTTGTTCCTATGCTCAGAACCTGGCAACCATCCATGTGCATTCATGTACTGTATAATGAACACATGGGATTTGGTTCAGAGCTATACTCTGTCTGTACCAAGACTTACAACTTTGGGTTATAATCCTAGCTGTGGCATCTGTCAGCTCTGTGACCCTGGGCACGTTTCTTAAACTCCTTAGACTTACATTTGCTCATCTGTGACATGCAGGCCATAATAGTAATAATATCTTTCTTGTTTTGTTCCAATTTAATTAAGCTGTGCATGTAAGTTTATAACATAGTACCTAGCATGTACTAAACAAATAATAGTCTGGGCATGGTGGTTCACATCTGTAATCCCAGCAGTTTGGGAGGCTGAGGTGGGCAGATCACAAGGTCAGGAGTTCGAGACCATCCTGGCCAACATGGTGAAACCCCATCTCTACTAAAATACAAAAAAATAATAAGCTGAGCATGGTGGTGCGTGCCTGTAGTCCCAGCTACTCAGGAGGCTGAGGCAGGGAAATTGCTCGAACCTGGGAGATTGAGGTTGCAGTGATCTGAAATCGTACCACTGCATTACAGCCTGGTGACAGAGTGAGACTTCATCTAAAATAAAAAAAAACAAAAACAAAAACAAAAAACCAATAAATGTTAGCTAATATTATGGATATCCTCATCTAATGCCTAATCCCTCATAAGAACACATCATAGAAAGTCCAGTTAGTTTCAGAGAAGCAGAGTATTTGGTGGCTTTTACATACCTCGTACCATGTGCCACCGACAATAGCATGTCTGTACCCAGACTGACACAGGGTCCTCAGGACAGTTCTATAGCATGTATTCAGGTAGGCCAACAAGAAGAGCATTTTTGGTCCTGGAGGTTGGTATTAATATATTCTGGAGTCCAAAGGATTACTCTCCAGAATTCCAGAATACCTGGAGAGGTCAGGAGAATGACTTAGAAAGTCTGAAATGATTAGCCTTCCCTCCCAGGAAGTATCAGAGCAGAAGCCATCCTGCCCCTCCTAGTCTCATGTGGGCCTGGTTAAGGGCTAAACTCGTGGGGAAATTACTAGTGGTACAAATAATTATAACATTATAACTTGTTAGCAGCCACCAAGTGCCAGGTTTTGTGTTTGGGATTTCACAAATACATCATCTCCATTAATTTGTTTCATTCATCTTCGTCAGCAACACCATGATATAAGAGTTAAGTAGTTCCATCTTACAGACTTTTAAACTTTGCCTAAGGTCACAGGGTTAGGTCTGTCCCATCTCCTGTAGTACACGGTTGTCTGTCAGTATCTGTAGGGTGTTGATTCCAGGATCTTTCTAGGATACTGAAAGCTGTGGACGACCAAGTCTATGAAAGGAAATGGCACAGTATTTCCATATAACATCTGTACATCCTTCTGTGTACTTACATCTTCTCTAGACTCCTCATAATACCCAAGGCAATATAAATGCTATTAGTTGTTATACTTTGTTGTTTAGAAAATAATGACCCCCCCCAAAAAAAAAGTCTGTACATGGTCAGTCCTGGTGCAATTTATGTTTTTCCTGAGTATGTTTGGTCCAAGATTAGTTGAGTCCATGAATGTGGAGCCCGCAGTGCCTTGGGCTGACTGTAATACCGTTAAGACCCTTGTCAGAGACTACGGATCCTGATGAAAATCCTTGTCTCTGGGCTGACCCAAGAGCTATGGATTTGCCCTGATGTTCTGAGGACATGTGAGGTCCTGACAACTGGGCCTCAGGCCAGTGTCAAAGAGTCTTCCGAACCACCTTAACGGTCACTGTCTATTACAGAGGAAGCTGCAGACATCATTTACTTTGGAAGATCCAAAAAAAGGCTGTCAACCTTGAAGTTCATTGGGCAATATGGCAATGCTCTTAAAAGGTAAGCATTTTTTTTCCCCTTAAGACATACATTATTGATACTGGGAACACTGTTTAGTTAAAGCAACTTACGCAGAATGATGTAGGCATGTGAAGCTTTAAAAAGAATATAAACTTAAAAAAAAAAAGAACATAAACTCGAGTCAGGGTGTGACATACTACCTTGTTTTGGAATTTCCATATCCATAACTGACTTTTTTTTTTTTGAGATAGAGTCTCACTCTGTCACCCAGGCTGGAGTGCAGTGGCGCGATCTCAGTTCACTGCAACCTCGGCCTCCCAGGTTCAAGAGGTTCTCCTGCCTCAGCCTCCTGAGCAGCTGGGATTACAGATGCGAGCCACCATGCCCGGCCAATTTTTGGATTTTTGTAGAGACAGGGTTTCACTATGTTGGCTAGGCTGGTCTTGAACTCCTGACCTCAAGTAATCTCCCCGCCTCTGCCTCCCAAAGTGCTGAGGTTACAGGCATGAACCACCGCACCTGGCCCATAACTGACTTTTATCTTTACAACGTTTTAAAAGTGAATTCTCCCGTGTAATAAGATAAATCCCTTTTCGGGGATTCCCGAAGCAGCACCCCGGGACTTTAGGGCTTTGTTGCATCTCTCTGTTCTGTTGTTTCTCAAAGCATACTTCAACCTAGGTGCGGGCCTGCAGCTCATTTTTTTAATATGCATTGAAAGGTGAGGACATGAGGCTCACTTGTGTGGCTCCTGCCTGAGACAAATGATTGTTCTTTTGAGCCCTGAATGGACCCTTTCCCAGCAGCCAAGTCTCAAGAGTATGGGGCTGGCTTAGCTCAAATTCTTCTGCTTTACTTAAAAAAAACATTAGTTCTCCAAATTCATCCATGTCCTTACAAAGGACACAAACTCATCATTTTTTATTGCTGCATAATATTCCATGGTGGGTGAGAAAAAGGAGAACACATGGACACAGGGAGGGGGTCTACTACACACTGGGGTCTATTGGGGGGAATGGGGGAGGGACAGCGGGGGGGGGCTGGGGAGGGATAGCCTGGGGATAAATGCCAAGTGTGGGTGAAGGAGAGGAAGGCAGCAAAACACACTGCCATGTGTGTACCTATGCAACTATCTTGCACGGTCTGCACATGTACCCCAAAACCTAAAATGCAATAAAAATTTAAAAAAAAAAAAAAAGTAAAAAAACAAAAACAAAAAAAACACATTTGTATCCTCTTAATGACGGGTCAGCAAACAGAGTGTTGGAAAGAACATCCTGACAGTACATGGTGGTAACAGCCTGCCTGTTCTTCCTTTTCCGTATTTGAGATTTAAAACATGATGTTCTTCCTTTTTAATATAGTGGGTCCATGAGAATTGGAAGGGACTTTATTCTTTTTACGAAGAAGGAAGAAACGATGAGCTGTGTGTTTTTTTCTCAGACATTCTGTGAAGAAGAAGGTCTTAGTGAGGTAAGAGTTGAGGCTTTCCTTCCGTTCTCGTAACAATGGTTTTCCTTTCATTTACCCTCTCAGAAGGTGAAGTCTTGTCATGGGTTCTTTCTGATATGATTTAGAAACTTAGGAATATGTTTAGGAAGTGGAGAGAAGGTATTTAGACATTCTGGGGACATCAAAGGCCTATCCTCTTGACTCTTTCCTGAGAACATTTTCATTATCCATGTGCTCAAATCTCCCAAAATAAGAGGCTCCCTTAGGCATGATGAGCTTTTTAGAAGAAACCTGCAAAATCTTTCCACCATATGTGCCATAAATGGATTGTCATTTTAAAAATAAAATATTGGAGTCAAAGATTTGGAATACAAAATGTAAAGAAATAGAATGCAAAATGGACTGAAAGCTGTAACTCTGGTGACCATTATTTCAACTCCGTTAGGGGATCCAGAGGCATTCTGTTACTTACAAGTGCCTGAGTTTTATCATTGTGACTATCAGTTATAATTAAATACAACAAATACATGTTGAGGAACTATTCTCTGCCTAGTACTGGATAGACTCTATGGAAGGTGGAAAAGTAGCAGAAGATCATATGGCCATCTCAGAGTTTTCAGCTTTATCACAAAATAAGGTAGACATATATGAATTGGATTTAAAAAACGACAGTATTTAAAAAGAATGAGTCTATGTGTCTGCCTTTAGCAGATTATCAAAAGCAATGATATGGTTGGAGAGATTAGAGGGCCTCGAGTGGCCAATGAGGGTTTTACGGAGAGAGTACAACTTGCAGCTGGAAAAGCTGGTCCTGGAGAGTAATGGCCCTAACAAGTCTCAGACTGGAGATGCACGTGGAGTTTGGACGGATGGCGTGGTGCTGTGAGACTGCCAGTGGGTGGGGCTGAGTGACAGGCGCAGTCTGCAGGAAAAAAATGAGTAAGCCATTTGGGGGCTGACCTGAGGAAAAATGATGCTTGAAGCATTGATGTTGCATGTTATGGGTGTAAAGGGCTTGGAAAATTGGGCTGACCCTTAATTACAGCTTTCTTAAATGGGCCATTCCCTTTTTAAAAAGAACTAAAGACAGCAAGCACTTCCCTTTCCTGCTTCCACAGAGACAACCTCTTGCAACAATATTAGCAAGTTCTGTCTGGGCATGGTGCAGTGCCTCTGTAGTCCCGGTCACCTGGGACACTGAAGAGGGAGGATCCCTTGAACCCAGTGGTTTGAGCCCAGCCTGAGCAACATACAGCAACATCTGTCTCAAAAAATGCAAAATAGAAAAGCCTGCTCTTTTGACATTTACCGGCATGTCTCTACATAGCATGCTCGTATTGCTACTTCTTGATTTTATGTAGGCATTAGCTATTAACCTCCCACTTTAAAAGAGGATTTACCTACCCTTTTTCTCAGCTTCTATCATACAATCAGTCTTCTCATCTCCCATTCTCAACATTGCTTTAATTTTAGTTATGGTAATATTCAGTATTTACCTTATAAGACTTTATAAACACTGTTTAAATTATACCAAGTCATAACCTATTATTTTTCCTTTTCATGTACAACTTACTTCCCCTAAAATTAATAATTGACTGCTTAGATGTTTATGTGTATTACCATCTCTGAATATTTGCTTGGTTTTCTGTGTTCATGTCATTGTGCTAACCGCAGTCTGAAAATGCTGTCCTTTTGATCCCATCTTCCCAATAAAGTTTGCGCAGGGCCTTTTCCTGGGCGGAGCTCACACTCCTGCCTCCATGGTGGTGTTCAGCTGCCATCCCGGAATCTGCCCTTGCCATCGCGCTGGTGATTCCCTTTCCCTCACTTCTGTGTCAGCTCTCAGATTCTAGATCTCATGTCTTCTTCTGTAGCTTGCTGCCTCTTCTTGGTACAGCATGTTCCCCATTGACTTCTTGAGCAAGGGAACACGGGGGCAAAGTATTTGGAGACCTCACATGCATTGAAGGGTTTTTGTTTTACCCTAACACTTCATGATAGTTGGGCTTGGTATTATTTCTAGGTTGGAATTTCTTTTCCTTCATGATTTCTAAGGTTTTGCTCCATTGTCTAGTTTCTAGTGTTGTTATTGAGGAGTTTCAAGCCACTGAATTGCTTAATCTTGTATGTGACCTATTCCGTTTTTGTTTTTTTTCTTTTTTCTTCTTCTTTTTTACCTTTACTCTTTAAAGGTTGAAATAATCTTGTCTCAGTATTCTGATTTCAATGTTTTGCTTTTGCCTGGTCTATTTACATCCACTGTGCTGGTCACTTGTTGGGTCTTTTTGCTTTGGAAACTTATATTCTTCAATTCTGGGATAGTTTCTTGTAATATCTGATGATTTTCTTCTATTCATATTCTCCTTTTTATCTTTTTGTAACTCCTATTTTTTCACTATTAGATTCTGGAAATGGTTCTCTAATTTTCTTAGCCTTTCTTTCCTGTTTTTATATTTTAGTTTTTTTTTTCTGGAAGATTTTCTAACATTTGTTTTTGAACCCTTTTGTTACCAGAAAGGGGTGTCCAGACCCCAAGAGAGAGTTCTCAGACCTCACGCAAGAAAGAATTCAAGGCGAGTTCATAGAGTGAAGTGAAAGCAAGTTTATTAAGAAAAAAGTAAAGGAATAAAAGAATGACTACTCCTTAGGCAAAACAGCAGCCTTGGCTGCTCAGCTGAGAATACCTATAGTTACTTTTTGATTATATGCTAAACAAGGGGTTGATTATTCACGAGTTTTCGAGGAAAGGGGTGGACAATTCCAGGAACTGAGGTTTCCTCCCATTTTTAGATCATATAGGGCAACTTCCTAACGTTGCCATGGCACTTGTAAACTGCCATGGCACGGTGGGAGTGCCTTTTAGCATGCTGATATGTTATAATTAGTATATAATGAATAGTGAGGATGACCAGAGATCACTTTCATCACCATCTTGGTTTTGGTGCGATTTGGCCAGCTTCTTTGTGAAGCTGGGTCAGTAGGGTCTTTGTGACCTGTATCTTGTGCCCACCTCCTATCTCATCCTGTGACTAAGAATGCCTGCCATGGAAATGCAGCCCAGTAGGTCTCAGCCTTATTTGACCCAGCCCCTGTTCAAGATGGAGTCACTCTGATTCACAGGCCCCTGACACTTTCACTGAATTTTTTTTTTCTGTGATCATAGTCTTAATTTCTAAGAAGTCTTTCTTATTTTCTGAGTGTTTCTTTTTCAAGGATATCTCATCTCTGTTTCATGGATTCAATATTTTCTTGTATAACTCTGAAGATATTAATAATAATTGATTTTTGCCCTGCTGAAATTTTCATCTTCTTTTTATGGTTTCTGTTTTCACTGAGTTGCTTAGTTTGTGATCATTTGTTCTCTATTATCATATTAGAGGCTTTTCTTAGATGGCCATTAATTCTGAATACGTTAAAGATTAGTCCAATAAAATGCTGAGTGCAAGCTCTGAAAGTGTGAGTGGGGCTTGGCTGCTGTGACTGTCAAAATAATGTGATCTAACTGAGCCTTTTTATTGGAGAATCCTTAATATATTAACTGTCTTGTGTCTTCCTTTCTGGGTCGGTCAGATTTTTATAAGAAACACTCCTAGTCTTCTGCCTACAGGCCTGTCAGCTTCTAGGAGACAAATGGGAGTTGAGATCTGAGGTTCTCAGCATCTGCAAAGTATACTTTCACTCGGTCTGTCTAATCTCAGTAAGGTGCCCTAACAGCTGTGCCTGGCACGTCTTCCAGTCTAGAAATCCATTTCTCTTTCCAGAAAATAAATATCCAGACCCTGGGAGTTGGAGAGAAGCTGTTGTCAGATGGGGATCTAGATGTTACTTGTAGTTCTTCTTTCCCTCTACCTCAACTCTAGAGTTAACTCTTGCCATCTGTCCCTGAGCCTTTCACTGTAGGAATTCTCAATTGCAAATCAGGCTGGCTTTTCTTTCTGGCTTGGACCTTAGACTGCTTTTCTTGCGCATGCTGTCATCTGCTTTTCAACTTTTAAAATGCTGATTCTGTTGTTTCCTCTGCCATTCTACCCTTCGAGAGGGAGCTGAAGTACACTCCATCTGTTCCCATATTCCTCAGTGGAGTATTTTAAAATACAATTCTGTCTATACACAATTGTTAGGTGTCTCTTACACAACTAGATTGTAGGAGGAAAATGAACTTTTAACTTAGTGTTTTGTAATTTGTCTAGATGAAGAGTGGAATTAAATAGATAAGACAAAAGAATAATGTTTTTTTGTGTATTTCATAATAAGTTGATTTTTTAAAATAGGTTGTAGTTCCAATGCCCTCGTGGTTAACAAGAACCAGAGAATCTGTCACCGATGATCCCCAGAAATTCTCAGTGGAATTATCTATAATTTATAAATACTCTCCATTTAAAACTGAAGCCGAATTGATGCAGCAATTTGATGTGATCTATGGAGAATGTGGTAAGATCATCAAAACTCTGACAATTTGATGGAAGTATTTGTGTTCAGTGTCCTATGTTTTCATTTTTTTGTTGTTCTTATAAGCTCATGTAGATTCACACTGGGGACAGTCATTTATTTTATCCATATGAGCTTTGTTTTGAGAGCATCAAACATGAAGTACTGTGAATCCCTGACACTAGGAGAAGGATGTGTACCTGCATGAGCTTGGTGAAACTGGGTGGGAAGAGGCTGGTTTAGGCTGTGACCACAGGGACCCCACAGTTGCTGCACTAGAGAGCAAACTTGGGAGATACTGCATCATTTGAGATGGGGTCATAACAGGTGTGTAAAGAGGGATAGAAACTTGTAAAATAACAAATTGATGTTTCTGTGGCAAACAGCAAAAGCATTGCAGACATTCTTTAGATTAGCAGATCTTTTCCCCATGCTTTCCACCTCCACCATCTTTCTGTTCAATATGTCGAATGTACTGTATCTATTGACGCAGTTGATCCAGGATTTAGACACAGGCATTTAGGCTTGAAAGCCTATGTTCTTAGCTACTATGCTATTCTCCCTGGTGTTTAAAACTACCAAAAAGAAAAGTATAATTAGTTGTCTTTTTAATTTCTCTGATGTTCCTGTTTGACTTAGTATCATAATCAACTGGAAATAATTTGGACTTTTTCTGTTAACCATGCCTTGGAGCAGGGGTCAGCAAATTATGGTCTCAGATCAAATGTGGCCCCATATCTGTTCTTGTAAATTAAGTTTTATTGGAACACAGCCACACTCATTCAGTTATGCATTCTCCATTGCTGCTTTCGTGCTGCAGTGGCAGAGCTGCATTGTGAATAGCTGCAACAGAGACTGTATGGCCTGCAAAGCCTAAAATATTTACTATCTGGCCCTTTACAGAAAGAATTTGCCAACACCTGCTATAGTGTATGAAAACAATATTTCTTATTTGTACAATATTTAAAAATGCTTCGTTATTTTTATATGTGTTGAATTCAGTACTAGCAATGAGAGCTTTACCTATAACACAAGCTTGGCTCAGGCTCTTAACAAATTTTATAATGCAAATTATGAAAAGAGTGCCAAAGTTTAAAAATCCACATTGAAAGACTTGTAGTGAATTGAATAGTAATAAGAGGCGGCACCATACTGTAGAAACTCAACACTCTTTGGCAGGGAGTGAAACTTGCTATAAGATGTGTCTTGGCTTAGCCCAAGACTTAGCCAAACATACTATTTACTAAAGTACAAAAGAAAGTTTTATAGCAGACTCAGTTCCATGGATGAGATGATAGCACGATGACTAGCATTTTGTGTATTTAAGATACTGACAAGTCAAACATCTATTTTCCTATCAGGTACTCTGCTGGTTATTTATAACTTGAATCTTCTGCTTAATGGAGAACCAGAGTTGGATGTTAAAACTGACAGAGAAGATATACTGATGGCTGGAGCTCTGGAAGAGTATGTGTTTGACAGAATGTCTTTCAACAATGGTGGTGAGCTAGAGTTAGGAGCCCTGCATCCTGGCTCCAGTCCTGAGGTCACTGGGCCTTAGCATGGGACAATTCATCTTACCCTAGTTATCGATAAAGTTAAGCTGGTTTCCAAACTTTGTCTAAGCCTCAGAGTGACCTGGGATGTTTCTTGAGAAGTATAGGATCTGGGGCTCATCTCAACCTACTGAGTCAGAATGTCCAGATGTCAAGCGTAGGTATCAGTCTTTTTTCAGACATTCTGCAGGTGATTCAGAAGTGCCAGTAAGTTTAGGGACTGCTGGAATATAAGACTTCCAAAGTTCTCTAATACCTTGATGTGGTTGTTCAGTCAAGGTGGTGGCAAAAATATTAAGGGAAAATTATTAGGGATAGTTATAGAAAATAGTCACAAAACCCCCTTCGAAGGCCAGGTGGTTTACATAGCTTCAGATGAGAGAATGGGGGCTGAAGGCAGCTAGTTCTGGAAGCTTGAAGCATAGAGCAGTTAACAGGGGAATGCAAAGGCATTTATCTAAATGGCTTGTTGTCCTAAGACCAACTGTTGCCCGTCCGCACTTGACTGTCTCCTACTGGGGGTTGGCAGAAGGTTATTACCCACAAATGGAGTTTGCTTTAAGCCTCAGAACCTGGCCTTTAATCTTTACCCTCTAGTGGTGTTGACTCAAAGCCTTTGTCATTTAATGTGTGCTGAATAAACACCAGCAAGGCCAGGGAGTCGGGGCCAGCGGCCATTAACTTCTTTGGGAGAGTGGCCATGGACACCCCAGCCTGCTCTTTCACTGTATTCTGTGTTTGAGTGAATTTATTCATCTGTTATGGGGTTGGGGTCTGCCTGTTGGACCCCATCAGTGGTGCCCCTGTATGAGGAAACTCGTCACTTTGACTCCTAATTTATAGATATTAAAACTGAAAAAATAAAGAGTTTATTATTCATTACAGACCATTAAAAATGGACAGGCATCAGGATAGTGTGAAGCAAAGAGGAATATGAGCAAATGGCAATTTTATTATTATTTGTCCAGAATATCTCTGTGAACTGCATATTTGCAGTAAATAAATAAACAGACATTCATTTTTTATTGGCTACTAGGGATCTATAGGGAACAGAACAAGAAGATATTGAGAGGCCTGTATGAAAGGGTATGGAGAAAGAATGAAATAGTCACAAAAGCTAGGTTTCTCTAAAATAACATTATTACTTAAAACTTAGTAGCATGAGCTGGCACTCAGAACACTACTGCTAGAAGAGATTGTAAAGGTAATTTAATCCAGTGTGATTTATTTTGTATTTCAGTGTTGTATAACAGAAATATAATGAGAGCCAGAATGAGGGACAAATTGAATCTTAAATTTTCTGGTAGCCACATTAAGAAAAATAAAAAGAATAGGTGAAATTAATTTTAATAATGGTTTTATTTAATCCAATATATCTGAAATATTATCGTTTAAATTTAAATTTGAAAAATATTGATGATATTTATGTTCTTTTCTTAATACAAAGTCTTTGAATCCAGTGTGTGTTTTGCAACATACTGCATGTATGAATTTGACTAATGCCCAGTAGCCACAGGTGGCCAGTAGCTACCATATGGTTTTAGACTAAGGTGTTAAGACCCAAGAAGACACATCAGGTTAACAGAGAACTTATTTTGCTTTTTTCTATGAGGTGAAATTTAGAAATTTCTTTCCACAGTTAGCAAATTTAATATTTGATAACACACTTTTAGATTATCTTCTCTCCTTATTTCTGATGTATATTTTTTCTCATATTCCAGCATGTGGAATTCCTGATATACACAGAAATTTTTTTTTTCTCTTGGAAAAAATATTCAGTGTAATGGCTGTTCCACGAATGCTGGGAACCTCTGTGCCAGCATTAATATGCCAGTGTCAGAAAGGAGTCCCAGAATTATCAGCATCTCCATTACTGTCTTCCCCTTTTCCTGCTGCCTCTGCCCTTCTACTTGCCAGCTGGTTCCAAAACCGATATTTCATGCTATTTAAAAGCTTTGAACACACATTTTGAAACAGTTATCTGTCAGAGTGCCTTGGCATTTCTACACTGGCATTAGAAAACAATACATTATTAGAGGAATAATTTGACAGCTATGTCTTTGGAAAGATGTTCTTGCTGTTTCCAGATTGTGTAATGAAGCCAGAGCTTCTCTAGCCATTTAGGCAGTTAATTACAAAATAAAGAAAATGAATCAGACCTAAAACATGTGCACTTTCACTTTGGCACATAGATCACACTGGATTTTTACATTTGTTTTTCAGCAAATTTTTTTTAGTTTGATCACAAGAAAAGCCTTTAAAGACAGGGCTAGGATTTTGTAAGGAAGAATCAATTTTATAAGGAAGAATTCTCTTTAGTGTTCATAATTTCTGAACCAAGGATGCTATACATTTCATGACCTCTGACATGAGTACTATGATGGTGCCAGGAAGGGATAGCATCACCACCTCCTTGGGGATAACAGCGCCTCTGTAGTTTTCTTCTGTGAAAGGTTTGCCTTTGGGCTGGACGTGGTGGCTCATGCCTGTAATCCCAGCACTTTGGTAGGCCGAGTTGGGTGGATTACAAGGTCAGGAGTTCAAGACCAACCTGACCAAGATGGTGAAACCCCGTCTCTACTAAAAATACAAAAAATTAGCCAGGTGTGGTGGTACGTACCTGTAATCCCAGCTACTCGCAAGGCTGAGATGTAGAATTGCTGAAACCCGGGAGGTGGAGGTTGCAGTGAGCCGAGATCACATCACTGCACTCCAGCCTGGGCGACAGAGTGAGACTCCATCTGAACAAAAAAAAGGTTTGCCCTTAAATCCACCTCATTATTTATTTTGACGTACTGTCTCCTCCCCATCACTCCCAATCTCCCTTTAAACTTAGAACATATATATATATACATACGTGTATATACAAGTGGCTCTTGACTATATACGTGTATATACACGTATATATATATATGTTGTAAGTATATATACGTATATATATATATGTTCTATGTATATATATGTGTATATATATGTCTATATATACGTGTATATATATATGTACGGATGTATATACACGTATATATATATATGTTCTAAGTTTAAAGGGAGATTGGGAGTGATGGGGAGGAGACAGTAGGTCAAAATAAATAATGAGGTGGATTTAAGGAGGGATTTAAAAATATATGTATACATATATATATATACAGACATATGTATATATATATATATACACACACATGTATACATATATACACACACATATATATATACACACACATACGTATATATATATATACACACACACATGTATATATATATATACACACACATACATATATATACACACACACATATTTATATATATATTATTTTTAGAATAATAATTATACATACGTATATATATGTGTGTGTATATATATATACACACGTATATATATATGTATATACACACTTATATATATTCACACATATATATACGTGTGTGCATATATATATACACATATATATACACACACGCATATATATGTATATATATACATATATGTGTGTATATATATACGTGTGTGTATATATATATATACATATATATACATATATATGTGTGTGTGTGTATATATATATATACACATACGTATATATATATATACACACACACATATATATATATATTTTTTGACAGAATCTTACCCTGTCACTCAGGCTGGAGTGCAGTGGTGTCATCTTGGCTCACTGCAACCTCCGCCTCCCAGGTTCAAGGAATTCTCATGCCTCAGCCTTCCAAGTAGCTGGGATTATAGGCATGTGCCATCCAGCCTGGCTAATTTTTTTTTTGTTTTTAGTAGAGACAGGACTTCACCATGTTGGCCAGGCTTGTGTTGAACTCCTGACTTCAGATGATGTGCCCACCTCAGCCTCCCAAAGTGCTGGAATTATAGTCAAGAGCCACCACACTTGGCCAGCATACATATATTTTTAACTTGTTAAAAAAATGGTACGTAGTTAGCCACACAAAATTGTGGATAATGGTGTGGTCCCATAGGTTCTAACATTTATACACAATTACTCATCGGTAAAAGACTAGAAAAAAACATTAATTCTTATAAAGGATTAGTTCTGGTCCAAGGTAGATCTTTTTTCTAAGTCCTCTTTCTTTTATGTTTCTGATATTTGAGCCTTTAATCCAGTGCAGTTTATAATACAACACCTTTTTTTTTTTTTTACCGTTTCTTTTTCTGGTGATTATTATATCCCTTTATCACTACTGGATAGGATTCTACATCTGTACAAAACAATTTTCAGATCTTGAAATGATGTAATTTTCAGGTTTGGTCTTAGACAGTAGAGTCCTGTTGATTCTGAAAATAATTTAATTTTTTGTGTAGGAATATGAAAATTCAAACTTTCAAGTTTTTATTGGGCCTCAGGGAAGAGGTGTTTTGTTGTTATTTATTTTCCTCCTAATATTATTTATTGTAAAATCAAAAATGAAACAATGCTTTAAAAAATTTTTAAGGAAATTAATTTCTATATTGTGATTAATTTTTATTGCATTTTACTGTTTTTAAGTATAATATTTCATTTTTTAGATTTATGATTTGCCTGTAAATGTTATTCTAAGTTATCCTCTAATCTTGATATGTCATATTTCATAAGTGGCTTATAATAGTCCATTGAATTAATTCATTATAAGTTGCATAATTATTCCTGTATTTTTGGATAGTAGCATTGGTCCCAGTGTTTCACATTATCTATGGATAATATTGAAATAAGCATATTATGTAGATGAACTTTTTTATTTTTTGAATTTTTTTAATGATAAGTTTCCAGGAAGGGAACTACTGAGTCAAAGAGTCCGAACTTTCATATAATTCTTGTGAATATTTGACATTTTTTTTTTGTTTTGAGACATAATTTTGCTCGTTGCCCATGCTGAAGTACAGGGGTGTGATCTTGGCTCACTGCAACCTCCGCCTCCCAGGTTCAAGCAATTCTTCTGCCTCAGCCTCTCAAGTAGCTGGGATTACAGGCATGTGCCACCACTCCTGGCTTTTTTTTTTTTAATTGTATTTTTAGTAGAGACGGGGCTTCACCATGTTGGTCAGGGTGGTTTCAAACTGCTGACCTCAGGTGATACTCCCACCTTGGCTTCCCAAAGTGCTGGGATTACAGGTGTGAGTCACTGCACCCGGCCTTGACATTAGTTTTAAACACAGGATTCAAAACCTTTTATCATTGTGGTTTGGGCTGAGGCACTAACAGCAGTAATCAGACCAGTGGCAGGGTCTTCTGTCAAGATGACAAGCATGTCAAGAGAATTTTAGTAGAAGTGATGTTCAAGCTCATGGTCAGTGGTGTCCTGTGGTTTGGCAATATTAGTCCACTTAAATTAAAAAAACATTCGAATAGATAGCAGTCATCAGAATTTCAGAATGCACATGATATAGAAGTCAGCATCTTATGTGTGAAATATTGAACTTTGAATTGTGAATGTGATTTATGGAAAGCGCCAGGGAATCATACATAGGTTTCAGGGATATATGCAGAAAGCGAGTTGAATTTGCAGGACAAACATTGTCTTAAATTTATATGTCACCATAAGCTTAGGCAGTGTTTCCTGAAAGGGAAGAAGATACAAAAAATAACTTTGTAAAAAAATCAAAAGAAAATTAAGATTTTGGCCAGGCTTGATGGCTCACGTCTGTAATCCCAGCACTTTGGGAGGCCAAGGTGGGCGTATCATGAAGTTAGGAGATCAAGACCGTCCTGGCCAACATGGTGAAACCCCGTCTCTACTAAAAGTACAAAAACAAATTAGCTGGGTGTGGTGGCACATGCCTGTAGTCCCAGCTACTCAGGAGGCTGAGGCAGGAGAATTGCTTGAACCCAGGAGGCGGAGGTTGCAGTGAGCCAAGATCGTGCCATTGCGCTATAGCCTGGGCGACAGTGCAAGACTCTGTCTCAAAAAAAAAAAAAAAAACCATAAAAAAAGAAAATCAAGATTTTGAAACAAAGGGTGGGGATAATGCCAAGAACCTTGAACACTTAAGAAAATAAAGGTGGGCTAATGACAGAAAACGATGTTTCTTCAGAGCTGAACTGGGTGTGTTTACTAGTTTATGTTGTGGTAATTTTTTGGAACTCTGGGACCAAACCCCACATCTCAAACTTTTGTAGATTTTTTTCCCATTAAGTTGTATTTTTTCTCTTTTAAGTCATCCATTTGTGCAAAACAAAATCTTTAGTTAAGTCTTTCCCTCCATCTTGTTGATGGCTTTTAGTAAACTTTATTTACAATCACACAGATGACTAAAGTTTAGAATTGTTTTCAAAAGTCCTGTATTGAGTGGGTACAGAAGATAACAGGCTAGTGGAGGGTTTTAAAGTGAGTCGGTGCTCATCATGACCTCCTATGTAGTTTAGCGTGGATTCTCATCTGCAAAATCACAGGACCGTAATTCTGCTTTGGCATTCCTTACATAGAGTTCTTATGTAAATATTACATATTGCAATTCTATAATTAAGGTGTTTTAAATTTCATTCATAGGACATGGACTTCTTTATGTGGATACCAGGATGCAATCTTAATTTGGATTTTAAAATTACATGTAAGATATGCCACTGAATTAGATCCAAGCATTACTTTCCTTTTAGACTTCTATGTTAGGTGCAGGGATACACATGTAGGTTTGTTACGTAGGTAAACTCATGTCACAGGGGTTTGTTTTACAGATTATTTCATCACTCAGTATTAAGCACAGTAGCCAATAGTTACCTTTTCTGCTCCCTCCTCCCACCCTCCACACTCAAGTGGACTCTGGTGTCTGTTGTTCCCCTCAAGTGTGTCCATGTATTCTTATTATTTAGCTTGGACTTATAAGTTAGAACATGCAGTATTTGGTTTTCTGTTCCCTGTGTTTGTTAAGGATAATAGCCTGCAGCTCCATCCATATTCCTGCAGAAGACATGATCTCATTCTTTTTTTATGGCTGCATAGTATTCCATGGTGTATATGTACCACATTTTCTTTATCCAGTCTGTCATGTATGGACATTTAGGTTCCATCTTTGCTATTGTGATATAGCGTATAGTGTTACAGTGAGCATTGGCACGCATGTGTCATTATGACAGAATGCTTTATGTTACTCTGGGTATATACTCAGTAATGGGATTCCTGGGTTGAATGGTAGTTCTACTTTTTAGCTCTTTGAGGAATTGCCATACTGCTTTCCACAATGGTTGAACTAATACACTCCCATGAACAGTGTACAAGTATTCCCTTTTCTCTGCAGCCTCTCTAGCATTTGTTATTTTTTGACATTTTTAATACTAGCCATTCTGACTGGTGTGAGATGGTAGGTTTTGATTTGTATTTTTCTAATGATCAGTGATATTGAGCTTTTTTTCATATGCTTGTTGGCTGCATGTATGTCTTCTGTTGAAAAGTGTCTGTTCATGTCCTTTGCCCATTTTTTAATGGGTTATTTTTCTCTTGTTAAGTTTGTTTAAGTTCCTTATACATGCTTGATATTAGACCTTCGTCAGGTACATAGTTTGCAAATATTTTCTCCCATCCTGTAGGTTGTCTCTTTACTTTATTGATAGTTTCTTTCGCTGTGCAGAAGCTCTTAAGTTTAATTAGATCCCATTTGTCCATTTTTGCTTTTGTTGCAATTGCTTTTGGTTTCTTGTTGCAATTGCTTTTGGTTTCTTGTCATGAAATCTTTGCCCATTCCTATGTCGAGGATGATACCACCTGGGTTGTCTTCCAGGGATTTTGTAGCTTTGGATTTTACATTTAAGTCTTTAATTCATCTTGAGTTATTTTTTGTATGTGGTGTAAGGAAGGGGTCCAGCTTCAGTCTTCTGAATATGGCTAGCCAGCTATCCCAGCACCATTTGTTGAATAGAGAGTCTTTTCCCTGTTGCTTCTTTTTGTCAGCTTTGTCGATAATCAGATGGTTGTAGGTGTGCAGCCTTATTTCTGGGCTATCTATTCTGTTCTGTTGGTCTACGTGCCTGTTTTTGTACCAGTACCATGCTGTTTTGGTTACTGTAGCCCAAATAGTATAATTTGAAGTTGAGTAATGTGATGTCTCCAGGTTTGTTCTTTTTGCTTAGGATTGCTTTAGCTATTCAGGCTGTTTTTTGGTTCCATATGAATTTTAAGATAGTTTTGTTTCTAGTTCTGTGAAGAATGTCATTTGTAGTTTGATAGGAATAGCGTTTAATCTGTAAATTGCTTTGGGCAGTACGGGCATTTTAATGATATTAATTCTTCCTATACAGGAGCATGGATGTTTTCCCATTTGTTTGTGTATTCTCTGATTTATTTGAGCAGTGTTCTGTAATTCTTCTTGTGGAGATCTCCCTGGTTAGCCGTATTTTATTCTTGTTGTGGCAGTTATGAATGGGATTGCCTTCTTGATTTTGCTCTCGGTTTGGCTGTTGTTGACGTATAGGAATGCTATTGACTCGTACATTGATTCTGTATCCTGCAACTTTGCTGAAGTTGTTTATCAGCCCAAGGAGCTTTTGGGCTGAGACGATGGGGTTTTCTAGAGGTAGAATCATGTTGTTTGCAAACACACGTAGTTTAGCTTCCTTTCTTCCTATTTTGATGACTTTCGTTTCTTTCTCTTGCCTGATTGCCAAGCATTAGTTTTCTTTAATTCCTATATACCTCATTCTCCCTCATTGTTTGTCAGGTGGTTCAGCACCTGTTCAAGAGGCAATTAATTTTGGGGGCAGAGGATGGAGTGGGAATGAAGGGAGGAGCTTCAATTAGTATTACAAATAACTAATTGAAAAATATTTAAACTTTCACAAATAGGTAAAGCAATATAAAAGTGCTTCCTCATTCTCCACCTCAGTTCTCCAGGTCTCTCTTCTACTGTAGAAATTATTTTGTTACTGGGGATTTAAATCTATCTTCTTGATATTTATTATCTGTCACTTTGTATTAGCTTTAAGTTACCCTTTCTAAAATTTTGAAATAATTTGCCTTTTCAAAGTTTTAAAGATAATACAGAAAATTCCCATGTATCTTTCAACCAGATTTCCCAAATGTTGATATTTTACCAAAATCTGAAAAAATTAGAATATTTTTTGTTTCTTTTTTTTGAGACAGGGTCTTGCTCTGTCGCCCAGGCTGGAGTGCAATGGCATGGTCTCAGCTCACTACAACCTCTACCTCCCAGGTTCGAGCTATTCTTCTGCCTCAGCCTCCCTAGTAGCTGAGACTACATGCATGCACCATGCCTGGCTAATTTTTTGTATTTTTAGTAGAGATGAGGTTTCACCATTATTGCCTGGGCTGGTCTCAAACTCCTGACCTTGTGATCCACCCAACTCAGTCTCCCAAAGTGCTGGGATTACAGGCATAAGCCACAGTGCCTGCCCAAAAATTAGAAATTTGAAAGATGTCTGATGCCAAGCATTTCAAATAAGGGATGGTCCACCCTTAAATTCAGGTTGATTTTACTTTTTTACTTTTGGGAACAATGTCAATCTTTATACTTACATTGTTAGACACTTAGACAATTTCTTTACTATTGAGTCTCAGGAATAATATTACTGAGTTAAGTGGTTATAATTTTCCTCAATGGTGGCATTTTGCAAAACCAGAGTACAATATGATAACCAGAATGTGAACTGGGACATGAACACAATCCATCTGGTTTGATACAAATCCATCAATACATCACTACAAATATACTCCACATTACCCTTTATGATCACACGTCACCTCCTTCTTTCTCCATCAACTTGACTTAAAAAAAAAAACAAAAAAGTATATTGCTAGATACAGATGTACATATTTTCAGGTTCCATGATACATTCATATAATTTGTAAAGTTCAAATAGAGGTAATTTTGATATTCATCCCCTTAAATATTTCTTTTCTTTATGCTGCAAACATTCTAATTATTCTCTTCTAGCTGTTTTGAAATGTACCACAGATGATTGTTAACTATAGTTACCCTGCTGATCCTATTGAACCATAGGTCTTATTTTTTCTATTTAATTATATATTTCATTCCATTAAATCTACCTTTCTTCATCCCCACCCTATTACTTGTCTCTGGTAACTACTAATCTACTCTCTATCTCCATGAGATCCACTCCTTAAGCTCCTACATATGAGTGAGAACATATGATATTAGTCATTCTGTGCTTGGCTTATTTCACTTAGTGACCTCGAGTTCCATCTTTGTTGCTACAATGGCAGGATTTCATACTTTTTTTGTGACCGAATGGTATTCTGTTTTGTACGACATTTGTTTATGCATCCATCCACTATGGGCACTTAGGTTGATTCCATATTTTGGCTATTGTGAATAGTGCTGTAATAAACATGGGAATACAGATATCTCTGATAGATTCAGTTTCCTTACAGTAATGGAATTGCCGGATCATGTAGTAGTTCTATTTTTAGTTTTTTGAGGAGCCTCCATACTATTCTCCAAAATGGCTGTACTTATTTACATTCCTACCAATAGCATCTGAGGGTTTCCCTTTCTCCACATCCTCAGCAGTATTCATTATTCCCTGTCTTTTTGATAAAAGCCATTTTAATTGGGGTAAGATGATACCTCATTGTGGTTTTGGTCTACATTTCTCTAATGATTTGTGATGTTGAGCATTTTTCCATATACCTTTGGCCATTTGTATGTTGTCTTTGGAGAAATGTCTGTTCAGTTCCGCCCATTTACAAATCATTATTTGGTATTTTGCTATTGAGCTGTCCAAGCTTCTAATATATTCTGGTTATCAATCCTCAGTCGGATGGATAGTTTGCAAATACTTCAGTCGGATGGATAGTTTGCAAATACTTTCTCCTGTTCTGTGTGTTGTCTCATCAATTTGTTGATTGTCTTCTTTGCTGTGCAGAAACTTTTTGACTTGATATAATGCCATTTGTCTATTTTTGCTTTAATTACCTTTGCTTTTGAGGACACACACACATACACACACACACACACACACACACACACACACACACACACACCTTTGCCCAGATCCATTTCTTGGAGAGTTTCCTCAATGTTTTCTAATTGATTTTCTGGTACTTTCATAGTTTTAGGTCTTACATTTAAGTCCTTAATTCATTTTGATTTGATATTTTTATATGGTGAGAGATAGGTGGTCTAGTATCATGCTTCTGCATATGTATATTCAGTTTTCCCAGCACCATTTGTTGATGAAACTATCCTTTCCCTTTTGCACATTTTTGGTGACTTTGTCAAAAATAAGTTGGATATAAATACGTGGATTTATGTCTGGATTCTGTCTTCCGTTCCATTGTTCTCTGTCTGTTTTTATACCAGTATCATGCTGATTTGGTTACTACAACTTTGTAGTATATTTTGGAGTCATGTAATGTGATGTTCTTTGTTCTTTTTGCTCAGGATTGCTCTGGCTATTAAGGGTCTTCTGTGGTTCCATATAAATTTTAGGATTGTTTTTCTATTTCTGTGAAGCATATCACTGGTAGTTTGATGTTGTATTGAAATTGTAAATTGCTTTGGGTGGTATTTAATATTCAGCAGTGTTAATTCTTCCAATTCATGAGTATGGAATATCTTTCCATTATTTTTTGCATTCTCTTCAATTTCTTTCATCAGTATTTTGTAATTTTCTTTGTATAGATCTTTCATTTCTTTGGTTAAGTTGACTTCTAGGTATTATATATTCTTTGTAGCTATTATAAATGGGATTACTTTCTTGATTTCTTTTTTAGATTGTTTGCTGGTGACATATAGAAATGCTACTAATTGTATGCCGCTTTTGTATTCTGCCACTTTACTGAATTCATTTATCATTTATCTAACAGTTTGTTGGTGATGTCTTTAGTTTTTTCTAAATATAATGTCATGTCACTCTCAAACAAGGCTAATTTGACTTCTTCCTTCCCAATTTAAATGCTTCTTATTTCTTTCTCTTGCCTATTGCTATAGACAGGACTTCCAGTATTATGTTCAATAAAAGTAGTGACAGTGGGCATCCCTATCTTATTTCAGAGCTTAGAGGAAAGGCTTTTAATTTCTCCTCATTCAGTATGTTAACCTTGTGTTTATCATGCATGATTTTTAAAAAGTTATTTTGAGGCATATTGTTTACACAGTTTGTTAAGGGTTATTATCATGAAGGATGTTGAATTTTATCAAATGCTTTTTCATCATCAATTGAAATGATCCTGTGGTTTTTGTCCTTAATTCTGTTAATGTGATGTATCATGTTTATTTATTTGCATATGTTCAACCATCCTTCCATCCCTGGGATGAATCTCACTTGATAAAGATAAGTGATCTTCTTAATGTGTTGTTGAATTCAATTTGCTAGTATTTTGTGGAGGATTTTGACGTCTGTGTTCATAAGTGATACTGGCCAGTAGTTTTCCTTTTTGGTTGTGTTTGTCTGGTTTTGGTATCAGGGCAATGCTGGCCTTGTGGAATTAGTTTAAAAGTATTCCTTCCTCTTCAATCTTTTAAAGAGTTTGAGTAGAATTGGTATTAGTTCTTCTTTAAATGTTTGGTACAATTCAGCAGTGAAGACATCAGGTACTGAGATTTTCTTTTATGTGTACTTACTACAGCTTCAATCTTGTTAATCTTTATTAACAATCTTGTTAAATAATTATTGGTCTGTTAAGATTTTCTGTTTCTTCCTGGCTCAATCTTGGTTGGTTGCATGTGTCTAGGAATTTATCCATTTCTTACAGGTTTTCCAATTTGTTGGCACATAGTTGTTCATAATAGTCTTTAATGATTCTTTGTGTTTCTATGGTCTCAGTTCTTAAGTCTTCTTTTTCATTTTTGATTTGATTTATTTGGGTCTTCTCTTTTTCTTAAAGGTTTGTCAGACTTTTTTTTGTTGTCTTTTCAAAAAACCAACTTTTCATTTTGTTGATCTGTGTGTTTTTTTGTCTTAAGTTTATTTATTTCTGCTTTCATTTTTTCTCTTTTTAAAGACAAGTCAGTGCTCTGACGTTCTGATCTTCATTATTTCTTTCCTTCTGATCTGGGGCTTGGTTTGTTCTTGCTTTTTTGTTCCTAGAGGTATGACATTAGGTTATTTATTCGATGGCTTTCGACTTTTTCAATGCAGGTATTTACTGCGATATAATTCCCTCTTAGCACTGCTTTTGTTGCATCCCATGGATTTTGGTATATCGTACTTCCTTTTCCATTTGTTTCAGGAAATTAAAAAATTTCCTTCTGAATTTCTACATTGACCCATTGATCGTTCTGGAGCATGTTGCTTAATTTCCATGTATTCGTGTAGTTTACATGGTTCCTCTTGTTACTGATTCCTAGTTGTCTTCCATTGTGGTCAGAAAAAAATGCTCGATGTGATTTATATTTTTTTGAATTAGTTGAGAGTTGTTTTGTTGCCTAAGATATGGTCTATTCTGGAGAATGTTCCATATGCTGATGAAAACAATGTGTATTCTGCAGTTGTTGGGTGAAATATTGTGTAAACGTCATTTAGGACTGCTTGGTCTAGTGTGTAGTTTAGCTCTGAGGCTTCTTGTGGATTTTCTGTCTGGATCTGCCATTACTGAGTGGGGTGTCGGAGTCCCCAGTGTTACTGCATTGCACTCTATCTCTTCCTTTGAATCTATTAGAGTTGGCTTTATATCCTTGGGTGCTGCAGGTGTCAAGTGCACAGATATATATATAATTGTTATATTCTCTTGCTGAATTGACTTTCTCTTCGTTAGATAATGACCTTCTTTGTGTCTTTTTACAGCCTTTGACTTGTAATTGATTTTGCCAACGTGTCTGCTGCTCTCTTTTGCTTTCTACTTGCACGGAATATCTTTTTCCATCCCTTCACTCTGAATCTATGTGTGTCTTTATAGGCAAAGTAAACCTCTTACAGGTGGTGTAAGTTCGCCTTGTTTCTTTATTCATTTAGTTACTATATGGCTCTTAATTGCTTAATTTAGTCCATTTACATTTAGTGTTAGTATTGATAAGGGCTTACTACTAAGATTTTGTTGCTTATTTTATAGTTCCTTTATACACCTCACTGTCTTTTTACTGTCTTCCTCTGCGGCTGATTTGTTAATTTAGTCCATTTACATTTAGTGTTAGTATTGATAAGGGCTTACTACTAAGATTTTGTTGCTTATTTTATAGTTCCTTTATATACCTCACTGTCTTTTTACTGTCTTCCTCTGCGGCTGATTTGTTAATTTAGTCCATTTACATTTAGTGTTAGTATTGATAAGGGCTTACTACTAAGATTTTGTTGCTTATTTTATAGTTCCTTTATACACCTCACTTTCTTTTTACTGTCTTCCTCTGCGGCTGATTTCTTTCTGGTCGTATGTTTTAGTTCGTTGCTTATTGTCAGTGTATGTATAATAAATTTTTGCACTGTGGTTACCATAAGGCTTACAAAAACAATCTTAGAGATATAACAAGTTATTATAAGACATGACAGCTTAGATCACACACAAAAAAGAATAGACACAAAAAAACAAAGAAAGAACTAAATACAAACAAAAAAAAACCAAAGAAAAAACCCTCTAAACTTTAATTTTATTACCCCCACATTTTGACTTTTAGTGGTCTCAATTTACATATTTTTATATTGCTATCTCTTTTTAAAAAATATATATATTTTATTGCACTTTAGGTTCTGGTGTACATGTGAAGAACATGCGGGATTGTTGCATAGGTACATACATGGCATGTGGTTTGCTGCCTCCATCCCTATCACCTATGTCTGGCGTGTCTCCCCATGATATCCCTCCCCAACTCCCTACCTCCTGCTGTCCTTTCCCTAGTCCCCCGCAACAGACCTCAGTGTGTGATGCTCCCCTCACTGTGTCCATGTGTTCTCATTGTTCAATACCCATCTATGAGTGAGAACATGTGGTGTTTGATTTTCTGTTCTTGTGTCAGTTTGCTGAAAATGTTGGTTTCCAGGTTCATCCATGTCCCTACAAAGGACACAAACTCATCATTTTTGATTGCTGCATAGTATTCCATGGTATATATGTGCCACATTTTCCCAGTCCAGTCTATCATCAATGGGCATTTGGGTTGGTTCCAGGTCTTTGCTATTGTAAACAGTGCTGCAATGAATGTTTGTGTGCATGTGTCCTTATATTAGAACGATTTATAATCCTTTGGGTATATACCCAGTAATGGGATTGCTGCGTCAAATGAAATTTCTATTCCTAGGTCCTTGAGGAATCACCACACTGTCTTACACTTCCACCAACAGTGTAAAAGTGTTTCTATTTCTCCACATCCTCTCCAGCATCTTCTGTCTCCAGATTTTTTTAATGATCGCCATTCTAACTGGCATGAGATGGTATCTCAATGTAGTTTTAATTTGCATTTCTCTAATGACCAGTGATGATGAACATTTTTTCATATGTTTGTTGGCCTCATGATGTCTTCTTTTGTAAAGTGTCTGTTCACATCCTTCACCCACTTTTGAATGTTTTTTTTTTTTTCTTGTAAATCTGTTTTAGTTCTTTGTAGATTTTGGATATCAGCCCTTTGTCAGATGGGTAGATTGCAAAATTTTTTTCCCATTCTGTTGGTTGCTGGTTCACTCTACTTGTTTCTTTTGCTGTGCAGAAGCTCTGGAGTTTAATTAGATCCCATTTGTCTATTTTGGCTTTTGTTGCCAGTGCTTTCGGTGTTTTAGTCATGAAATCCTTGCCGATACCTATGTCTTGAATGGTTTTGCCTAGGTTTTGTACTAGTTTTTTATAGTGTTAGGTCTTGTGTTTAAGCGTTTAATCCATCTGGAGTTAATTTTAGTGTAAGGTGTCAGGAAGGGGTCTAGTTTCTGCTTTCTGCACATGGCTAGCCAGTTTTCTGCACACCATTTATTAAACATGGAATCCTTTCTCCATTGCTTGTTTTTTGTCAGGTTTGTCAAAGATCAGATGGTTGTAGATGTGTGGTGTTGCCTCTGAGGCCTCTGTTCTGTTCCATTGGTCTATATCTCTGTTTTGGTACCAGTACCATGCTGTTTTGATTACTGTAGCCTTGTAGTATAATTTTAAGTCCAGTAGCATGATAACTCCAGCTTTGTTCTTTTTGCTTAGAACTGGCATGGCTATGTGGGCTCTCTTTTAGTTCCATTTGAAATTTAAGGTTTTTTATTCCAGTTCTTTGAAGAGGGTCATAGGTAGCTTTATGGGGATGGCGTTGAATCTATAAATTACTTTGGACAGTATGGCCATTTTCACAATATTGATTCTTCCTAACCATGAGCATGGAATGTTTTTCCATCTGTTTGTGTCCTCTCTTATTTCATTGAGCAGTGGTTTGTAGTTTTCCTTGAAGAGGTCCCTTACGTTCCTTGTGAGTTGTATTCCTAGGTATTTTATTTTCTTTGTAGCAATTGTGAATGGCAGTTCGTTCTTGATTTGGTTCTCTTTAAGTCTGTTATTGGTGTATAGGAATGCTTGTGATTTCTGCACATTGATTTTGTATCCTGAGAGTTTGCTGAAGTTGCTTATCAGTTTCAGGAGATTTTGGACTGAGACAATGGGGTCCTCTAAATATACAATCATGTCATCTGCAAATAGAGACAATTTGACTTCCTCCTTTCCTAATTGAATACCCTTTATTTTTATTTTTATTTTTTTTTGCCTGATTGCTCTGGCTAGAACTTCCAATACTATGTTGAATAGGAGTGGTGACAGAGGGCATCATTGTCTAGTGCCAGATTTCAAAGAGAATGCTTCCAGTTTTTGCCCATATTAGTATGATATTGGCTGTGAGTTTGTCACAAATAGCTTTTATTATTTTGAGATATGTTCCATTGATACCTAGTTTATTGAGAATTTTTAGCATGAATGGCTGTTGAATTTTGTTGAAGGCCTTCTCTGCATGTATTGAGATAATCATGTGGTTTTTGTCTTTAGTTTTTTTTATGTGGTTAATTACATTTATAGACTTGTGTATGTTGAGCCAGCCTTGCATCCCCGGGATGAAGCCTTGATCATGATGGATATATATCGCTGTCTTTTAACAGGTTGTTGTAGATATTTTTGTTTTTGTTAGATTTGTCTTTTGTGTTTCATACTAGCCTAATGAGTAGATTGTGCACCACAATTATAGTAGTTAATTTTGCTAGTGGATCTTAGACATTGAAAAGGTTTTTCTTTTTTTTTCTACATTAGTATTTTGTTTTTTTCAGATTGAAGAAAATCTTTAGCGTTTCTTCTAAGATGGGTCTGGTGGTGATGAATTCTTACAGCTTTTGTTTGTCTAGGAAATGCTTTGTCTTTTATATTTGAAGGATAGCTTTGCTAGATACAGTACTGTTGGATGGCAACTTTTTTTTTTCCATTATTGTCCTACTGTCTACTGGCCTGTGTGGTTTCCATTGAAAAGTCTATTGCTGGACGAATTGGAGCTCCTTTATGTGTTACTTGCTTCTTTCCTCTTAGTGCTTTTAGGATTCTCCTTGTCTTTGACTGTTGAGCGTTTGATTCTTATGTGCCTTGGGGTTGTCTAATTTGGATTGAATCTGTTTGGTGTTCTCTGAGCTTTCATACCTGGATATTTATCTCTTTCTCAAGTTTGGCAAAGTTTTATGTTATTGTTTCTTTGAATAAACTTTCTACCTATTGCTGTTGCTTTATTCTCTCTTGAACACCAATAATGCTTGGATTGGTCTTTTTGAGGTAATTGTCTGTTATCTTATAGGCAATCTTTGTTTCTTTCATTTCCTTTTCTCCTCTGACTGTGTATTTTCAAATAACCTATCTTTGAGCTCACAGATTATTTCCTCTGCTTGATATGTTCTGTTGTTCGGAGGCTTGAATGAATTTTTTAGTTTGGTAAATACATTTCTTAGTTCCATGATTTGTTTATTTTTTAAGTTATTTCAGTCTCTGTTAATTTCTCTGATTAATTACTGAATTACTTTTTTGTGTGACTTTGGAGAGCACTGAGTTTCCTTAAAACTAT
This sequence comes from Saguinus oedipus, assembly GCA_031835075.1. Classification (NCBI taxonomy): domain Eukaryota; kingdom Metazoa; phylum Chordata; class Mammalia; order Primates; family Cebidae; genus Saguinus; species Saguinus oedipus. The sequence continues at coordinate 93,134,065 of CM063184.1, read as the reverse complement.
TATTTTTAATTCTTTATTTGAGAGCTCACATATTGCTTTTCCATTATGGTCAGTCACTGATTCCTTGCTTTGTTTGAGCAGGTCATTGTTCTCTTGTTTGGTGGTGTTTCTTGTGGATGTACATCTGTCTTTGCAGTGAAGGATTAATGACCTGTCCCAGTCTTCTCTTTCTGTTTTTGTTTTGTTTTATGTTCATTGGGTTTATTTGCTTGAAGATTATTCATAATTTACCTGTCGGTTTTTTTAAAATTGTTCTCTTACGTTGCTGCCTTCTTTTAGGCACTAGGTGGTGCTATAGCCCAGGTTTGCCTTGGCTCTATAATCATCAGAGCACTGCCCTGTCCTGAATAGGGTCCTCGGGGATTTCTTTTCCTGAATGGGCGGGTCCTCGGGGAATTTCCCAGCAGTGTGGGAAGGATGGCTGTGGGTTTGTGCCCAAGGGACCTGTGGAACATACCTCCTGCAGTGTGATGCTGCTGAACAGCCACTTGATTTGTCTGGGTTACCAAGCAGAGTTTCCAGGGCCGAGGACGGTAGTTTCCTGCTGTCCTCAGCGACATTTCTCCCTCCAGGCACTTGTGATGCTTCTCTGGGGATTGAAGCAGGGACAGATCTCCTGCTGGGAAACCCAGGATAGTGGCGAAGCTGGTTGTTCACCTTGCTCTCACTTTTTCTGTTGTAGAAACTGTGAGTTGGGAGGAAATTTTCTGCATGTTAGAAGACGGGCAGACTTGGGGGAAGAGCTTCATGGATATGAAAGTTTAATGCTTGTACCATCTGCTCAGAATGTTTTCATGTTCTCTTTGTTCTGGGAACTTCCCCATCCTGGTATTTGAGTTCTGCGGTGTTGCTGGTGTTAATTTTGACAGCATGTATTTGTCTTCGGTTTTCTGTTGTGGGGACTGTGAAGCCAGCTTGCTTCTACACCACCGTTTTGGAAGCAGAAGTCCCTCAACTTGACTTTCAGCATTGTCAATTGTCTCGTAAAATTTTTTTGAGCTCATATCTGCCAACATTTTTCTTTATGTTTTTCTTATTTTGTAATTTTAAACTCAAAAATGCTTTCCTTAACCATGATTTAGAGGTATTCTCTTATAATTTACTCTAAGAATCACAGTTTGTTTCTGTATAGTCTTTTAAAATATCTTGATTGTTTTTGAATATGGTCTGAAGTCTGTGTACATGGAGGGTGAAGGATTAATTTAATAGTTTTCTAATAAATCTGTATTTATGAAATAGTTCAGCCTTTTCCACTTATGTGAAATCAATCAGTACTATAAATTTTCATCATATATGGTTCTGTTTTGGATGAACTATTCCCTTTCATTGATATATTTTTCTCCTTCTTCACCATTAGAACTTAATTTCTACAGCCTTTATGTTTTAATATTTAGAAGGACAAGTACCAAGCCCTTCTTTCACTGTTCCTTAAAAAAATCATTATTTGCTATTCTTTCAAATACTCTTTTTTTAATCTGAATTTTAAAAGTCAGCCTTTCAAGTTTTATTTTAAAAATGTTCTTGGGATTTTGATTGGTAATTCATTGAATTATTGGTAATTACAATTTAATGGTAGAGAACTGACACGTTGGTTCTTATTCTAATCTTCTTTCATATGATTGAGTGGAGTTTTATAACATCATAGTGTGTCATAGTAATTAAAAACAACACTTTGAAGGACTGTGTGGGTTCAGTTTATAGTTCTATAAGCTGTTTTATTATCTGTCCCCATCCAAATCTCATCTTGAAATCCCACATGTTGTGGGAGGGACCAAGTGGGAGGTAATTGAATCATGGGGGCAAGTCTTTCCTATGCAGTTCTCTTAATAGTGAATAAGTCCCATGAGATCTGATTGTTTTAAAAAGAGGAATTCCCGGTTGGGCACGGTGGCTTACACCTGTAATTACAGCACTTTGGGTGGCCCCGGTGAGCAGATCACGAGGTCAGGAACCTGACCAACATGGTGAAACCCCATCTCTACTAAAAATAACAAAAGTTAGCTGGGTGTGGTGGCAGGTGCCTATAATCCCAGCTACTCAGAAGGCTGAGGCAGGAGAATCACTTGAACCTGGGAGCCGGAGGTTGCAGTGAGCCAAGATCACACCACTGCACTACAGCCTTGGCGGCAGAGCGAGACTCAGTCTCAAAAAGAGGAATTCCCCTGCATAAACTCTCTCTCTTTGTCTGCTGCCATTCTTTTAAGATATGGCTTGCTTCTCCTTGCCTTCCACCTTGATTGTGAGACTTCCTTAGCCACGTGGACTGTAAGTCCAATTAAACCTCTTTCTTTTGTAAATTGCCCAGTCTCAGGTATGTCTTTATCAGCAGTGTGAAAACAGACTAATACATAATAGGGGAAAGTAATTTAGCCTCACAGGACCTCAGTTTATTTATCTGAAAATAGCGATGATACAAATAATAGTCTATGTATCCAAAGGTCGTTGAGAAGATTAAGTGATTGATGACATGAAAAGTGGTTAGGACGCTACCTGGCACATAATATGTACTCAGCGATTGTTAGTTGTTATTACTTCTTCATGTAGAGCTAGTATATTTCTTGTTAGGTACATTTTTGGGTACTTTATGACTCTTCTTGGATTCATATAAGATTTTTTTCCTCTGTTGCTTTTCTAATTATTCATTTGTTAAAAAACCATTGACTTTTGCCTATCAATTTTATATCTGTCCACTTACTGAACTCTTTTATTCTAATAGTTTTCATTAGATTTTCCATATAGTCTTATCTGCAAATAAGGACAGTTTTGTGATTTTGTGTCTTCTGTTACTCATATGTTTTATTTTATTTTTTCGTAGTTTAGTTGGCTGGTTAAATGGAGGTGGGAATAGCAGCTGTGCTTCTGTGCTTTGTTTTTGTCCTAATGGCATTCTTTAATGTTGGACTATTATGTGTGATATTTGTTCTAGTTATTATTCTTTTTAAACTGTGGCTTTTGTGAAATTGAGAAAGGAATTTTTAGTTTATAGAGAACATTTTGTTTTATTTTTTTTTTGCACGAGGAAATGTGACTCTTATTCCCTTGTGCATGATGGCTACCTTCTACAGGTTTCCATTTGAATGCTTTTCGACATCTGTTGAAGTGATTGAATTTTGTTTTTCTCCTTTAAAGTAGTGTTTTACTATAATAGAGTTTATGATGTTCAGTCATCTTTGCATTCCTCACATAAACCCAACAAGATCATAATGTATTATTCTTTTACATCACTGTGTTCATTTTGTTGATACTTTAAATTTTTTGCTTTTATGTTTGCACATGAGGCTGGCTATAATTGCTTTTATTATCATTTCTGGATTTAGTATTGATTGGTATATAAATTATGGTAGCCTCAGAATGAATTGGGAATTTCTTCATCCATTTCTATGATTTGGGAGAATTTATATAAAGTGAATCTTTGTCTGCCCAGAGATGATTTAAAACTTCCTTGAAAATCTTGTTGTCTTACTACTTTAAAAAATTTCTTTTATTACTTTTTAATTGTACTAGGACTATTATTCTATTGAGATTTTGGAATTTCGGTGTTTAAATTTGTCATTTGCTCAAGCCTGTAATCCCAGCACTTTCGGAGGCTGAGGCGGGTGGATCACGAGGTCAGCAGATCGAGACCATCCTGGTCAACATGGTGAAACCCCGTCTCTACTAAAAATACAAAAAATTACCTGGGCATGGTGGCACATGCCTGTAATCCCAGCTACTCAGGAGGCCGAGGCAGGAGAATTGCCTGAGCCCAGGAGGCGGAGGTTGCGGTGAGCCGAGATCGCGCCATTGCACTCCAGCCTGGGTAACAAGAGTGAAACTCCATCTCAAAAAAGAAAGAAAGAAAGAAAGAAAGAAAACATTCATTTTATTTATATTTTCCAGTTTGCTGACATGGAGTTTTTATAAAATTTATATTTTTCTTTGATAAATTTTGTTTACTTTTTCTTCTTATATCATGTATTCTGCCATCTCTCTTTCTTGGCTGAAGTAATTTATTTCAATTGATGTTAAAAATAAAACTGTTTTGGATTTTTAAAATTAAGTCTACTGGGATTACTTTTATTCTATATTTCTTTATTTTCTATTATCTTTTTTGGGTTTCTTTTTCTAATACCTTGAGGTATACATTTTATCCATTTATTTTAAATCTCATTTTCTAATGTAAATAATAAGGCTCTTGTTTCTCCTCTGCATTATAATATATAATGCAGGTTTAAAAATATAGAATTCTTATTGTTGTTCATTTCTAAATAGCTTATAATTTGATTTTGATTTCCTCTTATTCAAGAGTTTCTTTTAAAAATGTTTTTAAAACAATCTACAAGTGCACAGGTTTGCTTTTTTGGAGAGAGGAGTCAGGTCTCTTTCATTGTGGCTTTAACTGTATGGTGGTCAGAGAATCTATCTGCTATTTGAAATCTGTTCAGATTTTCTCATGGCCTTATGTCTTAAACGTTTTTTTAAAACGGACTCTCTGATAGGGACAGAGCTGTATCCATTTCACTTACATAAGTATTTTAATTACGTATTCAAATCTTCTATCTCTTTGTTCTTGATTGCTCAGTTTCTGAGAGCAGTGTGTTAGAATCTACAATATTTATGGCTATGACCATATATTTTGTATTTCTGCTAGTTTTTTGCTATCTATTTTGAGTCATTAGATTGTGACTTATGTGTCACCTTAAGTGACTCTCTTATTAACGCATACTGCGAACCTGTGTCTGTTAGTTCCCCCATTTTGTTTCTATTTTGTCTAGTATTAACTTCTCTATACTTGCTTTCTTTCGGTTAACATTTTCCTACTAGGTATTTTGCCACCACTTTATTTCCATCAGTGATATTTTGGTTTGAATTTGTCTCTTATAAACAGCATATAAGTATTATATATTATATATATATTCTATAATATAATATATATAAATTTTATATATAAAATATATATCATTTTTTTTGCTTATTCTATCTGCTTCTGTCTTTTAGCTAATTCACACTTAACTGTGACATCTGCTGTGGTTAGACTTAGTCTACCTGTTTATATTTTGTATTTGCCTTGCTTCTTTTGTTGTTATGTGTGCTTTCTTTCTTTTTTTTTATTTATTTTTTCTGCTTTATTTTCTTGGCCTTTTGATAATAATTGAGTTGTGACTTTTTTTTTTCTAAGAAGAAAAGTTTATTTTTTTCTATTCTAATGATTTTCAAATCAGTTGTTCCATTATATACTTTCCGTGGATTATTTTTATTTTTACCTTTTTAATAAACATGTCTAAACTTATGATTTTATTATCTAACTGTAGAGTTAATTAGTATGTATTTCATTTCACAAATAAGGTGTGGTCTTAGTATGATTCATCTTCCTTCCTTCCTAGTTCCACTTTTTAAAATTATTTTATGTAGGATTTTAATTACGTATTTTTATACAATTTTGTTACATCAGACACGAACAGTTCTTTAGACTAAATTATAAGATTTGGTTTTTGTTTGTTTACTACTGTATCTTCCATTCTAGATCTTGGATTTGTTAGTTCATTTGCTTTATTGAATCCTGAAATGATTCTTTCAGAGTCTGTTGGCAGTAAACTGCTGGAAGCTTTGTATCTCTACAAGTGTCTTTATTTTTCCCTTCCACTTCAAAATTTGTTTAAATGGTTGTAGAAGTATCGGTTCAAAAATAGTTTCCCTTAGAACTGTTTGCTTCTTTGACTTCTTGAATCCCTGTTGTTGATCAGAAGTCTGATAGGAATGTGATTACCAAATTGCTGTAAATTACTTATGTTTTTCCTTTGTAGAACTTTTAGGATTTTTCTCTTATTCATTTTTTTTTTATTATACTTTAAGTCCTGGGATACATGTGCAGAATGTGCAGGTTTGTTACATAGGTATGCACGTGCCATGGTGGTTTTCTGCACCCATCAACCCGTTGTCTATGTTCGGTGTTTCTCCTAATGCTGTGCCTCCTCTAGTCCCCACCCCTCTACAGGCTCTGGTATGTGATATTCCTTTACCTGTGTCCATGTGTTCTCATTGTTCAGCTCCCACTTATGAGTGAGAACATGCGGTGTTTGTTTTTCTGTTCCTGTGTTAGTTTACTGAGGATGATGTTTTTCAGCTTCATCCATGTCCCTGCAAAGGACGTGAACTCAGTCTTTTTTATGGCTGCATAGTATTCCATGGCATGTATGTACCACATTTCTTTATCCAGTCTATTATTTATGGGCATTTGAGTTGGTTCAAAGTCTTTGCTGTTGTGAATAGTGCTGCAGTAATCATACATGTGCATGTGTCTTTTTTTAAATTTTTTTTGAGATGGAATCTCACTCTGTCACCTAGGCTGGAGTGCAGTGGCATGATCTCAGCTCACTGCAGCCTCCACTGTCTGAGTTCAAGTGATTCTACTGCCTTAGCCTCCCAAGTAGCTGGGACTACAGGCATGCACCCCATGCCCAGCTAATTTTTGTACTTTTAGTAGAAACGGGGTTTCACCATGCTGGCCAGGCTGGTCTTGAACTCCTGACCTTGTGATTGTAGGCATGAGCCATTGCGCCTGGCCTGCATGTGTCTTTATCGTAGAATGATTTATAATTTTTTAGGTATGTACCCAGTAATGGGATTGCTGAGTCAAATGGTATTTCTTTTTCTAGATCCTTGAAGAATTGCCACACAGTCTTCACAATGGTTGAACTAATTTACACTCCTACCAACAGTGTAAAAGTGTTCCTATATCTTCACATCCTCTCCAGCATCTGTTGTTCCCTGACATTTTAATGATGGCCATTCTAACTGGTGTGAGGTGGTATCTCAATGTGGTTTTGATTTGCATTTCTCTAATGACTGACCAGTGATGATGAGCATTTTTTCATATGTTTGTTAGCTGCATTAATGTTTCCTTTTGAGAAGTATCTGTTTATATCCTTCACCCACTTTTTGATGGGGTTGTTTGTTTTTTTCTTGTAAGTTTGTTTAAGTTCCTTATAGATTTTGGATATTAGCCCTTTGTCAGATGGATACATTGCAAAACTTTTCTCCCATTCTGTAGGTTGCCTGTTCACTCTGATGATAGTTTATTTTGCTGTGCAGAAACTCTTTGGTTTAATTAGATCCCATTTGTCAATTTTGGCTTTTATTGCCATTGCTTTTGGTGTTTTCATTCCATGCTCATGGATAGGAAGACTCAATATCATGAAAATGGCCATACTACCCAAAGTAATTTATAGATTTAGTGCTATCCCCATCAAGCTACCATTGACTTTCTTCACAGAATTAGAAAAAAACGACTTTAAATTTCATATGGAACCAAAAAAAGAGAACCCACATAGCCAAGACAATCCCAAGCAAAAAGAACAAAGCTGGAGGCATCACACTACCTGACTTCAAGCTATACTACGAGGGTAAACAGCACGGTACTGGTACCAAACAGATATACAGTAACCAAAACAGCACGGTACTGGTACCAAACAGATATATAGTAACCAAAACAGCACGGTACTGGTACCAAACAGATACATGGTACCAAACAGATACACAGTAACCAAAACAGCACGGTACTGGTACCAAACAGATACATAGTAACCAAAACAGCACGGTACTGGTACCAAACAGATACATAGATCAATGGAACAGAAGAGAGGCCTCAGAAATAATGTCACACATGTACAGCCAACTGATCTTTGATAAGCCTGACAAAAACAAGTAAAGGGGAAAGAATTCCCTGTTTAATAAATGGTGCTGGGAAAACTGGCTAGCCATATGCAGAAAACTCAAACAGGATCCCTTCCTTACACCTTATACAAAAATTGACTCGAGATGGATTAAAGACTTAAACATAAAACCTAAAACCATAAAAACCCTAAAAGAAAACCTAGGTAATACCATTCAGGACATATGCATGGGCAAAGATTTTCTCTTAACTTTTAATAATTCCCATTGTGTGTGTGTCCGTGGGTCATATAGTTTTCTTATTCTTCACATTCAGCAGTCGCGGGACTCTTGTAACTTACTTTTTCTTATTGTCTCTGCCTACAAAACTGACCTAGATCTAAACACTTATTGTATCTTCTGCTCCAGTACAGATCCAAGCCACCATCGTTTCTCACTGGATTATTGCACTGGTCTCCCACTGGTCCACTGGTCTCCCTACTTTCACCCTTGGTCTTCTAAAAACTATTCTACCCTTACCTCTCAGTAGTATCTAGAATAATCTTTTAAAAAGTCTCTCTGCAAAATTTTTCAGTGACTTCCCATTTCATTTGGAGAGAAAGCCTAAGCATTTACAGTATTCTGAGACAGGCTGCATCATGTGGTTACTTGTGATCTCTTGTACTACCTTCTGCTTCTCTCACTCCTTCCTAGGCTCACAGCCCTTCTTAATGGTTTTCCTTGAATTTCAGCACAGAATAATATGTATTCTTAGTCTACCAGTCCAATTCTGTCAATGTCTTTATTTTTCCAAAAGTATATTCTTTTACATAATGGCATGATTATCAGCAGAGACATCAGGTTTAATTGGATGGCTGGGAGGTATTGGCTGTCTACTACCAGATAACTTATTTTGTATAGTGAGATATGTGTAGAATTAGAAAACAGGGACATCAGATCCTTGAATTCAGTTCTGTAAGAGCAGGTTGAAGAGACCAGAACTCTAGGTTGATATGCCATTAAGGGACTTGAGTTCTGTTGGGAGAGCTTTCATTCCAGTGGCAAGTTATCTTTGGTCTCTGAAATTCCGTGTTCTCATCTATAAAATGAGGCTCTAACATCACCTACTTGATATGAAAGCTATTTAAATAGAATAGGCACAGTACCAGGGACATGGAAAATCTCTACATTTTAGTAACCCTCACAATCCCCCCATTCTGCGTTTTCCTCCAACACCTCTTTCAAGCGCTTACTATCATGCTGTGGAAAGTAAGTCAGTGTCTGGTACACAGCAAATAAAAAATGAATTAAATTCAGGTAAGTTGAATTGAATATCAATGTCTATCAATGCCATGTCCGAGGACATGCCAAATGCTTTCATTGTAAGGTGTTTGGGCTGTCAATGTCAGTTCCACTGTCCTTTATCCTTGAAGATCATTGGAGATCTTCATTAGGGTGGGAGAGGGAATTTTAAAAAATTTGTAAAATAATTCTGTTACCTTTAAAATCTCTTTCGAATTCCAAAGTGTAAAGGCCTGATCACCCCATATATCATTTTTCTTGATTTCCTTTTTGAAGGTCAGGACCATGTGTCCATCGATTTCACCTGGTCTATTATGCATATTATTTCCATGTGTTCTTGTTGCTTTCAGTAACTTAGAATCTTCAAGACATTATAAATATTAATCCCTCAAGTTTGTAAGACATTCTAGAAAAGCACAGACCCTAGTGAAAAAAGCAATGCTGTGGAATTGGCTGTCATCAAAAGAGCTTGTCACGTCCCTGAAATCTGCCATGGCTCAGGATCCATCTCAGGCAGCCAGAGAAACCCATCCAAAAAGCAGCTCTGAGGGTGATGATATAATACAGAGTAATGCAGTTGAAATTTTGTGCTAGGTAATGTTTTAAAATTAGGTGCTACATTGCCAGTGTGTTTCTAAATGGACAGTCATTGGGCAGCATTCTATAATGTCTCTACGTGTCTTAACTGAGCTGCCCAAGAGCACATCAAATGTTATAGCTTCAGATTGTTCTAATGTGCTGCTTGCCATATTGTGGTTGTCACAAAAGGAACACTTTCATTACTTTGTGTAGCTTATAACTTTTTTTAAAAAATTACCTCTTAGAGTTGACATTTCTCATAGGTCTAATCTGCCCTAATTTTAAATTTGGTTAGCCCCTTCAAAGTTCAGAATTGAAACTAGTTGAAACTCTTTATGCATTTACTTATATTCAAGATAATATAAACCCTGTTAATTTCAACTTCAAGAAGTCATTAGAGATTTTGTAAAGACTTAACTTAGAAAACAATTTTGGTTATGTAATATTTTCATGAATAAAAATATGAGACTTCTGAGATATTGCAAAAGGGACCTAATTTAGTCTGCAGTTTAGAGTCATTTTCTCAACCCAGGACCTTATAAAAGTAGCTCAGTTGTTGGGTAGATGAGGGTCTGTTGTCTGTGTGCCAGTGTGGATAACGTAGGGTTTGTATTTTTCAGCTTGTGTCTAGGTCCAAACACCTGCGAGAGACTGTTCTCTTCCCATCTTTGTGGCAACCTGCCTTACATACCACCCTGTCCACTAACTAGGTCAGCTATGCAGCGGTGTCCAAACCTGGCAGAGTAAAAGAAGTCACCTGGGTAGCTTTAAAAACCTCACAATTTCTGACTGTAGCCACAGAGAATCTGAATTAGCAGATGAGGAGATGTGGTCTTGGCCACAGAGCATTACTTTCTGATGCCTTCATGGCCCTTAACACAGTTTGATGACGGCAACACACCGATTCACCCATGATACATGGCACGTGGAGCAGCATTTAAAACAGCAGTGGAATACCGTGGACAGATTGGGAGAAGAAAGAGGGCACACAGAGAGCACAGCCATAGGTAGGGGCTAAATTAGAGACTGTTAGGAATACCCAGTGCCGAGTAGGGGACAAAAGCACGGATTCTACTTCATGGCCTCCTATTTTATCCACAGACTTGAAGCCAGTTTCTGCCTTGAAATGCTCTCCTATTTCCCCACATCTGTCATTTGACTCTGTGTGTGCGTGTGTGTGTGTGTGTGTGTGTGTGTGTGTGTGTGTTGTGGGGGTTTGTTCTGCCTCTTTCTTCAGTTTCTTATCATAGCCAGTTACATAGAAAATGAGACAGAAAGAGAGGGATATGTACACTTCTGCCAAAGTGTAAGGAGACAGGAAAGAAAGGCATTTAGGAGGAAACAGGAAGAAAACTCATGAAGAATACATGGGAGCAGTTCCTGGTGAGTGTGGCGTAAAAGCATTTTTTTCCTTTCATCTTCTGAAGATATCCTGACTATTTAGCATATTAGTATCTGTTTCCTAAGTGTATGGCTGTATTTGTCAAGACTGGTAGCACTGCCTTTGGAGGCAATCCTTCATTAAAATATCCTTCTTACATAGGGAACCCTCTGTATTTATTCCAAATTAAGCTGGGGAAGTCCTGAATGATTGTCATTTATTCAGCATATTTTTATTGATGAGGGTGCTAGCTGCATGGAGTTCACAGCCAGTTGGGGATGCAGACGCATGGATGGAAGATGACAGTGCTGAGTGGTAGGTGCCTTGAAGAGGGAGGGACAGAAGGAGGGAAGCACAAAGGAAGGAGAGCATTTCACCCTCTTGGGGCTGAGGGAAGGCTTGGAAAGGAAGTGCAATCTCAAGTTGCATGCCTCAGGGTGAAAAGGAGTGCTGCATCAAGCAAGAGTGGCTGAAGAACTGAATATGCCAGCCTTGGGGATAAGAAAGCGTGCTATGTCTGGAGAACTGAGAGTGGTCCTAAATGGCCAGGCTGAAGACAAGAGATGAGGCTGGAGAATTAAATGGGGGTCAGACCATGAAGAATCTTATGCATCATATTAAAAAGTTTCATGTTTATAATGGGGTGGCGCATTTCACATACTGGTTTTATATTTAGCCCTCTTTGTTTTCTTTGTATCAGAGACATCACAAGTAAGAGGTAGTACCTTTCTGTTTCCCACAAATAAACAGGAACTTCCAAAAGTAGGCATGTGAGAGAAAAGGGTTAACATAGCAGGTGTCTATTCTTAGAAAGACTTGCTTGCAAAATTGGTGTGTGGCCAGCTTTTGGGAACTTGCCTGGTAAACAGTTTCCTACAATGACATAAAACTTTTCATAGCTGATAACGGTGGCTTGCTGTGTCTAGACTGTACAAGCCAAGTGGCTCATATGGAAACCTCTTCTCCTTCTGGGACTCTGGAACACTGATACCTGCATGCTAGCCTGAAGGTGCCTGTGTGGCTAGCTTCCCGATGAAAATCTTGGCTGCCAAGTCTGTAATAGGCTCTCCTAGACGGACACATCACACACACATTGCTTCATTTTCATATCTGGGAGAAGAGTATACTCGTGTGAACGTTCATAAGAAGGAGAGAATGTAGGAAAGCTAGCAGATAGATCCCTCCAGACTCCACCTATTTTTTTCCCTTGTGAGCCACTTTGTGTCCATACTACAACACTGTGATAAGTCAAAGCCATGAGTACAATTGTGTGCTAAGGCCCATGAGTCCTTCCAGTGAATCTCCTAAAATAGGGGAGACCTTGAGGATCCACAGCATGCATACTATGAATGTTTCCCTAGAACTAGTTATTGAATGAGTAAATAAATTGAGCTATTAAAAGGTAGAAGTATTAGTGTTCATATATATACATATGTGTGTGTGTGTGTGTGTGTGTGTGTGTGTGTGTGATTTTTTAAACCAGAATTTGTTTAGCTGGTTTTTATCTCTCACTGTATTTCTCAGATTCTCAAAGTTGGCTCTGAATTACTTTTGACTTCTACTTTCAAATGATAGAAATGTATCAGTTTTGAAGAGAGTCAAAAAAAAAAAAAAAAAAAGCTACTAGTTCTAAGGGCAATTTAAAATCAGGAGATCCAGAAAGGATTTAAATAATAACAAGAATCCCAAATTAGCTTTTTTCCATTTCTTTTATCAGGTGAGGACTTACTTAATTGTGCATTTCCAGGTACTAAAAGCAACCACATTATTGTATTTGTAGTGCAACACCCTAATACAGACAGCCTATCTAATTACATTAAAAATACATTAGTATTAGTATTTCGGAAATAAGAGTGATGGAGTAGATACTTATATGTAATTTATACTGGGAAAATTCTACTCAAGACTTATCTAAAAGAATTTCTTTTGGAACAATTAAAATAAATTGTTGGCTTTTTAATGAGCTTCGGATCCTGCCTGAAAGAACTTAAAACCAACCAGGCAATTCTTGAATTTCTTATGGCTTCGTCTTCATTTTTGAAAATTCCTTAGCGCTCTGTCCCGTTGTGCTGAGTTCCTGGCAATAGTGTTAACCTGTTGAGTAGTTAGTTCCCCCTTAGATGGCCTTACCGTTTTTTCCCATCAACTTTGTCTTACCCTGGATGAGGTACAAGGATAAAAATGATGGGTTTACTGCTCTCTGCTTTCCGTTTGACCTTGCAGGTTTTCAGAGTAGCCTTTTCTGTGACCGAGTGGTAAAGAGCGTCGCTTCTTCAGCATGGCTGGGCTTGTTTTGGATTTTTATTTATCTTATTGGAGAGGACTTGCAGTTCATAAACGGACTCTAATACAGACATTCCCTGGAGTTACTGGTATGCAGTGACATGGTGATTTCCCAAAGTGCAGTTTAAGGTAGTTTTCTTCATAGGCTGTTTACGCTTTGCTTCCATTTTATTGCCTTCCCATCCTTTATTTTTCCCTTTTTCATTGTCACATGCTCAGATTCCTCCCCTCAGCTGGCCATAAATACTTATTTTAATAATTATTATATTTATGGAATGAAGTTTGATGTTTTTTGTTCATAATTTTAAAAGCAAATGAAACATTTTTACTGTATTTCTGTGTTTCTAAGGACTCGATGGGAACGCTTTTTCTTCATGCGAGCCTAGGTTCTTTTGGTTAGGTTTGAACAAGGGATTGTCTTGTTTGTTTGACTTTGTCCTCCCAGGTCAGCAGTTTCATGGAAAGCATATTTTAGATTGCTAACGTGAGTCTACGTAGAATCAGTGGGTTGCTAACAGCAGTTCAGTTCCAACCAAGTGTTGGTTATTTGTGCTGGGCCTTGTGTTTAGAGGCCTCCTTAGTGAGGTGACTGTTGTGAGATTTGAGAGTGTTTGTGGTATCATTAGTTTTAGAAGAAAAGTTTCTGAAGCTTCTGGTAGTAACAATAATAATCTGATAGTCTGATGTTAATTTGTCTCAAAGAGATGTGGTTGCTGTGTCCTCTATATTGTGTCATTTTGTCTTTTCTTTCTCAGTTTCCCAGAGAGATGGTCCTTCAGAGCCTACACGTCTATTCTGTATTTTAACCCATGGATGAGAATATTCATTCAAGCCAAGAGAGTTAAGACTAAACATCTGGGCTACTGCCTCTACAGACCCAGGTAACTCCTCTTTCTTCAGTTACCTTCACAGAGTTACTTATAATATTGATATGCTCCCTAAAGTTGTCAACATGAGGACATTGACTTTCATAGTAAGATTTTTACATTGTAAACAAAATTTAAACTGCATTTGGGAAGATTTCCTAAAGAGTGATTGGATGTGAACAGATATTTGGCAGTGATAGAAACGCACGGCAGTGAGCATGCTAAGTTAATCACCCCGAGTAGAAATTTGGTTTTTACTTCAGTGAATCGTAGGTGCTTTGACAGCAATTAGCTCCACTGAATGATCACAGTTTATGTATATCTTCTGTTTACACGATGCATTTGAACTATTAAACCATATAGACATGTTTATATTATACATATAGAATGAATATATTTATAAATACATATCTGGGTGATTTGTATTTTATGTTTTTTTTTTTTTTTTTTTTTTTACTTTAGCACAGATGTTTTCAAGTTTTTTTTGTATGTTTATTATTGTTGTTTTGAGACAGAGTCTCACTCTTGTCACCCAGGCTGGAGTGCAGTGTCACAATCTTGGTTCACTGCAACCTCCGCCTCCTGGGTTCATGCGATTCTCCTGTCTCAGCCTCCCAAGTAACTGGGATTACAGGCGTGCACCACCATACCTGGCTAATTTTTGTATTTTTAGTAGAGATGAGGTTTCACCATGTTGGCCAGGCTGGTCTCGAACTCCTGACTTCAGGTGATCCACCTGCCTTGGCCTCCCAAAGTATTGGAATTGCAGGTGTGAGCCATTGTGCCAGCCAGCCACGAGGCCTTGCCTATAAGTTTATATTTATGTATTATAAAGTCCATTTTGTTCAATCACGCATGCCATCAGAATGGTCATTTTCTTGGTGTGGTTTCTGGATAGTCATTCATTTACACACCAAACATTTATCAGATTTTTCTGCGAGTCTGAGATTAGAGGAAAAGAAGTTATTATTCAAAAAAGATACTTGTACATGCATGTTTATAGCAACACAATTCACAATTGCAAAATTATGGAACGAACCCAAATGCCCATCAATCAACAAATGAATAAGGAGACTATGGTGTGTGTATGTATATATCTGTATGATGGAATACTACTTAGCAATAAAAAGGAATGAATTAACAGCACTCACAATGACCTAGATGAGATTGGAGACTATTATTCTAAGTGAAATAACTCAGGAATGGAAAAGCAAACATTGTATGTTCTCACCGATATGTGGGAGCTAAGCTATGAGGACACGAAGGCATAAGAATGATACAATGGACTCTGGGGACTTGAGAGGAAGAGTGGGAGGGGCTGAGGGATAAAAGACCACATGTATGGTGCAGTGTATACTGCTTGAGTGATGGGGGCATCAGGATCTCACTCATCACCACTGAAGAACTTACTCATGTACCCAAACACCACCTGTACCCCAATTACTTAGGGACAAATAGAAAAAAGATTAATTCTTGTTTTGAGGACATTGATATCTATTGGGAGAAACATTTAATCTGTGTACCTTGCCTATGTATATGCCTTTCTGCCTGAACTGTTTCATTTTATTTCTGCAGTAACACTGGGTTAGGTTATCATTGTTTTAGAGATAAGGAAATGGCAAAACTAGAAGAGAACTCAGATTTTCTGGCTCTAAATTCTTTTTCAAGCCAAATTCAATGCTTCTTCTCCTATACCACATGAACTCTTTATGTCTACATTTGTCATCTTGTCTTACTTTCACGAAAGTTCAGTTGCTGCCTTGAGAGGGGCCTTGCAATCACTCATATAGACATTAATACTGAACAATGTAGATCTTTGTATCAGACTCCCTGACCACACACTAATGGATTTCGCAAAAGTTGACTTTTGATTTCTAATTATGCTGCCTATCATCTTTTGAAAATAAAATATACCAATCCTGAGACTTTCCATATAAATCAGTCCATTCACTTCCTGCTAAATATCAAACACTGTTTCCTTTCCATCCGCCGCATTCGTCCAGGAAGTACCAAGCGTCTCATGTCTCAATCGATACAGCCAATCTGTTCAAATTAAATTTCTCACAGTGAGTTTGGGTGAAAAATGGTTCAAGCCCATGGAAAATGTGGATTTGGCTCTATTTTCTGAGGGAATTTTAGTAATTGAATGTAATCTACCTAAATTACTTATATCAAGTGATGGCTGCTTCCCATTCGAGTCTATTGTTTATTTACTTTTCAAAGTGATATTCTTAGATGTATATTACCAGGAAGTAGTACATGTAGAGTGAGTATGAGTGTGTGTGTGTGTGTGTGTGTGTGTGTGTGTGTGTGTGTGTGTGTGTGTGTATTTCCTGAAGAGAAATTTAGGGAGGCTTGAACCTCTTGCCAGGTTTCATTTGGAGCTCTAATTGGTAACCACAGTAAAGAAGGATTTATTCCTTTATGGTGTTATACCTTAGGGCTTTGCCATACTTACTTACATATAATTTCTCTCACAGGTTCTCTGGTGGCAAAAGTCCTTCATAAAAGATTTGTGGAGTTTCCTCCATGTTATCCCACCCCTAATAGGATAACTCCTACATTTTATTTTCTTCATAAAAGGCAGTGTAGCTCTAATGGCTGTATTAGAACAGGTTAAGAACTAGAATTGTGACCAAAGTACAGGACTTAATATCCTTTTTAAAGGGTATTAAAGAAGATTAGATACTCTGTGTACTTGACCACCTGGCTACCATAAACTGGAAATGAAGGCACCTCTCCAGCACCTTTGCCTCACTGTTTTCATGACTGTGATGTTCTGGAGAACTGAAGAATAGCCAGTGCTGCTGAGGATACACCGAGTTTCTACTAAGCTGTATGTCCTCACTGGGTGTACCTACCATCTGCGCCTCTAAGAGTGGGTTTTTGAAGCTACTCTATTGGACAGACTTCTGGCACAAGCCACTTCAGAGGGGTTTGCCCTCTCACATGTCTTCCTGTGGTGTAGATCAGTCCCTGGTCCAGTTAGTGGATGTGACATCCAGAGTACTAAATCTACAGGGTCTACAACAGGAAGTTTACTTTTTCTAGACAGACATTAGCAAGAAGTGTAGCAACGCAGTGAGGGCCATGAGTGTGGCATGTGATTAATGGAGTTGTTCATGCTCTCCAGCAACGGAAGGGACTCCCACCCAAGATGAGTACAATTTTATCTCTGGAGGGTCTCGATTATAGAAGAAATTATTACTTTGGAAAAGATTGCAAGGTGATTTCTCAGTTCTCTTTCAACTGAAACATTGTATAAGTCTATAATTCTTAGAGTCTTAAATGTTGTTTTTATAATAAAGACGAGTTATTATATGGCTGTGTTACTTGATCTTTGGCAACATTCTTCATTAAATTGCTTAACTATAGACCCATGATGCTGAAAGGAGCCCAAATGAGTTGGGATTGGTATTACCCTGCACTCGTGGGAACCACATGATCCTTTTAAAATTATTCAGGGATTTCATTTTTAAGGGATACTTTCCATACCCTAACACCCCACCCACCCACCAGACTAGTAATTTTTGAACAGTGATTCTTTTGCACACCATGCATGTTATGTGTCCATTTTTGAATTTTTGCAATGCTGAATTATTTAATCTTTTATTATAGTATGATAATTGGAAGCACAATTTGGATTAGCCAAACCTGGATTTGAGTTTAGGTTTTATCATTTACTAGTTGTGGACCTTTGGCTATTCCTTGAGTCTTACGCTTCTTCAGTGTGAATTGGGAATTCCTCTGCCACTGAGGTTATTATGAGGAGTAGACTAAAACAGTGTTTTACCTTAAACATAAAAACAGTCAGCAAGGGTTCTGAAATGTTTGTAAACCAATAGTAGTTGTTATTATGCAAATGAGTAAGAGCAAGTGGATTGAATGACCACTATGTGCGAGGCTCTCTTGTAGGCATTGGGCATAAGCAAAAAGAAAAAAATTCCCGTCCTCATGGAGCTTACATTCTAGTAGGGTCAGGGAAGACAACATAAATTAAAATGGATGATAAAATATCATAATTTTTTTTGTTATTTCAACTTTGATCTAAGAAACAGGAGGTACATGTGCAGGTTTATTACATGGGTATATTGCATGATGCTGAGGTTTGGGGTACGGATCCTGTCACCCACCTAGTGAGCATAGTACCCAATAGGTATGATTTCTACCCATGTCCCCATCCCGGCCTCCCTCCTCCCCCATCTTGTATTCCTCAGTGTCTGTTGTTCCCATGTTTGTGTCCATGTGTGCTCAGTGTTTAGCTCCTAGTTATAAATGAGAATATGAGATACTTGTTTTTCTGTTCCTGTGTTAATTCAGTTAAGATTATGGTCACCACTGCATCTATGTCACTGCAAAGGACATGATTTTATTATTTTTTATGGCTGTGTAGGATTCCATAGTGTATATGCACCACAATTAAAAAAATCCAATCCTCCATTGAAGGACACCTAGATTAATTCCATGTCTTTGTGACTGTGAATAAATAAACGTGGCAACTTCGGGGCAAGTTGGTTTCTCTTTACAAAGGCCACTGCATAGGTCCACCTGAGTACTTTCATGACATAATGGCTGGTGTCTATCAGAGTTAGCAATTCAAGAGAGCAAAGTAGAACTTGCAACCTTTTAGAACTCATCTTCAAAAGTGACAAACCATCACTTTTGCAGTGCCACAGGCCAGCCTAGATTTAGTGTGGGAGGACACCACGCGTAGGCATTAATATACCAGGAGAAAATAACAACCACTAGGAGACATCTGGGATGGTGGGTAGCACAGTGAGTTATGCAATAATTTTGTGAGAAGATGGTTCCAGAAGGAGGGGACAGTGCAAAGACAGGAATCAAACGCTAGTCTAGCTAGAACACAGAAAACAGATCAAGGTAGATAGGGCAGACCAGGTGGGGCTTGAAACAACAAGACAAGAAGAGGTGGCTGTATTGAGAATGGGATTACTTGAGCAGAGGCGTGTACTTGACCTATGTTTTTAAAAGATTATTCTGGCTGTTGAGTAGAGAATAGATTTCATGAGACAAGAAGAAAGGAGGGAAGCCGAGGTAGGATAGATAGCATGACTTTATTCTAGGGGAGAAATGAGCTTGAGCTCAGGTGGTAATGGTGAAAGGGATGAAAGTGTCTGGATTACATGTATGTTGTGAAGATAGAGCCAGTAAGACTGCCAATGGATTGGATATAGGGTGGAGACAAAACGAGGAGTCTAGAAGGCTTTCTAAGTTTTTTCCTGACCAAAATCTTGGGAATGATAGGGGAGGTACAAGTGTAGAGGTAAGGAGGAATGGTGGATGGAGTTCTCTTCATATCACAGTGGACATACTAAATTTGAGAGGTCTACTTGACATCCACATCTCTACCTATCAATATTACGCTAACCAGAAAATTCTCAATCCTGCCTAATTACATGTTGTAAAGAATAATTAAGGATTAGAATTATTTTACAATATCACCAAACCAGGTAAACTCTTATAACTTTAAAGACGTAATTATGATTGAGTACTACAATATAGTTATGACTTACAACTGTGGGCTAATTTTTCTGTGTTAATGAAAGTTCAGAACTGTAGTTTTCTTTACTTATAGTCTGTTTTTTCAAACTTAAACTTTAGAATAGTATATTTGATATTGGACAAAGTATTTTGAACAAATGTTTTAAGTGTGAAAATTAAAGTCAATAAAAGTTTAAATTTCTGCCAGTTGTTCTGATCAAACCATTCACCTAAAATGCTGTATTAAGTTATGCTCTATAATTCTGCAGCACGAAGCCTTGAAAGGCACTCAGTTTTCTTCATATTTTTATTTCTCTTTATAGAGAAGCATTCTATTTTCCTCATAAAAATTGTAAAATTAACAAAAATTTATACAATACAGAATTAGATATGGGGGAAAAGACAAATAACTAAAAGTCCCTTTTACCATTTGTCATTAATTCTGTGCTGTAGCAATCTGTAATGTTCCCCAAAGGAGAACCTCTGTTAAAAGTTTAATGTCTTTCCAGATTGTTGTTTTCTACACAGTTACACACACACACACACACACACACACTTATGCACACACATGCATGCACACATAGCTTTTTATAAACATAAAATTATGTGCAGCTTGTTATTTTCACTTACAATTATATCCTGGAGACTTTTGTCAGTGTTAAATATACTGCATAGCACTATGATTTATTTAACTGTTTTCTTATTGATGTACATTTAGAGTTTACAGAGCTTTGAGCATTCTCAAACCAAATATTATTCTAGAATTTTTCTATGATTATTTAAACCAATGTTTAAAAGCCCAGTTCCAAGAATTTTCTGCAACAGATGCACATAGTATTCGGAGAACCTCATGTTCTGTAGGGCGTTTCTCACCTATGCTTTGTTCTCTTTGAGTTTGTGGATATATACATATATAAATTCTTCCTCTATGTTCTAGAGCATCTTTGCCATTACTAAAACAGTGGACCTTGAAAACAGGTTTCTCAATCAATAAAGTAGAAAATGTACTTTTGGCAATTTAAAATGATACATGAGTGTATGTTTCTGAGCATTGCAGTTAGAGATAATTGTTCTGGGACCAGGAGAAGTAGTTTACTCGGGTCAATGATAATCTGAGTAAGAAGGCTATGCATATTAACCAGAAACTTTGATAAGGGAACAATTTCATAAATTTTTTTAAAGAAAATTATCCTAGTTTATATGTCTAAGTGAACATTTGTGTGGGCAGATTTTCCTGTTGCCTTCATGAAGTTTCCTCACAAAAGCAACATTTCTAAGTAGTAAAAGGCACGAAATTTCGCTTAGGTATTGGTTTGCTAATTCACCAGCTGAATGTACTTGATGAATCTTTCCTAATAATTATATATCTCTGGAGCATACAGTCTTACTAAAGAGTATTGCCTTATGTACTTTAAAATGATAGTCTGACTTGATTATGTTCTTTCTTCTTCTTTCCAGAAAGTATCTTTATGTCACATCTTCTGTCAAAGGAGCATTTAAAAATGAAGTTCAAAAGGCAGAAGAAGCAGTAAAGACTGGTATGCAATTACCACAGCCTACATCACTGTTGTTCAGTCATTCAGCAAATGTTAATTGTGCACTTATTCTGAGACATACGTTGCTCTAGGCGTTGTAGGAGCTACTACAATTAATTAAATGTAGTTTCTGTCTCTGTGGAACTTCATGACACATTCTTTCCATCTCTGAGTTTCTTTACTCATGATATTATTTATGATTTTAAATATGATCTTGAACACATTTCAAACTAGATTACTATTTGTTAGAAACCTTGTCTGTCTGGGCATAGTGGCTCACAATTCCGGTACTTTGGAAGGCCAGGGTGGGAGAATCACTTGAGGCCAGGAGTTCAAGATTAGCTTGGGCAACATGGTGAGACCATGTCTGTATTTAAAAATAAAATAAAATAAAGTAAGAAATCCTGCGTGTCATAACACTGTGTTAGGTCATTTTAGATCCCTGCACTGCATTCGCTTTAAGAAGGATTTTCTACATATTGACTCCTCCTACTGCGGGAACAAAGCTACTCTTACCCAGTTATCTGGGGTTAACTCTACATCTATATTTTGTGGATTTTAGAGCATTTCCTGTCAGCTAAAAATCCATTTATGACATTTGAATTTGTGTATGTATATTTGTGTCCTGTATATTGTCATGCTAAATGAAAGCCCAGTAGAAAAAAGATTTAAAATTTGTAAAAGTTATAAGAGGAACATAGAGTTTTCTGAGATCATGGTCTGTATGCCATTTTCACTGGTCATGCTATATGCCTGGAAAATACTTAGAATTGCTTGAAATAATTTTGCTGTATCATAACTACCCGGCTTCCACTTCCAGCTGAATTTGTATTGAAAGAAGCACAAATGAAAGTAAAACAGTGTGACAGAACCTCTTTGTCTTCTGCCAAGGTACGACATGTAAAGAGAATAGTCTTATTAAAAGGCAAATTGTGTCATTTGCTTTTTCCTCTGCATAGTTGTCTCTTACCATCTACTTCCTAAACTTTTAAGCACAGATAAGCTCAGAAGATTAAGTTGATTTTAACTCAGGTAAACAGAATAGATGAGTGCAGAGAAAGGAGAGGAAACTCAGCAAGTGGAGGCAAGGCTGAGGTGGAGAGAAAAGATGAACAGAATATGGGGTGAATTTGAAACAGTGGGAAAGAGCATCACAACCAATTTCTTTAAAATGGGAAGGAAAGTAACAGGAGAAAGGGAAAAAATAATGAAAAACCAGCAGAAAAAAGAACTAGCCTATCAAGTCTCCTTGAAAATATCTATTCAAATTATAGCTCCTGTGGACCCAAATAAATGGGAAAAGCAAGGAAATGTCTAATAACCAATCCTTCTTTTTAATGCTTGGAATTATATAATGTAATTATGAATATTAATAACAAAGCTTCCAGCTTACAAAGCTCTTTTATTATGAGTTGCTCCACACAGTTCATAAACATTCTTTGTAATCCTTACAATATGCCCATGAGTAAGATAAGTTATGAAGAACTACTATTATTATAATGCATTGCAACCAGGAGAAAAAATAATTGCTGTAAGACATGTATTGTAAGTTTGCTAACTTTTACCAAAAATATGCTATGAAGCTTTAAACAATGGTGAATCATTAAGCAACATATTTATTTGCTTACATACAAAGGAACAAGTAGGAATATGGAGGCAAATGCTTTACTTCACCTTCTCTTCATCCTCCTCTACAGACCGAATATATTAATCCTTTCAATGATTTGCCATTTAACTTTGCAGGACCAAGGCTGTGTCTGATAAAGACCTTTCCTATATAAGGTCCTGAGTAAGATTGACATCAAAGAGTAGCCTGTGGAAATGCCCCAAAGCTAATTCCGTCCATGGCCTGTCCCAAATTCTCCTAGTTTTTTCTTTTCATTTTTTAAAGGTAAAGGTAAACCTGTCTTATTTTTATGGATTATTAATTTTTTAATAGTTTAAGCTTTTTAAAGTTTTGTTTCTAAGAAATCGTTTTCCTTTGCTTCATGTGTTTGAGAGTCAAGAGAAAGACTTGTGGGTCAGGTCCTTCTTCCTTTTGTGCCTTCTGCTCTTTCTTCTCCCTGCCTGTGCCCTGTGCTCTGAGGGCGCTGCCAGGCAGGGTGGGGAAGTCTTTGACCAATTTTCTTTGTTCTTCTGACGCTCTCTGGTTTCTTTAAGGCAGAGAAGAGAGCAAAGCAGAATGACCTAAACTTTTAACCTGTTAAATTCTTCAGGGCAGATGAATTTTAAATGGAATACTTGCCAACCATTTCCATTTTCTTTCACTTGAAAGGCAGTGAAAATAGTGTTCCGTCAGTGTTATACTATACCTCAAAACAGATGCCCACCTTTCACCTCAGGTGGATGAAGCATGTTAAGAGGCTATTCTTACGCCTAAGAACAATAATGAATCCTTCGTCTTCTGCATGATTAGAGGGAGCATACTAGATTTAGAGTAGTGAACGAGTTGATATATCAAATTAAAAGAGTTAATAAGAAAGACAACTGGGCATGGGGTATCTTATAAAGGGAAAGTTTGAGAAATATTAGAGGGATCCAGAATTCAATATGAAGGAGATATTTTCTGTTGGCTACTAACAAAATTTCTCAATTATTGTTATTTTTTCTTTCCTGCAAGAACATTCAGTGGTCACATAATTGAGCATGTATTGTTCTCACAGACAAAAGTCGGAGCCTGGGTATGCTAAATAACTCATCCAAGTTTTCTTGTAGTTTTTGTCAAAGTCTTTGTGCCATTATAGAGAATAAAGTTTCTTTCTCTGAAAGGCAGAGAGGATATCTGAATATGTACAAAAGAGAATAGTGGGCTAGGATTTGGTTTAGGTTTATCTTTTACGGTATTGGAACTGAATGATTTATCAAGTATTGAGAATCTACTGGGGTAGAATCACATTAGGTAATGTGAGCTATCATTAGCCTTGAAACATTCGGATAACAGGATAGTATCAACTTGCTTTTGGTTAATTCAGTGGCATCATGTTCTCTCCCAACCAATGCACTTCTCCAGGATGTGTTACAGAGAGCTTTGGAAGATGCAAAAGCAAAACAAAAGAATCTTAAAGAGAAACAAAGGTAAGACATAAGGTTTTCTGCTTGCAGGGATCCTCTGTACTATGTTAAAACAAATTCTAGTTTCTAAGTAGGTAGATTTAGTG
Organism: Saguinus oedipus; assembly: GCA_031835075.1. Classification (NCBI taxonomy): domain Eukaryota; kingdom Metazoa; phylum Chordata; class Mammalia; order Primates; family Cebidae; genus Saguinus; species Saguinus oedipus. The sequence goes on along the minus strand of CM063184.1, from coordinate 93,109,830 downwards.
TTTACCGTGACAATTTTTTTTTTCAGTTTGTGACGTCTTATAATCTAAAACCTAATGCAGTCAAGGTCCCCCAACCAAGATAAGCAATATAAAACATTGATAAAGTATATATTTGCATATACACATATGTGTCTGCATAATAAAAATTTTGAAAAAAATGAAAAATTAGTTCAGCATTGAATTGTTTGGGCTAGATGAAGATGTCTTCATGAGGAACTGATCAGCTGATAACTCTCTTTCCCTCTGTGTCGTTTGCCATTTAAATTCTAGAGAGTTGGTTCCGGTTTCTTCCCTTTGTCTAGTATCTTAAAAATTTAAGATAGGAAATAATGTTTCACGTGAATATATTGCTTATATATCATTAAAATTAAAATAGCAAGGTATGTTAATGAAATGAAATATTTACATTTGTAAGATTAACTTGCTCTCCAACTCAAATACTAACCAAGTTAAACTGAAAATAATCACTGCTGCCCACATAAGATCAGACTTTAAAAGTCATTATATCTTTGTGAAACTATTCTTAAGGGAAGTATGATTTGTTTTTAACGTTATTTTTGGTGAACCATGCACTGACATTCAACCGTAACTTTCCTCAAAACTTAAATTTTAAATATCAATTTTGCATTTATCAAAATAAATAAATTTGAAATGTTACTTCTACATTTACCAGAAGAAATTTAAATAAATGTCATAGAAATTTTAATTGAAAAATGAAGCTCTCTCTGAGGTCTTTAGAAATAAAAACCTTGTTGAAACAAGTTCACTGTGTGAAACAGTTCATCCAGTAAAATGTATGAAAAGTGACCAATCAACATTTTCTTAATAATAATGCCAGTTGCCATGAACTTGTTTTAACAGCAAATGTTGCTTTTTTTTTTTTAAATTCAAGAATAGCTGGGCTAGGTGGCTCATGCCTGTTATCCCAGCACTTTGGGAGGCCGAGGCGGGCAGATCATGAAGTCAGGAGATTGAGACCATCCTGGCCAACACGGTGAAACCGCATCTCTACTAAAATACAAAAAAAATTTAGCCAGGCATGGTGGCACATGCCTGTAGTCCCAGCTACTCAGGAGACTAAGGCAGGGGAATCGCTTGAACCTGGGTGGTGGAGGCTGCAGTGAGCTGAGATTGCACCACTGCACTCCAGCCCGGTGACACAGCAAGATTCTGTCTCCAAAAAAAAAAAAAAAAAAAAAAAAAAACCCGAAGAATATCAATATATTATTTAATATTATAGAGTGATTATGTCATATCATATCCTGTAATGCCTTATTTACATATCCCTTATATGCTTTTATTGAAGAGTTGGGATCTCATTACTGAGTAGTGATTTTTGAGAAAAAGTTTGATTTACATATGTTTAACCTTGGATATACATGCATTTAATAAATATATATTAACTCATGTCTTATGTTCTCTATATATCATATCTATCTGGAAGGACTGATAGAACTTTATCATTATTCTTTAATGATAGATGCATTTAATTAGTTACTGGTAAGTATATTATATCAATTGTAATAGCACATGGACATGAGCTTGAAAACAAAAGGCCAAGTTTATGGAGGAAGGGGAGCTACAGGGTGAGTGCAGGAGAATTATATTGGTGTCATTCTTGGTTGGGTAAAGAAAATAATAATGGTTATATACCTAACCTGTTTCAGGCTTAAATTTAACATTTTATTTTTAGTTCTTATGACATCACAAGTGGCTACGTAGGTATTACTCCCATTTTTCAAATGAGACAGAAAGTTTAAGAGGCACATCCATGGTCACATGGTTATTACAAAGACAGGCTTGTATTTGAAAACAGGTCTGCCTCTCATATCCACACATTTTCATAGCTCCCAGCAGCCTCTGATACCATATGTGTTAATATCACAACTCATTACCATAGCTGTTTTTATCACATTTTGGTATTTCTCAATTTCTATTTTATACTTATAATAGAACACTCACACAAAACATAATATAGAAGGTCAGTCAGAAAAACAGGAGCTCATATCTGCTGCCTTTGTAAACTTGCTTTATTATAATAACTTTTATTTACCTTGTATTGTATTTTGGAAAAGGTTAGAGAGAAAGCTAGGGAATATCTTTTGGCACATTCCAATCTATGTAGGATATCTGGAGACTCGAGAACATGCTGAAATTTAGGAATCACAACTGCTGTTAGAAATACCTAAATTTAAAATAACCAAGTCATCATTTTTTTAAAAAAATGCTGCACTGTACCTATAAGAACAGTTAATATTTCAGAACCCTTTTGGCATTTTCTAGTTCTTGTAAATTTAAATTTGCAGACTTGTTTTTGAATCAGCAAATGCCTTTGTTTGACTGACATAGTTACTGGCATCATGTTTATGCAGAATACTTGGCTATACAGAGATAACTGAGTGTGCCCACCAGGTTTGGCAAAGTATCTGGATATATGCCTGTGATGTTCACCTTTTAGTTTAATTATTAGCCGTTTGCCACCAGGTTTGGCAAAGTATCTGGATATACGCCTGTGACGTTCACCTTTTAGTTTAATTATTAGCCGTTTCATAAACTATTATGTTTATTTAATAAACAACCTTTTAAACTTTCTAAATATAACTCCAGAGAATTAAAGAAAGCAAGAACACTCTCCCTGTTCTATGGAGTGAACATAGAAAACCGAAGCCAAGATGGAATGTTCATTTACAGTAATAACCGTTTGATCAAAATGCACGAAAAAGTGGGCCCACAGTTGAAGCTGAAGTCCTTGTAAGTATGCTTTTTGCTTTCACAGATATAAGCAGAGAAAGGGAGGTTGCAGTAAGATTCTGTCTGTGGCTGAGATGAGTGACTAGTCACAATGGGAGCACGTGTCACAGTCTCTGTTCACCCCTCCTGTAGATGCGCAGGCATTTATGTGCCTCATTTATAATATCAGTGAGTCTGCCTGCACGCTTTATGGAAAAATCACACTGTGGGAAATTTTTTCAATGCATTTATTGAACGACTTGATGTAGGGCCATTCCTTGTGCCATCTCTTTGGGTTAAATTTTTGATGCTTTACCAATTTAAAAATAATACAAGCATATTAAATAAATTTTAGAAGAGAAAGAAAAGAAAAATCCATCCATAGTCTTGTAAAGCAACCCTATTAACGTTTTGTGAAGCCCCAGCATGCGTGAGTTCTTGCCAGTTTCCTGCATGGTCATGTCATTAAAACTCTCTAGCCTACCTGGATTTTAGAGTAATACATTCTCATGCTTTCCCAATGGTCTGAAATTTCTCAAGCTGCTTTCATCAATGATGTAGAGTCCTGAAGAGACACACAGAAAAGGACAGGGTCAGACAAGGTAATCATGACCAGTATAATGGGTTAGGGGAGCATTTACTATCTTGCTCCCGCACTCTCAAGGAATTGGTAATTCATTCATTGTTTATTTAACAAGCACCTGTAGTGCAGCAGTGTATGCCAGGCACTATACTAAGCTCTGCTGATAAATGGTCCAGACCTACTACCTTTTGCTAAGGAATGTATTGTATGGTGAAAGGGACAAGCATATAAATACATTTTGAATGGTCTTTTAAAATCTAGATTTGTTGGCTTAAATCCCAGTACATTTAGAGTAGAACTGTTTGCCATGGTCTTCCAGTGATCTGATCTCGGATCGGCTGTGGGATCTCACCCTTACTTATACCCTGCCCTCTCTGCGTTGCCTGCTTCTCACATCTCCTAAGCTAACTCCTGTATTAAGACCCTGTGACATGCTATTTCCTCAGCCTGGAACCTTCTGTCCTCAGGTTTTCTTACTGTTGGCCTTAACATGCCATTCAGCCATGAATGAGCCTGAAGTAGTCTCCACAGGAAGGTCTTCCTTGACCGTCTCATTAAAACTGGCCCCTTCCCTTATCCCCTCCACCTGTCACTCTTCACTATCACAGCACCTGCATTATGTTCCTCATACCACTTTTCACCGTCTTTGGATCTGAAATGATCTTGTATATTTTTATTATGTAGAAGAGAAACTTCAAAGCCAGGATGAACCTGTATTTCTGGTTCTCACTGTATTCCTAGCTCTTGGAACAGGGCCAGGTGCTGAGCTTGAATGAATGAATCAATGAATATTACGTTAGAGGTGAGCATCAGTGCAAAAAGAGCATTTGGGAGGGGCAGTAAAGCAAACTGGGGAAGTCAATTCAGGCCTCCTAGAAGAATGATGCCCAAATTTAGACTTACAGAATGAATAGTGAAAGGAAAGCACGGTGGAAGAGGGAAGTGGTAACAAAACATGATAAGATGGGACCTCAAGGGGTGAGGCTTGACATGTGTGGGGAGCCCTAAAGGCGGGGAGCCCTTTAGGGGAGCCCTAAAGGCTTAGACAATTGTATGCTGTTTCCGAAAGCAGGTTATGTCACCAAGCAGATTTACAGTGAGATACTCACTACCCCCTGGGACCAACTCTATGATTCCTTAGTACCATTCACTGAGCACCCCACGGCCCTCTGCAATGAGGAGGAGAATTGCAATCTGATAGGTGAAATGCAGACAAAGAAAGAGGTTCTCTGGCCACTGTCATTTAAAAGATTACACTAGTTCATTGCAGTAAAGCACCATGGTTTTTAATGTCAAAAGGAATGTCTTCCCACCCACCCTCACACTCCATGTAAGGTGATAGGTTTGTAAAAAGTCATATTAACAGGCCGGGCGCGGTGGCTCAAGCCTGTAATCCCAGCACTTTGGGAGGCCGAGGCGGGTGGATCACAAGGTCAAGAGATCGAGACCATCCTGGTCAACATGGTGAAACCCCGTCTCTACTAAAGATACAAAAAATTAGCTGGGCATGGTGGTGCGTGCCTGTAATCCCAGCTACTCAGGAGGCTGAGGCAGGAGAATTGCCTGAACCCAGGAGGCGGAGGTTGCGGTGAGCCGAGATTGCGCCATTGCACTCCAGCCTGGGTAACGAGCGAAACTCCGTCTCAAAAAAAAAAAAAAAAAAAAGTCATATTAACTCAGTAACATTGTGCTAGAGTGATTTTTTTATTATGGGACTAAACACACTGGGATCACCACAGATTTACGATAACATAGTTAGATAACTTGTTAAACTCTGACATGGTCTGGACCAATGGAATGAATTTAGTTTTGAAAAAAAAAGGTTTTCAAATGACCAGAATATATTTGATTGGTTTTTCTTTAGCCAGAATTACAAAATGTAAATATGCATATGTTTTCTCAGACTTGGCACAGGCGTGGTTGGAATCATTAATATACCCTTGGAGATCATGGAACCGTCCCACAATAAACAGGAATTTCTCAATGTCCAAGAGTATAATCATCTATTAAAAGTCATGGGACAGTATGTGGTCCAGTACTGTAAGGACACCGGCATCAGTGAGTATTCAATCAGTAGTCATAGTAGAAGATACTTAATGAGGGATTAATTTTTGTGATTTCTTTAAGCTGATATGATTACCTGAATTCAGATTACCAGCAACTGAAAGCTCTGAAAGAGAGCTTCTACTTTAAAACATAAGAGGAATGAGAAGGGAGCCCATTTCAGAATCTTCCCCAGACTCTCATGTGGAAAACAAAGCAGCAGATTAGAAATTGCGAGGGGAGGGCAATCAGCAGAGTGACGTAGCAGACCTTGGGGGAAGGAAGCAGAAGATCGTTGCTCCAAACAGACTGGGAAACCCTGCTCTGGGCACTGGGACCTCACTGTGTTGAGAGCACATAGTCCCACGCAGACCTTAGTAGCTCCTATAACGTGGTTATGTCATACCAGGGAGTAAAAGCTACTGATCTTGGGTAATTGTAGATATGTTAAACTTTGTTTTGTATAGTTAAAAATTATTGTGTATGTTAATTCCAGAAAGATTTCAATTAAAAATGTCTTAAATGGCTATGTCTGGAAACTTAAAAAGACAAACTTCAGTTATCTGGAAAATGTGATTCATTTAGGTCACCGTACTCCCCAGAGACACCTGAACAATGACAGGGTGTGCTGAGCATTAATTAAACTTCTTCTTTTTGGCTATTTTTCAACTTATATTTTAGAATCAAGGTGTACATGTGCAAGATTGTTCAGAGGTATATTGTGTGATGCTGAGGTTTGGGATATGACCAAACTTGTCACCCTGGAGTTGAGCGTAGTATCAATAGGTAGTTTTTCAGCCCTTGCTTCCCTTCCTCTCCCTTTTTGTATTCCTCAGTGTCTATTGTTCCCATCTTTATGTCCATGTGTAAGTGAGAACATGTGGCATTTGGTTTTCTTTTTCTACATGAGTTCACTTAGGATAATGGCCTTTAGCTGCATCCATGTTGCTGCAAAGGACACAATTCCGTTCTTTTTTATGGCTGTGTAGTATTCCACGGTATATGTGTCCCACATTTTTTTTTTATCCAGTCTGCTGTTGATGGGTACCTGGGTTGATTCCATGTCTTTGCTACTGGGAATAACACTCCAGTGAACATACATGTGGGTGCGTGTGTCCTTTTGGCAGAACAACCGATTTTCCTTTGAGTATATACCCAGTAATAGGATTGCTGGATTGAATGGTGGTTGAAATCTTAGTTTTTAAAAAGTCTCTAAACTGCTTTCCATAGAGGCTAGATGAATTTACATTCCCACCAACAGTGTGTAAGTGTCCCTTTCTCTCCACAGCCTGGCCAACATCTGCTTTTTTTTTAGTTTTTAACAAAAGCCATTCTGATTGGTATGAAACAGTATCTCATTGTGGTTTTGATTTGCATTTCTCTGGTGATTTGTGATGTGGAACTCTTCTTTTCCATGTTTTGGCCGCACGTATGTATATCTTCTTCTGAGAAGCATCTGTTTGTGTCCTTCGCTCACTTTTTAATGGGGTTGTTTTTTGCTTGTTGATTTCTTTAAGTTCCTTATAGATTTGAGATATTAGGCCTTTGTCAGAGGCATAGTTTGTGAATACTTTCACCCTTCTATAGGTTGTCTGTAAATAAACTTCTTTTTCAGTTATGCAGGCGTAGGGCTCCATTTATGTCAAGAAATAGGATATCATGTATTCAGTGATTTGGATGAAGTATGTATAATTCATGCACATTATATGTCTCTACCCTTGAGACAACTTAAAGTCTTCACTTGAAGTTATAATTTTAAATTATTTTCTTTTCATTTGTATCCATCCTGCTGTACCTAAAACTTTCTCACCAGCAAAACAGGGAAAAGTGTAGGAACTCAGCAGGAAATTATGAAAGGGGGAACAAGGTGAAGGGGACAGATTTCCTGCCAAATCTGGGTTTTCGTGTCATGGTCTAAAACATACCCAGAGTGTGTTCTGTGCACCAGAATTATCAGCATCACCTGGAACTTGTTACGAATGCAGAATCCCAGGCCTCACTTGAGACCCACTGGATCAAAATCTGCATTTTTATAAGATCTCCAGGTGATTTATATTCACAATCAAATTTGAGAAGCACCACTCTGAAGAATATACCTGTGTAATTTTTCTTGGGATAGGCATATCTTTTTCACATGTATTTTTTTCAGAGACATGTTTGAAGTTATGCTAAACATGAGAATGATTACTTGCTTAAAGCTGTAGAAAACATGTAAAGGTACAAATATCAACATAAACGTAGTGAAGTATGAGTCAAACATCTACTGTCTGTCTTTAACTGCTATATGACATGGTACGAAAGGAAAACATTAAGCATTTGAAAATCTGTACCTCCTCATACTCCTCACATCTTCGCTGTAAACCCTTCTTGTCATCCTCATCTTTAGAAGAAGAAATGAAGTCTTCAGAAAGAGGTAGGCATGAAATTTAAAGGCTGTAAAAATTATCTCCATTTAGGTCACACTTAGGAGAGTCATACTCAGTCCTGTTTGTGGGCAGAGCTGTCTTGAAGCCCCTTGCCTGGTGTGTGGCTGCCTTCTCAACACTTGTAATCCCATCTGCAGGGTATCGTTTGCTAGCCCCAACTTCTGACTCAATTCCCTGTCATTATCTGACCTAATTGTTTCTGTCTACCTAATTGTTTCTTAACTTTCGGAACAGATGTAATAGGGTTCGATAAATAATTTGTATTTTTATTATTATTGGTTGATAACATCTTGTTTTCCCAATTCTGTAATTATCTATGAATTGATAGAGGACTAGAGGATACTGTCACAAAAGATGTTTCTCTAGAAGGAAGGCAGAGAGTAGAGGAAGGATAGCAAGCTTGTGTTTTTGTTCCCATATTTCACTTCATCCTCAAACTTCGTCCTCAAACTGAATCACGTCATCAAGGTCAGAACTGATAGTTCAGTAATTTGTAAAGAGATTGATTTTCAAGGCCTTTGCTCATTAACTCCCACAGGAATAACCAAAGTTATATAATATTTGACTATCTGAAAACCAATATTACAGGGCACACAGTTTTAATGAAAAGTATTTAGGTAGATTTTTTCTTTTTGCCTTGTAAGTAAAAGAGACAGCCTTTACATTTATTGAAAATCTGATGTATTTTTAGGGAAAATTGGGTCCTTGTGAAAATCGAATCAGCAAAAAGAGGAGAGGTAATGAGTTTGTGTCATTTATCAAATCTGCATTTACTTTTGGACCAGCTGGTACTGAGAATCTCGGAAATATTTTCCTTGTCTCTAAGTCTGACCTTACCTCACTGTCTGCTACTGTATTTTCTTAAGTTTTATACATGCTTACAATAAAGCAGAAATAATAATCAGCAACTTTGGGGAGTAGGGAGAGTAGGAGAAAGAAAAAGTCGGGGGAAACCTTAGATGAAATTTGGGTTTGAACAGGAGCAATTATGTAAAAATTTATTACTAAACTTTTCCAAAATGGATCAGAATTGAGCTGATGTTTCCTAGAAGAATTTAAATCATAGTTCTTCAGTTGGCAAAGGGGCTAAAATTCATTTAGCCCAGTCCCCTTTAATTCCTTCTCCCTCACTGCCATTTTAAGCCTGAATGTGGGCCTCCCGTGAAGCGAAAACTGCTCCCTCTTGAGGCAGCCCATGAATTTGCACAAGCCTATTAAAAAATACATAGATCTTCATATTAAATCCAAATCTATTTCCCATGGGTTCTTTGATTCAACTGTGCTAGGCACAAATGTTCTAGGACTAACAAATCAGACATGGTCTCTTCTCTGAGAACTTACGGTCCAGGGTGGTGCCATGGTCTGAATGTTTATGTCTCCCCTGCAGATTCGTATATTGAAAGTCTGACCCTCAGGATGATGGTATTAGTAACTGGGATTTTAGTGGGGTAAGGAGGTCATGAGAGCAGAGCCTTCATGATTGTATTAGTGTCTCTATATAAAGGGGGTCCAAGAGAGACCCATTATCCCCTTCTCCATGTGATGTTCAAGTGAGAGACAGCCATCTAAGAACCAGGAAGCAAGCCCTCACCAGACTCAGAATCTGACAGTGCCTTGATCTTGGACTTCCCAGTCTCCAGAACTGTGAGAAATAAATGTGTTATTTGTAAGCCAGTCAGTCTATGGGATTTTGTTATAAGCAACTGAATGGATTAGGACACAGGCTAACATGATTTGACAATTAGAAATAGGATTAGTGCCCAACAGAGAAGAATGGAAACAGCAGAAGCCAGTGGCCAGGAGCCCACAGTCGATAGGCCAGGGAAGGCCTTCTTGAGGAAGTGGTATTTCCTAAAGGATAAGGAGGGGTCAGCTGGGCCTACTGAGGTCTTCCTGCTTGGGGCCAACGAGCGTAGGCCTAAAGCTTTTCCAAATGGCAGCCCTCCAGGTAGAAAAGGTTATGCCTCTCTTCAGTCTCTGTTTTATCTTGACTAACATTTCCAAGTTCTATTACTGTTCTTCATTTGACATGGTATTAAACATATTTACCATCCTAGGATTAAATTTTAAAGTGTATCACCTGGAAACAAAATATGCCAGATGAAACCTGAACAGCCTCGACTGAAATGGGATCTTCATCGTTCTTTTGAGTTGTTGTAATCTTACTGGTTCACCTAATAATATGTAAAGTCTCAGTAAACACATTATTGACCCTTAGTGTCCTCATTACCAATTAAAGTTTTTAACAAAATTTTTAATATATATTCTTGTAAAGTCATACCTCTTTTTTCTCATTTTTTCCAGTATGTGGTTTTGAGCCCTAGTGTAGAATTGTACATCTATCCCTAGTAACGTTTATCACCTTATTAGACCCCATTCTTTCAGGCTGTAATGACCTTTTTTGGAATCTAATGCCTACTTCTAACTAATGTGTTATATTCCCAGATTTATGTAAGGTCTGGCTAGCATTTTCTCTCTGACTGCATGACATAGAGAAAATTAGATACCCTGATCCTCTACCAATGATCTCCACTGAGATAAAAGTGGGTACCTTGAGACATGTTTTCCTGATTATGCTATCACCTCAACCTTGTGAGTTTCCCAGTTTGTGCATAATTTTGAAAGTGAGAAATAATATTTGTTAGATGACTATCTTCTTTGAAAAACAGATAATGCTCCAGTTCATGGATATAGCTAGTTGCTTACAACAGAATTCTGTTTTCCATATGATGCACTTTAGTCTCTAAGATCTCAGAAAGGGACTGCCAGAAAAATGAATAGAACAAGTTTGCTAAGGATACATGCTGAGTGAGGAGGCCTAGGCAAATATTAGAAGGTGAGAATATGAGGCAAGTTTATTTGAAGATGTAGTCTGAGAAACAATTCATATCTTTTTAATTCAGTTTTTGAAGTTAAGGATTTTATGTATGCATCCTATTTTATTTAAAAATATTATCAATATTATATTTTATATTATTCTTAAATTTATTATGGTGTATGGGCTGAGTTGTATTCCTTTCAAATTCGTAAGTTAAAGCCGTAGCTCCCAGTAGCTGTCTGTATTTGGAGATAGGGGTTTTAAAGAAGTAGTTAAGTCGGCCGGGCGCGGTGGCTCAGCCTGGAATCCCAGCACTGTGGGAGGCCGAGGCGGGTGGATCCCGAGGTCAAGAGATCGAGACCATCCTGGTCAACATGCTGAAACCCCGTCTCTACTAAAAATACAAAAATTAGCTGGGCATGGTGGCGTGTGCCTGTAATCCCAGCTACTCGGGAGGCTGAGGCGGGAGAATTGCCTGATCCCAGGAGGCGGAGGTTGCGGTGAGCCGAGATTGCGCCATTGCACTCCAGCCTGGGTAACCAGCGAAACTCAGTTTTGGGAAAAAAAAAAAAAAAAAGAAATAGTTAAGCTAAAATGGGGGTGGGCCCTAATGCAGTATGACTAGGTCCTCAGAAGAAGAGGAAATTCAGACACACAGAGAGATACCAGGGATGGGTGCACAGAAAGAAAAAAACACGTGAAGACACAGGGAGAAGGTGACTATCTGCAAGCAAAATAGGAAAGCCCCGGGAGAAACCAAGCCTGCCAGTACCTTGATCTTGGACTTCCAACCTCCAGAATAGTGAGAAAATACATTTCTGTTGTTTAAACCACCCAGTCTGTGGTATTTTGTCATGGCAGCCCTAGCAAACTAATACATATGAGAAATTTCAAAATGAGAATTAAAGAGAATATTATAATGAAACTCTGTATAAACCCATCAACCAACCTCAGTGATCAACTCATAGGTGAACTGGTTTCATCTGTAGCCCACCTACTCCCCAACAACTGGGTTATGAAGGCAGTCCCAGTCCCTGTAGAATTATATCCATAAGTATTTTAGCATCTATTTCTAAAAGTAAGTACTATTTAAAAATCACAGTACAAATATCATACCTAAAAATGATTACCTTCTTAATATAATAAAATATCCAGTCTATTGTTCATATTTCTAATGATCTCCTATCATAATATAATCTGTAAGGTTCTTTCCCTGTTGCTGTCTCACTCTCCTTCTCTCTCCTACTCCCTCCCTGTTCTTCCTTCAAGTTTATTTGTAAGAAAACCAGATTGGTTGTCTTACAGTTATCACTCAGTCTAGATTTTGCTCACCGCATTAATAGGAGTAGTTCCACAGGGTCTTCGATTCTGTCCATTTTTGTTTAAACTGGTAGCATGCAGACTGGATTCAGATGTGGCTTTTTTTGTCAAGATGTTTCACAGGTGGTAGTGTGTTCTTCCATTGGGAGGCTGATTTTCTCTCTTTTAATGATATTAGCAGTTACTGATCAATGCTCAGATTCCTTAGGATCTGTTCAAAAAATAGTATTTTCTTCATCAGCGCTAATACTTCTATAAGAAAAAACTGTCTTTCATCGACCACTTGGTTACTCATGTTGGTATTTTTACTGTTTAACAGAAGCAATTGAACTCTATATTGCTAAAAAAAATTGCTTTGAACAAAAGCTTGATGTGAAAAGAATGAGACAATTAAAAGATTAAAATGTGATGTAGACATTTTGCCTAATTGATTTACATGACATAAATATATACTCTGTTTAAAATCATTACTTCATGTCAGCTCCCAGCAAATAAAAAGATGGTTCAGGAGTTCCTCAAATTGACTGTTGGGAAAAAAACCACATTCTTAGATTTGATTCATTGACGTTGCTTTCAGCTGGTAATTGAAATTATTACCATTGACAGCACTTACGCTTCCTTTTCCTTCTGACTGTACCTGTATTATCATGATAATGACATTTTCACATCTACAATGAAGCTTCTTGCTAAAATAGCTCAGAGGATCTCACCCATATTGCAAATGAAATACCGAAAAGACTAGAACCCTTGTTCTTTCTAGGATTTAATAAAATTTGATTCTTATAGTTTGATTTTTCCCTGCCATACCTAAAGGAAGACTTCAAAACTCTCCTCATCGTCTGCTTGAGAAGAATAAGTTATATTTAATGACTCTGAATTTAAAACTGCAATCAGAAATCTAATATACAACATGTGTACTGTAAGTAACACCATTGTACTGTGTATGGGAGTTTACAGTTTGGTAAACAGTTCATTTCCCTGTAATAAAGCACCTCACAATATGTCTTTGAAGTAACATGCTGAGATTCATCTTTTAAAAGTGTACACGTGAACTCTGCGTTATGGCTTTAAACACAATGGTAAAGAATGTCTTTGAAAATCACGTTTTAAACACTTGTTTATGAAGTTCAGATTTGCTAAATGGTTCATTTCATAATAAGAAAGCAACTCACAATGCATCTTTGAAGAAAAAACAAAAGTGCTGTATATGGGACTTACACTAAGTGAGTAGGTTTTAGCTGCTTTTGCCACAAAAACAAGAAAAGTGTGTAACTGTGCAAGACAGATGTATTAGTTTGTTTCACTGTAGTAACCCTTTTGCTACCTGTATCCTTTAACACATGTTGAGGCCGGGCACGATGGCTCACGCCTGTAATCCCAGCACTTTGGGAGGCTGAGGTGGGTGGATCACCTGAGGTCAGGAGTTTGAGACCAGCCTGACCAACGTGGTGAAACCCATCTCTACTAAAATTAGCTGGGCATAGTGGTGGGCACCTGTAATCACAGCTAGTCAGGAGGCTGAGGTAGGAGAATCACTTGAACCTGGGGGGCGGAGGGTTGCAGTAGCCATTGCACTCCAGCCTGGGCAGAGTCTCCAGAGTGAGACTCTGTCTCAAAAACAACAACAACCCCCCCACAAAAACCCCACACACATGTTGTATACTTTAAATATACACAATAAAGTTTCTTTAAAAATATTCCTCTAATCCATGAAAAATAAAATAATGTAGTCAGAATTAAGCATGCATTGTACTAATAAAAACCAAATATGCATCTTTAGGCTTTTAGGAACATTAGGTTAGTCAGCAGGCTTCATGTGTATCTGAGTAGGGAGAGCTCTGGTAGAAAGGTTGTCTGACCCAGGTATTGAGGCAGCTTAGAGAGCTGACTAGGCTGTTGTCCATGATGACACAGAATTCCTTAGGAATATGCTTTAGATTTGATTTTTATGTCTAGTTTTCATTTCCACATTTGAGAGGGAAACTGGAATGTATCCAAAGGAGAGCAGTGACAACGACTAAATAAAAATATAACCTAAAAAAGAAGGTCAAACTTATTTCTTCCTGAAGAAAGAACCAGAGGAAACATAACTATCCCCAGTGTTATTTTTGAAGATTTGCCATAATGAAAATAAATTAATGAGGCCTCTAGGCTTCTCCCAACTCTAGTCTTCATGCACAGAATGATGTGGTTTCCAGCTGGGAGCCAAAATGCCCGAGGGCATCTCAGTATACCAGGGAGTCCACAGATTCCTACGTCTACCAGTAATTGTCTAAGGGGCGTTATGCCTCATACATCTATATGCTATCGATTTTCAAATGTGCATAGATGTAGTTGTGGGTAGTAAAACAGAAAATTACTCAAGGTGTTATTAAATTCATAATTTATTTTTTGTCATGTATTTTCTTAGGTTGGGTTGGTGGTTCTAAAAGTTTCTTGCAGCATAAGGAGGTCCTCACACTTAAGAAGGTGGGTAACCAGTGAGTTGGAACTAGAGAAAGTGATGCTACATGGCCAGGTCAAATGAGGAAGTTGACATTTGGAGTGAATCGGACCAGCTGCAGGCTACTGGAGTTTTGCAGTGGAGTGTCCTGTGCTTAGAGTAGAGTGGAGAAGTGAAAACGTTCTGATAGCAGCTGCCACATAACTTTTGCCACTGACTAGACTCATAACACGAGACTAACACAACCACACGGCACCATACCCAGGGCCAAGAGAAAGGGAAGAAGGACTGTAGCATCTTCACCACCACTGAATATATCTTGCCTTGCTTTTTTTTCAATTCAAGTAGACCACCTTGGGAAGTGTAAAACACAGGGATAGCAAATAGGCCTCAATTATATTGGGGCTCACTTGCACCACACACTGAGTCATCATGGCAATTCTCCTGATAAGCAGTTGGCCTCCTCGTTCTTCTCAAGAGTGTGCTAGGCATCATTACCAACTGATTGGCATTGACATTATCAACTGAAACCAGTTTGCCATCCCAAATCCAGAGCTTTCATTGAGAACAAAGATGATTAAGCGATCACACCCTAGATCAGATGAAGGGGGGCCTGATGCCTGGCTGTTACATTAGCTTTAAATGAGAGGGTTACCCCTTGACAACAAGGACAATATTCAGCAGAGGAGGAAGAGCGATTTAACAGTCACCTGAGAAAAGGTATCAAATTTCTTTCTCAGGAGTTCTTTAGAATATGATTATATAATCATCTATTTAGATACAGAACCACCTGAAAGTAGGGAACTGATTTAACATTCTCCAGATATACCATTTTTCTGGTGCTTTGAGTTTATAAACTGTTTCAGGCCTCCTTATTTTGATGGAGACTATCAAAGCTTTGCTGTAGTAGTTTACTGTTGAATTTGAGGCTTCTTTCCTGGGCTAATTGATTCCTTGGATGCCATTGTACGTTCTATGAACAGATATGAAACTGACATCCAAGAGGATGTTGCATTTCTCTCTCTCTCTTTTTTTTTCTTTTTGAGATAGAGTCTCACTCTCTTGTCCAGGCTGGCTCACTGCAACCTCCATCTCCTGGGTTCAAACGATTCTCCTGCCTCAGGCTTCTGAGTAGCTGGGATTATAGGTGCCGCCACCACGCTGGGCTAATTTTTTGTGTTTTAGTAGAGATGGGGTTTCACCCTGTTGGTCAGGCTGGTCTCGAACTCCTGACCTTCAAATGATCTGCTCATCTCTGCTTCCTAAGGCGCTGGAATCACAGGTGTGAGCCATTGTGCCCAGCCATATTTCTCTTAATTTTAAGAGGCAAAATGTGTGTCAGCTGTCCTTTCAGTTACTGGTTTTTAGCAAATTTTTAGTAAGTTATTGCAATATTTCTCTTTTTTTTTCCAGGTGCCTGGTTTAAAGAGGTTCCTGAAAAATTCATTAGATTAATTTAAACATTAAGAATCTACTGAATAAAGTATTCCATACATAGCTGGTAGTAAATTAATTTTTCAGTTTTTTTCTCACAGATACTTCTTTTAGAAATTGAGACTTTAATTCTGTGTTCATTAATCCCAGATTATCCTATTAATTTAATGAGCTTGTTGGTTCTTCATGCGAAAGTCTTAAGATATGTACTCTTTTATAATTTTGAAAATTAGCTGTGTGCTTTCAGCCATCTAAAACTGACTTTTTTAGATTTAGTAGTAAACTGAATTTTTTAATCAACTTATCTTGAGGATGTTAAAATAATATGTAATTTTTAAGTTAATAAATTTGGGGTTATCTGCATGGCTCTTTTTGTAGCTGGATAAAAATATTTTGGTTAATGTTTTTTAGAAGAGACATTATTCCACTTTCATTTTATTTCAGGCAACATATTAATGAGGTATTTTGTCAGGAATAGCAGCTTGAGGGCTTGTTAGGTGTAGGACACTGAGCTCCATGTTGAGGACATCAAAGTTAAAAAGCACACTTCCTCCTTCGGAAAGGTGCAGCGTTCATGGGGAGGTAACTCGTAGAGAGAGGAAACGTACATCGCAGCAGCAAACTCAAATTTCTGCAGGGCTCTTTAGTGTTTTTTTTTCCTTTTTTTTCATTATGATGAAATACATGTAACATGAAATTTACCATCTTAACCACTTTTAAGCATACCGTTCGGTAACATTAAGTACATTTCAATGCTGTACAACTGTCACCACCATCCATCTTGTACAACTTTTCATCTTGCACAACTAAACCGCTTTACCCATGAAACAATAGCTCCCAATTCCCTGCCTTTCCATCCTCTGACAAACAACCACCGTTCCACTTTCTGTCTCTATGATCTTGACTACTCTAAGTACCTCATATAAGTGGAACGACACAGTATTTATCTTTTTGTGACTAGCTTCTTTCACTTAGCATAATGTCCTCAGTGTTCTTCCATGTTATAGCATATGTCAAATTCCCTTCATTTTTAAGGCTGAGTAATATTCCATTACACACACACACACGCACACACCCCACCCATTTTGCTTATCTATTCATCTATCGACAGACACTTGAGTTGCTTCCATGTTTTAGCTATTGTGAATAATGATACTATGAAAATTGGTATGCACATTTTTCTTCGAGGTCCTGTGTTTTTTCAAAGAAAATTTCAAGTACATAACATATTGTTATTAATTATAATCACCATGGTGTACAATAGATGTCTTGATCTTATTTCTTCTGTCTTACTGAAATTGTGTATCCTTTTACCAACATTTCCCCAACCCCCTGCCCCAGGCTCTATTTTCTACTCTGTACTTCTATGAGTACATTATTCTACTCTGTACTTCTATGAGTTTGACTTTTTTAGATTCCAGATATAAATGAAATATGCCGTATTTGTCTTTTGGTGCTGGCTTATATCACTTAATGTAATGTTCTCCAGGTTCAATTATGGTTTTGCAAATGACATTTCCTTCTTTTTAAAGGCTAAATATTATTCCATTGTGTGGGTACCACACGTTCTGAAACCCTTCATCTGCTGATGGACACTTAGATTGATCCCATATCTTAGCTATTTATAAGTCGTGCTGCAGTGAATATGGGTGTGCTGATATCTCTTTAACATACTGATTTCATTTCCTTTGGATAAATACACAGAAGAGGACATGCTGGATCATATGGTAGTTCTATTTTTAATTTTTGAAGGAACCTCCATATTATTTTTCATAATGGCTACACTAATTCCATATTCTTGCCACCGGTGTGTTAGGGTTTGCTTTCATTCGCATCCTTGCCAACACTTATCTTTCATGTCTTTGGTGATCGTCATTCTAACGGGTATGAGGTGATATCTCTCCGTGGTTTTAATTTGTATTTCCCTGTTGCTTAGTTAAGTTAAGCATTTTAACAATATATGTATGTTGGTCACTTATATGTCTTCTTTTGAAAACTGAGACCCCGCTTTAAGTTCTTTTGTGTATTTACCCAGCAGTGGAATTCCCAGATCACATGGTGATTCTGTTTTTAATTTTTTGAGGAACTACCGTATTCTTTTCCACAGTGGCTACACCATTTTACATTACCACCAACAGTGCACAGGGGTTCCAGTTTCTCCACCTCTTTACCAACACTTGTTATTTTGTGGGTTCTTTTTTTGATGGTAGCTATCTTAATGAGTATAAAGTGGTATCTCATTGTAGTTTTGATTTACATTTCCCTAATGATTAGTGATTTTGGGCATCATTTCTTGAGCTTACTGGCAATTTGTATATTTTCCTTGGAGAAATATTTATTCAAGTTCTTTCTTTTTTTTTGAGTTGAATTATTTTCATTGTTGTTGTTGCTGCTGTGTTTGAGGAGTTCTCTCTATTTTGGATATCAGTTATCAGATATATGATTTGCCATTGCAGTTTTTCATTCTGTGGATTGCCATTTGTCTATTTTTTCTTTTGTGCCTATGGCTTTGGTATTATATATTTTACAAAGTGTTGCCAAATCTAATGGTGCCTTGTGATTTTTAGGAGTTTTCTAGTTTAAGATCTTACATTTAGGTTGTGGATTCATTTTGAGTTAATTTTTGCAAATGGTGTTATGTAAGAGTCCAGTTTTATTCTTTCACATGTAGATACCCAATTTTCTCCATACCATTTGTTGAAAAGACTGTTTCTCTGCCTTTTCTACATTGAATGGTTGTGATACCCTTGTCAAAAATAATTTGACCACATTTGATTATGTGAGAATTTTTTATAGACTCTGTATCCATTGGTCTATATGTCTGTCTTCATGTCCATCCCAACTCTTCAGATTTCTGTAGCTTTAGTGAGTTTTGAAGTTAGGAAGTATGAGTTCTCCAGCTTTATTATTCTTTTTCAGGATTGTTTTGGGTATTTAGAATCTTTCTATATTTCCTATAAATTTTAGGTTTGGTTTTTCTATATCCACAAAAAATAGTCATTGGAATTTTCATAAGGATCGCATTAAATCTGTAGATTGCTTTTGGTAGTAATGACATCTTAATAGTGTTAAGTTAAACTTCTGGTCCGTAATCATGAGATTTCTTTCCATTTATTTACATCGTTTTAAATTTCTTTAAGAAATGTTTTACAGTTTACATTGTACAAGTTTTTCACCTCCTTGATTAATTCCTAAGTTGTCTTTTTGATAATATTGTAAATGGAATTATCTTATAATTTTTCTTTTTGGATGGCTCATTGTTAGTGTATAGAAATAAAACTGATCTTTGTGTGTTGACTTCATGTCCAACTTTGTTGAATTTTTTATTAGTTCTAACAGTTTTTTCTAATTGCATGGAATATTTAGGGCATTCTACGTATACAAGATTATATTAACTGTATACAGAAATAATTTTACTTCTTTGTTTTCAGTGTGGACACCTTGTTTTTTTTTTTTTTTTTTTTTTTTTTTTGCCTAATCACTCTCGCTAGGACTTCCAGTACTATTTGGAATAGAAGTGGTAAGAACGGGCGTCTTTGCCTTTTCTCTTATGTTGGAGAAAACATGTTCAGTCTTTTACCGTTGAGTACAATATTCTCTATGGATTTTTCACATGTTGCTTTTCTTATGCTGAAGTTTCTTTCTGTCCTAATTTGTTGAGTGTTTTCGTCATGAAAGAATGTTTAATTATATCACAGGCCTTCTCAAGATCAATTGAGATGATCATGCAGTTTTTTTCTTTATTCTGTTAATGTGATCAATTACATTGATTTTTGTATATTTACAATGAATAAATTCCACTAGGTCATGAAGTATAGTCTTTTGAATATGCTTTTTAATTCACTTTGCTAGTATTTTGTTGTGAACTTTTGCATAATTGTCAAAAGTAATATTGGTCTGAAGTTTTCTTTTTGTAGTAGTGCCAAAGAGATAGGATAATGCCAGCTTAATGAGTTAAGGAGGAATGTTTTCTCCTTTTCAATTTTTTTAAAAAAGGTTTGGGAAAGATTGATGTTCTTTCTTTTTTACATGTTTGGTAGCAATCACTGAGGAAGCCATCAGTTCCAGGACTTTTCTTTGTAGGGAGATTTTTTTTTATTACTGATTCAATCTCCGTACTAGTTGTAGACCCATTCAGATTTTTTATTTCTTCATGGTTTAGTTTTGGTGTAGGTACTGTGTTTCCAGGAATTTGTCCATTTCATCTAAGTTATCCAGTTTTTGGTGTGTAATTGTTCACAGTACTCTAATAATCCTTTTTATTTCTATAGAATTTATAGTAATGTCCCTACTGTCATTTTTTATTATAGTAGTTTTGACCTTCTCTCTTTTGTCTTAGTTCATCTAGCTAAAGGTTTGTCAGTTCTGTTTCTCTTTTTGAAGAACTGACTTTTGATTTTGTTGATTTTCTGTATTATTTTTCTATTCTCTATTTCATTTACCTCTGCTCTAATCTTTATGTCCTTTTTTTTTTCTGCTGGCTTTGAGTTTAGTTTGTTCTTTTTTTTCTGGTTCTAGTTGTAAAGTTAGGTTTTTGATCAGGTCTTATTTTTAAAATACAGGTATTTGTAGAAGCTATAAATTTTCCCCATTGCACTGTTTATGCTGTATCCTGTACGTTTTGGTATGTTGTGATTTTGTTTTAATCTCTCAATATTTTTTAATTTCCCTGTGATTTTTTTTTTTTTTTTTGTGAAACAGAGTCTCGTTCTCTTGCCCAGGCTGGAGCGCAGTGGCATGATCCTGATTCATGCAACCTCCACCTCTTGGATTCAAGTAATTCTCATGCCTCAGCCTCCCAAGGAGCTGGGATTACAGGTGTGTGCCACCACACCTGGCTAATTTTTGTATTTTTAGTAGACACAGGGTTTTACCATGTTGATCAAGCTAGTCTCAAACTCCTGATCTTAGGTGATCCACCCACCTCAGCCTCCATAGTGCTGGGATTATAGGTGTGAGCCACTGTGCCCAGCTTTTTCTTTTCTTTTTTCTTTTAGTTATTTGAGTGTCTTTGAGACAGTCATTTTAAAGTCTTTGTCTAGTAGATCTGCCATCAGGTTTTTCTCAGGCACAATTTCTGTTGATTCATTCTTTTGCTTGGAATGTGCTGTATTTTCCTGTTTCTTTGTATGACTTGTGATTTTTCTTTTGTTAAAAACTGGACATTTAAATCTAACATGTTGTACTTCTGGAAATCAGAGTCTCTTCCTTCTCTAAGACTTGCTGCTTTGTGTGTGTGTGTGTGTGTGTTTAAATTGTTGTAGATCAGCCTGAGGTTTTCCTGGGTTTTTTCTGAGCCTGTGCCTTTCTCTGGACATGTGCAGTGACTTCCTAATTTCCTCTATACATGTAGCAGCTTTTGGATGCACTAGTCTTCAGTATCAGGTTTCCATAAGGTGAAAAAGAGACAAATGAAAGGAGGGAAAAAAGACACCAGCCCCTTAAATCCCCTTGAAGGCACTCCAGCTAGAGGGGGTGGGGTGGGGGGAACTTGCAACCATGAGGGAGAGGCATAACAAAAATGGCCTTTACCTCTTCATCTACACTTATGTGATCATAACCAGCCATCAGTGATCAGAGCAGGGGTCCCCATTATTTGGACAACAGGGTCTTTTTTCTCCCCACTGTAATTTTCAGCAAGCTATGTGAAAGATCTTCTTAGGAACATGGAATGTAGGAGGGGTGGGTAGCTACTAATGGCTGAGAGCTGAAATGACTGAAATTAACTGCAATTTACTATCGATCCCTTCCCCTGGAAGTTGCATGCTTTCAGTAGACTCCAGAGTTCCCAAATAGTTACATTAGATTCTGCCAGTACAGTTTTTGTCTAGGTGGTGAAAGCATCTGATGCTTCCTACTCTATCATCTTCCCAGAATCTTCCAGGCTTTATAGTTTTTACTGTGCCTTTACGTTTATTCTTTGTGATAAATTTGTGAGGCAGGTTACTGCAGTCACTCACTTGATAGATAAGAAAGCTTAGTGGCTTGCCCACAGTTGCACAACTAATATATGACGGAGCCAGCACTAAAAAATCTGTCTTTTAATCTGCAGCACACTCTGCTTTGATATAATAAAGACTAAAGAGTTAATGTAGAAATCAGAAAAGTAGGCTGGGCATGGTGACTCACACCTGTAATTCTAACACTTTGGGAGGCTGAGACAGATGAATCACTTGAGGTCAGGAGTTCAAGACCAACCTGGCCAACATGGTGAAACCCTGTCTCTACTAAAAATACTAAAATTAACTGGACACAGTGATGCACACCTGCAATTCCAGCTACCCGGGAGGCTGAGGCATGAGAATTGCTTGAACCCAGGAGATGGAGGTTGTAGTGAGCCAATATCGTGCCACTGTGCTCCAGCCCGGAAAGAGTGAGACTCTGTCTTAAAAAAAAAGAAAAGAAAAGAAAAGAAAGAAAAATCAGAGAAGCAAAACTTTATCACACTTCTAGATACCAGGGAGTAGTACTCAGGATCTGGGGTACAGAGAAGAGGAGTGTGAGATGAACTGAGACTGTTCCGCTGTGAACAAGTCTATGTGAACCTACCCTCAAAGGCTGAGGAAGCTGAGAGGCCAAAGAAAGAGGCTGACAAGTCCAGTTTCTTAGAAGTAAACATTTAATAGGGACTCAAGAACAAAAGCCGTATCTTAGACTATGGTGAGACAAGATTGGTGGATCCCTGTGTCATTAATCTCTAGACCCAGGACTTAAAAACAAAGGGAAAGAATGTATAGGACAGTTGAAGTTGGCCCCTCGGTGAAAGGTAAGAATGCTATGTGAATCTACCTAAGGGCAGGTTTTATGGTCAAGGTTGTTTTAATGTGAGGGCATGATTTACAGTAACAGTAGATAAAGTAGAAATTTTAGAGGCATTTCCAGAACAGGGGTTAATCACAAGTCAGCATGGCAGATTAGTATTTACGATGGAGTTACTTGATTATCCACAAAAACTAAATACTGGGCCAAAAAAAGAAACAAAGTCTGAATTAAAAGCCCCAAAAGCCAAATCCAAAGGAAAATTTGGAGTGAGAGCAGCTGGGGATTTTGCGAGGAGACCAGAGAGCAGACCTGGGAATTTGTGAGGTCTGCTTAGCCAAGCCCAACTGGAGGACCCTTTTGAAAGCTGAGTTATTTCTCTGCTGCTCTCTAAGGGTCATAGCACCCTGAGCCAAAATTTTAACAGGAATAGTAAGGTGTTAGGTCATTTATTTGCATTTTTCATGGATTACATAGTCATATGTTAAGGTTGTTATAAGGTTGGCTCTGTGATTAGTGGTTATCATATTGGACAAAACAGTCAAGCATGGACTTTTTTAAAAAAATTACTATATGCATATGTAAAGGTATTCAAAGTGCTAAGAAAAATAAAAAGTGAACAGTTAAAGTATTTTCCCTTGCCTTCCTCTCCACCTCTTTTTCTGCTCTAAAGATATCCACTATTAAAAATTTCTTTTGCATCCATTCAGGAAAAGAAAAGTATGTGCAATACAATTTTATATGGATATGCTTTTCATAAGTTACATAAAATGATTATGCTAGGGATCCTCTTATAAATATATATTTAAATTTAAGCTATGACGTGGAGGTCTTGATGCAACACTACATTTAGCTCTACTTCCTCCTTTTTAAAGGTTGCCCACTGTTCCATTTTTGGGGAACAGAATTTGCCGGTTTTTTATTCATACACTTTTACATTATCTCCAACTTTTTACTATTCGAGCAATGCTGTAATATATGTGGCAACTTATGTACGTGTGTAGGGATAATTCGTCCCAGTATAACTGCTGGATCGAAGGATAAGAATAAAGCTTCTTAAAGACGAGTCTCTAACAGTCCTGCCTGGTAAGTGGTGTTTCCAACCAAAGAGGAAGCACAATGTGGGGATAGGACGGGGCATAACAGCAGGGACTAGAGAGAAAGGGAACCAGGTACGAAATGAAAATGCAAAAAAAACCCACCTCTGACTGTGAGGTAAGAGAGAATTACTCGTAGCAATAATTTTGAGAGTGCTCTTTAATCAGTACCGTCTTTCCTGGGAATGCTTAAGAACGATTCTTTAAATGTCAATATGTTTTATTGTGCAAACATATAACTTTCAAAATACAGGCTATTGTCTTTAGTTTTATTATAAAGATACTGCAGATTTACTGCATATAATTTGGAAAATGCAGAAAGACTAAAGTAGAAAATAGTTTTCAGTCATCATGTCACTATTCAGAGACAGCCAATATTGATATTTTAATCTGTATTTTTATATCTGTATTAATATTTACATAGTTGAGATTATATCATATATACAAAGTTTCCTTTGCCAATTGTTTTGATTTTAATATTTTTTTCATTATTCTTTGCCTTTTTTTTTAAAGATAATAGAAATCTAACATTGTTTTGGAATGAATTTGGATACCAGAATGACATGAACATAGAGAGACCCTTAAATTCTATTCAGTATCAAAGAAGGCAAGCCATGGGTATCCCATTCATCATACAATGTGGTGAGTGTTGAATTCCATTCTAATTACCAAATATTAAGATTTCTTAAATATGCAGGTCATTGTGTTAAGAAATGACGGATGAGAGAGACAGTGGTGAGTAAGACGTTTTGCTTCCAAGGAGGTTACAGTATAGAAGAAAGTCGTAAAGGTGAAAATAGTTGTAATACAGGGAAAAATAAGGTAAATGATATAAAAGAGGCAAAGAATTATTTGAGGATTCAAAGAAAAGGACTGGGGAGTAGAGACAAGACTTCATGACAGAGTTGCATTTGTGTTAGTCTTTAAAATAATTTCAGGCCGGGCGCGGTAGCTCATGCCTATAATCCCAGCACCTTGGGAGGCTGAGGTAGGTAGATTGATTGAGCCCAGGAGTTCGAGACCAGTCTATGCAACATGGCAAACCCCACCTCTACAAAAAATACAAAAATTAGCCAGGCACGTTGGTGCACACCTGTGGTCCCAGCTACTTGAGAGGCTGAGATGGGAGGATCGCTTGAGCCTGGGAGGTTGAGGCCATGGTGAGCTGTGGTTATGCCATTGTACTCCACACTGGGAAACAGAGTGAGACCCTGTCTTAAAAATAAATAAATAAATAAATGAAAATAGAATTTTGATAGGCAGAGATGAAGAGTGCGAAATATGAATTAATATCAGGTGTACACTTCAGCTAAAATGTTTGTGAAAGAATAATAGAAAGCCATCTTTCTATTTTTCATATGTAACACTGTTTAACACATAGTAGGAATTTAGTAACTGACAACTGAGTGACTGAACAATGAATAAATAAGACAAACACATTAGGTTGGTAAACATTTAGAGATTCTTGGATGTCAGGATAAGGTTTTACTTTGATAAGCAAGGAGGAGATATTGGAATTCTTTCAATAGAAGCAATAGGAGGATAATTACATTCAGCACTTATTGATATGTTTTCTACCCACTACACAAAGGGGTATGGAATTAAAGACAGTCTCTAATATTTGCAGCTAACAGTTTAGTAGAGAAAACAGACAAGCAGACAAGAAAGCACTCTACAGTGTGTAAAACTCTATAGAGCCATTTATACAGCTCTCAGGGAGCACCTCTTTAACCTTTTGCCTGGGACTATTCCAAAGAGGTCAGGGGTAACTTGTAGTTAAGGTCGTTCTGGCAGCTCAGTGAAGGAAGACTTGGTGAAGGACTAAAACAGGAGACTATTGTTGTAATCTAGGATGCAGGTGAGGAATTGTAAGTGTCTGAATGAAGGTGTGGCAGTGAGAGTTAAGAGAATCATACATGACAGATACTTAGAAGGTATAATTGAGGAAACTGATGACAGTATGTGACAATCTGTCACATGCTAATAATAATGGATAACAATTACTGTGATTTTGATTTGTACCCGGTACGGTTAGAATCCAGTCTCCAGTACCCAAGAGCTATACGAAATTGGGCAAATTGTTTAACTTCTTTAAGTCTCAGTTTCTTCTTTTATGAAATGAGATTAGTATTTGTAGCTCCATTATAGAGTTTTAAGAATAATGTGAATTAATAAGTATAAAGTTCACTAAGTGCTAAGGAGGACGGTGTCTAGCAGTGTTGTCTTTTATGATATGATGAGGAGGAGGAGGAAGAGGATGATGTCATTTCATTCTCAGTAACGTTTAGATACATACTAATATAATATTAATCTGTTTTTAGAGATAATGATACCAAAATATAAGAAATTAAATAATTTGTCCAAGATCATAGAGGTGGTAAGAGGTGGAGCTGTTCAAGTTCGTAACCTTTGTGAATACTGACTGCCTCTGCCTTAGATGAAAGAGACAAGTGTTTGCCTATGAGCTGTTAGCAGTGTGTCTAGAGGGAATTCAGGATTAAATCTAAGTTTAGCCTGGAGAGAGAAGTGTGTTTTCATCCTAAAGGCAAGGAAGGACTGTAAGGGAAAATGGGTGAAGAAATCAGAAACTATGAACTGTTGAGGGGAATAAGAACAGAAGAAAGTATGTATATGGTTCAGAAACCTTGACATGCTCTCCTCCCTCCCTCCCTTCCTTCCTTTCCTCCCTCCCTCCCTGCTTCCTTCTCTCCTTCCTTCCTTTCTTTTACCCTTCCTTCCTCCATTTTTTCCTTCCTTCCTCCTTTTTTCCCTCCTTCCTTCCTTCCTTTCTTTTACCCTTCCTCCATTTTTTCCTTCATTCCTTCCTTCCTGCTTTATTTTATCTTAATTTTATGCGAGTTGAGACCATGATTTTCCTTCCTATATTAACCATGTAGTTGGAGACAGAAAGTGGTGTTGTCAGCACATAGAAAATAGAGAAAATGGGAGAGTCAAGTCACTGAAATTCTTAATTTGGTTTCAGAAGAGGTGAAGTGGGATCTATTATTTAAGGTTATTTTGGCTGAAAGTAGCAGAAACTAACTGGAGGGAACTGAGACAGTAACCACAATAACTTGTCGGTGGGGTCCTGAAGTCGCTTATAGAACCCTAGAATAGACGTGCCATCAAGAATAATGGTATATGAAGGACTCACTTGTCTTTGGATCGAGAGTTGCCTCATACTTTTGCTATGTGCAGACTGACGTCTGACTATGACAGGCTCATTTCTTAGTGTGATCTCTTTTCTGTGTCATTTTGTTTTGATTGTCAGATCTTTGTCTTAAATGGAGAGTCTTGCCTTCCTCTGCTCATTATCAGGAGAAAGAATTTTTTGACATTTGGATTTGTGCTAATAATCCTAACCTCTTGGAAAACAGGTAGTTTTTTATTATTTTTGAACATTCTTTGTCCATTTTTAATTTCTAAAGTTCATATGTATCAACCTTGAAAATGTCAATCTATAATATAGATTTTAGCTTAGTATCTGGTATCTCTTCAAACTCTTTCTGACCCCCTGCTACCTGTGCAAAGATTATTTCATTTGTGTGCTTTTCCATCAAATGGAAGAGATCTGGGTGTAACTATCTGAAGACGTTGGGGTGTGCAGCTCTGCACTCCCACCGGTGGGAAACCTCGAGGTGGTACTGAAGAGTTCTTCCTTCCGGTTCATTTTCACACAACAAATGGACTTATTGTACAGGAATGTTACTCAGAGGGTGTCATTTAACTTTGTCTCTTTTACATGTAAGAACAGTGCCACTCATGACGAGTGGCTAGATAAATTTAGCCATATTGACAGAAAACCGATAGACCTTAAATGCCTAAAATGCAAAAATGTTTTCTTATGTTTATAATTTCCTTAAGTCCTTGATTCTTTAAATATATGACATGATATTAACCATCAGTGTTTTATTTTCACTGAAAAGATTGTGACTAAAATATGCTTAAAGTGGCAGCAAGAGATTTAAGGGACATGTAAAGAAAAATTGATTAAAAGGGCAGTTAATTGAGATTTGGCACTTCCCTCGTGGGAGCTCATTAACACTGATGCAGATGTGACCATTCCCAGGGAGGGCGAGGAAATTAATCTGATGACCTTGCTCAGTCCTTTGATTCAAAATGGTAGGATAGGCCATCTATACCTTGAGAATATGCCTTGAAATAAATTATTGTTCAGCAAAACCCCTGACATATATGCTGTTGGGTTTGGATAGAATCACTTAAAATAAGTGTATCAAAGTGATGACAACTATAGTTATTTATTAGGGAATAATCTCTGAGTAGAGGGACAGAGTAATGGGATGAAAAGTATCATTGTCTGTATTTACAGAAAATACAGTTTCTCCTCAGTAGTTAATTGCCAGTTGTCAGCAAGGACGATGTCAATGGACAGCATTTGAATGAACAATGTGTAACTAGAACTTGGACTGGGAGCATGATAACGTTCTCTTACTTTGCAATTACATTTGCTATCTCATTCCATTTCTATAAAAGGCCTATGAACTTTCCCCATTTTTCAGAGAAGAAAATAGAGTGGCTAAGAAAGGATTAGTGACTTGCCCAGAATTCTTCACTGCAGCTGAAGCTGGATGCCAAGTTGCTGATGCAAAACCTGTACTCTTCCTGCCTTACCACATTGTCTGTTGGAAGGCACCCTTTTCCGTTTCAGAAAGCCTGGTATCATTCAGATACTTTTTAGTGGACAAAATACATCTTACAAATGGTAGAACTCAGTAACCTGGACAGCGTAAAGTGGAGCCACTCTTTTTTCAAACGATTGGAGCCTGGTTTTGTTTTCCGCTTTAAGCACAGAGGGAGGCTATACAGTTTTGACACAATACCTGAGAAATAGCTATCAGTATGCTTCCATTACATTCATACTATGCACTTATCTGCATTGAAAACAGGGATTACCAGCAGAGTAAAACTGATGCCTATTACTTGGCTGAACCAAAAATGTCTGAATTTTGAAAAGGATGTTAAAAAATATCTATGTATTATATTGCACATTGAAATTTAATTCATTTCCAAACATCTTTAAATGAAGACAGTTGAATAAATTGCCTTCTAATAAAATGGTTGAGGTTTCTCTCTTCAGAATAAAAACTTAATGTTGCCACAGGTTCTTTTCTGAAATGAAATAGAAACCTGTATAAATGCCACCCCACAGATGTCTTCAAATCAACACTGCAGGTTTCTGTATATATAGAAGTAGTCCCTAGAATTTGCTTATCTAGCACCTTTCTTTGAAAATAACAATAATAACAAACACCATATGAGGGTGGAATTAAGTGTTTTTTCACAGTAGTACCTGAATTTGATTGTAGTTCCTAACTCTTCTCTGTTGGTATGGGGTGAGAAAAATATATGCTGCAGCCCTGAAAAACAGAAATGGTGGGTCTGATCTGCCTCACTTTTCCCTTACTGTTCCAGATGGGAGGAAGTCCTCTCTCAATCCTCAGCCTCCTCCTCCCTTGCCTAGACTAACACCCCTGTATTTTCTCTGGACTTCTGTCCCTTCCTCCTCTTTTTGGTAGCTCAGTGGAACTCATCCCCTCCCCACCCCCAATCAATAATAGAAAACTCCTTACTAACCTCAGCATCGTACAGCACTGCTAAATGCTTCCCGCCATGCCCTGGATCAAAGCTATGCCCAGCGGGAGTTGAACTTCTTGTCTATATCAAGCTTTGATACCAAATTAAACAAAATAATATCTTACTTTTTCAGCAGTTTGGCTGACTCCGTTTCCCAGTACATAGCCACAAAAGCAAAAGTAAGGAAAAAAATGGCCTCAAACCTTCCAAACCATAAGCTTTGAGGGTTATGAATATTTTTTTTTGTAATTATAGCAAGAGATGTGCTCATCCATAGCCTGTTTATTGTCCATTTACAAAACATTCTACGTTATTATGTATTTACTAATCCACAGGTTATTAGAACAGCACATCTGTAAGGCTGGGAAGCAGAGTGGCTGCCAGGAGCAGATACCCTTATGACACTAGAGCACTTGGGCAGGATGCTGCAGTCAGGACCAACGGGCAATTTGCAGAAGGGGCTCTATGCAGCTCGGGACCTCTGGGGCTATTGCTGAACCCTACATCACATCACGTAGTCACTGGTCTTCACAGTGATCCTGGGTCATCAAACAGATAATCCACGTGTTTCAGAGGCATAATTATTTGCTGTATTTTAAAGAGGCATATGGATTTGTCTACCAAGTTTTTTATGGGGAGGGGGAAATGACAGTGATGAGATAAGCTCAGTGATCTAAAATAGTTTTTACAAATGGCTTCATTTCATGATAAGGTAGAATAAATGAAGCATTCGCAATGTAATTGACACTTTCCCATCCTCGTAAATATATGCCACTGTCCACGTTTTTTATTAAACTGTTTTCCATGCAAATTGGAGATTTAAGGTCATTTGTTACCTAAAGTCATGAGTACGATGGTTTTCTTTTGTATTTGAATTTTGGATATGTGACATAAAGAGTAATTCCTTTTAGAAGCAAATCATCTTTTAGAGACAGTAAATAGTTTTGTATTTCCTCCTGATGTTAATCTTGTGCTGTTGATTCTGAAGTTGTCATCAGATAGAACGTCTACCTTCCATTCCCCTGGGTACCATGAACACAGTGTCACCATCAAAAAATGAGAAAGAGAAGCAGCTTAGAGAGTCGGTCCTAAAGTATCAGAATAGACTGGCAGAAAAACAGCCACAGGTGAGTTGTTATTAATTCCTCCCAATTCTACTGTGATCCTTGAGCTGTTGGTTTCGTATGTGCAAGTCGACTAAAGCGGTTTGCACAATAAAATATGTGTACTCTTTTTTCTGTCCCTTTTGAGATCTTTTAATTTTGGATCTAAGACCTGTTCTAGAGAATGAGTACAGAGGAGGGAGGAGAACTTTGTAAAAAAAATACTGTATAATGATATCTAAGCCCATCTACACAACAACGCACGTGAGAAATAGAGACATTTATTTCCTTCCCACTCCACAGCTGCACATAGAGCCCAAGTCAGCCAGCATGTCCAAGGTCAGCCAGCATGTCCAAGGTCAGCCGGCATGTCCAAGGTCAGCCGGCATGTCCAAGGTCAGCCGGCATACCCAAGTCAGCCGGCATGTCCAAGGTCAGCCGGCATGTCCAAGGTCAGCCGGCATGTCCAAGTCAGCCGGCATGTCCAAGGTCAGCCGGCATGTCCAAGGTCAGCCGGCATGTCCAAGGTCAGCCGGCATGCCCAAGTCAGCCGGCATGTACAAGGTCAGCCGGCATGTCCAAGTCAGCCAGCATGTCCAAGGTCAGCCAGCATATCCAAGGTCAGCCAGCATGTCCAAGTCAGCCAGCATGTCCAAGGTCAGTCAGCATGTCCAAGGTCAGCCAGCATGTCCAAGGTCAGCCGGCATGTCCAAGTCAGCCGGCATGTCCAAGGTCAGCCGGCATGTCCAAGGTCAGCCAGCATGTCCAAGGTCATGTGGTCAAAGTGTAACACAAGTTTGTATAACTCCAAAGGACGGGCTGTTTCTGTTTCATTACACTTCTTCCCTGAGGGAGGGTTTTAAGGTAAAGAGTTCTTTTAAAAAGCATTAACCTATTAATTTAGAAAGTCAAAGTCATATTTAATTGTTAAGAAAATTCAATAAATAAAACATTACCATCAGTCAACATAGGTAACCATGACAATTTCGAGTGTAAGAAACTGTGGCATGTAGAAAAATTATTTTGTTTTCTTGACTAATAATTAAATCTCTATAGATTTAGCACATAAATTCATCATTTTTAATTGTGTGCCTGTCAGCTTTCTCAAATAGCACTTGTTGCATAGGTCTAAATGTTCGGACACTTCTATAGATGCCAGGAAATAAAATGCTTGTTAAAATAGAAAATTCAATGATGAAGTGGGAGTTAAGCTCCCCAGACGTAGCAGCTTATAGTGTTTTCCTGGGCTCAGGGAGGATTTACTCTTTTACCTCACTACCACCTGAGATTACAACCAGAAAAACCCCAAGCCTTCCTTTCTACCCTGGAGTCTTAGGGTCTCTCTTGGAAAGATGCTGAGTCACTTTGGAAACACATTCTCCTAAGCACTCCCCAGCCTGGCCATCACGGTGAAACCCCATCTTTAAAAAAACAAAGTGGTTCGACTTTCTACAGTTTTTAAGGGTTTGATAACATAAGTCAGCAGCAAAGGTTTCACAAACTTTTGGTAAATAATTAAGTACATTCAGATCTTTTTGTTATGAAATATTTCAATTTTGTTTCTTATTTACCACACTTTGCAGCTTTGTGAAGGCATTCAGCACATTCTGAATTGATTGCATCTTTATTTGCATTTCTGTACATTGTTTATCTTTTCTGTAGCAATCATAGCCAACCCCTGTATAGTAATAATGCCGATCACCAAGACTGAATTAGCTTGTTTGTTTAGTACTGGATGTTTATTCATCACTGAGGCAGAGAATTTGATGGCAGCTGATGGAATAGCAGATTTGGGTCAACGGTTTTGCTTATTCTTTTTTCTTGGTAGTTGATTTTTTAAATAAGATTTCAGCCAAGGTTATAGATTTAGTTTGTTTCAAATGTAAACAAAGAAATTTAGCAGTACTTACATAGAAATTCACTGCCAGTACTTTTGCAAAATCCTTTTCTTTTTTTAAAAAAGATTTCTAATATCTTTTACATACTTTCTAGTTCTCAGGGCCTCTACCTGACCCTGCTTTTGTGGTAATCAAGGAAGGCTTTGGGTTGAGGTTCACTCAACCAAAGGCGACCAGTTAATTTTGAGGTGATCATTGAGCACATATTTACCCTCAGGTCTGTCCCAGGCTGAGTATTATGGGGAATACAGAGTGTCTGTAACCAAAATGCAGGTCCATGAGAGCAGGGATAGTCTTGGTTTTACTTGCTGTGAATCTGTATTAACCAAAATAGTGCCTGGCATATACTGGGTACTTAATAGGTAGTTGAATCAACAAATAAAACATGCCCTCAGATATACAGTCTTTTTGTGGACCAAGTCTGACAGCTATTTAAAAATGAGCAACCACCATAAAGTAATATTAATTCAAATGTGTTTTTTTACTGTGACTGACACGGCAATAGAAGTTTACTACAGAAGACAGTGAGGGCAGCTTCAATCAAAGAAAGTTATATAAGGTCGGGTGCAGTGGCTCACGCCTGTGATTCCAGCACTTTGGGAGGCTGAGGCAGGAGTTTGAGACCAGCCTGGCAAACATTGTGAAACATCGCCTCTACAAAAAATATAAAAAAAATTAGCTGGGCATGGTGGCTCACTCCTGTAATCCCAGCTACTTGGGAGGCTGAGGTGAGAGAATCCTTTGAACTTTGGAGGTGGAGGTTGCAGTGAGCCCGTGCGACTGTACTCCAGCCTGGGGGAAAGAGTGCAACTCTGTCTCAGAAAAAAAATCAAATAAAATTGTATAGGGGAACTGACACTTGTGTCTTGCAGTCTATTCAGGATAAATAGAGGGAAAAGGATAAGGCATTTCAGGTAAGAAAGCAACCTAAAGGATTACTTGGAGATGAGCACTGGTTTGTTCCTTCATGGAACCAGTCACTTAAACCACATGCTGAGCTTACATATTTAAAAAATTAAACTCAGCATTTGTGTGGTATCTGTCTTTTAGAAATGGTGTGACTTGTATAATGATGCAGCTCCCATATAATTATTATATGGTAATTATTGAATAGAAGACCTCTGAAAGATGACCTTGATTCCCCCTTTCACAAAAATAATCCATAAGTGTTCAAAACTGTTTTGGTGGTATTTATCTGATGCCAAAAATAAGACTCAAAACCATCCAGTGTTCAGTATAAATTTCTTGTTCTCATGTCTTCTAAAACCTGTTAGAAGAAGTTTTGGAATGTGATATGAGGAAGGATGGGAAAGCCAGAAAAGCAGGGCATCACTGGCTTTATTCAGGTTCAGTGTAGACACTCTTCCGGTGTAGGCTAGACAGCACTGGAAAATCAACAACTGGCTAGTTTATTACCATGATTCACTGTGTGTCTGCGGTTGGTGTCTGTCCGCCTATTCTGTCAGTAACGCAAAGTCATACAATATATGCCATGTAATTGTTATTTGCCCACCTCCTGTTTTCTCTTCCTCCCTCCCACTCCCAGTGACCTCTTATCCATTGAGCAGACCTGGGTAGTGAATATAAAAGTGACCTAAACCTGTACACCCTGTCTCTCAACTCTCTTCCATTTCAACTTTAATGGTAGCAGCCATCATGATCTGGAAAATGAAGGGTTGACTAGGTGAATCAGATCTTTCTGGAGTTGAGGTTCTGTGGTTATCTAATGATTCGATGGTAAGAGAGGTATCCTAACCATTAGATGTTATCCCGTAGGAGAAAATGAAGTAGCTAGGTCTAAAGGTGTGGTTTCCACCTGGTGGCTTATTTAATTCCTACAACATTCCAGCTAGTGATATCTATTTTAACAAAGAGAAAAATGAAATCCTAAAAAGTTAAATAATTTTAAATCACATAGCTTTAAATGGTGAAGTTGGAATTTATTTCCTTTTTGACTAATTCCAGCACCATTTTCCTCACAGTCTCATAGGAAAAATACAGACAAAAAGGACATAAAAACATTTATAGTAGCAGCAAACTTATATATTGCAAATTATATTTGTTAAGGGAAATACCTAAGTTCAGTAAACTAAACGGGAGCTCAAATTCAAGATCTGTCACCTGTGGTGCATGTTATAGATTAAAGGGGCTGTCCTCCATGTAATTGATAAGCTATGTCAACAAGCTAAGATCCTCGTTATAAATTGTGCTTCTGAATACAACCCATCCCTATCTTTATCCTCTGAAT
Organism: Saguinus oedipus; assembly: GCA_031835075.1. Lineage (NCBI taxonomy): Eukaryota > Metazoa > Chordata > Mammalia > Primates > Cebidae > Saguinus > Saguinus oedipus. Next base: position 93,075,333 of record CM063184.1, on the reverse strand, counting down.
AGATGAATGAGTAATCGGTTTCTAACTCCACTTTCGGTTTCAATTCATTACCTGCTATTTTCTATACTGAGTGGCAAGTGCCACCTGCTGGCCAGATGATGAAACTTTTATTTCCATTGTTTCATTTGATTGCTCAGTTGTAATTGTCATTAGTTGGATAGTTGTTGTTTTTCTGTAAACCTAGGAAATAACTTAAAAACCGTAATGTTATAAAATCAATTTCTCTGTATTTCAGGACCTCCTCATTCTTAATTTGAATTTTTTTCAATTTTTAACTTAAAATTTCTCTTCCACCTTCTATTATGTAACAAGGGCGATCGTGCATTATCATGCACACAGAATCTAGTTTTACTTACACTTTATTCAGGGTTTGATGGTACCATGTGAAATCCACTTAATGCCCTCAATCATTAAAAGATAGATCATAATTTTTTCCCTGATTTAAGCTACCCTGTATTTACCCCTTTATACCTAAGTAATGTTAATGACTAGTGTATTTTCATGATCAATATATTTGTGCAATGTGTGATGCATTGCTTATGTGTCCCCTAGGCCTTTCTCAACTAATCTTTTCTGTTTACTATAAATTTCTTGGTCTACAGTCCAGGCTGTCTATAATCTGACACTAGTCGGCTTTCTATTAATATCGTAGCCTTAGTTTCTGCTCCTACTGAGCCTCTCCATGTTCCTTATGAGTGTTCACTCCCATGCTCCTCTGCAGGCCTTTGTATCTGCATTCTTGTCTGGAGCAGCCTCTGGTTCTTCTCCAGTCCTCCAAAATCCGAAACTATTGCCAATCCCTGTATGAATTCTTACATTTACCTACTTGGAAAAGTATCCCCTTCCTTCCAGTTCCCTTTGTCCCATGTGGTCTTTCCTACTGTTTTACTTTCTACCTGGTATTATAGTTGCTTTGTGTCTAATGTTACAGTTGATTATGTATCTTGTCTGTCTCCCAGTCAGACTATCTGCTTTTTGAAAGAAAGGACTATTTATTCACCTTTGCATTCCCAACAGTACCTAGGCCTGCAGCTTTCACATAATGGGTATTTAGCAAACCCTGAATGAAGGATGGAAGTAATAATTTGATTTATGCAGAATTCCTGAAAGATGAGTATTTTATATTTGATTGGCTTGGTTGACTCTACATAGGTTAGACTTCCCAACTTCTGCATATATTACTGCAGACTAAATTTTCTTACACCTGATGATAATAAACTGTTGTATTTGGATTGGAGTACAGAGACTGCATTTGGATTTCATCTGTCATGTTCATAGTCATCCAATCAAATCAATAGCCTTCGTAAGACCTCATGCCTGGTGAGAAGGATCTCCAGCAATAGAATTCCGTTCTTTTTCAGTGCTCATGTGGACACACATACACTCATAAATGAAATAGTATAATCTGGCAATTCCCACATTGGTTGTTTTAGCAGTAAATGTAGAGCAAAGAAGGCTTGCTGAACTTTTAGCTGTGTTTTTCAAATTGAATGGCATATCTGAGTACAACCTTGTAATGAAGAATGTGAATGCATTTTTCCATGTAGAATTTAATCTTTTTAATGTGTCATTATTGTATAGGCTGCTGAGGTTTCAAATCTGTATAACTATACTGACAGATGCCATAGAAAATACATTTATTTATTCTTCAAGAGTGCTTTTCAGTCTCCTTATATAAACGGTCACGATCCAAAATTTGTGACACCTGAAGGCCCTTGTCTAATAAGTGGCTATTCTAGTTATTGTAGATGAAATATTTTCCTTTATTACTCTTACTACAAAGATCTCATTTCTCTATGGTGATGTATTGCTTTTCGAAGAGGGATAATGCATAATATATTCACATTTTTGGGTTCATGGCATATGAAATGAGACATTAGACGAATTGCTTCTGATTAACTAGAGTACAAGTCCCTTGAAGGCAGGTATCATGTATTGCTTTCTTCTGTGTACCTCCCACCACCACACCTGGTGCAATGTTGGCCACAGTAGGCGACTAAGAGGAGTTCAACTCCTTAACTTACACTGATTGTCCAGATTATTTTCTTATTCGTCCTTTCTTGAGAAGCTGATGTGATGGAACAGCATTCGTAGTTTACTGAACTGACCCAGGCAGCACTAATGATTAAAGGGCATCAGAACAGCCTGGCTTTGTGGCACAGTGTGGTGCAGGGAACTCAGGACATTCTCAGTTTCTGGCTCTATAAGTATCTTTATTTTGCATTGGGGTTGACACTGAGGAATGCCATCCATTGTTGTCTACTCCTGAGTTTCACAGAAGTGACCAAATGCTGTTTTCAAAGGCCAAGAGAAGTTTGAGCCCAGAGGGAACACATTTTTCCTCAAGAAGGACGCCAATAGCTTTGACCGCGGCAGCAGTCCTGCCTCATTACATCCCTGTCTTTGCATGCTCGTCAGCCTTTCCTGTTCACATCAGCAGAAATGGAGAGAGGAGTAGAGGTTCGGATGTGTTGCCTGAAATGATTTTCACGGCAGGGAATACTAATTTGGGTTTTAATCCAAATGCACCTATTTCATCTCTACCCGACAAAAACTCCTTAAGCAGCTGAGCTGTATGTACAGCCAGTCCCCAGTTAGTGTGCATGTTAATCGGGGACCATCAGAGGCTGCCTGGTGTCCTGGGTACACCTCAGGGCCTGTTCCCTGACTTTGCTTAGAGTAAGATTCTTTGGCTTCCTTCCACAGCAGGCTGCTCGCTGCTCCCCTCTCAAGGAAGTCTGTGCCTCTGAGCCTGTACCCCTGGGCACCAACCCACCTGAGTCCTCCTCTCTGAGCTTGAATCTGTTTTTCAACTTGCTTGACCCAATTTCCTTCTTATTTAGGACCTAAATTTATATTTTGAATTCAGTTTGGGGAACTGTGTTTCATGACTGTTGTTCTGATTTTGAACTTAAATCTTGTATCTTGTACCCCTGATTCAGCCTCAATCAACCCTTGTCCCCTGACCATATTTGTGGTCTGAATCTTCTCCCTTCCTCTGTCTAAATTTCTAGAGGCTTGAGTAAAATGCATACGTCATCTTAATTGGGGTCTATTTTTCACCTTGTACTTTACCAGCATGTGATTTAACCTCTCCAGTCCTTCAGTTAGTGTTCCCCCACCCAGTCCAGCATTCTAACCAGGTTACAAGGTCTCCTGACACACCGGGGTTTGCATGCAGTCCTAAAGAACTGACATTAGTCCATGAATTTTGCTTCATAATGGTCTAGAATAACCTTTCCTCTTCTTGGCGGGACCCCAAGAAGGTCTTGTAGGCAATAGCCAAGACCACCAGGAATAATTTCTGGCGTTTGAAAATAAGGAAGTATTACTTAAAATGCTTCTGAATAGAAGCAGATCTAGTTTGTTTCTGTTTTGTTTTGTTTGAGCCTGAGGTTCGTACAATTTTGGGGATCCTTTTAAAGTAGACAATACCAAATTATAAATATGAAGTTAGAACAGCGCCATAGAAGAGGCTTGTGTAAGGCAGGGACGTTGCCGCTTAAGCTACATATTCTTCACAGTTCACCCAGTATCTGTTTGTGCAGTATTATACCATGTGGTCACCGCAGTATATTTTGTAATAAAGGATAATTACATATTTTTCATATTTCCAATTCCCTTCTCTCCAGTTTCTCCCTGAGATTTCCATAATTATGTATACTTTTAGTGAATTTCAAAACTACCTAATTCCTGTAACTGTGCATATTACATAGAGGAAGAGAGCTAATGAGAAGGATGAACAGAGGGTGAAATGATAATAACACTTAGAACGTGCCTCTGTCGGTGCTCTAAGTGCACTGACATTTAATCCTCATTACGGTACTATTATTATTCTGATTCCTGTTTTGTGGGTGAGGAAACTGAGTCAGAGAGAAATAATCTGCCAAAGATGGAGTTAGGAAACTGCAGAACCGTGATTTCAGCCAATGCACACTGGCTCTAGACGCCTCATTCTATTACTAAACTATATTGCCCCTCTGGCCAGCGTGATATAGGAATGGGTGTGCATCTGAAATATAGGATTGATTCTTGGTTCAAAGCTGTTCAAGTGCCTCTGCTTTTCTGGTTTCAGTTTGGCTCAGTTGCTCTTCTGTGTAAGAGCAATTGAGACATTAACTGCTAATAGTAATCATAATTTCTTTTTCTGAGTAGCTCTGTCTATAGCGGGCAGATTTGGAAGGCAAAGTGACTTTGGAAAGCTTTATAGAAGGAGGAATGCTTAGGAGCTCTTTGAAGAAGGAGGTGCAAACAGCAGGTTGTAGTGGACAGCTACCGCCTGGCGATTAGGATCCCTGCCTTCAGGTCCCAGCTCTGTTGTTCATTAGCTGAGTGACCTCAGGCCTGTCTGGTGTCTGTAGTCCTTGATCTGAGTATCCCCAGCCTGGGGAAAAGAAGAAGACTGTATTTTCAGGAATCGTGCCTATAGATCATTTCTAGAGAAGTTTCTCTGAACATTTAGGGCACAGGAAACCAAGCGGAGGAGGCACAGCGTTCTCTCCTGAGTGTGGAGCCAGTGGTGCTTCACTGCAACTGGCCATTCATTTGCTATTGGTGATTATTCCTCTCTTCCTTTGGGAGAGGAATAGGGAGAGGACACAGTTGAGCAGTTCCTGCTTTAACAAATAAAAAAGCCGGGGGTGTGGAATTAAGCTAGATTCAAATTCTTACAAAGACCCATTCAAATTTTTGAACCCATATTAGTTGCCAATCTTTTATCACAAGCAGTTATGTTTCAAATATCTGTATTTACTAATACTATTTTGAATATAACCATGATATTTCTGAAGCAGAACAAATCGTTATGATACAAGTAATCATGCTAATTACCCTTTGCTCTACTTTTTACCCCTGGAGCAATGGATCGGGTGAGAGTCAGATCAGATGATATCCTACAATTTGTACTATAGGCAAAGAACTCCTAAGAAAATGTATCCGGACATTTCTATAGGAGAGTAACAACCACCCTCCCCACACTCTTTTGTTCTTTGGGAAGGACCCTGGGTTGTAGCTCTTACCCTTTGGAATATAAACAGATCTCTGGGGAGGGGAAAGATGAGAATTTCTTCAGCTTGACAACTCAGGTCTTGTCTCCGCGGTCGCAGATTTTATTCCTCCCTTAAAATGTAAACAGATACCTCCAGAGAGGTAAATGTCTCCGGAGGTAAATCTCTTTAGGTGCCTTCTCCACTAATAATCAGTTGCAGATCAAATTCTAAGCTTTGCTCTTTCAGTCCAGGTCCCAAGTGAAGTAAATTTAATCAGAAAATTCTAACTCTATAGAAACATAAAAATATTTTCTCTATAGTCCCACGAACAATGGATAGAAAATTTGGAAGGAGCATTCTTTACTCTCCAAGGCTGTGAATCTACAATTATGGGACTTTCTGGTAGAGAGCAGTGTCACAATTTTATAGAAACACTCACCCCTGAGATCTACACCAGACAGACTAAACAAGAATCTCTGAGTCTGGTGCTTTGGAATCTGCATTTCTGCCAGCTTCCCAATGATTCTGTGCATCTCCGCTATTCGATTCTTTATTCCTGGTTTAAGGATTCTTCAGTTTTTCTACTTCCAGAGACCGTTCATCTCATGCAGCTCTCAGTGATTCTGCCTGTGATTCACAGGACTTTCTGAACTCATAAAGAAATGTAATAGTCTTGTTGGGAGAAGTTGTAAGTGTCATTTAAAAAATGAATACTGATATTTTCAGCTTTCTAGGGTAATGATTCTTCTTTGAAATCTGAAAAGATGATGATAAAAATGATGCTGTCATTGGTAAACTCATTAAGTAACTCAGATTTTGAAGTAGATTAACTGTGTTATTCAGACTTCTATTTTACAAAAATGCAATCAAAGATGTACGAATATATTCCTCAAAAAAGTACATATGTGATTTTTTAAAAAAAATGTATTTTTAAAGCCAACCCCAAAAGTGATGCTGAAAATCTTAATCTATTAGTGGAAATGTATCTATTAGTGGAAATCTCTATCTCTAATTAGAATTAGAAGGAAAACTTTTAGGGGAACTATTTACATTTTTCATTTAGGTCAGCTTCATTTAGTATACTTAACACATGTAAATGTAGTGCACTAATTATGTGTAAATTGCTCTTTCCACAGAGGATGCTTCAATAGATAAAAAGCATGCTACTTTTTGTCTTAATGCTTTAGAAAACTTCCCCCTAATCTGGTGGGTTTTATTTATTTATTTATTTATTATTTATTTAATTTTATTTTTTTTGAGATGGGGTTTTGCTCTTATTGCCCAGGCTGGAGTGAAATGGCATGATCGTGGCTCACAGCAACCTCCGCCTCTTGGGTTCAAGTGATTCTCCTGCCTCAGCCTCCCGAGGAGCTGGGATCACAGACATGTGCTGCCATGTCCAGCTAATTTTGTATTTTTAGTAGAGATGGGGTTTCTCCATGTTGGTCAGGCTGGTCTCAAACTGCCAACCTCAGGTGATCTGCTCACCTTGGCCTCCGAAAGTACTGGGATTACAGGTGTGAACCACTGCGCCCGGCCCTAATCTTGTGTTCTACATTTTGCTTTGACCTTTTCACTTCAATTCCATTGGATTATTAAATTAAATATGCAAGTATTTCCTCTGTATCTATTATGATCAATGATAAGTACTTAGCATTGTGCTAAGTTCATTGGGCCTTATAACAGAAAGGCCATTGCCAACCTCAGCAAGATAAGTTTCAGAGGGAAAGCCAGGTGGGGTGAGAGGAAATGGTGAATGGGAAGTGAAGAAATGGAAGCCATGGGTAAGAAGCTGTGTTAGGAAGTTTTGTACTAAAGAAGCAAAGAAACATGGGGTTACAGCTAGAGTGTTATGTAGGGTTGAGGTAAATTCATGGTTAGGTAAAATTGATTGAACCTGGGAGGCAAAAGTTGTAGTAAGTGGAGATGGCGCCACCGCACTCCAGCCTAGGTGACAGAGTGAGATTAGACAGTGTTTCTGGACTAAGAGAAAAAAGCCAGTAAAATTGGAGAAATATAGCACACAGGTGTGGTGGGACCTTTTTCATGTAGAGAGTCCAGCAGGGAGAGGAAGGAAGGATTACTAAGACCCAGCTGCAGGGTTTAAGTTAGCGCGGGAAGAGGGACATGTTTTCCTCTGAGATTGTGGACAAGAAGTTAAGGGGGTTCACACACACACTAAAAACCTCAATTATTTTTCTACTATCTAAAGAGGAGGCAGGGTCATCTGAGTGAAAGACGCAGGTTTGATGTGGAGGGTACAATAAAAATTTGGAACAATCTTTGTGGAGATGGTTAGAGAAACTAGTTAGGGAAAAGTGAAAAGATCGTCCAGAAGAGTATGAGAATGTATTTCTAGTAGTGTGGATTCCGTGGTTATATATAGTTTAAGCATTGCTGTTCTGAAAATTTGAAATTCAAAATAATCCAAAATTTAAAATTTTTTGAGTGTGACATGATGCTACAAGAAGAAAATTCATCTGGTTTTATGTGACAGGTTGCAGTCAAAACACAGTCAAAATGTTGTTTCATGCAGAAAAGAATTTAAAATATTGTATAAAATTACCTTAAAACTATGTGTATAAGGTGTATATGAAACATAAATGGTTTTCATGTTCAGACTTGGGTTCCCAAGATAACTAATTATATATGTGCAAATATTTCAAAATTAAAAAAAAAAAATCCCAAATCTGATGCCCAGACTGACTGTGCTGGGAATCACTTCTGTTCCCAGGCATTTCAGATAAGGGATAATCAGTTTGCACAAATTTTAGCACCTGGAATTTTTGCAGAGATGGAAAATGATGTGATGGATCCCAGACTGAGGATTATTAGGATAGCATGGCAGAGTATAGCTGATGTGATGGACTGTTTTTCTCAGGCAGCACTGGGAATGGAAGGGAAGTGAAGAGGGGTATAATAAATTCAGAGAAAGGAAGTTTTTATGTATATGAGGATCATTGATAATAATCCTGAAAGAATTAGAAGAACTATAAATCATAAAGAAGAGAAAAGCATTTCAGAGGTGGATAATTTTTAAGAGATGAAAAGACTGAACTTGAGCTACCCCTGGAGTTCCAGAGTGAAAGTAGCATGTGATAGAATTAAGGAAGAAGATGAGTAGAATCCAGATGGGTGGGAGGAAGAGACCTGATGTTCTGAAGGATATGGTGCACTTTACTAAAGATATAGTTAAAACGTAACCCATTCATTGACTATGGTAAAACCTTCTAGGTATAGATGTAATGGAGAAAGGGTGCTGCTGTCTTTGAGCTCTTCCTCTGTCTCCTGCTGTGCTCTTCCAATTATGAGTGAATTTTTGCCTTTATCCTGTTACTAGAGGTTGTTACTGTGTCTGTTCTTGCTTCTGTATTACCTTAAAATGTTTTATTTCGGGCTGCGCACAGTGGCTCACACCTGTAATCCTAGCACTTTGGGAGGCCAAGGAGGGCAGATCATTTGAGGTCAGGAGTTCAAAACCAGCCTGGCCAACATGATGAAATCCCCTCTCTACTAAAAATACAAAAAATTAGCTGGCTGTGCTGGTGGGCACCTGTAATCCCAGCTACTCGGGAGGCTGAGGCAGGAGAATTGCTTGATCCTGGGAGGCAGAGGTTGCAGTGAGCAGAGATTGCGCCACAACACTCTAGCTTGGGTGACAGAGTGAGACTTCATCTCAAAAAAGCAAACGTACAAAAAAGTTTTATTTGACCATAATTATTAATGTCTTTCTACTCAAAATGTAGTTGAGACATCTTTGCTATGTTTTTCTATAATACCTCAAGTTCTTTGGTAGAAGCAACTCTGAAGTTAAAATGAAAGAGCATAATCCAGATAATTTAACAGAATCACACATTGTGAAATCCATTTAGCTATACCAGGAATAGTACTCATTTCAGAGTGATACAAACACTGGAAGAGAGTGTACACTGGAAATTAATACAAAGCATCTGAATGATGTGGTAAGTTCCAGCAAGCAGTGGAGAAGTAACCACATTTTGAATGTGGAGTAGACTTGTGGCACTGTTTTGGCTGTGAAAGAGATGACCAGTAGGCTCTGGAAGCTTTATCCTGCCAATCATCAACATTTTGTTGAGAACCTATAATACCCAAAATCTTGTACGGGGTACTACAGATAAAACAAATGATTGGAGTTTACAGTCTATTGAGAGAGACACACATGCCAACATATAACTATTAGACAGTGTGATGCATGCAGTGATAATGGTAGGTAAAGTGTTACAGGGAACTTTTGGTATAAATATGTCTTTATAGACTTAGCATTTCCCCATTCTTTTTCTGAAAGTCTTCTAAGAGCAACACAGAAAATGGAAGACAAAAATGTAAACTGAAATTTTAGTCAAACTAGGAAACCGTCTTAGTTTATTTTGTGATACTATATCAGAATACCAAAAATTGGGTAATTTATAAAGAAAAGAAATTTATTTCTCACAGTTCTAAAGGCTGGGAAGTTCAATATCAAGGTGCCAGCATCTTGTCAGGGCCTTCCTGCTGTGTAATCCTGTGGCAGAACGCAAGATAACTAAAGAGGGCGAGAGAGAGATTGAACTTAGAGCCTCAAACCCTGTAATAATTAGCATTAATCCATTCATGAGGATGGAATCCTCATAACCTAAACACCTCCCTTTAGGCTCAACCTTCCAACTGCATTGCAGATTAAGTTTCCAGGACATGATTTTGGGGGACACATTGAAGCCATAGCATAGATGTATATGAACGTATTTCTCAGGACTGATCAAAGCAATCAAGATGCTGCAGGAGCTCCACAGGAAGAATGGGAGGGAACTGGAAAGAAGAGCCCAGTGACAGCATATCAAAGAATTAATACAAACATACACTTACTGAAGGAAGACACATCTAGAGATGGGAAAGCTATAGCCTTTTGTCTGAAGTAGCCAGCAGGCAATAGGAACCCTACTGGAGCAACTTTGATTCACAGAAGTAGAAGAAGATGTGAAATGCACAGGAAAGGACTCAAATAAGTCACAATTTGCAGAAGCAGTGTTTTTTGTAGAGTTCAGAAGAAAAGAAGCTTTCCTTGTGAAAAATAACTTGCCTAGGATTTTGCCCTCCACTTACCCTTTCTGTAGAAAACTCTGGTAAAGAGCTGGACCTGGAAAATCTAACTTTTATAATGATATAATAATGATAATGTTTAAAAAAACAAAGTAGTATGGCATCTAAACGGATACACTAAAAAAAAAAAGATTTCAGTACAATTTCAATAAGAAACCATATAATAATATAACATATAAATAAAATGCCATAAAAAATGCTGAAGAATTCTAGCAAAATAAAATGACAAAAAGAAGCAACTGTAGCCATTCCTGATAAAATTTTCAGGAAAGCAGGAATAGAAGAAAATTCTCTCAATTGATAAAGGACATCTACAAAACACTTGCAGCTAAAATCATGCTTGTTAGTGAAAGAATCAATGTTCTCCCATACGGTCAGAAATGAGGCAAGGGAGTTTTCCGCCACCCCTCCAGTTCCACATTGTACAGGAGGTTCTAGACGGTGTGAAAAGAGAGAAAAAGAAATAAAAGACACTCAGATTGCAAAAGAAGAGGTAAAAGGTTTTTTTTTTCTTTTAAGATTTGATAGTTTATGTAGAAAATGAGATAATATTTACAGAAAGTTACTAAAACTACTAAAATGAACTTTAGCAAGGTTGCAGGATACAAAATCAATATATGAAAATCAACTATATTAGCAGCAAACAATTGGAAATTGAAATTGAAAAATATAATTTCCAATAGCATTAAAATATATGAAATACTTAGAGATAAATTTAACAAAAGACGTGTAAGACCTGTACACTGAAAGTTATAAAACACTATGGAAAACATTAAATAAAACATGTAAATAGAGACAGATTCTATGTCATGAGTTCAAAGGGTCAGCATTGCTAAGATGTCTATTCTATCAAGTTGGCCTCAATTAAAATTCAAACAAGTATTTTGATAGAAATTAAAAATTGATTCTAAAATTTATATGGAGTGCAAAGAATTTAGAATAATTAAAATAACTTTAAAAAGAACAAAGTGGGAGGACTCATACTACTTAATTTTAATACTGGTAGTAAAACTCTATTGGTGTAAAAAGAGACAAAGGTACAGTGAAATAGAATAGAGAGTTTAGAAATAGGCCTACACATACATGCCAGCCAATTTTCAACTAAGGGATCACAGCGTTTCAGTGAGAGAAGAAGAATCTTTTCAACAAATGGAACCAAAGCATTTGTATAGCCATGTATTCCCCCAGAATAATAATTGATTATTACTTTATGTCATATACAACATTATTTTGAAATGGATCACAGGGCTAAATGTAAAGATAATCCTCTAGAAGAAAACATAGGAAGAAATTTTAGCCACCTGGCGTTTGGCATATTTCTAAAATGTGACACAAAAAGCATGAACTATAAAATGAAAAATGTAAAACTTGTACCTTAACAAAACTAATGAATTTTGCTCTTCAAAATACATTGTTAAGAAATTGAAAAGTCAAGCCACACACTGGGAGAAAATATTTGCAAAACAATATGACACTGGATTTGTATTTAGAGTATGGAGAGAACTTTTAAAACTTGGCCAGGGTGCGGTGGCTCATGCCTGTAATCCTGATACTTTGGGAGGCTGAGGTGGGTGGATCACCTGAGATCGGGAATTTGAGACCAGCCTGACTAACATGGAGAATCCACATCTCTACTAAAAATATGAAATTAGCCAGGGGTGGTGGCAGATGCCTGTAATGCCAGCTACTTGGGAGGCTGAGGCAGGAGAATCTTATGAACCTGGGAGGTGGAGATTATGGTGAGCCGAGATCGCACTATTGCACTCCAGCCTCGGCAACAAGAATGAAACTTCATCTCAAAAAAAAAAAAAACCCAGTAATAAGATACAATCCAATTAAAAAATAGACACATTTGAGCAGGTACTTCACCAAAGGAGACATGCAGATAGCCAATAAACATGTGGAAAGTGTCAGTTTCATTAATCATTAAGGAAACTCCAAATTAAAACCACAAATGATTGATTACGCTATGTTGACTTAGGACATAGAGCAACCGTTGAAAATGTAAAATGGTGAAATGACTTGGGAAAACAGTTTGGCAGGGTTTTGTTTGTTCGTTTTGGTCTTTGTTTTTTGAGACAGGGTCTCTCTGTTGCCCAGCTGGAATGCGGTGGCACAGTCATAGCTCACAGCAGCTACAAACTCCTGGCCTTAAGGGATCCTCCTGCCTTGGCCTCTCAAAGGGTTGGGATCAAAGGAGTAAGCCTAGTTTGGCAGTTTTTAAAAAGTTAAAAATATACTTATCATGTGACCCAGATATTCCACTCCTAGGTACTAGTCAAGAGAAATGTAAGCATGTGTCCTCTTCAAAACTTGTACTTGTGTGCTTATAGTACGTAGCTTTGTTTGTAATTGCCAAAACCTAGAAGCCATCCAAATGACCATCAAGAGGTGAAAGGACAAATTATGGCATGTCCATTCAGTGGAAAACTAGTAATAGGAAGTAATGCACTCTTGATTCACTCAGAGATATGTATAAGTTGTTTGTTTTTTTTTTGCGATGGAGTTTTGCTCTTGTTGCCCAGGCTGGAGTGCAATGGCATGATCTTGACTCACCGCAATCTCTGCCTTCCGGATTCAAGCAATTCTCTTGCCTCAGTCTCCTGAGTAGCTGGGATTACAAGCATGCACTACCATGCCCAGCTAATTTTGTATATTTAGTAGAGATGGGGTTTCACCATGTTGGTCAGGCTGGTCTTGAACTCCTGACCTCAGGTGATCCACCCACCTCAGCCTCTCAAAGTGCTGGGATTACAGGTGCGAGCCATTGCACCCGTCCAGGGATGACTTTTTAAATAATTCTTCGAAGTGAAAGAAGTCAAACACAAAAAGATTGCATACTATGTGATTCACTTAATATAAAACTCCGGAAGATGCAGCTAATTGACAGCAACAGAAAGCAGATCAGCGGTTGCTCAGGGATGGGACAGGTTTGGGAGAGGTGGTGGGAAGACAAGGAAACTTTTGGAGATAATCAGCATGTTAATTATCTTGATTATTATACACATACAAAAATCTATTAAATTATGTCCTGGAATTTTGTGCTGCTCTTTGTCAACTATATCTCACTAAAGCTGTAAATTAGAAAAAGGAAAAAGAAAAATGCACATCAGAAGGCAATTAAACACACACATTTATACATACATATTTAAAAAGTCATTTTTATGAAAGAAGACTAATCCATAAATACAAACATTTATGAAGAGATGCTGAGACTGTAAGAGACAATGAAATAAAACATGATTTGCAGAACTTAGTAAAAAAGAAACAGAATAAATGAAATCATACAGCTGGAAAGAACACAAGACAAATGACCATTTTGGCAAGCATAGAGGGGATATAGAAGAAAGGTCCCAAACTGTTACTCAGGGGCCAAATCCTGTCCACTACCTATTCATTTATGGCCCAGAAGCTGAAAATGACTTTTACATTTTTAGATAATAAAGACAGAAAGAGAGAGAAGAATACACCACAGAGACTGTATGTGACCTGCCAAACTATTTGTTATCTAGCCTTTAACAGAAAAAGTTTGCTGACCCCTGGCATAGACGATAAAAGCAAAAAGGAAATAAAAAGAATAGAAATGACAAAAGAATTGCTTGCAGTTAATTACACAGAAAACGCTAATGATAGAAGTGGGAAAGGGAGACACAGTATTTGTACAATTTGAATACTCAGAGGAAACAGAACAATGGAAGAATACATTTCTAAAGATACAAATCAGGCATGCTTTTCAGGAAAGCAATAAAACTTAAAGCTACATGACTGAGATGGTATACTACACAATAGGGAAAAACTGCCCCTGGAATAGTTAATAGTAAGACATATTATGATAAAATTACTCGACTGTAAAAAAATATATAGATTCATTTGACCAACAGGTATAAACATCAAGTCACCTATAGGGACAAAATAGTTCACTTTGGCTTCAAACTTCTCTACAAAAAAATCAGCTTCAGGTGATGAAATAAAAACTATAAGATCCTCAAGGAAAGGATGTGTAATCCAAGACTTTTAAATTCACCAAACTACTCTTCACAGAAAAAGCCTACAGGTAAATAGTTTTAAAAATAGGAAACAACTCAGGAAATGTTCTCATGGTCTCTTTTTGAGGAAACTACTAGGGATCAAATTTCAAAGAGTAAGAGATGTCTGAAAATTTTACAGTAAAGGACTGGATGTAAGGACTGACTGTATTTAATTAAAGCAAAAAGCCTAAAGCTTATGTGACATTAGACACCCACTGAATGTTAATACCCTGGCAATGTGAAAATAATTCAGCTAACGTAAAGGAAGGTCAAGGGTGACAGAAGGAGAAAGGTGGTTTAATGTTTGCCTCAACTGTTAAAGGAGACAAAAACATGTCGTTTATTTGACCTCAACATACTTCTGAGTACTAAGATAAACACTGAGAAGGATCATACCATTGATAAGTATCAGGCAGGGAAGAGAAGGGGGAAGGGAAAATAAAACGTTGCCACTGTTCAGAGTAGGAAATATATAGATCCTGTCTAAAGACAGAGAAAACTAAAAATGTTATATAAAGTTATCATTATAATGGAGGTCACCAGAAAAAAGAAAATACAATGTATCATTAAAAACTTTAATTCTAAAAGTAAAGGATAAAATAAAATGACTGAACCAATATCAAACATGTATATGATATCAAAGTAGTTAAAGTGATATGTGAGAAAAAGAGACAATCCTACTAGTGATAGGAAACTTTAACTTAATCTCAGCCCAGGGATACCTAAACGATCAATCATAATAATAGCAACATACATATTATTATTATGTGTGTGTGTGTGTGTGTGTGTGTGTGTGTGTAAACCCTGCACTCTCAAAATAGAGAAGGTATTTCTCTTCAAGTAGCCTTGGAATAATCGCAAGAATGACTACATGCTAGGCCACCAAAAAGCCTGGTGGGGACAATTTAGCAGTGTCTGTCCAAATTATAAAGGCATGTACCTTTTGACCCAGAAATTTCACTTTTGGGGAAATTGATTATGTAGGCGTATTCACCCAAATGTGAAATTACCTATTTACAAGGTTGGTCACTGCAAAATTTTTTGTGTAGTAAAAGATTGAGAAGATCCAAATGTCTGTCAACAGACGTGGTTAAATACATTTTTGTACAATACATTGGAATATAATCTGCTGTAGAAGAGAATAAAGAAGCTCTTTACATATTAAAAGACGAAGACCTCTAAGATATATCCTTAAATGAAGGAGCACAAATGCAGACCATGTCTATAATACACTACCATCTTTCCCTACAACAAAAAATGGGAAAAGTTTACACACACACATATGCGCACACACGCAGGCGCACACACACACGCACACGCTTGTGTATGATATATAAGCAAATCTCCAGAAATACAAAGACAGCAGTAGCAGTGGTCACATGTTAATGGATTATGAATTAGACAAGTGGAGCATGAAGTAGTAAAGAGGTTTCATTTTAATATACTTCTAAAAACGTATTGTCGGCCAGGTGCGGTGACTCATGCCTGTAATCCCAGCACTTTGGGAGGCCAAGGTAGGCAGATCACAAAGTCAGGAGGAGATAGAGATTATCCTGGCTAACATGGTGAAACCTTGTTTCTATTAAAAATACAAAAAATTAGCTGGGCGTGGTTGCCGGCAGCTGTAATCCCAGCTACTCAGGAGGTTGAGGCATGAGAATCGCTTGAACCGGTGAGGTCAAGGTTGCAGTGAGCCGAGATTGCGCCACTGCACTCCAGCCTGGGTGACAGAGCGAGACTCCACCTCAAAAAAAGTGTTGTCACATGTGACTATGTTACCTCGAGAAACGATGCCATGAGGGCATAGAAGATAAAGCAATTAATTCTCCCCTGGGGAAATGGAGGAGACCTTCAGGAGAGATAATATTTAAACCGAGACTTGAAGGATGAGGGGAATTTGACGAATGGACAAGGTTGGAAAAGGCATTTCAGGCCAAAGTGTGGAAACATGAAAACAAGCCTGAGGAGTAGTAGATGTGATTGGACGTTGAGAGCGTCAGGGCCACAGTCAGGGCCAGTTACCCTCAAGAGTCCATTGGAGGTGAGGCCCAGAGCTCTGAACTAGGCAGTGCTGCTGCCTAAGGTCAGGATTCCTTCCAGACCCTGGACCCTGCAGGTGGGGAACAGAGGGACTTGGTAGAAGAGAGACAAGGGCTGTGGAGGCTGAAAACAAGACCCAGTTCAACAGAGCAGTGCCTTGTTCATAAGACATTTGATCCATAATGCTTCAACAAACCATTGGGCTTTATCAGAACATTATTGTAGTATATATACATTTTTTTTTTTTTTTGAGATGGAGTTTCGCTGCTGTTACCCAGACTGGAGTGCAATGGCGCGATCTCGGCTCACCGCAACCTCTGCCTTCTGGGTTCAAGCAATTCTCCTGCCTCAGCCTCCTGAGTAGCTGGGACTACAGGCGCGCACCTCCATGCCCAGCCAATTTTTGTATTTTTAGTAGAGACGAGGTTTCACCTTGTTGACCAGGGTGGTCTCGATCTCTTGACCTTGTGATCCACCCACCTCGGCCTCCCAAAGTGTTGGGATTATAGGCGTGAGCCACTGCGCCCGGCCTATTGTAGTATATCTAAACTTAAATGCACTCCTGAACAATTATTCATGAGGGTTTGCTATCTTGACCCTTCTGTAAGAAATAAAGAATGCGAATTATTACCCTATGCCAATTGAAGGTTATTATTATTTACATTTGTCCTAATGGTTTGTTTTCCCATAAAGCCTCAATTTATACCTGTGGACAAAATCTCTGAGTTGACTTCCACCTGCCTAACTTCAGCAGCTAAGGTGAGTAATTAATGTAGGATTAAGCAATTTGTGTCATTTTTTAACCCTGTGAAGGATAAGCCTTATCAGGGGCCAAAATGTTATCATGGTTTATGAGGTTCACACAGTGACGCATTAATAGATTTTAACTGCCATTTTATTCTTGTTAGAGTGATGCATGTTTGTTAGTGATAAATTAGAAAATAAAATATAAACAAGATTAAATCACCCATTATCTTACTGCCTGCACACAATAGCCTTTTAAAATAATGTATTTCTTTCCAGTACTTTCTAGGGATATATACATATGTATTTTTTTGTCTACCGATGTGTATTTGCCTAGAAATACGTTATATATATTGTTCCTATATCATTTCTTGTATTTGCTAAATGTCATATTACATTATATTCCTCAAATGTCTGTTCTTAGAATTTAAAATTTAGAGAGGAACATTTTTGAACCCTTAGTTAGAGTTTCTCAGTTATATCAGTCACACACAAAAATATGGAACGCTGTAATTTTAATTATTTACGTTTCTTTACAGGCGTTGACGGGATTTACAAACTCAGCCAACCTTTAAATAAATAGATTTCTGATAGACATACATAATGTAATTCTTACCTTTGGCATTTCTTTACTATTCATTTTAAATATTGGAACAGTTGTTTCCATACTGTCTTTTGTGTGTGTGTGTGTGTGTGTGTGTGTATGTGTGTGTGTGTATGTGTGTGTGTTTTAATTTTCACCTTTTGCTACTGTATCAAGGAATCAGAGACCAATGAACCCAGTAATAAGTTGGACCTGGTATAGTCTTATAATCCAACTCCCTCGTTTTATAGTAATTTATCTAAGATCACCACATACTTGAATTGCCTGGTTTTAAAGTTTGATATAGTTGAGTATACTAGTTTGTTCATGGCTAAGTAGAATCTCAAGGCATGAGACAATGTTATTATTACAGAGGACTCACAATGACATGTTACAATCTATTTCCCCTGGCAAGTTACTTGTAGGTGATTTTTAAATCAGGCTTAGGATCTACCCATTTTATAATAAATTATCACCAGAGTCTGAGAGCAAGATGAAGAAAGGGATTCTTCTGGAGTGGAGAGCAGTAAAAATCACCTACAAGTAACTTGCCATGGGAAATAGATTGTAACATGTCATTGTGAGTCCTCTGTAATAATAACATTGTCTCATGCCTTGAGATTCTACTTAGCCATGAACAAACTAGTATACTCAACTATATCAAACTTTAAAAATGATGGTGGTTTATGTGAAGGAAAATGAGAGTTAAAGAGTTTCATTGAGGCCTCAGCACTGTTGCGGAGAGGGTTGCTTGACTAGTGCTCTCCAAGGCTGTGGAGAATAATGATATTTAGGAAAACTAGAGTGTCACTCAGTGCTCTGCCCTCAACTCCTCTCCTTCTAATAGTTAGTTTTGATTTTGTTTTGTTTTGTTTTTAGATGGAGTGCAGTGGCATGATCTTGGCTCACTGCAACCTCTGCCTCCCGGGTTCCAGCAATTTTCTTGCCTCAGCCTCCTGAGTAGCTGGGACTGTAGGCATGAGCCACCACGCCTAGCTAATTTATGTATTTTTAGTAAGAGACAGGGTTTCACCATGTTGGCCAGGATGGTCTCCATCTCTTGACCTCATGATCCACCCACCTTGGCCTCCCAAAGTGCTGGGATTACAGGCTTGAGCCACTATGCCCGCCCTATTTTTGGTTTCTTACAAAAGAGAGTAGGATTCTTATACAAGCAGACACATGTATTCTAGATCTCTTAGCAACTGTATCTTTCATTGGCTGCAGTAGCAGCTAGTAAGGGGCAGGAAGCAGGTTGTGGATGTGGGTAGAGATGAATGCCAGCCTTGTTTGCAGTGGGAGCCAAAGGCAAGTGAACCTGTATTGGGAGGAAGTCAGAATGCACAGTACGTTCTCACTGCGGGACTTTTTTATCCTTGAAATCAGATTTCTTGACTCAGCACAACTCTGCAGCTATTTATGAAGCAAATTCTGAATGAGCCATTGTGGCATTATACATTTGCTAAAGTTGTTTCTAAGCTTTTGATTTTTAAACTTTTTATTAGTAATAAGAAATACCTGATATAAGGAGATTATGAGAGAAGTGGTAATAAATTATAAATAAGGTATCTATCAAAAATAAAAACATGTTTTTTGTTATTTAAGGAAAATAACAAAACCCAGAAAATCAGGCTTTTGGGCGATGACTTGAAGCACGAATCTCTTTCATTCTTTCAGCTTTCAGTGAGCCATAGAGGCCAGAAAATGAACATAGAAGAGACAGACTCTGATGTAGAGTATATTTCAGAAACTAAAATTGTGAAAAAGTCTATGGAGGAGAAAACGAACTCTCAACAGCAGAGACTTCCAGTAGCTCTGCCGGAAAATGTTAAACTCGCTGAGAGATCCCAGGTATTATTATTGTTTCTTGTTCAAAAAAACAATTCACTCATTTTGGAAACAGAATTCGGTCAAGGTTAGCTTCATTTTCACATTTTAAGACACTTTAATTATAAAATATACATTGCAATGTGTGATTCCTGGACAAGGTCCCAATTTATAGTTTTCTTTCTGTATTCTTGGCTTTGGAAGAAAATTCAGATTGCTAATATCACCAGTGTCTGGAGAGCTCAACTGACTAAAGGGCCCCAGAAGAATGCCCAATGGGAAAAGGATTTAAAATTTGTATTTAAGCGAGAAATATTCATATAGGATAAATACTTTCAGTTTTGTTTTCAATGCTTTATAGGAAAATGCTTAACTAAATCATACATATTGTGACCCTATAATCAAGGTTCTGAAAAAATGGGATGTCATGTTAATGTATTGCTAAGTGTTGGGAGTGATGTTAACAAATGCACCACTCTAGAATTTTCCTTTATCCAGATCAGTTTATTTCCTTTAAAAGAATCACAACACATTTATTCTCAGAAAGCTGCCAGTATTTAATTCTTTTTTGCGAATTTTCCCTCAGATTCACTTTAGAACATTATTAATGCCTACAGTTGAATGGGCATTTACCCTGTGCCAGGTTCAGTGCTGAATGGTTATAGGCATCGTCTCGATAACTTTCATTTCATATCTTTTTAAGCCAAAATTTACTTCCTAGTTTATCTACTTTGTTTATTACATTTGACTTCTAATGCCCTTTTACTATTTCCACAAATTAAATTCAACCTTAAAGAGTAGAGATTATCCACCATAGAAAATATTCAAATGAACTGCTGTAGGCTCTGAAAGCCATAAACTAATTTAATTAGCAAGTATCTACTGAGTTCTGCCCAGTGTAAGACACCGCATTGGCCGGGTGTGGTGGCTCACGCCTGTAATCCCAGCACTTTGGGAGGCCACGGCAGGTGGATCACCTGAGGTCAGGAGTTTGAGACCAGCCTGACCAACATGGCGAAACCCCATCTCTATGAAAAATAAAAAAAAAAAATTAACTGGGTGTGGTGGTAGGCACCTGTAATCCCAACTACTTGGGAGGCTGAGACAGGAGAATCATGTGAACCTGGGAAGGGGAGGTTGCAGTGAGCTGAGATTGTGCCATTGCACTCCAGCCTGGGCAACAGAGGGAGACTCTGTCGCAACCACTACAACAACAAAAAACAGATACTGCATTAGTCATAGTGGGAGGCAAGACGTTTCAGGCATGCTTCTAAGAAATTATTTTAAACAGTAGTTACATTATAGAAATGTCTCATGCATTCCTTTATAATATCTTTGGCAAATGGTATACAGACTCTCTGAAGTTCTTTAGTGAAAATCCTTATGAAAATCCTTACCTCCTAAGGCAGCCTTTTCTTAATGCTATTTTTGGCAACTCATCCTCTTAAAGTATTTCAAATCCATTTCCCTATAATTTTGAAATTTTTGCCCCAAATCTTTTCTATATGAACCAAGCTGAATCTGTTTACAACCTACAGAATTTCAGTTTTTTGTTGATTTGAATTAGGCATTATACTTGAATGTTTTATATATTCAGCAGATATTCGATCCTTGCTGTGTTGGAACTCCTACATGTTATCACTTCATAATCATCTCTTCACTCTGAATTCCAGAAAAACTCATTATCTGTGCACTTTCAAGATTTAGGATTTGTCAGCTTATTGTATAGATATGTTGCCTGCTCTAAAATCATACAGTCCATTGGGAAGTTGAGAGTGTATCCAAGTGTTAGAACAAAACATTTTAGACATTGAATACAGGGACTCACTCAGTATAGCATGTGTGTGTGTATGCATACACGTATAAAGTGTAAAGCTATATGAAACAATATACACACACTTCGTGTAGATATATATACACATATATATATAATTTTACTATGTGCCATTCTGTATGCCAGTCATAAGGGATTGTGGGAACAAAACCACATATGGTTTCTACCACCATCAAACTTACAGTCCAGTGATAAAGACATACACCCAATAATTACAGAGACAGATGTCAACTGCTACTATGGCAGTTTTTATGAGACAGTAGCATGAGTGTTTAGGATAAGGGTTTCTGACTCTGGTAGGACAGAAACATCTTCCTAGAAAAGATGGTAACCAGCCTTTTAGGATTAAAATGTAATTAAGTTAGTAAAAGGGGAGGAAACACACTTCTAAGCGATGGAAACAGCATTTGCTAAAGAGGGACCATGGTGAATACGAAGAACTTTTAAAAGACAAGTAATCTGAGGCAGGGAAAAGAGATGGAAAGGGACTGTGGTGTGAAGGAGTAGGCAGGTCCTATAGGCCACCCATAAGGGGTTTTGCATTTATCCTATAAGCAGTGGGAAACCATTGAAGAGTTTTAAGTAGGAAAGTGACATGACCAGATTTTTCTTTAGTAAAGATGGCTGTGGCTGAGTATAAAGAAAGATTAGTAGAGAGCTGAGTTGTTGGGAAAGACAGTCTCAGGGGTATAGCCTTTTGGCTTCCACTTGGCTACATAAGAATGGACCTTGAGCCTGGGACACTTCCTTGGGACATACATGGCCTGTGCTAGGTTTATCCCCTTGTGTGGAGATATGTTTTTCTGTTGCTCTTTTACCTTATTAAATGTGTGTGTCACATGAAATCTTGGTCAACCCCACTGCTATATCCATCTTCCTTGGGGAGGGAGCATGGCGTCTTTCTCCTGTAGCATGAGACGGGTGTGTGTAGCCAATTGCCCAGCATTGGCTGATGGGGAGCCTGCTGGGCATGGGGGCCTGATGAACGATGCTGAAGCGGATCTTGCTTTGTGTCTTCTCTATGTGAGTAAAGCATTGTTCCATCTTGTGCTTGCCTGCATTGTGTTTTCTCTGGCAACTCCAATAACCAAGATACAATGAACAGAAGTTTTGAGACTCATCCTGTGGAACTGAAATAATGCTTAACAAGAATGGATGTGGGCAGAGCAGTTAGGAGACTTGTCTGTGCTCCGATGGAGATCACAGGTGAGCTAGGATGATGGTGATGAGGAGGTAACCCTGCCCTTTTCTGGGGGTAGGCTTTATTAGATATAAAGGATCCTGTAGAGGAAAACAGCAAGAATGACTACACAATTTTGAGCTCTTTCACTAGGTTGAATGGCAATTCCATTCACTGAAACGGGGGATTGTAGAAGGTGACTGGGCTTTTGGAGAAGAGCATGAGCATGAGTTCAGCTTACATCATTTGAGACTGCCAAGAGGATGTGCCAAGTGAAAAGTCACATATTATATGAGTCTGGATTTCAGAGGTGAGGTTAGTAGGAGACAATCTTTTGAGGTATTTGCATACCTAAGGATGAGTGAGGTTGAATGGGTAAGAAGAAAAGAAGGACTCAACAGAAACTTGAGGAATTTTAGCGTTTTGTGGCTATCTACCAGAGTACAGATGTGCACAGATGATTGTGAAGGAATTGCCAGAGCGCTAAGAGAAGAAACTAGGAATTTGTTATTTCCTTAAAACCAAAAGGGGGAAAAGGGTGATTTGAAGAGAAGCTGTCATGAATGCTAAATTCCATTGAGGGGTCAACTCAACTGGCCAATGGCCTAAGAATTGTCTGTTGACTTAAGGATTTAGAGGTAAGAGGAATGATCTCAGGATTTTTTGTTGTTGATGGAGTAGAAAGGGTAAAACCAGATTATAGTTTGGTGCAGTAGTAATTGCTCTTTTTGCCATTAAAAGTAGTGAATTGACTGGTAAGTGGAACGTGAAGAAATGGAAACAGATTGCATATCAGCTCTTAGAAAGATAAGCTAATTTCCCAGGCGTGGTGGTGGGTGTCTGAAATCCCAGCTGCTTGGGAGACTGAGGCTGGAGAATCGTTTGAAACCGCGAGGCGGAGGTTGTAGTGAGCCGAGATCACACCATTACACTCCAGCTTGGGCAACAAGAGTGAAACTCCATCTAAAAAAAAGTTAACCTAAGCAGCATGGAATTAGGATGGCAGATATACTCTGAGTCAATCTTACCACATGCTTATCATATGCAAAGATCAGAAATTGAATTTTCACTATATATCCTACAAAAGTCTGCAGTAAGTAGAGGCAGAATGAAAGAGTGAAGGTAGTTTAATGTATACCATTGATTGCCACTAATCATTGTATATTTTTTTTGTTAATTCCTTGTTATAGGCCACTTCTTGGAAAATGAAAAGGAAGCAGAGTCTGAACCTTGTAGAGGAATGTGAGGTATTGACTGAAGATGAGAACAGCAAGAGTGATCCAGATATAATCCTGGTGAGATAAACTACATACTAAATGACACCTTGAGATTTTCATATTCACAGAGATTAGAGGGACCTGTTAGTGCCTCAAAATAATGGAAACGTTTAGTTGAATAACGTAGATTTTAGATGTAGAACTAAGCCTCAGAAAAGTTTAAGTTACTTGTTCAAGGCTACATAAATTAGTAGAGTTACATCTGGAACTTACACACGTCCACCCCAGTCTATGGCCCCTTTCTATTTTAGTTCTCAGATTAAGAAAGCCTTAATATATATGTAAATATACAAAAGTATACAAAATTTACATATATGACTTGAAGGTCATTGTGAAAACTTATTCCCAAATCCAAAGAATATGAACGTTTTTATGATTTGTAAATTGGACTCTCACCAGAAGGTGTAATTCTGAATGGACTTAAATTAGGCAGAGAAAAGTCGATTCAAGAATTACAGGAATGCTCCCCATTTTCTCCTTTAAATAATGTGTTCCTATTTCTAACTTGATAGTTGATACCAAAGAGTACACATCTGGGTTCCTGTAGAGCCGAGTTGCTTTGCCTTCCCTGAACCAAGCATAAAAAGCCCTTGGTGTTTAGGAAGAACTGATTCATCTATGAAGCCTTGGTGTTCATTATATTCCATAGTGTTCTTTGTGTTGTAGTAAAAAACACACTAAAAATAATTTATACATTAGAATTTAATGTCAGGGAAAAAAAACCTATTCAATATTTTCTTTTATCTGAATATAAATGTTATTACTTAATATAGTTTTCTTTTTACCTTCATTGCCAAGAAGCTTATAGCTAAACTTTAACTGACATAAGAGTAACTACAGTAGGCTAGATGGTTCTATTTTTGACATGGTAAGTGAGAGTGTTTAGAAAAGGACCTGGCCTCATTGTACATGTCTTTAGGGTAAGGTACTTCAAAATGCTATAAAGAATTGTGGATTAGGTTTAAATTGCACTGTGCCAATGAGAAAGATATACTTTCTTCTGACTTTAGCTTAACTTACAATAATGCCCTTCACTAGAAAATTATTGTCACAAGGTACATGATGTAACTATAATGAAAGTTTTATTTAAACATTTTTTCATTTTGGAAAATTTTGAACATAGGGCAGCCAACTCCTGTGTGCCCATTCCCCAGCTCCAGTGGTTATCACCTCATGGCCAGCCTTGTTTCCCCCATCTCCCCTCCCTCCCCTCCATTCCCCAGCTCCAGTGGTTATCACCTCATGGCCAGCCTTGTTTCCCCCATCTCCCCTCCCTCCCCTCCATTCCCCAGCTCCAGTGGTTATCACCTCATGGCCAGCCTTGTTTCCTCCATCTCCCCTCCCTCCCCTCCATTCCCCAGCTCCAGTGGTTATCACCTCATGGCCAGCCTTGTTTCCTCCATCTCCCCTCCCTCCCCTCCATTCCCCAGCTCCAGTGGGTATCACCTCATGGCCAGCCTTGTTTCCCCCATCTCCCCTCCCTCCCCTCCATTCCCCAGCTCCAGTGGTTATCACCTCATGGCCAGCCTTGTTTCTCCCATCTCCCCTCCCTCCCCTCCATTCCCCAGCTCCAGTGGTTATCACCTCATGGCCAGCCTTGTTTCCCCCATCTCCCCTCCCTCCCCTCCATTCCCCAGCTCCAGTGGTTATCACCTCATGGCCAGCCTTGTTTCCCCCATCTCCCCTCCCTCCCCTCCATTCCCCAGCTCCAGTGGTTATCACCTCATGGCCAGCCTTGTTTCCCCCATCTCCCCTCCCTCCCCTCCATTCCCCAGCTCCAGTGGTTATCACCTCATGGCCAGCCTTGTTTCACCCATCTCCCCTCCCTCCCCTCCTTACTCCCAGATGTCACATCATTTCATCCACAAATTATAATTATTTTAAGAAGCAATTTGAAGGGGTGTTGAAAAGGTATAGAAGTGATTTGTGAATGGGAATAGAAACAGCCTCATTATTAGCAATAAAGAACAACTAAATGAAAAAAGTAAACACCGAAGTATTTTCAAAAGGAAAAGGGGTAAAAATTTAATCAGAGGCTCGAAAGAAAGATACAACTGCAACTGGCATTGTAGATAATGTCCCCTCTTTTGACCTCTTCAAAGCGAAATGTAATATAGTTGTACCTGTGAATATTACTATTCACCACTTGCTTTGCAGAATTTTCAAAGTCTCTGTGAGTTTTCATGCAGCTCTTACTTTGTCACCTCTCTCAGCTTTGCACAGAGCTTTTGGCAAGGGCCTTTTCATGAGTTAGATATGACATTTATATTCAAAATATTGTCTTTTTAGGTAACAATTCTCAAGTTTTTATATTACTTGTGTGTAGGTATGTGGTATGATTTATTTGTGTCTCTGTGATCCTAGCAAGATGTCTGTTTCCATACTCGTGGTGTCTAATTAGCTTGGATAAAATGTATTATCCAGAGATGCACATTAATTTCTGTTTGGCTGTAGTTGCAATAATTCACGTAGGAAATAATCGCTCCTCAATGCTGTCTGTCTATATTTTCTTCAACCTAGAAATTAAAAAAAGATCATCCCATTCCTCATGCTTCTATCTAGTTATCTTCTAATTATAGCATGTGTCTGTGTGCATGTGTGAGTGTATGTGCCCCTGTGTCTATTAAATTTCAAGAAGGAAGGCACTCAGTGCTGATGGTGGTACAGGAAGTTGTCAGTTAAGGGAGAATGATTAGTTACCACAAAGGACTCCCTCCCCTGACCCACGAAGGTGGTATTGATTATTTTGGTAAATTTTCTGAATGTGGGACCCAGGGTCTTATTTTTAGGTATAAGAGACTAAGAAATATGATATGTTCAGCACACCAAAGAAACTTCATCTCACAGGAATGACTTCACATCCAATTTATCCAAATTCATGAAACTATTCTATTATAGCATGATGTCAGTTTAGTCATTTAAAAGATAAATACAGCCTCAGTTCAACTGGAAGGCACATATTGACCTAAGCTATGCATTCTGTCCCTTTATGCCAATCTGCATGGGCTGGCCAATTATAATCTGACAGTTGCTAGTGAGCTGGGTGCCGGAATATGTAAAAGGCGGCCAGCTAAGGCAGCCTGCTGTGTCCACCTCCCAAAGAGGCGTGACAGAGGCGATGGTACCGATGCAGCCGTAACACTAAAGGCTGACTCAGGGAACCTTTGCCCGTGCCTGGCTGTGCTCCTTAACTGTATTTTTTTCATGCTTTCTGGAGAAGAACTCCATTCTGATTAGCAGATTTATTTTGCTGTGTTAATATCTGTCAGCCTGCCTTTTGAAAGGATTTTTTTTTCATATTAAGGCACTTTAGTTTTCTCTTTTCCATGTTTCAGGCAACATCTCACTCTGGTTCTTGTACTAATAGTTATGCGACTTCAAGTGAAATGAAAAAAAATATTGGTTACTTTCCAGGTTCATATTTAACCCAAAGGTCGCTGATTATTTCAGCCGTATGATCATTCATTCTCCAAAATTACCTCACTGTATGGCCTACTGTTATGTTTTATTTGTTTTCCTAACTTCTTCCCTCCCTATCCCCACTGAGCCCCTCAATTCTTGATTGATTGCTTTTGCTCTAAGGCCTGTGGTCTATTGAAGAAATTTTTTTAATTTTACCTTTTAAATTTTTTCAAGATAAAGTCTCCCTATTTCCCCCAGGCTGGAGTGCAGTGGCACAGTCTCAGCTCATGGCAAGCAATTATCTTGCCTCAGCCTCCCAAATAGCAGGAATTACATGCGCCATCACAGCTAGCTAATTTTTGTGCTTTTAATAGAGATGGGGTTTTGCCATGTTGGCCAGACTGGCCCGAACTCCTGGCCTCAAGTGATCCACCCACCTTGACCTCCCAAAGTGGTGGGATTACAGGCACGAGCCACTGTGCCCAGCCTTACTGAAGCAATTTTTTAAAACCACATTCTTCTTGTTTCCTCTTTCCCAGTGGAATAATCTTTATTTTCTGATCATTTTTAATGTCTGGCACTTTGTTCTGCACCATGCCTCCCATTTGACATGCTCCAAGTCATTCATGTGGTGTGGGGCTCCATTTGTCCCATCTCCAGTTGCTTCAGCTCATATACTTTGTAGATATTGCTTCCACAGCATGTTTTCTTTTTGATATTAGTTTATGGTTGGTCTTGTAGCCAGTGCAGGCCATTCATTTTCAAAGTCTATGCAGTGAGCGTGTTCTTGGCAAGACCTTACACATCATTTGGAGCTGTAGAAGTTTCCAGCTGGGATTTGGTTAAAGCTTCAGGCATTTTCTGGAGATTAAAAAACTGTCATAAAAATAATGAAGAGTTTTTTTAAAAAAATCTTAATCCTTTTCAAAATGCTCTAGATAGCCTCTCAGTTGGACCTTTGGAGACATTTGCTATAGGATTCTGCACTTCAGCAAACTTTTTATTTTTCATAATCTTGTTAGCACAGCTACAGCTCCCTCCACCATTTTAGGCTAACTAGGGGGTCCATATATTGTTTTTTATCTCTGACACTATAAAGCTGAATTATCCAGAAATTTTAGCGCGTGTGCGCACATGCGCACAGCTGTCATATTCCAGTAGTCAGTCTTTTCACTTTCTGTGTGGCCATGATGAAATTCAGGTACTGTTCTTCCCATGTTTCATATCTCTTCTCAGCTCTTCATAACCCGAGAGGCAAGTACTCTTTCGCCCCTATTTTACAGACAGGGAAAATTAAACTTGCTAAAGATCACACTGCCAGGAAGTGGGCACCTTGAGCCTAGCTCTTTGACTTGGCTCCTCCTTGTGTGATCACTCCTCATTATGACATCTCCTTTTACCTCCCACCTCCATAACTGTCCCCTACATTAATTCAATCAGCCCATTCCACTTGGGTCAGTTGAAGCACATGAATACACTTTACTCAGGCATGAGAGTTTCAAGGTCCACCTCTATACTGCATTGGCTAACATTTAGCATTTTGGCTTGTGTTTCCAAAGTTTTTTAGATGGGCACCTCCAGTCAAAAGGACAGAAGACCCAGATTTTGTCCTTCTAGTCAACCTAGAGTCCAGTCACAGTTATGAAGCTCATCTTCTTGGGGTCTCCACTAATTCCTGGCTTCTAAAAAAGAAAGCATTTTTCTTGTCCAAGATTATCACTCTAGTAATACGGTTGTGGTCACCAACCCCTTCTATGAGCTGTTGTTGCTTTACCTTTGGCCTCCAGAAAATCTTACTATTTTCTGTCTCACATGCTCAGAACACATGTCCTGCTGTCTCTTTAAATGAATAGTGGGTATTCTGAACTGTTTTCTGTCTCAGGCATTTCCAAACCCATGTGTAAAGTTCAAATTTGTCCCAGTTAATCCCAGATGGGAAGGAAGTCGAAATCGTTGTTGTTGTTGTTGTTGAAATCACACCTTCTATAGGTATTCCAGCCTTTATCAGGAGAATCATTGTCTGAGTAGATATTTCTATAGTTCTGCTGTTATTGGAATAGTGCCCTGTGGTACGGCTGTAATTAACGGGTTGTCTAGATTTAGTTACAAACTCCTGTGCACTGCTATGTGATAAACTGGCAGTTCAATTTTACTCCAGGCAAACTCCATACCACCCTGGATCTGGGAATGAATCTGGTGTTTTCCATGCCCCACAAAAGTTATGCAGTCTGATCAGCTGTTTCTACACAATGCTTCATAAAAACTTTAAAAGTAAAAATGAAACAATGGGATTAGAGTATCTCACATCCTATCAAAGTTACATCACTGGATGAGAGGTAAGAAGTAACCACACAGATTAAACATCCTAGGGGATCTATTCTGAAAGGTGACTGGGAAGATTAGGTTCCCAGACCACAATAGATGGTCAGGAAAGCAAATGATCAATTTGAAGAGAGATGCAAAACTGGGGAACAGCAGGGAAATAAAATTACCAATGCCAGCAGTTAGAGAAGTTGAATAGCAGTAATGTGCCGAGGCTCAGTACAGAGCGATGAAAGTACTAACTTCATCAAAACATATGTACATGCTTTTCTCTTTTCATCCTGGAGGAACACACACTCCAAACTGACATTGCAGAAATTTTCTAATTCTAACATGAAGCAACATATACCTTCCTCATAAATACCAGTGTTTGTTGTTTATTCATATGTTGTAATAATAATCTTTTAGGTACTACTCTGAATGTCAGAGGAAAACCCAGATTTGCGAAGACATGGAATAATATGTATGGTGTGGTTAATAGTAAGGTTAGAATAGACCTATTTAATAACCAGGAACCATGCATTTTTTTTTATTTGACCGACTAGCCCTTTTGTCCTCTGTGGTTATTTAAGCCTTCTTTTGGCTTACAGCTGTCCTCAAGAGTAGACTGACAGAGGGATCTGTTTCATTTTCTCAATCTATAGATATTTTTAAACATTTGATGGCCAGATCACCACTGACAAAAGTATTTCAAGAGTTTGACAATGAAACCTCATCCACTATGAAACATGTATCCTCTGGTATCTAGAACAGAACACTTTCTGGGGCTCAAGAAAGACATATAGCAGTAAGTGGATGGAACCATCTTCCTGTCTCAGAAATAAGCTAAGTCATTTACCAGTTATACCTGGTCAGCTCTTTGGGGAAGCTTTCAAAAGAGGCAGATTCCAGCTTAGAGAAAGTATCAATGCACTCTGAATCCCTAACATCATTAACAGGGCCTTCTGAGTGTTATAAAACCTGAAGAACATCCAGAAGAGTGATGAGTTGCTACAGTGTCTAGGTTTATGTTTTATGGTGGCCAAAACAAATGAAAAACAGCTATAAGTACTGTTTTTGGTATAAGTACTACACGATAATGAATCATGACAATGAGACTGAAAAGGTGACAAAGTAACCCGAAAACAGATATAAAAGAAAAACAAAAACCTTGCAAAACTAGTCCCTAAATCAACTGCAGTCACCCTAGATATACATCATTTTTCTGACTCCCAACAGAATGGCTTTTTTTAAAAATAGAAAACTGCACTGGTAGTCCAATAACATAATTTCAGATTATTGAAGTTGCCTTAATTTCAAAAGCAGGTGATTTCTTACCAGCTTTGCTCCTGGTTGATGATGCTACCGTTGCCTCTTTATGAATCTGTAAAATGCTGTGATGATTCCTAATAATACTGGACACATGGGAGGCCGTCTTACAAGATGCAAACCAGAGCTGCCCTAAGGGGAATAGTCCTCCACAGGATTGTTCATCAACTCTCCAGCAAATGTACAGAGAGACACAAAATCAATGTGTGATATGTCCCTGACCTAAAGGAAAACCCTGTGGATGACTTACAAGGAATCTGAATATTCAAGTGCTAGAGTGTGAATTACCAGCACCCTGAGCTAATTAATGGAAACAAATTTATTGAATAACACTATGTTCAAGATTTTGAGGGACACCAAAAAAGTCAAGTATCTGATTTCTGTGCTGAAGGAACAAAAAAATTGGAAGACAATTTTACAACACCATTGGGTAGTATATTATGTTATGGAAAGGATACAGGCTCTACACGGTGGAGGCTTTACACTGAATGGCTGACCCAGGCTCCAATTCAGACATCCATGAGGTTTTTCAGTTGTGTCAAATGTTGATATTCTGTTTTCTTGTATATAAAATGAGAGCAATAATGCTATCCATTTTCAAGGTTATGAGAATTATATTCATGATAGAATGAAAATAATTATTTGCATTATAAAAAGCTTTTAAAGCCACCTTCTGTAATTCTAAAGAAGAAAAAGTCAGCCTTTATTGGGTGAGCTAGATGAATGAAAATTGAGAAAGTAAAATTTCTTTATGGAAAAAATAGAGAGCTAAATAGTGAACTTCTGTGGAAGATAGAAGGGGAGAGGTACTGCCAGAAGTGAAAAAACCTGGAGCCGCAGAACTGGAGAAGCTGCAGGTGAGCAGAGAGAGATGAGGCAGTTAGCAGATGAAGAAGTTAAATATAGATATTTAATTATAGTTTTAAGTTGATTTTTTTTGCTAATGTAATAATGTCCTCCATTTTCCAACATAATCTTTAGTAAAATCTGTAAATTTAGCAAAGCTGTATAGAGTTGGATTTGTTTTTGTGAGATGGAGCCAAATTTTGAATTTTGCTTAGAAGGATCAAGGTAAGAATCTAAGTCTGCTGTAGGGTCCCAGTCTTATCTGGGTCATATAGATAAGTTTCTTGACTATTGGTAACAGTAGTAATAGTCAACTGTATACAACTTACTGTTAATAGTTATTCCGAGGAAGAAAGAATACATGCTGGACGAATAACAAAAAAGATGTTTTGGAAAGAGTAGGATGTATACTTGTCTTTATGAGTTATGGATAAAACTTTTAAGAAAGGAAGAGCAGACAGAAGCCATTCCAGGTAGAACATTTACATGGCAGAGATGTGGAAGCAAGGGTGCATATGGTAATTTTAGGGAATTCTGAAAAGAATATTTTGATTATAATAAGGGATATAGGTTAAGAAATACTAAAATTGTGTCTGGATAACTTAGAATCACACTGAGAAGAGCTTTGAAAGACAGATAAAGATTTTGTGCTTGAGATACTAAGCATGCAGGACCTATGGGATGGTTTTAAGAAGGAACATCTAATCATGGGTATTTTGTTTAAAAAATTAATCAGATTGGGATAATGGCTTGGATTGTAAAGAGAAAGACCAACAAAAAAAAGTGGGATGATGCTGCCTGAAAATTGTAGTATAGGATGACAAGAAAAACTTAAGAAATTGTAGAAGAAAGGTAGTGCAGCTTGGTTAGAAATATGGAGAACTAAATAATGAAAGCAGTTCTGCAATGGCAATCTGGAACAAAAGCCAGTACTATGAATAGAATGAAGTTCATTGACAGGGAATCTGACCAAGTAGTCAAAGATGGGACTGAGGATTTGAAGTTTCAGCAAGACATTCACGTGCAAGTGTCATGATATCAGTTGGAAATAACTGCAGCAAAGTTGAAAAGTTAGGGTTGATGTTCCGAGGAAGCCATTGTTTGCATAAAGTGTGATATCTTAACTCCAGAGATTTGAATAGGTTCCATGAGAAGCTGAGAACAAACAGAAAAAGCATAAACTGCCCAGAGAGAGTTGAAACAGAGAAGGCTGTAAAGATCAAGAGAAGAAAGAATTCCAAGAGACATCTTCATGCTTCCTTAACTCTCACCACTACTCAGGCCCAAACCTGGGAATCATCCTGAATTTCTCTCCTTCTTTCTCATCGTCATCAGCCAATCTTGCTGACCAACCTTTAAACATAGAATGTATTCTACCACCTCCATAGCTGCCACTCTGGCCAACATACTGACATCTCTTACCTGCACTACAGCAGTACTCCTATGAATCATCTCGCTGTCTCTCTTGGCTACCACAGTCTAAAAATCTGAGTATGCCATCCATAATATGTCATATATGTCATTCGCCTACTCAGAACCCTTCCATGGCTGCTGCTCATACTTAGAACAAAACTCAGTGCTCTTGCTGTGGCCCCCAAAGCCCTAGATGTCCTGACCTGGTAACTTTTGAGGCTACAGACCCCACTGCTCATTCCTTCTCTTAGTCCACTGTGGCCACTCTGACCATAGTTGGCCTCCAGTACCCTAAGGAATATTAAATAAAAGGGTAAATAAGTAATATAATATTAGGTCATATAAATTCTGTGAAGAAAAATAATACAGGTAAGAGAGAAAGAGAGAAACATAAGCCTAAGCATTTTCCTTGATCATTCATATATACCTGTACTCCACTACCCACACCACCCCATCACCACTGTCAGCAACACACACGTATTTTCATGATTTGATTTTCTTAACTTTCTTTTATTCTCTGAATATCTTGAACATCAGTTACTGTCCTAGACAATGAGGGTCCAGCAGGGGAAAAAACATAATCCTCCCTGCCTTTGTGGAGCTTCCATTCTAGTTGGGGGATCATTCAATAGACAAGATGAATGAGTAAATATGGTGCACGGTAGATAATAAAAAGTATCAGGGAGAAAAAGAAAGCAAAGAAAGGGAATAGGAAGTGTCTGTGTTGCAGGTGGTGAACAGGAGTTGCAATTTTAGGTAGCGTGACCACAGATGGCCCCACTAATGGGCTGCTTAGGCAAGACTGGGGAAGAGCTGCGGGACAAACAAGTCTATAGTAAACAATGAGCCAGAGACTCGAGAGGAGTGTGCCTGGCATATTTGTCAAAGAGCTGCTGGAGGCAAGAGGAGGATGTGAGATGAGAACAGAGCAGTGAGGGGGTCAGATTATGCAGGGTCTTACGTCTCTCTCCCCCGCCTGTGTTATTTTTCTTCTCAGAACTTCCATTACCTGACGATATGTTACATGTTTATCTTTTTATTTATGGAATATAGAAAATTCATTCCGCAAAGGCAGGTATATAAGTCCATTTTCATACTGCTATGAAGAAATACCTGAGAATGGATAATTTATAAAGAAAAAGAGGTCCACATGGCTGGGGAGGCCTTACAATCATGGTGGAAGGCAAAAGAAGAGCAAAGGCATGTCTTACATGGCAGCAGGCAAGAGGATGTGTGTGGGGGAACTCCCTTTATAAAACCATCTGATCTTCTGAGACTGAATTACTGTCACAAGAACAGCATGGGAAAAACACACCCCCATGATTCAATTACCTCCTACTGGGTCCCTCCCACGACAAATGAGATTATGGGAGCTACAATTCAAGTTGAGATTTGGGTGGGGACATAATCAAATCATATCAGGAGGCCTTTGAACTTTTCACTGTAATGGTACCTGGTCCGTGCCAGGAACTCAGTGTTACTGAATAAATTATTGAGTGAAGGGGAGGGCCTGAAACATAATGTTAACCATGACAAGTGCAAACAGAAAGGGTCTTTGAAGTTGCCAGAAAGGTATTTACTGGTCTCATAGCCTTTAAGGATTCTTCATAATAATAAGTGCTTGAAGTAGGCTTGGAGGGGTAAAGGAGTAGAAGTAATCAGATGAAGTGATATCATCCAGTTTTTAAACTTCCTTAACTACAATTAAATTAAATAGGTGTTGCACAGCTGCCTGTGGTGTGTTCTTTTTTTCCTCTGACTTATTTATGATTTATTTATCTTCTTAAGTAGATACTTTACAAAATTGAGCGTGTGGTATTACATTGATCCCTTGCATCCCTTGAAGAACTGACAAATCCCACCCTGCTCATTGTTATCGTAATTTTAATTAAGATGTCTTAAACTCCATGTTAAGACTTAACTATAATCTCATTTACTTTGTGTGAGTTGTTGTCTAGTGATATAGGTAAAAATCTCAGGCAAGAGATTTCCTCCAACTTCAGAGTATGAGACACAGTTAAGCTTAAGTGACTGAAGAACATTTCTATAATGAAACCAATTAATGTAAATGAAAGACCTTTGTAAGTACAATCAAATATACAAGTCCTGTAATTGAAAAAACAGCTGTGTGTTTTGTTTTCTCATTTTGAAAAAAATAAGACCCTCAACTATATTGTAATAGAAGGCAGCATCCTATAAAATAAGATTTATGCAATGTTATTTCAAAGAAAATACTGTAGGCTTTAAATCATTTATCCAAAAATCTTTTAAACATTTCTATGCTTTCAATATAAAGAATAAAGATAATAAAGCAAAGGAAGAATAAATTTTTCATGTCATAGAGATGGCAGAGCTTTGTACAAGTAACATTTTTGGAGTAAGGGGGCATATCTGATCCTGGTAAAAACAGCCTTAACAAGACAGAGCTCAAAGCAGAGAACCAAACAATATAATGCAAACATAATTAATTTTGTGAGGCTGCATTAATAACACCAACAACAATATAATGCAAACATAATTAATTTTGTGAGACTGCATTAATAACACCAACAACAAAATTTCTCTTCTGGGAGTACTGTCATTTTCTTTAATCTTGGATACTTTCATCTTGTCTGATTTCATCATAGAAGAAAGTTCCCAAAGAAAATTAACACATTTTGATATAATCATCATGGATTATAACGAAGTGCTTATAACGAAAGGCATTAAATAGTTCTCCTAAGCTTATCCTGTGGTTCCCATTAGCTGCTGTTGAAAATAGTCTATGCTGTTTATAAACTGGTTGGAAAAATCTTTAGTATGAAGTTGGACACACCTAGTATCATGCAGATTTTCCTTACATATCAGTGCATCAGAAGAAAACTTTAAATTTTATGTTCATCAGAAGTAAATAAAACATGCATTTTAAAGTCACTTTCAAGATTTTGCAAAATGAATTTTTAAGAAATATGCATTTTGATTACTTCCTGGGGCAGGCACTTATTTACAGTTTAAGGACAAAAACTTTTTTGAAATAGACAAAAGTAGCTTAGAAGTAGTCTTATTTATTTCTCCCTTATCCATACGGCTTTTCTTGCTCTTGATTTAGGAGAAATGGAAAATGGCAATGATAGACAGCTACATAGTTATTTTGTTACTAGGCTCTCCCTGTGTGCCCATTTAACCTACTTCCTGAGAGAGCACAGTTTCTGGAATGCTGTGTAAAAATACTCCTTTGTTTCCTGGGAGGGGAAGAAAAGAGGGTTGACATCCTCTTTAGACCACATTTGTTTAGCAGGTTAGAAGGGGCATGAAAGATGAAAGATGAGCAAACTTCAAGAAAACCGTCAGCTTCCTATCTTCCATGAGGTAACAGAGTTGGTTGGGGACATGGTTGCGTGTGTATCAGTTTGTGTTCAGGGGTCTTCAGAGCAAGGAGTAGACAGGAGCTTTTGCCTTCTGCTTGCCTTCTTCATTTCCTTCCTTCCTTTCTTTCATAACTGCCTGTTCCTACACCTTCTCACAGATTTACAAAATGCACAGAGGGAGCATTCTGGGTGTCTTTCCCTGAAGGCATAAACAGACACTTTCACTCTCTCTTTCTCTCTCATCTAAAGTATATTCGCAAAGTGTAAGTCTCTTTTGTGTAAGTCTTGTAAAGTGGAACCTAGCAGGATTCCCAAAGTGATGACAGACCCGGCTTATGAATGGTGCGCTCCACCCTTCAAATGTCCCCCATCCGTTCCCACCTTTTCAGCCCACACACAAACACATATATATCCTTTCTCTTTCCAGGTGTAATTAGCCCTCCTGGCTCCAGCAATCAACACACTAAGGCTCTGCAGCCCCTTTCAGGCAATTTGCCTGGGATTCTGTTAGAAGATGAGATGTCCCATCCCCCAGTATTCCAGGTCAATTCCCCATCCTCTTCCCCATATTCTTATTTATTATGTTTTGGGACTACAAGCCCCAGCCCCAAACTCTCCAAAGTTTTCATGGCATGGATGCTGAACTCCTACTTTGTCTGCTTTGCAGCAACCAGAGGTACCCTAAGCTTCCTCAAAACAATAGAGGTGGCCGGGCACAGTGGCTCACGCCTGTAATCCCAGCACTTTGGGAAGCAGAGGTAGGCGGATCATGAGTTCAAGAGATCAAGACTATCTTGGCCAACATGGTGAAACCCCGTTTCTACTAAAAAAAAAAAAATACAAAAATTAGCTAGGCATGGCAATGCACACCTGTAGTCCCAGTTCCTACTCAGGAGGCTGAGACAGGAGAATCGCTTGAACCAGGGAGCTGGAGGTTGCAGTGAGCCGAGATCATGCAACTGCACTCCAGTCTGGTGACAGAATGAGACAAACAAAAAACGATAAAGGCTCAGTGGTTGTTGCTGGTGAATTAAATACTTGACCGACTTGTATCGTTACATTTGTGTGTGATATCGATTTGTAAAATATCTGTACAAATATTAGTAGAAAGACAAAAATCACTAAGGAAATCAAATGAGTAAACATGACTATGATAATGTAATCATCCTTGAAATGTATGCTATTTTATTGTTGCACGTGTACCATTTGTTCCCTTTATAACAGGTGCATAACTTCACTGCTGCTAACATTATGATCTGTCTTCTGATGGGGGCACTGCCTTTCATGGTCTTTTATCAAGTTTATAATATGTCCTATCTTTTTGTACAGTTTTAAATAAAGAGCTTGTTTTTCAGGTTTCAGATAAAAGCAACACCGACGCTTCATTAAAACAAGAAGAAAAGGAAATTCCTCCTATAAACCAAGGTAAAACAAATCAGCTCGCATATCTATATCTGTATCTGTCTATATTAGCTGTAATGTTTGAGACATTTTCAATATGGCTCGACAGCCTGATATATAGATCAGAAGTATGGATTTCAAAAAATTAGGTTTGTTTTTCTAGAAGTGAGAGGAGTAGAAAGAGGGTGAGCTGCCAACCTTGTACGTTTTGATGGGCAGAGAGACACTTTGTGGCTGAGGATAGTGTCCGCAACACTGCCACACTGCCTGAAATTTCCATAGACTTATACCAGTCTCTGTTTTGAATTTTCTTTGTAATTTTGATTAGGATTAATATCAGGTCAATTTTCAAACTCTTTGAAAATTATGATGATGACAGTCCCTGTTTTTTTATCTTTTAGTAACTTTCTGCTTTTCGTGATTCTTCTGAGGTTCCTAAAAGTAGTTCAACAAACACGTTTATTAGTTTCTTCATGCCCAGGGAATGTAATGTGTCTCAGATAAAAAACTTGAACTTATTTAAGGCACAAGTTGCCATCTTATAATATTCAATCCAGTAATAATTTCCTGGGTGGAGAAGCTGAAAACAAACTAGATTCACAATATTTATTTTCTTAGTTGTTCATTCATTGTTATTACTGTACTTCTTGTATTATGCATTCTAATATTATTATTATCACATTCTCTTTATTTTAATATTATCCCATTGGACCCAAGAAGCACATCCATTGTTTTCATTGCCTTTGTTTTATTTTGAAATAAGTTTTAAAGATCTTAGTCTTCTTAGTAAGTCTGAGCTCGTTTGGTTTCATCATTCCCAATCCTTTTATGATCCATGCCGTGGTTTTATATTCTCTTTTGGTGGCATGTTCTTCCTTCTTTCTTTGTTGCTTAGGTAACCTAATCTGCTATTCATTCACAACTTTATGTTTGAACCCATTAGTGAGGTCCCTAAGAAATCACGCTTTTTCTTTTTCATCTTAATTACAATAATTTGCAATTCCACCATCAGGATTTCTTTGTAAGGATGTCTTAATTTTAAAGCCAGTCTTTTATAGACAGTTCAAACTACTGCTATGCCTTCAAATATGGTTCTGTTGGATTTCCAAATTGTACTAGAAAAAATTGCTAATACAAATTTATCCTAAAATTATATATAATTTTAAATACTCATCCTGGGTTTGGCAGGAAAAAATTCTGAAATGTTTTCAAATGACTATTATTTTGAATTAGTTAGCTGTTGGGTTAAAAATTTTCACTCTGCATTGCAAGTCTCTGAGCAAAACCAATGCTGCCTACAGCATGGTTGGAAAACATCTGTTCATCCATTCTTTTTCCTTAAAAGAGTCAGGCAGATCCTCAGCCATTTACCCACCATCCAGAACTTTGCTTGTTGATGTCCTCTTCTACTTAGCCTTCGATAACCCTAAGCTTGTTGTTAAATGTTTACTTAGTGCATCAAGATGTCAGGACAGTTATAATAAAGACTTCTACATTCACTCATTGCTTAGACTATCCTCAACACACTCCTAAAACAATCCAGATAGGGATCTAAGATGGCCAAATAGGAACAGCTCTGAAGTGCAGTTCTGAGCGAGAACAACGCAGAGGATGAGTGATCACCGCATTTCCAAATGAGTTGTTATTGCCCACAGACCAGGAGATTCCCAGGCTGAAAAGCACCATGAGTTTCCAGCACAGCTGTTTCAGCCTGCGCAGCAGTC
Source organism: Saguinus oedipus (assembly GCA_031835075.1). Lineage (NCBI taxonomy): Eukaryota > Metazoa > Chordata > Mammalia > Primates > Cebidae > Saguinus > Saguinus oedipus. The sequence goes on along the minus strand of CM063184.1, from coordinate 93,035,972 downwards.
TCCACACAAAAACACACAAATCTGGGCGGCCATTTCAACTGGCTTTTAGAATGCCTGGGAGACAGAGCCGCCCATTCAACTGAAAAAAAGGGGGCTGAAACAGGGAGCCAGGTGATCTGGCTCAGTGGGTCCCACCCCCACAAAGACCCACAATCTGAAACTCTCTGGATTGAGAGTTTTACAGCAAGTGCAGCTGGACTTGGGATGATCCAGCTCTGTGGAGGGAAGGTCGTCCACCATTACCAAGGCAGTCCACCATTGGCAAGGCAGTCCACCATTACAGAGGCTGTCCATCATTATTGAGGCAGACTGCCATTACTGAGCTAGTTCTAACTATACCTCTGTAAACAAACCTGCAAGGAAGTTCGCACGACAGCTGGGCAGAGCCCACAGCAGCTCAGCAATGCCTCTGCTGGCAGACTGTGACTAGGCTACCTCCTAGCTGGGCAGGTCATCTCTAAAAAAAGGCAGCGGCATGTCAGGAACTTATAAATAAAGCCCCAGCTTCCCAGGACAGAGCACCTGGGGAAAAAGGCCATTATGAGTTCCACTGCAGCAGACTTAAACGTACCTGCCCAGAAGCTCTGAACAGAGCAATGGAGCTCACAATTCAGCACAGCTCACAATTCAGCACTTGAGCTCCTACAAGGGTCAGACTGTCTCCTCAAGCAGCTCACTGACCCCTATATATCCAAAGAGACACCACATAAAGTAGAGCTGGGCCTGACATCTGGCAGGTGTCCTTCTGTGACTAAGATAACAGAAGAAGAAACTGGCAGCAACCCTTACTGTTCTGCAGCTGCTGCAGGTGACACCCAGGCAACCAGGGTCTGGAGTGGACCTCCAGACGTCCTGTAGCAGAGGGACCTGACAGTTAGAAGGAAAACAAAAAAAAACAGAAAGAAATAACTTCATCATCAACAAAAAGGATGTCCACTCAGAGACCCTATCTGAAAGTCACCAACTACAAAGACCACAACTATAAATCCACAGAGATGGGAAGAAACCAATGCAAAAAGGACAAAAACACCCAAAATCAGAATGCCTCTCCTCCTCCAAGGGATCACAACTCCTCACCAGCAAGGGAACAAGGCTGGATGGAGAATGAGTCTGATGAATTGACAGAAACAGGCTTCAGAAGGTGGGTAATAACAAATTTCTTTGAGCTAAAAGATCATGTTCTAAATCAATGCAAAGAAACTTAGAACCTTAAAAAAAGGTTTGATGAAATGCTAATGAGAATAAACAGTTTATAGAAGAATATAAATAACTTGATGGAGCTGAAAAACACAACGCGAGATCTTCGCAAGCATACACAAGTTTCAATAGCTGAATCAACCGAGCAGAAGAAAGGCTATGAGAAATTGAAGTCGAACTCAATGAAATAAGATGAGAAGGCAAGATTAGAGAAAAAAGAGTGAAAAGAAATAAACAAGGCCTCCAAGAAATATGGAATTATTTGAAAAGACCTAATCTTTGTTTGATAGGTGTACCTGAATGTGATGGAGAGAATGAATCTAGCTGGAAAACACTCTTCAGGATATTATCCAGGAGAACTTCCTCAATTTAGCAAGGCAAGCCAACATTTAAGTCCAGGAAATACAGAGAACACCACAAAGATATTCCTCAAAAAGAGCAACCCCAAAGCACATAATCATGAGATTCTCCAGGGTTGAAATGCAGGAAAAAATGCTAAGGGTAGCCAGAGAGAAAGGTCCGGTTACCCACAAAGGGAAGCCCATGAGACTCATAGCAGATCTCTTGGCAGAAACCCTACAAGCCAGAAGAGAGTGGAGGTCAATATTCAACATCCTTAAAGAAAAGAACTTTCAACCCAGAATTTCATATCCAGCCAAACTAAGCTTTATAAATGACACAATCAAGAAACTGCATCAAGTAATGGGCAAAACAACCAGCTAGATTAAAAATGGCTGGATCAAATTCACACATAACAATATTAACCTTAAATGTAAATGGGCTAAATGCCCCAGTCGAAAGACACAGACTGGCAAATTGGATAAAAAGTCAAAACCCATCAGTGTACTGTATCCAGGAAACCCATCTCACATGCAAGGACACACACAAACTCAAAATAAAGGGATGAGGAAGATTTATCAAGCAAATGGAAAACAAACAAACAAACAAAAAGCAGGAGTTGCAATCCTAGTCTCTGATAAAATAGATTTTAAGCCAACAAACATCAAAAGAGACAAAGAAGGGCATTACATAATGGTAAAAGGATCAATGCAACAAGAAAAGCCAATAATCCTAGATATATATGCTCCCAACACAGGAGCACCCAGATACACAAAGCAAGTTCTTAATGACCTACAAAGAGACTTAGACTCCCACGTAATAATAGTGGGAGACGTTAACACTCCATTGTCAATATTAGACAGATCAACCAGTCAGCCAATTAACAAGGATATCCAGGACTTGAACTCAGACCTGGACCAAGCAAACCTAATAGACATTTACAGAACTCTCCACCCCAAATCCACAGAATATACATTCTTCTCAGCACCGCATCACACCTACTCTAAAACTGACCACATAATTAGAAGTAAATCACTCCTCAGCAACTGCAAAAGAATGGATATCATAACAAACAGTCTCTCAGACCACAGTGCAATCAAGTTAGAACTCAGGATTAAGAAACTAACTCAGAACCGCACAGCTTCATGGAAACTGAACAACTGGCTCTTGAATGTCGACTGGATAAACAATGAAATGAAGGCAGAAATAAAGATGTTCTTTGAAACCAATGAGAATGGAGACACAACGTACCAGAATCTCTGGGACACATTTAAAGCAGTATCTAAATTTATAGTAATAAATGCCCACATGAGAAGCAAGGAAAGATCTAAAACCAAGACCTTATCATCAAAATTGAAAGAGCTAGAGGAACAAGATAAAAAAAAAACTCAAAAGCTAGCAGAAGGCAAGAAATAACTAAGATCAGAGCAGAACTGAAGGAGATAGAGACACAAAAACACCTTCAAAACATCAATAAACCCAGGAGCTGGTCTTTTGAAAAGATCAACGAAATAGAACACTAGCCAGATTAATAAAAAAAAAGAGAAGAATCAAATAGATGCAATAAAAAATGGTAAAGGGGATATCACCACAGATTCCACAGAAATACAAACCACCATCAGAGGTTACTACAGACAACTCTATGCACATAAACCAATAAATTTGGAAGAAATGGATAAATTCCTGGAAACTTGCACCCTCCCAAGCATAAACCAAGAAGAAGTCGAAACTCTGAATAGACCAATAACAAGGGCTGAAGTTGAGACAGCAGTTAATAGCCTACCAACCAAAAAAAGCCCAGGTCCAGATGGGTTCACAGCTGAATTCTACCAGACATACAAAGAGGAGCTGCTACTACTCGTTCTGAAACTATTGCAAACAATCCAAAAAGAGAGAATCCTTCCCAAATCATTTTACGAGACCTACATCATCATGATACCAAAACCTGGCAGAAACTCAACCAAAACAGAAAACTTCAGGCCAATATCCATGATGAACATAGATGCAAAAATCTTCAATAAAATACTGGCAAACTGATTGCAACCGCACATCAAAAAGCTTATCCATCACGATCAATAGGATTCATCCCAGGGATGCAAGCCTGGTTCAACATATGCAAGTCTTTATACATAATCCACCACATAAACAGAACCAAAGACAAAAAACCCACATGATCATCTCCATAGATGTAGAGAAGGCCTTCAACACAATTCAGCAGCCCTTTATGCTAAAAACTCAATAAACTAAATGTTGATGGAACTTATCTCAAAGCAATAAAAGCTATATACAACAAACCCACAGCCAATGATATCATACTGAATGGGCAAAACTGGAAGCATTCCTTTGAAATCTGGCACTAGACAAGGATGCCTTCTGTCACCACTACCATTCAATATGGTATTGGAAGTTCTAGCCAGAGCAATCAGGCAAGAAAAGAAATAAAGGGAATTCAGTTAGGAAAGGAGGAAGTCAAATTGTCTCTATTTGCAGATGACATGATTGTATATTTACAAGACCCCATCGTCTCAGCCCAAAATCTCCTGAAACTGATAAGCAACTTCAGCAAACTCTCAGGATACAAAATCAATGTGCACAAATCACAAGCATTCTTATACACCAGTAACAGACTTAAAGAGAACGAAATCAAGAATGAACTGCCATTCACAACTGCTACAAAGAGAATAAAATACCCAGAAATAAAACTAACAAAAGATGTAAAGGACCTCTTCAAGGAGAACTACAAACCACAGCTCAAGGAAATAAGAGAGGGTACAAACAGATGGAAAAACTCATGGTTAGGAAGAATCAATATTGTGAAAATGGCCATACTGCCCAAAGTAATTTATAGATTCAGTGCTATCCCCATCAAGCTACTTATTACCCTCTTCACATAACTGGAAAAAACTACCTTAAACTTCATATGGAACCAAAAGAGAGCCCACATAGCCAAGACAGTTCTAAGCAAAAACAACAAAGCTGGAGGCATCATGCTACCAGACTTCAAACTATACTACAAGGCTACAGTAATCAAAACAGCATGATACTGGTACCAAAACAGATATAGACCAATGGAACAGAACAGAGGCCTCAGAGGCAACACCACACATCCATAACCATCTGATCTTTGACAAACCTGACAAAAAAAAGCAATGGGGAAAGGATTCCCTGTTTAAAAAAATGTGTGCAGAAACTGGCTAGCCATGTGCAGAAAGCAGAAACTGGACACCTTCCTGAAACCTTACACTCAAATTAACTCCATGTGCAGAAATTACAAGCATCACATGGATTTAAGATTTAAACGTAAGACCTAACACCATAAAAACCCTAGAAGAAAACCTAGGCTAAACCATTCAGGTCATAGGTATAGGCAAGGACTTCATGACTAAAACACTGAAAGCACTGGCAACAAAAGCTGAAATAAACAAATGGGATCTAATTACACTCCTGAGCTTCTGTACAGCAAAAGAAACAATCATTAGAGTGAACTGGCAACCAACAGAATGGGAAAAAAATTTTGCAATCTATCCATCTGACAGAAGGCTAATATCCAGAATCTACAAAGATTTTACAAGAAAAAAAACCAAACAAAGCCATTCAAAAGTGGGCAAAGGACATGAACAGACACTTTTCAAAAGAAGACGTTTATTAGGCCAACAAATATATGGAAAAATGCTCATCATCACTGGTCATTAGAGAAATGCAAATCAAAACCACATTGAGATACCATCTCATGCCAGTTAGAATGGCAATCATTAAAAAATATGGAGACAATAGATGCTGGAGAGGATGTGGAGAAACAGGAACAGTTTTACCCTGTTGGTTGGTGTGTAAATTAGTTCAACCATTGTGGAAGACAGTGTGGCAATTCCTCAAGGACCTAGAAATAGAAATTCCATTTGACCCAGCAATCCCATTACTGGGTATATATCCAAATGATTGTAAACCATTCTGTTATAAAGACATATGCACATGTATGTTCATTGCGGCACTGTTTACAATAGCAAAGACCTGGAATCAACCCAAATGCCCATCGATGATAGACTGGACAAGGAAAATGTGGCACATATACACCATGGAATACTATGCAGCCATAAAAACAATGAGTTCATGTCCTTTATAGGGACATGGGTGAATCTGGAAACCATCATTCTCAGCAAACTGACACAAGAACAAAAAATCAAACACTGCATGTTCTCACTCATAGGTGGGTGCTGAAGAATGAGAACACATGGACATAGGGAGGGGAGCATCACAAACTGGGGTCTGTTGGGAGGGAATAGGGGAGGGACAGTAGGGGGTAGGGAGGTTGGGAGTGATAACATGGGGAGAAATGCCAGATATAGGTGACGGGGGGGTGGAGGCAGCAAACCACATTGCCATGTAGGTAGCTATGCAACAATCCTGCATGTTCTTCACATGTACCCCAGAACCTAAAGTGCAATAAAATATGCATGTGTGTGTGTGTGTGTGTGTGTGTGTGTATGTGTATATATATATATATATATATATATATATATATATATATATATATATATATATATATATATAATCCAAGTGGATCATAGAATTTCTGCTTTGATGTGAACTGGAAATAAATCACCAAGCTCTGTTAGCCTATAATTCTGAGGTCCTCTGAGTGAGAAGACTAAACGACTCTAGGTTTCTTCCTGCTTTAAAGTTCATCTTTCTAACTGGAGACACATTTGTTATTGGGATCCATCAGAATGTCTTTGAACCTGAACCCAAAATAGTAGAAAGTGGGATATTAGGGGGAAGATGGTTGCCTTGGTAGAGGCTGGTGAAAGCAGGGAACCAACAGTTCTGATCAGTCCTCCAGGCACTGTAAGAAATGTCAATTTAAAAATTACCCAAAAAAAGTTACAGAATCTCTTGGATAACTATATATACTACATAAACCTTATTTTAAAACATTATGAACTATCTTAAGAATATATTATAAATCTCCTTAAAACTGGTACAGTTTTATAAATGGATGTTTGAATACAAATCTATATTATACAGAGGTAGTTAATGAACCACTAACATTTCTTTTGGTTGAGTTTATTGGGTGATCATCCAAATGTGATAGTTTTGTCTATGTTCTTTTGAAGAAAAACAGGAGCTGTGCAGTGATGTTCTAGCAACGAAAAGCATCTCTTCATTACCTACCTGGAAAAGGTGAGTGTCCTACAGTTACACAAATTCCAAGTGAGGGTAAGTAAGTATACTGCTGAAAAGTAATTATCAATGTTTAAATACAAGAAGAAAGAAAATCATAGTAACAAAAGCAATCAAGAATGGAACCAAATTTTACAACAGAGACATGAAAGAATTAGCAATACACCTTTTCCCCAAACCTTTTCATTTATTTTGTGAGGAAAAATGGAGCCGGCTTAACATCCTACCCACAGCAAGTAACCAATTCAAATTACTTCAGTGTAGTCAAAGAGCTCAAAATGTCACACACATATAAGGTATGATTAGGAAATCATTAACTGAAATTTTTCTCTGTGGTTCATTTCTTATTGTCATGCATACATGTAATTACAATCATTGGGTGCTAGAATTTTCTTGACGTGAGAATTTTATCACTTAAAATGAAATGAGCTGAATGTTTTGGATATCCAAAAGAATTAAAATACTGTTTTCAAGGAAGCAAACTCTTATCCTGTGTTAGAAACCTGACTAAGCTGCTTTCCAGGCATTCAGGTCCAGTTTCTCTGAATCCAAATCCTGTGCTCTTTGCATAGGAGCACATTGAATTAAGAGCAAGAAAAAACAGAGAGGGCCTTTGATTTTCCTGCACTCACTGACAGGGTAGTGAGTCACTCAGCACTTAAATCTGATCACTTCACTCTTCTACTCCAAAGGCTTTTCAGCCCCCACTACTTTTAATAAGTTACAAACTCCTTAGCATTGCACACATCCTCTCCTCTCCTGCCTCTACTTTTAGCCCCGACTTTGCTTTCCAAAGGTTCTAAATTACCAGTAGTTCTGTTTTATCACATCTTCTTTTTTTTTTTTTTTTTTGAGACAGAGTTTCGCGCTCGTTACCCAGGCTGGAGTGCAATGGCGCGATCTCGGCTCACCGCAACCTCCGCCTCCTGGGTTCAGGCAATTCTCCTGCCTCGGCCTCCCGAGTAGCTGGGATTACAGGCACGCGCCACCATGCCCAGCTAATTTTTTGTATCTTTAGTAGAGATCACATCTTCTCATCCCTTTGTCTGTACTACTCTTTACTTGAATACCCTCAGTTACTCTTATGCCAATGCCAGTTACCCTTTCATTTAAGTCTCAGTTCAAGTGTTCCCTTCTTTAGGGTTTTGTTGATGCTCCTCAGCAAACTCAGGCATTCACAAAGCCACCATTGCAATGATGAGATTGTATTGTAATTTGTCAGTAGTTATTCGTTAAATTCTGACTGTGTTCCTACACGCAATGGTGAGCAGTGATCACAGTCAAGTGAAGTTATCTGTCTGAATCTCTGTCTTCCCGTTGCATATAGGCTCCTTAACGACAGAGGCCTTCTTGTCTTCTTCCTAATTCTAAGCTTCGAAAGGTCTTCTCTGACAACTCCATCTAAATTTCCACCCCATTTCTGACAAGTCACACTTTTATCATCCTTCATTTTTTTCAAAGCATGTATTGTTGTTTTAAAGTATCTCCTTTACTCACTTTTTTTTTTTCCATTTTAAATTCTAGCTTGCTTGTTTTCTCTACTTTTCACTAGATGCCAGTGCTCTCCATGAGAGCAGGGACTGTCTTGCTTATCCCTGTGTCTCTGATATCCAGAATGACACCAACTCATACTTGGCACTCAGTAATACTTGCTGATTAAATAAGTGATGTAATTTTTTTCCCAATGCTGTTGCCAGGCCTTCTCCTGGCCAATACTTTGACTTAGAATTACTTATGAAATTTGTTTTGCAATTTAAGATTCATCCAAAAACCAGAACACATTTGTGTGTATGTGAGTGTGTGTATGCATGTGTATATTCTTTCATGTAGTACTATTAGGTGTTTATGAGATTGTGGGTTTTTTTTTGTAATCACTGTTGACTCGTAAATACATTTGAATGTTAGAAAAACAATCGTAATGGAAGAAACATTGAATGCATTATTCATGATGATGACAAAGATGATCATAACAACAATAACAGTTACTATTTACTGAGCACTTACACTAAACATTGAGCTACATTCACTGTATATCTTGTTTAATCCTCAGTACAGCGCTATGAGGTAGGCCCTATTGCTATTTAACAGAGAAGAAGCAGATTTAGAATCTCCTGTGCTCTATATGGTACTGTTTACCCTTCAACCTTAACACCAACATGAATGAATCTTTAACATCCCTAAAATGCTTAAAAAAGAGACTTCTTTAATAAAATGTCAGCATAAAGGAGGTTATAACTAATGAGCATTCAGACATTGTGTAAGTATTCTTTAACAGGCAATTAAGCATTAGTTTTATATAATGTTTTTAATCTGAAAAAAATCAGCTGAAGTTAGACAGTATAATTAATGCCAAAGAGCTGTTGACAGAGAAGCACATTCCATTTGATATAAATTGTTATCCAATTTTAAAAGATCCTCATCTTAGAAACATGCAAAACTCTCTAGAGCTGTGATCTTAACTTATGGACATCAGCATGAAAGGATTACCAAAAATATCTTTTTTTTTTAACTTGACAAACAAACCCCTTCATGATCTGACCCCTGCCCGCCCTCCCCAGCTTCATCTCCCATGTGCTGCTCCCAGACTCTTGCACTTCCTTTTCCCTATGCTACTGAGAGCTTTAGTTTCATTAACAAGCTATGCATCCTCACCGTGAGTCATTTTTCATGCTGCAGCCATGTATGTTTTTAAAACCTGCATCAGATCACCTCACTCTCATGCCTGAGAACTTCCAATGGTAGTGCCCACTCTGCTTAGAAGAAACTCCAGTTCCCTCCCCATGCCCACAATTCCCTGAGATCCCAACACTGACCTCGCTCATCTCCTCTTTCCATCTGCTTCTGGCTTACTCCACCCCATTAGCTCTGAACATTCTTCTTCCTCCTCCAGATCATGACTAAGTATTTCTCTCAACTGACTTAGTTCTTGTTTTGTTTTATTTCTGTGCTTTCTCTCAGCCTAAAATAAACTTTAAAAGTCTCTTGAATTGTAGTTAAGTGATTTTTTCTGGTAGTATTGTAACCGCATGGTAGGGTCACTTGCTTGCTGCTTGCAGAGTCTAATTAACAAGAGCCAGGTCTGGTGTAAACAAAGTGACCTTTTATTCCAAAGCTAGCTTAGGGGAAGAAGTATGGGCTTCCTGCCTTAAGGGTACCCATTCACCTTTGGAGCAGAAAGTGGACACTTTTAAAGGGGGCCTATCATGAATAGCACCAAAGGAGAGGAGGTGAGCAGATGGGTGGGCCCACATGCTAGCGTGGGACCTTACCTACTAGGCAGTTGAGTTAGCATTTCATGGGCAGAAGTAGATTGTAAAGGTGGCTGAAAACTCTCTAGATGGGAGAGAGTTTCATAGTGGGACTTTGGATTGTAAGTCATCTGTTATCTCTGGAGGCAGTCTCCTGGTGGGTGAAAATTCCACTCTGGAGCTTCTAAGCATATAGTTAAACAAACTTGGCCTCTAGAGAGTTTCTGGTGAAGGGCAGGTCAAAGGTTATAATTGCATTTCTAAAGGACTATGTACGAAGTGGGGAATGGGGAAATGGAGAAAAGAGAGAAGAGAAAAATCATAAAAAATCATAGCAACTCCTTTTCTTAGGAAAATGGGGCTGCTTGGTTACATGTGTTGTAATTTGTTGCTTTTTATTTTAAGTGTATTCATTATAGATTTTTGCTGTATGGCTACCATGAGGCTTACACAAAGTATTCTACAGTTTAACAAATTTAAAAAGTTTCTTTCAACAAATGAGAGACAAGCAGTATATGACTACTGTTTAAAATAAATTGTCACCAATTCCATTTAATTGTTAGTACCTAAAAACTTTGAAAAAATATGTGACTGGAATAAATATAAATTCTTCTAATTAAGAATTTGTTTCATGTAACTACAGCGATGGCAGCTTTCAGCCTTACGTGTATGTTCTTGCTCTCGTTTGTTGCATTTTAACATTTCACTCATTGTATATTAATGTTCCTGAAATTATTAATACCTAACATGATTTCTACTTTGAAATGATACACTTCAGCTTGCCCAGTGTGCCAGTGGAAGATGTGAATCTAAGTTCTGGACACAAAGCCAGAGTTTCTGTGAATGGTGGTTGTAACGTTGCTTCTACACCAATGTCTTCTCAAAGCACATTTGTCAAGGAATCAGCGAGAAAACTGATGTCTAAATTAAGGTAAAGATATTTACTCATGTATTTCCACATGCTTTGTTGAACTTTCTAAGCAGCGATAACACCTGTTGTTTTCCCTCCTGAGTTTTAATGCTACTGAATACATTCAATGGAGTGACATTATGACTTGTCCCCTAACTATGCTGATTTAGATATACAATGGGTTAAATGTCCCTTTTAATAGAACTGGTAACTGTTGTTACATAGTCTGGCAGTGTGCTGGACGTTAGTCCTCTCTTGAATGTAGTAAATAATTTTAACTGAATTTTCTTTCTTTTTTCCCCTGACAAAGACTCTTATGACATTATATGACCTTTTAAAAAACTCTGGCCTTTTTTTGTTTGTTTCAGTTTGGATACTAAATTTATTGAGGAAAATTGAGTTTTATTTGTTCTCCGTAGAATGTTAACATTTGTGGGTCTGGTATTTGAACAATTTAAATATCTGTGTCTCATTTCTCAAAGGATGGAGACAAGGAGTGGGAAAAGTTCATGATTCAGGGTTTTTTCTTTCAAATAGAGACTAATAATAGGTGGGGGCCTTAAAATCAAGTCAAGGAAGTCTGTATACATTAGTGTGCTCTAAAATAGGTGCCATATGGGAAGGTGGGAGGTGGGGCCAGTACCACCATTAAATTAGTGTACCTCACTGGTTTTGTTGGGATCCACAGACTTTTATTGGGTTTTAAGGGTCTTGTGTGGGGTGAGAGGCTATGGGCCAGGAAAAACATACAACACGCCCTACCTAGAATCGTATTTTCTCTTAGAATAGCCATTTGACGCCATGGGGTTGGTGAAAGTCTCCATAGCAGCATCCAGAGCTGCAGGGGTATGATTATTACATGGGCATGAAGGCCCCCCCTGCTGTCTCATGCCTAACACCAGTCCTGCACCAAGAGGGAGAAAGGACTCTTCCTATTCCAGTGTGGATGGACCCACCTTGGGCTTTGTAGAGGGACCTATTTTCACTACTGACACTGGGGATGCAGAGACAAGTGGTTGATGGAGCAATGAAGACAGACAGCTACATTCCAGAACACCAAGTTCTGACCACCAAATCTCCATTCTGTCTGGTTGGCAATCATACACTAGCCTGGAAATAGGACAAAAGCAGGCCAGACCTCAGCATGATACAGGCATTATAAGGTTGAAAAAGGCTGCTTGTCCAATGATCTAGATAGATGTTAGCATTACACTGCTGTAGCTTACAGTATAAACCCTAACGACTGGGATTCTCTAACTAGTTTCCTTCCCTCTGCCTGTATTTTTCTAGAAGTAGTATTTAAAGTCCTCAGCTTTGAAGTTGGTTGCTATAAATTTGAATCCTGATATGTTACTGGTCCTAAGATTCAGTCCTATTGGTTGGTCACTAAAGCATAGTAGTATACAGTAAGTTATATATGCATGTGCCTATATGTATTTGAATAAATGTATGAATATCATTAAAAATGTATGGCTATGACCACATATCTAATTATTTGGACATGTTACCAGTGAACCAGGCCTTCTTAATAATAATAGCTATCACAGCAGGCACCATGGCTCATGCCTATAATCCTAGCACTTTGGGATGCCAAGGTGGGAGGATTGCTTGAAACAAGGAGTTCGAGACCAGCCTTGGCAACATAGCGATACCCTGTTTCCATAAAAAATAATAATAATAATAGCTATCAGGTTAGAGCCTTTATTGTATTTCAGGGTGGATACCCACTTACTTTTTATAAATTAATTTATATTCCCACAAATTCATGAGATTGGTGTTATTTTTAAATCTCTTGTATGAATGAGGAGACTGAAGCTTAGAGGAACTAACACATTACAAGTCTCATGGAGAATTACACGAATACTAAGGATAGGGCTGGGGTTTAAGGCAAGGCTTTCTAACTTGGAATTCCATACTCTTAACCATGTATAGCATATACCCTCTCTCCACACTAGGAGACCTAGAGAGCCCTATCTGAGTGTGTTACAGCAGAGTTTGGATGCACAGCTACTTAAATTTCTTTTTAAGTTAGATAAATTTTCTTTTTCAAATTCATTATTTTCCTGATTTTTTTCTTGGCTAATTTTTGTTATTTGTCTAAGTGTAACATTTGTATTAATTTTTGTGAGTTATATGTGATCAAAAAGGGATAATCTGATTGAGTGTACTAAGACTTTAAAATGCTTCCACTTCTGTCATTAGGCATCACTAGAAAATTAAGAGTTCCCAGAAACTGTCTCCCTAATGAACAGGCAGACTCTTTATTGCTTAGAATCATCATACTGTTACCAAGTGAGCACTCCGAAAGCTGAATGTGTTCATGTATCAGCTCTGTTCTGTACCATCTTAAATTTTGTGTGGTGATTATTTTATTAAAAATATTCCATGGAAAAAAGTTGGACAGAACACCAGACTTTAAGTAAAACAAAATGGGCTCCTTGTCAGACCAGTGTAGTCTTTTGCCTCCAGCAATATGTAGTATGTTTTCTCACACTTCACCAGTGAAAACAGATTTCTTGTTTTCATTGCTAGATATTTTGTTATTTGTTGTTGTTGTTTTTGTAGTATTATTTGCTACTTTATATCTGGTCCACATGTAATTTCTCGAATTTACTAGACTTTAAATTTTCCCAGGCATGAAGATTGTGGCTAGCTGTGTATAATGTAAATTTATATAGAAATGCTCAGAATAGTTTACTGTATTTACCTTTCTTGTCACATGATAAAAAGAATAGTATGTAGAGACCTTTTAAGTGTGAAGCGTGTTCCTTCCTTTTGGGTCACTTTGGACATGACGTCGTCCTTATCTGTTTCCACAATGCCAAAGTAGTGTCTGGCCATCTCTGTGTAATTAATACTAACAATTAATTAAAAATACAGTTTTTAGTGTTCATACTCATTACGTAATTATTCTCAGTTAGGCATTTTCCTGTCTTATATGACTTCTTACTTTTGTGTATTCGTTAGCTGACTTCTCAAATAAAGTAACATCTTTGAAAACAGATTGATTTGTCCACAGTATGTCTAACATATATCAGCATATATTTAAATAATACTTGAAATTCAGTTCAAAGGGATTAATGTAAAAACCAGTGAATAGTATTACTGGATGTTAAAATACTTTTAAATATTGGAGTGCAACTGAGTTAAGTTAGTGGTAAAGAAGCTGAACTGGGTTCCAGACTTTAAATGTTATCAGGTGATCCTAAAGTTTGGAGTAGTATTAAATTTCAAATCACGATAATAATAGCAATAATATTAGTAATAATACATATTATGTACTTACTGTACGCTAGGCACCGTCCTAAGGGCACTCATCTTACAACAGTCCTATGTAGATGCTTGTATTATCCTCATTTTGCAGATGAGAAAGCTGAGACATGTGGAGGTTAGGTAATTTGCCTAGCATTATCTAACACTTAAGTGACAGAACTTAGATTTGAATCCTGGCATCTGATCCCACACTCCTTGCTCTTAACTGTTGAACTGTAATGCCTCTTTATGGTTTATTGTCGTACGTGTAAACCTGAGGGACTCCATTTACTTCATCTCTATAAAAATATAAACATGGTTTTTGTTATCTTCATTTTTTTAAATACCAAAAATAAGGTTTTTTTTTTGAGATGGAGTTTTGCTCTTGTTACCCAGGCTGGAGTGCAATGGCGCCATCTCGGCTCACCGCAACCTCCGCCTCCTGGGTTCAGGCAATTCTCCTGTCTCAGCCTCCTGAGTAGCTGGGATTACAGGCACGCGCCACCATGCCCAGCTAATTTTTGTATTTTTAGTAGAGACGGGGTTTCACCATGTTGAACAGGATGGTCTCAATCTCTTGACCTTGTGATCCACCCGCCTCCAAAAATAAGTTTTAAAAAGAATGTTACTTTTTTTGTTGTTCGTTTGTTTTTGAGACGGAGTTTTACTCTTGTTACCCAGGCTGGAGTGTAATGGCGCGATCTCGGCTCACCGCAACCTCCGCCTCCTGGGTTCAGGCAATTCTCCTGCCTCAGCCTCCTGAGTAGCTGGGATTACAGGCACGTGCCACCGTGCCCAGCTAATTTTTTGTATTTTTAGTAGAGACGGGGTTTCACCATGTTGACCAGGATGGTCTCGATCTCTTGACCTCGTGATCCACCCACCTCCAAAAATAAGTTTTAAAAAGAATGTTACTTTTCAACATGTCTGTTGGTTGTTAAAGGAAAAGGCCATGAAAATACATATACTAGCAGTTGAGGTTTGCCAAAAAGCATTATTAGAGCTGTGTCATTTCCATTTCATACTAGTCTTTTACTGAGTTGGAGAAGATAGTTTTGGTCAACCTCCAGTAGGAGGCTTGGTCTTCTCCTTAGCCAGGACTAAGCTAATTAACTAGGTTGTTTAAAAAGAACAGCTGGATGACCAGAGAAAATAGGAATAATTCCTCAATCAAAGAGTTTCCGTAAAGATTACGTGAAATTATGCATAGAAACTATATAGCAGTGTTTGGCACATTGCTAGTACTTTATAAAGAATAGTTGAATTGGCTGGGTGTGGTGGCTCATGCCTGTAAGCCCAGCACTTTGGGAGGCCAAGGTGGGTGGATCACTTAAGCTCAACAGTTTGAGACCAGCCTGGGAAACATGGTGAAACCCTGTCTCGAAAAAAATACAAAAATTAGCTGGGCATGGCAGTGGGCGCATGTAATCCCAGCTACTCAGGTGGCTGAGTTGGGAGAATTGCTTGAGCCTGGGAGCACAGAGGACGCAGTGAGCTGAGATTGTACACCACTGCACTCCAGCCTCAGCAGCAGCGTGAGACTCTGTCTCAAAAATAACAATAACAAAAACACCAAGAAAAATACTTGAATCTGACCAACTATTTGGTCAGATATTTTACCAAGAAAAATAGAAAATGCTCTAGTGTATGGTGCAGGTGGCCCAAAATACTTCCTTCACCTGCCCTTATCCCCCACACTTGGCTAACTCCCCCTGTTCCTTTACGGCTACCGAAATATGACGTAGAGTCCCTTCTTCTAGACTCCGTGGTGCACCTTTCTTGTTGTCCCTCAAGCATTTCTCTCATGGTATTAGAATAGTTTGCTTTCTTGTCTATATTTCCCCACTAAGCCAAGTAAGTTCAATAAGATTGTATTGGGTTCCTAGCATGGGGGCTTGATGCCAGGCTCTGTGGGGCACTGAAGAGCAAAGGCAGTATTTTAGTAGGAATTAATGAATGTCTGTGGAATTAATGAGTTGAGAAAATGCAAAATGGCAAAAGGTGCTGTGATTTCAGTAAACATGAAATTGTGTTTAAAGATATCTATTATGTGTCTGTTTTTAGAAATAATACATGTGTAAGATGGTATTCAGACAATTTTGAAATAGAGATACCACAGGTTGAAAGTAAAACTAATCCAGAACTTTTTCTCTCTTCAAACTTCCCTTTTGGTTTCTCCTTTTCCCATCTAATATTTATTTGTCTAAGAGCATATTCCTAGGGGATTTCTGATTTGCTCTAAATTTAAAGAAAAAGAATTTATATTCACAATGGAAAGAACCAATGCTCTGAAAAGGTTTCAAGCCTGTGGTGGGGAAAGGGAGCCTGGATTTGGGGAGAAGCAAGGTTAGTTTGTGTAAAAGGTCTCTCACCACTCCTGTTCCAACAAAATGGCCATAATGTTGACCCATGTCGCCTTTCCCAGGAACTCCTGTTGCAGCTTTTCTTTCTGTGCCATGTGATTTCTTCTCGTCTCATATACCTTTTTATCCCATTTTATCCCCTTTTTATCCCTTTTTATCCCATTTCTACCCTATTTATCTTCTTTCTAGCCAGGCAGATAACTCTGATGAGTGTTGTATGTCATATTTAATGTTTGAGCAATGGCAACGCCAAGAATTTCCAGCTTTCTGATTTGAATCTGCTTGAAACTATAGATGAATATTAATACAAATAATATACTTAAAGTATGAAGAACATAAATTGTATAAGAAAGAGCTGTTTTGTCTTTGGTATACCATATTATTTTACAACTGGAAAAATGTTTGTAAATCCCTTAGTTAATATACATGAAACTCTTGGAACATATCAGCATTAGAATACTATACACTTTTAAGATGTGGTGGCTATAAATTTCTAGATCTCATATTCTCCCAGGAATGAAATGTGTGTCATACAGGTGATTAATCCTAGAAAAGCTGTCACTGTAGAAGGATGGGTGCTACTGCCTTTTGACAAAATGAAGCACCTCTCAGAACAATGGCCACCACTATTTAAGAAAGAGCAGGGTCCACATATGATTTCTAAGAGCAGTCCTGGAGTTTCTGATGAAAAAATTACTCTGGAGACTTAAACTCTTTGGTTTTCTCAGGAAAAAAGTTAGTGAGTCTGTAGTCAGCATAGTTTTTTCCTGGAAATTTGCTATGCTGAGTTCTGTGCAGAAGAGAACACTCAAGTAGGTACAGGGCTTTCCTAGACTGGTTGTTTATGGATGTCGAGGCATTGGGAAGTTGGCTGGTTTCTTTCCTTCTCGCCCACCTGCCCACCCTCCCTCCCTCCCTTCCTTCATTCCTTCCTTCTCATAACCTTTTTATTTGGGATAAATGTATGTTCATGTTAACTTGTAAGAAATAATACTGAGAGATCCCCTGTACCCTTCACATAGCTTCTTGCAAAACTGTAGAAGAGTATTGCAATCAGGATATTGACATTGATGCAGCCAAGATACAGACCCGTTCCTTCACCGGAAGGTCCCTCCTAGTGCCTTTTGATAGCCACGCCCACCTTCCTCTTCGTAGTCTGCTTTCTGAAGAACACTTTGATGTCAATGATAAAAACAGAATGTTCAGAGGGAACTAGTGTTCATCTTTGCCAGGATGTTTAATACCCAGGAGACAAATCCAGTTCTGTTATCCTAGTATCTTCTCATATCTGCTGTGCTTGTTTTCCTAGGGAGATGCTCCTGTATTTTTTTCCTGAGTATCAGCTACCATCAGAATTGGAAGAACCTGCATTTAGTTGTGAGGTGAGCTGGGTTTTTTGGAACTGTGAGTGAATGATAGAATAGCCTGAATTTAATCCTCAGTGAAGAATAATGTAAAGGGTTTCCAGTAAGAGGACCTAGAATGGCTTAAGTGAATGAAGATGTGAATCTTTCTCATCTTTAATTACAAATTGTGATTTGTCATTAAAGCTGTATTTGAAATCATTGTGGCTGTGAGTTAAATAAGGTGAAAAGATTTTATAGACAGATAGTTGCAGAGATGGAAAGAAATAGGATGTAGTCCCTCACTTCCCTGTCCCCCTTCAAAAACAGAGTTTCTGTTCCTGAGATACACCTCCTCAGCTGCTTATTATGAGGAGCTGAGCTGAGGATTGGGTAGGTTAGGTGCATTAGGTTTCCAAAGCACTGATCTTACTGAAATCACCAAGACATCACTGAGCTAGATGAAGAAAATCGCCTCTCAGGAACAGTGCCAGAAGTGATTGGAAAGAAAACTTTGATCAGCTACTTGGGGTGCAAAGAGTAAGCCTCACATCCATTGGCCATGCTTAAGTAATAACCAGTAGTTTACAAAGGGCCTGGCAGGGCTGTGAAGTTGAGTGAGATGTGTATGCCTGACAAGTAAGCTGCTCAGCAGAAGTGGAGGGAAGAGCTGCCTAGTGCAGGAGGGTGGGAGGCTCTTCTCCACCTCCATGCTCAGTTTTGCCTGTGGAGATGATGGATACACTTGGTATTCAGCACAAATTATTAATGCAGCAGAGGGACTATATGAGTCTAATCCTGGGCACAATCCCTAATTTTCTAGACTGTAATCATTGTTTCTGCATTTTTACCTTCCACTCTCACCTCATCCTCTCCCATGGGGCTTCTGATTCCACTGCTGAAGCTGAACTACGACTGTTTTTGTCAGGGCCACCAGTGGCCGCTGCTAAGTGCAATGTCACTGTTACCTGACCTGTCAGAGGCCTTCAACCCAGGTGATCACTTTCACCCTCTTGAAGCACCTTCTTTGTGTAGCTCCCTTGACTGGGCACTGCCCATTGTCTTGCTTTCCTCCCTTCCATCTTCTTCGTGGCGGCTCCTATTGTATGTGGTTTCTCAGTGTTGGCATGTCTGAAGGCTCCTGCCTGGGCCACTTTCTTTTCTCTATTAAATGCTGTTTCTAGGTAACCTCATCTAATCTCTGACTTTAAATAGTGTTACTAACCCCACACCAGGGCCTTCCCTGTCTTCCTCTCTGGCACTCCCTTCCGAGAAATCCAGACTCCAGCTGCCCTCTTGACATCTCTCTTTGAATATTTATTATTTTATCGCTTAATTTTCCTTCACCTTGATTTTTGTTTCTGCACAATTTTTTAACCAAGCTGCATTTATTTATATAAGCTGACTTAATCATTTTTTGGAAGGAAGTGAAGTATAATTTAGTTCATTAACTTAATTAGACCCAGACTTAAAAGGCCCATAGTACCAGTGTCGGCCAGTTCTAGGCTTTGTTGCTTTTTTATGCTCAATGCGTGCATGATGTAACTCAGCTGTACACAGCACATTCTCTAAAAGCTAATATCCTGTTCTGTTATCATTTATGAAAACAGCTGGAGCAGTGCCCGGAACAGATCAACAAAAAGCTGAAAATGTGTTTCGACCAGGTAAGCTTCCTTTCAGTGTTGCCATTTATATTCTAAATGATCCTGTGTTCCAAAGGGTAAATAATGTGCATTTCCAAATGTTAGGTTTGAAAGCAAATCAAATTTGCATTCACTCATCGAGACCTAATGTATAGCATATCAGATGTCATAAAGCAGCATCTTTTTGAATGTTAAAATACACGCATTTCTATAACATAAAGCTATGAAACACTTGGAGTAGGACTGAAACTTGAATAGGAAACAGGACATTCCGAACTTTTAAGAAATATATTCACTGCATCCTCAAAACAGACTAAAGCAGAAGTTTTAGGTTGAAGTTTTCAATTATTTCAATTTCATATCTCTTTCAGAAATTCATCCATAGTCTCAAGCCATTCCAGATTACTGATAATATTTTTGTATATTTGTTTACAACTTTCTCTTTCTCTGGGTAGATTTCTTTTTAACAGTTATCAAATAATGCTGCATATCAAGTCCTTAAGAATTTTCTGTAGGAGAAAGAGTCCAGATTGCCCTTCAGTTCTACTTCAGAAATATCTCAAATAATCAAATGCCCTAAAATCCCTAATTTTACACTAAAAAAATCCCCTGGGACTCCAACATGTGAACTCGGCCAAGCTGATTTAGAGGATGAATGTTGGAGCCAGGATGGTGAAGGTTCCCAGACTAATTGCACAGCCCAGTGTGGCCTAGAACCAGGACCAACACTGAAATGTTGAATCTTTGTTGACACTTTAGCTATGCCACCAGCCACCAGCCAGCAGCTCCATCATTAGTATGTACATTAGCATCTTCTTCCCTGTGCTTCTGTTTACAGCCATCTCTGGAAAGCTCTCATAACATGGAAATTTATAAAGACTAAGAGGTGACTGGCACTTCCTGGAGTTGTGCAAAGAATGACTCCAAGCAGAGACACTGCCTCGTAGGGTTTATAGGTAATGAGGTACATTTGCACTTGATTTTAGCTGAAACTGAGGAAGCAATTGTAATGGAAGACATTTGAAAAATGAAAAAGAATGGTGAAGTAAATTCTCAAAAGACATATGACTAGGCAGACTTCAAAAGTAGAATGTAAACCATATTCCTTCTCATCAAGACTTTATCACACAGTATTTGAAGTTCAGACTGTGCCTAAATTCAACGACCCTTCTTGATAGATTTGGCTTTGATGTTTCTGTCTACTGGATGGTGATAAACAGGGGGTATAGTTATTGGTCTCCTATTACTGTTCAACTGAATAGTGAATTTATTTTCTGAATAACATTTTGCTGAAAAAGCAGTAACTGAACATTTTCAGTTTGAAGAGTTGCTTGTCAACATTTCCTACCAAGAATAAAAGACAAAGTGTACTTTCAATATGCTTTCATATTGTTCTCCCACTAATATTGTTTTCATCAATAATGTAAAACTGTGATTGATTGATCAAGAGCCACTAGAGCTAGGCACTGAACTAGGTCTTTGCTAAACATTAACTCATTTATTCTCACAACCTGGTAGGTAAGTGCCACTCTCTCTTTGAATAATGAGGAAATAGAGGTTCAGAAAGATAATATCCCAGTGTCACGATCAGATTCAGAACTGGAACCCTAGTTTTTCCCACTCCAAAGCTCTTTTCATTATACATTTTCCCACCTTTTTTTTTTTTTTTTTTTGCCCATCCCCTCTATTTTTGTGTTGCTTGTTTTTGTCTTGAGTTAGGATCTTGCTACATTGCCCAAGCTGGTCTCGAACTCATGGGTTCAAGCAGTCCTCCTGCGTTAGCCTCCCAGTGGCTAGGATTGCAGGCTGGTACCACCGCACCTGGCTATTTCTTATTCTCATATCCAGACTTTAATACTTATCTTTGTGATAGAGTTCACATGTATTACCTGCTATAAGTATATTACAACTTCTCAGCCTGTTGGTGTAGAAGGATTATTTTTAACTTACTAGAGCCCTGACATTACATCATGAGATATATATGGCGGAGATGCTGACAGTGACATATTTATGTGGGGTGTATGTGGTAGATGGGTTGGCTTATTGGCCTACCAGGAATTGATTGTCCCAACTGAAAGTCTGTGTCAGTCAGCTTGAGAAGCTTATTAGTAAGGCTCTTGGATCTTCCTGTAGCTCTTTACTTACTGGTTAGGGGACTCTGATTTGAATACCCTGTAAAACTTAGAAATTTGCTAAGAATTATACTGTCATACAGCTGTTTATCCAAGCCTATATATACCCTTTTATATCTGTTTCTAATTTTTTTCCAATGTTGACACCAAACATAAGTGTTTATTCAGAGTGAACAGTGTTAGCATAGATGATGAACAGTATCTCCTTAATATGCCAGGCATGTCCAATTCAAAAAATCAAAGCAAAATAAACAGTCAGGAGACCAGCAGTTCCTGTTGAAATGAGACCTTATAAGCAAAACACAGAACAACTTGCTTTAAGGTGTGTACCTTTAATAAAGAGAGCCACATCAAAGTACAGGAGAACCTTATGTAAGTCAAAGGCATCTTTGGTCACAACGGTGTTTTTCACAAATACTACTGTAGAAGTAGATGATGCATGATGGCATTGGTGGTCCTGTACCACCTGACTCAAACCATCATCTTTTATTCTTTCCTCACAGGCTGTTTCATCTAAAATGAGTGCCCCAGAGTTGTTGGAACTTACTAACACTGGCCTGCCTCTGAGCCTTTCCTCTCCTGACACTCCCCAGAATTCTCCTATCCACTTTCCCAATCCACAGTGGGCCTCTTGAAATCCTTCCTCGTTGAGCTTGGTCAATATTCTCTTCTGCGTGACGACTTTCTTAGTTTCTCCATGTGAAATTAATCTTGACCTCTCTGTGTTCTGGGAGAACCTTAAAACCCCATTTTAGCATTAACATTTCTGCCTTATAATAGTTGATTATATTTCATGTTCTCCTCAGTTAGAATATAGAATCCTTGGAGTTAATAATCCTGTCATCAAGCTCTGTATTCTAGCAGCATTCAACCAGTGACTTTGCATGCATCTGGATCTTAATAGTTACGTGTTGAATCAAAGCTTATTGTTTCTGCTTTATGCCTGCCAACTTAAACAGTTAAATGAATGTTCCTGTTTGTACGGTACAAATTCTATACATCTTGTAGGTCTTCCTTACTTTGCACAAACCCGTTAGGATTTTGGAGCTGCAAAACTACTAGAGCTCCTACTTTTTTAATTCAAGGCAGAAAATTAAAATCTCAGTTAAATATCCTTTCTTTCAAATCCTGATTCCATTCTGAGTTAATGTGGTTTGGAAAGAATTTGGTTTTTGATCTGCAAGTACCTCTACAAGAGTGAGTTTAACCAGCAGAACTAAGCCTCTCATCTTGTTACAATTCTTTTGTCACCTTGATTAAAATGTTAAGACACAAAAAAAAGTTAATACAACTAGTTGTCCTTTTATACTGAGCTTGAAAAGTTGTCAGAATTGTTAACTTTCATTGAAACTTCCTGGAGAGGTTAGCAGAACCTCCTGGAGAGAAAGGCAGGAGAACAAACCAAAAAGCTGGCCTGTAGTATTTGCCAAAACATAGTTTACAGGTTACTAAAGGGGAAACTGTCGGAAACTGAATATGACTTTGAATGTAATGTACTATATAAGCATTCTTGGTCTCATCTCGTATTAATAGTGTCGAGGCTTTTTGTTTTTGCTTTTTTCTTTTACTTTTAATTTCAAAACAATTATAGATTCATAAGAAGTTTCAATAAACAGTGCAGAGAGGTCCTGTGTACTTACCACCCCGTTTCCTCCAGTGCAGAGTTATGCATAATTATGGTACAATATCAAAACCAGGAAATTGAGTTTGGTAAAATGTATGTGTATGGTTCTACATCATTTTCTCATACATGGAGGTTGATATAACCACTACTGAAATCAGGATGCAGAATTCTCATTACCGAAGGGGTCTCCCTGTGCTGCCTTTTTACAGCCCCATCTACCCAGCCCTTCCACAGTCACCTCTGGCTTGTGGCATCCACCTATCTGTTTTCTGTCTCTCTGTCTTTCCAGGAATGCTGTAGAAATGGAATCATAGGAATGTGTCGTTTGACAATTGCTTTATTGATTCAGCCTCACTTCAGGTCTATTGAAGTGTGTCAATGGTACATTCCTGTTTATGGCTGATGAGCAATACTACTGTTTTCTCAAATGATGTTTCAATCATGTTTGCCATTTTTGATATTTATCTTTGATTTGTTTTGGTTTATTTTATTGTTGCTTTTATTTTCATGAAAAAGTATTTTTTGACTATTAGAATAGCAAAAGCTATAAAATTCTAGAGTTCTGAAAACTGTAAGTAAGTGGCTTGAACTGTATTGTCCTCCTTATTCCAGCTGAGTTGAATTATTTCCCCTAGTCCACCTTCAGGCCATAGGAGATGTCTCTCCCTGAGTTTGCCATGCAGCCTCTACTGGAAGCATCTGTGAAACTTCCTGGTAGAGGTGGTGGTTGCCTTAGATGTAAGTCATCAACTTTTAGGTCAACTTAAGGATGTTCAAAAGTGGATTCCCTTCCAGGATCTTTAAATGGATTTCAAGGCAGGATTTACCCATGTGTTTGAAATTCCCTTGCTGTGAGTGCTGCATATCTGCTCTTCTAAATCCCTGCTATGTTGTGCCTTACTTGGGAACATAGGGTCCTTATGTACCATAAGACATAATATTTTCACACTTGTATCATCTCATGCTATAGACTAGGGAGTTCTTGAGGGTAAAGACTGTACCTTGTGTATTTCCGTATCACCTATAATTAAATGCAGTGCTTTCAAATCAAGAACTAGTTAGTGAATATTTATTAAACAGAATTTCCTATATGTAGGGATTTTTGTATGCTTGTTTAAAGGGTTTTGTAGAAAAAAGGGAAACTCGTGAAGTCAGTGAATGCTAAAGGAGATGATGTGGACGTCAGAGAAGGGTCTGCACATAGTCAATGTAGTGGGGGGTCTGCACATAGTCAGTGTAGTGGGGGGTCTGAAGAGGGAAGGGCAGGCCCAGAAGACAAATGAGGCTACCTTACAACTTTCTTGGCAACCAGTCATATTAGAACACAGAAATCTCCTTATTACATAAACATTCAAGTGTTTATCAAAGTGGGATTTGCCCTGTATCTCTTCTCAGAATATCACTTGGCCTTCTTGAAATGTTTATACAAGCAATTAATGTCATCCTGAAACTGAAGCATTTGCCTTCTCCATTACCTCTTTCTACTTCATGAGTGCCTCAGACACAGCATGAAATTTTGGAAAACAACCAAGATTCTTCAATTAGCAAGGGTCATATGCATAACTATCTGTACTTTTTGTATCACAATAAGGAACCTGAAGAGAGTGAGAACAGGAATTCCTCTTCTTGTAGTTTGTGTGCTTTCTAGATGCTACAGCCTTGCATTACAAGTAACCCTGCATCATCTGCCAAGACAGTCCCACGTGGTGGGTCATTGTGTCATTGCCTCTGAATTACTGGTGCTGTGGGGAGAGAGTCACAGGCACATGCTCACTTTCTGCCGTAAATAATCTGGTGGTCACTATTGGAAAAACAGATTCAACTTTTATGAGGTTCTTCTTCATTCCAGAGCAAAGGTCTCCAAGCCTACTATGTTGTGTTGCTTTCCTCCTTAGAATTACAATTACTGGAATATTATAGATTTTTCTCTTCTTCTCTCTTCGTCTTCCATCAGAGTGCATGTAAGTTCCTTAAGGGTATCAACACTTCCTAAATTTAGACCACCTGTAGTACTTACAAAGTTGACACTTGGTACATGTAGACAGAGTTGGAATATGAAATTGCCTT
Organism: Saguinus oedipus; assembly: GCA_031835075.1. NCBI lineage: Eukaryota > Metazoa > Chordata > Mammalia > Primates > Cebidae > Saguinus > Saguinus oedipus. Next base: position 93,010,676 of record CM063184.1, on the reverse strand, counting down.
GTGATATTAGGGAAAAAGTAATATTTTTAAAACATGCTAAAACTGTTTTTAAAACATTCCCAGATACAGAATACTTGCATGGCCCAATATGAAAAAAAACTAAAGAGGACAATACAATCCGTTATCCATGATTCAAATATGAGAGGAATACACAATGAAATGTCTCTGGCACAATGTGAAAGAAAAAGAATAATCTCTGAGGATGAGCTGAAGAATCTTCGTATAAAACTGGCACTATTGTTGGAGAAACTTCAACTGGTGAGTGATGAAACTGTATGTGAGCAGCAGGAACAGAATCTGTGGAACGAGAACTCAGCTAACTTCTCCTAACATTGTCATTCACTGACTGACCTGGACAGGTCACTTCAGCCAGCCCTTACTCTCCCTGTAAGGATTTTGAAATCATAAGTAACAGTGAAGGCATATATTAGAACATCTAGAAACTCTGTTCTCTCGTATTGTAAGCACTCAGAATCTTTGGGGTGTTGGTATAGCATGATCACCCTTCGTGTCCCTTTAATAGGGACGCTAAGTAGGTATTTTTCTTCATTTTTTTCTGACAGTGAAATATTTTACTTTACCTTTATTTTAATGCATAATTGAAAATAAATCCTCTTAGAGGACAGGCTGGGAGAAGTCAGGAAACACCATGTAAGTATGGATTACTGTCAGTTTTGATGTATGAGGAACTGAGCTCTGTAATAGATTGAACTAATGAGGAAGAGCCCATCTTCGATAGCACATGGAAACACTGCACAAAGTACAGCAAAACTGAAAATGTATGTAGTCAAGGATGAAAGTCTTCCTGTGGTGTCTAGAAATAAATTGAGAAATCCAGGCCAAAACAGTGAGCCTAGGGAGCACATGGCATTTTGTCCTCAAATATAGACCCTGAGTGCTGAAACAGGAGACAGAGCCTTCCTGGGCCATGCAACGTGAGGGGACAGGAACTGAGACCCTGATGGAGGATTGGCTAAAGGATTGCCTTGCCTTTGAAAGGGTTGGGGAGAGACAAGGAAACTCGCCAGACTTACATCTGTATAATATGTGAAGAACATGGACCTTGAGGCCAGACTGCCTGGGTTTCAGTCCTGGTTGTGAACATTTAAATGTGGGAGTCCATTCCCACTTCATAAAAATAAGTATTTCAATTTATCTGAAATTTATCTTATATTAAGTACAAAACAAAATGCATAAAAGCATTTTCTTTTTTTGCTTAATTTAAGTATATTGCAAAAAGAGAAGTCCCTCTCTTTGCTTAGACCCCTTTGATGGTCTAAGCAACAGTTAAAATGTTATTAAAATTTTAAATTTTTATATAAAGGTAATTGTATTTGTGCTTCTATCAACCGTTCTACGTCAGCCAATTTGTCTAGATTATTTGTTGCTATGAGAGTGAAATCTCTGTGGAGCTTCTTTTGGTTCTTGTGGCCGAGAAGGATGTCAGATGTTTTCATGTGTGAAAGGTCTAATGTGGAGCCTGGCACATGGTAGTGTTTCACTGACATTTATTGTTTCACTGACAAGAAAACTAGATAAAGACCAAAGAAAATCTGTATCAATAGAAGCAGAATATTACTTCCTGACTATTAACCAAGTTTATAAAATAATTGGCTTTCATAATAGCAAATCCATGTTTGGCTAAGAAAAACCGAAAGAATAATCATTTACTACTACTTCTCTTCAAACCTCTAGGTTCTTAGAGTAACTATACTAGTTTAATTTGTTGTATTCACAAAGTTTGGTAGACAGGTGAAGGGCTTCAGTCAGCAGAGTATGAAACTCTTTTGCCTAGTCTCAGTGAAGAGGTACTCAAAAGCCTCCTACCCAAATGTATTACTCTTATTTCCCCACATGAAATTTCTATGGAGCATGGAACTAACATAGCATGGAAATAGTGTAGCTATAGGAGAAGTTTAGTCCACCAGGCAGAGGATAATCGCCAAAAGATCAGATTATGTCTAACAGGATGAGAAGTGCTTATGTTACAGGGCATTCTTCAGGGTCAGCGAATATTTGGAAGTCAAGGTAAGTTCTTCATTGTAATCCATCTGCAGGAACAGCGTCCCAGTCACAAAGCTGGAACTCACTACAGTTCAGCCTCCTGAGAGCAGATCTCGGGTAGAGGGAGTAAAGCTGAAGCACATTTTACGGAACCAGAGAAGAGATGCAGAGCGAGGATAATGGTGCTAGATACTTAGTGCTGGGATTGTTTCTGAAAGGTCCCTCCTAAAAATCCTCTTAGCAGCTCAGTTGGAGAGTTAGTTGATCCCATAGTTGGGCCCAAGGAATGAGATTTAGATCAGTCAACAAAGAGGGAACATTCAAGGGGACCTCAAACAGTTTGTGGAAAATGAGATTAAAAGTTAAAAGTAAAAATGTAAACTTTATTTCTCAACAGAAATAAATCATTATTCATTAATCTCCATCAAGGTCAAGATACTTATGTAAACAATGACACCAGCCTTTTAGATCTGTCTTGGGAATTAAGCCATGTCAATGCAGTCTTTTTTTCATTATTAAGGAAAACTGGATGCCCTTTACAGATTTATTTTTTTAAAGATTTTTAAGAAGAAGTCAGAAGGAGTCAGATCAGGAATTTAATTTTTCAGTCAGATTTGTGTTAGCTGAACCACTTGAGATCTTTGTGGTGTTGGCACTTGTGTCTGCTGTTAATTATCCATCCTCTCCAGTTAGAGCATGAACAAGGTTAACTTTTTCCTTGAAAAGTGATGTGGGCAGTCTGACACTGCCAGCCTCATCTTCAACATCATCTCATCCCATCTGAAACAAGTTATCTATTTGTAAACTGCTGATTTCTCTCTTTTTAAAAAAGTTATTTGCCATAGTCCTATAGGCCCCTCAGTCTAATTTCATTCTTCTCTGTTATAGGCTCTTTGGGGGCATTGTCCCCATAAACTTTTCATGAAGTGTGTATGATTTTAACATTCTTCCACTCAAGCTTCACCATAAATTTTATGTCTGTTCTTGCTTTGATTTTGGCAGAATTCATGTTACTCTGATAGGGGCTCCTTTCAAACTGTTGTCTTATATTTTTAGTGCATCAAACTAGATCCTGGTCGAATATGTCATAACAAATTATTTTTGTTCAAAAAATTTTGAAATGCATGCCCACATAGTTTTTCATAATATGCATTTTCCATGAACTTTTGAGACCTCCTCATACGTCCAACTGTTCCATGGATCAGGGAGCCCAGGAAAGAAGACCATGAAATTGCCTCAGTAGGGAGCTGAGAAAAAGAGAAGGGAGGATAAAGAGAAGGGAACAGACCAGGGTAGTAGCCGAGAGCTGAGGGAAAAGATGCTGCAATGGAAACAGAAGGAGCAGAGAAGACAGAATTTGCCTGCTTGTCTGTTTTTGCCTACAAGGCTAAAGGTTCATCAATTTTAAAAGTAGGAGATGACAACCTATCGCAGAGAAGGATGAGATTAGACTGAGGGCCTTTAGGAATATAGCAGTAGTTTTTAGAAAGAGAAAAAAATCGTTGTACTAGCTTCCACTAAAGAATCAAAAATGAACCAAGTTTCTAACCACTCATTAGCATAAAATGACATTAAATGAGAAAACATTTTGAAAGGTTAAAAGCATGATTCAAATAAAAGGTGGCTTCTGTTGCAGCATGAGTCATAGCGGAGACTGCTGGGAGCTGCCCGAAAGACGGGAGGAAACTCTGCGGCTTCTTTCGCTGGTGGACTGTTGCTTCTCTTTTCCAGGGTGGTCCAGAAGGTGACCTGGAGCAGATTGACACCTATTTAGAAGCTTTCCTTAAAGAAGATAATCGCCTCTTCCAGAACAATTAAAATAAAGTGACCATGGATACAAGACATAGGCTCTTGTTAGAAAAAAAATGAAAAGATTCCTGAAAATTAAGAGTCAGAGAAGCTATTTCCTTTTAAAAAATGCTAGTAAGAAAATTGGAAGGTTCTTTTAAAAATTTTCCTTTTTGTTGTTGTTACTGTGATTGTTCTGTTTAACAATAAGAATTAAGAAATAGTTATCTTTTTAAATGAGAAAATTGTATACTGTAGAAATGGAGACCAATTTACAATTTCTCTAATCCTGTTATCTAAATCTTCCTTTTCTTTCAGAAATATTAATCATTTCTACAGTTCTCTAATTTTCATGTGAGCTACTAAATGAAAATGTCACTCAAGGTTAAATTTTGTTATTTCTTAAAAAGATTCTTATTGTAATTTTGTTATTCCTTAAAAAATTTAAAAGCAGATGTTTTCAAAATCAATATGCAAAGGACTACAGAATCACCTCCTCCTGAAGATGTTGGAAAAGAAAGACATTATGCCCGTTCTCCACTATAGCCGACACTCAGTAAAGCAGAAAATATAAATCCCCTAAAACTTTGAGATATGATTTATATGATAATTTTATTAGTCATAAAGAATAAATCTCCTAAGCATAATATATATACGTATTACACATGTAAACATTGTTTTACATTTACAGATACATAAATATGTTTTTACACTCTTGATAAGTGTTTTTTTTTGTTTAGAAATGTCTGAAACTTTAGACAAAAACAATAAAACATTTAATATTCATTGGTGCGTACTTTTTTATGCTTGATTCTCAGAATTGCATTTTATAGCCACCACTACCCCTCAAATTCTGTTTATTTTTTTTAGGTGGGGGTTTGTGGTCATAATACAGATTAACATAGAGAGAACTGACATGTTTTTTAATATTAAGTCTTTCTACCTAAGACCAAGACATGCCTTTGTATATTCCTAAGTCTTCATTGGAACTCCATAGTACCATCATAAAATTTTCTTCAAATTCATTTTGTACATTCCTAGTTATATTTATTGCAGTTAGATTAATTCTTTAGCCTATCATAAATGAAGGCTTTTCCCTGTTATCTTATGACTGGCTAATGTTTTATACAGTAAGACTTTTGATTTTGGGACTTCAATATTGTATTCAATATAAGAATTCTCATTTTATAAATATTTTCAAAGTTTTTTTTTTCCCTATATCAGCAAAAGATCATTATGCAGATTTTCTTTAAAGTCTAATTTATATTAAGAAACAGTTTCTGGATATCAGGTCCTTATATTCTTGATCCATCCAAAGTTTTCCCTCCACAAAGGATTTTTTTTTTTTGCCTCCTTGAAAACAGTTATTACCTTCCTCTGCCATCATCAGTATCCATGTTTTCTTTAATATAAAAACCGGTGATTAATAAATGTTAATGAGGATAAGAAGTTAGAAAGAGTCTTAAAGGAGACTTCCCCAAAGAATGCTTTTTGAAAATTCTAGCAGGCTATTTCTCATATTCCTAGCTGAGTAATCCTGAGGCTGAGTCCTCACTGTCTCCCCTTGTCTCCCGTTTGTCCTTTTTACTATCCAAAAAAGAATATATTTCACTCTAATGGTTTCAAGTAATTCTTTCAAATGGTTAAGTTTCACATTTCTATGACCTTATTTTCACCTTTTTTTTTAGATGGAGTCTCACTCTGTCACCCGGGCTGGAATGCAGTGGCACAATCTCAGCTCACTTGCAATCTCCACCTCCAAGGTTCAAACTATTCTCCTGCCTCAGTCCTCTTAGTTGCTGGGATTACAGATGTGCACCATCACACCCAGCTGATTTTTGTATTTTTAGTAGAAATGGAATTTCACCAGGTTGCCCAAGCTGGTCTTGAACTTCTGACCTCAAGTGATCCACCCACCTCGGCCTCCAAAGTGCTGGGATTACAAGTATGAGCCACCGTGCCTGGCCCGATTATTTAAATCTAATTATGACATCAAATTGTCCCATTGAGAGTCTATATTGATATGTTTGAAACAAAATTAACCATATTCACCATAACCACCACCACTTCATGTAAAGGCATTCACTTAGGCCCCAGTGGCTCCTTCTCAGGAGTCAAGGATTTGTTAATAAACAGGTAATCAGTCAGGATTAAAGAATAGGGACAAAGACAGAGACCAGATGTATGAGCTGGGCCAAAATGGAAACAGAAGTAAAAACTGAGTGGGGTTAGAAGAGGAGAACTATAATTGAGTAACAATTACATTATTTCTGCCTGAGGTTTTCTGGTTCTAAGTATGGTTGGTAGCAAAATGGGTTGAGGACTGCACAAAGCATTCATTTCCACTACTGGACCTTGGCTACAGTTCCTAGGTACACTGACCCTCTTAAGTTCATTGGCAAATGGAGCTTGGTTAGGACAAGATTAGTCAGATTAGAAAACTGGAGTGAGATAAAGCTGGCAGGCCCAGGGCATGTGCAGATACTTGAGAAACCAAAAAAAAGGTAAGAACAGAGGGTGGGGGAGAAAAAGGAAGAACAATGCCAGAAACACAGCCCCAATATGTTCCTTTATCTTCAGATGACACTCTAGTGACTACTACATCTACAGTTTTTCTTACTACCAATTGTTTGATTTTTCTCTCTTACACATAGACTTATTACTCAGAATGTATAATTTTTTCATTTAAAAATGTTATCTAAATTTATCTTCACAATACCTTTTATTATTATTTTACGGTTGGGGAAACAGACTTGAAAACAGAAGTAATGTTTCAGCGTAGCTAATAAGCGGTAGAACAAAGCATAGAATCTAGGCTTCCTGATTGCAACTCAAAGTTCCTGCCATTAGATCCGCTGTACCCCTCAATAATGTAGGCAAAATTTATGGCTAGCAATATAACAAGGTTACCCACTCTAAAATACTGTCTCTTCCCTTCACAAAAAAGCTATGTCTCTGCATGTTGGTAAGAACAATATCATCAGTTAGTGCCAACTGACCTTGGTTTTAAAACTGTGCAGATGAGTTAATCTCACTGGCTTTCTGTTCTTATTTAGCCTGCTGCTGTAATAGGTTTAGAGTAGCTTTCTGAGAGCATATGTTAGCCTTCAGTTTTCGTGAAGAGTGAGGGACTAAATCCCGAGGAAACTTACACGAAAACAACCTGAGGAAAAGCTGTAGACTGTGAGTCAAGATGGGGAATAGGCAATCTGCAGGTGGTGATCAGATAGCAGTTCCTACCCAGGAGACCCATGTGTGGTACAGAACATTTATGACGGAATATCCATCTGGCCTGCAAACACTACATGAATTTAAGACGCTGTTGGGTCTTCAAGGTCTGAATCAGAAGGCCAATAAACATATTGATCAAGTTTATAACACCTTTGACACGAACAAGGTAAGACCTTTTACTTTTCATTTCATTTGAAAATCCTATGGTTCTGCACTCTTTCCTTTTTGTTTTCCTATAAAATAGCCTTAAGTAAAATGCGTGCATCCCACTGAACAGAGAGGTCTTCAAACAACCCAGAGCTTGTAGGTAAGTGAGTCATTAAACACATTTAGTACTGACAGCATGAAAATAATTGGGAACTAGCCTCTCCCCCCCCAGGAAGTGTTCCGCATGTAGGGAGTTATTTTAAAACCAAATTAAGTCTCGGCATGGAATTCTAATGCTATCATTTAAATAAATCTAATAAGTACAGATTGATTTACAAAGACTGTTTTTGAAGTATTTAATGCATTGGTGACATTTTATAGAAAGGCAAATTACAGGACTCTGCTTTTAAAAATGTGATTTCATCTAGGTTGACAGATAAAATCGGTACAAATTAGCCAACATATTGTCTGAACTGAAATTAAAAGTTAAACGGCTTCATATTACTTCCTCCCTCTCCCCATGTTTGACCAACTTACTTAGGGGAAAATGAAAACTGAAATTCAGACAAATTTTTGTTTCTAAAGATTGTTACTCAACTACTTTCTTGAATTTACTCATTCCTGAGGAGCTGTAGTGCATTTAATTTTATTTCTTGAAAAAATGCAAAGAGAAGAGAAAAGAAGATATGGAATTGAAAAGAAAGAAAGAAAAGCAACAAGCTGAAATATCAGGCTCAGGTTCTGCTTTTACTTGTTTATTTTGGTTATTTTACCTGTATATTTGTATATTTCAAAATGTGTAGATGCTGACCAAAATAAAGAGGAACAGAGAAAATACTCATAGAAAAGAGATGACTTCAGAAGGCCATCCAACTGTTGAGAGAAAGAAGGGATGGCAAATCGAGTAAAATTTAAAAAAACTAGTTGTCCCATAGGATGTATAGAATTTAGCACAATACTTTAAACCAGGAAGCCAGTGAATTAAAAGGAGGTAACAGGCAGGAACTTGGGAAAATTAAACCCGCGCAAAATTAACAGCTATTTTAATCCTTGTAGCAATGTCAGGAGCAGATTTCTTTAGGACATCACGGTCTTTTGCGCTTTGTTATAAACGTGAGTTAAGCACGGCCTGATTAGCATGACAATGTCCTCCTCATAAATTTTACTTAGTGTCTACGCAAGCGGAAGGCGGTCTTCAAGGGGCTGACAAACCAGTGGGAAAATGTGGCAGATTCTGCTTTTGTTATTAATCCTGAAATGTGTTCCAGATACTAGAGGAGTGTTGCCATGTTGTCTTTATTTGCCTCTGCCTGCAGATGTGTCTCTCAGCTCTCAATGTCACTTCTTCCTGTCATTCGCTGTGCTTCATTCTTTGCATGGCTGCTATAAGCAGCCCAGTATCAGGATAAAAGTCGGTTGCTCTAGACAGCAGTTTCTTCGGCTCTGAGTGCTCATGAGAGGGTAGAAAACGAGCTATCAGCGAGTTGTACAGTTATTCTCTAAAGGTGTTGTCATATCCCATGCCGGCAGTTTGGTTGCTAGCCCATTGTACTGTCAGCGGTTCACGGGCCAGAATGGGAACATGCAGAAAGGAGTGGGTGGAAGCAAGGATCTGCTGTCAGATGAAGCTCCCTGTCAAGGAAGCAGGGCCAACGTCCACACAGGTGTGCGTGCCCTTGATTGTGAGAGCCCTCTCAGTGTCCGCCACAGGAATAATGGTATATATTTATGGGGTACAATGCTATGGTATGATATACGGTTGGCCCATGAACAACACAGGTTTGAATTGTGAGGGTCCTCTTACAGATTTTCTTCCTTCGCTGCCATCCTTCAGACAGGATGACCAACCCCTCCTCTTCCTCCTCCTCAGCCTACTCAAATGTGAGGATGATGAAGATGAAGACCTTTGTGATGATCCACTTCTACTTAATAGTAAACGTGTCCAGGCACGGTGGCTCACGCCTGTAATTCTAACACTTTGGGAGGCTGAGGCAGGAGGTTCATGAGGTCAGGAGTTCAAGTCCAGCCTGACCAACATGGTGAAACCCTGTCTCTACTAAAAATACAAAAATTAGCTTGGCATGACAGTGCACACCCGTAATCCCAGCTACTCAAGAGGCCAAGGCAGGAGAATTGCTTGAACCAGGGAGGTGGAGGTTGCAGTGAGCTGATATTGTGCCACTGCACTCCAGCGTAGGCAACAGAGAGACATTCCATCTCCTCAAAAAAAAAAATAGGAAATATATTTTCTTCACAACGTTTTATTTTCTCTAGCTTACTTTATTGTAAGAATACACCATACAGTACACATAATATAAAAACTATGTGTTAATTAACTGTTTCTGTTATTGGTAAGGCTTCCAAGCAATAGCAGGTTATTATTAGTAGTTAATACATTGTGAAATGATTAACTCAAGCTAATTAAAATATCCATCAACTTACATACTTACCATTTCTTTGTGGTGAGAACGTTTAAAACATACTCTCAGTGATTTTGAAATATACACTATTATTAACTAATAATGGCTAATGTCATCTAATACCCAGTCTAAGGACAAATTTTCCTCATTGTTTCAAGCAGACATTCTTTTTCTACACCCTTGGTTTGAGCTAGAATCCAAACAAGGTCCTCACGTTCCAGTTGTGGTTCTCTCAAGTCTTTTTTTTTTTTTCTGCGATAGCTCTCTAACCATCTTTCCCTTTCCATGCCAATCATTTGTTAGGGAAAGAGAGTCATTGGTTCTATAGAATATCCCACATTCTAAGTTTATCTGATTTTCTCCTGTGTCGTCTAACTTGCTTTTGATTCTTTGTATTACCTATAAATTGGTGCTTAGCTGTAGAAACAAATAGATTCTGATTTAGTTGTCCGGCAGGAATACTTCATAGGCACATAATTATTGGTTGTCTGCTCGGTTCAGGCAGTGTCAGCTGATTGCAATGAGGCAATTACTAACTCCACGTGACACACGGAAGTCAATAATGTTAGTATGCCCCGGCTGTGCAGAGAGCAAAGTGTACCATAGGCCGGGCGTGGTGGCTCACACCTGTAATCCCAACACCCTTGAAAAGTCAAGAAGGCAAGCAGATGGTTTGAGTGCAGGAGTTCGAGGCCAGCATGTGCAACATAGCAAAACTTTGTCTCTAAAAAAATACCTAAAAAAAAATTAGCTGGGCACAGTGGCTTACACGTATAGTCCCAGATACTCAGGAGGCTGAGGTGGGAGGATTGATTGAGTCTGGAGGGGTTGAGGCTGCAGTGAGCAGTGATTGCACCAGGCGCTCTAGCCTGGGTGATAGAGTGAGACCCTGTTTTAGAAAACAAATTACCACAATTATTAAAATGAAACTCTGACTTTTAGATTAACTGTAATTAAGGGAATCTGGTGGGAGAACAATGCTGTGTTGGTGAATGCTTCATTAGCTCAGAGGGTTCAAGGGCAGGTAACTCTGGTGACATTTGCTGATTTCTGTGGCGTAAATACTCACACTGTGGCCAGTTTTTAAGCTAATGACTATTTAATACTTGGCTTATACAATTTCTGAATATAACGATCAGCTCACACAGGCAGATTAGATACGCTCCAGCACACCATTGCACTGGGTTATATAAGGGTCATAAAATTAGATACTTCTCTTTTAATATAACAGGAAGCCAGTGTCTAAAATTAATACATCAAGATAAAAGAATAAGCATCTTAATTACAAATGTAAGTAAAAGCTAGGAAAATCCCCACTAGTTCAATGTTTTTAATTATAAGCCTTTTAGTTGTATTTAATTTTAAATATTTGTATGTTCTACGTACATGCTTAAAAACTTAAAAATTTAAAAACTTTTAAAATTTAAAGATAACACGGAAGACAGCAAATCTTTGTAGGTGAGGTCAGTGATGGAAACTGCTCCTCTCAAGATTAAGGTCTGTTTCTGGGAAAGCCTTGGCAACACAAGTTCCTTAGTTTCTACAACTGGGAATCGTCCATTCCATTATGGAAATTCTACTGACTTGAAAGCCGATGTCCTAGACTGGCCCAAAGTTGGTGATGAGTAACCTTGTCAAAACATAAAGTCTCCACGATGAGTACAGAATGAAAGTATGTGGCTCTTGTGGTCAGTGTTAACCCTAAACCAGGTGAGATGATGGGTAATGAGTAACCTTGTCAAAACGTAGAGTCTCTACGATGAGTACAGAATGAAAGTATGTGGCTCTTGTGGTCAGTGTTAACCCTAAACCAGGTGAGATGATGGGACTTGAAGTTAGGTGGGCTCTGAAGACTGGCCACAGCTAACACCACTGCCAAGGCAAAATCTGGTGAAAGCCTGGTGAGCTTTTGAGGGCCAGGTGTAGGCCAGCACAGGTATAACAGAAACTAGATTTTTGTCGCTGGCCATTGGTTCCTTAAAGGCAGTGAAAGTGGGCAGGGGCTGCACTATTCTCACCTAAGCATCCACGGGCTTCACCTGGAGATTGATGCAAAACACCCAGTTCTCAGGAAATTGCTTGCTGTTCTGGGAATGCACCTGCACTCCGGCTCTGCTCCTAGAAAGTACAGGGAGTGGAACTTCCTTCTGCTTTGCTGACGTCCATGAGGAGGCTGAGGATGAAGGAGCACCTAGCCCTGCCACGCATCCTTCGCTCTGCACTTCAGGTGTGCTCCCTTCTTTCGCATCTTCAGTTGACTCCTCTCTCGGTCTCCTTTCTCTTTTTAAGTGCAAGTGGTGCCTGGGTTCATCCTTGTGAAACAACAGTCAGAAATGGAAAAATAAGAGGATCACTGGCTCCTTCAAATCCCACATTTCTCCGGGACAGGCACCTATTATAGCATAATGGCATAGAGGAGACAGCGAACAAATGTTTACTGAGTGATAAAATAAGAGGGAGAGGTGTGCTGAACCCCTATCAACTTTCATAAGGAAGGCACCGGGTTTAAGAGACCAAACAAGATGTCAGAGCCAGCAAATGAGACGTGGGGTTTCACTAGGGGCTTATATACCAGAGAGGGAGAGTCTGGTTCTGGACAACATTGACCACATGGCCCAGTGGTAGCAGGCCGGGCAGGAAAACTGCAATCGCTTACCAACAGTATGCAGTTGCTATTGTGTTTCAGTTAAGACCCTCACCTTAATGGCCTCCACCTGGCAACCTTCATCTAACCTAAAACTCAGGGCCTCGATCCCCTGCGACCCATGTTCCACAGGACAGGATGGGGGCTCAGATGTTCTCCATAGACAAGAAACAAATTTCCTTGCTGGCTATTCCCAGATTCCCTATCTCAGAACTCATTGAGGTACATCTGCCAGACAGGTTTCTCTGAAACTATTCTTACCAGGTGTGTTTGTCCTGCAGGAAACAACTGCAGTAGCCTCACTTTTACATGTGCACTTCTTTCCTTTCCATTCCTCTTTCCCTCCTTTCTTCCCCCATATTTCCCTCGAAGGGAGGCCACCATATCTTCCAAACTGTAACTCCGTGCCCAATTGGAGTAATGATCTCAAGAAGAAGTTGAAAATCTATTTCTTTCCTTTATACATTTATTTTTTATTTGGATCTCTTATTTTGTCCACAGTCTTTATATGCTTGTTTTAAATTTGGTTTATCATATTTATTTAATTTAAAAATTTGTCCATAAGTTACTGGGGTACAGGTGGAGTGATCTGGTTGAGATTGGAGACTATTATTCTAAGTGAAATAACTCAGGAATGGAAAACCAAACATTGTATGTTCTCACAGATATGTGGGAGCCAAGCTATGAGGATGCAAAGGCATAAGAATAATACAATGGACTTTGGGGACTGGGTGGGAAGTTTAGGAGGGGGCGAGGGATAAAAAACTAAAATGTATTTTTTATTTGCCTATCTGGTAAGAATTTTAGCTTACATAGGCATTCAATAAATGTTACTTTAGTTTTTTACTAGAGTTATATTTTGAGTCCTCCTTTACCAAGGAGGGCTCTTCCTCCACTCTCCAGGATTGCTTGTAAATCCCAAGTGTGTATCCAAACCTCAAGGTGTTGGGGGAGAATCTGTCTACACCAGTACTTGTGGAGATAGTCCCCCTTCTTATCTTTAGATTCATGCAGACGACTATTGTTTCTGCACAGCTAAGCCTCCTAAACCAGATTCTCTCTTAGCTACTTTATACTCCAAGGCCTCTTAGTCTGGCTCAGGCTTATCTGGCCAAATACGCCTATAGCCTTTTCTCCCAGTCTATGCGAGGTGCGGGGGAACTTGGTATATCTGTACCCAGGGAGTGAATCACAGCTTCTGCTCTTACATCTGCCAAACATGGTGTTTCTGTCACCTGTCATCCATCCATTCTTGGCCCTCCCATATCGGCGTGCCCCTCCCTGTCAATATCTGGCAACTCTTCCTTCCCTTACTTATTCCACACCTTCCCAGCCTATGAAATCTTTATGTAGTTCAGCAGTAGAGTGGAGAAACTAGAAAACCTGTCTCTAATTATACATTTCTCTAAATCTTTTGTTTATGGCATAAACTTTACGCTCTAAATCCTAAATAGCTTCAACCACGGAAACTTGAGAGCTAAGAATGAAGTCTTGATTCCTGCTTTTCTGCTACAGTGACTTATCTCTTAGGCAATGAATGTCTTTATGACTGTAGGGAGAGCTGGATGACAGCAGGGATTAACGGGAGCAAACTCACATCCTTAACATTCTGCATTATTATCTCACTGCACTTGCAAATATTTACAGAGCACCTGGAGGCATGGAGGAGTGAGGGATGCCACAAAGGTGGCTAAGAACTGGCCTCCGTCCTAAACCGACTCTACAATCTAGTGGGGAAGACAGGCACATCCTCAAAAAATAAAAAGAAGTAAATAAAGAATCAAAGCTTGAGCGAGGGGAAAACACTGTACTAACTCTCTGGTTTCCACGTTCTGAATGGATCCATGGTGTTAAGGGCTGCTTTTAAACCTGGTAGTGGTCAAGGGTCCCCTAGGGGAATTCTTCAATCCCATCCCAGCAGGGAAAATAAGAATAGAAAAATTACGTTCAAGTATTAGGGTTGTGCAGGGATAGGGGTGTGTGAGTGGGTAGAAAACATGATTTTTCTGTTCCTTCAAAGAATTTATAACCTAGTTGAGGAATAGTTATGTCAAGATTACGTAACCAAAGAATAAAACAGGATAGTATAAGCAGGACTGACTGGGTGATCCAAGCTTCATTTACTGGGGTCAGAGATGCAGCCAGGGTTGAGTGATGGACTTAATCAGGAAAGGCTTTCTGGAGAAGTTGAGTCATTTGGGGACCTCGAAAGAAGTGAAGAACTTTGATTATTACTAATAAAGGCTGACACTCAACATTTCAGTGCCGGTCACTCTTTTATGCACTTTATGTTTATTATCTCATAGAATCCTTACAACAGTATTATAGAGTAGATACTATTTTTCTCATCCCCATTTGCGCATGAGGAACTTGAGGCACAGAGAAGTTAAGTAACTTGCCAGAAACGACACATCAGGATTGGAATGCTGGCTCCAGCCTTGAATTGGTGTGTTATTCCACCTTCACAAAGGAGTTGAGAATTGCAATGAAGAAAACAGCTCTAATTAGAGTAGGAGGGAAGAGGGAGAAGGGTGCGTGGGGCTTAGCTGAGGCAGAGGGTTATGGCTGGAGCGTAACTGGCCAGAGACACTAGGTGTCTCAACTAGATCTTTAGCTCCAAATGGGTAACCCGACAGCACCACACCTACATCCTGGCTGAGAAGCGAGGAATGCAGAACACCGAGATGCCTGGAGAGTCTCAGAGCAGGAAGTCAGCCTTTCTGATGCCTCTAGCTTCTGGTCCAAGTTCTTGTTGCTGTAACAGGTGTGAAGGTAAATAAATAGCCCTCAGGGCTACACCTAGGCATCTGGGTTTTATCCAAATACAGTGTCATTATCAACCCCTAAACCAGGCCAAAACTCCTCTAAGAATACTGCCTTGTCAGATGCAGGATGGTAGGGGTGACCCCATTTCCAAAGGGCAAAACTGGACTAATAGCCTGATTTTTGGTGGCAGGGGGAATGGATTGGAGGAGGGTAACAGGGATCTAAGACTTCTCAAAAGTCTTTGCCTTTTTTGGGACTCCAGAAATCTTACAGAGGGTGATAAAATGGTTTCTCTAAGTGTGTGGGTTTGGAACTCAAACCACAAATGGAGCGCCAGTTTAAGCTGGAGGAACAGTTGTCAGCACTGCGTTCATGTAAATTCCAGGATAAAACAAAGCACCCAGAAAATCCTGAGGTTGTTATTTTCAGTTAGCAGCTTCACACAAACCCTGGGCATCAGGACTGAGGGGATGACGAGTGAATTATTAGAAATGGGACAGGGATTTACCTGGACAGGAAAAGGAATGAGAAGTAGCAGACAGCGGGAATTGAATAATGATTATTACAGTGGATGTGGTGATAGTTTACTTACAAATGTGTTCACAAACCACATCTTAGCTTTAATGTAGCAGAAGTTCTTTCTCTCTCTCTCTCTCTCTCTCTCTCTCTCTCTCTCTCTGTGTGTGTGTGTGTGTGTGTGTGTGTGTGTGTGTAATGAGCCCCTTAGGGAATTTCTTTATAATATGTATCACAGCCCAACAACAGGATGGTGGGGGCAGCACCTTGGGAAGAATCAGAATACCCGGGCCCCTGTTCCCATTCTGACCCTTACTTGGGGTATGTAATCTTGGACAAGACCATTAACCTCTCTATGTCTCAAATCATTCATTTCCAAAACTGGGACAAGACCTATGCTGCCTGCATTATCATTGAGCTCATATGAAATAATCCAGGTGAAAGAACTTTGAAAAAATATGCAATCCGATCCACAAATGAACAGAATGTTTATCTGTAAAATGCAGATAACTCTGACCTCAGCCCCCACAGGTTTGATAACAGTGCAGATTAATAGTATTTCTTATCAAGCTTGTATTTCCAAACAAAAGGTGTTTCTACAGGTGCAGGAGTTGCTTTCCTGCCATTTCTTAATTTTTCTTAATGCTTTGAACATTTATTCGTGGTGTTTTGGGCAACATTTGCCCCTTGCAATGCCTGCCAATCATGGAATGAAATTCATTAAATGAGAATCATCTTAGCATTTTGACTGTCATCTTACTATAACCAGGACCCATGCGTGGGAGCCGCAGCTCTACTTGAAATTCAGAAGTGACCTTTGGTTATCTGTTCCCTAGCTTCTTTGTGTAAGAGCCCATAAAAATTGGAGCAGCAACATGCCTTTTTAACTTGTGTCATAATTGCTGCTGTTCATTAACCCCTGGCTACCCTGCAACCTATCACACTGTACTGGGTTTTCTGACCTACAGAGTGACCACAATTAACTGTTAATATTCATAAGACACGTTTACTGGAAACAAATCACCTTATATTACATTGTAAATCATTAAGTTGCAATCTCTTAAGGATTAAGACCAAGAGTTCAGAGCTTCTAGAATAGATGCTCTCAGGAAGCATTTGTTGGTGATAATAAAGTACCTCATTTGTTTGGCACTTCATAATTTACAAAGAATTTTCATATATACTATCAATTGCAACATTTTGGCTAAGCTTTTCACAGACTTTTACCTGTTAAGGATGTCAGCTTTACCCGCTGACACACTGAGGACAGATGCTGGTAAGAGGAGGTCCCTACTGCCCACCGGAGGAAGCTCCTTGCAAAAGGCGCCGGTGACTGTAGTCCTAGATCTGCAGTAATTAGCGGCAGTATCCAGAAGTGGTCAAACTTGGACAATTGTCTTGCCTTCCCCAAATCCACATGAGGTGACTTCTGATTCACAGTGGACCCGCTAAGCTGGCTGCATTCTGGGGGCAGAGGGTTAGGGATTTCCGACATCCAGAAAACCTATTAATAATCAGGAGCTCATTTGGTAAAGATTATGAGAGTCCTTTGTTTTAGAACCCTCAAATTATTACAGTCGTGGTGAAGTCAAGAACAGCAGTGTCTGATCCAGAGCTGCGTAAAGATCACATGATAGAACCAAGTACCAAGCCAGCGGTGTATCTCTGATCTCACAGAGGCGGCCTCTCATCAGGGTGTTCCAGCAATACCATGTTTCACAGAGACTGGTTTGCTGTTAATATTAGTATCTGTGGGTGGAATGGGCTAGGTCATAAATCCTGTACATAATAATTCCCTTATGGATTTTTAAAATTTACAAAAGATATTAATATATATTTAACATGACTGGACCTTATATTGCCTATTTTTAAAGATCCTAAAGTGTGAATTAAACACCACTGACAATTATTGGTCAATTGTATCGTGTGCTTATGCTAGCCGTCTGGGTTTCCTTACTTCTGACCATCTGAGTAACCATTTTTAGAGAGACATTTCAATTCATTTGAAATGAACTACCAACTCACCACAGCTGGTGAAATGTCACCGAAAAGTGTCATACGTTAAAGAAAGCATGCAAATGCCTTCGGGTGATGGGGCAGTGAAAATTCATGGATGTTTCACAGACAGTGATGCTCTGACAATCACTGTAAGTTAATGCTGTGTGGGGAATCAGTTCTGATCTGAGTCTACAGTTCGGTGCATTGTAGTTAGAGCTGGATTGCTTTCCTAAATTAGAGGGTGCATAGGACAAATGGAGTTTCTCTCTAGTTGCCGTGATAACAACAATTTCTCTTTCTGTGGTCTTATTCTTACTAGGACTCTGGGTGCTATGGTCCTCGGTCAACACTCTGTAGGGCCTTGTTAGAACCCTTGGTTAACACTGTAGCCCTCAAGTGTGCAAAGCACAATGCCTGGTCTTACAGGTATAGCAGGTATTACATCAATACCAGTAAGTATAATTGTCATCATGATAGATTTAATTATGATTGCTATTGTTACTAGTTCAGTCTGTTTCCCATCTAAAAATGAAAGACTGTTTCTAGAACTAAAATTCTAAGATTTGAAGCAATGAAATGAAGCTAAGTTCCCTCGATGACATTACCCAATTTATAAATTCATAGCTCTATTATTGGGACAAAACCCCAAAGCAGATGTCTCTGAAATAGTAAGATAACATTTTAGTTTCTGGAGTTACCCAAGCAAACAGAGAGGGAGCAATGGTGGGACCATTTGGGCATTTCAGAGGGAATCTGCAGTGAGATTTACCCAGGGATTGCACAGGGTGGGGAGAATGGAGGAACTAGTCAGGCCTGTAATGCAGGCACGAGGCCCCCTGGATGGCAGGTGGCCGGGGGGAGATGCTGAGTCAAAGCAAATCAGACTGCACAGTGAAAGCCAGCTGTGGATTCCTAGTCAAGAGTGTGGGTGAAGATTAACATCATCAGTTGAGGTGGACAAGGATCAGCACATCAGGCTTTGGAAAGGGCAGCTGGGAACATTTCCTGGGGATGCTGTAGGCTAAGGGAGACTATTGTCTGTGGGGTGCTGGAGGTTAGACTTATGGGTGGGGTACAGAGGGCTAGGGTTCCAAAATGGACAGAAGAAACGTTCATGAAATACACCAGTAAACACAAGAGGAGAAAAAGAGGATGAGCCAGATGGCACAGAAGGCTAGGTGTGAAGGGCCCTAGAAGTGGTGGCCCCAAGAGCTGTCTGGGCTCAAAGCCTCCATGAGACTGAGCAGATGATTGTACCCAGGCCAGAGTTTGCTTGAGCAAGTATGAAGAGAGCGCAGGGTCCAAGGTGCAGCATCTTCATCTCCAAGCACCTCTGAATTCCCTTACTTTATACAATCCCCTCTACTATCACAGAGCTCACGCACAGGAATGCAGAATAGCGCACTACACTGAATGCATCTCATCTACTAAAGTCTGTGATGCCGCTCCTAGAAAGAGAATCCAATTGTAATGAGTTCTGAGGGTAACGGTGAGCGGTACAAAACATCAAGGCCTTAGACTATGGCTGACTGGGTTTATTTGAAATCCTGCGTTCACCCGACCTCGTTTTTGTTACTTTAATTCATTTATTTAAGTTCTCTGAAAATCAGTTTTATTATCTGTAAAATAAGAATAATAAGGTTACCTGCAAAATTGCTGTTAGAAATAATACATTGAAAGTGACTAACACAGTGTCCAGGACATAGGCTCCTCTCCCCTCCCCTCCCCTCCCCTGCCCTCCCCTCCCCCCCCTTCCGCTCCTCCCCTTTCCTGAGTCTCCCTCTGTCACCCAGGCTGGAGTGCGGTGCCACTGTCTCAGCTCACTGCAACCTCCACCTGCCAGTTTAAGTGATTCTCTTGCCTCAGCCTCCCCAGTAGCTGGGATTACAGGCATGCGCCATCACGCCTGGCTATTTTTTTGTATTTTTAGTATTGACGGGGTTTCACCACGTTGACCAGGATCACCTTGATCTCCTGACCCTGTGATCCGCCCGCTTCAACCTCCCAAAGTGCTGGGATTACAGGTGTGAGCCATTGTGTCTAGCCCTTTTCTTTTTGAAAAATTAATGGTAGCTTTTATACTTAGCAATAAATAATATTACATTTTTACATGTACATAAGCCTTTTTTTTTTTTTTCAGACAGAGTCTCATTCTCACCCAGGCTAGAGCGCAGTGTAATGATCACAGCTCATCTCAACCTCCAACTCCCAGGCTCAGGTGATCCTCTTACTTCAACCTCCAGAATAGTTGGGACTACAGGTGCACACCACCATGCCTGGTTTAGTTGTTGTTGTTTTTGTAGAGATGAGGCTTTGCCATGTTGCTCAGTCTGGTTTTAAATTCCTAGGCTCAAGCAATTCACCTGTCTTAGTTGCCCAAAGTGTTGGGATTACAAACATAAGCCACTACGCTCCACCTCAGATAAGCCTTATTTAACTTTTTAACCTGCCTACATATTGATCATACCCTGAAAGCACCTGTAATTGCTGGGAAGCCATGAACATTGCCTGGAGGCCATATATTCTATTTCTGGTTTTCTGTTGGACAGAAGCACTACAGGCTCTTGTTTGCCTTATTTTGATTATTTCCTTATTTTTACTTTTAAAGTTTCATCTATTTAATGGCACAAAGGAAAAAAAACCATATATTTGTACATACATTATTTTTATGCTTTCTGTCTAAATATAAAAAAAAGTGCTTATATTTTCCATGATTTTTTTTTTCAATTTTATTTTAGATTCAAGAGTAGAGTTTCGTTGTCTGGGTATTTTGGATGATGCTGAGGGTTACTACTGATCCCGATATCCAGAGAGTGAAGATAGTGCCCAGTAGGTGGTTTTTTACCTCCGCCCCCTTCCTCTCCTTCCCCCGATAGCAGCCCCCAGTTTCTATTGTTGCCGTGTTTATGTCCATGAGTACCCAATGTTTAGCTCCTAGGTAATCGTGAGGACATAAGTGAGACCATGTGGTACTTGGTTTTCTGCATCTGCATTAATTTCCTTAGCATAAGGGCCTCTAGCTCCATCCATGTTGCTACGAAAGACGTGATTTTGTTCTCTTTTATGGCTGTGTAGTATTCCATGGTGTACATACACCACGTTTTTCTATCCAGTCCACTGCTGATCGGCACCTAGGCTGATTCCTTGTCTTTGCTGTTGTGAGTAGAGTTGTGGTGAACTTACAAGTGCTTATGTCTTGTGGTAGAGTGACTTGTTTTACTTTGGATATATACCCGGTAATGGGATTGCTGGGACAAATGGTAGCTCTGTTTTAAGTTCGTTGAGAAATCCCCAAACTGCTTTCCACAGTGGCTGAACTAATTTACGTTCCCACCAACAGTATATAAATGTTCCTTCTTCTCTGCAGCCTTGGCAGCATCTGTTGTTTTTTGAATTTTTCTTAAAATTGTGTTTTAGGTTCTGGTATACATGTGCAGAACGTGCAGGTTTGTTACGTAGGTACACATGTGTCATGGTGGTTTTCTGCACCTATCAACCCATCATCTACATTAGGTATTTCTCCTAATGCTATCCCTCCCCAATCCCTCCACTCCCTACTATCCCTCTCCTAATCCCCCACCTCCTGACAGGCTCCAGTGTGTGATGTCCCCCTCCCTCTGTCCATGTGTTCTCAATGTTCAGCTTCCACATATGAGTGAGAACATGCGGTGTTTGGTTTTCTGTTCCTCTGTTACTTTGCTGAGAATGATGGTTTTCAGCTTCCTCTATGTCCCTGCAAAGGACATGAGCTCATTCTTTTTATGGCTGTATAGTATTCCCTGGTATATATGTACCACATTTTCTTTATCCAGTCTATCACTGATGGGCATTTGGGCTGGTTCCAAGTCTTTGCTATTGTGAATAGCACTGCAATAAACATACGTGTGTGTGTGTGTGTGTGTGTGTGTGTGTGTGTGTGTGTGTGTGTCTGTGTGTCTTTGTAGCAGAATGATTTCTAATCCTTTGGGTATATACCCAGTAATGGGATTGCTGGGTCAAATGGTAGCTCTGTTTTAAGTTCTTTGAGAAATCTCCAAACTGCTTTCCACAATGGCTGAACTAATTTACATTCCGACCAACAGTATATAAATGTTCCTTCTTCTCTGCAGCCTTGCCAGCGTCTACTGTTTTATGACTTTTTCATAGTAGCCATTCTGACTGGTGTGAGATGGTATCTCATTGTGATTTTGATGTGCATATCTCTTATGACTGGTGATGTTGACCTTCTGTAGGTTTTAGAAGCCAGAAGAAACCTTAAATTTGAAGTGTCCATATAGTTTTTATTTTTTTCCTCACCTCCTCTATGAAATGATTCGTAGTATATTAATGGGGCCAAACTCCCTTGGGGCCTGAGAAGCTGTTACACTTTCATATCCTTACACCTCCTCCCCTGACCCCCCATTAATCCTTTTCCTGGAATTCACTCCAGAACATAATGTACACCTCAGTAAACATGCTGGGATTGAAATTATTTTATATGCATGCTCCCAAACTCTCCTGAGGCTCACTAGAATGGCTTCGGGCTTTGCAAGCTCTTAATTTCTTCCCCTTCCTCAGTTTCAAAGGGGGATTCTGCCATTACCAATTAAATTATTTACAATTTTGTGATGTAGAAGTTATAAGGAAAATTGGTGAGGTAAAAGGATAAAATGATCTCATGCTCGGGCTGGCAGTGAAAAATTAAGGAATGGAGATTACTGAAAGTTGAGCAGCATGACATACATGGAGAAGCAGATGAGAGAGGAAGGGAATGCTGTGAAGAAATCCATAAAATGTCTTGCAACTCGTATGTATTCCAGAAATACAAGTAAAGACCTTCCATCATTTTGAAATTAATTTTTGATTGCTAGACTTTATTCTTACGGCATTTACCATTTTGAGACTGTGCCATATGGGTCATAATTTTTCAAATTAGTTTTAATAAGGTTGCATACATTTACATTGGAATAAATCACAATTACAATAGCCACTTGGAGAGATGGCTAGATGATAAAATTGCCTACAGAGAAGGGTGTGGATTAGAAAAACAGCTTAGGTCCATGGTTTTCCAATCTTAGTACATGTAAGACTTATCTGGGGAGCATTATAAAATGCAGACTCTTAGACTATATCCCAAGCAGCTTTGATGCTGGGTTTTTTTCATGGGGGGAGGCCTAGTAATCTGCATATTTCATTATCCCCCATCTGATTATTATGCAAGGAATCTATGAACCCCACTCAGGCTTGGGCCAATAAGAATTCGTCATCTCCAAACAGTTCATGTGCCAGGGACTCCTGAAGTTCAACTACGGAAACATGGGCTTAAGAGTGCTCCCTTGGATTACCCCAAAGAAAACCTTTGGACTTTCTTTTCTGCATCCTTCTTTGTCACATTTGCAGGAACATCTCATCTTCATGGTGATAATTGTCCCCCTCTCCAGCCCTTGAAATCCATAGATTAACTGAAAACAATAATTTTTTTCCTCCTGATTTATAGAATGAGTGTGTACCCCAAACCCTCTCCAGCACTAATGCAAGCTGTTAAATCATACTTGCCAAAGTCATTTCACCAATGCAAATTTCCACAAAATCTTAACAGAAAGATAATGGAACAGAAGAATTGGCTGTAAATTGTAAAGATTGATTTGCCTGATTACCTGACAGAATCCTGAAATGAAAACACAAATGTTTTGCTTACAGAAGTTTTTGAAAGAGCATGTACCTGTCTAAGTAGAAAGGTTTGATTAACCGGGTTTTTCATTTAAAAACCATCCAGTGAACATATTTATGTTTATCTCATGGTAGGGCTTGCCCAGAGCTCTTAAAGCCTGAATTGAAAGATATTGGGACCACCTATCCACTGTACCTAAAAATAAAATACCAAATGTTCTAAAGGCAACGTTGCTCAATTTAGCCTTTTGCCATTCATCATGTAGGTGACATCGAAAAACACAGTCACTGGCCGGGCGCAGTGGCTCACGCCTGTAATCCCAGCACTTTGGGAGGCCGAGGTGGGTGGATCACGAGGTCAAGAGATCGAGACCATCCTGGTCAACATGGTGAAACTCCTTCTCTACTAAAAATACAAAAATTAGCTGGGCATGGTGGCACGTGCCTTTAATCCCAGCTACTCGGGAGGCTGAGCCAGGAGAATTGCCTGAACCCAGGAGGTGGAGGTTGCGGTGAGCCGAGATCGCGCCATTGCACTCCAGCCTGGGTAACAAGAGCGAAACTCCGTCTCAAAAAAAAAAAAAAAAAAAAAAAAGAAAAGAAAAGAAAAGAAAAACACAGTCACTGAAGTGGAACTTGTAAAGTGAAACAGACCATCATCAAATAAAAGGTTTTTATGGAAACTCTGGAGGATCATCTTACTAACAAGCCAGGCTTTCGGGGAGAATGTTCCTGTGACTCTGGAAAATTCACACAGTAACTGTCCAGGAGACTGCTGGATTGATTGGTCAACCCTAACGACTCAGGAGGAAGGCCTGGGAGTAAATGTACCTCTGGTTGGATACTGTCCATTTAGCTCATTTCATCCACACCTCCAGTCCCGTTTCTGAAAAATAATGGTCATATCCTGCCGAGTCTGGAGACCTGATACCTCATTGCCATCTTAAATAGAGTTCAACCCTGTGATACCATATGTCGCTGTCTCAGTCATAGCTCTGCTAGGGGTTAATAAAGTGAAGCAGCAGTAAGCAGTAGGAAAGGCAAGCAGTGAAAAGGTAAAATCAGTTAGATGTTGAGTATTTGAACAAACCTTTTTGGGAGACCGATTCGACTAGACTTCTATCTGTTAGAAGAAATCTTATCTCTTATAGGAAGTATTGAAGTTACCGGTGGGGTAAAGAGGCCTAAGTTGTAAAACACAAAAATATAATACTCAATGTAGTAAAACAACTTTGAAATGTTTTCTTATCGCCTTCTGACTGTAAAAGTAGAACTTCCTCCGTGTAGAAAATAAAAGTACAATACGTTTAGAAAACAATGCTATAGCGATTACCATCCCCATGTGTTAACTTCCAACATCTGATATATTGTGGTAATCGTATTTTTAAAAAACTGTTAAAAAGCCAAATAGACATTGCTTCCCTATTGTGAACTATTGGCCTCAGCTGCATTTTTTTCTAGACTTCCTGAAACTATTCACAAAATCTTGAGACTCGGTGAAACACACAAGACTTTACAGACTGTAAGCCTAAAGCTCTTTATTTCCGGGGGTCAGAGGTTTACTTTATGCCACATCCTGGTTTTGTAAACAGGCCCTGGCATCACAAATACTCCAAGAAGAATATAGCCTCCAGCATGTTTTCTTTCAATGGATATGCTACCACTAACATGAGAACTCTCATGGGAAAATATCGAAGAATGAGCCTCCCTAGAGCTGCCCACCTTTCCTAAAACAGTTGAACATTAATGTTTGTCAGGTTTGAAGCATATGGTTCTAAAGAGAGACAGACAGTTTCTGTTTCAACTGAAAATGTTTTACCAATTAAAAACAGGATAAGGGACACTACCTAAGCTTGCAGTCCTTAAATAATCTCCAAGATTGATGAATAGAACAAAATCTTTGTAGAAAAAGAGCCTCATTAATTTTGATTCATACCTAAAACTATGCACTTAAACCCTAACTTGGAATTTAGCAGTGAAAAAATATCAATCCATTCCTATTAAAAGGAATATAGAATTTGTCTGCTTGGTATGTTTTCCTTCTATTAAAAATGGGTAATTGGTCTTCAGAAAAGGACAAAATCTAAAGAAATTCAGAAGAAGAAAGGCATTGTAGAAGCTCAGTTGTGAGGATTCAGTCTTCTATCAGGGCATTTTATGTTTGTTTCTTTGCCATAAGGAGTAAACATTTTCTCTAAAAAGGTAGTTAATCTCAGCTTGATAAAAAATATCTACAAAAACCTGACAGTAAGCATCATGCTTAAATGTAAGAAACTAAGAGCCTTCCCACTAAGATCAGAAACAAGGCAAGAATGTCCCCTATCATCACTGATTTTCAACATTTTACTGGAAGTCCTAGCTACCGCATTAAGACAAGAAAAGGATATAAAATTTATACTCTTGGGGAAGGAGAAAGTAAAACTGTCTTTGCAAGTAGCATGATACTCAACTTTGGAAAACTCAAAAAAATAATTGACCGGAAGAAAAAAAGAACTCCTAGAACTAATAAGACACTGTAGCAAGGTTTCAAACATGAAGTTTTTTATACAAAAGTAATCAGTCATCACTTTCCTCTATACCAGCAATGAATAAGTGGAATTTGAAATTAACATACTATCATTTACCTTGGCATCCCCAAATGAAATTATTAGATAGAGATCTAACAAAATATGTATAAGATCTATATAAGGAAAACTATAAAACTCTGATAAAAGAACTCAAATAACTAAATGAAAGGAGAGATACTCTATATTCAGG
The DNA here is from genome assembly GCA_031835075.1 of Saguinus oedipus. Classification (NCBI taxonomy): domain Eukaryota; kingdom Metazoa; phylum Chordata; class Mammalia; order Primates; family Cebidae; genus Saguinus; species Saguinus oedipus. The sequence continues at coordinate 92,984,756 of CM063184.1, read as the reverse complement.
AAAAGGGGGATTCAGTATTGTCAAGGTGTCACTTCTTCCCAAATTGATCTGTAGATTTAATGAAATTAAAATCAAAATTCTAGCAAGTTATTTTATAAATATTGACAAATTGATTCTAATATTTATTTGGAGAGGCAAAAGACCCAGAATCACCAATATAATATTGAAGATGAAGAACAAATTTGGGGGACTGAAACTACCTGATTTCAAGACTTACTATAAAAGTGTAGTAATTGAGACAGTGTGGTATTTCTGAAACAATAGATACATCTCAATCAAGCTGAAGGAATCGAGAGCTAGAAATAAATCCACATATATCTAGTCAACTGATCATTGACAAAGAAACAAAGGCAATACAGTGGGGAAAAGACAGTCTTTTCCACAAATGGTGCTCAAACAATGAAACATCAACATGGAAAGAAAAACATCGAGACAAAGACCTTACGCCTTTCACAAAAATTTACTCAAAATGAATCAGACCTCAATATAAAATGCAAAACTATAAAACTCCTAAAAGATAACTTAGGAGAAAATCCAGATGAACTTGGGTTTGGTAATGATGTTTTAGATACAACACTAAAGGCATCATTTATGAAAAATACTAAGCTGGAGTTTATCAAAATTAAAACTTCTGCTCTGCAAAAGACATTGTCAGAGTATAAAAAGACAAGCCACTGACTGGCAGGAAATATTTGCAAAAAACATAGCTGATGAAGGACTGTTAGCCAAAATACAAAAAGAACGCCTAAAACTCAACAATAAGACAATCTGGATTAAGACGGTGGAGAGGGGCAGAACTAGCTTGCAGCTCCTGCTCGGATGGATGGAGCAGTGTGTGGAGACTCATATGGTGGACTTTTGCTCAAAGAACTACCACAGGAACATACTAGATAAGCTGAGAGAATCCATAGACTCTTTGAACAAACTTGATCACCACTGCAGGCTCCGTTAGATGCCAAAAAACTGTGTTGGGATCCATGACTGCAAGACCTGAAGACAGATCACATCACAAGACTCTGCAGATACTCCCCAGTACCAGCCCAGAGCCCAGTAGTTCTTCTAGTTGGCTAGACCCAGAAGAGCAAAAACAATCACTACAGTTAGGCTCTCAGGAAGTTCCATTCCTAGGAAAAGGGGGAGAACCCCTCATCGAGGGAGCATCCCGTGGGACAAAAGAATCTGAAAAGCAGCCCTTGAATCTCAGATATTCCCTCTGATATAGTCTACCCAAATGAGAAGTGACTGGAAAAACAATTCTGATAGAATGACAAAATCAGATTCCTTAACGCTCCCAAAAGATCATACCAGCTCACCAGCAATGCATTCAAAACAAGACAAAATCTCTGAATTGCAGAAAAGAATTCAGAAGGTCAATTATTAAGCCAATCAAGAAGGCATCACAGGAAGGTGAAGTCCAGCTTAAAGAAATAAAAAACATGATACAGGATATGAAAGGAAAATTCTTCAGTGAAATAGCGTAAAAAAAAATCACAATTTCTGGAAATCAAGGACACACTTAGAGAGATGCAAAATATACTAAAATTTCTCAGCAATAGAATCAAATAAGTAGAAGAAAGAAACTTAGAGCTCAAAGACAGGCTTTTGAATTAACCCAATCTGTCAAAGACAAAAAAAATTTTTTTTTTTAAATGAACAAAGCCAGCTGGACGTAGTGGCTCATGCCTGTAATCACAGCACCTTAGGAAGCCGAGACTGGCAGATCACAAGGTCAGCAGTTCAAGATCAGCCTTGCCAGCATGGTGAAACCTTGTCTCTACTATAAATACAAAAAATTAACTGGGCATGGTGGTGTGCACCTGTAATCCCAGCTACTTGGGAGGCTGAGGCAGAATTGATTGGACCTGGGAGGTGGAGGTTGCAGTGAGCTGAGATCTCACCACTAAACTACAGCCTGGGCAAGAGAGTGGGACTCCATCTCAAACAAAACAAAACAAAACAAAATGAACAAAGCCTCCCTGAGGAAGAAGAGAAATCTAAAAGTTTGAAAAACATATTTAAGGGAAGAGTAAAGTAAAACTTCCTCAGCCTTGCTAGAGATCTAGGTATCCAAATACAAGAGGCTCAAAGAACACCTGGGAAATTCATCACAAAAAGAGCATTGCCTAGGACCACAGTCATCAGATTATCTAAAGTTAAGACAAAGAAAGAATCTCAAGACCTATGAGGCAAAAGCATCAGTTAACCTATATTGGAAAACCTATTAGATAAACAACAAATTCCTCAGCAGAAACCCTGCAAGCTAGAAGGGTTTGGGTTCCTATGTTTAGCCTCCTTAGGCAAAACAATGATCAGCCTAGAATTTTGTATCCAGTGAAAACAAGCTTCATAAATGAAGGAAAGATACAGTCATTTACAGACAAACAAATGCTGAGAGAATTCACCATTACCAAGCCAGCACTACAAGAACTGCTAAAAGGAGCTCTAAATCTTGAAGCAAATCTTCAAAATAAACCATTGTAGAACCTCCTCAAAGCGTAAATTTCACAGGACCTATATAATAATAACACGATGAAAGAGAAAAAAACAAGACATTTGGGCAACAAATAGCATGATCAGTAGAATAATGACTCACATCTGAATACTAACATTGAATACAAATGGCCTAAATGCTCCACTTAAAAGATACAGAATGGAAGAATAAATACAAATTCACCAACCATCTGCTGCCTTCAAGAGACTCATCTAACAAATGACTCACATAAACTTAAGGTAAACGGGTGGAAAAAGACATTCCATGCAAATGGACACCAAACAAACAAACAAACAAAAACCAAGAGTGGCTATTCTTACATCAGACAAAACAAACTTTAAAGTAACAGCAGTTAAAAAAGACCAAGGGGGACATTAATAGTAATAAATGGACTAGTCCCATGGCCAAATGTCACAATTCTAAATACATATTCACCTAACACTGGAGCTCCCAAATTTATAAAACAATTATTACTAGACATAAGAAATGAAATAGACGGCAACACAATAATAGCAGAGGACTTCAATGCCCCACTGATAGCACTACACAGGTCATCAGGACAGAAAGTCAACAAAGAAACAATGGACTTAAAGTATACCCTAAGTCCAATGGAACAGATAGACTTAACAGATATTTACAGAGTATTCTACCCAACAACTGCAGAATATACATCCTACTCATTAGCACATGAAACATTCTCCAGGATAGAGCATATGATAGGCCACAAAACAAGTCCCAGTAAATTTAAGAAAATTGAAATTACATCAAGTAGTCTCTGAGACCATGATGGAATAAAGTTGGAAATCAACTCCAAAAGGAACCCTCAAAACCATGCAAATACATGGAAATTCAGAAACCTGGTTCAAATGATCTTTAGATCAACGATGTAACCAAACGCCACCTGTTCCCCAAACACCTATTGAAATAAAAAGAATTGAAAAAAGGAAAACAATCTGATTAAGAAATAGGCCAAAGATTTCACCAAAGAAGAAATATGGGTGGCAAACAAGCACGTAAGAGGCTGTTCAGCATCGTATCTTACTAGGGAATTGTAAGTTAAAACAAGGAGATGCCACTACACACCTCTTAGAATGGCCCAAATCCAGAACACTAAAATGACCAAACGAGGATGTGGTGCAACAGGACTCTCATTCAGTGCTGGCAGAAATGTAAAACGGTTCAACTACCTTGAAAGATAGTTTGGCAGATTCTTTCTTTCTTTTTTTATTGTACTTTAGATTCCAGGGTACATGTGCAGATCATGCAAGATTGTTGCATAGGTACATCCATGGCAAAGTGGTTTGCTGCCACCATCCCCCCATTACCTATATCTGATATTTCTCCCCATGTTATCCCTCTCCACCCTCCCTCCCACTAACCCTCCCATAGCGCCCGCCCCCGCTGCCACGGACCCCAGTGTGTGATGCTCCCCTCTCTGTGTCCATGTGTTCTCATTGTTTAACACCTGCCTATGAGTGAGAACATGTGGTGTTTGATTTTCTGTTTTTGTGTCAGTTTGCTGAGAATGATGGTTTCCAGGTTCATCCATGTCCCTACAAAGGACACAAACTCATCGTTTTTTATGGCTGCATAGTATTCCATGGTGTACATGTGCCACATTTTCTTTGTCCAGTCTATCATTGAGGGGCATTTGGGTTGGTTCCAGGTCTTGCTATTGTAAACAGTGCCACGATGCAGTTTCTTAAAAACTAAACATACTCTTGCTTATCATTCATACCCCATGGTATTTACAAAAACATCTGCACATAGATATTTATAGCAACTTTATTTTTAATTGCCAAAACCATAAAGCAACCAAACATCCTGCAGGAAGTGAATGAATAAATAGAGGTACCTCCAGACGATGGAATATTATTTAGTACCGAAAAGAAATGAGCTGTCCAACCCTGGAAAGACACGGAGGAAATTTAAATGCATACTACTAAGTGAAAGAAGCCAATCTGAAAAAGCTACATATTATATAATTTGAACCATATGACATTCTAAGAAAAGGTTAAAACTATGGAGACTGTACAAAGATTAATGGTTGCCAGGAGTTAGGGAAGACTAAATAGGCACAGCATAGAGGAATTTTAGGATAGCAAAACTGCTCTATGCAATACCCAGTGGTGGGTAAATGGCATTATATATCTAGTCTTGCAGAATGTAAAATACAAACAGTAAACACCAGTGAACTCTATGGCCTTTGAATGATGATGATGATGTGTCAGTGTAGGTTCAGCAACTGTAACAAATGTACTCTTCTGGTAGGAGAAAATGGAGGAGGCTATGCATGTGTGGGGGCAGGGAGTATATAGGAAACCTCTGTACCTTCTATTCATTTTTATTGTGAGCCTAAAACTACACTAAAAATAATGCCTATTTACCTAAGGCACTTAATTGTAAAATTAAAATCACCTGTGTCTATAAACATTACCCATGTATTTTTTTTTTTTTTGAGATGGAGTCTCGCTCTGTTGCCCAGGCTGGAGTACAGTGGCATGATCTCAGCTCACTGCAACGTCTCCCTCCTGGGTTCAAGTGATTCCTCTGCCTCAGCCTCCTGAGTAGCTGGGATTACAGGTGTGCGCCACCACACCCAGCTAATTTTTGCATTTTTAGTAGAGACGGGGTTTCACTGTGTTGTTCAGGCTGGTCTCGAACTCCTGACCTCGTGATCCAGCTGCCTCAGCCTCCCAAGGAGCTGGAATTACAGGCATGAGCCACTGCACCCAACCACCCATGGATTTTTTTTTTTTTTAAGGGAAACACTAGGGAAAAGTTTTATGCTGAAATCTTACTGGTTGATTTAAGTATGATTTGCTAAAGGGCCTGCTCACGAATGCTAACTTCTCAAATAAAAAACCAATTATTCTTCTTAAATATTTATTTCTTTTCCCCTTACTTTCCATAGGATGGATTTATTGACTTTTTAGAGTTTATTGCTGCTGTAAATCTAATCGTGCAAGAAAAAATGGAGCAAAAATTAAAATGGTATTTTAAGCTGTATGACGTTGACGGAAGTGGCTCTATTGACAAAAATGAACTACTGGACATGTTTGTGGTGAGTGAAGTAGTAAAGTATCCCTTTCAGGCCACTACATAGTTAGCCCAGTTTCCCTTCCTATGGAGTAGGTAACAACTGTCTACGGGGCTGGCTATTTTTGGGATGTACATTTTGAATTGCTGAAGTCGTATCCTTTTGGTTATTGAATGAGCAACAGCAAATAAGCTTTTTCTTCTTGGTGCAGTCCACTCTGACATTCTCAAATTTAACAGAGCATTGAAATGAAGAAGTGAAATAAATATGATGTTATAAAACAAGTTATCTTTTTTCTGCCTCAGTGCAGAATTCTTGCGAGAAACAGCTAAACTATGAGATGATTTATGTATATTTAACAAGAGACATGGACTAAGAATGAAGGTACATGAACCCAATCTTTCTGGGAGCTGTACTGAAGTATTTCTAATAGTTGGTTCGGGAATCTCAGACCTTTTCCATATCTGAAGTTCAGTAAGTGCCTTTATAAGCCACCATGCCACCCCTCAAAGGATTAGGAGATAGTTATTATCATGGTGTAAATAGCAAAGATTCCAGAGTAAAAAGATGGTTAAGCAGGACACTGCACCTAAATGAAGAGAAGAGGTGTAATTAATATTATAAATTCAAGACACCGAATTTGGAACACAGACTCAAAAAGCATTAAATTGGATGTCTTAGAAATGATCTGGTCCAAATTCTTTGTTTCATAGATGAAGGAGCTGAGTTACAAATAAAATACACAATAGAAATATTAGCAAAAATGCTAGAAAAATAAGTGAGCAGAACTATGGTTTTAATTTACCATCTCAACAAATGTTCAAAGCAGGTAAACATGTAAAGCTAAATAAGTGAATGAAGAGTTAACCAACACATGGAAAGAATTCAAGGGAAGGATAATACCAATATTGCTAACATTTTAATTTCACGTAGATCATTCACACAAAAAAAGTACTAGGAGTAGAAATTCTGCCTATACATGGTATATTGCAATACAAAATTAGAAATCAAATATTCAATAGAGAATACCCAACTCCATGTACATTTTAAAATGTTCTCTTAAATACTCAGCTATTTCTAAAAACAATTAAAATGTAAATACAGTATGCAGATCTTAGCATGCCACCAAAGGATTTCTCAAAACAAGGGTTCTTATTCTGGGATCTAAGAATCAGTGGCCTTCAGAAGTCATTTTAGCCCTTGAACTTGAGGGCAAAATTTTGCCTGTATGTTACTTTTTTTTTTTTTTTTTTGAGTGAAGGAGAGAGTCATCAGATTCTCAAAAGTATTAAGAACAACAAAAGGATAAAAGTGATTTTTGTCTATAACTTACCGGGAAATGTGCCATAGATTTTCATTAGTTAAAATGTCTAACTTCAGTTAGTAAGCCAAGGAAAGAGAAATTTTAAGATGCAGATTGAATTTTCCCTCAAAGTGCTTAGAAAGTGGGGGAGGGAAGAACATAGGAAAATTAAAATAATAAAAGCATAGAACAGAAATTTAATAATTAGATATCAGTTGTCTCTAATTAAATTAGTCAGTACTAAAAATAATAGCAAATTCTGGTAAGAGCAAGGTAAGGAAGGCATCTCACACACTGTGGAGAGTGTAAGTGGATAAAGCATTCCGGGAAATGTCATCTGCCTCAAGACGCTAAAAGCTGATCTTCATTTTGCAATTAGCATTACTTATTCTGATTCAGGAGAAACCATCATTAACGATAAAGTCCTATGATTTACATCACAGAATCTCTTAACATAGCAAAAATTTTTTAAAAACTAAAAAATGAAAATGTTTAAATAAACGAATGCGATGGAATACGTTCTCAGGAAGAAATGGGTAGCCTCCGAACATACTTTGTATACAACGGGCAAGTGAAAAAATCGGCAAGGTAAAGAATAATACAAACCGTGTAATCCAAGTTCTCTCTACATACAGTGAGGATGCGAAAATGGAATTCAGCCCAGGCATTTAGAGGCTGGAAGGAAGTACCAAAGTCCAGGGAGGATTTACAAAGCAGATAGTTACAGCTCAATCTCACTCCAAAGTATAAAATAGTCAACAGCAGGTTTTTTTTTTTTAGACGGAGTTTCGCTCTTGTTACCCAGGCTGGAGTGCAATGGCGTGATCTCGGCTCACCGCAACCTCCACCTCCTGGGTTCAGGCAATTCTCCTGCCTCAGCCTCCTGAGTAGCTGGGATTACAGGCACGCGCCACCATGCCCAGCTAATTTTTTGTATCTTTAGTAGAGACGGGGTTTCACCATGTTGACCAGGATGGTCTCGATCTCTTGATCTCGTGATCCACCCGCCTCGGCCTCCCAAAGTGCTGGGATTACAGGCGTGAGCCACCGCCCCGGCCAGGATTTTTTTTTTTTTTTTTTTTGAGACCAAGTCTTGCTCTGTCGTCCAGGCTGGAGTGCAGTGGGACGATCTCGGCTCACCGCAACCTCCGCCTCCAGGGTTCAAGCGATTCTCCCGCCTCAGCCTCCCGAGTAGCTGGGGTTACAGGCACGCACCACTGCACCCGGTCCGGTTTTTAAAGCATTTTTGAGGAAAATTTATTTAGCAGGACCCCCAAGTCAGTAACATGAGGATATTAGGAAACCATTGAGATGTGGTTGTATCCTGCGATTTGAGGAACACAACGTTTGAGTCTGAGTCGTGAGTGAGGAGTCTAAAGAAGCAAATGGTTGCAGCAAAGGAGTGCACAGTTTGGAAGTAGCTGCCTTCCTGGAATTTGCTGGGACTAAGGATGCTAGGGTGTTTTCCTTTTTTTTAACCTCCCCACCTCCTCCGGGTGTTTTCCATAGATCAGGCATGGAACACTGTGAGAGGAAGCTGGCATACAGCTGCGTTAGATCTTAACCTGCAGGGCCACTGGAAGAGGTGAAGAAAGCTGCAGGCAGACCTAGAGCACCTGTTCTCAACCAGGAGAATATTCAGGGGATATTTCACGGTGTCTAGAGACCTTGCGGTGAGTCGGAGAACAGAGAATGCGCAGCGCTGTCGCCATCTATTGCTTAGAGGCCAGGGTGCTGCAAAGTATTCCACAAAGCATGGGACAGCCCTGAACAAGAAAGAATTGCCTAGTCTAAAAATGGCAACGGTGCGGATTTTAAGAAATTCTACGCGGGTAAGGGACCAGCTGCAACGGAGATGCATGATTCCTGCCTCGAGAATTGCAGGAGAGAGAGTCCACACCTGCGAGTCCAGGGAGCACTGAAATTAGCCAGGACAGCATTTGCCAAGCGAGAACTCGCCTGCTTCCTTTATCTCCTAAGTCCTCCTTCTCCCACACACGGAGTGCTCAAGACTGCGATTAGGAAAATACGGAAGAAAGAGGCATGTAGTAAATGAGGAAGGAAAGAAGGAAAACAAACAAAGAACAACAAAACAAAACTTCTTGCCTATCCCCCCACCCTGCTGCTTCTATTAAAAAAAGAAAGAGGCCAGGCGTGGTGGCTCATGCCCGCCTGTAATTCCAGCACTTTGGGAGGTCAAGGAGGGCAGATCACAAGGTCAGGAGTTTGAGACCAGCCTGGCCAACATGGTGAAACCCTGTCTCTTCTAAAAGTACAAAAATTAGCAGAGCACGGTGGCAGGTGTGTGTAATCCCAGCTACTCAGGAGGCTGAGTCAGGAGAATCTTTGAAACAGGAAGGTAGAGGTTACAGTGAGCTGAGATCGTGCCATTGCACTCCAGCCTGGGCAAAAGAGTGAAACTCCATCTCAAAAAAAAAAAAAAATTATCCCTCAGTGTTCCTCCACTTTCCAATCAGTATTTCACTTCCACTTATATGACTTGAAGATTAGTGAACAAATCACGATCTCACAATTTTTTGTTAGGACTTGTTTATGTGATCTAATATCACTTCAGAATGTGGGTATACTGGATGCCTGGCCAGATTTTCTAGGCTTTTGAAGCCTCTGACCAAACACTGAGAAATCCTTAAAATTTTCTTTAAATGTGATGCTATATGTATGTAAGTTACTTTAAATATTGTCCTATATTTAATGATGAGATCCGTGAGACCTAAACTTGCTAAGGCCAAGACTGGTGTTTTACCATCACCTCTTATGATTAATCCAGGTTGACGATGCTCAGCAAGCGGCAAGAGAGACAGTCCTGTTTACGATTGTGTCCTCTAATTGAAATACATCGCTGGAAATTTTTATAAAGATTCCTTCTTGTTCAACCAAGACAGTTATGTTCAAATTCCCAAATGGCTAATCTGCTTTCATTTTATTAAGTTCTATGTCAAACCTGGGTCATTTAATTTAATCACCTTGAGATTAGGGGAGGTTGGTTACCTCTTCCCTCTAGGAAGGCTGGAAATGTCATTTGCCCCCAGGTCTCCTGACAATTTTAATGATGAAAAGGCACTGGCAGAATATGGGAGAAAGTCAGTGCCCTTCTAAGGCATACATATATATATATATATATATATCCCCAGTCAATCATTCTACAAAAGGGCACAAAGAACCTGGGGTGCCAGTGGAAGCTGGGGAGGAAGGCTGAGAGTCGTACATTATTCTGGTCATCCTTTTACTTTCACCCATAAGACCCAAATGAATCTGTCTGAAATTGAGAGCATCGTCTGCTTTCTAGGTCTGGAATTCTTATGACAATGGCCACTACAATATTGTCTCCAATGGGCTCATTGCATCTGTTGTGACCTAGTATGTTGAATAAAATAAGCCTTCAGTCTTTATTCAGTTCATTTAATTTCCAAGTCTCATTACCCAGAACTGACATACAATCTTTTCTTTTTATTTACTTTTACCAACTGGTACTGGTTGGACAGCAGCTGACATGAACTCATCCCCAAATTCTGTCACACTAGAGCAGAAATGTTGCAAAATATATTTGCTTCCAGAAAAGTTGACCTCTTTCATTTAATGTCTTTTTGTAGGCGGTACAAGCCCTCAATGGCCAGCAAACTCTGAGTCCTGAGGAATTCACCAACCTGGTGTTCCATAAGATCGATATAAACAATGATGGTAACGGAGCTACTCTCTTCTGGATCACTTTTCTTTCAATGTAGGAGATGGTAGTGGGGCGTGCCATTTAGACAAAAGCAGAAACCATTCAAGAGAACCCTAGTTATGACTTGGGCTTCATAACTGGACCAATCCAATGTTCTCAAAATGATTCAATTGAGTGGTAAATATTTATTGACCATATTTATTTCCAATGTCTGATGCTTAACATGTTGGGATATCTAAAGAAGAGTAAAGATTAGACGAGGAAATAAATCGGAAGAATATAGGACGAAGTACCTTCTGCTGTAGGAGATTTTCCATCAGCTTACAAATAAATTCAAGTTTTCTCTATTGTAGAAAACTTTCCTTCAATTGTGCTATCTTCTTCTTCTATCAGACTTTTTCTTCCTTTGGACTAAAGATTTCTGGAGAAGAGTCCACCCTTGCCTCCATTTCTGCTGTTTCTACCTTTTCTATCTACATTTCTGCTTTTTTGATCCTTTCTCCATCAGCTCTTTCTACTCTGTACTCTGGGTTTCTGTTTAGCTCAGAGGAGGTACCTTTCTTCTTCAGAGGCAGTAGTGAAGAGAGAAGACACAGACCAAGAGAAATGAGTGCTTCTAATGTAGCTTTGATATCAGCAAACAGGTAGGTGAGCATATTGACTTGAGATTGAGGCAGAAGATCTAGAAATGGTCCTTGAAAAACAGAAAATTTGACATTGTTAAAAATATAAGATAGTAGTAAAATGTTTAAAAAAATGGATAAGAGGCATTGACATGTCAATCACGGTTGTCATCATTCCAAAATCCCTTCCAAAGGCATCAACCTGCCCACCATGCATCACTTCTTTTAGTGGCCACGAGAGGGCAGTAGAGACCCATGTTCGCATGTTGAGTGTGGCAGTTGTACAAGTAAAATGTGGCAGCTCAGCGTGGCAGCATGGGAGGGTGAGGATGCTGAGAGGAAGCTGAAATGCAGCCACTACTGTGAAAAAGCCAAACGACTGGCCAAGAGCATACTCCTCAAGAAAGCAATCTGAAGATGCATCAGTCGCATCAATCTTCCCTGAAGGACCTCCGTCTAGATCTGCCTCTCCCGAGTATCAATCCAGTATGCTCACTTACTAGTATACTGAGGTCAGATAATGAAACGTGTGAAAGCTTGCAAGAAACAGAGCCAGACTACCCAAAGTAGGTAAGGGGGCTAAGTGCAGCTAGAACAGGACCAGAGAAATGGAGGGCGGAGGGTCTGAAGAGGTCCATGAAGGCTTTATTTGGAATATTCTGCTGAAGATCGTGGCCACCAAATTGGAGAAATGCTATAGATTTTGTTCTGTTTTATTTTGTTTTTAATTTTAGAGGTATGGCAGGGATTGTAGTAGAGTAAATAATCCATTTCAGCTTGGGGCTGAAAGCGCTGATGTAGAAGAATGAGTATTCTGGAAATAGGACATCACAAAGTTTTAAGACTTGGTTTCTACAGTAACTTTCAAAACGGTAGGTCAAGACTGTTTGATAATTTCCACAAACACTGCTTCTAGTGCTAGGAGTGAGGGGAATGGGAAAGTGAGCTTCCTCGGAGAAGTACAGAGATTTCGGTATTCTTAGGAAAAAACTAGGTTTCTATTAGTTTGAGGGCACAGATAATGTATTCCGGAAAACATGAATATGATTCAAAACTTTTTGTTTACTATCCAAGAAGATTCCCGAAGGGCAAAGTATAAGGAATCAATCAAATGGCGACTGTGATTAGAAAGGAACTTGAACTAGAAAGGGCTGGGTTAAAAGAGATGTGAATTCAGAAAAGAGAGATTGTGCCTGGGCAATAGCTGAGGTCACCTGAAGTTAGAGACGGGCTCTTTGACCTACGAGAGTATGTCAGTGACAGAAAAAAGGGGATGAATTATGATTTCTGGAATAGTTTATAAAACTAAATACATGAATTGTTTCCTGTTATAAAAACTTGTATTTTAAGTAAAAAAATACACATCCACATCCATCTCCATCTAGTAACTATGAATCACAATTTCTTAGCAAACGCTTATACAGAACTGAAACTGATGGAATTTGGTTTTATATAAAAATTATTGACAGCTGTTACATCGTTTCATCAAGAGACAGCTGGGTCATTCCATACACCAAGAAAAAGATGCTAACCAGTGTGCTGCAGAGACAGCCCGGTGTAACCAAAGACAAGGAAGAAAAAGTAATGAAGACATCAAAGGTTGATATTTGCAGAAGTACAAAAGGATTTGGCCAGTATTTGACAGAGAATAATAACATGAAGTGCTTCATTTACAGATAAAGGGGGAGCTGGCACCACAAAGGAGAATGTCTATTCACATTTGCAAAATCTCAAGTATGTACACCTCAAATATAATTTTTTTTTTTTTTTTTGAGACAGGGTCTCAGTCTGTCGCCAAGGCTGGAGTGCAGTGGTGCAATCTCGGCTCACCACAACCTCTGCCTCCCAGGGTCAAGCGATTCTCCTGCCCCAGCCTCTTGAGAAGCTGGGATTACAGGCACATGCCACCATGCCCAGCTAATTTTGCATTTTTAGTAGAGAGAGGGTTTCTCCATGTTGGTCAGGTTGGTCTCGAACTCCTGCCCTCAGGTGATTTGTCCACCTCAACCTCCCAAAGTGCTGGGATTACAGGCATGAGCCACTGCACCCAGCTACCTCAAACATAATTTTTTATTGTTCATTTTCATTGTTATTGAAACATCAGTGTTGATAGAAATAGAGATGCTCAATTAAGTATACCAAATTGCTGTTGACTATATGCCGACATACATATTTTTTATTTCTCAAAATAAGAAGTACGTCATTGTGCCGATAATCTCATGAATCGTGAAACCAAAAGTAAAGATGATCACAGCACACAATAAAAGGACTTTAGGTACCTATATGAAAGTCCCAATTTGATTGTAAATTGTTTGCAAAGGAATGGTCAACATCAAATCTGCTGTGATGGAAAAATACACAACAGTTGTGAAGTATTCGAAGCATAATGATTATAATAACAAATCAAAGTTAGAAGGCAGAGCAAAATAAAGGTGCAGGATTAATTTGTAACAAGACGAAGAACTATGAGCTCCATGAAGGAAAGAACCATTTCTGTTCTGTTCACTGCGATGTTCCCTATGCTGGCACACACTGGTGCTCTGTAAATAACTGATATGAATGAGTCTGTAAAGAAGATGTCATATAGGAAATAAAAGAGTAATCAAGAAACAAGCACAATATGCAATTTTGTCTATAGGAAGAAAGGTATCTAGATTTTTTTTTTTTGAAATTAACAAATATATGCATATATGTTGCAAACTTCATAAAATATAAACCCGGCTTGGTTAGCAGGAGTTGATTACCTATGGGAAGTCGGACCGGGTGCCAGAAAGAGCTTAAAGGGGGATTTTTTTTTTTCTTTTCATTACATCTTTCTGTATTGTTCATTTTTTATCATGAGAACATATTATTATAATTATTATTATTTGAGACGGAGTTTCACTTGTTACCCAGGCTGGAGTGCAATGGCGCAATCTCAGCTCACCACAACCTCCGCCTCCTGGGTTCAGGCAATTCTCCTGCCTCAGCCTCCTGAGTAGCTGGGATTACAGGCACGCGCCACCATGCCCAGCTAATTTTTTGTATTTTTAGTAGAGACGGGGTTTCACCATGTTGACCAGGATGGTCTCGATCTCTTCACCTCATGATCCACCCGCCTCGGCCTCCCAAAGTGCTGGGATTACAGGCTTGAGCCACCGCGCCCGGCCTGAGAATATCTTATTTTTATGATTTATCAAATTTATTTTATATTATGAACAAAAGAATCAGGAAAGAGAGCTTGAAGAGACTCACAGAGGCAGAAAATGGAAGGTAAACGTTCAATGTTGAAAAATGAAAACAGAGAGGACAACAAGGCAAGTCGGGAGAAATGATTAAGTGTTGAATTCTACAGGCTTTACGCCAGAAGAATAGCAATCCGCATCCCACCTGCTCTATTGAGGCCTCATTCTTGACATAATTTAAGGAGATTTATGGATGTTCACAACATCAAGTGCAGAAAGTGCCTCAGCAAGTCTCACATACGGCCAAAGAAGGCACAGGGATAAGGGAGACTTAGTGCCTCACAATAACAAATGGTGAAAGTGAATAGTGGCCAGAGGAAATGAAGAGGGGTGGGGTTTTGCTTTTGCTTTTGTTTTTTTGAGATGGAGTCTCGCACTGTTGCCCAGGCTGGAATGCAGTGGCTTCATCTTGGTTTATCCAAACTCTGCCTCCTGGGTTCAAGTGATTCTCCTGCCTCAACCCCCAACTAACTGGGATTACGGATGCCTGCCACCATGCCCAGCTAATTTTTAGTCGGGGTTTTACCATGTTGGTTAGGCTGGTCTCCATCTTCTGACCTCAGGTAATCCACCCACCTCAGCCTCCCAAATTGCAGGGATTACAGGCATGAGCCACCATGTCCAGCTAAATAGGGTGATTATTGAGCAGATATTTTCGGTAAAAAATAACAAGGACAGGACATAAAGAAATTTTATTGAGTAACTAAGACTAGTGCTTTAGACTGCAACATTGTGAAAAGCCACGAGGGTCACATTAAATCAAACTGGGAAACTGAGAATTACCCGGAGATAAGAAAGAAGTGAGTTTCCATTTAGAGGAAATGAAACTACTGCATGCTACAATTCTCCTGTAAAATGCTGCTAAATACTTCTAGAGCCACCTTGCTAATAAACAATACTGTGCCATTCAAAATCTTCACCAGCATCCTCCCTTAAAAACTTGGTTATTCTCATCTCCTGAGTCTTCTCCACCCCATCTTCGCTAATTTTCCAGCCCCAGTCCAATGTTTTATGAAGTTATAATTAAAAGAAATTAGAATTTAAAAAATTCCTTTACACAGGCTGATTTCTTTTAAACCAGGATTTAGAGCTCTTTAGAGCTGAAATGTAGGTATGCACAGTAAATTCTGCCTTTCTTGTGGGGATGGGGGTTGTGTGAAAGAGAATAGTTTGTTTTGTTATAAAAGATTATTTAAGATGTAAATGGAAAGAAATGCATCATTTAGGAATATCATCAGGGTAACCAGATTGCAAAAACAGGACTAAGTAAAATATTCCTGGGTAGCTCTTCTATTACTAATGAGACTCCTGAAATTGGTAGTGAGTGATGAAAGACTACCAGCGATACTGTCCCCAGACCTACAGATTGCACCCACCAATACAGCAAACAGCCCTAAACAACATAGATTCCAATTACATATATTTATATTTCAACAATATAAAAATAAAATTGTGCACTTTCCAAATAATGTCCTACGAAAATTGAGATGTGTCTTTATATATAAAACAAAGTAATCAAAACTCAGTAACGACTTTAGAGTCCTTCTGAATCCCATGATCTCCCATTCTGTCATCGCTCACAGGCTTTGCTTTTTGCTGATAGATTCTTTGGTGGGAAGCTTCTGGACCTCCATAGGTGACTCTTTCTAGGAAAATCCAGAAACCCATCCTGGTCAACATGGTGAAACCCTGTCTCTACTAAAAATACAAAAAATTAGCTGGGCATGGTGGTGTGTGCCTGTAATCCCAGCTACTCAGGAGGCCGAGGCAGGAGAATTGCCTGAACCCAGGAGGCGGAGGTTGCGGTGAGCCGAGATCGCGCCATTGCACTCCAGCCTGGGTAACAAGAGCGAAACTCCGTCTCAAAAAAAAAAAAAAAAAAAAAAAAAAAAAAAAAAAATGGTGGGGCCTAAATCCACAGTCAAGTGAAAGCAGAGTAGGAAGAGTGTTAAAGAACATGGGACAAAGGGAGGCAGTTCGTCAGTGGGTGCCTTCTGAGCACCTGCCACACGCCTAGCACTGTAGTTGGCTATAGTGGTGGCAGCTGAGTCATAGCAGAAATGGTAATTGTGGTTAGGGCTTAATAAATGTGATGAATGAATGAATGAATGTTGAGTGCTAAAAAGAAACAGTGAAGAAAATTTCAAAAGAAATAGTTTAGATACAGTAAAGATTCAGTTCGATGATTTGGAACAGAGTTTTTTTTTATCGTAAGTGGTTAGGTAACATGAAAAAAGTTAATGCGCAGAGTTCACAAGCGTTTTGAAGAAAGTGGATACTTCCATCTTTTTCTCTTTTCCATGTCAGCAACCTGCATTGCTTTTCAACTGAGACCACTACTATATCCCAGTTCTTTCAGATGCTGCCTCTTCTATTGCCAGCGGTTACATCAGAGAAGTTTTATAACTAAGCAGTCAAAACAGTTTCTAGCTCCTCCAGCTCCACTCCCACTTCTGTTTTGGTTATGTTGAGCCCCGATGAATTTGAAAAGTATCTGGGGTTGGGAATTTACCAACTGTGATTTTCTTTTGCAAAGGGTGGTTATTCTGTGATTATTTGAGTTTCCCTGCCCCATTGCCGCTGACCCACGTGATTCTCCCCGATCACACACGTACCACTTCTTAAAATCTGCAATCTTCTGTACTCCCTATGGTTTGTTCCATGATTGTACCTTTTATGTGATAGACGTGGGGCCCTACTCCCGACTGCTATTAAACTGGGGTTTTGCACAGAACTTTCTTTGGCATAAATAAGATATAAGGAACACAGATTAGCTTTTTCTCTTAAAAAATGCATTTTAGAAGCTGGGTGGGGTGGCTCACGCCTGTAATCCCAGCACTTTGCTCCCAAAGTGCTTTAGACACAGTAAAGATTCGATACAGTAAAGAGGCCAAGGCGGATAGATCACAAGGTCAGGAGTTCAAGACCAGCCAGTCCAAGAAGGTGAAACCCTGTCTCTACTAAAAATATAAAAATTAGCCGGGCACAGTGGCAAGTGCCTGTAATCCCAGCTACTCAGGAGTCTGAGGCAGGAGAATCACTTGAACCTGGTGGGGCAGAGGCTGCAGTGAGCCAAGATTGCACCACTTGCACTCCAGCCTGGGTGACAGAGTGAGACTCTGTCTCCAAAAAAAAAAAAAAAAAAAATGCATTTTAGCATTTTGCACTGAAACCAAAAGGGAAGTGTTTTGGAATATGCGATGATTCATGCTGATTGATATTTGAATCACTATTGTGGTATTTGAGATATTTGTCTTCTCCACAAAACAGTACAGGTACAGCATAACACCTGACTTAAGTTCCTGCTGACGTCCTTTCCTGAGTGAACTTTCTCCAGTTCCTGAATGTACTCGACCCATCTTTGGCTGATCTACCCATCCGCAAACCCTACTGGGTACAGTCTCTTTGAGATCAGTAACTGCATCTGTACACTTCAACTTGAACAGACTCATACTCACAATCCCAACCCAAATGATTTATTTCAACCGAGAATTTCACCTCCCCCAAAATGTTTAAAAGTCATCTCGTGGGATGAAGGTAGTATATGGCAGCCGGGACACACGGGTAGAAGGCAATAAGTGTATAGCACTGGGCTGGCCAGCACAGACGTAAGGCATAAGTCAAGGTGATAAGATTCGGACTCAAAAACCAGAAAAAGAGAAGAGAACTCATGACCAATAATAATATGTGGAATGAACACATGTTTGAGCTTTCCCACAGCTTTAGACAGTCCCAAGAATTATTTCTTCAGAGAGAAGAATATTGAAAATAGCCTCGTGAACAGTCATTTCATCTTGATCTTAAAAATCTCCAAGAATATTGAAAACAGCCTCGTGAACAGTCATTTTGTCTTGATTTTAAAAATCTCCAATCTATCATGCTCCTAAGACTTGGTCATATCTTCAAGATTAAAAGTTCACAAACCAGCACTGTGCAGAGATATAATTGTATATGTGCTCTTATTTCATCCAGGGTCTCACCTGATGTTCTCAACTAAACATAAAAATAGATTTTATTTATTGTCTTTATTTTCATTGGTAACTCCACTACTGATTTTTTTTTTTTTAATGAAGATCTTCAAAGACCTTAGAGTCTGGTGGAGGGGAAAGGATATCAAAAGAATATCAACAAACCTACCAGGGAGTGTATTATTTGTGCCAGTGAGTAGTAGAGACAACGCCTCTTAACTGTTTGTTTATTATTTTCCAGGAGAATTGACTTTAGAAGAATTTATCAATGGCATTGCAAAAGATCAGGATCTTCTGGATATTGTTTACAAGAGCTTCGACCTCTCCAATGTGCTGAGAGTCATCTATAACGGGAAGGAGCCAGACGCAGAGGCAGACTCCTCCAAATCTCCTGACAAGGCTGGTCTAGGGAAGGTGAAAATGAAGTAGCATTGAGAATACCTTTCCCAGTTATCAATGAGCGCAACATTTCAGTAGAGAAGAAATAGAATCTTCCCCATGTACATGCTGTTGATTTCAGGTCTTTGTTATAATTCATATAGGCTTGAGGATATAGCATTTATTTTAATCCAATAGAGACTTCCATAAAGATCCTAAACAGATGCATTGTTGCTTTTCTGTCCTCTCTCTGCAGATTAAAATATAACGATTAAATTGAAGGATTGTCTCCAAACCTATCCATTCAAAATAGAACTCTCGTATGTGTTTCCTTGTGCACTTAATGTACACCCTGAAATAGAACTAGATGATCTGGAAAGCATCTCTGCAGTTTAGCATTCTTAGATTAAACACATCTGTGTTAAATGTGTTTGCTGCCTCTTGGCTCTTGTTGCATCTGTATATTATAAATGACTGAGTTCTGGTTTATTTGAGAAACTTTTTTTCTGCACCTGTTTCTCATTCGTGAATGCTGTCTTGCACTTGTATTGATGCTCTGCTTCAGAAGAAAAATCTTAAGCTATGTAGTAAAAGGAGAAAACTTCAGGCTGGGCAGTGAGAATGTTTTTGTATGATTTGTTATAAATCTGCATCCAGTTGTGCATGAAAATGCGATGTATCATCTGTAATTATTATGCCAGTTGGAGGTTTGATCAGAACAGCAGACAGCCAGGCTGTGCAACAACAAGCACTTGACATTTGAAACGGTCCTGACATTATAGCTCTGACATTTCATTTTTTATATCCTTTCCAAAAAATGAAATGATGAATGGGATTTCTTGATGGGTTAGAACTTTTTAAGTTTTGAGTTCTATATCACAGGCCCATTAGTATGTCTGTCAATGACTGGCTTTCTTGTAGTTTTCTAAGACCAGATGTGAACCATCTTTATGTCAAAAGCTTCATAATTAGGCTTTCATATTCAAATCTGGGTTAAAAACATACAACTGGAAGACTACAAAGACAGGGTTGGACTGTCTGTTTCTCCTTTATAGCTGTCCGAGCAGATCCATGGAGAAACGGAGGCATGGAGGAAATAACTGGCAGTAGAAATGAAGTAGAGGCCAGGCACTGTGGCTCACGCCTGTAATCTCAGCTCTTATGGAGGCAGAGGCGGGAGGATAGCTTCAGCCCAGGAGTTTGAGACCTGCCTGGGCAATACAGCGAGACCCCATTCTCCACAAAAAGGAAAAAGACAAAAAGACAAGAAATAAAGTAGAAATGGAGGTGAGAAAAGGTAATAGGTGAACATTTAGATGAAGATATAGATGGAGGTAGAAATGTCCTGGGAATTTTTTTCCAAAAGATTTCAAGGAGATTCACAAAGATCTGTGCAATGCAAGATAAAATGTTGAAACAAAATTATCACAGATAATATGAAGAAAATTATTGTAGGCATGGTGACACGAAGTTTACTCATTTGCAAAAGGTGGGGTACTCTTTGGACTCTGAGCCTCCTAGAAGTGAAAAAGCAAAGAGCCAGAATATCAGCAAAGTAAGCAATCCCACAAAGTTGTGTTGCCAGATGACATAATACCTTAAACTGCCCAGTGTTCCATGTATTGTTAAGATTTGCAAATGCAAGGTATTAGGATAATGCTAAACAGAACTCATTTTTATTGTGGCTTAATCTTTCTCAGGGTGTCTGAACCTATTTGGGGAAAAGGCAGCAGTTTCAAGGCAGTAGCTGTTGCTGCCCAAGTCCACCCTTCCTGACTTCCGCTTACAGAATTCCCACCCAGTGCTCTCCTCCCTGGCCTGGCTATTTTCACTACGGCGGCACCATCCTCACTTCAGGCATTGTATTGTATCCATGCATCATTTCAACTCAGTGGACTCTGCAGCTTCAACATCCTCTTCTCCACCCATCTTTCGTGGGCACTCAGGCCCTTCTGTTCCTCTGCTTCAGGGCTCAACCACCTCCGCACGCCCCGTTCAGAGGAAAGAGGAGGAGATGATGGGAGAGTACAAGGGGGCAGCTGGAAAACCTGCAGGAGCAGCAGGCAGCAGTTGGAATACAAGAGAAGGGCTTTGGGGTCAGGCAAGGCTGGGTCTGAATCAAGTTCCAGTAGTGTGTTCTAATAGCATGTGCTTTGTGACTCTGAGGAAATGACGTAACTTCTTTGAGACTCAGCTACCAGAATTAAATGGGGATAACAGCAACATCACTGGGCTGTTGGGATTAAATAAGTCCACTTGGCAAAATCCATAGTAAGTACTCAGGGCATGTAGAAAAAGAAGAGGTGGGTTCCCAACCTTCAACAGGATTGACCCTTCAGTCAGTCGAGATCCAGTCAAGGAAACACAGGGAGACCACAGAGGGAATGTAATATAAGGAATTGATCTAAAAGGCATTGGAAGGCTGGAAATGCAAAGAGAGTGTAAGGTTTATTGCCGAGGTAAAATGAGGAAACTGAGGCAAGTATAAGAAAATGAGAAGCTAATTTATTCAGCTCCTGGCCGAGATTCTGTGGTCCAGGAAGGGGCCAAAGAAGTTGTGCCTGGCTGTTTAGGGCGTGGGATTTTATAGGGAGGGAAGGCAATTGATTGGCTATTGGGGAAACAAAGTGAAGGCAATTTTATTAGTTGTTAAGAGGCAGGAAATGCCTGGAGCTAGCTGCCATTGGTAGGTGGGTGGGACCTTGGGGGTAAGTGGGCCTTGATTGGCTATTGGGGAAACAAAGTGAAGGCAATTTCATTGGCTGTTGAGAAGCAGGAACTGCCTGGAGCTAGCTGCCATTGGTAGGTGGGCGGGACCTTGGGGGGTAAGTGGGCCTTGATTGGCTATTGGGGAAACAAAGTGAAGGCAATTTCATTGGCTGTTGAGAAGCAGAAAATGCCTGGAGCTAGCTGCCATTGGTAGGCGGGCGGGACCTTGGGTAAGTGGGCCGGCTGGGGGCGTATGGGGCAGACTGTTACGGCAGGGTTTGGTGGGGCTTCTTTAAAAAATTCTTCACGAGGTCAAGAGATTGAGACCATCTTGGCCAACATGGTGAAACCCCGTCTCTACTAAAAATACAAAAAATTAGCTGGGCATGGTGGCGCGTGCCTGTAATCCCAGCTACTCGGGAGGCTGAGGCAGGAGAATTGCCTGAACCCAGGAGGCGGAGGTTGCGGTGAGCCGAGATCGCGTCATTGCACTCCAGCCTGGGTAACAAGAGCGAAACTCCGTCTCAAAAAAAAAAGAAAAAAAAATTCTTTTGCAGGTTTTTTCAACAGCAGGCTGCGGGTTGGATGTGTAGTTTTGTGCTGAGTGTGGGCTTGGGTATGGTATGCAGAGGCAGCTGCTGGGAAGCCCTGTGGCGAGGCCAGATAATGAGCTTGGGTGATGAAGTAGTTATCAGGCACGGAGAGGGATGGACACAGAGAGGGATGGATGTGTCTGTTTGACTCCCGGCGAGGCAGCCGGCCTTACAGAGAGGACACTGAAATAACACAGAACTAGTAATGGCAGGAAGCAGCTACCATCCTAGGCTACGGAAGCAGAGGGAAGAGGCTGAGGTTATTAGAACACAGAAGCTTGAAAGAGGAGAGCTGGGTCTCAGTTTTCCATGGAAGGATCACAGGGTGCCTCAGAGGAATGCAGGAAAAGCATTGCGGTCAATGGTCACTGCCAGGACAGGGCTGTTGCTGAGGCAAGGCTGACGGGAACAGGACGGAGCAAGTCCTTCTACCTCCTTCTGCCTGGCATTTTCCCTATAGGACCAGCTATGGGCTGAGCCTACCGGGGAAACAGCAGGCCAAGGAGGATTGTTGGTAGGCCTCCAGCCTAGCATCACAGAACCCATTACAGAAGGTTGGGCTTGGAGCTGAGAGTTCATGACCTAATTACCAGCACAGGTGAAATGCGTACGATGAGCCAAGGCGACACCGTGCCCATCCTCACCATCATCGGTAGCATATTAAGAGCATCCAAGCCCGGCTTTAGCCTGGGCCCCGCCTCCCACTGTCTGTTTTGAGCCCTGTAGTTCCCCTCTGGCTTGCCCAGGCTCTAGTCACTCAGCTGCCTCATACCTTGATCCTCTCTGTCAGCACAGAGTCCCTTGGCATCATGACTGGCTTGTGTAGTTTGCCCAGATCTGGTTTCAGTTTGTCCCTAGATGCTGCCTCTTAGATTTCTAAGTTCTGTTCTGTGCGCTGTACCCAAAGCTCACTCCAGGTCTTCCACCTCCCAAACTGACCCCAGGGTTCATAGCATAGAAGGGAAAAGGGTACTCACTTCCTTTACCAAAGAATAGCTGTGTCCTATCTGGGTGTCCTATAGCACACCCTGGTCGGCTTCTTAGGAAAACGTGTTGAGGCCAGGCACGGTAGGGAACATCTACAATCCCAGCACTTTGGGAGGCTGAGGCAGGAGAATCGCTTGAGCCCATAAGTTCAAGAACAGCCTGGACAACATAGCAAAACCCCATCTCTGCAAAAAATGCAAAAATTAGCCAGGTGTGGTGGTGTGCACCTGTGGTCCCAGCTACTTGGGAGACTGAGATGGGAGGATCTGAGCTTGGGAGGTTGAAGCTTCAGTGAGCTGTGATAATGCCACTGCACTCCAGCCTGCATGACAGAGTAAGACCCTGTCTCAAAAAGAGAACAAAACCAAAAAATGCTTGTTGGTGGATTGGGAGAATGTGAAGATACTAACTTTTCGTCATAAGAAAACAAGTCATGAAACAGTATCTGTGTTATTGTTTTTTTCTGAGGGTGGTCCAAAGAAGGAGGTAAGTCAGAAATTCAGGAGCGAAATAATTTTAGGTTAGGTTGAGGTGGAGGAAAAAAGAGAGGGAGAGACTGTGGGGAAAAGCCATATTCTTTCCCTCAAGTCTCCCTAAGGTCTTCTCTACCAAAGTCCTGCTCCTTCTCCATCATTTTCTCTGCAATTTAACAACATGATACTGAGTTCAAAGGAATCGTCCTAATCTACATATTGTCATGGTTTTTTAATAAACCAAATATTTTAAAACGTTTTCTTCTTTCAGATGATAAGCCTTAAGCAGAGTCTACTGTCCAGTGACTTTACAAAAAAAAAAACCTTTTGTTCAGTTTTATTGTATTTAATTGGAATTTCATGAGTTTTCCTCCTTATGACTACACAATAACATTTCAAGAAAGGGATTTCATGATATGCGAGCCCAGTGTCTGAAGAACCTCAAGAACCTTACTCCCACTGACCAAAGAGTAGTGGCTAAACCAGGGCACAT
Source organism: Saguinus oedipus (assembly GCA_031835075.1). NCBI lineage: Eukaryota > Metazoa > Chordata > Mammalia > Primates > Cebidae > Saguinus > Saguinus oedipus. The sequence continues at coordinate 92,960,789 of CM063184.1, read as the reverse complement.
CACTGTTTAAGGAGAACCTAGATCTTCCAACTACTTTCATCTTTTTTTAACTGCAGTTTTTGATGTTTTGAAGTAAAGAGATATTATTTTATTTCATTTTACTTTTTTCATTAAAGAAATATTTACTGAGTGCTTTCTAGGTGCATGGCCATGTACTAGCCTGGGAATAAAGCAGCAAATCAGACATATATTGTCCTTGCCCTCATAGAGGGTAAGATATATCAATGAGTTACATGACTGAATAATTCACTGTAATTGTAGTTAAATGCTAAATGCTAACACACAAGAGGCTGTGAGGCCATATAACTGGGATCTAACCTGTATTAACAGTTAAGGAGAGCTTCCTTGGGAAATTTTCTTTAAACTATTTTTTTAAGAGGCATTATTTTAAAAAGAAAGATGAAGAGAAAGATACTGAAGCTTGTTATAATTTTTGCCTTATAAAAATGACAGAAAAAATCTTAAATATTGGGCTAACAGCATGTTACTCAAGTCTTTCTATACAACTGAAGGTGCACCAGGAAGCAGACGCCCTGATTCTTTGGCCCAAAATATGGAGAAATAAAGAGAAAAGGAAACAGATGAGTTGCAGCTGGTGCAGGAGGACAGCGCCGATCTGTTTCCCTCCCTTCCCCATGCTGCAGCAGCCAATCAGCAGCTGCTCCTTCAATGAAGCCTGAGTTCTCCTGGCGTGAACAGAGAACATTTTGGCTGAAGAAGTTTTTTTTTTTTTTTTTTCTCACTCTGTCACCAGGCTGGAGTGCAATGGTGCAATCTCAGCTCACTGCAGCCTCTGCTGCCTGGGTTCAAGCAATTCTCCTGCCTCAGCCTCCCAGTAGCTGGGACTACCAGTGCGCGCAACCACGCCCAGCTAATTTTTGTATTTTTAGTGGAGCCAGGGTTTCACCATGTTGGCCAAGGTGGTCTTGATCTGTTGACCTGATGATCCGCTTGCCTTGGCCTCCCTAAGTGCTGGGATTACATGTGTGAGCCACTGCGCCCGGCCCGAAGTGTTTGTTTAAAGCAGAAGAGTGGATAGGAAATGGCTTAGGTGTAGCAAATGTTTCCTTCATTTTTCTTTCCAAAATCTGTTGGCATAACAGTTATTGGGGAAATAAATGAGAAGATGTGGTTTAACACTGAATGCATGATTGAGAGGCAGATGAAGAGTTTAGTGCATTAAAGAAACAGTGAGTGCTGGAGAGAGACAGCAAGCTATGCTTCCCCTCTCCCAACTATATTAGAATAACCTTTAAAAATGAAAATGAAATACAGAAAAGTCTGACATTTAAAACCAAGCTAGGGTCCTGTACTTGCTGAAAAAAATCTAAATCATTAAAACTGGGTGGGCAAGGAATAGCTTTTTCAATACTCAGAATTTGTTTCTGGGGACAGCTGCAGGTAGGCAAAATTGAATGTTGAAATTAAACCTCGAGAATACCAAGTTTTCTCAGCAGAATTGCACACAACATTGAGAAAAGCGTTTAGAGAGGCAGAATGGCTTGGTGAACAGTGCGCTGGAGTGAGCACTAGATCTGGATTCTAGTGACCTTCGACAAGTCCCTTTACCCCTGAGTCTTGGTCCCCTCGCTTCTGAAATAAGAGGAACAATCACTGACTTTCCTTCCACCTCCAATATTGTGTCATTCCTTGAGACTCTCACAATGCAGGAAATGATGCCTTCGTACCTCAAAAGGATTAATTGTTTAGAAACAAAATTGAAGAAAATTATTTTACATTTGATGTAAATTGCAAGCCCAGATTTCTTTGGGCTCTTTCGGCCACTGAGTCTCAGGTTGCTACCTATGGACTGTATGTCACAGGTGATCACTTTTGTCCCTACACCTAATTCTGAGTGCTCTTCATCAAGCATGGAATGGCAGGCCAGTGACAGGCTGTCAACATTGAAGTCACCTGGAAATCTTTCAATCTGAGAAGAAACGTATATCTCTGATAGTCATGGTGGTTGTAATGCATGACCAGGTGTGGAAACCATAACTCCTCACATCTCTGAGAGTCCCATCCCCATGGTTGCCATGGAAATGGCCAGAGTCCATCCACACTCTATCTCCTAGGATTGACTTTAAAGTACCTTGGGGCCATGGAGTCCTGCAGATTTCCTTTGTGAGATACAGGAAAAAGGTCACAGATTTCCATGCATGCAGATTAATTAAATCTTGTCTCCATCACTCACTAACTCATCACCCTGGGTAAGTCATTTTACCTTGATAAACCAGAGTTTTCATACCCATGGAATGAGATTTCAGATATTTGGTTGGGTTATTGTGCACATGACATGAGCTAACACATGTAAGTGTCTAGAGTGCTGCCTGGCCTTCAATATGATTCAGTGCATTCTGACACCTCCAACTTTTAGAATCTTTAAGGTCTCAGGTACATGAAGCTAAAGTTGCTTCTTAGGAGACATTTCCCAGTGTGACCTAGAGGAAGGCTATGTACTTGTCTAAGACACTTTATTCTCTTGTCTCTTGAGTCACATTTAATTGGCCATTCCAATGAGGTCTAAGAATATCACCATCTATAAACAATTGTCTTTGGATGGAAAAAATCTGTCAAATACCAACAGGCCCTTTCAACTGTCCCTCAAACTATACCCTCATTGGTATAAAGATGATGCCAATCTTTAGGATTTTCCCCATGCTCTTAAAATGACCCTGAGACCTCACCTGTTTTCATGCAAAAGTCTTTCAATTAGATGGCATGGCTGGCCTCTGTTCCACTCATGAATATTACTCCAGCATAGATGTTTATTTCTTCCAACCATAAACTTCACACTTCTGTAATAACTTACACTCGTAAGGATCATTTTAAGAAATGTAAAATCAAAACTGATAGCAATTCATTAAGATGATTTTGATATATATGCAGCTATTATGACCATCGTTTAATATCTATTATTCAGATCAGTATATATGAGAAAATTGAATTGAAATATATCTAGAGTTTGACCCCTTTCTGTACCAAGCTAGGACCTCTTACCCTACCAGCCTGCTCTAGGCTGTCACTGTCTCTCACCTGGATTATTACAGCAACTTCCTGACGAATCTCCCTACTTCAACCCTTGTTCCTCCACAATCTGTTCTCAATAGAGCAGCCAGAGTGATCCAATTAAAGCATAAGGCACACTGACTTGATCTTTACAAACTGTACGAATATATGAAACTATTACATGTACCCCAAACTATGTACATCTATTATGCATCAATTTAAAAAATAAAAAAGAATCTTACTTATAGATAAAACATATATTGACACAGGAAAATGTTCATGAGTGCTTGCCAAGTGAAAAAAAATTATGCTATCATAAAAATACACATTATTGTTTTTAAAAAGCAAAAGGCAGGGCTGGGTGTGGTGGCTCAGATCTGTAATGATGAATTGTGGGAGTAGAAGTTGTGAATCTCTAGTTTATTGATAGTTCAGGATGCAGTGGACATGGAGATATGTTGCCCAGATCCCTGTTCAAGGAAGGATTTGCTGTCAGTCACAGAATGTTTTCAGCAGACCCCCGACTGCCAGCCCCTTCTGTGATTGCTTCAGGTACAACACTGCCTCACTCAAGCTTATAGCCCTGGATGGTAGAAGTGGGTGGCTCACATTCACTAACCAACTGATCAACCGCAGAGTATGAAGGCCCAGCTATTTTGGACCAATTCTGAGCACCCTAATGGCCATTTTAGCTCCAGAGCCATCCAGTGAAATCAGCTGAGGCTGTTCAGCCTGCACGATGGCTAATTTTCCCCTTTCCCCTGTTTCCTTCTTTTCCCTTCCACAGATGTTTTCAAGCGTCCTTCATAGCAAACATTCTGCACACTCAACTCTGTCTCGGAATCTACTTTCCAAAGAACCCAACCTGTGAGAGTGATCGTTCTGTTGTAAAGTGATACGTGTATTCCTGAAAAGCCAAATGTTTTGTAAAATTGCACACTAAAAATAGCCAGGCTTATGGAAAACATAGGATTGGGGACAAACTATTCAGAATCTATCCAACTGTATAAGTGGAGAACCAATAAAATCAACCTTAACAGTTGATCTCCAACCACAGTCAGTAGATCCCTGTAGCCTTAAATCCTGAATCCTGTTTTCCTCATCAGGGCATCCTCAGGGCATTCACTTCCAGTAGAGACCAGCCTCATCAAAATGAAAAAGAAGGAATTGCTTTTTTTCATCAATCACTTTTTTTAACCCAGGGGAAAATATTTCCTTCACAGCTGCTTTATCTGCACTCACAGCTTCACCAGATGGCTTAAAGGATGGAAACGAGGCAGACGAGTTACTTCTTGGACTAAAGGAAGGCACTCCCGCAGGATTTTCTTTTTTCTTTTTTTCTGTCAAGGTTTTCATATGTCACTAAGACTTTCTCTTTAATTATCAGAAAGCTTGTCTTGATCACTTCAAAATACTAAGAAGATACAAAAATTTCATGTAGGAAGCAACGCGGCTTCTGTGCTCTACTGACATCCATCCTTGGTTATCGTTACAAACACAGGACTTGAAAGAAATGAGACTGATGTTGGTTCCAAGTCTTCGCTATTGTGAAACCAGCATCGTAACCCAGAACCTAAAGTCAAATTTAAAAATAAATAAATAAATAAAAACGAAACAGGAATGATGTGTTAGATTTATTTAAAGGAAACTTCATTTGTGTATTATTTCTATTAAAATTTACATAATGAATCTATATGAAAGAGAAATATTGAGAGGAAAACCAAGTATAAGAAATAATTTGGCATAAGCTTGGAATAACAGAGTCACAGCACAATTTTTTCAAGTTCCTGGGCCTCTCTGGGCATTGATTCCTAGAGAGAGAATTATTCTTTGTCCTTTCATTGTAATTTGTAGGTTTACTGATCCACCGTAATCTAAGTTAGTCATATCCACTGCTATGATATGAACGTGTTCCCTCCAAATTCAAGTGTTGCCAGTATGATAGTGTTACCAGGTTGGGCCTCTTAAGCATCCAAAGGTAATCAGGATGTGAGGGCTGTTTCCTTATTAGTGGGATTGAGGTCCTTATAAAAGTGGCTTCGCATTGTTTGCAGCCGTCAGAAGGCTTTTGCCTTCTACTCCTGTGATCGCAGCAAGGATGCTCTCTCTTTCCGAAGAGCCACTGCCTCAATCTTGGACTTGCCAGTCTGCAGAACTGTGAGTAAATACATTTCTGTCTCTTGTAGAGGACCCAGCCTGTAGTACTCTGTACGCGCAGTGCAACACTGCTCTTGTATCCTCAGTTCATTCAAGGAATAACCGTGTACCAGGCAGTGAGGATTCCATTCTCACTTGGCTTCCCCAAAGTGTTTTCTGTATCCCAGACTGCAAAACAGGCTTAAAGGAAATAGTTTGGTGCAACAGAGATACATTACTGTCAAAATGTACTGAAGAGATGCGTGGACCTGCTTTGGTGCTTGTTTTAGTTGAAATGGTTCTGACAGACTCGGAGGCAGAGGACAGCTTGCCAGTGTTCTGACTTAAAGTGACTGCAGTCAGGTTTACAGAAGATCCTGGCTAGGCTGTTCCACTCTAGCAAGCAGTTCATTGGGTGGGAGACACTTGTGAGAACTGGGCTATGACTTTGGTGGGGGCTTTGTGTAAGACAAAGAACATCTTTGCTGATTCTTGGCACGCAGACGACATTTTCCTGGAGAATCCTTAGGTCGTTTGGGCTCAGCGTTTTTGTTGTCACTTACCTCTCTATATATTTAAAATTTATTTTATTCTCAGATAAAGTTCTTCTTCTCCAAAGGGGAACAGATTTTTGTTTTAGGTGGTAAAGTTGTGATTTAGCACTGCCTGTCTCCTATTGATAGGTGTCTCAAAAAGTAAATCTGCATGAAAAGCCAGTGCATGTTGCTACAAACTCTGAGGAGATAAATATAACTCTCAGCCCACACCATCGGGCTGGAGAGGACGTAACATCATCTTTCTAAAAATGAATGTAAATTCTGTTTTCAGGTTACTACTCTTCTGGGTGATGAAAATGTAATCTTAATTTAGAAGCTCTTTCCCATCCTCCTCTTTTTGTCTGTCTAGGAAACTTATTAAATTGCAATATATAGGAAGGTGGGACTTGGTCTTTATTTTTATTTATTTATTTGTTTTTGAGATAGAGTTTTGCTCTTTCACCCAGGTTGGAGTGCAGTGGCAATCTCGGCTCAATGCAACCTTCACCTTCTGGTTTCAAGCAATTTTTCTTGCCTCAGCCTCCCGAGTAGCTGGGATTACAGGTGCCCACCACCACGCCCGACTAATTTTTGTATTTTTAGTAGAGACGGGGTTTTGCCATGTTGGCCAGGATGGTCTAGAACTCCTGACCCTGTGATCCACCCACCTCGGCTTCCAAAGTGCTGGGATTTCACTGCACCTGGCCCAGGACCTGGTCTTAATTGCCTTATAAACAGCTGACTTCTGTTGTAATCAGTCATCATCATCAAAATACGAATTTTAAATGTCTGAAAGTAAAAATGGCACAGGCAAAGACAATCAAAACGGGTGTCTGCAGTAACTACTTAACACAAACAAAAACCTGCTGAAGTTCTTGTTCTTCTGATCTGCAACTATTGGTCTACCCAAGCTTCAACTACATCTTTTCGCCTCCATAGAAAAGCCTTTTCAAGTTTCTGTGCCATATCCAAGTGCTTCTCGGATGCATTAAATGCAGTATGCTACTTGTATTCCACTTTTGGCCACGGAAACTGTGCCTTCTCTACTCCTCTGTTCTTAGGACATGGTAAAATCATGATCCTTGCGTCTTCCTAGAGGTAGTCAAGAATCTGTGCCGAGAGGTAGTCAAGAATCTGTGCCGAGAGGTAGTCAAGAATCTGTGCCGAGAGGTAGTCAAGAATCTGTGCCGAGAGGTAGTCAAGAATCTGTGCCGAGAGGTAGTCAAGAATCTGTGCCGAGAGGTAGTCAAGAATCTGTGCCGAGAGGTAGTCAAGAATCTGTGCCGAGAGGTAGTCAAGAATCTGTGCCGAGAGGTAGTCAAGAATCTGTGCCGAGAGGTAGTCAAGAATCTGTGCCGAGAGGTAGTCAAGAATCTGTGCCGAGAGCCAGTCAGTCACCCTGGCCTGCAGTTCCTCAGTCTTATCAAGGTTTAAGTTGGGTTTGGACCAGGTTAGAGGTGGGAGTCAGGGACCAGAAATGGTGAGAGTACAGATAATTTTTAGAAATACATCTCAGGTTCTAATTTTGTTTTCTCTCTCCTCCTTTTCTGATCCAAAGTTATTTTCTTTAATAGAGGGGGCTACAGTCTGTTGCTCCATTTGTCTTCCCAAATCTATTGTTTAGGGTAAAATTTTTATGGTCTGGGTCCTTTAAGACTCTTAGGCCTTGGCTTTTGACAACCAAGAGTGTTTTTTTGTTGTTCTGTTGTTTCATACCCACTCGGGCAATGAAATGCTGCTGACTAAAGAATGTTCTCAGAATAATAAGGAATACAAGAAATGGCAAACGCATGGCTGTTCTATATTTCAATATTTATTTAGCATATCTGCTTCAGGGACCTGACCCATTTGTCAAGACTATACGCAAACATCTCAAGCACGAAAACAGTCTTCCTTGAAAGCCTGCCCAGTCTTCAGATTGCTCTATTAGAAAGTGATTTGTTAGCCAGGTGCAGTGGTGCACACCTGTGTCCCAGCTACTCGGAGGCTGAGCGGGGAAGATCGCCTGAGCCCAGGAGGCTGAGGTTGCAGTGAGCCATGATTGCAGTACCGTACTCCAGTCGGAGTGCCCGAGTGAGACCCTATCAAGCAACACAAGTGGACCTTCCTGAGACATTTTCCTGTCTCAGGGCAGGAACCGAGAGAGAGGTACTTGTTATAATGATCTGAAATCGGTCTCCGTATAACTTCCACAAGAGCAGACTCTTTTCCTGAGAATATCAACATAAAGAGAAAGGGAAACAGTCACTCTTATAGTATCGCTTCTCTCCAGGTCTCTTTGCAAAGTTAACTTTTTGGAATCGGTGTTCTGTAGCTCTTCTGTCATCAAATTCCTGCCTATGACTTTCAGTTAGCGGTGTGGGCAACCAACTGTTAGCCAGTATGCCTCACTTTCCAGTAACAAGACCGATGGCACGTGTTTGCAGGAGGTAATATATAGGTCAGTGGAATTCACAACCCTCCACAGGCCATGTGAGGGTCTACAAGGCTCCATATAGTCTGGCTTTTTCCTTATCTCCAGCCTCAGCTCGTAAACACTTCCCCTGAGCTTTCTCCACCCCAGACACTCGCCCTTTTTTCCATTTGTCTTTGTTGTGCTTCCTCTTAACATAGGGTATTTGCTCTGCTAGACCGACCTTCAGAAATAACGTTTTCTGACTTTGTCTGGTATTGCTCTTCTTCAGACTTTACCTCACATGGTATAGCTTTGGAAATTTTCCCAATTTCCCTCCCAAGCGCCTTTGTCTTTTTTTTTTCTAGAGTTACTGGTTTACATTTCTATGACTATTCATTTCCCTCACTCTAACAGTTTGCAGAGAGCTGGCAATTGGTAGGCATTGCACAGAAAATAAACTGTTGAATAAATGAACTGAGAGGTCATACCTATATGTAAAGCTAGATCCACGCCCACTTCCTCAGCAGGCCCTCTCCAGTCTCTACCTGTTTTCATCTCTGCATGCTTCGCTTTCCTCTTTAATTGCAGTGCCCGCTTCCAGCAGGCACTAGAATCAAATAAATGGATACGTATGTGCAGTTTTATTTTTTCTTCCGAAAGGCCAATTACAGTCCGTGGAGATGATTATCCCACTGAGGCACCCAGACCTTGTTTAATGAACAACATGAATCCGCAGGGACATGCTGTTTCCCAGAATTGGGGTCAAAGATTGCAAAGATGAGCTGCAAAAAACCCCACAAGAGCCAGTCAGTTTTTCCCCCAAATGTCATTTGTTCTGCTTAGTGATATTTACAGTGTATCCTGTCCTTGTAATAACACACCAATTAATGGGGAAAATGGCAGCTCATTACCCTATGAAATAATGGAGTTTTCTGATTGGCTGGATGTTCTCAAAAGCTTGTAATCACAAACTCTGCTCTTATTCTGTTTAAAATGGAGCTTACTTTCAGATTAGATGTCATTATAAATCCTTTGACATACAACTGTTCTTCAGATGTAGCTCATTTAGATTGTGTAAAACATTACTAAAATTTCATTTTTCATGAAAATCATTATTGCATATATCCAGCTGTATTAATTTGAGTATCTAAGGAAGACTTAAGTTCTTAAGGAAATTTGTATAAGTGGTGATGCTTCTCAGTTTTCTCAGAAACCCTGAAGTTCCTAAGGGCTAATTACCAAGGACTAATATTTAGGAAATATTATTTATTCTGACCACTTGCTTCTTTTGAAAGATATTACTATACATTCTAGTGGTACAATTTTAAATGATATTATTTTAATCACAAAAAAGAAAACCCACAAAACATTTAAGAGGGTAAAATGATGACAATTTGACAATTTGGACATAAACAGCTTACTATATAACCAACGCAATTTTCTTTTCTTTCTTTCTTTTTTTTTTGAGACAGAGTCTGGCTCTGTTGCCCAGGCTGGAGTGCTATGGCACGCTCTCAGCTCACTGCAACCTTCGCCTCCCAGGTTCAAGCAATTCTCTTCCCTCAGCCTCCCAGGTAGCTGAGATTACAGGTGCACACCACCACGCCCAGCTAATTTTTGTATTTTTAAGTAGAGACAGGGTTTCCCCACTTTGGTCAGCCTGGTCTTGAACTCCTGACCTCATGATCCACCTGCCTCAGCCTCCCAAAGTGCTTGGATTACAGGTGTGAGCCACCGCGCTGGGCTAACCAACCCAATTTTCATTTCCCACTGCTGTAACGGAAGCTGCTAAAGCTAAGGAAGGCCAGGTGTGGTGGTGCACACCTATAATCCCAGCACTTTGGGAGGCTGAGGCAGGTGGATCACTTGAACCCAGGCGCTTGAAACCAGTCAAGCAACATAGTGAAACCTTATTTCTACAAAAAAAAAAAAAAAAAAGCTGGGATTGGTGGCTGCACCTGTGGTTCCAGCTGCTAAGAAGGCTAAGGTGGGATTGCTTGAGCCTGAGAGGCTGAGGCTGCAGTTAGTCATGGCCATTGCAGTCCAGCGTGGGTTACAGTGAGACTCTGTCTGATTTTAAAAAAGCTAAAGAGTAAGACACATTTATAGGGAGATGATTTAAAGTAAGCTAAAAAAGTATAGTAGTTTATTTGACATTGAACAAAAATAAATGAGGCAGGAATTTGAATTTCGATGCATACATTTTGTTTATAATATAATCTACATTACCAAGAATCCACATACAAGTATGGATATGAAAACTGTTCTGCCAACAAAACAATTACACAAAAAAGAACTTAAAAGGCAAAAGTAAGTCACCTTCTAAAGCATTGATCCCTTTAATCTTTTTTCAATACTGTTCATTTGAGGGGGAAAAGCTTTTGTGGTGGTTTACACTTTTACTTAGCAAAATAAAAGTATGAAATGTACTATATAAAGAAGATATGGTGATTTGTTCAGTGATTCTGTTCAGTGAGAATTTAAGAAGGATACTATTGAAAGCAAGCAGCTTGACTTCAAATTTTATTTCTGCTATTTGTATTTTTCCTGAAGTAATCTAGAAAGGTAGGTTGGGACTCAACCATAAGTTTTGAGGGCCTAAATCTCATTCTTTTTTAAAATCAGCCCTTTAATTTTACTATGGGGTAGGTTGTGATAGGTAATCAAGGTTAAGAGCAGAAGTAGGAGAGTGGGTTTTGGAGGTCGGGGACAGTAGAAAGGTTGGAAGAGACACTGATAATCAAGTCACATGTGAAATATGTTCTTACATAGAAACTGTACATTGCTGTTCATTTTCCTTGTTGATTGCTCACAAATTCTGTTTAGAAAAAATGTAAAACTTGTGCATTAGCAGTGAGTGTCCAACATAATTAACATATTACAAATAGTTCGATGATCTCTCTTTGTAAAATAATTGGTGACTATACAATAAAAACATATAGCTTTCTACACTGCCTTCATTTCTAAGTTAGCAAATGTATTTTTTTCCCCTCTAGGGCAAGATTGTCTATTAAAACATCTGCTCTTTGTCTAATTTCTATTTTAAAAATTGTTTAGTATTTTCAATTACATCCTTTCAGGCAAAGATACATTTCCACAGAGTTAGTGTTGTCACAGCTAGCATACCTGTATAGTGATAGAATAATCACTTAAAATGCTAAGGTCATATTAAATGAGAAAAATGGAATGTGTTAACTTGTTTTGGGTTCTTAACGTTTTAATATGCATGTACTATGGTAGAAGATCAGCTATCTCTCTGTGACTTATGAGGCTCACCTTTTGATTGAAAAAGTTAATAAGGAAAACCAAACTAATGGTCTTGTAGCTCAAAGAAAAGAAAATCCCTAACCAAATCCAGATTACGTGAACTAGAGTGCAAAGTGATTTTCTACAATTGCATTGTTTCCTATTGAGTGAATACCAAGTGGTTTTTTTTTTCCTTTCATTTTAGAAAAATCAAATGAATGGGTGAGGTGCCTCGCACCTCTAATCCAAGCACTTTGGGAGGCCAAGTTGGGCGGATCACAAGGTCAGGAGTTCGAGACCAGCCTGGTTAACATAGTGACACCCCTTTTCTACTAAAAATACAAAAAATTAGCCAGGGTGGGGAGGTGGCAGATGCCCGTAATACCAGCTGCTTGGGAGGCTGAGGCAGGAGAATCACTTGAACCCAGGAGGCAGAGGGCAGTGAGCTGAGATTGCCCCATTTCACTCCAGCCCAGGTGACAGTGTGAGACAACATCTCAAAAGAAAAGAAAAATCACTTCTAATAGAAACAGAAATAGCAGCAGCAGCTGTAACCCCAGGTACAGCTGAATACCCTAATACCCCTTAACCTTATAAACAAAAACGGAGTGGGAAAGATGCTTCGAGATCAATCTAACCATAGGCCCCAATGAGCCTACTGCCTAGTGCATTCCCTAGGCTGGAAGACAAGTCTAGGAGGCTCTTTATGTTAGGACAGTGGTGATGATGATGTGGGCAGAGACAGAAAGAGTAGTTTATAATTGTATTCTTCAATTCCTCAAGTATCTATTGTATGTCACAGACTCTGGGATAGACCATAAGGAGACAAGGTCCAGACATGGACCATGCCCTTTTGGAGTTTACAAGCCAGTAGGAGTTATTGATCAAGTAAATTACATTATGAGTATAAAATTGCAACTCTTAACAAGCACTAGGAAAGGGCCAGGCCAATTCAGCTCAAGGTTTTACAAACAATGTTAGTTCGGTTATTAATTCGGTGAACATGAAGGACGTTACCTGGCCATTTTCAGAATATGTTTGAGATCTTGGAAAGGATTTATTTCAGTGCCTCTCCTTGTTTTGTAAAGGCCTTGTTGTTGAATTGGTGCAAAAGCATAAGGGGTAGGATTATGTAGGTTTTTCATTATCTGGAATAAACAATTTTTTTGAAAGAAATATTTAATTCTATTTTAAATTATAATTACTTGCCAGTGTTGATAACACAACTTCAATCTCGGAATCAGACTAATTACCACCACTTTGTTTCTTTTTCCATACTGATTGTCACTATTTGCTTTTTTAAAAAATTAAACTTTTTGTTTTGGGATAATTATAGATTCACACATAATTATAAGAAAAATACAGAGATCTTTCACTCTTTTCCTCTAATGGTAACAGCTGTCAAAACCACAGTAAAATATTGCAATAGATACTATATCACATTGACACAGTCAAGCTACAGAATAATTCCACCGCGGTAAAGGTCTCTCCTGTTGCCCTTTTGAAATCCCACCCACTTACTCCCTTCCTGCCACCGCCTCCTCAACACCTGGTGACCACTAAACCATTCTCCATTTCTTTTTTCTCTTTTTTTTTTTTTTTTTTTTTTTTTTTTTTTTTTTGAGACAGTGTCACTCTGTTGCCAGGCTGGAGTGCAATGGTGTGATCTTGGCTCACCACAACCTCTGACTCCCTGGTTCAAGCGATTCTGCTGCCTCAGCTGCCCTAGTAGCTGGGATTACAGGCACGTGCCTCCACGCCCAGATAATTTTTTTGGTCTTTATTTATTTATTTATTTTAAGACAACGTTTCACCATGTTGGTCAGGCTGGTCTTGAACTCCTGACCTCAGGTGATCTGCCCACCTTGGCCTCCAAAGTGCCTGGATTACAGGCATGAGCCACCACACCTGGCCTAACTATTCTCCATTTCTATAATTTTGTCATTTAAAGAATGTTATATAAATAGAATTACACAATATGTAACCTTTTGGAACTTACTTTTAAAACTCAGCATAGTTCTCTGGAGATTGATTCATGTTGTGTGTATCATCAGTCAGTTCCTTTCTATTCCTGAGTTAGTATTCCGTGATATGGGTATACCACCATTTGCTTAACTGTTCACCCAGTGAAGGACAGATGGGTTGTTTCTGGTTTTGGGTGACTGTGAATAATGCTGCTATAAAAATTCGTGTATAGGTGTGAGATAAATAGTCAGAAGAAATTGCTGGGTTATATGGTAATTACATGCTTGCTTTTTCAACATATTGCCTTCCTATTTTCCAAAAAGACTGTACCATTTTACATTCCCACTGGTAAAGTGGGAATGATTCAGTTTCTCTGCATCTTCACTAGCATTTGGTATTGTTACTACTTTTTATTTTAGCCATTCCTGTAGCTATGTAGTGATATCTCTTTGTAGTTTTTTTTTTTTTAATGTATTTTTTGGAGATGATGTCTCACTATCTTGCCCAGGCTGGTCTTGAACTCCTGAGCTCGGGGATCCTCTTGTGTCAGACTCCTGAGTAGGCAAGACTACAGGAATGTACCACTGCACCTGCCTCTCTTTATGGTTTTAATTTGTGTTCTCCTAACAGCTAATGATGTCAAACACCTTTTCATGTGCTTATTTGCGATCTGTATAACCTGTTTAGTGAGATATCTGTTCATGTCTTTTGCCCATTTTCCAAAAGAATTTAACTTGAATTATGACGGTTCTTTATATGTTTTTAGATACTAGTCTTTTGTCAGATATGTGTTTTGCAAATATTTTCTTTCCATCTGTAGTTTATCTTTCCATTCTCTCAACAGGGTCTGGATCTTTCACAGATTAAAGTTTTAAATTTGATACCATTTTCAATTTTTTTCTCTTATAGGTAGTGATTTTGATGTGAAGTCTAAGAAGTCTGACTAGGCTAGAGCCCAATTTTTTTTTCTGTTTTATAGTTTTACATTGTATATTTATGTCTGTGATCTATTTTGAGTTAATTTTTATATACGATATAGGACTTAGATTAATGCTTATTTTTTTAAATCTGTGGATGTCCAATTGCTCCAGCATCTTTAGTTATAAAGGCTCTTTCTTTTATTGAAATAAATACTTTTGCAATTTTGTCAAGAATCGGCTGGGCATATTTCTTGTGAGTCTGTTTCTGGGTTCTCTATTCTGTTTCATTGACATGTATGTCTATTCTGACAATAACACACAATCTTGATTATCTTAGCTATATGACAAGTAATGAAATTGGGTAGACTGATCACTTTTATTTCTTTTTCAAAATTGTTTTAGCTATATCTAGTTGTCTTGCCTGTCCACATAAATTTTAGAACATATATTTTTTAAAAAATCTTTCAGGGATTTTGATTTCCCTCATGAATATAGATGTGAGACCTCAGTAATATATTAGCAAATCAAATTCAGCAATATATTAAGAGGATTATACAGCAGCACCAAGTGTAGTTTATTCCAGGGATGGAAGGCTGGTATAACATTTGAAAATCAATCATATTAAAAGATCAAAGAGGAAAAATCACATGATCATATTAATCGATGCAGAGAAGGCATCTGACAGAATTCAGTACCCACTCAAGGTATGAATGTTTTTGGGTTTATTCTTCTTTTGGTTCAGATTCTTTTAAATTGTGGGTTTATGTCTCTTGCTGAATATGGGGAATTTCTAAATATTATTTCCTTGAATACCTTTCAGTTTCTCCTATCCTGTGGAAACACCAATGACGTACATGTTGATCTGTTATAATCTCACATCCCCAAGGCTGTTTATTTCGTTCAGTCATTTTTCTTTTTGTTCACACTGGGTAATTTTTATTGCTCAGTCTCCCAGTTCACTGATTGTCCTGTCCTCTCCATTCTGCTGTTGAGCCCATCCACTGAGGTGCCATTTTGGTGGTTCTAAAATTTCCCTTCAGTTCTTCTTCATTTCTCTCATTTCCCTGCTGAGACTTTCTAGTTCACCATTCATCTCAAGCATGTTCATAATTGCTCATCTATGTATTTTTGTTACGGCGGCTTTAAAATCTCTTTTAGATCACTGTTGCCTCTTGGTGTTAGCATTGTCTTTTGCCGTTCAGTTGAAGTCATTCTGGTTCTTGGTATGGTGATTTTTAAAAATTGAAACCTGGACATTTTTGTCTTGTTATGAGACTCAATCTTATTCAGACCTAATTTTAACTGTTTTTTCTTTTTAATAGCACTGACAAGGATTGGAGGGGCACTTCCACTAGGTGGAAGCAGAAGTCTAGGCTCCCCACCCAGTCTCCTGAGGGCAGGTGGGAAGTTCCTGTTACTACTGAATTGGGTGAGAGTTTCTGCTGCTGATGGGGTCTTCACTGACACTAGGGTTGGGTGGTATCATTGCTGCCAGGTGACGCTGAGTGTCTGACTCTCCACTAGGCTTCCTCTGACATCATCTTCCTTATGTGGTAAGAGGAAGGGGTGCCTCATTACAACTGTGTAAGAAGTGAAAGTCCAGAGTCCTCCAGTGATCTCTGCAGATACCACCATGGGATAGATGGTGGAACCTTGTTATCAGGTTGGGTGGTTTTAGGATAAAAATCCTGCCTCACTACTTGGACTCTAACACTTCTCTGGTGGCAATTTTGGAATGCCTCGTTGCAGCTTATTGAGGAAGGGTAAGTTCCCACAGTGACTTTGTCTGCATGGGTGAGAGGGAGACCACAGTTTTCTTCATGCTGTTTGATTGGAATAGAGAGGTTATAGCTAAAAGTTTTCTGTCTTGATAGGCTTCCCCTTTCCTTGTCCTTTCAGAGATAGAAGGCTTTTTGTCTGTGTTCACTGGCATTCTTAGGTCTCTGGCTTCTTCTGTTCCCGGTATAGAATATATGACACATAAAGGGAACCTGGGGGAACTCGCTGTTTTGTTTCCTGGGTCTCTAGGGCCCTAGCTGGTCTGGTGCTCCTCTCCATATAACGTCCAGAGTTTTACTTGTATTTAACAGAGGGAATAAGGACAAGTACTTCTACTTAATCCTTCCAGAAGCAGAAGTCAATCAATTAATTTTTCTGATCAATGCATTTTTATTCCACATATACTCTCTTCTTGAGTTCAGTAAATAAGAATCTAAATAATTCACAAAGGGACATGGACATATTCAAAATATACACGCAGAATCCAAACATCGTTCACCTTCATCATGGTCTCCACTGTGGTCCAAACCAACACTGTCTCTGATCTGAATTATTGGAATGATTTTGTGATTGCTTTCCCCTGAGCCTACTTTCTATATTCATTACAGAATCCATAGGGATTCTATTAAAACATGAGTCTGATCACTGCTGAAAATTTTCCCACGTGTTCCCCAGCCACCCTCAGAGTAAAAGCAGAAATTCGTACAATGGCTTAGAAGGCCCTACAAATTCTGCACTCATCCTTTTGACCTAATTTCTTCCTCTTCTGCCTGTACTCAGTCTGATGCGACCATGGTGTTCCTCTCACGTGTCGGGCTTATCCCTGTCTCAGGATCCTTGCATTAGCTCTTTCCTTTGTCTGCAGCACTCTTGCCCCATATGTCCTCATGGATGGCTCCTTCGATTCTTGCAGATCTTTGTCAAATGTGTGCCCTTCCCAGGCCATTCCTCACCACCTTGGTTAACGCTGCAACTGTCTGTCACTTCCTCTGCTCTCCATGTTCCTCTTGCTGTATTTTCTCCGTAGCAATTTCTTCTTCTAATACACCATGCATTTTACTATTTTGTTTACTTTTTGCCTCTCTCCATTAAAATATAAACCCATGCATGGCTTATTGTCTATTTTATTGCCATGTTGTTCACATTAAAAACAGTGCCTGACATATAGGAAGTGCTCAGTAAATATCTACTGAATGAATAAATGACTTGCCAAGTTTCATTGAGGTAGAAATGTTTCATTATGCAGCAATAGCTCTGGTGGTCTGGCTGCCAGCCGCCGTGATGACACAGGATGAACTCCGTTAGATATTCCTTTAGAAACGTTTATACATGGATCCCTGTCTTGATCTTCAGCTATATTTCTTAGATGTTCTTTCACCCTTTGCTTCCCTCTGCCTTTACTAGTCCAAACCTACTACCAACTATATGGTTTTCTCAATAATCTCCATATTTAAAAAAAGAATCTGATCCATCCAGTGAATTGACAAATCTCCTAGAACATCTATGACATTATAGGTCAGTGGCCAGGGAATTCAAATTTTGAATTTTTGGTAGGAATTCTTTTCCTAACCATACTCAGGGAAAAACTGCTTCTAAAGCACAGAATGTAATTAGGCTCATTGTATAATCTCTCACTTTTTATATAACATGACAAATACATTATAAACAAACTGTTCCATGACAAGCAGCTTACAAAACATGAGGAAAATAATATTAAGCATACTTTTTCCTTAGGAAATGTCATATCCAACAGCTGTTTGTCATTATGTTGTTTGGAGAGCTTTTTTTCTCTCATCTACAGATGAAAGGAAAAAGATATTATGAATGAAGTACAGAAAAATCACTAAATCCCAAAGAGCCAGTGGAATGATTTCATATGAATATATTTAATTTTGGAGACTTTTTCACTTTTCTTTAGAAGCATTTTCTTTTCCTATTGAACACGAGGTATTGATTAAGCAAGTTTTTACTTTTCATTGAACCCTACCAAAAGTAGAGCTGAAGAGTTTGCCTTTCATTGGTGACATAAGTAAATGCATTAAGCAAAATGAATGTATAAATAATTAAGATCTTCCTGCTTTTCCACCTTATGGAATATTCCTTTATAATTGAATAAGCTTTTAATTCTCCTGATTAGAGTGCAACATTACCCAAATTGAAAGGAGATAGATTAAATCATAGCGTATCTCAATTGGATGAATTATCTGCTGATTAGAATAGAATGACAAGTGATTACCATGCTTTTTTCATCTTCATTTGCCCAATTATCTTTACTTGTTTAATTATGATGGGTAGAAAATGAGGCCAATAAAATTTTTAAGACAGACATTTGTATCATTTAGTGCAGCTAGCATTGACAAATGGCAGCCAAGTAAAATAATCAGGACACAATGTCAACATTTAAAAAGTCAATTTTGTGATATTGCTTTGTTAATATTTAGTGTACTTACTGCCAGCCATTGGAGCCATAGTGAATCTGGTGCAATCACTAAACAAAGGTCTTAAGAGGGCAAGTTGCTCTTTCCCCTTTTCCTCTCGCCCTAATAACACTTCAGGGCTATACATTTCTGAAAAATAAAACACCAACCTGCCTAGCAGACAGCATCCAAGAAGGAGGTAACTCTGCCAACTGCTACTGATGAAGGGCCTGAGGCTTTTCTGGCATAATTCAGCAATGCAGAGTAGATGGAGCTGCACTGAATTTGAAGCTTCTTGAGGGCAGAGAGAGTCATGCATTCCTCTTCATAACCCCAGGGTCTAAAACTGTGCCCGCCCCATTGTAGGCAAACAATTAAATTTGGCAAGAGCTAATACATGTGGGGTGAGAAAGGTAATTCTTTCCTATGTTATAATACTCAGTCTATTTCCATGATATCTTCCCTACATCAAGAAAGGTTTACTTCATGTAAATGCTCCCATATAAAATTGGAGGCTAAAAAGCAAGGCAGGGCCAGGAGCCGTGGCTCACGCCTGTCATCCCAGCACTTTGAGAGGCCAAGGCGGGTGGATCACGAGGTCAAGACATCAAGACCATCCTGGTCAACATGGTGAAACCCCGTCTCTACTAAAAATACAAAAAATTAGCTGGGCATGGTGGCACGTGCCTGTAATCCCAGCTACTCAGGAGGCTGAGGCAGGAGAATTGCCTGAACCCAGGAGGCAGAGGTTGCGGTGAGCCGAGTTCACCCCATTGCACTCCAGCCTGAGTAACAAGAGCGAAACTCCGTCTCAAAAAACAAAACAAAACAAAAAAAAATAGGGCAAGGCAGTGGCAAGAAAGCACAAGCCTGGCTAATTTCTGCAGAGATGCCTGTTCTTTTAGGCGGGTATTTCTAAGTAGACTGCATCCTCTAAATATGGGTCTTTGCCGGCAGTCAAAGGTAACAGTGACATGGTCCTAAATAAAGTACTAACCCCTCTGACTCTTGTTTCTAATTTGCATACTGCAAAGGAGGACTGGCCTTCAAATACGATCATGTGAAATCAAGCAATTACCAAAAACATTAATTCACTACTGTAGTATAGTAGATATGAATTATTCAACAACGCTCTAGTACAAGAAATTTACATTGCTTTATTTGTGTAAGTCAAATTCTTGTGTCATAGCCCGACTTCTCAAGGTTGCATGAAATTCAATTCTGTTTTAGGAGGCCCTCTGCCTCCTTAGAGGTAGTCTTTCACGTTGCCGAGAAAACCAGGTTCCTATCACCATCTTTGCTTCTGCGTTTTGCTGTTGAGCTGGTTCTCATGGGAGTCTTCTCCAAGTTCCTGCCGTGGAGGCTTTGGCTCTCCTCTCAATGTGTCTGTGCTGAAAGCCTGCCTCCACGGATGTTTCACAGCAGAGCTATCCTCCAATGTGGCATACCAATGTGGCATACAGACAGACAGTGGGGCAAATATGTCTGTCCCTCAAAGATACTCCCTAAACACTCATTATCTTCTCATGCTTGAAAATATTAGCATATGGTCTCTCTCATTCTTTCTCTCCTGCCTACCTGCCTCTTTCCCTTTTTCTTTTTCCATGTTAAGATTTGCTTTTTCAACTCGCAGCATCAACTTCTCCCTTTTTGTCCAACTATACTGAAACTCCCAAAGAAACAATTGACAGAAAAATGTCTGGAGGTAGGGGGGCAGGGACTTGAAGTTTTCAGTTTTTAACTCTGAGGGCAAATGCTATAAGCAAGCCCTTGAGACAGAGGAACTCAGAAGTACATGCCGCCTTCAAGGTACAAGGAAATGAATATAACTCCAATTCTACTGTAACATCTGACATTAACATTTTAATAAGTTGTATATGCACATAGGTACTGTTACTGCTTGCGCTTTAGATGAAAAGCACTTCTTGGTTGGATTTCACCGATGGAATCCAACTGTCCAGCCATAGGAAAGGTGCCCTTGTAAATTCACTGTGACTCAGAGCCTATCCCTTGTCTGAGCAGATTCATGGCTTGGATGTTGAATCGTGCCATAGAAGCCAACGAGATTGTAATTAAAAAGTCATGATAGCCACCAACTAACTGAAAATTAGAAATGAAGTGGCAACCACACCAGATACTTATTTGAATCTGATCAGTAAATTAACTCCCTGTAGATAACATCTATATAGGAGACCAAATGATACCGTCGCTTGATGAGCACGAAGTCAGATCAGAGTGAGTGCACTGTATGTCTTAGCCTGATAAATCAGTTTCAACAACAGAGAAATGGAAACACCAGAACTTGGGCCTGCATCTGGAAATTGTCTCCGAAATAATTCTGATGGTCATGCTCCATAATTTTTACTTTTTTCTAGGCTTTAGTGCTAATCTATATCTGCCTCCTTTTTGACTGACATTCTGTATGTATATGTTAGGGCTTCCAATCTAGTTGGTGAATTTGCCCTAAACCGGGAGCCATCTAGTACACATATTGTGAAAACTTTCATGGATTTAAGAAGATACCAAACTTCACGAAACAGCCAACTATGTACACACCACTTAGCTTGAGAAATAAAACTAAGAGTCACAGCCCCCCTCCTGTGTGCACATTCTGATGCATTCCCCTCCTTCCTCCTCCTCTCTCCCAGAGGTAAACGTCATCCAGAATCTGGTGTTACCCTTTTCTTTCATTTCTGTGTATTTTTAATACTTAGGTACATGTTTCTAAACAGTATATGGTGTGGTGCCATATGTTTTTAAACTTTACAAAAATATTCTGTGTGTGCTTTTGGCAGCTTTCCTTTTTCTGTATATCATATTTGTGATATGCATCCATATGAATACATGTGGCTCTAGTTTATTCATTTCCATTGCTGTGTGGTATTTCAGCATAGGAATAAAATGAAAAATTTGTATTTCCAAAGAAAAGGAGCCAGACACTTGTTAAAGGTAGCAAGACAGATGTTATTTTATTCATACTGCTGCAGTAGGGGAGAGAGACTCCAGTCTAAATTCCAGCTCAAATCCAGCTAAGTGGAAGGTGGCTGAGATTTTTTAAGGGGAAAACAAAGAATAAAAAGGATTATTGGGAAGTGCAAAAGGGGAAGAAAAAAAAAAGGACTAAGGGGGTATGTGAAAATGGAAAATTATAGAAGATGAATTAGGTGGAGAATTGCTGAAAATGGTTTCGCAAGATGAGTTGAACAATATATGTTTTGCAGTTTTGACATTTTTGTATTTTCTTTAGCAAAGACTTAGCCTGGGAGCTGGGGCTGCCTTTAGAAGATGGCCTAGTATGGCCAAAGCTGGGCTAGAGTTTAGTTCACTCTTCTAGCACGGTGTTTAGACAAGGGCTCTGTGCCTTGTAGGAGTTAACAGTTGATAGCATTCACTGTACTGGACATTTAGGATGTTACCCATTTATTCATCTTTATAAACACTGCTGCTGTAAACATTCTTGCACAAATCTTGTTTACACGTCTGAGATTTTCTTTAGGATATGAACCTAGCAGTGTTATTGCTCTATAAAAGCTATGCATCCCTTTCACAGACATCTTCAAGTGGACATTGTCAAATAATCTTTCAAAGTATAAATAATAGAGTACAAACCCACCAGTAGCATACGCATGCCAACTCTTCTACATTCCAGATAATGTGGAGGATCTTGTCGGATGTTAACATTTTTGCTGTTGCAAAATGTGTCTGAAATGTACCTTATTACTTTTCCCTGATTATTAATGAGGTTGGCTATCTTTCCATCTGGCCATTAGAGTTTGTATATATGATAACCTGTCTATACTTTCTGGGCATTTTTTGGCACATGGTTTACCTGTTCCTACTATTATTTAAGAATGTTTCAGACTCCCTCCATTCTAATCCCCTATTGGTTGTTATATGAGTTGTAAATATCTTTTCCCAGTCTGTAACTCGTCTTTTAATTTTTAAATGATAGGTCTTGATAAATGGGAGATTTATGTTTCTTGGCTATAATATCTTTTTTTGCCCATTTGCCTATTGAGTTATTTGTCTCTTCCTTTTTAGTTCAAACAGGTTAAATATTCCAGATTCTTTTACAATATGTAACTTGTCTTTTCATTCTCTTTACCCTTTCTTTGAAGAAAGATTTTTAAATTTTACTGAGTTTATCTAGCTTTTCCTTCACTGTTTGTGATTTTTATACTTCGTTTTAAAAATCTTCCCAAAATGTCAATGACGGGATATGATTCTACATTTTCCTCTAAAAATTGTAAATTTTTGTTTTTCACAGTTACGACCTTAATCATGATTTTTGTGTTTCATGTAAAAAGGGAATTGGTTTTGTTTTATTTATCTAGATGGCTATGCAGTTGTGCAAACACAGCTTATTTAATAGGCCATAATGTCACCACCCATCTACAGTGCCACCCCAGTGACTCAATGTTACTCTGGATTTCTTCTGGGCTCTCTATTCTGTGCTATTGGTCTATTTATCTGTCACTGCACCAACACAGTAGTGTCCTAACAAACCCGATGCTGAGAACTTTATACTTCTCCTTCAAAGTTATTTTAGCTATTCTTAGCCCTGTACACTTGCAAGTAAATTTTACAATCAGTCTTTCAGCCTTTGTTAAAAAGTGTGTTGGGATTTAGATTGGAATTGGATTGAGTCCATAAATAAATTTGGGGAAAAACGGTATCTCCACAAATTTTTGTTATTCACAAACATGGTACTTTTCTCCATTTATTTATACCAACTTCAATGTTTTTCAGCAGGGTTTTGCACATCTTTGCTAGATTTACATCAAGGTAGCATTTATTTATAAGTGTTAACTTTTAAATTGCACTTTCTTACTGTTGTGCAAAAACCACTTTTGCATATGATATTTATGTCTGGCATGCTTATAAACTCTAATTCTAACATTTCTGTAATTTCTTTGGAATTTTTGAAATACACTATAATATATAGGCAGTTATAATTTTTTTCAATTTTTTTTTCCTCAAAGTGCTGATAAGCCAGAGTCACAACAAATAAAAGAAATAATAGGCATCCTTCTCTAGTTCTTGATTTGAATGCTGATGCATTTAATATTTCACCATTATATGTGATGTTGGTGGTAGGTTTTTGGATAGTTTTTTGCTCTTGTTAAGCAAGATTTTTTAAGACTCAGTTTTCTGGGAGGTTTTTTGGTTGGTTGTTTTTAAGCAAATGTTGACTTTTCTCTATTGCATTTCTTCATCTATCGTTCTTTAATGTAGTCAAGTTATGGATGCCTCTGAAATGCAACTTGTCAAGATGTTTGAAATACATTTTAGTAATGATTTTACTAAGGTTTTGCTCAGAGTTTTTTATGCCTATGTTCTTGAGTGGGCTTGACTGTTTTCTAATCTTAAACATTGTTGCCATTTGTTTCTGTTATCAAGATTATCATAACCTCCTAAAATGAATGGAGAATTTTCTTTTTCTATTCTGACTGAGAAGTCATGTTCCCAGCCCTCTCAAGCTTCACTCACTCTCTTGATTTTGTGCATGTGTGTGTGTGTGCACTGACTTTGATTTATACAAATACAAATAAATACAAATATATGTATATTCTTCTTCCTCCACCCCTACCATCCTTACACAAAAGGCAACATACATTATGTGTTGTTCTGCACTATGCTTTTCTTACTTTTTTTTTTGAGATGAGTCTCACTCTATCGCCAGGCTGGAGTACAATGGCATGATCTCAGCTCACTGCAACCTCTACCTCCCGGGTTCAAGTGATTCTCCTGCCTCAGCTTCCTGAGTAGCTGGGACTACAGGCGCACGCCACCATGCCCAGCTAAAGTTTTGTATATTTAGTTGAGACGGGGTTTCACCATGTTGGCCAGGATGGTCTCAGTCTCTTGACCTTGTGATCCACCCGCCTCGGCCTCCCAAAGTGCTGGGGTTACAGGCATGAGCCACTGTTTCTGGCCTTGGTAAGTTTTTTTTATCCAAAAATTGAAAATTTTTATAGCACAATTTAATGGTTTTTGTTTTTCAATTTATGCCTAAGTTTAATATTTTCTTTACTATGTTTCTTATTACAATTCAGACTTTCTGAAATAAATTTTCTTCTTCCTGAAATCTCTTCATAGATGTTCTTTTAAATAGTTAGATTAGTTGTAAATTCTGTCATTTTTAATTTTTCTGAAAATGTCTTCAGTTTTTGGAAAATATTTTGGTTGGTGCAAAAGTAATTGGGGTTTTTGACATTCCTTTCAGTGGCAAAACTACAATTACTTTTTGTACCAACCTAATAGTTGAGCTGAATGGACAATTCTAGCTTGAGGGGCATTTTATCTCAGCATTTTAAGGATTTTATTCTGTATTAGTCTGTTTTCATGCTGCTGATAAGGACATACCCAAGACTGGGCAATTGACAAAAGAAAGAGGTTTAATGACAGAAGGCAAGGAGGAGCAAGTCGCACCTCATGTGGATGGCGGCAGGCAAAGAGAAGCGTTTGTGTAGGAAAATTCACCTTTTTGTAAAGGTCAGATCTCGTGAGACTTACTCGCTATCACAAGAACAGCACAGGAAAGACCTGCCATGATTCAGATTCAGTTACCTTTCACTGGGTCCCTCCCACAACACATGGGAATTCAGGACGAGATTTGGGTGGGGTACAGCCAGACCATGTCATATTCCATTATCTTTCTGGCTTGTGTTCCAGCATTTGAGGAGTCAACTGTCAGAATAATAACTTCTTTATAATCTTTTTTCTCTGGCTACTTTAAGATCATCTCTTGGTCTTTGGTGTTCTGCAAATTCAGTATAAAGCATCTAGATATGGATTCATTGTACTTCCTAATCTGCTTATGATTTAATATCATTTTTAGAAAATTTTCAGGTATTTCAAATATTGCAAATTTTTCATTTTCATTCTCTTCAAGAACATCAGCAACCTCTACATAAAGCTTCTTACTCTCTCAAGTATCTTAACGTTCTTTTATGGTTATTATCTTCATACTGAGTCATTTCTTCAGTTCCCATCAACCACTAGTTAGTCTAACTTATTTCATATCAAAGGTTTTACATATTTCAAATATCAAATATCTATATTCCCTAAAATTTCTTTTTTTCAAACTTGGTCAGTTTTGTTAATATGTTTTCTTCTCTTCATATTTTCAATGCCCTAATTTATTTTTAAACAGTTATAACATGTACATGATAAATCTAATATTTTGGAAGTTCTGGTGAGAATTTTTAACACGGATAAATGAAATAAAGCCCCAATTCAGATGTTTACAATTTATTTGAGATTCAAAAATGGCTCTGACACATTGTTAAAGTGCTAAGTAGAGGACCAGGTAGTGTGATTTTGCAATATATAGGAAGGACAAGGAATTTACATAACACCATTGAAGGGGCTGGTCAAAGGAGGCTTAATGAAGGATGAGATGTTTAAGCTAAATCTCAGTGATGGGGAAGATTATCTTAGGCAGGTAGAGTTAAATCACAGAGCCTCAAAAATGCATGGTATGCTTAGGACGCAGTAGTCAAGTGTGGTTGGTATATAGGAGACATTGTCAATGAATACAATTTGAAAGATGTTTAGGGAAGGCGCAAAAACGACATAAGATGCTGGTTAAATGGTTTTGAGAGAGATGGGACAGCCAAGGGTGGCTGGCCGGCAAAACCTCGACTTCAAGCCTAAAACAGGCTGAAGGCTGAAAAACCAGACTGCTGGTCCAGGATGAAGCCCGCCCTTTTCTTACTGAACATTGCCCACCTGCGCACTGGGAGGACAGGGTGGAGCCTCGGGAAGTGCCTGCCATTTGCATGGGGAGGAGCCTGGCCTTTTCTGTTCCTGGGTCCTGACTTGGGATTCGATCTGTGATGTGGGAAACCTGCTAGCAGGACTCTCTGGCTTTGCTGGGAGTTACTTTTCCTTTTTCCTTTACACCCAATAAATTCTGCTCCTCACCCTTCTATGTGTCTGTGAGCCTAAGCTCTCCTGGTCATGTGATAAGAACCTGGTTTTAGCTGAACTAAGGAGAAAGTTCTGCAACGTTCGGCCCTTCACATCTAAATAAATGCTTATGAAATGGTGATTCAAGGGTCACATTACATAAGTCACCAGGCTGTTAGTTAATATGTAGATTTCTAGGCTCCAATAGAAAACTAATGAATCGGAATCACTGAAGTATGTGACTCACATATATGGGCTTTATAAAATCTCCAGGTGATTTTTTACTTCTCACTGAAGCTTGAGAACAATTTAAGCAATGAAAATCAATAAGGGTTTTTAAAAAGGAGTGAAATAATCTGACCTGTCTTAGACACACTCTGAGAGTAAGCAGAAGACTTGAGGAAGAGAGAGAAATTACAAGCTATTGTAGTAAGTCAGGTGAAAGATGCCATGAGCCTGGATGAGGCGGAGAAAAAACGAAATGGGATATAGTAACAAAATCCACGGGCCTTTGTCCCTTGATTGGGTAAGAGGCAAGGGTGAGGGATGAGTAAACTGCCCCAGTGGTTTTGCTGTGTTCTCCCATCTCTCTGCTCACAGTCTCTTGGTTCTGGCTTCATCTTCAAAGTAGTAACAAGATGACTGCCCCAGTTCTGGGTGTCATATCAGATGCAAAAGTGCTCAGATAGATGATGAGAAACCATTTCTTCCTGTGGCTCTATTACAATACGCTTGAACTGATTACGCCCCACCTTGATTTCCTTTCCTCACCTGGGGAATGTCTCAATTTCCTGTGAGGCACGTGGCTGAGTGGGGGTGGGGAAAGTGCATTTGCAAAACCAGGATCTGTTGTTGATAGCCTTGAGCCCGATTGGGTGCTGGGTTGGCCATTACATTAGAATAATGACTAGCACATAGTGGACTTACACAAATATTTGTAGGAAGAATGCCTTTATAGGGTCATTTAATCCCAGCACTTCGGGAGGCCGAGGCAGGTGGATCACGAGGTCAAGAGATCGAGACCATCCTGGTCAATATGGTGAAACCCCGTCTCTACTAAAAATACAAAAAATTAGCTGGGCATGGTGGCGCGTGCCTGTAATCCCAGCTACTCAGGAGGCTGAGGCAGGAGAATTGCCTGAACCCAGGAGGCGGAGGTTGCGGTGAGCCAAGATCGCGCCATTGCACTCCAGCCTGGGTAACAAGAGCGAAACTCCATCTCAAAAATAAATAAATAAATAAAATAAAATAACAGCCCCTTGCATTTTGCCTACTTCTACATTGACTACCTCATTTGCTCCTTCTTATAGTAGTTTGTTTGTTAGGTCAATTTAAATAGATATTATTCCTGATAAATTAGCTAGACTTTTAATGTCTTTGTTAAAAAAAGGTTGCAGTCATCAGCTTATCTTTTCCATCATGCCTGTCAGAAAAAAGAGTCAGATTTTTTTTTGTATGAGCATTTATATTGTTTAAAAGCACTGAGGTGGCTGGGTGAGGTGGTTCACGCCTGTAATCCCAGCACTTTGGGAGGCCCAGGCAGGCAGATCATTTGAGGTCAGGAGTTCGAGACCAGCCTGACCAACATGGTATAACCCCATCTCTACTAAAAACACAAAAAAATTAGCCAGGCCTGGTGGTGTATGTCTGTAGTCCCAACTACTCAGGAGGCTGACGCAGGAGAATCACTTGAACCTGGGAGGCAGAGATTGCAGTGAGCCGAGGTCACACCACTGCACTCCAGCTGGGGTAATAGAGCAGGACACAATCTCAAAAAAAAAAAAAAAAAAAAAGCACTAAGGTGTCAATTACAATAATATTACTAGGGCAAGTAAGATAAACAGTTAGAATTGCAGTTTTCTTCTGTATTATCACAGGGTATTACAACGATCTTTAAAGTCTTCAAAGTCTTAGAAGAATCTCTTCTTCTAATGATACTTCCAAGGACAAATTCATATTAACAGAGAATAGAACAAGTTGACAAGTTATGAATATTCACACAAGTCTCCTTGTTGTACAGAAACAAGACTGATATTTTTGTGAATGTTCTTAATGTAATACCTTATCACATCAGACTATTTGAGTGTATTTGATGATGCAGAAAGCTCTGTCTTGTGACTTCAGGAGAGAGGGGCATCTCTTCATCTTTTTTAGCCACCTTTTGTTAATTGTGAAGACTTGCATTTTTTAAGGCCAGGCTTGGGAACGTCATTACTTAGCATGAGAAGTGAAAAGCAGGCCTAAGACCTCATTTTTATTTGCATAAATGGAATAAAGGATGAATAGGATTTTACTTATTAACAGTGAGAGAAGGAGCATATGGCATCAATCTGCCACATTCTGATTTTGCTAATGAGGAATATGCTAATGTCACAAGAGTGGAGAAATTGACAAGAAGATGTCAACAAGCACAAATAAAGGTGTTTCTTCTTTTCTTTGTTTCAGGCAGAGTTTCGCTCTTGTTACCCAGGCTGGAGTGCAATGGCACCATCTCGGCTCACCGCAACCTCCGCCTCCTGGGTTCAAGCAATTCTCCTGCCTCAGCCTCCTGAGTAGCTGGGATTACAGGCCCACGCCACCATGCCCAGCTAATTTTTGTATTTTTAGTAGAGACAGGGTTTCACCATGTTGACCAGGATGGTCTCGATCTCTTGACCTCGTGATCCACCCGCCTCGGCCTCCCAAAGTGCTGGGATTACAGGCTTGAGCCACCGCGCCCAGCCAGGTGTTTCTTTCTTAAGATAATCCAAGGTTTAGAAACTTAAAGAGCACGGGCCACTGCAGCACTTCTGGCTAGAGAAGGAAGTTTTCCTGCTCTCTTAAATCCTCCTAAATCTGACTGTTCCACTGCTTTATTCTTCTTCCCTAACCAATACTCAGCGCTGAACTCCGCAGACTGCTTTGTCTATTGCTGGAAACTTGTCTTCTCAGGCCCCTGCTAAGGCTGAATAAATTAGATCAGACTGATATTAATCTGGTCATTGATACCAGGTTAGTAACAGAAGTGATACTGTCCTTAACAATTTGATAGTAAGATTTAGAGAGCAGATGAAGTGTAAATAGTCAAGGGATTGTTGCTCTTTTAAAAACAGGTTAATATGTATTTAAAATATCTGCATATGTCTTAGCCATTTTCTATTTGATCTCCTTAAGTTACAATTTTATTCTTTTGGCTGTATCTGAACTTGTGAATATTGTAAGCAATAATTGTATACAAATTTAATTTCTCAGTTATAGATATATAAAATATTCTAAATTTTAATAGATGTGAAACAATTTAATGCATTTGTGAGAATTTTTCCTATTAATCTTTCAGGAAACTGGCTTTTCTTTAGTCTCTACGACTGTTTTGAGTGGTTTGGAGCAGATTCAGTACGTGAAAAACATTAGCTTGGTGCAAAAGTACTTGCAGTCTTTCCATTACTTTTAATGGCAAAGACCACAGTTGCTTTTGCACCAACCTAATACCAATGAATTTCATTCTGCCCGCCCTATTTCACCCCAGATGATAACATTTTAGTACTCCTTACTAGCTCTTTAGGAGAAGTTAAGTAAAAAATGAAACCAAGATATTTTGGGGTATATTAGTTAGATTAGGTCCACCTGTGAATAACAGACATCTCAAAATAACAGTGGCTTAAATAAAACAGACATTTATCTCT
This sequence comes from Saguinus oedipus, assembly GCA_031835075.1. Lineage (NCBI taxonomy): Eukaryota > Metazoa > Chordata > Mammalia > Primates > Cebidae > Saguinus > Saguinus oedipus. The sequence continues at coordinate 92,930,810 of CM063184.1, read as the reverse complement.
CACATTAAAGAAGGCTGGAGATAGGTGGTCTAAGGCTGTGATGCTGTTAATGTGTTAGGAATTTAGCTCTTTTTATCCTATTTCTCTGCCATCCTCAGCCCATGCATTCTAGCCTGTGATCTAATGTTGCTATTCAGACTTCAGCCGTCACATCTTTATTCCAGCTGCAGGTAATGAGAAGCCAAAGAAAGGCACAGCAAGCTACAGAGGGAACATTGTCCCAGCTGCTGTGCATCCAGTATTAACGCGAAACATGTTCCAGAGTTAAACAAGGAAGAGAGAGACTTTAATGGAGACGATTGCAATAGAGGAGAGAGGTTAAACTCAACTCAGCCTCTGAGTTGTGGGTGAAACAAAGGGCTGGCGAGTTTTTAAGAGCTGGGGTGGGAGTAACGGTAGGCCACCTGTGGTTGCTAATTAGTCTTACCCCCCAAAAAAGAAAATTCTGACCTATATCCATAACAGAAGGTAGGCTTCTGCCCTCCAGCAGACTGTAGGATGATGGCATTATCTTCCTTCAGAAATTACATTTCAAAGAGATGGTTTTCAGGTTTCTGAGACACATTTCTGGGGTAATCAAATAGGTAAAAGGTTTTTGAGGAGACATATACATTTGAAAGGGAGCCCAAAAAATTTGCCATGACAAGTTTGTGTTTTAAGTAAATACTCTAGGAAAATGGACAGGAAGAAATCTGTCTGACGTTTAGTCAACCTGAGAAGAAGTTAATGCTGTCTTGATCACCAGTTAAAAGCAAAGCTTCTGTACTTAGGAGAAATGGCAGAATGGAAATTGAAGAAAAACTGATTTGCCCCAGTTTGCTTAAGTTTTTTTCTCTCTCAATTCTTTGTAGAAAGACTAAAAAGTATTGTATTTAATTCAAGGTCAGTTAACACTTCTATTTTACAAATCCAAGTTAACTTTACAGAATGAATTTTTAGAAAAGTAATTTAATTCAAAAATTACTTTTTCTCATGGTAGAATTTTTAGGTACTGCTACTGCTTGTATGGTTTTTTTTTTTAAAAAAAGACAAAACAAAAAAACACACTTTGTGGAGGTGGGAGACCCTTCTACTTTTCTAAAAATTCATTCTGTAAAGTTAACTTGGATTTGTAAAATAGAAGTGTTAACTGACCTCCACCTATGTGAGCCAGTTTCCCTTCCGTCTATAAACATAATAAACCCTGACCTAGCACAGTAAACACCCTGACCAGTAGACTAGTCTTAAACCTGTTGAGTCTCTCCCACCACCAAAACTGTGTCCCAGGAGTGCATGGCGTTTGCTCCTGCACCTGGTAATTCTGGCTCTACTTGTAATTACATAAGATAATTAACTGTTGTATGTCCTAATGAAATATGGGTGTGGAGGGAACTTCTCCTATGTGAAGTTCACTGATTTCAAAGAATCCATAAACGGAATTGCTAAAAAAAAAAATTGCTGACAATTTAGGTAACAGTGAAATAACTGTTTAAGTCTTGGAAGAAAAGCCAAAAATCTTGAGGAATACTGCAGTTAGATTTTATTGGAAATGTTTAAAGTTCTCATTTCACTTAAAAACAAAACTAAAACTGGGACTGTAGACAGTGTTTTGTGGGTGATATTTATACAAGAAAACTGACATGGAACGTCAATTATAGACCTACTCAAGGCAAGGCCTTGGTCCTGTATCAAAAGTTAATGAGCAAATGTTTATACATTTTAAATTTAAATGTTTATGGTTCCCTAAAAAGTTATACCTCATGTGACCCAATTTTTTCAGTTAATCTACCAACTATATTCTTAATCAATGCAGATGGAAGAAAAATACCTACTTAATTCTCAAGTGTTACGATGGACACTGGCATCTTAAAAGACTTGTCCATTACACCAGAGGTGGCCAAGAACACTATTGATTGAGTTTCTTTTTCTGTTCTCTTCCATTTTGGTCTAAATAACAAATGTTTCCCTGATTCTAAATGAGATAACTTTCATCTTCCACAGACAAAATTGGGCACAAAATTAGGTTTTAGCTTCAATATTGGGATTTATTTTTTTTTTGTAAGTTAGTTTTGGGTTTTGTTTTTTATGGAGAGTGAATATGAGGTCACTGCAGGGATAACCTCTTTTTATGTACAAAACTGACAAAAGCTAAGTCATATTAAAGCAAGTGGCATTAATAAAATACTTTCCTGTAAAAATACTTTAATATGAAAATATTACGGTAGATGTAGGTCTTAGTGTTTATTGAAAGCAACAGACTGTCATTTAAGTGGACTTATTGTTGGATTTTTCCTAAATTAGAAGGGCTGTTAGTGTGTGCAAGCTGCCATAAATTGTCATTATTTTTAAGAATTGTTTTCAATTTGTTTTAGTTAGCCTCTTTTGATTTGAAATCACAGAAATACAGGTGCAGCACTTAAAGTAGAGAGATTACTATTATTAAATAGATAGGAGACAGAGGTAATGAAGAAATAGGGCCCAAGAGTGCTTAAACGTAACTCTAGAAATCAGCTATTCTACAGAGTAAATTCTACACTTAGACTACCCGTATTCCAATCCTGAACCTACGGTTTATTTGTGTGACATCAGTCAAGTTATTTTTTATTAGTCTTGGTTTCTTCATCTTTAAGATTAGGACTTAATGGCATCTATCTTTTAGGGTGCTGTGTGATTAAGTATGCAGGTAAGCACTTGTCACAGTGTCTTACATTTAGTAAGTTCTCAATAAATATAACTTGTCATTGTCATGATTATTGATTAGTCTGATTAGTTATGGAGCTTGAACTCCAGTCTCTGCCATCTTACTCTTTGTTTCTTCTCCCATGTATTTGTATCCTGCTTAGCTCCAGTTCTGTCTATGGCATATTTTTTGGTTCTGATCACTATCCAGTCTCTTGTATCTAGATTGGTTCAAAGATGAATCTTCTTCTTATAATATATTCCAACTAATACATGAAGAAGGAATAACAGGACTAGAATGTCATTTTGCAAGCCACTAGTGAAACAAATGATCTTGCCAGGAGTCAGCCAACTATGGCCTCTAGGCTACATCTGGATTGATTGAGTTTCAATAAAACTTTATTTACAAAAACAAAAAGAGAATCTGTCTTGATTCAGGTACCCACCCTTGATACAGTCAGCCATGACTTCCTGGGCAGTAGAAGCTGTGAGTGGGTGCAGAAGAGCCCCTCAGAAGAGGTTAAAGGAATGGCAGACAGCATCTGGAAGTGTACCTCTGTTGAATTTACATTCTATCCTGTTCCTTTCTGTCAATGTGCTGTTTTTGTGTTAATATAAATTGTCTGTTCTGTTAATGGAATGACAAAACCTCAGAGAAAGATTTAAAGCATATGTCTAAACTAATCACCCACACTTTGCTCTGCTGGCAATAAGCCATTTAATACCAAAAGGAAATGAGTTATCCCTTCTGTTCTTGAGATTTTGAGTTCAACTTTTTGAAACTTTAAAACAGTGTCAGTGAAAATTTCAGGACTTGAAATTCATCTGTTTTCTAGCCATAAATTCTCTTTTCCTTTTCCTCTGTACACTTTTTTTTTTTTCAGTTGAAATGTTAAGGATTATAATGATACAGGTTGAGGATCCATAAACTGAAAATCCAAAATTCAAAATGTTCTGAAATGGAAAACTTTTCGAGTGCCATGACTTCAGAAGTGGAAAATTCTACATCTGACATTATGTGATGAATACACAAAATTATTTACAAATATTACATATAATGACCCTCAAGCTATGTGTATATAAACATAAATGAATTTTCTGTTTACGCTTAAGTCCCATCCCTCAGATACCTCATTACATATGAATATTCAAAAATTTTTAAATCAAACACTTCTGGTTCAAATACCGTTTCTGAGGGATATTCATCCTATATTCCTTCTAGAACATAAAACCTGAGAACTGCCCCAGGGGTTGTATATATAGTCCCTAATAGTTACATGATAATCAGTAATTCATAGCTTATGAACATCTCAAATAGTACTGGTTAGCTTATGGAGTTATACTAAATTACACTAAAAATATACTATGGAATTACAGTGATAGCCTGGGGAGAAATGCCAGATGTGGGTGAAGGGGAGGAAGGCAGCAAATCACACTGCCATGTGTGTACCTACGCAACTATCTTGCATGTTCTGCACATGTACCGCAAAACCTAAAATGCAATAATAATAAAAAAAGAATTACAGTAAAGTGGTAAGAATGCCTTGGATTTCTGCTTCTGGCCAAGATAGAATAACATCTTAGATTTACCCTCCTACCTAAACATATTCTGCTGACTGAACAACTAAAATCCTGACAAAGTAGATGAAACAATGGCACTTGACATATTGCTTCAGGCAGTGCAGGACAAGGGTCCCTGAAAGATGGGAAACAAATGAGGTAAACCCTTGGACTGCCGTATCTTATTGCTTGAAGGAAAGTTTCAGGCCTAGGAGCAGGTAGTGGAAACCTAGGTAAAAGTCCACCGATCTCTTGAATTGAGGAGATGGAGCTCCAGGTCAAGAGAAGTCAAACAGGCAGAGTACTGGAGAGGAGAGAGCTGCATGTAGAGAGAACTCTGGAGGTACTTGAAGAATTGCCCTCGAGTGTTCAGTTAAATACTGGTTAGTGCATGCAAGTGAGAAAACTACCCAAGCGTGGGGGAAAATCCACCTTAAAAGAATAAAGAAAAGAGTGCTGATGACTCAGACACGACAGCGAATAGTGTCTGTTTTCAACAGCTGAAGTGGAAAACCTCATAATTCACGAACAGTGGTACTAAGTACTAAGAAGGACTTTGCTCATAATAAACTAAATTTAACTTAGTTTATAAACTGCTCTGGCTTAGTCTAACAAAATTTAGAAGCAAGATTCTAAATGATCAAATTGTGTTCAAGTAACTTGATGGTTTTCAGTTAGCTATGTAACTAGCTAAAAACATAGCTCAAAAACATTTATAGGAATACCAAGGTATGCATGGCCAATCAAAGGAAAATTTACAGTGTTTTCTGCCCAATCAAAAATCATAAGGCATTTAAAGAGGCAGAAAAATATAACCCACAATGAGAAAAATAAATCAGTTGAAACTCAGAGTGACAGATGATAGAAGCAGTACATTTTAAAAAGCATTAAAACAGTTATCATTGTATTCATCCATTCAAGAAGTTAGAGGAGAGATTAAGTATGTTAGATAGAGACATGAAAGATGGGGGACAAAAGACCCACACTAAATTTATGGAAATAAAAAATACCTGAGATTAAAAAGTCCCTATCTAGGATTATGGCAAATTAGATGATTTAGAAGAAAATATTCATAGATGTGGAGACATAGCAAGAATAACTATCCAAAATGAAACACAAAAAAGAATGAAATAAACAGATAAGTAAAATGTAGGACCATTTGTAAGTAAAGGAAAAACTTGAAAATGAGAAAGGTCATAGAAAAAAAATATTGGTCATTTCCCCCCAAATTTGATGAAAACTATAAATACATAGATCTAAGAATCTCAACAAATTCCAAACACAAGACACTTGAAAAATAACCATACCTTGGCACATTATAATCAAATTAGAACCAGTAATAAGAAAAATCTTAATTAGAAAAATAATGTATATCACACATAAGGAGAAAGACAAGTATTACAGAAACAAAGTGATAAGATAGTGAAGCAATATTTTTTTAATTACTGAAAGAAACATTATCTCAACCTTGCTTTTTGTATCAATTGTTTTTAAAAGTCATTAAAATTATTTAAATAAACTGATTTGGTTATCAGTGGGGTGCTATGCAGACATTAAAATCATGATTATAAGTATTTTTATAGTTAAATATAACAGTGAAAATCCACAATATATTGTAAGAAAGTTTAATGTGTACAGAATAAACCACAATTTTGGTTAAAACAAAGAGAAACAACTGATGTATATACATAAGCATCTCAGAAAAGTATTTAGAAGGATATATAGAAAGTTTCTCCAAGTGATTTTCTCTAGTAGAATTTCTCAACTCTTTTTGATATTTCTTTGTTGTTGCAAGGAGCATGCATTAATTTGATAATTTTTGAAATAGTAAAGGTATCTTTGGGAAAAATACCTTGTAAGAAGATTATATTACTTAGTAATGCATTCTAATGTTTCCTATACCTTTCAATCAGAAATTTCTTGTAATTATGGGGTGTTTCCCATTGGTGAGAAAGGAGAATTAAAAGAAAAAATCTCATTGGCTTTTTCTTCTAATGTGTTCCAGAATACATTTATGCTTAAATGTTTTTTTATTTCCCTAAGTATTAGGTCTTGTGAATTTGTAATTTTATTATCAGGCTCAATTTTCCGACTGCATTTTATTTTTAGCATATGTGTTGCTGAGGTGAGCCCATTAAGGTTTTACATTTTAGTAGTTAAGCATTTTTTAACTTATTTGAAATACTGGTTTTCATGGCGTTACATCTGGCATGCATAAGCGTAAGCTCTGAATAAGAGGTACGCCACCATCCCATCAACAGATAATGAGGTCGTCATCCTGCCGCCAAGTCCTTCTGTGGCCTCTGTGGATACTGTTTTCTTAGCAACCATCTTCATTCAGCAGGAGCCAAATCATTGAGCTAGATCATGGTCCAGCTAGTTTATAGGTTCTCTTTTAGCACGGATCAATCCAAACAGTCGAATGGGATCATCATGAATGTTCTCCTCTACTGCCTGGCTTTCTGGGGAGAAACTGTCTACTAAGGTGGTCTTAGAAACGCTGGCATCCATGGCATGTGACTGCTCATCTCCATCCTTGTCTGACAAATGGGTATTCTGTTTCCTGGGCTTTCTGCGCTTCCCCTTAATGCTGTGATCAAGTGAGGCGTAGCACATCTGTGTTTCATTGGTTGCCTAAAAGAAAGGGATGTACATTTCTCATTGTTATTTTGTTCTTTAACTTGACTTCTGGAAATTTCTATGGCCTGTGAAAACCAAGTAAGTTGTTTTCTGGGCCTCATCGACCTTGTTTTGTCAAATCTGTCACTACAAAAAACAAAAACAAAACAGAAAACGATAGCCAACATTGTTGAGTTGAAAAAGTGCTTAGACAAAGCTTTTACCTAGGTTTTTCTTTCTTTCTTGTACTCTAACTGTACATGAACATTTTAGGTTGATTCTTACCTGCCCTACCTTCCACCTAAGGTAGTTTGTGTTTCTCCTACCAAGTAACAATATGCTAGTTTATTAAAATAGGAACAAACAAGGTCTACTCTACATGTACCTAATAATTGGTCATTTAATGGTACCACAACAGTCCCCAGTTTTTTCTACATGTTTAAGATTTGGAAGTATAAAGATAACAATATTTACTTAAATGATATCCGGTAAATAACTACATTTATCTTTCCCTATTATTTTCTTATCTGCCTTCCCCAGATCCCTTTTGAGCTCATTTTAGGTTGGCCTTGGAGATGTCCATTCACATCCAAGACGGCCCAGTGGGCTTCTCTGGACCAGAGCTGGGTCAATACTAAAATGAGAAGGACAGGAAACTAGGTTATCTAGGGGAAACAATATGCTAAAGGCAAGACCTTGAGTTTGGCATTGGAAAGACTACGACTGAATCCCAGCTCTGCCATACAGTGATCATGGGGCCTTGGCAGGTTTTTAAAAACTATTCTGAGCCTCAATTTTCTTGCCTAGAAGATGTGAATCATCATCATAGAGTTGGTATGGTTAGTAAATAGAGATAATGTATGTGGAAGCCATAACTGCTGTCCAAAAGTAAGGTAGCATTGCAATTATTAAAAGGTGTAGACTAAAACTGAAGACAGCCATTGAAAAAAACCAAAGATTATGTATTAAGCATTACTCTTTAACACTAGGCCAGAATTGTATTGATTTGCAGGGACAAGGGTGAAGAAACATTTGGATTAACATTTTATTTCTAATGCATAAGTAAGCATCTCCCCATTGGCATTTGTTTTCATGCTAAGAGTGAAATGTTTTATATGCTCTGCCAGATAGGAAAGATGGTTCTATTTATGTGTGTGTGTGTGTGTGTGTGTGTGTGTGTGTGTGTGTGTGTGTGTGTGTTGAGACAGAGTTTCCCTCTTGTTGTCCAGGCTGGAGTGCAATGGTGTGATCTCAGCTCATTGCAACCTCCGCCTCCCAGGTTAAAGCCATTCTCCTGTCTCAGCCTCCCGAGTAGCTGGGATTACAGGCCCCCACCACCACCTCTAGCTAATTTTCAGTAGAGGCAGGGTTTCAACACGTTGGCAAGGCCTGACCTCAGGTGATCCACCTGCCTCAGCCTCCCAAAGAGCTGGGATTATAGGCGTGAGCCACCGCACCTGACCATGCTGGTTTTGTTTGTTTTGTTTTGTTTTTTTGCTTTTTGTCTAGCTTTTTCTTCTTAATAGCCTCATTTCTGGAAAAATTACAATAGCTGCCTAACTGGATCTGTGTTCTAGTCTCTTCACACTGCCATCTACTGTCGTCAAGTTATTTCTAATTTAATCTCAATGTGTTTCCTTTATTTATATCTGAAAGCATTCCAAATAACGTATGTGTGATCAACAGTTGGTTAACTTTATTGAGTGCTGCAGAGTAAACCAGTGCGAGTCCTAAGAAAGGACCACAAGTTGTATGTTTCGTAGTCACTGGAGACTTCCACAGGTGGTGTTAGTTAAGTGTATGAGTGAAAAACACATAGTCAGGGTAAGGGAATGTGTATCGAAAGAAATCTAAGCAGTAGAGGAAGAAGCTAAGAATCAGTTTAGAAATTAGAAAAACATGTTGATGTAAAGTTTTTTTAAAAATATTGGAGGGATTTTTGCATATTGTTAGGCAAATAGTATTGAGTCATTAAAAAAATGGAAATGAGAAAAATGAAATAATTGAAAGTACAAGATCCTGAAAGAATTAGGAGAAATGGTCAAGAGCATGCATTGGCTTTGGAAAGAAGAAAGGATGCTTCTGATATAGGAAGAGAAGTGTAGAGATTTGGACATAAAGAGAAGAGGAACAAGCTCACACTTGTATTTCTCGAATTTTCTAGGATTTATGAATTCACTTTATTACTAAGATTTCTGATTAACTCTCTAAGGTCTCCCTCTCCCTACCTCAGCTCTGTCTTTTGAATTCCTGACATTTAGGTCTTGTGAGCATTATCCATGTGTTAACTTCTGTATTTATCTCTGTGACACACACAAAATTTTCAATCAGAGAAAAAAATTAATAGATTACTTAGGAGTAATTTCATCATTCCCTTAAAACCTATTGCCTTTGTGATTGTGTACAATTCTGACTCTTCGAATATGGTTTGAGTTCTGTTTATATGCCTCTGAATTAGAGCTCAGGTCCTAGAACTTGACACCTGATTGATGGTAAAATTTCTAACAGGCTATTTCAGATGTGTATCATAATGTACTGCTATTATGCTCTTGAAACATGCAAATGTGGAAACAGAAAACAAAACTCACCTGTGCAGATGGGGTAGCTTCTTGCATCTTATTTACAGATTTCTCTGGTCGGGCTTTCATTTGTTCATAGCAATTTTCATCCATTGATTCTTGGGAGTTAAAAAGATTGTAATTTACAGTAGAAAATTAAAAAATCTAGTATGAATGAAAACATATGATCCAAACAACATTTGGCTGTAAATATAAATCTCCCAAGAATCACTTAACTAGTCTCTTTGGTGGAGATAGAAAGAGGTAAGGAAGCCCAAACTGTTACCTGCAGATCAGGCAGTGAAGTCTTTTGAGCTACAGGATTAGTAAGATAAAGATAAGTCCTTGGCATAAGAAGTCAGTCATATGCATTTTCTTATACCATTGCAGGACATGACAGTCTTAAACTACCATGTAGATGTTACAGGGATCCCACAGTTTAAAGGATTGCCTGTATTCTCCATTTAGATAGACTGCAAATGGTGCATGGTGGCACAAAGCACAGTGCACATACATCAGTGATTACAATTTTGATATTTATTCCTTGAGTAAGGAGTTTTACTCAGAGGCATTTTAAGTCCAGCATTCTAATTTTGAAATAGAAGCTTTAGATTATGACTTGTTCCATCAATCAGTGACAGGACGTCTCAGCCAGACTGCTTAAGGGTCTGGGGCTGCACAATGCTGGTCCTTTAGTATTTGGTGGTTCTGTATAGTGTCCAACAGCCAGCAGATCTGTGCTCATTTAATCCTGCAGGGCCATACCTTTTGAATCATTCACACCTGCCTTCCCCCAGATGGTCCGTTTACAAGGAAGAAAGAGAAATAGTGACTCATAGGATGGCTGGTAACCTGGCAAAACTGTGGACTGTACCACTTTGACCCTCAGAGAGAAAAAGATACATTTACTATAACAAAAGCAACTTAATAATCACTGAGCTATTTCTGAAAAGCAACAGAAAAAGGGTATGTAGAGTGGTGTTTCTCAAATCATGGTCCATGGAAAATCTGCATCAGAATCATCTGGGATGTTAAGTAGCAGATTCCGAAGCCTTAGCCTGGACCTGCTAAATCAGAATCTGTGCAAGTGGCACCTGGGCTTACTTAAGTATGGAAGTTATGGGTATGATGGGTTTGGAGCCACCAGAATACACAAGAATTTGAGTAGTTGAATATTACAGATGGCCAACATGATTTTGCGAAGTGAAATAGGGATAAATTATTTTTAATAGTATGTTTCCAAAAAATAATTTTTGATTCCTTACAGTGCTAGAGGACACTCTACAATGAAAGAAAAGATAAAAAATACATTCTTAAATCATATAAAAGAAAATTCTCACATTTCTAATTTAGGATGATTCTATACTGTTGTAATATATAGATATTTAGATAAATTTAGTATATTACTGGATGTCTCTGTGTTCAGAACTTGGAGTTCAACAGTAATTAACCCCTAGGTCTCTCCGATATATTGAATGAGTACTTGTGCAGGCAAAGGGTGGCAGTTTCTATCATCAGAACTCCAGGATCGGACCAAGGTTATCTGTTTTGAGAAATTTAGGGGTGTTTTATTTTTAGGTGTCTGAGATGATACAAGTGGTAAGGGATTCTGGGAATTGAAGAGCACTTAAGAACAAAATAAATATGTAAACCACTCAGCATCAATTTAGTTCCTCTTTCTCCCACCTGCCATCATTCCAGCCATTCTTTATTTAAAACATGGGAAAACAAATAAACTGTTCATTGTTCTGTGTTATTCACTACATATTTGCTTTTGTTTACCAAGCACAAAGCACTGTTTCTGTGACCACTTTCTGGTCTAGAAATAGCTTTATTTCATAGCATTTGATGTGTGTCAAAATTCTTGGTAATAGTCTTCCTGTATTCTCATCACTACTAAAGTGAAATGAAGAGAATATAGAAAAACAGGATGTTGATTCAGAGAGGCTGTTGTAATACAACTTACAATATGCAGCTTTGGAAATACAGACTAATTAACATACTGAAAGTACCTGAATTGATGGCTACCACTGGATATCTAAGTGTGATTGTGATTTTTTTAGGTGCCACTTAAATTATATTTTGAAACCAAGTGGAATTTACTTGATTTGTTTATAAATGTAATTTATGGAAAACTTACCAGAAATCATATCATCTAAGTTACCATAAATTGGTGTGTCTTCAATATAATACTCATCATCCCTGTAACAAGGAAAAATAATTTACCTTATTAGATTCACTTTTCACATAATTCATAACTAATTTCTCAGCTAAATTCAATATTGAGTGAACTATTGCCCATTCTTGGTTAGCCTTAGCCAACCATGGTAGAAGTGTTCTCATGCAAGTGAGAACATGCATGCATGCATGTATGTGTGTGTGTACATGTGTTTGTGTAAGTTTAAAAAGTTGGTGTTTGGACCTTCTTACAGGGAATAATGGTAGCAAATACTTATTCAATAGTACAGTGTATTAGGTGCTACATCGAATATATTTCATATGTTTGTTCGTTTAATTCTCTCAATTCCGACATAGGTACTATAACATCCCCTTTATATAGATAGGGAATCTGAGGCACAGAGAGGTTATATAACTTGCTCAATTTACTAGCCTAGCAAATAGCACAGCCAGAATTAGTACCCAGGTAATCAATGCTTTTTATTGTACAACATACTAGCTCTTTACCTATCAAGAATATCAGCCCAAACAGTCTCTTAAAACCATGTTTTCTGAGCATTAGAGACTGAAGTTAGCAGATCTGATAAAATAATTGATCACCTAATATGTCCAGATGCTGGGTTATGTGTTTTACATACATTACATCAAAAACCCACATAGAAAATCTCCAAAAGTCGTAGTTTTATTCCCTGCTTTACACAGGAGAATTGAGATACAGCTAGATTAATTTATTTTTCCTAGGCTTATCTCAAATATCAGCAGTAACTCCCAATCATGAAAACTTTTCTCTAGGCAAGTGCTCATTGAGCCCTCAAGGCAATAATATGAGGTGCCTATTTTTCTCTCTCTTGTGCATATAAGGTATTTGCAACTCATAGAGGGTGATGACATTGTCAGAGATACACAGTCAGTAACTGGCAGTGCTAGGTTTTCTTTTTTTATTATTATTATCATACTTTAAGTTCTGAGATACATGTGCAGAACGTGAAGGTTTGTTACATAGGTATACACATACCATGGTGGTTTGCCATACCCATCAACCATCATCTACACTAGGTATTTCACCCCCAAACAGGCCCTACTGTGTGATGTTCCCCTTCCTGTGTCCATGTGTTCTCATTGTTCAACTCCCATTTATGAGTGAAAACATGCAGTGTTTGGTTTTCTGTTATTGTTTGCTGAGAATGACGGTTTCCAGCTTCATCCACATCCCTACAAAGGATGTGAACTCATCTTTTATGGCTGCATAGTATTCCATGGTGTATATGTGCCACATTTTCTTTATCCAGTCTATCATTGATGGGAATTTGGGTTGGCTCCAAGTCTTTTCTATGGTGAACAGTGCTGCAGTAAACATAGGTGTGCATGTATCTTAATAGTAGAATGATTTATAATTCTTTGGTTATATACCCAGTAATGGGAGTGCTGGGTCAAATGATATTTCTGGTTTTAGATCCATGAGGAATCAGCAGTGCTAGGATTGTACAGCAAGTTTGGTCATAAAGCCCTGTGCTCAGTCCACATCATGAGGAAGCTATTCAGTGGGTGATATAATTCAAAGGCTGTAGAGAAACAGTTTGGAGACTATACAGCAACCACAATTCTATGTCTCTTCCACCCCCAAGTCAAGAGAACTGACACGAATACACAGCTCTTTGCTCTTGCTAGCTGATTAAAGTTCCTTCCAGCCTCATGTGAGTAATGCTGTTCGGATTACAGTATACATCCTGCCACTGTAACCAGCCTGTCATTCTACCAATGTCATCCTACCAATCATGATGGCCCTAGTGACCAGATTTCACAATGATAGTCTGGGAACTGGGGAACCTATCAGGTGGTGAGAGTGGCATTTCACAAAATAGTACCAACTGCTTTAACTTTGAGATTATATGTCACTGAGAGCTGGCAGCAATTGCATCAAAAGAAAAAAAAAAGGACTCTTAACTGAAGGCATAACACTTGAATTACTCCCCATGCTACTGAAAAAAGACACAGTATATGTAAATAGTAAGTGGGTATTCTAAAAAAAAATATATGGGCATACACTTCACTTATCTGATAACAAAGGAACTCATCTGTAACCTTTCTTTCCATCCGGTAATTCAATATAGCTTAATGTTGGGATACCAAGTAGTCCCTGCTCATGATTTTTCTCCAAGCCAAGAATATAAGAGCAAAAGGTGAAGAATTTTTAATAAGACAATCCATCCATTTTCCTAGCCCACATAGATAGCAGATACAACTTGCAAATGATAAATTACTTCCAAAAAACAAATATTGTTTCATTCCCTATGAATGAAAATGACATGTGATTTATAACGCAGTGCCCATGTCTACAGACCCATCTCAAATGATTAATCATCTCAAATAAACTATTATTCAGGACCAATCGCCTAACAAACAAATTTAAAAATATATTCTTGGCAATACCAAATAGCTCCAGCCTGTTGTAAATATGTAATAAACCTCAGGAGCAAATGTTTGGCAGTGTTTTATGTGGATGATTAATTACATTTAAAAATAAATTAATAATTGAACTCCTATCTGAGAGGCGAGTGCATTTGAGCCATATCAGACTCTCCATTGTTCTGAACATACCTGAAATGATTCTCTAAACAATAAGTACATTTACCGACACTCCAAAGTTAAGAAAATCATGTTAATTCTGTTACTATGGTTCAGATTTTGTGCTTTCATTTATATTTTTTCTAGTTCCTATTTTTTACATTTTTATTTACATTTATGATTTGATTAGATCTTTTAATAGTTCCTCAAGTAGTTTGTGATCCAAGTCCATTTAAATAACTAAATTTAAATTAAAAAAATTACTTCTATTTGATCACCTTGGACTTAAATTTTCTAAGTTTAGATTGTCTTACTTAAAAAATGAGAATATTAAATTAGTTGATTTCTATTGTTCTTTTCAGCTCTCAAGTTCTAGGATACAAATGCAGGATTCCAACATCCAAATAAAATTGAAAGGCATTTTTACAAAACTAAATAAATCTATTTTAAGGGTCTGAGAAGTTGCCAGATATGAGAAAGGGCAAGTTTCGGGATCTATCAGAAGCTGGTTTTGGTAATCGCTAACCTGATTTGCTTCATAGTTGTTAATCTGAATAGGCAAAGGTGTAAGTTTGGGCTCTGTGAGCATGTAAATGTTTAAAGCCCTGAAAGAATACGACATTATTTGTGGAATGAGTCCCTGGGCGCTCTGATGTTTAAGATTCGGAAACCTGCAAAGGAGAAGGGGCTGCTGGTAAGAGAAGAGGAAAACCAAAGAGGAGGGTGGCTCAGAGCCCAGAGAATCAAATGTTTCAAGTAGACTGTGTCAGGGTGTCAAATGCTGCAGCGGGACCCAGCAAGATGAAACTGAGCTTTGATGACGGTAACCTTGACAAGGGCAGAGTCAGTGCCTTAGTGAGGATATATGGCATAGAGTAGCTTCAAGAAAGAAGAGGAAAAGAGGAAGAAAAGCCAGCAAATATGGACAGAATATAGACAGAACTTTCAAGTTTTATTGTAAAAGAGAAAAGAGCAATGGAGAGGTAGCTGTAAGGCAATCAAGTTTCAAGGCGGTGGTTGGTTTTTTAAAGGTATAAACAATACAGTCTGTTTATATATTGGTGGGAATGATACCAGAGGGATAGAAAAAGTTGCAATGTAGAAGAAAAAAGGAAAAGTTGCTAGAGTGATGCATATATGCCTATTACACTTTTCCTTTCTCTAGCATGGCTATGATATGGGTGCAGATGTCTTGAACTTGGCATAGGAGGGCACCAGATAGAGAACCCTGATTCAGAGGAAGAGTATAAATCTTAGCAGTATATTGTGTGACTGAGGCTGAGAAGTGAATCCAGGAATGTCTTCTGTGAAGTGATGGTTAATGGATGCCCAGAGCCATGATATCTAACATTAATGTTCTCCTCCTGTTGATCTGTGTTCAAGTGCCTCTCTCATATGCTCATTTCTTTGTCAAGTCTGTTAAGCACAATGAGCACACATTGCCTGTGCTGTAGATCACTTCAAAAGAAGGGTCTTTTGTCAAAGCTTGGCAAAAAGAATACCAGAGAGAACTGCCAGCATGAAGATTTCTAAAATGACAGGGAATCCAAGAGCAGTGACAGAGCTGGAGGTGACAAGGGGGCCACCATGAATAAGGCTTGGGGAACCCCCAAGATTCTCAGAATGACTTAGGAAATGGATGAGACTTCTTGCAGTTATACAGAATTGGGGCTTGGGTTATGATTATTTGTACATTAAAACAAACAGGAGGTTGGAAGATGTAGAGACACTTTGGTTACACAGGTGTAAGATTATGATGTAGAAGTCCTGTTTTGTAGAAGTTCTGTTTTGTGAAAAAGCTCACTTGTAAAGGGTGTTTGGGGTGAGGAAGTGGGCAGGGAAAGATCTGTGAGCCCATGAACTGTCCATGAACTGTTCTGAGGGGCTAAGAGCTCTTGGCATTAAAGAACGATATCTTGGAGGCTGGGAGTCTGGCCAACTCCCGGCGCCCAAGAAACAGTCAAGGACAGGGCACTTATGAAACAGATCTTCCCTGTTTACCGACTGACCCAAAGATGAGTACGTAAATTAGTTATGTAAGCTGATACAATAAAGGAGCAGAAGAACACAGGGACATTGAATCAGAGCGACTTCAGATGTGACTTGTGAATCGCCCGTGCTGCTGTCTTGCTGGTGCTGAGGTAGAGTGGTTTCTGTGTGTGTGTGTGTGTGTGTGTGTGTGTGTGTGTGTGTGTATCGTCTTTCCATCTTCCTACTTCTCTCATTAAAATTTTCTATCACTTTATTATTGTTCTCGGTCTGGTGTTTTCTTCCCACGAACCTGCCTGTTAAAGAAAAAAAAAACCAAGCTTGGTACGCGCAGTTAGTGCAACAACAGGTGGCACTGGGGCTAGTGAAGGCCTCACCTGCATGGCCACTTGGAAGTCTGAGATGTCAGGGAAGGGGACCCAAGAGTTGTGTTTTCATAAGGAATCTCAACCTTGAGAACAGGTCAAGACGACAGATGAGACTAAAGATCTGCACAGGGCAATAGTTACATTTAGGTGGCATAGTTAGCAAAGAAGGGAAATGAGGAAGATCCCCACCCTGCAGAGCTCCAGAAATTTGAGAAATCACCCAAAAGTAGAATAGCTGAGCTGAATGAATGTCTTATGATTGAAGCACCTCCAGTGTCCCCCAGAAGCAGTTCATGAAAAGCTGCTGGAAATGTGTCCTGAGACTCTGAAAACTGAGGAGTCATGATAAGGTTAATGTAATTGTAAACCTGAACTGCTTTCTTGAATTAGGATGTGAACATATTGCAAGCGGGCAGGAATTTTCAGAGACATTGGTTTTTATTTAATAAAGCAGCAGCTTTTTAATTGACTACCCTCTGTAAATAAAGTTTTATATTATAAGCCTTATTCTTCAAATGATCAAACCAAAGTTCACCGATGCTCATTTCCCCAAGACTACAAATCTACTAATTGCAAGTCTGTTTAAAATCTAGAATTGCCTGGATCTCAAATTCATGATAGTCTCACAGTATTATCCTCCTAACACAAATCAAAAGACAAGAATTATGTTTTAAATGAAAAGTAAAGTGACCCAAGGATAAATACCAGAAAGTGTGTATTTGACTTTCTGTTAGATTTAGATGCTGTGTTCTCCTTAAAGTGATCATGTTTCTGACCTACTATTGCTGGAAGGGCAGGGATTTGGGAACACAGAAATAAGAGGAGAGAAGCAATTTCCTTCCCTTCCAGCATAAGCCAGTATTGAATAGCAGTGGGGAGAGTGCAACAGGGAACTCGGTGTGATGGAAGTTTATTTCCTATCTGTCTGGCCACAAACCGTGTTGGAACTGAAGAGGCATCAGTAACGCAAGCCCCACCTGTGAAACCTAGAGCTTATTTTCACTTGCTCTGCTTTGATGTTTAATGGATTGAGATAGTTTTTAGCTTATTTGTTTGTGAAGCTTCCATGCCCCTTTACAAAAGTCATTTTTGGTTCCCAAACCACATAATCAAGAGAAATAGACAAAATATAAAGTATATACATAAACTTGCAAATTAAAACATCAATCCTTTTTTACAGAAAACATCTGCCTTGTATATTCAAATTTTGGCAAACTAGAGATTTGTTACAATAGACAATAGATTATAAATCCTTAAGGGAAAGATTTTTGCCTTTCCATCTTTGCATCTTTGTTGTTGAAGGACAGTTCTCTGGGTGACTTTGCACCAAACGAGTTCTTTCTTTCTCACTTGTAATTTTTAAGAATAACTGTAGAATGTGCTGGAAATGCAACATTCAGGGATAAAGAAGAATTGGCTGGAACAGCATAGGTTTTATTCCAGTCTCTCATAGAAACAGGACATCCTTCAGTGCTTTAGCTCAGCATATCATGTTGCCCCTCGGGGATAAACCCAAAGGTGGGCTGCTTTCTGGGGTCCTTCAGTGGCAGTGCAGGTGGCGAACAGGAAGATGAGTTTTTATCCACCTTGGCAACTTTCCTGAGCCTTGGGGAATTAGCTCCTGATGAATCTTAGATGTTGGTTGTCCTTTGCTGTGTATCTGTAAGTAATAAACTCACTTTATATAACCCATTCTTTGTGTGATTTCTCTCACCAGACTCAGGCAAGTAGTAAACGTGCAGCCCAAGATACAATGGGCTGAAGTGCTCGGACACCTCTCCTTGGTAGTTGGTATAGTAACGATCTTTGCTATCCTACATCCTCCCTTGGGATTGGTATTCGGCAAACATATTTTGCAATTGTCTAGCACAGTGCCTATTTGTTGAGTGAATATTTATTGAATGAATACATGTTATAAAAGCCTCTTTCTTACATTTGCTCTACAGCTAAGAGCCTGATTGCTTTGAGGCAACTATCTTACCAATTTTTCCTCTCATTCCTCCCATCCTAATCCCTAAACCACCAACCTAATTTAGCTAAATGATCAAATCACAAGACTTTCTATTACGTTCCATCTTAATTGCCCTTCAAATTACAAGTATTAAATAGATCATTAAAGAGATTAGCTTTTATTGTGTGGTTATATAGGATTTTCTTCACCATTATGTGTTGTTAAAAAAAATGAAAGAGCAATAAGCATATCACTCTTGATTTAATAAACTAATGACTTGAAAATTATCTAATGTTAAAGAATCCAATGTTAAGAGTGGTCATATAAACAAAGATTTTGTGTGTGAGCATGTGCCTGCAGCCCCGATCTTATACTTGCTCAAGAAGCTTTCATATGGAAAAAGAATTTTGTTTTTTAAAAAACCTTTAAGAGACCAAAAAGGCAGCCAGGCGCGGTGGCTCACGCCTATAATCCCAGCACTTCGGGAGCCAAGGTAGGTGGATCACAAGGTCAAGAGATCGAGACCATCCTGGTCAACATGGTGAAATGCCATCTCTACTAAAAATATAAAAAAAATTAGCTGGGCATGGTGGTGCATGCCTGTACTCCCAGCTACTTGGGAGGCTGAGGCAGGAGCATTGATTGAACCCAGGAGGTGGAGGTTGTAGTGAGCTGAGATCATGCCATTGCACTCCAGCCTGGGTAACAATAGCAAAACTCTGTTTTGTGGGGGGGTGGGGGGGAAGGAGAGACCAAAAAGGCTTATAATCTTATCCTACCCAGTGAGAAAAAAGCTCTGTTTTTCAGAGACCTTTCAGTCTACCATTTCAGAAAGATTTTGGAGAGCCCTCTAGGAAATTCTCTTTATTTAGAATTTTTTTTACACCTAAAACAGAAATCTCTAATACATTGACACATCTGGGTCAGAATATACTATCCAAAAAAAGTAAAATTTATTTACTATAATTTATGCCATAAGTGCTTTTTTTTAAAAAAAAAAGTATACTACTATACACATTTATTTGCAACTAGCTCAATAACTATTAAAGAGATTAAGTTATATCTATAATTGCATATTCTTTCAGAGAATCTGTTTATCACATTTCCCTACTGACTGACATTATCTTTACAAATAGCAGAGGGCTAAGCATCCCTGTGTATATCAATGTGTATACATATCTTAAATTGTATTAGGTTGCCAGATTTTTTTTCTACTAGATTTTGAATTCCGTATCTAAGCTGGATCATAATGGAAGATATCTGCTTTTGAAATTAATGAGAATTCTACAGATACCAGGTTAGTCTTATTTTATCCTTCAACCGGCTCTCTCACTGACTCACAGTGTGCAAATAACTAGGGCAGATAGTGTTATAGCTTCTGATCGTTAGATGAGAATAGACGTAATTAAAACTCACTTTTTATTTTATTTTAACCTAAGTACAATATCCGTGAGCGATATCTATAAGCAATATAGCATTGTTACTTTCACTTATTAGTTGGGAATCATGATACATGACTCAATCTCAACATACCTGGGAATGTAGTCATTGGAGTACCTGTACATTTTATCTGAAAGATATTCAAAATAGACAAGTTAAAAGGAATGTTGACATACCTTTATTAAATATTCTACACAGTGTTCTGAGGGGAGTGTAGCCTCCATGTCAGTTAATATCTTTGACCAAGGCCATCAGGCCCCCTCTGATTGAAGTAGGGTTGAAGGTTTCTTCTTAGGCCAATCAGATTTGCCTTTTACCAAATTACCAAGAAAGAAAGATTTATACGGTTTGAAGAGAAACCAGGCAACTTTCCTGGTAATTTAGGATGGAAGCAGAACAGCTTAGAGACGATGTACAGCCTGGATGAATGGTGGTTTTAGGCACAGAAAACACTAAGCTGAGAGAGCTGGAACCTTCCTTCCTGCCTCCCATGTGGTGCCAGTCCATGGCAGTGCATCGTTGTACTTGCTGCCTTCGGGTTCCATGAAACACCACAGCATTCTTATAATTATGTTTTTATCTTTACTCATGTGGTTTGAATAGGCTTTTCTTCCTTACCAAAAATGAAAAACAATCAATAGGAGACTTTTTTCTATCTGTCTATCTACTTTTAACATTTGTTGGCATGAGTAACAACACAAAAATCTTATTAAGGAAGTTACTCTGATTATGACTCCATTTCATCCACATGGTACAAAGCAGTGGCAAGGAGAAATGAGGGTCCTAGGAAGAAGAGACCTGGAAAAAGTTACAACACAGACTCTAAAACTATCCAAAACAGTAGGACAGCTTCTAAAAAAAAAAAAAAAAGTTTCTTGGCCTACCAGGACAAAACTTACCAGAGATGTGTTGAAGAACAATAAAACCATAAAAAAAAAAAAAAAAAACTATGTGATGAATCTCAGTAAGCAACTCACTGTTAATCCTTGAATGTGGTAGTTTGAAGCCAAATAAAAGTATGTTTACTTCTAGGTTAAATATAAGAAACCAAAAGATACTTGAAAAATATAGTTTTGAGATTCTTTTAGTGGAGGCAATAGATTCATAATGAATTACTGAGAAATTTAAGGAATATTCAGGGTAGAGTCTTAACATCAATATTACAGAAAATTCTGTATTATCCATTCATCAATAAATTTCCTTTGCTGTTCAACTAGATGCATATACACAGTACAATGTTTATTATATTTGAATGGCTTATTTTTCAACCTGCCATTAAATAAAACCCAAAACCTTGCAAAAGAGTTATTCATGTAAAAATAAAGACCACTATTATCATACTCTGACAATAACTGAGAGACAATTGTGACCAAATGATGATCTTTCAACTTGAATATATGAAAAACACTGTTAGTAACTAGCAATAAAATTTTCAAATAATTGAGTAAGTCACCAAACAACTACGAAATTTTAGTTAAATTTACATGCAACAAAGTTGAGTTATTCTCTAGAGAGGTTATTAACTGTTAAAGAAACATTAGTGGAACAATTAATGAAAATGATCATATTGGAGGATGCAATGGACATGTCACATGTCAATGTGTTTGGAAGAATTCTGTAAAGGACTAAATGAGGGAAGATTTTGCATTGCATATGCACTAAGCTGCTATGAGACCAAAAGTGATGAATGTATTCCATATGAAATATGTCAGTGGAATACTTCTAGCCCAGAGGAAAGGTTCTACCATGAACTGCATGTAAAAGATGCAGTTATTTTCAACTACTTTCTTTTTTTTTCTTTTTTTTTTTTTTTTTGAGATGGAGTCTCCCTCTGTTGCCCAGGTTGGAGTGCAGTGGCAAGATCTTGGCTCACTGCAACCTCCGCCTCCCAGGTTCAAGCGATTCTCCTGCCTCAGCCTCCTGAGTAGCTGGAATTACAGGCATGTGCCACCAAGCATGACTAATTTTTGTATTTTTAGTAGAGACGGGGTTTCACCATACTGGTCCGGCTGGTTTCAAACTCCTGGCCTTGTGATCTGCCTGCCTCGACCTCCCAAAGTGCTGGAATTACAGGCGTCAGCCACCGCACCTGGCCTTTCAACTACTTTCATACTAGTCTTGTGAATAGGAGTACACACGAATGCGGGGAGAAGCCTAGAGAGGCCTAAAACACACTGCATAGTGGCCACAAGTACAGCAAAATCAAAAACCCTGAGAAATGTAAATATCAATAAGCATATAAAGAAAAATTAGTTAATATAGACCAGGAAATTATAAACTGAAAAACAAGCCATGATATAAAGTATATGTTGACTTCCTTCTATGTGAAGAAAATGTTTACACTCAGGCCACTAATTCTTCTTCAGATTTGCCTGGAATTGAAGTAGATGCACAAGAATTTAGTCAAACAGTAGCCCAATGTATGATGAAACAAATCCAGGGTTAAGAATTGGAAGATGTGGATTTGGAACCAGTTTTGCCATGCATTTGCCCCGCGACAGCATGCAAATTATGTTAAAACTCTGGTTCTCAATCTATCCACAGAGTAGGGACAATAATGCCTATCCCACAGAGTACATGTCAGAGGTAAATGATACAACTTCTGTAAAAACATTTTTAAATGACTGTTTGTTATTAATATTATACATACATTCGAAGTACATATTATATAACAAACCAGAATTTAATTGTGCTCATTTGAGTCAGGAAGTTTCATTAGTTAGTTGAACATAGGCTGGTATTAAGATGGCATGATATTTTAAAGTTAAGATTTATAAGTAATGCTTGATTTGAAATGAAATTACTAAAATGTCACCTTTTGACAAAAGGATAGTCACCAACTGAGCATTAATTTGAAAGAAAAGAGAAAAAAAATCAGCCAAAAAATTGAAAATAAAAGTGAAGGGTGTCATTGCTTAATAAGAATAAGAAAAAGTAGGTATAGAATAAACATAATTCCCAAACAGGCTAATTTTTTTTTAATTTTATTTTTTAGATGGAGTCTTGCTCTGTTGCCCAGGTTGGAGTGCAGTGGCTGATCTTGGCTCACTGCAACCTCTGCCTCCTGAGTTCAAGGAATTCCCTGCTCCAGCCTCCTCAGTAGCTGGGATTACAGCCACCACCATGCCTGGCTAATTTTTGTATTTTTAGTAAAAACGGAGTGCCACCATATTGGCCAGGCTGGTCTTGAACTCCTGACCTCATGATCCACCTGCCTCGGCCTCCCAAAGTGCTGGGATTGCAGGTGTGAGCCACCACACCTGGCCCCTAATCTTTTTAAAAGATAATGTGGATTTTTCAGGTGGAGGTGCTTAAAGTATGAATGTTGGTGCCTGGAAACAATACTAGTGTAATACATAAAAACGAACTCTATAGAATGGAAATGTGCTGAATGTATTGTCAGTAGGAAAAAAGAAAAGAAAAGTAAGACAAAAAAGGCATGTGGGAAAAAGGAAATAGAAGCACCAATATAAAAGATACAACATAATACTGTGATGTTTAGATGGAAGGAAAGGTATCAAACCAATTTGGGGGTTGGGGGAGAAAACAAGTAATGGATAAAGGGAGCAGCTGAAGTGGGACGTAAGTTCAAGGGCACCCCATTCCATGCTACTCTTAGGATGTAAATGTACAATCTCCAGCTGAGCCATCTGTACTTGGGTGACTTTCGTTTTGCAAATCTTCCTGGAAGAAGGTTCTAATCACTTTAAATGAGTAGTAGTAAAAAGTTCAGAGGTTACAGCTAAAAATAAAAGCCAGCCAGCTCAGGCTTCTGAAAAGTTTGCTCTGTCATGAAGCCTCAAAAGTCTTTTTAAAAACAAGTGGCATGACTTAATTTAAAAGCTGCCTGGTGATTTCAATGACATTTAGCAAAATAAAAAAAAAAGTGTATGCTTTGCTGTAAAGCAATTAAGTGTGCAAGACTGCGCATGGGAAGAACTGGGTGAACTCTCATAATCCTCTCCTGTGATTCAGGTGCAAACACTTGTGGTCAGCTTTGTAGTTGAGAGGGTGTGATGCAAATATGTTTGCTTTTATGTTTTTCCTTTCAGAGTGTTAACTCTCCTATGCACCACACAACATGAGCCAGCGGCACATAGTTTAAACTCCATAATAAAATTTTTCTGATACATGTTCAATGTGAAGATGCCATAATTTTCTGCTGATAGGATTTTGATGTATGACCAAGATAATACGCTCATTTATTCTTCTTTCCAAACCAGAGAGGAAGAGTTGACCAGAGATTTTGAATTTAAAGAAGGAAATAGGAATGCATTAACTATCAGAAAAAGAAATAAATAATCCTCCTAAAGAACAGATTTGAACAAAGATTCACATAAAAATGAAGGATTTATTTCAGGGAGAATGAGAGAACTCCATTTCAAAGCTTCTACCTAGCTGCTACAGAAAACATCAGGAGGAGGCTTATCTGGTCTATCTGATTGAATGTGCAGATATTGTATTGTTGCTGAAATGGAGACTTTCTTTTGAACGTTATTTATTACACCAGCAAAACTTATGCGCTGACTAACCAAGGTGGAGTCAGATCTTGCAAGTTTCTTAGCCACAAAGAGCAATACAAAGATGCAAGCATAAAAAGTTACATGAGGCCAGGTATGGGGGCATTGCATTCACAGCCCAAGTGGCAGAAAAGCTGGCTGATACAATAGAATCTTTTATAATAGCTTGTTTGTCTAAGAGAAATAAGGCAGGAAGGCATCTTCAGGAGGACTGGGAAGGAATTGAACTGTTCACAGAGCAGTTCTGAAATATATCTGAAACCTCTGGGTTGAAAAGAAAGATAGTTCTATTTGTTCATATGGGATGGAAAGAATGGCAGAGCTATTACTAATACTTGGGAAAAGACGTTAGGAGAAGTTGGGGCAGAAAGGGTGGAGGTGGGATAAGAACAAACGACATTCTGAGCATTGATGGATACATCAACTGCACACCAATAAAGTGCATGTCCCAGTATGTGCTCCACCTAAGGAGGGCACATTACTGCTCCAATAAAAACTTTTGTGATTAGCGAATGTTTAGAACCAATTCCATGAAACCCTACAGAAAACTCTGAAATGGACCTGAATGTGACTTACCTGAGCACAACAGTTAGTGCTAGAGCTCAAGGTATTGCACAGATTGGTTAAATAAGATAGAGATGAGGGAAGTGAAGCCGGAGCTGGAGAGGACTTAGAAGGGCATAGGGATGGTGATGGTGGGAGCAGCAAAGTGGCCAGAGAAACTGATGTTCACCAAAGTAACAGACGTGAACGCTAAATGGGATGACATGCAACCATGTCATTGGTAGTTCCTTAATAATAATTTGTGGAAAGAGGGAAGGAAGCAAAAGGACCTCCAGGTATAGTTTCTTGTGCTGTACCAGATCTAGGACTGACCTACTAAGTTCCCAGCACTATGCAAAGGGGTGTGTGTGTGTAATTCTTACAGGAACCCTAAGGTCTAGATGGTATTTTCCACGTGTTGTGGCTAAGGAAACTGAAACTCAGAGAAATTATGTTACTTGTACAAGATCTCCCAGCTAAATATTGAAGGCAGGGTTCTAATTTACATCAGGTCTACTTCAAAGGTGTACTATTAAAAACAATTGAGGGAAGCAAAATTTATTTTTAAAATATATCAATAAATACAATTTATTGTTTGTTTTCTTAAAAATTTTCTCTCATATACTACTTTTAGGTAATAGAGCCATGTATGGCATGCCTGGAGCAGTAAGGGTTTGTACAATTGAAAAGAAAAAAATCTGTCCTGAAATAACAAAATGAAAAGGTGTTGCTCTTTTTTTTTTTTTTTGGAGATGTAGCCTCACTCTTTCACACAGGCTGGAATGCAGTGGCACTATCTCAGTTCACTGCAACCTCTGCCTCCTGGGTTCCAGCGATTCTCCTGCCTCAGTCTTCCGAGTAGCTGGGATTATAGGCACACACCACTATGCCCAGCTAATGTTCGTAATTTTAGTAGACATGGGATCTCTCCATGTTGGCCAGGCTGGTTCCAACTCCTGACCTCAGGTGATCCACCCACCTCTGCCTCACAAAGTGCTGGAATTACAGGCACTGCTTTTTTAGGTGCTGCTTTTTTAAGTAAGACTACTGTCTTTCTGCAGAGGTCAACTTGCCATAATAAGCAACTACACAAAGGAGTTTTCATGGAGGCAAAAAGGTATGGATGTGGGAAAATAAGTCCCAATGCACAAACTACCAAAAATGAGAATGGTTAAACCTGTTTACAAAGACTTGTAAAAGACTAGTAGAGCTGAATACTTCTCAGGTAGAAGTACTAGATTATCCAGAATATACCTGTCCTGATCTTGATGATGATGATAAAAAGTGGTTCTTAACATCCATAATTCAGTGCAATCATAGGACTGAAAAAAATTTAGGTTGAAAGTAAATAGATCACATTTGCTGGATAAATTTTAAGTTAGACGACTGAGCTCAAGATAAACATGTCAGTGTCTATCTGTTACCTGGCCCTCAGCAATCTTCGAAGGATTACCAATGGACTCAGTGGAAGAGCAAGGTACTTTGGGCAGTATGGCCATTTTCACGATATTGATTCTCACTAACCACGAACATGGAATGTTTCTCCATCTGTTTGTGTCCTCTCTTATTTCGTTGAGCAGTGGTTTGTAGTTTTCCTTGAAGAGGTCCCTTACGTTCCTTGTGAGTTTCATTCCTAGGTATTTTATTCTCTTTGTAGCAATTGTGAATGGCAGTTCATTCTTGATTTGGCTCTCTTTAAGTCTGTTATTGGTGTATAGGAATGCTTGTGATTTTTGCACATTGATTTTATATCCTGAGACTTTGCTGAAGTTGCTTATCAGTTTTAGGAGATTTTGGGCTGAGACGATGGGGTCTTCTAGATATACAATCATGTCGTCTGCAAATAGAGACAACTTGGCTTCCACCTTTCCTATTTGAATACCCTTTATTTCTTTTTCTTGCCTGATTGCTCTGGCTACAACTTCCAGTACTATGTTGAATAGGAGTGGTGAGAGAGGGCATCCTTGTCTAGCGCCAGATTTCAAAGGGAATGCTTCCAGTTTTTGCCCATTAAGTATGATATTGGCTGTTGGTTTGTCATAAATAGCTTTTATTATTTTGAGATACGTTCCATCAGTACCTAGTTTATTGAGGGTTTTTAGCATAAAGAGTTGTTGAATTTTGTCAAAGGCCTTCTCTGCATCAATTGAGATGATCATGTGGTTTTTGTCTTTGGTTCTGTTTATGTGGTGAATTACATTTATAGACTTGCATATGTTGAACTAGCCTTGCATCCCTGGGATGAAGCCTACTTGATCATGGTGGATAAGCTTTTTGATGTGCTGTTCCAGTTGCCAGTATTTTATTGAAGATTTTTGCATCTATGTTCATCATGGATATTGGCCTGAAGTTTTCTTTTCTTGTTGAGTCTTTGCCGGGTTTTGGTATCAGGATGATGTTGGTCTCATAAAATGATTTGGGAAGTATTCCCTCTTTTTGGATTGTTTGGAATAGTTTCAGAAGGAGTGGTACCAGATCCTCTTTGTGTGTCTGGTAGAATTCAGCTGTGAACCTAACTGGACCTGGGCTATTTTTGGGTGGTTGACTTTTATTGCTGCCTCAACTTCAGATCTTGTTATTGGTCTATTCAGGGTTTCAACTTTTTCCGGGTCTAGGCTTGGGAGGAGGCAAGTGTCCAGGAATTTATCCATTTCTTCCAGGTTTACTAGTTTATGTGCATAGAGTTGTTTGTAATAATCTGTGATGATGGTTTGAATTTCTGTGGAATCTGTGGTGATATCCCCTTTATCGTTTTTTATTGCATTTATTTTCTTTTTTTATTAATCTGTCTAGTGGTCTTTTTTTATTAATCTGTCTAGTGGTCTATTTTGTTGATCTTTTTGAAAAACCAGCTCCTGGATTTATCCATTTTTTTTGAAGGGTTTTTTTGTGTCTCTATCTCCTTCAGTTCTGCTCTGATCTTAGTTATTTCTTGTCTTCTGCTAGCTTTTGAGTTTTTTTGATCTTGCTCCTCTAGCTCTTTCAGTTTTGATGATAGGGTGTCAATTTTGAGTCTCTCCTTGCTTCTCATGTGGGCACTTATTGCTATGTATTTTCCTCTAGAGACTGCTTTAAACGTGTCCCAGAGATTCTGACATGTTGTGTCTTCATTCTCGTTGGTTTTGAAGAACTTTATTTCTGCCTTCATTTCATTGTTTATCCAGTCAACATTCAAGAGGAAGTTGTTCAGTTTCCATGAAGCTGTGCGATTCTGAGTTAGTTTCTGAATTCTGAGTTCTAACTTGATTGCACTGTGGTCTGAGAGACTGTTTGTTATGATTTCCATTCTTTTGCATTTGCTGAGGAGTGATTTACTTCCAATTATGTGGTTAATTTTAGAGTAGGTGTGATGTGGTGCTGAGAAGAATGTATATTCTGTGGATTTGGGGTGGAGGGTTCTGTAAGTATCTATTAGGTTTGCTTGTTCCAGGTCTGAGTTCAAGTCCTGGATATCCTTGTTAATTTTCTGTGTGGTTGATCTGTCTAATATTGACAGTGGAGTGTTAAAGTCTCCCACTATTATTGTGTGGGAGTCTGTCTCTTTGTAGCTCATTAAGAACTTGCCGTATGTATCTGGGTGCTCCTGTATTGGGTGCATATATATTTAGGATCATTAGCTCTTCTCGTTGCATTGATCCTTTTACCATTATGTAATGTCCTTCTTTGTCCAGTTCAGATTACTGTTCTTGTCTTGGTTTTCACCTTAAATTATTTACTCTCTGTAGATCTCAATTCATGTTTTTGTTTTGTAATTCAGATTATATTATCTGCATTTATAAGATATTTTAATGAAGAAGTTAAAATAGCCAGTTGAATATATAAAGAAAAGTGCTACTCTGAGCTCATTTTCATCTATAAAAGAGGGAAACTGTAGAAGACGTTTGACAATGAGTCATTTATACGTTTGACTTACAAAGTTTATTTGAAAATCTATTAGATTTTTAAAAATATTACAGAAAGCATTGCTAATGAAAAAGCATTGCTTGCTAGGAATTTCACCTTAGCCATAGAATTGATATCATAGAGATTTAAAGAGTGTTGGGTTTCTGGCAAAGTACAACTGGTGAGCAATATCAAAGTTGGATGGGCTGGTAGAAACCTCATTAGACAGAGAATTAGAAAAGTGGACACTTATCATTGATTTTGCTATTGAAGAGATGTGTGGCTTCAGCTGTGCCACTCCATTTTTGAATGCCTCTCATCTTTTTTTCAAACCTGCATGACAATAATCCCTTCATATTTTATATTAATATTATCAAAGCTTAAGATGTTTCTAAAAGAAGAAAGGATACTTGCTGCAATCTGACCATTGTTCTAAATTAGTTCCGTACAATTTTTCTTGGACAGGTGTCCAAGTTAATTTTGTTAACTTAGTTTTCTTTCATTTCCTCTGTTAAAAGAAAATGCATTTATCCTTTCTTTTCTTTTATTACCACTTATGTCCTGCCCCTAAGGATTTCCTGATATTTAAACACCTTCCAGGCTGGGTGTGATTGCTAACAACTGTAATCTCAGGGTTTTGGGAGGCCAAGGCAGGAAGATCACTTGAGAACAAGAGTATGATGTCAGCCTGGGCAACATAGAGAGACCCCCATCTCTATAATAAAAAATCTGAAATTTAGCTGGGTGTGTTTGTGCATGCCTGTAATCCTAGTTACTTGAGAGGCTGAGGCAAGAGGACTGCTTGAGCCCAGAAGTTTGAGGCTGCAGTGAGTTAGAATCATGCCACTGCACTCCAGGCTGGATGACAGAGCAAGATCCTGTCACACACACACAAAAAAGACATCTTCCAGCAATAGTTGAACTTTCATTCTCCTATCCATCCATGTGTAGTCAACATGTAATGGATTCAACATTGATCCATGTGTAGTCAACATGTATTGGATGCCTACAGCATACAAAGGCTGTGCCAGTTGCTGGACTTTAACCATTTCAGTTGTGACACATGCAGATTGAAAGTCACATGGTTAAAACTTACGCCCAGCATATTGAAAAGCAAAGCTGACAGTGGCAGATACCCTTGACCTACTGTTCTAAACCCTGGGAGTGTCTGACAGTAAGCCCATGGTTCAATCTATTCCTTTTCCAGTTGTCTTCTGAGCCTGTTTCTATGTATTATACTTGAGAGTGCCTGACGGATCCTGAGATTAAGTTGGCTTAAATGGAATCTTAAAGGGCTAGATCTCCCTTTATTTACCATGTATCAGAGAGAACCTTGATGGCTTCCCCAGAATAAACTACAGTTTCATAAGTTGTTCAGTTGGAGAAGGAAAACCCTATTTACCAGGATAATCCCTTCCCACTCTACACCCTAAAGCAGAGATAAAGCTAAATTAAATAATTTTTTCACATTTCTCGTATGATTGCATTCTTAAATGAGAGAACTCTTTGGGCAAGAAAAATTAGCAAATAAATTTTCTATAGATAAAAATAACCTGTTGAATGACATTTCGTAAAACTTTCTACATCCATAGGTTTTCCAGTGATTCCCCAGTCCCCATTCAAGCAGGTACCACGTGAAATTTGTCAAAATGTCTTACCTTGTCGTTGCTTTTCCACACAGTGGGAAATATTGAAGATCAGTGATATAACCAAAGCCAAGCCCAAGAATACTAGAAGTCCCCAGAGGAAAAAGGGGCACCCAGAGTTCCCTGGAAATGAAAAGAAACACACCCATAATATAACAGCTGCTTCCCCATTTGTTTTGGTCTGGCCTGTAATCCCAGCTACTCGGGAGGCTGAGGCAGGAGAATTGCCTGAACCCAGGAGGCGGAGGTTGCCGTGAGCCGAGATCGCGCCATTGCACTCCAGCCTGGGTAAGGAGAGCGAAACTCCGTCTCAAAAAAAAAAAAGCTGTTGCATTTATTCATAATGAAGGACAAATTCTCTACCAAGAAATTAATTAATATTCATAACTTTTCAGTTTTCAAGTGGGTGTTGGTGTTAAGCCACTGAATTCAGCATGGGCAGAAGGATTCAAGTTTCTCACATTTGAGTGTTTATGGAACGAAAGGCTTCTTGTGTAGCTCTTAAGAGATGACAAGAGGTGACTGATAAAAAAACTTTTGTTCGAAAATCAAGAGCATTCAGATTACCAAGAATTTTAATTTGCTCTACTTTTCACCTTCCCTTAATCCTCAGACTGTAATCTTACATGCTTTTCTTATTTACAGAAAATTGCCTGTTCTCTTCCACTAATCTCAGCAGTACAGAATATGATGTGTTGGGATTTAATAATTCTGGAGCCTGGTTTTGTTAATATTGGCCACAGGGAGCTTTTCTCATACTATATAGAACTTCATGAATGTGTTGTGGAAAGTTAATTACACGTCTCTTTCTCCTAGGCCTACACAAAGTCAGAAAAATCAATATTACTGTCTTCCACCCCCACATCTTGTCCCACTAGGGGAAACGACACACTTGGAGGAGTCATCTCCTATAATAGCAATGTCTCCTGGAATACCTCCTGAAGGACCTACCAGAGGCTGTTTTACAGTTAACTTTTTAATAAGTACAAGAAGTATAAGAATGATAATAGCATAGTATAGTAAATATATAAACTAGTAATATAGTCATTTATTATCATTACCAAGTATTCTGTACATAATTGTGTGTGCTATAGTTTTCTGCAAGTAACAGCACAGTAGGTCTGTTTACACCAGCATCACCATAAACATATGAGTAATGAATTGCATTATGACGTTCCAACAGTTATGTCACTAAAGGATAAAAATTTTTCAGCCCCTTTATAATCTTCTGTGGTCAATCATTGACCAAAACATTGGGGTGTGTGTGTGTGTGTGTGTGTGTGTGTCTTGTGTGTATGTGTTGTGTGTATGTGTGTTTGAGATGGAGTCTTGTGCTTTCACCCAAGCTGGAGTGCAGTGGTGTAATCTTGACTCACTACAACCTCCACCTCCCAGGTTCAGGCAATTCTCCTGTCTCAGCCTCCTGAGTAGCTGGGATTATAGGCACGGGCCACCACACCCGGATAATTTTTGTGTTTTTAGTAGAGACAGAGTTTCACCATGTTGGCCAGGCTGGTCTTGGACCCTGTACCTTGTGATTCTCCCACTTCGGCCTTCCAAAGTGCTGGGATTACAGGCTGGAGACACACCACCTGGCCCGACCATAACATTGTTTTGCAGCACATGATTGTACATTGTGCAATGACAATTACATAATATAGTATAGAACAACCTCCCTAAGAACACATTTTATAGTTAATTTATTATAGAGTTGACCAGGGAGTTGCATTTGTTAAAATTAAGCATTTAATGGATGCATTAATAATTTTCCTTTGCCCAATTGGACTGGTAACCCTGCTTTAGAAATAGTCTAAGCTACAATTATTGCATCCAATTTCTGTGGCATATGCTTTCAGACCTTGATGATTAAATGCTGAAAGGATGAGAAATTGATTTTGGAAAGATTATTTTGACCTTGCTTGTGTGAAACTACCTGGATCTACCCATGAAGGAAAGTAAAATAGACTTCGATGACTTTCTATTCTGGGACATGTCCCAGTTATGTTTTCAAAATTTCTTAGGGGAATGTCAAAACTGCTTTCATCTCACCAACCACTAAAGCAAACAGTCTGCCCTAAGATGGCAACAGAGTTGAACTTCATGTTGTAGTCAGAAAATAAAATCTAAATTTCTCTGTGGCTCTTTATTTGCTTCCATTTTCCACATTTGGGCCTTTGTTCTCAGGACAAAATAAAACACGTTTTAAGAACAAGAACCAGCTGTATGAAACTCTCCATGGACCGTATTGATTTCGGGGATACTATGAACTGGATGATATTGTTTAATACATCATATGGTGCCTCAAGTATAAAGGCATGGGGATGTCCTTACCCACTGGTACACTTTGCTGTTACATCCCACGTGAATGTTGTACTTGATCATCTGTCTGTGTTCGATACACAATCTAAGCAAATATCCAGGACTTTGATACTTATGACTTTTGTGAACTGATGGCATCCTTTTCTCCTATTTTCCCTTCACCCTGACTTATTTGGCTATCTTTTATACTATTACACTTATTTCTAATACCCTTCTTTCTGAGGGAGGGGCAAATAAATACATGGAAAATAATAATGAATCTCCAGCACTTAACGCCCTTGGGAACCCTAATAAAAATCAATCTTTTTTTTTTTTTTTTTGAGACGGAGTTTCGTTCTTGTTTCCCAGGCTGGAGTGCAATGGCGAGATCTCGGCTCACCGCAACCTCCGCCTCCTGGGTTCAGGCAATTCTCCTGCCTCAGCCTCCTGAGTACCTGGGATTACAGGCACGCGCCACCACGCCCAGCTAATTTTTTTGTATTTTTAGTAGAGACGGGGTTTCACCATGTTGACCAGGATGGTCTTGATCTCTTGACCTCGTGATCCACCCGCCTCGGCCTCCCAAAGTGCTGGGATTACAGGCTTGAGCCACCGCGCCCGGCCCCAAAATCAATCTCTTTTCTACATCGCATTTTTTTCTTTCAATTTTCCACAGCATGTAGGATTTAGTATGCATTCAATATGGAGTTATGGTTCCAGTAAATAAAATTTAATACAGTATGAACAGTCATATTTCAAGGAAGTAAACAGAAAGCCCTAATCTTATATTTTAAATTGCACTAAATTTAGCTATAAATCATCCTATCATTTGGACAAAATTATATTTCACATAGAAGTTTTGCTTTCTCCTTTCCAATTAAAGAGAATTGGAATAGTTGTATTGGTCCATTAATTGATATAATTTGACTCTCAGCTACAAAGAAACAACCTAAACAATATCATAAGCCTATATTCTACACTAAAAGCTTTTGGGAAAGTCCTAATTTTTATAAAATATGTCAGAAACACTAAGGCAGGAATTTGGGTCACACTGTACATTTCTTTAGGATTGTGTTTTATCTTTTCCTGGTAGAATAAATTTGCCCCACATCACCACTTGGAGGCCTTTTAAAACACAATCTGAACTCTAATATGGGCCGGACACAGTAGCGCACACCTGTAATCTCAGCACTGTGGGAGGCTAAGGCAGGTGGGTCACCTGAGGTGGGGAGTTCAATACCAGCCTGACCAACATAGAGAAAGCCCATCTCTACTAAAAATACAAAAAATTTAGCCAGGAGTCGTGGTGGGCACCTGTAATCCAGCTACTCTGGAGGCTGAGGCAGGAGAATCGCTTGAACCCAGGAGGTGGAGGTCGCAGTGAGCTAAAGTCATGCCATTGCACTCCAGCCTGGGCAACAAGAGCAAAACTCTGTCTTAAAAAATTAAATTAAAAAATTATATTTGGGAGTAGTTTAGGTATGTGTGATGTAGTCTCACATGGTCTCGGGTTTCCTCTGCTTTTAGGGTCTATAATTCCAAACACTTCTGTTTTTCAAGTTTTTTTTAATAATATAAATTTTAAACAGGAAGACTTTTATTTAGAGGCTTTGCATTTTATGACATTTTAAGTATCTTTCATAATTTTTGGATTATCCACAATACCCCCATTTTGAAAAAAAAAAAAAACACTCATGAGAAGAGTAGATACATGAAGTAGATAAATGGTGGAAATTTTCAACTTGAATTCAGATCTGTATAGATGTATACACACACACAGACACACACACACACACACACAGACACACACACACACACATGCGCGCTCTCTCTCTCTCTCTGCCTCCCCTTACCCAGTAATTCTAAATATGCAGTATAAATATCTCCATACCCCTGTGGGTATCTACTTAGTACAGACAGTGCCTCTTAGAATATTGGATGCACAAAGTGCTTAAATTTTTTTGCCCAACAAGTGTAACCTGTAGTATCAATATTCATTAATTGTAATTATTTTAATTTATACAGCTTTTATCAATTTAAAAAAATCTCCCACACAATTTGAATTCAGCTATTTACACTGTTAAAAAGCCAAAGGCCTCTAGAAATTACCAGTGAGGCAATGGCAGCTAGGAAAATCATGATCTAAGTTTCTCTCTAACTTCCAACTACCAGGGGCTAATAGTGATGGCTTTAATTATAAAACCTCTGACTCCCTTAAAGCCAACAGTCATTGGCAGGCGCCGACTTTGAAATTCACAAGCATGTGCTCTGGAAGGAAACCCAGCTAAGCAAATAAAATGTCTTTCTGATGGCGGATTTGATTTACACAGAAGCCTTTACTTAAACAACAGAAAAGGCAAAATGAACATAATGCCTTAACTGTTTCTACTTCAGGCTGTCTTTAACTGAGGCAAGTGTACAAGTTGATAGTATATTGCAGCATTTGGCGTCTCTTAATGGCTTTCCTTGGCTTGTAAACTCAGCAATGAACATCTCTTTGCATTCCATGAATGTGTATATTCATTTTAGATACACAGAAATCTCAGTGGCAATATGATGATCCCCATGGGTCTACTCATAAAATGAGTTTTTCTTATGGTGGTGGTTGGTGCTAAATAAGACATATTCTTGATGATTTTTTTGAATACAACACATTATTATGCCCACAGTCCCAAGCACTGCTATCCAGCCCCCTCATCTCCCGCAATAGAAGACATTAGAATCATGGATATTAACACAAGAGGGGACTCTCAAATCAGTTCCAGACTTTCAAGTAAATACCATGTCATTTTTAGTGCAAATCTGAAATCCACTGACCTTAAGTGTCTTTTATGAGTAGGGGGTTATTTGAGAAGTAAATGGTGTGTGTTGGGGAATGGGCTCTGATGGGAAGAGAGAAAATAGCAAATAGTAGCTTTGGGATACCTATTTTCCAACTGTGGAAAAGGGAATGAGAGTAATCACTAGTTGTGTGGCTGGTTGTGTCGAATCACTGAACCTCTCTAAGCCAACTGTAAAACTGGAGTTCATCTGTTACTCTGTGTTACATGACTTCTCAGCACATTATTTCCCTCAACCGACAATTAATTGAAGAAAGTATAAATATGTGAGTGAGGTGGAGGGCAGAAGAGAGTAAATTATGACTCCTCGATTGCTAGACTCTTCATTGTTTTTATAATTAGACTTTACCTGAGATTGGTAAACTCAGAAATCCTGAGATTAAAGTGCTGCTGCAGATGAACCTCTTTCTCTGAATTTAGTGACTCCATTTATATGTTTTTATTGTTTCTTATTTGAGAAGCACCTTACTAAGGTGCTTTGAAGATGGCATGGTTGTGTGGAACCTTTTATCCGATAAAATACTTTCACTATTATGTTTCTCTTAATGGTTCAAGAAGGTGGATTAATTTTATTATCTCTCTTCCCTTTAATTCGGGAATGCTGAGAAGATTGAGTGTCATCCCAATAATGATTTATTTTATCCGCTAGCAACTTGTGGACATTTATTTCTTGGAACTGTGATCTTTAATTGGCAATCTTTTCTGGATTGACTTTTCTTAACACTGCCCAGCTCATTGCCTAATATTACCTAAATTAAGTGGAGAAACATTGTCTATGACCCATCTGAGTTTGAAAGATAAATTTAGAGGTTAGTCCCACCTAGTCCCTAAAAGAAAAGATTTCATTGTTCTTAAATGGTGATGAGGCTCAAGAGA
The DNA here is from genome assembly GCA_031835075.1 of Saguinus oedipus. Taxonomy (NCBI): domain Eukaryota; kingdom Metazoa; phylum Chordata; class Mammalia; order Primates; family Cebidae; genus Saguinus; species Saguinus oedipus. The sequence continues at coordinate 92,894,319 of CM063184.1, read as the reverse complement.
AGATAAAACTGGGTAGGGACAACAAGACCCCCTTTAAAAAAAAAAATGACAAGTAAACTAAATTGTGAATCATTATTTAAATTAATGATAGCCCAAAGGCATTGTTTTAAACATTTGATTCCACTACTATTAATTTGATGTAAATGAAGAAACATAGCAGGAATATGTTCTGGTATCATTATACCAAAAAAGAAAATATATATATATGTATTTTTTTTGAGATGGAGTCTCACTCTGTCACCAGGATGGGGTACAGTGGTGTCATCTCAGCTCACTGCAACCTCTGCCTCCCAGGTTCAAGCTATTTCCATGCCTCAGCCTCCCAAGTAGCTGGGATTACAGGCACATGCTACCATGCCCAGCTAATTTTTTGTATTTTAGTAGAGATGGAGTTTCAGCATGGTGGCCAGGATGGTCTTGATCTCCTGACCTCATGATCTAACTGCCTCAGCCTCCCAACGTGCTGGAATAACAAGCATGAGCCGCTGCTCCTGGCCTATAATTATATTTTTTAATATAATTTTTATATTCTATAAAAATACAAAGTGATAGAAACGATCAACGATCATCTGATTCTCTTCTTTCATGTGAAATTTTGTTTTGTTTTGACTTTTAATACCTGTGAGGCTTTTAAATACTTTGTCTTTGCATGTCTTCCGTGAAACTCTAAAAGTTCTCAACTGATAATGGAGGAGCTCTTATATTAAACCCAAAGGGGAAATCTGAACTACAAAATGCTACAGAGGAAATGTTACTGTATCTCTTCTAAATTTAGAATTAATTAGTCCTGAAAATAGTTGAATGTCATATTCACCGTCTTCGGTCTTCCTTCCTATGCTTTCTGAGTTCCGCATCAACATCAGCTCATGGCATTATACTTACTAATGCTATGTTCATTTCTTGCAGAGCACTAGCAAAAATGGGACAACTGTCTTTGTTCTTTGCTAAACTGTGAACTGGGAAAAATAAGAGGTATGAAAATTCAGTGTTGGCTTATGGTCTCTTTGTGATTTTTCAAATCAATTGATTTTAAGATCCATCAAACAGAACAATGGAAGCAAATTCACAGAAATTATAATATATAAAATATTTACTCCTTAAATGATGTATACACATTGGAATTAAAAGTACTATAAGCATAATAATTAAGCAAAAGATATAATCAGACATTTCACAAATGATAGAATTATACACAGTTTAAAAATCCATGCAAAAATGTTTAACCTCGTTATAATCAAAGTAAGCCATATTAAACAATGAGTTAGCATGTTGTGCTTATGATATTAGTGAAGATTTTTAAAATGAGATCAGCCTGTGAAGGAGAAGCCCTGCTAGAATGAGAGGAAATTGGCATCACTCTTGGAAAAGCAATTTGGCAATAATGAGACTTAAAATGCTCATAATCTCTTAGTAATTTCAATTCTAGAAAGTTTCTCTGAGAAAATAACCTTTAATACAGAAAAAGCTATAGCATTGTTCATCTTTCTGTCATATAAAAATATTTTTAGAAACTGTATACAACATAAATGTTCAGCGATAAACAAATGACTAAACTATAGCTGAATAGATGTCATTTTTGTGCATCATTTAAAATCATTAGGCAGGCAGAAGTTAGATTAAAAAGGGACATGTTTATGTTAGTGGAAAAAGCTGTATATATTATGTACATATAAAAGCTGTATATATTATTATTGCAGTTATGAAAAGCAAACTACGTAGAATGTATATAAATAAAAATTGAAAGGAAATACATATTTTGTGTTTTTAAGGTTGTAAAAAATATGCATGAATTTTTAATATGTATATTTCACAGTTCTCCCACATTACATAATATGCAAGTTTTCTCTTGCAACAAAAAGATGTTTATTTAAAAAATTAAAAGTACATAAAAGAATACGGGAGGAATGAATCATCAACATAGATTCACAACAGCGAGTCAGATGGATACAACCTTCACACAGCAACCGAATTTTCACTCGCCTTTTCAAAATTGTCATCTCTCCAAATGTGGACACTTGATTGCTTTCTGAAAAATACTGTAGTGCCTAATCTCTGAGGAATTAGAATTACACCTATCCTGTTTAATAGCTGAACTAAAATAGACAAAGAACCTTCTTTAAAAATAACAAGTACTTCACATGGCATAATTATCAATGAACACTTACTGAAGAGCTGTAATTAGATTAACACTCTAAGACACTGTCCACATGTTTCTCTCAAAAGAAAAACATCAACTTATACTCATTAACATATTTCAAAATATATTTTAATTACACTAAAAGTTATCCAACGTTTAAAAAATAACTACTTTCTAAATACTAAGGGTCCTGTCATAAAGACTTAGAAATTATTAAGTGAATTTTTAGACATACAAATGGGACAAAAAATGTTAAATGCCACTTACCTGACATGCTTCTTTTTTGAGAGAATTCCTTAACTCACCATAAGAAAATGTATAGATTAAAAATCCTCTCAAACTTACTTTCCTAGGTGATGTTGCTCTGTTATGTTAAGAGCGGCATGACAATAACACCTGTCTTTAGCTGTGCTTCAGATTCTCTTCTGTTTCTTAAAATCTTTTGTGTGTACTGTTTCAGTTACAAACAGGAAATGTGGTGATGGAGGTGTCTCCAGTTCTGATCTGAAAACGATAGACTTACCTTGTGTAACGTGGGAAGAAAAATCCCACATGCCTTTGTAATCTGATATTTGAATTTTTGTCAATGCCTGATTCTAATTGAGAAATATGGATTAAACTAGGAAGGATCTTCTATCTCTGGAGGGATTCCAGTTACCTCCTCACAAGTGAATTCACATGGAAACAAAGCAAGATACACTAGAATGATGAGTAAGTAGAAAGCAACCCCTGGGTGTGCTCAGCTATTGTATTTTCTTGAGCCATGATGGAGTACAGGGAATTAATATATTTTGAGCACTCAGCGTGCGTGTTATCAGTTGCCTTCTATACCTTATCTTACGGGGAGACTAGATGCCTGCTCTATTTCCTGACAGTCCTCACCTTGTCAGCATGAGTTTCTCTTTCCAATCTAAAGCCACCTGACAACAAGCTGCAGTTCTCAACTACCATCCCAGAGTCTTCATAGCAGCAGTTCTTACACGTTGGTGGACATAAGTATGCTATGCGATGCTAGATTAAAATCCTGGGCCCGTCTGAATCAGACTATTTGGGGTGAAGCATTAGAATCTGCATTTTAACCAGTAGATTTTCTGAGTGCATTTTAAATTACATATATTGAATATGATAAAATATATTATTTTGATATAGATGTTCTGGATAATGCTTTTGGAAACTCATATATGGAATAGAATCTTATTAATTGTTAAAATTTCATGACTAGAATCATGCACACCAGCACATCGTAGGTCTCAATAAATATGCTCAGTGAATGAACAAACAAAACAATGAGAATGTCTTCTGCTTTCCTTTTCCTCCATTATAGAAAATAACTCCTAGCAAGCAAAGTACAGTGTATCTTATCCTTTGGACAAAGCTAGCTAAACACTAACAAATTTTTCCATTTCAATCACTTCCCCCCAAAATATTTTTTGGTGAATCATTGACTCAGGGGCTGTAAAACTGAAAGAGACCTTGGAGATCCTCTGGTCTCATCTTTAAAAAGCATTTTAAAGTATGTTCCATAGAACACTCGGCCTTTAAGAAACTCAGAAGACAAATGTTTCTTCAACAAATATATTGGGAAAAACTATACAGTTTTATTTTTATCTCTATAGATACATATTAAAGGCCTAGGTAAGTCCTGTGAAAAGGAAACCCAAATACTGTTTTTATCACAGTTTTAAAAACTTATTTGGCCAGAGACCTCTTTGTTCAGCAGCTAACCATTAGCAGAGTGACAGGTTTTGTGAAGCGGGCCTAGATGCTCACAGACCAAGACTTCAGGGAACAGCAGTCTCAGGCTCATGCAGGGATCAGCGGACAGCAAAGAATCAGAAGGCTTCATCCTAGAATTAGATGAAACGTAGGGATGAAGACTGCTGAAAAGTTGAATCCCAGACAGTCCAAAAGATTTGCACACCTGAGACATCAGTTGGAGAGGAGAGGGCCTAGTTATGGCCTTGAGGAGTCGAGCTTTGGTCCTGAAAGAGGGTAACTGGTAAGAAAAGAAGACGTCCTAGGCCCAAGCGAGAACTACAGAGGTTAGCTGAGCAAGACCTTGCAATATGGGCAAAAAATATGCCCACAACCGGAGCATACAGAGGACATTGGAAAGAGAAGCGGTTTCAAGACTGAAAATCTGGGTGCCAGCATTCCCTTGTTAGAACAAAATTATTGCAGAGGACAGGGAATAAAGGAAGAAGGATGCTTTCATCCTGGCTGATCCATAAAGTGCAATTCAAGAAAAAAAAAAGTGTTTAATTATTAGTGGCTGTGAATGCAGAGAAAAGGTCAACTCAGCAAGAATGACTCAGACAAAAATGCAGGAACTCTGTGGTTAGCTCAGAAGTACCTCTCAGAGCAGCCCAACAGGAAGTGAGACCCAAAGCAAACCCACCTGTTGGGAGAGCAGCTGTCTAAGGGCTTCCCTGCCTCAAGTGTAGACTTTACACACACAGCTGCAGGAAGCTGGGGAAGGCAGGAGCAGAAGAGACATAAGGAAGGACATGTCCTGCTTCAGAGAGAGCCTGAAGTACCTGTTGAGTGATTACCTAATGGCTTAAAAGGGTTAATGTACACCCTATTCGTGATTGACCTCCGTGAATGGTAAAAACTTGGGCTACTAATCTGAATCACTTCACAGTTTCTAATTACTATAATATTTTTGAAAAGTGATCTTCATTACATTGTTCCATCCCATAGATTTAAATAATCTATGGAGATATAACAAGATTGTCCAAGGTCACACAGGATGTCCGTGCCTGCACATTAGATGACTCCATAGATGTTTGAAATTTGCCAGGAAAAAAAAATAGCTTTTCATTAAATATAGATGGCTGAGCACAGGGAGACATTATCAGAATATAAAAAAGCATATGGATATATGTTTTTTATAAGATACATTAGTAAGTGCATTCAGAGATTTGAATGATGGCTTCATGAGCCATGTTTAAATAATAAACATGAGGCCTCTGTAGTACTTTTTAATGAGATGGATTATCAACATGGAATTTCAGAGATAGCTAGACTAAGCAGAAATGTCTGGACAAGCTTAAGGCAGTTAGAGATGTCACAAGAAATTTTGTGGGGAGGTAGTGATGGGCACCTGCCAAGAAATAAAGTATTAAGGGCAACAAAATTGAGGTTTTGTTGCCGAAAGAAAATGAAAAACATGTCAAAATGGCAGCTGCCATTCAGAGTTTCAGAAAAATGGGTCAGAGTGTAGAAAGCAGCCCCATTTTTCAGGCCGCTTTTTTAATGATCTATCATTTTTATAGTTAATCTTTATTACTATATTTTTTATATCTGTATGTATATATATTATATATAGAGAGAGTATGAGGGCTTTCAGATTGTTGGATAGGTATTATAATAATTTACAAATGTATTTAGCTATTGTTTAAATTACTTACAGTAACATGCACGAGTGTCATAATTTGAATAACAGATGTGTCCTTATTTTAAAGGCTCTTTATAATATCTGTTTCATTGAAACATTACTTACCTTTCTGTACTTTTTCTTTATTCTGCTGAATTGCTGTTTAGTCATACTGAAGCTAGTACAACGTAAGCAAATAGCTAAATGAGAGAAAGGAGGGAAGGGGCCACCTGTGCTATCAATAACGCTACGTTCACATGTGAAATTATTCAAAATTGATTATGAAGTTGCAATTGCATCTGATTAGGCCATATTGATATTTATATTTTCATTGAGTTTAGACTATAAGGTCCTCCAGAAAGCACAGTTATTCAGACAAAAAAGATAAAAGCAGATTAAAAGCAAGAGAACGATGTATAGACTTAGCATCAGATTTTTCTGTATTTTTATTACAAGTATCACACCTTAGAGAACCAGAAGTCTTAAAAATTAAACACTAAAAATAAAATCATAGATAGAAAAACTTCAGAAACAGTAGAGAAAAATGTCTAGTAGCAGATAGTCCGCTTTCCTACAAGTGAGAGGCTTAAGTACCCAGGTTTTCTAGAAGACAAAAATTTGCCCCATTTTACTATTTTCTTTTTGTTTGTTTGTTTTGTGTTTTATTTTTTATTTTAATTATACCTTAAGTTCTGGGGTACATGTGCAGATCTTGCAGGATTGTTGCATAGGTATACACATGTCATGGTGGGTTGCTGCCTCCATCCCCCATCACCTACTTTAGGTATTTCTTCCAATGTTGTCCCTCCCCAATCTTCCCACCATAGTATTGGGAAAACTGGCTAGCCATGTGCAGAAAGCTGAAACTAGATCCCTTCCTCACACCTTACACAAAAATTAACTCCAGACAGATTAAAGATTTAAACATAAGACCTAACACCATAAAAATCCTAGAAGAAAACCTAGGCAAAACCATTCAGGACATAGGCAAGGACTTCATGACTACAACACCAAAAACAATGGCAACAAAAGTCAAAATAGACAAATGGGATCTAATTACACTCCAGAGCTTCTGCACAGTAAAAGAAGCAATCATTATAGTGAACTGGCAACCAACAGAATGGGAAAAAATTTTTGCAATCTACCCATCTGACAAAGGGCTAATATCCAGAATCTACAAAGAACTAAAATTTACAAGAAAGAACCCCATCAAAAAGTGGGCAAAGGATATAAACAGACACTTCTCAAAAGAAGACATTTATGCAGCCAACAAACATATGAAAAAATGCTCATCATCACTGGTCATTAGACAAATGCTAATCAAAACCACATTGAGATACCATTTTATGCCAGTTAGAATGGTGATCATTAAAAAATCAGGAGACAACAGATGCTGGAGAGGATATGGAGAAATAGAAACGCTTTAACCCTGTTGGTGGGAGTAAACTAATTCAACCATTGTGGAAGACAGTGTGGTGATTCCTCAAGGATCTAGAAATAGAAATACCATTTGACCCAGCAATCCCATTACTGGGTATATACCCAAGGGATTATACATCATTCTATTATAAAGACACATGCACATGTACATTCACCGTGGCACTGTTTCCAGGTAAACAGTGAACATGTTCACTGTGGAACGTGTTCACTGTTTACCTGGAAACAGCAAAGACCTGGAACCAACCGAAATGCCCATCAGTGATAGGCTGGATAAAGAAAATGTGGCACATATAAACCATGGAATACAATGTAGCCATAAAAAAGGATGAGTTCACATCCTTTGCAGGGACATGGATGAATCTGGAAACCATCATTCTTGGCAAACTGACACAAGAACAGAAAACCAAACGCTGCATGTTCTTGCTCATAAGTGGGTGTTGAACAGTGAGAACATAGGGACACAGGGAGAACATCACACATTTTACCATTTTCTTGGTAGCACCCTAGAGGGAATACTATCAGCAAACCTAAAGCGTTCTGAGAAATATTGTTCTCATTTGAAACACAACTGATTCAAACAAAGTAAACCAGCTTATTTACTACAGCACTTCTCAGAGACTATATGCAATTTCTCTTCTTAAGGAAAGGATATATTATACAATATTTTAAAAAAGTATTCTGTAAGAGTTACATCCCTTTATTTTTAAAGCATTTTACAAGACTACTGTTATAAAGCATATGTTTAGAAAACACAGGACAAGGCAACTTTTTCTTCCTGTTGAACTGGCTCTTATTCATTCTCTGGCCTCTCACATTTAGGGCCTGGCTTCTTTGAGCACCATGATTGTATTAACTGTAACATCTGAATGTGATTTTTGTTTTTTTTTTTTTAGACGGAATCTCCCTCTGTCACCCAGGCTGGAGTGCAGTGGTGAGATCTCGGCTCACTGCAACCTCAGCCTCCCAGGTTCAAGCAATTCTCCTGCCTCAGCCTCCTGAGTAGCTGGGACTACAGGCACATGCCATCACACCCAGCTAATTTTTTGTATTTTTAGTAGAGACAGGGTTTCACCGTGTTAGCCAGGATGGTCTCGATCTCCTGACCTCGTGATCCATCCGTCTTGGCCTCCCAAAGTGCTGGGATTACAGGTGTGAGCCACCCAGCCTGGCCCTGAATGTGAATTTTTATCATTAGAGATGGTTTTCTTAAGATTAACAAAGAATCAGTTTTTACAACTCAAATGCCCTAGGACACAATTAACATTCTCAGAATAGCTTACAGAGTGAGTCTAGTTCTAGTGAGTCATCTACCAGATAAGATACGTGATAGATTGATTTTGATCAAAATAAGAGATGTGGTACTAGACTATTTTAGGAGAAGGGACATATTAGTTGAAGGACCCCAGGGAATAGGAGCATTGAGTAGAAGCAGGAACACTAAGAAGTGAGGCACTAGTTCAGGTTGTGGCCGGCAACAGATATTAACAGTCAAGGGGTAGAATGAGTTAAATGAAAAGAATACATTTAGGACGTTGCAGGCAGGGCCAGCAGGAAGCACAAGGGAAAGTGAAGCACTTCTGGGTTAACAATAGAGGGAGCCAATCCCCACCCGTGGGCTCAAGACTTGGAGGAGTGTCAGTGACTGGAAACCAGTAAGTAGCTGTGGAAGAGCTGCCTAACAAGAGCTATGGCTTTCAGAAAAACAAAAACAAAAGTGAAACAACAAAAAACAGCCATTGCCGTGTTACCACCCGGCAAGAGGAGAACTGTGAGGAAAAAAATCTCAATTTTGCTCTCCTCTGCCTTCCATTCTTCTACCCATTTTCCTCATTGGCCAAACCCAATAGTCAGACGAAAAGGCAGCCCTGATTATCCAGTCTGTAGAAGTTGGCCTTGCAAGGCTCAAAGATGGTAAAGAAGGAGAGAGAGTGAGCCTGGAGTGACAAACATGTGACTAAGAGGGGTAAAAAATGAGCTTAAGTCTAGGCAGTTATCTGTTCTGCTTAACATGAACTTCAAAATTTTATAGGTAGATTCATTTTCCAGAGCACAGAAGAGTAAGGGCAACTTATCTTTATATTTTGAACTAGATTCATCAGGGCAATTTTACTAACCCTAAAACAATACCTGAGATTTCTTAAATGACATTTAGCTGGTTGTGCATAGTAGAACAAAACTAAGAATAAAATTTGTCCATAGACTGTATAAAAATGTTGGTAGCGGGATATAATAATGGAAACTATATACAAAATTTTTTCAGTGTTTAGGAGAGATAGGAATTTTTTTTTCTTTTTTTTTTTTGAGACGGAGTTTCGCTCTTGTTACCCAGGCTGGAGTGCAATGGCGCAATCTCAGCTCACCGCAACCTCCGCCTCCTGGGTTCAGGCAATTCTCCTGCCTCAGCCTCCTGAGTAGCTGGTATTACAGGCACGCACCACCATGCCCAGCTAATTTTTTGTATTTTTAGTAGAGACGGGGTTTCACCATGTTGACCAGGATGGTCTCGATCTCTTGACCTCGTGATCCACCCGCCTCGGCCTCCCAAAGTGCTGGGATTACAGGCTTGAGCCACCGCGCCCGGCCGAGATAGGAATTTTTAAAGTGAGAAGACTCAGAGCCAGAGAGAATAAAAAATAATAAGGTCAATGTTATAGATAGTTAGTATTTGAGGAATCTAAATCGAAGGTTTATGAGAATATTTTGTACTATTCTTGCAATTGTTTTAAAAACTCCGAAATTGTGTCAAAACAAAAGTTTTCAAATGTATGTAAATTACTTAGAACAGTGTCTGGTATCTGTGAAATACTCAGTAAATGCCAGATGCCAATGTTGTCAGTGTTAGCCTGATAAAGGAAATCAGATAAAGGCATCACAAGACAACATAACTGCAGAAAAATTATTCCTCATAAACACATATAGCAAAAATTTTAAACAAAATTTTAGCAGGTCAAAGCTAGTAATGCAATAAAAGGATAATATGTAGTGACCGAGTGAGATTTATCCCAGGAATAAAAAGGTGGTCCAAATTAGAAAATCAATCAATGTAAGTTACCGGATTAACAGACTAAAAATGAACAATCAAAAAACATGTGAACATCTTAACAGTAGAAAAATGATTTGATAAAATCCCAATGTATGTTCCTGACTAAATAAAAATTAAGCTCTGGGAAAACTAGGAATAGAGACTTTCTCAACATAATTCAGAGTATTTACAAAAACCCTACAACTCACATCATCTTTAATTGTGAAATACCAAAGGTTTTTCCTTAAAATAGGTACAAGGCAAGAATATTCACTCTTACCACTTTAATTGAATATTGTACTGGAATCTTTAGCCCAAGCAATAAGTAAAGAAATTAAATGTATATGAATTAGAAATGAAGAAAACCTGGCTTACAGATGACGTGATTCTATGGAATCTACAATAATATCTGCTAGAACTAATTGCCAAGTGTAGCATAGTGTCAGGATACAAGAATAATATACAAAAATATTAATTGTATTTTTAATACTAGCAACAAACAATGAGAAATTGAAATTAAATTAGAACAGAAATGAGATAAGTAGGTTTGGGGGATAGAGATTGACTTCAAAAGAATACAAGGAAACTTTTGGGGGAAAATTTTAAATGGTGAATTTCTACTGTGTCTAAAGTATACCTCAATAAATCTCACTTTTAAAATGCTTAGAAAATAATCTTTGAGTCCATTTTGGTAAACACACTAACAACTGCATAAATGAAAAGGGAAAATTATTTCTTAGAATGCCAACTAAAAATTGAAAAAGAAATGATGGAGTTAGAAAATCTACTATTTCATACTATCAAATTAGTAACTGATTCAGAAAAAAATTGTCATTAGATGCTAAAGTAATATGTGAATAATTAATAAGCAAAGACATTTAGTCTTAAAACTAGATATTTATCTAGTCTTCCTATAAATTATTTATTAATTAAAAAAATCCATTAATGCAGAGAAATCTAACAGCTATAACCGTAACTATTAGTTAGTGTTACCAAAAATGAGAAAACCAAAATCATACATCTCCCGATATAGTGTATTGATAAGTATTTTTCTGGTATTCTTATGAAAATTGCCAAGCTTTGATCAAACATGAAGTATCAGACATGTTCAAACTGAGAAGCATAATACAAAAATAACCATCCCACATCCCTCAAAAACATCAAGTTCAAGAATGACAAAAAATGCTGATCGAATGTTTCAGATTAAAGCAAACTATGGAGACACAACAAGTAAAGGTAAAGCATAATCTCACCTGGGATCCTGGGCTGTGGGGAAAAATAACTATAAAGAACATTATTGGGACACTTGCCATAGTTTTAATACAGACAGGTAGATAACAATATTATATCAAAGTTTTCTGATTTTTGATAAGATGGTTATTAAATAAAAGGTCTTTTAAGAAATATACACTAAGGATTGAGAGATTAAGGAGTATAATCTCTGCAATTTGCCATCAACTTCCAAATACGTGCAAAGAAAGAAGGAGAAAGAGAAAGAAAATGATATTTTCACCACAAAGCAAAGTGGTGAAAATGCTAATGAGTGGTGTATTTGGACAAAGGGTATAAGCAACAACATTGTGCTATCAATTTATGTGCAATGATTTGACTACAGTTCAAAAGAAAAGTTAGAATGTTAAGCTGTTTATTTTTTTTTTGAGACAGGGTTTCATTATGTTGCCCAGTCTGGTCTCAAACACCTGTCCTCAGATGATCATCCTGCCTCAGCCTCCCAAAGTGCAGGTATTACAGGTGTGAACAACCACTCTCAGCCAACTGTTAACAATTAAGACAAAGCAGTGAATTAAACACCAAACTCAGTAAGTTATAGATCTACAAAATCTAAAGAAAATTGATATATGAATTAGTCAAGATAAAAGCAATAATAAATTAGAAAACAACAAAAAGATCCTACTAATAAATAGATCTGAAGACCTAATTTTTGAGACCTAGCATTGAAATAGATAAAATTATTGGCTATTCAAGTATAGTTACAATGAAGAAAGTACAGATATACAAAGTAAGAAATGAGAATGGGAAAATAATGTAAAAAGGAAATTGATAAAATTTTAAGCATACATTGTTTAACTCCAGGCAAATATATTTGAAGACCTAGTTGACAGATTTCTTAGAAAAATATAAATTATCAAAACTGACACCATAAGAGACACCTAAACAGGAAAATTCTCATGAAATTTAGAAAATATTATAGTAAAGATCTACTCATTAAAATGTGACAGCTCTTCACTATTGGAAATCTTTTTAGTGTTTGAACACTGAACATGACGCTAATTTGGCTCAAGGCAGAGGTTTGGTATAGATGTATATTTGGATAAACATTTAATTATAGAGACAACAGGTATGTGGAAAAGATACTGTTATTATCATGTTAAATAACTTTCAAATCCTCTATTTTTAATCAGAATTATATATATAATTTTATATATAAGTCAAATAGAAGGAGAGCGATCTTCTGGTAATAGTGGCATGAATAGATTATAGAAATTCCCTTTGCAGGAAACAAGTATAAAACTTCGGGAAAATATCTTAAACAACTATCTAGAAATTGACCAAAGGCAAACAACAAACTGTGAAATGTTTATTCCTGGAATACTGCTGCATTTTCAAGTCAGAATGCAATACTGCATGGCCTCTAGCCTGGGCTGCTCATATCCTCTCTCCCCTCCTTTGTCCTTTATCCTACATTGCTTGGCAGGATGGCATCCTTGATTTGGAGTCAGGCAAGAGTAACACATGAAAACCCATACATTGCTGGCTAAAAGTGGCAGTCTCCATTAGGAATGAATGGTCAAAGACCATAATTTTGCTAGTTCTAAGGTGCAGATTTGGTTTGGAGGAAAGGCTCACCAGAAACAAATTTGATGATAAGGTAAGCTATCCACACATCCCTGTCTATCTGCCAAACCATGCATGCTGTAGAAGAAACCAAAGACGCCCTATAGGCAAAAGAAAGCTATGGCAGACGTAAAAGCTGGACACAACTTTGAACGTTTTCTTTCAGTTCACATGTAGCTCAGCAGGCAAAGGATAGGGAAGGCTTGGGGAACTGAGGTGTCTGCTAAAACCACTGGCTGACCACTAAACTATGCAGATACAGGGGTTGCCACAAGGAAGCAAGACTAAGACATAAGTTTAAAAACTCTCAGCAGAAACATTGCTGGCCTCATTTTGTGGGAAAAAGAGATTATGTAGTTTAAGTCGAAGCAAGTTACTAAAACAAAGACACACATATGCACAGACACACACAAAAACCAATGCACCTTTGAAAAATAAAATTGAATGCAAAAGTGCAACAATCTATTATTTAAAATTTTATTTTTCACATATGTGTTACAAGATATGCAGAAAAACGGAAGAGTATGACCCATACTCAGAAAAAATAAAGGACAAAAGCAGACAGTAGAAACTGACTCTGAGGAACCCAGATGCTGAATTTATCAGACAAAAACTTTAAAGAATATTTACAAATTTGTTGAAAGAATTTTTAAAAATATGTTCAAAGAATTGAAAGGAAATAAGCAATCAATGAATTACTTAATGGAAAATTCAGCACAGAAACAGAAACTACACAAAAGCACCAAATTGACATTTTAGAATTGAAGAGTATAATTAAGATTTTAAAAATTCAATAGGTGAACTCAACAGCAGAGTTCAGATCACAGAAGACTCAGTGATTTAGAAGATAGATTAGTAGAAACTGTACAATCCAAAGCTCAAGGAGAAAAAGGTTTGAAAAAAGGGAATCGAATCCCAGAGATATACCAGACAGTTTCAAGAGTTCCAGCACATGTTTACTGCAGATTATAAAAGGAGGGGAGAGAAACAGACAGAAAATCATTTGAAAATATAATGGCTGAAAACTTTCCATTTTGTTGAAAACATCTACTTCCATACCCAAGGAACTCAATGAACATCAAGAAATACACACTCACAAAGGAAAACATACCTAGACAAAACAAGAATTGACAGAGTTCACTGGTAGCTGACCTTACCCACAGGGAAAAACAAGGAAAGTTCTTTTGGCTGATAGAAAGGACACTGAGAGTAACTTCGATCCATGGGAAGAAAGGTAGATCACAAGGAATATTTGAGTAAATGAAAAGATTGTATGTGTGTACATATACCTTTTCTTATGCTTTCTTAATTTCTTTAAGAACATGGTTTAAAGTAATAATTATAACACAGTATTCATTTTGTTTGTGATGATTTTCTGTGTATGACATTAATAACACAAAGGGATGGGGAAAGACAAAATGGAGCTTCACTGGTGCAAATTTGCTGTATTTTATAAACTTAAGTCAGTACTAATTTTAAGTGAATTGTGAAAGTTTAAGATAAATATAGTCTCTAGAGCAACTAATTTTTAAAAATAATTAAAAGAATACAGTCAAGTTAGGCATGGTGGCACACACCTGCATTCCCAGCTACTCCAGAGGCTGAGGTGGGAGGATCCCTTGAATGTAGGAGTTCAACAATACAGTGAGCTGGGAACACATCACTGTACTCAAGGCTGGGTGACAGAATGAGATCCTGTCTCCAAAAAAATACAGCCAAAATATCAACAGAGGAGTTAAAAACGTTATTCAAAAATACCAAAGATGACATGAGATACGTAGGAAACAAATAGCAAAAGGGCAGATAATTTTAACAATAGTCGTGTGTCACTTAATGACAGGGATACATCTGAGAAATGTGTCATTAGGCGATTTTGTTGTGCAAATGCCACAGAGTGTACGTACACAAACCTAGATGTTATAGCCTCCTACACATGTAGGCTATACTGTATATAGCCTATTGCTCCTAGGTTACAAATCTGCATAGCATATCACTGTACTGAATACTGTAGGCAAAATGTAACACGTAAATATTTTATGTATCCAAACATATCTAAACACAGTAGGGTTACATTAAAAATACAATATTATTTTCTTATAGGACCACTGTCATTTATGACCAGAATGTCATTATATAGAAAATGACTGTATATTAATGATAGGGTTTGGCTCTGTGTCCCCAACCAAATCTCGTATCAGATTGTAATCCCCATGTGTGGAGGGAAGGACCTGGCGGGAGATGATTGGATCATGGAGGCGGTTTCCCCTATTCTGATCTCATGATAGTGAGGGAGTTCTCATGAGATCCGATTTAAAAGTGTGCACTTCCTCTTTACTCGCCCTCTCTCCTGCTGCCTTGTGAAGAAGATACCTGCTTCCCCTTTTCCTTCTACCATGATTGTCAGTTTCCTGAAATCTTTCTAGCCATGCCAAACTGTGAGTCATTTAAACCTCTTTTGTTTATAAATTACTCTATCTCAGGTCATATCTTTATAGCAGTGTAATAATGGATTAATACAATTAATAACACATGAAATGTGAATAGACTGAACAACCAATCAAAAGGCATAGGTAGGATCGGTTAAAAACCAAGATCGTACTATTTGTCTGTAAAAGATGCACTTTAAATTCAAAGGCACAAATAGATTAGGGTACAAGAATGAAGAAAGATGCATTCAGTAACAGTAACAGAGTTGAAATGGTTATATTAATATGAGATAAAATAAACTTCAAGATGAAGAATTTCACTAGACATGATCTTAATACAATTTTATAATGATAAAAGGGTCAATACATCAGAAATGTATAACAATTATACATATACAGGCTCATAACAGAGCCCCAAAGCAAACAGAGCAAAATGTTTACAGAAGTTAAGAAATAAAAACTGTAACAGCTATAGTTGGAGATTTAGCCATTTGTGTCACATTAACTGATGACAAAACTAGAGTGAAAACCAGAAAGGATATAGAAGACTTGAACAACACTGCTAACTTATAAGACCGAATTGACATTTAAAGACTATTACACATAGCAACAGCAAATCACAAATTATTCTCAAGCACACATGAAAGAATCTTCAGCATAGACTGTATGACAATTCCTAAAGCAGGTGCCAAAAAATTTAAAGGATTAAAATGTCTTTTTTTTTTTTTTTTGAGACAGAATCTTGCTCTATTGCCCAGGTTGGAGTGCAGTGGTGTGATCTCAGCTCATTGCAACTTCCACCTCCAGGGTTCAAGCAATTCTCCTGCTTCAGCCTCTCAAGTAGCCGCAATGCCCAGCTAATTTTTTTTTTTTTTTTTTTTTTTTTTTGAGACAGAGTTTTGCTCTTGTTACCCAGGCTGGAGTGCAATGGCATGATCTCGGCTCACCGCAACCTCCGCCTCCTGGATTCAGGGAATTCTCCTGCCTCAGCCTCCTGAGTAGCTGGGATTACAGGCACGCGCCACCATGCCCAGCTAATTTTTTGTATTTTTAGTAGAGACAGGGTTTCACCATGTTGACCAGGATGGTCTCGATCTCTTAACCTCATGATCCACCCGCCTCGGCCTCCCAAAGTGCTGGGATTACAGGCTTAAGCCACCACGCCCAGTCCAATTTTTGTATTTTTAATAGAGATGGGGTTTCACCCTATTGGCCAGGCTGGTCTTGAATTCCTGACCTTGTGATCGGCCTGCCTCAGCCTCCCAAAGTGCTGGGATTACAGGCATGAGCTACTGCACCCAACCTAATAAGTCTTTTTGATAATAATATAATTAAATTAGAAATTTATAATAGAAAAATAATTGGAAAAATCTCCCAATATTTTGGAATTAAATGACAGATTTCTAAATAACAGATGAGTCAAAGAAGAAATCAAGAGAACTTGTAAAACACTTTAAAAGAAAATAAAAACACAACATATCAAAATTTATAGTATGCAGCTTAGCAATGTTTAGAGGCAAATTCATAGTATGAAATGCTTGTATGATAAGAAAGGCCTCAATCATATCTTTTACCTTGATAAGCAACAAGGAAAAAGTAACACCCAAACTGGAAAGAAGAAAATAAAGATCAGAGCACAAAACCATGAAATAGGTATAGAAACACAACAGAAAAAAATGGATGGAACCAAAAGCTGTTTTTTTTTGTAAAATTTTATAAAATTAATAAACATTAAGTACAAACCATATAAGAACTGAAATATTGTGAACAACTTTCTTCCTAAAAACTTAACACTTAGATGAGATAAATTCCTAGAAAAACACAAATTACAAACTGATTCAGAGGTAATAGAAAAATGGAATAGATCTATCAAAGTAAGTAATCTGATTAGTGATACAATTAAGGGACAAAAAACTTCTGTGAAGAAGATTTTACTTTGTAAAATTCTATGTTATTTGAATCTTTTATTTAATATGATTGGGATATAGTCCTGAATGATTTATGTAGTAACAAAAATGCCTGTCTCTGCCATCTACAGTCGTTAGGGGTTCAGTTTAATAAACTCATCGAACACATTAGGCTTCACCCAGCACCAGGTTTCTTTTTTTCTTCTTCTTCCAGATTTTAGTATTTTATTTTTTTGTAAAATGGCTGAACTAAATTAAGCCCTTGTTTCCCATTTGCTCTTTATAGTGAAACTGAGAACGAAACTATTTACCGTTTATAAATGATAGCTGAAAGTATTTCCAGAAATTTAAACAACTTAAATTTCTTCTGCAGAGATGCAAAGCATCTCAAGTAATGCTGGAATGAACAAATGCCTTAAATTCAATGGAGTAAGCTTTTAGATTGAAGAGGAACTGTCACTTCACCCAAGCTGAAGACGATAGCCTTTTGCTTGTGTGTCAAGCCTTTCCTGTGGGATCACCACGGCAAAGCGCAACTTACCAAATAGTTTAATGACTGGTTAATTCTTTCTTCTGCCAATGGAAAAGCAATGGCAGCACAACAGTAAACTGCTGGCTTGACAGTCTTAAAACATGAGCCTTTGCACATGTAGGTTTATCATCATTGGGGTATATGACTAAGCAAGTCAATGAACTTTTTAGCAGTTTAATTTGGTCCTGAGAAGGTTGCAGTCTTTATTATCCCTTTTGCATTAATCTTATCCCTCTTGCATTAACTATTATTATTTTTTTGAGAAGCCCTGCTGACTCTTCATTGCTTTGGGAGCAGGGGGCTCAGGAGCTCTTGGTGGGGTGGGTCCGGTTCCTCTTCACCATCACAGGCTTCCGGCTGCGCAGGATGGCGCTGGCCCTGCGGATTGCTGCCATGTGCCGGTCGGGCCGGTACTTGTTCTTGCTATCATGTGTCTGATGCTGCTGAGCGTGGCCTGAGGGTGGTTACTTTTCTGACCACACTTTAAGCTTTAATTTTTAACACTACTGTACATCAAGTCTTTGAAATCAGTGATCTGCTTGTTATTTAACTCTAAAGCATTTGGCACTTCTTGCCTTAACAGTTTTAAAAACCACACACACACACACGCAAACCTCTGTAATACAGTAGGCCAAAAGTTTCATCCTGTCTTGCAGTTTACCTGTCTGATCTCTGTAATTATAGTTCTGTCATTTAAAATATACTATTTCAATCTAATTTTTACATTTCAAAAATTATCTTCAGTAGTAACTAAGTATATTTTCTGTGGAGCTATTTCAGAGAATGTTATTTTTCAGAATGTGAGAATATATATGTACATGTATAATCTTGTGACTTTAAAGTCTGTTTTCAGATACCTTATGTAAACACTTGTAAAAAAAATTTGTATAATTTTGTGATAAGTAGTTTCCCAAAAAAATTATTCAGAAGGTATTCTGCTATTGGTGAATGTGTAGAACGGTTCCTGTTTTCTGCTATTGGTGAATGTGTAGAACGGTTCCTGTTTTCTGCTATTGGTGAATGTGTAGAACGGTTCCTGTTTTCTGCACTTGCCATTCCAGCTGTCTTCTCTGCCGATACCCACCTCGTTCATCCCGTCACAAAAGGCAAGGAAACTGGGAACTTTACCAAAGTCGCACTGAGCCCGAGAGGCCTGAATTATCATGCTTTTCAAACTAAATTCACTTAAAAATTAAAAGGCAGAATGGAATATTTTAAGCGGCCTCCGTACTTGGCCAATCCTGTTTTATGGTGGATTATGAACATTATGTAATCTTTGGGAAAAGTAAAAGCAGTTCAGTTGTCAGAATAATGACAGCTGCCTCACTGACTCTCTCCACTCACACGGAACCGTGTAGCCCCGTAAGCTGCAGTACCTTGACTAACCATGACGTCAATTTCACATGCTGATCCTCACAACAGCAGCACACAAACATGCCCCAAAGATTTTAACAGAATTTAGCTCCTCTAAGCTGTCTTTGCATAGTAAAAACAAAAACACCCAATGTTAAAACCACTTAATAAACTTACAAACTTGAAAAATTAGACAATTCAGATAGGCAATACACTTCATATTATGAAAGAAATACATTCCAAGTTTCAAAGATTTGACAAGTTCTGTCGAGTATTCATCAGTAGATGGAAACTTCCAAACTGCATGATCTTCTGCCAGGCAGGACTGAGCGTTATTCGCTGGTTTGAGGTCGAATCCGTTTCAAGGCATGTCGTGGTGGTACATTAATGGTGGGATGGTAGAATGTGCAGTCCAGTCTCGTACACTGAGCGTTAAACCCACAGGGTTTTGGATGATAGAAGGGACATTCCACCTTCTTACAAGCTGGGAAGTAGCGGCAGAGCTGACTACTGAAAGGTGGTGCTGACGGTGCAACTGCTGGTTTTGGAGGCAGGACTGGAATTCTTCTACTCACGTGAGTGAAAGGACAATCTGGTTTTGTACACTTTGCATCATATTTACAATCTGGGTGAACAAACAGACTTTTTTTTAGCAAATTTACAATTGGGGAAGGCTTTGCAGGGTGGGATGATGTTAGGTGCACTCCCCGTTTTTACAACAGACCGGTACTTGCAGTGCTCCAAAAGTTTTTCTGGTTTCTGTGCCACACTCAGTTCACTCACCTCAGCGTTGGAAAAGGTACCATTTGGGTCCTCAAGCTGCCCGCTCAGCAAGTACAACTGCTGTGGGTGGAGGAGACCTCTGAGTCCCTTGTTTGAGGCTGCAGTTTGGTTTACGGGTTTCATTCCTTCAAAGCACATGTCCTCCTCTTGATCTGACGTGTATCCTGCAGGGTTGGGGACTCCATCCAGCGTCACTATAAACTTGGGACTTGCAGGTTTATCTGGTTGTACAAGATCTCGTGTCTGCATAAGGTGTCCTGAAAGTACCCGAAGGGAGTCTGCAGTCTTCATCCCCGACTCTTGGTTTGGTGCCACTACTATTTCCTCAGACAGCTTTGGCTTCTTCAGAATAAGTGATCTTGTGTCTGCATGGACCATGGATTCCATGTCATAGTAATCTTGACTGATCTGCAGAGTTTCTGCCATTATTGGGTCAATTTGTAGTCGGGATAATAATTGCCTCTGTTGAGTTCTGTGACTTTTTTTCTATGGAATCTCCTTTTGTTTCCTCTTCTTTAATAGGGGGACTTATGCTGGGGGTCCTACTTTGCCCCTAGACCACTTCTGCTAGGAATTCTTCTTGATAAGTTCGAGTTCTGGGAGCAGCTGGAAGTGTCTGTTTCTGTGGGACTGCGGAGTAGTCAGTTGTTTTTGTTACAGATTCTTGAGTTTCAGATACAGCCTTCAAAATCAGATTCTCGTTATCTTGTTTAGAAGGTGGAAGAGAAGGTCTCCTTTCAGGCTTTTTTGGCATAGACACACTGCTGGAGATGCTTCCTGTTTGAGACCCACAATCATCATCTTCCTCCTCCTCTTCTCCATCGGGATTGAATTTTTTTACTTTAACAACTGAACTTACCACAGGCAACTTTCTCTTCCAAAAGTTTTCATTCTCCATACTCATTTTCTCCAAGTTGTTTCTAAAGAATAGACTATATGTTTCTTCTAAGCTGTTAAGCACTCTGGTTCACACAAACGCCCTGTTTCATATACCCAACTATTCTGTATATCAAGCTGCTTGGCAGCATGAATATTATTTTGCTGCTGTTGAAATTGCAACCTGTTTAAATGAACACCACCGTCTGCATTTCTACTTGCAGGTGGTTGATAAATTTCCATAGAAGGGCGAGAAGAACCAGATGTAAGTGTCACTGTAGGTTTTTTCTGAGATAAAGGGTTCTCCTGCACAAAGTTCAGGTCTTTGTCAATGAGATCATCTGGTTCTGGCTTAATATCACATCTTCAAAGGGTGCTGGCTCCCTCAAAGATTTCAGTGTTGACATTACTCGGGTTGCAGCTCCATCATCATAAGGCTGCATGACATTAGTGGTTTTTGACACCTGTGAACTTGTAGAAACTCTGGAATCTCTTTTTTCAGGTCTAGTGCTAGGAACGGCAAGTGGTGGCACTGCAGCTTCATGCCTCCTCTCATCTCCCCGACTGAACCTGCTCTTGTTTGAAGGCACGTTGCTATCAAAGATGTTGGTATCAGAAGACTTTAGACTAGAAGGTTTAGTTGTAATAGAGCGAAGTTTATCTAATACACCATGAAGCCATATGGCGAATTGAATTGTGTTGTTCCCTAGAAACAGGGAGAGATCCTCTGTCATTTGGTCCTGACTTTTCTTGTTGGTCACCATCACCATAATGTAATCAGGAAGTTCGCCATCAACATAAGCTCCTAATTCTTGCAATTTCCCCTTAATGGCACTCTGGATCTTTCGGCTGATCTCGGTGCCGATCTCCATGGCTCTGCAGCGTGCAGGAACTCGGCACTGCATGGCATGTAGCTTACCGGAGCCTACAGCGGGATCCTACCCCGCAGCCAACAGGTTTCTTTAGACTGAAGAAAGTGTTTAAGAAATAACCCAGTATGCACAACAGCAGCATAGGTGTGGTCTCGTATCTTGCAAGACCACAACCAGCTTGCAATGTCCCTGCCATACTACTTATAGAATATGCATGGCCATGAGAAATAAACTGAAAATGTGCAGACCAGCTCAACTCAGGGAAGCATTAGCTTTGGGTTTTCTTAAATCTTTTCTTTTCTTTTCTTTCTTTCTTTCTTTTTTTTTTTTTTTTTTGAGATGGAGTCTTGCCCTGTTGCTCAGGCTGAAATGCGATGGCACTATCTTGGCTCACTGCAACATACCCCTCCCAGATTCAAGCGATTCTCCTGCCTCAGCCTCCAAGTAGCTGGGATTACAGTTGTGTGCCACCATGCCTGGCTAATTTTTTGTGTCTGTAGTAGAGACGAGGTTTCACCATGTTGGCCAGGCTGGTCTTGAACTCCTGACCTCATGATCTGCCAGCCTTGGCCTCCCAAAGTGCTGGGATTACAGATGTGAGCCACCTTGCCCTACCTTCTTAAACTTTTATTTCCAATCAGTTACATGGCCTTCTCAGGTGAATGTGACCAGCCCTAATTCTCTGGGGCAGCTACATCTTACAAATTATAGTTATTCATTACCAAGTCTCAACAGTGGGGCACGGTGGTTGTTCCTGTACATATACTTTGATTAGATTATATTTTAATTTGGATCTGCTCTAGTTAAATTCCTAACATTTCCTTATATTAATATTGGGATTACATAAGGGAAAAATCCTCAGACTCTTATGAAACTAAAGGAAAGGCCAAAGAAACAGCTTTTGTAAACACCACTACACTCAGACCAGCCAAGAAACAGCTTTTAACTCCTCTTGAAAGTCTGAACAGCCATTGCTCAAAGGTTAATAATAGGTATGTGTCAAGATCGTTGATGATCTTTTTCTTTCTTGTTTAAACTTTGACTTGTTTTGTAATTTCACAGTGAGTATTAATTAATTTTGTGTTCAGAAAAATAAAGATTTTTCCAAAAAATTATAAACCAAATCAAATGGCTGCTCAATGGAGAAATGAGCTATTGATGGAGATGGCAAATATGCATCACACTTACCAATGTTGAATTGACACCGAATTTTACTGGTATCGCACATTCTTTAAAAATTACATTTCAACTTTAATAACAAATTTCTTTAAACATTATTTCAAAATTGCAAATAAACTTTAAAACTACAATAAAGAAAGAAACGTATTTTGAGTACATTGAATCTCCATTTCTATTTCTGTAGCCAGCTGGGTTCTCCAGGAAGGAGACTCTGAGATAGGGAGTAACATGACAGCAGGTTTGGTAAGCTGTGCTGTTGAGATCAACACTCGTGGAAGGCAAGAGAGGAAAGCAGGATTGAGCAGAGGGAGAAGCCAAGCTTCAATTGAGTCTCAGCAGAAGCTTCAGGAGACCCCTAGCTCTGAAGACAGAATGACCCTTCAGAGCTGCTCTTACGTTCCAAGTAGCAGTGAGGAGGACCAGGAGAGGGAAGAAGAGCTGGGAAGGTGAATGAAGGGGATGCAGGGAGGGGAGGGGGTCAGGTTCTTGTAAGTCCATGTTGATGCAAGGCCCTGGGATGAGGGTGTGTCCTTGGTAAGGTGATTCTCTTGAGTTGAGGCAATACCTGAAGGCAGCTGATAGCTTGAGGTAGTCTTTAGGAAACCCTCTCAGCAGCTGGGTACTCAGCCCTTTATTCCTGAAGGGGGCTCTGGGTGGTACATTACAGTGTTCATTACAATTTGACAATAGCAAATGAGATACTAAATTTGTCTTAAACAGAGCCTATATAGCAGATGCCATTATTTGCCTAGTCAAAATTCAACTTCTCCCTCTGGTCTCATTTGTGGAAACAATGATGTGTCCAACCCACATGGGGAACATGGCCATCTAAACTAATTATGAAAATCCTATTAACTGATTTTCCAGAGCTGCCCGCTGCCCTCCCACCCTTCACAGTAGTTAGATGTGATCGTGTAGCCTGATTCTAAATAATTAAGATCCAAAGAAGTGTTTGCTATAGGGATTGTGAAAAATATTTTGTTTTATTGTTAAATGGAAGAGATAGAGCTGACATCCCCTGACCTCTGCCTTTTTCTTGAACACAGCTATAGTGGTTATAGCTGTGGCAGGCATTTTGTAACCAAGAGGAGGTCAGGAAACCTTCTGAGTGTGTTCTGACATTGCTGAGCTGCTGAAAAAGATGTAAAACTATCTCTGGGTTTCTTGCTTTTTAAAGAAAAATAATCCATAATTGTTTAAGTAGCTAAAATGGGACATTCTGTTACTTGCAGCAAAGTACAATCCAAACAGATCCTAGAGTTATAACTCTATTGAGGATTTTGTTAAAATATATAGTTGATATGTGTAATATGTGTGTGTGTGTGTTTACCAAATTGTGGTATATTTTAACAAATTTGAAAACATCAAATACTGTATTCTCCTTCTGGGTTTCATATTGCCACATTAGCCTTGATGGTGTTAAAGGTTAGCATTAAAATGTTCTGTCATAAACATGCCTATTTCAAGTTTGTGCTTCAGAAAAATATGCTTCTTAAATATATTTGACTATTAAAACTTTACCTACAAATACAGAATAGATTGGGAAATGTTATTTCATGTGTGTTCTAACTCATAGTCACTAACTCATTCCCTATTTCTGTGATTGCTTTCTGCAGCAGTGTTCCTAGAAGCATCTGTTTAAGTTGAATTAAGTAAAAACAGTAAAATATGGTTACTTTTTTTTACGCCTGTGATTAGTTTACTCTAGCAAGCAAACTAGCTCTGATATACTGACATGTTGAGCTGTGTTTTAGGATGTGGTCAAAGCCCAACAGAGAAATATGTGGAGCAGCACATTTGCAGCATTATTTGCTGGTCACAAATAACATCCTGTGTCTTTGTACACCAGTTATTTTCATCTGCCTGCAATCAGTCCCCTTTCACTGCTCTACCAATTTGCTTATTGAGAGTGCAG
The DNA here is from genome assembly GCA_031835075.1 of Saguinus oedipus. Classification (NCBI taxonomy): domain Eukaryota; kingdom Metazoa; phylum Chordata; class Mammalia; order Primates; family Cebidae; genus Saguinus; species Saguinus oedipus. Next base: position 92,869,642 of record CM063184.1, on the reverse strand, counting down.
AAACAGAGATGCGAGATAGAAGTATGCAGCTTCCTATGCAGAAGGAAGGAGATCTATTTTGAAAAAAGAAGTGATAGTTGTGGCCACCTTGGCAGAAGTCCTGAGTTGCATTTGATGATTATGCAGCTTCATGGCCTGGCATCTGTATATATTATATCATGATCTGCTGAGGAGGGCTTAGGTACCATCTCTCCCAGCCATTCTAGTGTGAATGACTGGAGGGCTTGCTTCGCTCTTTCATCTGCTTTTTAAAAAATGCTTTACTTTTATTTGTAGTGATTCATTTAGGCATTCTGAAGGGTAACACGGATGTCTTATAGACCTTAATTTAATAAAAAATAAAACTCTCTGAAACCTAACTTTTTTTTCTTCCTCCATCTTCTACATCTCGATAATAGCACTGTCATCACCCAGACATCTGGTTCCAGCCAGAAATCTGGAGCTCATTCTTGCTGCCTTGGCATGCTCTCTCTGCCACCCGGGCTGGAGGGCCATGGCAAATTCTTGACTCACTGCAAACTCTGAACGCTGGTTCAAATGATTCTCATGCCTCAGCCTCCCTAGTAGCTGGAATTACAGGTACCCACCACCATGTCCAGCTAATTTTTGTATTTTAGTAGAGATAAGGTTTCACCCTGTTGGCCAGGCGTCAAGTGATCCTCCTGTTTCGGCTTCCCAAAGTGCTGGGATTACAGGCATGAGCCACCGTGCCTGGCCAGAAGACCTGGTAATTCATTCACACAATTTCTCTACTGCCTCCTCCAGTCCAGCATTATAAATTCTAGCCTCCCTACCTCTACTTGTGGGTTTTATGATCCCTTCTCCACACCCTCCAGAATAATATTTTAAAAATTATTTTGGATCAAGTCACTCCCTTGATAAATGGGAGTTTTCAATGACTTTACATTGCACCAAGAATAAAATTTCAACTCCTTCCCATCCCCTAAGACCCTGCAGAGTCTGGACCCTGCCCTGTTTTCCAACTTCAATATTTAACATTTTCTCTTCTGCTTTATATGCTAGAGCAAAGGTTAGCAAACTACAGCCCATGGGCCAAATCCACCCTGTCATCTGTTTTCGCAGATGGAATTTCATTGGAACATACCCACATTCATTCCTGTATGTATCATCTAAGCCTGTTTTTGTGTTACAATAACAGAGTTGAGTAGTTGCAACAGAGAACACATAGTTTGCAAAGCCTAGAATATTACCATCAAGCCCTTTAGAAAAAGTTTGTCAATCCCTCCTTTAGAGCTTCACTGGCCTCCTTTCCTCTCCTTAATCAAGAAAAACTCTCTATTACCGATGGCCTTTGCACTTGTCCAAGCCTGTGCTTAGCGAGGGTTCCATTCTTTATGAAGCTCCTTCCATCTTTTCCCCAATGACTCAGCTCAAACTCAGCTCAAATATACAGAAAGCGTTCTCTTGAGAACCCAAATAAAGTAGGGCACTTTTTCCCCAGGTACACATCACTCTATCGTATCCCACTTTTCCTGTATAGCACACATTAAAATAGAAATATCTTGTCTAAATTTTTGTTTGTTGTTCACTTTGCCTGCATAAGACTCTACGTAAGCTCCAGGAAGTCAGGCCCTGTGTATCTTCTTTAGCACGCCTTTCCCAGTACCTGGAAAGTGGCTGCACATAGTAAGGACTCATCAAATATTTGTGGATCTAATGCAGTAACAATTGTAACCCACTTTCCTGAATGGCATTCAATCATTTACCTTCATCTCTAGTGTAAATTTCCATAGGAAGTATAATGCTCTTGATTCAAAACAGCCTAGAATGCATGAGAGGATAACAACAAGCGTTCTATGATTGCAGCTCCTAGAGGTAGTCAGGTTGCTAGTTGTATTCATTTATGCATGCGTGCGTTCATTCAACAAATATTTACTGACTGCCAATTCTGGAAAGTATGGAGCAAGACATGACTTACTAGAGCTATCCATCTGTCAGAAGTATGACTAAGCATCTTAATAAACTAAGAGATTTCTTTTTTCCCAATTTTTAATTAATGTATAATTATATACATGAATTACATGTAATATTTTGATACATGCATACAATGTATAATGATTGCATCAGGTTAATTAGGATATCCATCACTTCAAACATTTATTATTTCTTTGTGTTGTGAACAATCTAAATCTTCTAGTTATTTCAGAATATACAATAAATTATTCTTATAGTCACCCTACTGTGCTATTGGATTCTAATATTTATTCCTTCCAACCGTATTTCTGTACCTATTAACCAACTTCTCTTCATCTCCCACTTTCCCTGACCTATCCCAGCCTCTGGTAATGCCATTCTACTCTCTACTTCTATGACATCAACTTTTTTAGCTCCCACATATGAGTTAGAACATGTATATCTTACTGTGCCTGGTATATTTCACTTAACATCATGACCTCCAATTCCATCCATGTTGCTGTAAGTGACAGGACTTCATTCTTTTGTTTGACTGAATAATATTTAATTGTGTCTATATATCACATTCTCCGTATCCATTCATCTGCTGATAGACACTTAGGTTGATTTCGTATCTTGGCTATTGTGAATAGTGCTGCAGTAAACATCGGAGTGCAGGAATCTTTTCAATATACTGACTTCCCTTCTTTTGGATATGCACCCAGTAGTGAGGTTGATGGATCATACGGCAGTTTCGTTTTTAGTTTTTTGAGAAATTTCCGTACTGTTTTATATAGTGGATATACTAACTTATACTCCCTACAGGATACCAGCATTCCCCTTTCCCCACATTCTCAGCAGAATCTGTCATATTTTTGTCTTTTTGAGAGCTATTTCAAATGAAATGAGATGATATTTCATTGTGATTTTGAATTGCATTTCCCTTATGATTAGTGATGTTGATCATTTTTTAATATATCTGTTGCCCATTTGTATGTCTTCTTTTGAAAAGTGTCTATTCAGTTTGGGAGGCCGAGGCGGGTGGATCACGAGGTCAACAGATCGAGACCATCCTGGTCAACATGGTGAAACCCCGTCTCTACTAAAAATACAAAAAATTAGCTGGGTATGGTGGTGCGCGCCTGTATTCCCAGCTACTCAGGAGGCTGAGGCAGGAGAATTGCTTGAATCCAGGAGGTGGAGGTTGCGGTGAGCCGAGATCGCGCCATTGCACTCCAGCCTGGGTAACAAGAGCAAAACTCCGTCTCAAAAAAAAAAAAAGCCAAATGTGGGTGAAGGGGAGGAAGGCAGCAAAACACACTGCCATGCGTGCACCTAAGCAACTATCTTGCACGTTCTGCACATGTACCCCAAAACCTAAAATGCAATAAAAATTATTAAAAAAAAAAAGAAAGAAAAACGTCCATTCAGATCTTTTGTTATTTATCTGTTTGGGTTCCTTGTGTATTCTGCTTATTAATTCCTTGTCCAAAGGATTGTTTACAAGTATTTTCTCTCATTTCATAGGTTGTCTGTTTACTCTGTTGATTTTTGTTGTTGTGCAGAAGCTTTTAGCTTGATGTTACCTCATTTGTCTATTTTTGCGTTGGTTGCCTGTGCTTTTGAGGTCTTAGCCAAGAAATCTTTGCCCAAACCAATGTCCTGAAGAAGTTCCCCCATGTTTTATTTTAGAAGTTTTATTGATTACATTTAAGTCTTTAATTCATTTTTAGCAGATTTTTGTGTTCGGTGAGAGACAGCAGTTTAGTTTTATTCCTCTCTCTATAAATATCCAGTTTTGCCAGCGCCATTTATTGATGGGACTGTCCTTTACCCAATGTGTGTTCTTCGTGCCTTCATCAAAAATCATATGGCTATAAAAGTGGATTTATTTCAAGGTTCTATGGTTTGTTCCATTGGTCTGTGTGTCTGTGTTTATGCTCCTACCGTGCTGATATAGTTACTATAGCTTAGTAACTATATTAAGTTAGGTAGTGTGATTCCTCCAGATTTGTTCTTTTTGCTCAGAATTACTTTGGGTATTCTGGGTCTTTTGTGGTTTCATATAGATTTTAGAATTGTTTTTTTCTATTTCTGTGAAGAGTGTTATTGGTATTTTGATAAGGATTATCATCAGTCTGTGGATTGCTTTGGCAGTACGGTCATTTTCACAATGCTAAATCTTCCAATCCATGAGCATGGGATATTTTTCCATTTTTTTGTGTCCTCTTCAATTTCTTTCTTTGGAGTTTTATGGTTTCTATTGAATAGATGCTTCACTCCTTTAGTTAAAATCACTCCTAAATGTTTTATATGTTTTTGTAGCCATTATAAATGGAATTGCTTCATTGATTTTTTTTCAGTGTGTCCACTGTTGGTATTTAAGAATGCTACTAATTTTTATATGTTGATTTTGTATCCTCTAACTTTACTGAATTTATCAATTATAACATTTTTAGAGTTTTAGGGTTTTCTAAATATAAGTTCATGGCATCTGTAAACAAAAATACTTTTTCTTCCTCTCCGATGTGGGTGCCCTTTCTTCCTCTTAGGCGATCGTTTTGATTAGGACTTCCAATGTGAGGCTGAATCAAAGTGGTGAAAGTGACCTCCTTGTCTTGCTCCAGATCTTAGAGGAAAGCCTCTCAATATTTTCTCATTCAGCACAATATTAGGCATGGGTTTGACATATCTGGCCTTTATATTCTCATCTGTGTTTCTTCTCTACCAGTTGGTTAAGGGTTTTTATCATAAAAGAATGTTAAATTATATTGAATGCGTTTTCAGCATCTATCGAAATGATCATATGTTTTTTGTTCTTTCTTCTATTAATGTGATGTATCGTATTTACGGATATATGTATGTTGAACTTGCACTCCTGGGATGAATCCAATTTGATCATGGTGAAGATCTTTTTAATATGGTGTTGAATTCCATTTGCTAGTATTTTGTTGAGTTTTGTTGCATCTATGTTTGTCAGAGATATTGGCTTGTAGTTTTCCCTTTCGTATGTCTTTGTTTCGTCTTGGTATCAGGATAATGCTTGCCGCATAGAATAAATTTGGAGGTAACCCTTCTCTCTGGTTTTTGGAGTATTTTGAGTGGAATTGGTATTAGTTCTTTTTTAAGTGGTTGGTGGAACTTAACACTGAAGCTGTCAGTGTCTGGACTTTTCTTTGATGGAAGACTTTTGAGTGCTGTTTCAATCATGTTACTTGTTATTGGTTTGATATGTTTTGAATCCGTGTCCCCTCCCAAAACTCATGTTGAATTATAATCCCTAATGTTGGAGGTAGGTCCTGGTGGGAGGTGACTGGATCATGGAGGCAGTTTCTCATGAACGACTTAGCCCTGTCCAGTGTCTTCGTTCTGTCATTTTACCTCAGCACTTGTGGGCCTAGGGAAATTCTCTGTGAATAGTGTTATGTTGGCTGGGGAAGAAGGTGACAGTGTGAAATGACCATTTCTCTTACCAGTCATTGAGTCTTTCGATTTTGTGGGCTCAAGGCGTTCCTCCACTTCCCTTCTGAGTACTCAGGATAATGTGTGCTCAGGGTAATATAGTTGTCTTTGAAGTTTCTAGGTAAATTTTTATGGGGAAAGTGATGCTGGGAGATTTTCTATTCTGCTGTCTTGCTGACATCACTCTGACTAAGAGATTTCAAAAGATAACAAGACTTTATTCTGAGATTTTCCCCAGACTACTATCCACTCATCCAAAATCACTGTCTCAAGGACTAAGCAAGAATGTTGCTATTAACCCCTGGACTAAAACAGTCACCACTGGTCTTACAAGGTCCATTGGAAACTACTCTGAATAACAGCTAAGCATGTTTAGGTAGAGTTGACTGAAGTATTCCACAAGGAGGGATAAAGTAGCTGGTGTTTTTCTAGTGATTGTGACTCTGGTCAGCTATGGAAGGAGGAGCATTTTGGGATAGAAGTGTTTTGGAGCATGGTGATGTTGGTTTTGGATATAGCTCTGTAATGGAAGGTGTTAGACAATACAATCACTGGGTATTTTGTGGAGTTAGACAACATAGCATCTGAGAGCTAAGGGTAGGCTTTCATAAATAGCAAAGGCATGATTTTGTGTTAGTCTGTTTTGTGTTGCTATAAAGAAATACCTGAGGCTGGGTAATTTTTAAAAGAAAAGAGATTTACTTTGGCCTCATGATTCTGCAGGCTGTACAGGAAGAATAGCACTGCCACCTGCTGTGGCTGAGGGTCCCAGGAAGCTTTCAATCATGGCAAAATGTGAAGGGAGAGAAGGCTTCTCATGGTGAGAAAGGGAGCAAGAGAGAGAGGAGGAGGTTCGAGGCTCTTTTAAACAATGAGCTCTCACAGTAACTCATTACTATTGGGGGGAAGGGGTGCCAAGCCATCCATAAGTTATCTGCCTTTATGACCCAAACACCTCCCACCAGACTTCACCTCCGACAGTGGGTATTATGTTTTAACATGAAATTTAGAGGGGACAAACATTCAAATTATATCAATTTTCTTTCTGGGGGGATGAGGGAGGGGGACAAAATCTCCCTCTGTCACCCAGGCTGGAGTGCACCATCTCAGCTCACTGCAATCTCTGCCTCCCAGGTTCAAGCAATTCTTCTGCCTCAGCCTCCCTAGTAGCTGGGACTGCAAGCATGTGCCACTATGCGCAGCTAATTTTTATATTTTCATAGAGATGGGGTTTCGCCATGTTGGCCAGGCTGGTCTCGAACTCCTGACCTCAGGTGATCTGCCAACCTCAGCCTCCCAAAATGCTGCTGGGATTACAGGTGTGAGCCACTGTGCCTGGCATCAATTTTCTTATTTTGCATGTAAGACAATTTTTTTTTCTCGCTACAAACCATTTAAGCAATTTTCTTAAGTTTGGGGCCATGGCTTGCAGGGTCTTAGCTATTTCTCTTTGTAGCACTCAAACTGCCCAGTTCAGAGGATGTCACGTGGTGTTGTCTTAAATATTTGTTGAATCGAATAACAGGTACAACTTGAAAGAAGGTATTTTCCTCATGATTTTATCTATAGTGAATGCGACAAAAGTGTTTGTGTGATTCTACAGAGTAATCATGTGTTCCATGGTAGTAAACACACAGCAGGCTAATAGAATGAGTTTCTGAAATTTTTTATTCATTGTATATATAGATCACACTGTACATATAGATCAATTTAGAATGGTAGTGCTGAGAGATGGACCTAAATGCTGTTGATATTACAAGATAAAGCTGCTTAATAGTTGCCGTCTTATTTCGAAATGGCAAATGATAAGTTTCTGGATATTTTGCAAGCTGTAATCTCATTAACCTGCTGTTGAAGTGACACTATAAGCTGAAAAATGGATTTCCTGGGGGGATCCACCACTCTATTTTTAACCCTCTTTCTCCTACCACTGTGGCTTAACTGGCATCATTTCCAAGGAAGCTTTGCAGAGTGAGAAAGTTTTGAAGCATTTATATTTCTAGGAAAGAAAAGCTGAAAAAGGAAGGGACATATAATACGTATACAGTTGGTATTTATGTAGATCTTGCTGAAGTGTTTTGCATGTATTGGTTCCAATGCTTTCAATTTAAATCTGTTTTCACTATGGAGAGAATTAATTTTTTAAAAGGATCTTTTGCCTGTTTTCATTTTCACACGAGAGTCTTTCTTGCTAAATTAACCTAATAAGTATTTATACATATTGGTTCCATTTGCCATTGTCTGTCTTCTATCAGTGAGGACTCTGTGTTAGAAACATTGAAACAAAATGTTAGCAATCAATGATTATACAAAAAGCTCAGTATTGCTCTGCTGTTAACAGAAGCAAAACTGGGTGGAAGATTTCACAGTATAGGGATATCATTTTGCCCAGTGATCCAGGTTCTCATTTGATACCAAAAAGCTGTCACAATGAGACATTTAATACATTCCAAGCAAAAGAAAAGGCTAATAAGTCACTTTGAGAATTGTGGCTAAGGATAAATATTGGAATTTCACAGCTCTTTCAGGCACTGCTATTTATTTGAACATTGAATTAGTTATGTCCAAAAGAAAAATGGGAAACTAGTTTTAGTCAAGTAAGAAAATGCAGATAAATTTTTTAAATTAAAAAAAATAGTTCTATTAGCTCAGTCGACACTGAGCTGTCATACATTTGAGAAATCTACAGTTTCTCTCTTATAAGTGAAGTACATGAATTCACAGTAAACCCCACAAGGCAAAGATACAACTTATTTACTGACTCAATTAGAATAATAAATATCTGGATGTGTAAGAAAGTATAAATGTCATAGAAATTGTGTTTAAAAGCCTTTGAACTGTATTATGTAAGTTTCTAAGAACAGATAATTTTTTTTCTGTTTTTTTTTCTTAAGACTGAGTTTCCCTCTTGTTGACCAGGCTGGAGTGCAACGGTGTGATCTCAGCTCACTGCAACCTCCACCTCCCGGGTTCAAGTGATTCTCTTGTCTCAGCCTCCCTTGTAAGTGGGATTACAGGCATCTGCCACCACACCTGACTAACTTTTTTTTTTGTGTGTATTTTTCATAGAGATAGGATTTCACTATGTTGACCGGGCTGGTCTCAAACTCCTGACCTCAGGTGATCCACCCGCTTCAGCCTCCCAGAGTGCTGGGATTACAGGAGTGAGCCACCGTGCCTGGCCCTGGATGATTTCTTATGCATTTTTATGATTCTGCATAATGTTGGAAAGAGTTCTGTGATTGTCAGAGGCGCTCAATGTTTATTTAGTAACAGAATGGAGTTAGTGTTAAGTGAAATTGGTAAACCAGACAGTCCTACATTATACCATTACTTATCCATATTTTACCCTTAAATATTGTGAAAGACTTCATTTTGTCGTATACTTTAAACATTTTCTCCTCAACTTATTTCCACCAGTTCCCCCCTGTGCTTTTTTCTATTCCACGTGCACCTCCAGGATACCACATTGCATTTAGTAATCAGGTCTCTTTGATCATTTCTCAGGTTTTCTTTGTTTCTGATTACCTTAGAGGTTTTGAAGAATACTTGTCCAACATTTTGAAAAATGCGCCTCAGTTAGAATTTTTCTGCTGTTTCTCCTCATACCTACACTGGGGTACTGTGATTTGGTGATGACCACAGTCACAGAGTCATTCTGTTAACATCGCGTCAAAGGTTCATACCATCCATGTAACTTATTGGTGTGGATATTATTTTGGATCACCTGGCTAGGGGTAAGTGTTTCTCAGTTTTCTGTATAAAAAAGTTACTCTGTTTATTTCTCTTTTTCCACACTGTACTGTTTGGAAGAAAGTTATTATGCACAGTCCATCCTTAAGCAACAGAGAATTAAATCTGTATTTTTTTTTTTGAAATGGAGCCTTGCTCTGTCCCCAGGGTGGAGTGCAGTGGCACGATCTCGGCTCACTGCAGCCTCCACCTCCTGAGTTCAAGTGATTCCCCTACCTCAGCTCCGGAGTAGCTGGGACTACAGGCGCGCACCACCATGCCAGCTAACTTTTTGTATTTTAGTAGAGACGGGGTTTCACCATGTTGTTCAGGATGGTCTTGATCTCCTGACCTCAAGATCTGCCCACCTTGGCCTCCCAAAGTGCTGGGATTACAGGAGTGACCCACCGCTCCCAGTTATGATCTGTATTCTTAAGGGCAGAGTATTTATGTAAGTTATTTGAAAATCTTCTTCACGAGATGTTTTTCTATTCTCTCCCATGTATTTATTTAATCATTCATGTCAGTATGGACTAATATATATTTATTTTATGCTTTGGATTTTAACAGAATACTACGATATTTTGTAACTAAAATGGTTTCAGCTTTGGCCATTTAAAGCTCTTTCAGTTGACTCTTGTGTCTTTCTGGCATACCACCATCATTGCATGTATGGTGTTTACTTATTGATTTGCTTTGAGAACTTTCTTATTTTCTGGTACTACAAGATGCTCCCGGTTCATTTTGTATATTTTCGGCTCCAGTCCTAGAATTAGTTATGTTTTCTAGTAACCCTGTTTTCTTTTTTTTATTGGAGAACGGTATTAGAAATCGAGATCTGCGTGCCAAGTGAGCCCATTACCACTGGGCTGTTGGTGCTTTCAGGCTCTGACAACTGACAGAGCAAGGAAATATGTTTGTGTACTAATCCATGCAGATACTCACACCTGTGAACATATCTATATGTGTCCTTCTGTGTCCTAGAGTAAGTTAAACATTAGTTCACACTCACTTCTCCAACTCTCTTTCATTATTGTATGGGTGGTTCTAGCTTCCTCCTCCACTGTTTATTTATAAACTCCCATGTCCGCGTCGAGAAACCTGCCTTCTGCCTTTTACCATCCATTACTTGATTTTGAATTCCAGCATAGTTGCATAGTAGTTTCAGAATTGTTAATCATACCCTTGAGGGAAACAACATTATCAGAGTATAGTTCTTATGTAGTGTTTTTTTTTACACTTCACTTATTTCCAAAGTTACTTCAGTCAGTATCTTATTCTTCCATCCTGTTCAGTAAAATTGTTTTATATATTTGTAATACATTTAAATTCTTTGGTCACATTCTGTACTCTATATTGAGGTACTCATAGCTCATAAATAATTTAAAAATGTTGCATACATAAGGTTTATTCTTTGTGCTGTGAAATTCTGTGAGTTTTGACATATTTAATATCTTGTATTCACCATATGCTATCATACAGAAGAGTTATAGTATGCTTAAAAAAAATCCTCTGCTTCAACCCCTCTCCAGCCTCTACTTTCAAACTCCCCAAAGCCTCTGATACGTTTGTCATCTCTATAGTTTTTCATTTCTGGATTGTCATATACTTAAAATCACACAGTATGAAAGTTTTCCAGACCAGCTTCTTTTATTTAGCGATATGCATTTAGGACATGTCCATGTTGCTGTACGTGGCGGTGCATGCCTGTATTCCCCGGACTTTGGGATGCCGAAGCAGGAGGATTGCTTAAGGCCAGGGATTTGAGACCAGCCTGAGCAACAGTGAGACTCCTGTCTCTACAAAAAAAAAATAAATAAGTAAAAAATAGCCAGAGACAGTGGTGTACACCTGTCGTCCCAGCTACTTGGGCAGTTGAGATGGGAAGATCGCGTAAGCCCAGGAGTCCAAGGCCGCAGTTAGCTATGATCACACCTGTGCACTCTGGCCTGGCAGACAGAGTGAGACTGTCTCTAAACAAACTTTCAGAAAAAGACTTATTTGTGAATTTTGTGGCTTGAAAGGGCATTTCTTTTCATTACAAAATAACATCTTATTGTGTGGATGTTCCACAGTTTGTTTAGCCATTTATCCACTGAAGGATATCTTGATTGCTTCTAGTTGTTGCAAATGATGAATAAAGCTACCGTAAACACTCACGTGCAAGTTTTGTGCTCAGTATTTTCTAGTCAAATAGGTAAATCCCTAGGAATATGATTGTTAGGTCATGTAATGAGAATGTATTAGCTTTCTAAGAAACTGCTAAGTCGTTTTCCAAAGGAGCTATACCATTTTACACTCCTGCTAGAAATAAATGAGAGTTCTTTCTGCTTTGCACCCTTGGCGGCAAATGGTAATGTCAATATTTCAGATTTTAGCTGTCCTAAAAAGCATGTCTAATAAGTGTGTAATGGTATCTAATTGTCGTTTTAATTTACAATTCCCTAACGATGATAATGTTGTACACTTTTACGTGTGTTAATTTTTTGTCCATATGTATTCTTTGATAAGATTTTTGTTCAGATCTTTTAGCCAGTTTTTAAAAACTGGGGTTTTTTGGCTCCTTACTGTTGAGTTTAAATGCTTTTTTGAATATTTTGGATATAATGTCTTTATCAGATATCTGTTTTTCCTAGTCTTTCTTTTTCTTAACAGTGCCTTTCACAGAACAGAAATTTTTAACTTTAATAAACCGCAGCTTATAAGTTTTCTCTCTCATGGCTTGTGCTTTCGGTGTTGTATTTAAAACCTCACCACCAATCACAAGATTATGTAGATTTCCCTCATGTGTCTTCTATCAGAATTGTTATAGTTTTACATTGAAGTCTATGATCCATTTTGAATTAAATTTTGTGAAATGTATAAGGTCTATGTCTAAGTTCAATTTTTCCTACAGACATTTAATTCTAGCAGCATTTGCTGAAAATCGTATCCTTTTTCCATTGAATTTCCTTTGTTCTTTGTCAAATATCAGTTGACTCTATATGTATGAATCTAGTTTTGACCTCTGTATTCTGTTTCATTGATCTTTGTGCGTATTCTGTCATCAATACCACTTGAAATTGGGTAATGTAAGCCTTCTCATTTCCTCCTTCAGTATCTTGTTGGATATTCCAAGTCTTTTGCCCTTCCATGAAAGCTTTGCAATCAGTTCGTCAGCATCTACAACACAGCTTACTGGCATTTTCATTGGAATTGCATTGAACCTACAGATCGATTTGGAAAGGATCAGTATCTTGATAATATTAACACTTACCATCTATGAACATAGTCTTCGCTTTACATTTATTTAGTTTTTAATTTTTTTTCTGGCACTTTTGCAGTTTTTCCTAGATAGATCCCATACATATTTGGTAGATTTACCCTTAAGTATTTTATTTTGGGGAATGGTATTTTTATTTTTATTTTTGGCCTTTTGTGTATTTATTTTTATTTTTTATTGATACATAATAGATGTACATATTTTCATGGTATATGTGATAATTGGATACACTCATAAACTCAAATTAGGGTAATTGAGGTATCCATTGCCTTAAATATTTATCTTTCTTTACAATAGGAACATCTGAATTATTCTCTTTGAGCTATTTTCAATTTTACAATTCATTAAAGTTAACTATAGTCACCCCACTGATCTATTGAACACCTGGTCAAGATGCCCTTTTTTTTTTCTTTTTTTGAGATGGAGTTTCAGTCTTGCTGACCAGGCTGGAGTGCAATGGCGAGATCTCGGCTCACTGCAACCTCTGCCTCCTGGGTTCAAGCAATTCTGCCCCAGCCTCCCAAGTAGCGGGATTACAGGTGCATGCCACCATGCCTGGCTTATTTTTGTGTTTTTAGTAGAAATGGCGTTTTGCCATGCTGGCCAGGCTGGTCTCGAACTCCTGGCCTCAGGTGTTCCTCCCGCCTCGGCCTCCCAAAGTGCTGGGATTACAGGCATGAGCCACCATGCCCAGCCTCTAGGATGACATTTTTAATAATATTACAGTTTTATATTTTAAATTCCAATTTTTCATTGCTCCTATGTGTGTTTATAGGTGCATATAGGTATGTAATATACAAAAGCAATTGACTTTGGTTACTGATATTAGATCTTTCTTTTTACCCATATAGATGCTCCTCAATTTGTGATGAGATTACAGCCTCATAAATCCATGATAAGTTGAAAATATCACAAGTTTCACTTAATATATCTAACCTACCAAACATCATAGCTTAGCCTAGTCTATCTTAAACATGCTCAGAGTACTTACATTAGCCTACAGTTGGGCAAAGTCATCTAACACAAAGTTAATTTTCTAATAAAGTGTTGAATATATTGTGTAATTTATTACACAATGTTTTCATTTAAAATATTTTCTTCTGTAGATAAAATAACTTCAAGAATCTCGAATGTGTTCATTTTTTGTCTCCCGTCTTCACTTGGGGCTTCCCTAGGAAATCCTCCTTAGAAAAAAAATGACTCTTGGGTCTTTTTTTTTTTTTTTTTTTTTTTTTTCCGGAGACGGAGTTTCGCTCTTGTTACCCAGGCTGGAGTGCAATGGCGCGATCTCGGCTCACCACAACCTCCACCTCCTGGGTTCAGGCAATTCTCCTGCCTCAGCCTCCCGAGTAGCTGGGATTACAGGCACGCACCACCATGCCCAGCTAATTTTTTGTATTTTTAGTAGAGATGGGGTTTCACCATGTTGACCAGGTTGGTCTCGATCTCTTGACCTCGTGATCCACCCGCCTCGGCCTCCCAAAGTGCTGGGATTACAGGGGTGAGCCACCGCGCCCGGCCCTCTTGGGTCTTTCAGCTATAATCTACTGCCATTTTACTGGAACCCTGCTGGTATGAAAGTAAGGTGTATTGCTGTGCGGGGCATTCTCTAATTTTCCAATTAAATCTCAGCCTTTTAGTGGGCCTGTGTCTGACCTGTGACTTTCACAAATGATTCTTCTTGTATAGTTTTTCCTCGTGCTTTTAGATGAGGAAAAAAAAAAAAAAAAAAAAAAAAAAACCTAGGTGGGACCAGCGTGAGAGAAATGCATTTCTATCACAGCTCTGGAACAAGGCTGTGAAAAAGTCTTTCCCCTTGAGAAGTAGACCTTTGTTACAGGGAAGGCTCTAGGCAGGCCCTTTTCACAATACTTGCTCTTCCCTTCCCTCTGTCAGAGCCATAAGGAAAATGTTTCTCAGATCTTCTCCATGAGAACTTGTTGGGTTTCCTGGAGGGAAAATCCATAAAAGTGTGTGTGGAGTGTTCCCTAAAACTAAGGCCCCAGGATACATTTTCACAAGTCCACAGGCAGACTTCAGAAATCCATCAAAATTGCCATTTAAGTATTTCTATCTGTTTAAGGCTTCAGTAGCTTCTGTTCCAGGAAAGCAGATTTTGCTGAGGTTCTTTAGAATTGCCTGCCTCTCCAGGTTTCAGGACGGAGAGGGTGGTGCTTTGCCCCGCAAATCAGTTTTCTGATGGGTCCAAGAAAAGGTTTTGATTTTCATTTTGTCCACCTTTTTATTGTAAGGATGGGAGTAATGACCTCCAGCTCTTTAAATGTCAGAGCTGAAGCCCACATTTAACTTTCACTGGTTGTCTTTTGCAGATGAGTTTTACACTTAAATCTCAAAAATATGTGTGCTTTTCTCCTTGACAATAATGCATCAATACCACTGATTTAAATTTTTATCATTAGCAATAAAAAGGCCACAAAACCATTTTATATATCACGTTGCATGCTTTAAATCTATGCTGCTTTATTTTGCTGAAAATGTCTGGTTTTATATCCATCAGCCACAAATCTTAAATGTACAAATAAACATAAATTACACCGAATAGTTCTTTTAAATTTATGTATGGTTTCCTTATGTAGCATATTTTAACCATTTTATTCTGAAACATATATTCAAAAGAATATACAAAACATACATGTACAATTTAGGATATAGTTATAAAATTGTGACTCACGTAACCACTCACATTAAGAATACAACATTGCCTGTTAGAGGCTTCCAATACAGTGCTAAAAAGTAGTAGGAATAGTTGTTTTTCTTGCTTTCTTGAGAAAGTTTACCCATTAAATAAAGAGGCTATTTTAAGTGCCATAGGACATGCTTTTTGTCATTTAAGGAAGTAATCTCAATTCCACTTTATTGAGTTTTTTCATCAGAAGTGGATGTTAAGGTTTTTCTCAAAGATCTTTCTGCATGTGTGGAGATACAAAAATAATTTTTCCATTAGCCTATTAATATGGTGAATTAAATTCATATATATCTTTATATTTAATGGTCCTTGTATTCTGGAAATAAGTTCCTCTTAGTCATGATATGCCACTTATTAGCATGCTGACAAATTCAGCTTGCTAATATTCCAGTTTTTGCATCAACATTTAAAATGTATTGGCATATAGTTTTCATTTATGTATGTGAACCTTATGAGTTTGTACTATTCCTTTTTTTTTTGTGACAGGGTCTCACACTGTTGCCTAGGCTTGAGTGTGCAGAAGTGTGATCATAACCCACTGTGGTCTGGACCACCCAGCTTAAGCGATCCTCCCACCTCAACTTCCTGAGTAGCTGGGCCTACAGTCACACACCACAATGCCCAGGGTAGAGACAGGTTCTTACTGGTCTCAAACTCCTGGGCTTAAGTATTCCTCCTGCCTTGACCTCCCAAAATGCTGGGATTATAGACATGAGCCATTGCACTCAGCATACTATTCTGCATAAAGTGCAAAATATAGATATCAAAGTTACTCTTGCTTTATAAAAAGAACTGGAGAAGTTTTTCACCCTTATTCTGTGCCTAGGAAGAATTTCAATAGGATTGAGATTATCTGGTGTTTGAAAAGTTGGCACACTTTCCTCTGTGAAACTACCTGGTCCTGATGCATATTTGTAGGTTAGGATTATATATATATACACACATACATACATACATACATACATATATATATACACACATACATACATACATACATATATATACACATACATACACATATATACACACATATATGTATACACACATACATACATACATATATATACACACATACATATATATACACACACATACATATATATACATTATATATATACACACATATACATATATATAATACATGTATTATATATATATGTATATGTATATGTGTGTGTGTATATACACATATACATATATATATAATTTCCCTGGTATTTTATCTGAGAAAATTGTTTTGCTCAAGCTTTCTTCTTATAGAAATCAATTCTGGAGACTTGTATTATCCTAGGAGTGTATCCTTCACATGTACATTTTCAAATGTGTTTATGTAGAATTCTTCAAAGCAGTATTTTTTACTTTTTAATATTTACTCTGTTTCAATGGTAAATTGCCCACATCATTTCTTTTATTTTTAACATGAATTGGAGGGCGTAAGTGTTGTTTTGTTACATGGATATACTGCATAACGGTGAAGTTTGGGCTGTTAGTGTAGCTCTCACCTGCATAGTGTACATTGTACCTATTAACTGATTTCTCAGCCCTCTCCTTCCCCTCCATCCGAGTTTCCAACATCTATTATTTTATTCTCTATGTCAATGTGTTCACGTAATTTACCTCCCACTTATAAGTAGAAGCATGTGGTATTTGACTTTCTAAGTTATTTCACTTAAGACGGTGGCCACCAGTTCTATCCATACTGCAACAAAACACATTATTTCATTCTTAGTTGTAGCTGTGTAGTATTTAATGTGAGATATATACATGCACACACACACACACACACACACATATGTACATATACTACATATCCTTTGTCCCATCATTCATTGCTGGACACATAGATCGATTCTGTACCTGGGTTATGAATAGTGCTGAGATCAACATATATGTGCAGTTATCTTTTTAATGTAATAATTTCTTTTCATTGGGGTATATACCCAGAAGAGGAATTGCTGGATTGAATGGTAGATTTGTTTTTAGTCCTTTGAGAAATCTTCATCCTGTTTTCCATAAAGGTTTTACTAATTTACATTCCCACCAACAGTGTATAAGTATTCCCTTTTCTCTACATTCTCTCCAATATCAGTCATTTCTTGACTTTTTAATAGCCTTTCCGGCTACTGTAAGATAGTGTATCATTGTGGTTTTAATTTGCATTTTTCTGATGATTAGTGGTATTGAGCATTTTTAAAGATACTTATTGGTCATTTGTATGTCTTCTTTTGCAAAATGTTCATATTCTTTGCACACTTTTAATGTGTGTGTGTATTTAAAATTGCTTGAGATCCTTGTGAATTCCGCATATTAGTCCTTTGTTGGATGCATTGTTTGCAAATATTTTTTCTAATCTGCATGTTGTCTGTTCAGTCTGTTGATTCTTTTGCTGAACAGAAGCTATTTAGTTTAATTAAGTCTACTTGACTATTTTTGTTTTTGTTGCATTTGCTTTTGGCATCTTAGTCATGAAATTTTGCCTAAGCCAATGAGAAGAGTTTTTCTTGGAATTTCTTCCAGTATTTTTATAGCTTCATGTCTTAAATTTAAGTCTTTAATTCATCTTGAGTTAATTTTTGTATGTGGTGAGAGATAGGGACCCAGTTTCATTCTTCTGCATATGGCAATCCAATTTTCCCAGTACCATTTATTGAACAGGGAATCCTTTCCCCAGTGTATGATTTGTTGACTTTGTTAAAGATAAGTTAGCTGTAGGAATATGGCTTTTTTTTCTTAGTTCCGTATTTTGTTCCATTGTTCTATGTGTCTGTTTTTATACCAGTACCCTGCTGTTTTGGTTACTATAACCTTGTAGTATAATTAGAAGTCAGATATTATGATGAATCCAGCTTTGGTCTTCTTGTTTAGGACTGCTCTGGCTATTTGAGCTGTTTTTTAGTTCTATGTGAATTTTAGGATTGTTGTTTCTAATTCTGTGAAACAAGACATTGGTATTTTGATAGGAATCACATGAAATCTATAGATTGCTTTGCTCAGTATAGTCATATTTTAATAATATTTATTTTTAATTATATTATAGTATTCTTCTAATCTATGAGCATGAAGTGGTTTTCCATTTGTTTGTGTCATCTACAATTTATTTCATCAGTATTTTGTAGTTTTCCTTGTAGAGATCTTTCACCTTCTTGGGTAAATATATTTAAAATATATTTTTCTCTAGCTATTTTAAATGGAATTGACTTCTTGATTTGGGGCTCAGATTGATCACTATTGGTGTATTGAAACACTACTAATTTTTATATGTTAATTTTATATTCCAAGACTTTACTGAATTTATTTATCAAATCTAGGAGTCTTTTGGAGGAATCTTTAGGGTTTTCTAGATATTAGATCATATCAGCAGCAGAGATAATTTGACTTTCTCTTTTCCAATTTGGATGACTCTTATTTCTGTCTCTTGCTTGATTGCTTGGGATAGGATTTCAAATACCATGTTGAATGAGATTAATGAAAGTGGCCATCTTTGTCTTGTTTGAGATCTTAGCGAGAATGCTTTCCGCTTTTCCCAATTCAGTACGATGTTGGCTGTGGGTTTGTTGTATGTGGCTTTTGCTATTTTGAGGTATGTTCCTTCCATGCTTACTATATTTTGAGAGTTTTTATCATGAAGGGATGCTGAATTGTATCAAATTTTTCTGCTCTGTTGAGATGATAATATGGTTTTTGTTTTTAATTGTTTATGTAGTAAATCACATTTATTGATTTTTGTATGGTGAACCACCCTTACATGCCGAAATACGTTTCACTTGATGATTGTGCTCTATTATTTGATGTGCTGTTGGATTCAGTTTGCTAGCATTTTGTTAGGGACTTTTGCATCTATCTGCATTAGGGATATCAGTCTGTGGTTTTCTTCTTGTTTTGTGTCCTCATTTGGCTTTTGTATGAGGATGAAGGAGTCTCATAAGACAGTTTGAAAGTATCACCTCTACTTCTATTTTTTGGGAGGAATTTAAGTATAATTATCACCAATTATTATTTGAATATTTGACAGAATCCAGCCATGAATCTACCTGGCCCTGAGCTTTCCTTTGTTGAAAGCTTCTTTCTTACTATTTCAACTTTCTTATTTATTCTCGTTCTGTTCAGGCTTTTCATTTCTTCTTGATTCTGTCTTGATAGGTTACATGGCTCTAGGAATTCATCCATTTCTTCTAGGTTATCTAATTTGTTTGCATATAATTTTTCAAAATAGTCCCTTATGATCTTTTTATTTCTGATAAATCAATTGTGATATCCCCTCTTTTATTTCTCATTTTGAGTCATCCTTATTTTTTCTTCATCTAGCTAAGTTTGTTGATTTTGTGTATTGTTTTTCCAAAAAAGAAATTCTTAGTTCTGTTGATTTTTAAATGGTTTTTTTCTTCTCTATTTCATTTATTTCTGCCATAATATGTATTTTTTCCTTTTATAGACTTTCAGTTTAGTTTGCTCTTGTTTTTCTAATTCCTTGAGTGTAAAATTAGGTTAAGAAAGAAAAATACAAACCACATGATCATCTCAATAGATGCAGAAAAATCACTTGAAACTGTTTAGCATGTATTTATAATAATAATAAAAAAACTTTCAACTGAATAGGTGCAGAAAATTCTGCCAACACAAGTCCATTTATAAAAATCCCATAGCTAACTTCATTGTCAGTGAGGAAAAACTGAAAGCTTTTCTTCTGAGACCGAGTAGAAGGCAAGGATTTCTACTGAGTGCAAGGCAAGGATTCCTACTATCATCACTTAAATATAGAAAACTCTAAAGACTCCACACGCAAGGCCAGGCTTAGTGGCTCACGGCTGTAATCCCAGCACTTTGGGAGGCTGAGATGGGTGGATCATGAGGTCAGGAATTTGAAACCAGCCTGGACAACATGTAAAACTCTCTCTACTAAAAATACAGAAAATTAGCTGGGCATGGTGACACACACCTGCAGTCCCAGCTACTCATGAGGCTGAGGCAAGAGAATTGCTTGAATCTGGGAAGTGGAGGTTGCAGTGAGCTAAGATTACACCACTGCACTCCAGCCTGGGTGACAGAGCA
Source organism: Saguinus oedipus (assembly GCA_031835075.1). Classification (NCBI taxonomy): domain Eukaryota; kingdom Metazoa; phylum Chordata; class Mammalia; order Primates; family Cebidae; genus Saguinus; species Saguinus oedipus. The sequence continues at coordinate 92,849,516 of CM063184.1, read as the reverse complement.
AGACTGTGTCTAAAAAACAAACAACTCCACACACAAAACTACTATTAGAACTAATTAGCAAATTCAGTGAAGCTGGAGAATACAAAGTCAGCATACGAAAATTAGTTCCATTTCTTACACCAACATAGCTGAAAAGGAAATCAAGGAAAGAATCCCCTGTATAACAGCATCAGAAAAACATAAACTATTTAGGAATACATTTAAATTAGGTGAAAGATCTTTACACTAAAAACTTGAAAATAAAATAAAACATTAAATGAAATAAATGGAAGAAGACACAAATATGACATGAGAAATCCCATGTTCATGCTTCTAGTTTTTGCTCATTCGTTGTGATGCTGACTGTGGGTTTGTCACAGATGGCTCTTAATGTTTTGAGGCATTTTCCTTCTGTGCCTAGTTTCTTGAGGGTTTTTAAGGTGAAGGGATGTTGAATTTTATTAAGTTTTTTCTGGGTCTATTGAGATGATCATATGGTTTTTGTTTTTAGTTGTGGTTATGTGGTGAATCATATTTATTGATGTGCATATGTTGAACCAACCTTGCAGCCCAGGAATGGAGTCTGCTTGATCATGGTGAATTAACTTTTTGATGTGCAGCTGGCTTTGGTTTGCTAGTATTTCTTTGGTGATTTTTGTGTCTATGTTCATCAGAAATATTGGCCTGTAGTTTTCTTTCTTCATGTTCCTTTGTCAGGCTTGGTATAAGGGTAATATTGGTTTCATAGAATGAATGAAACCAATGAATGAATGAATGAAAGGTCCTTCCTTGATTTTTTTGGGAATAGTTTCAGTAGAATTGGTATCAGCTCTTGGTGCATCTGGTAGAATTTGGCTTTTAATGTATCTGGTCTGGGGCTTGTTTTGGTTGGGAGGCCTTTTTTCTTTTTTCTATTGATTCCATTTTAAAATTCAGTGTTGGTCTGTTTCATGTTTCAGTGTCTTCCTGATTTAATCCCGGGAGGTTGTGAGTTTCCAGGAATTTATCCATGTTCTCTAGATTTTCTAGTTTGTGTGTATAGAGGTATTCATAACAGCCTCTGAAGATCTTTTGTATTTCTGTGGGATCAGTTGTAATATCACCTTTGTCATTTCTGTTTGTGTTTATTTGGATCTTTCTCTTTTTCTTTGTTAATCTGGCTAGCAGTCTTTTGAATGTATTTATCCTTTCAAAGAACCAACTTTTGGTTTCACTGATTCTTTGTATGGATTTTTGGGTGTCAGTTTTGTTCAGTTCTGCTCTGATTTCAGCTATTTTTCTTCTGCTAACTTTGGGGTTAGTGTATTTTTCTAGGTGTGATGTTACATTGTTAATTTGGTATGTTTCTAACATTTTGAGGTGGGTGTTTAGTGCTTTCCTCTGAACAATGTTTTGCCGTACCAGAGGTTTTGGTATGTTGTGTCTCTGTTTTTATTTATTTCAAGTAATTTTTTTATTTTTGCCTTAATTTCATTATTTACCAAAAAGTCATTCAGAAGCAAATTGTTGAATTTCCGAGTAATTGTATGGTTTGGAAGATCTTCTTGGTATTGATTTCTATTTCAATTCCAGTGTAATCTGAGCGTATGCTTGGTATAATTGCAATTTAAAAAAATTTGTTGAGACTTACTTTATGGTTAAATATGTGGTTGATCTTGGAATATGTTCCATGTGCAGGTAAGAAGAAGGTAGTCTATGGTTGATGGGTGGAGTGTTCTGTAGATGTCCATTAGGCTATTGTTCAAGTACTGAATTTAAGCTCAGAATTTGTCAGTTATCTGCCTTGATGTTCTATCTAACACTGTCAGTGGGGTAATGAATTCCCCCATTATTACTGTGGGGCTATTGTGTGTATGTGGTTTTTTATTTTTATTTTTTAGATGGAGTCTCACTCTGCTGCCAGGTTGGAGTGCAGTGGCATGATCTTGGTTCACTGCAACCTCCAACTCCCTTGTTCAAATGATTCTTCTGCCTCAGCCTCCTGAGTAGCTGGGATTAAAGGCCTGCACCACCACGCCCAGCTAATTTTTGTATTTTTAGTAGAGACAGAGTTTCAGCATGTTGGGCAGGATTGTCTTGATCTCTTGACCTTGTGATCTGCCTGCCTTGGCCTCCCAAAGTGCTGGGATAATAGGCATGAGCCACCACTCCCAGCCCCGTGTGGCTGTTTTAAAGTTATAGCAATTAAAACAGTATGTTACTGGAATAAATACGGACATATAGACCAAATAGAACAGAATATAGAGCCCAGAAATATACCCATGCATAAATCTGATTTTTGACAAGAGTGTAAAGAATACACAATGGGGAAAGGACAGTCATTTCAACAAATAGTATTGCAAAAACTAGATATCCACATGAAAAAAAATGAAATTGAACCCTTATCTTACACTATACATAAAAATCAACTCAAAATAGTTTTAAACCTAGAACCTGGAACTGTAAAACTCCTAGAAGAACTCATAGGTCAAAATCTTCATGACCTTGGGCTTGGCAATGATTCTTGAATATGACACCAAAAGTACAAGCAACTAAATCAAAATTAGATAAATGAAACTGCATCAAGTTACAAAACTTCTGCCCAGAAAAGGGAACAACGAACAGAATGAGGGGCAACCTACAAAATTGGAGAAAATACTTGCAAACCATATATCTGATAATTGACCAATATCCAAAATGTTGTAAGAAACTCTTATAAATCAATAGCAAAAAAAACCCCATAATAACCTAATTAAAATGGGCAAAGGACCTGAATAAAGTTGAATTATTTCTTCAAAGGGGACATACTAATGGCCAATAGGTATATGAAAAGGTAGACAACGTCACTAATCCTCAGAGAAATGTAAATCAAAACCACAATGAGATACCACCTCATGCCTATTAGAATAGCTACTATCCAAAAAGCAAAAAATACAAAGTGTTGGTAAGAATGTAAAATAGGGGGACACTTCTACACTGTTGGTGGTATAACAACAAGGAAAACAGTGTGTCACCTCAAAGGAATACACTAAGGAAAATGGTTCCTCAAAAAATGAAAAATATTACTGCCACAGGATTCAACTATCTTACTTCTGAGTATACATCCAAAGGAAAGAAAAACAAGATTTCAAAGAGATCTCTCCACTGTCACATTCATTGCATCATTATTCACAATAGCCAACATGTGAAAATAATCTAAATGTCCATCAATAATGAATGGATACACAAATGGAGGAATATGTGATAAAATCTTATTCAGCCTTAGAGAAGAAGGCAATCCTGCTATAGATGACAAGATGTATGAATCTGGAGGATGTTATGTTATGTGAAATGTCTTAGCCACAGAAGACCAAATACTGCATGATTTCACTTTCCTGAGGTATCTAAAATACTCAAACTCATGGAAACAGAAGGTAGAATGGTAATTGCTGGGAGCTGGGGAAGGGAAAAACAAGGAGTTGCTTTTCAACAGCTATAGAGTTTCAGTTATACAAGATACATGAATTCTAGAAATCTGTCCAATATTGTACCTAAAGTTAAAAATAATACTGTATTGTGCTTAATAAAAGTTCATTAAGAAGGCAGATCTCATGTTAAGTGTTCCTACCATAATAAAAAGTAAAGGCATAAAAAAGAATAGACTTCCTCTTAGATGGTCCATTGGGTGACCAATTTAATTATTAAATATGATATAGTAAGTATATTATTTTATACATGATATAGTAAGTATATTATTTATATATTATTTTAAATATGATATAGTAAGTATATTATTTTAAAATATATTGAAGGTAATTAAAAAATCACCCTTTTGCTTTCAGCATCAGCCTATGTGACTCCAGGATCAAAATGGTTTATACATGACTGATTTTTAAATGTCACTTCAAGAGTGATTGGTTCATGCAATGATTGCTCAGGGCTTTCTCACACAAGAATCACATTTCATTGCATTTCCCAGGAAGTAAATCCATGTTTTAAGATAAGAATATAAATCTCTTTTCTGCCTTTAAGATGGACTGCTGCTGCTTCACTGTTTGGGTTTGAGGGTAGACCTATCTATCATTCACTTCGTGGTCAGATTCACTGGAGGCAACCTCAGAGACTGCCTGTTCTGTCACAGCCCTTAATGATTTCAGATTGTTCTGAATTTCTTTCATTATGTTTATTTTCATTGGCTTCAACCTTATGTTTCAAACTTCTTTTAACCACCAATCTATGTCTAGGTTGAAAATAAAATGTGGCAGGAAGATGAATGCATATTTAAAGGCAATGCTTTTTACTGTGACCAAAACTAATAAACAGACATTGATTTGCAAGGTGAAAAATCTTACTTATAGAATAAATCATTGCTCATAAAAATTTTTTAAACCATGTTTTTAAAAATAAAGGCCTAGAATCACTAAGAAATCAATATACTAGCTTGCTCATTTTTTTCTTGGACAATTTCTAGCCACACAAACTAGCAATGTTTGCATAATTTGTACTCAAAGCCATGGTAAACTTTTTTTTGTATTAGATTACTATATTACATATTCCCCTCCACACCAATAACACAAGAGTAACCATTTTTAAAAATTACTACTGTATATCATCTAGATATTTTTTTCTTTTGAGACAGGGTCTTGCTCTGTCACCCAGGTGGGGGTACAGTAGTGCAATCATGGCTCACAGCAGCCTCTACCTACTGGTCTCAAGTGATTCTCTTAACATAGCCTCCTGAGTATCTGGGACTACAGACATGCATCATCATGTCCAGCTAATTATTGTATTTTGTGTAGAAATAAGGTTTTGTCAGGTGGCCCAGGCTGGTCTCGAGCTTCTGAGTTCCACTCATATGGTCCTCCCAAAATGCTGGGACTACAAGCGTGAGCCACCACGCCCGGCCTAATTTGAATTTTTCTAAGAAACGTTGGTTAACATGGAGAACATCCTAATCTGATTATTTTCTTGTGCATGTGTGTGATCCAACTGTTAAAGGTCCCCTGAATACTCAAATGTACCTGAGAATTCTACAGGAAGTCACCACAATTATTTCATGGCTTGCATATAACATTTTGTGCTCCCTGTCGGAGTCTATATTTCAGTTAAAGAAGAATAGAAAATGATAAAGTCAAACTCATCCCACAAATGGGATATGGTATTTGGTTGGGACCTCATTCTTCAATCCCCTTCCCTCACCAGCTTCTTTCATTTTGACCAAATTCTTTACCATTTCATTTTGACCAAATTCCTTACCATTTCATGAAGCACACCATGCTTTTTCATGCATTTTTGTAGGCGCTGTACTCTATTCCTGGAAAACCTGGTATGTGCCCCCTTCCTCCTTTCACTGGTGATCATCTATGACCCACCTCTGATGTTACCTTTCTGAAAAGTTTTCACAGATAATCCTAAGAAGAGTTCTTCACAAGTTGGCCTTCCAAGAATATCTCTTAAATGAACCAGTGAATTAAAACACATACTCAGCTGCTTCTTGCTGTCATACTTCCCTGCTTGTTTTTATCTGTCTCTTGGTAAAATTCTTCATAAAAATTCCCATCTGTCACCAGTATGAAAAGATGAGATTGAGTTAACAGAGTGCCTATATCAGGAGGCACAATTAGACATGGACCAACTTAAGCAGATAAATCTTCCTTCCTAGTCACATTGACAAGCTGCCTTTCAGAAACCCATCCAAAACAGGGTGCTAACTGAGATTAGCAAATCTTCAGAGCACACTCCCCACCCACACTTTGGCTTCAGGTTGCTCTTGTGAAAGGGCAGGATATAAGCCCAACATATGTACCGCCAGGCCTCTCTGCTCCATTTCCTCGGGTGCAGCCGTGCAGCTGAGCTCAGCTAGTTCTCAGTTGCCACAACACAGCTCCTGGGAAGTGGGTGTGGGTGGGCACACCTCAAACCACATTGGCATGTGAGGCAGAGGCTGGCTGAGTAGCTTGCCTGGATGCTATGCTTTAGTCAGGAAGGGAAGAACACTTTGCTTTGTTGTTGGGCCTATATTTATCTGTTTTTGACAATTCCAATCTTTAAATATCTTGAACCCATTACTTTCTACACTTGATTGCTTTTGATTTTTCTCTCTAATGCCATTTCCTTCTATGGGAAATAATAGATCCCTTCAGGTAATTTGGCTTTTTGAGAAGGAATTAAATTATCTTAATATAGATGGGCCTGCTGTTGGCTCAATGGTCTAGCTACTGAGCATATTATAGTTTTCCAAGATAGGCCTTGCCTCCAGTGATGAGAGAGAGAGGCCCACCGCCACCATGCAATGTACTGAATATGGTGGATGCAAAGATGGAAAGATGACTGTTGACCTCATGATCTCTGGGAAACCAGACCAGAGACACTAGAAAGCACAATTAAACACATCCAGGACACAGGGATGTGTAAGATGCTTGTTTAATCCTACTGTGACCGAATTGTGGGTGATGGGCTCAGGTTGCTCCTCGATAGGATGTGTTCTTCCAGGCCCTTGGTCCCTCACTCACCCAAACATGGGGGAGAGGACCCCACTGAGCATGGTGAGCTTGTTCAAGTAAATATTGGACCCCAAAGAGTTTTGCAAAAACTGATTTATTTAGGCAGAGAGGAAAAGAGAGAGAGAGAGAGAGAGAGAGAGAGAGAGCACGAGACCGCTCCCATGCTGTGGAGAGAGAGGATCCACAGATGGAGTCCGCACAGATGAGAGAGAAGGGGACTTTTAACCGGGGAGTTTTTCCTGCCCCATTTAAGTTTTTTGTCCTATGAAAGGAGTCCCTTTAAACTTCTGCTGGAGTGATTGATCTTTGATTTCCGACATGAAATTTGTTGTTTGGCCTATAGTCCTCCCATAGCTTCTTGTGGGCTTTTCTAAACAAAGGAAGCTCACCTGGGCAGTCTATCTTCCCGTGAGTGCAAAAATTAAACAAAGACCTCTAAGCTCCCAGATGCAGATGTGAAAGAAGGCAAGTTGGACATGTCACTGGGAAGTTCTTGCCTTTGAAATCATGCCCCTTGTGGGCCCAGGAAGAGAAGTTAATTACCTTCCCTCACTACTGGGGAGAAGGCATTCTTAAAAAACCAGCATTTGAAGAAGGACTTAAAAACAAGTAGATGGAGAAGTTAGAAAAGGGCTTTCTAGAACAAGTGAACAGAATTACTTCAAGCAGAAACGTCAAAGAGCAAAGCATCCAAATTCTATTTTTATGGCTGTTAAATCGATTGAACTAGCTGTTTTCAAAATGCATTACAAGGTTATTATTATTTTATTACTTGAAAGGTCAACCTCTGACGGAAGTGTTTCCTGCTCTGTGGGTATTTATTTTCTGTTTTGTTTTTTTTTTAACTTCAATTTATTTCTTAATGTTGTGTATTTTATGCTGTTAATCAGTATTTAAATGTCCATCACTGTTTTATCTTCTTGATAGATTGCATACTTTATTAATATAAATTGTCTTTAGCTTGGGTTTTTGGGTTAAAATTCCACTTTGATTTGCTAAATTACCTCTATTAAATAAAGTAGTTGAGTCTATAATAGTTGGACCTCAGTCAGCTGCCTGGACCTGCGGAAGAAATAAGACACTTTGGAATGAGCCCCGTCTCATTATAATAACGCTGTGTTGAGGGTAGAGATCAATGAAGACTTCCTTCTGGTATCCAGGAACCAACAGAACAGGGGAAGAGTGGAAATGAGCAAAAGTTCACGCGCCGGAGCCAACAGGGCTATCGTGACATTTATTTCTTCTTGCACAACACTTTGAAACCCTTCTTCTATAATTTATTCTTTTGCCTCTTCGATAGTTAGGAAACGTGAGGTCCTGTATGGTTGAGGCACTTCCTGGATGCCCAGTAAGCTACGTGCTCCCCCAAGGGGGGAAAATGTTCCTACAGTGAAAAGCATTCCATATAGGACCAGAGGTGGGAAAATGGGAAGGAAAATAGCTGGTTACCCTTTCCCTGTGCTCATAAATAAATAAGTCTCTCTATCATTTTGACTAAATCATGTGGGTGAACTAAGAAGACACAAATAATCTGTTATTGATTAAACTAAGCCAGAAACTACTTATCATTTGTACTCGGAAAGCCTGGCTAAGAGGGCAGTGTGATACTGCAGGAGTGAGTTAGTGAAGGGTGGACCTCCCCGAAACAAGAACTGCAGTCAGAGGGACTTCACAGAAGTGCCCACAGAAAAAGAGACAGGATCAAACATCTACCAGGGCCAGGGAGCACAAATCATTCTCAGGACAGTACTAGAGGTAAACATGCTGGCCCCCTTCACCTTTCTCCCTATCCATTGTGCCACCCTCAGAGAGGTTGGTGGGGCAAGCACGGCAGAAAAGGAGATAAAGAACTGTCCCCAAGGAGTTGTGCTTGAAGAACCACACCCAAACCCAAGAATCCTTAATCTCTTGGGACTTGATCTCATGACAAGATCTGGATTTAGAGCTGATAAGACTTTGGAAGTAATTGTATTTTGCACGTAAGAGGGATGTGAAATGTGTGTCTAGACTAAGAAATCGTAGTTTCCAAAGATGGATGCAATAAGATCAGCCTTCCAACATGCTCTTCTGCAATGTGTTCTTGCCATTCCCCATCAGTTTCCCTCAGAATCTGGTCTGACCTTAATGACTTACTTTGCTAACAAAAGGTGGTGGAAGTGTTATGATGAATTTGCAGGGCTAAATGATAGGAACCTTTGCAGCGTCCACTCAGGTCTCTTTCTTGCTCTTGTGAAACTATTTTTGTTAATGCAGCCACCATGCTGAGGGAAGCCCAAGCTCATGAAGAAGGACATGTAGCGCTCCAATTAATAGCCCCACCTAAGCTCCCAGCCAACTGCCAGCGATGGCAGGGATCCCTCTGGAACACCCAGCCCAGTTGAGCTTTCAGATGCCACCACTTGACTACAACCGCATGAGAAACCCCCAGTGAGAACTTTCTAGCTGAACCTCCCGTACTGAACCATGAGAGGTCGTCATAAATGAAGCTAGCATTCTTGCATAACCGTAATGAGTTTATGGCCCTACAGACGAGGAAACTGTCACAAACTTAATCTACTTTTCCTCTTCCGTTTCTGACATTATCGATGCCAAAAATAAAATCGTTTGTTCTTTTTCTGTCTCCTCTCTTCCCGCCTTCCTGTCTTAGAATCTTGAATTCTGCCATTCAGAGACTGTTTTCGCTATCTATGGCTTCTATTCAATTTTAGATTCTTACATACTATCTCTGTGTTTCTAAGAACTTGTTGAAGCATAATCTCTTTTGATCAATTCTTTCATCATACAAATTTGCAAAACTCAAGAATGGAGTCCCACAAACTCACTTACTTCTCAGCAGTATGAGTAGAAAAGGAACGCAGTTCAGTGGAATCAAAGTACATTTGTCCTCAAATATGTCCTGAATATGAGGAATTTACACAAGTACTACATGAGAGAAAACAAATTCTTTTATACATAGTTGCTATTGAATGTCAGCATTATTTTTACAAAAAAAGAAAAGGAAGAGAGATGAAGGGAGAATGGAGGATAGAGATTGAAATTTTCATTAGGCAAATGTTTCAAAGGGTATTTTCCATTCTGCATTAGACTTCTGGTCAATTCACAGTCAAAGATGTTTGATAAGTATTCAGTTTATTCACGTAATTTTTGGTGACATATTACAGTAGACAGCACACATGCCAAGCCTGGTGAGAAAAGATGCTTTCTTTGGGTATATACCCAGTAATGGGATCACTGGGTCAAATGGAATTTCTATTTCTAGGTCCTTGAGGAATTGCCACACTGTCTTCCACAATGGTTGAACTAACTTACACTCCCACCAACAGTGTATAGGTGGGTAAGAAAAATGAGAACACATGGACACAGTGAGGGGGGTACTACACACTGGGGTCTATTGGGGGGAATAGGGGAAGGACAGCGGGGAGGGGGAGCTGGGGAGGGATAGCCTGGGGAGAAATGCCAAATGTGGTTTAAGGGGAGGAAGGCAGCAAAACACACTACCATGTGTGTACCTATGCAACTATCTTGCACGTTCTGCACATGTACCCCAAAACCTAAAATGCAATAAAAATTTAAAAAAAAAGGAAAAGATGCTTTCCTGAAAAATTTCTTGATAAATTGAACATTTCCTTTACTTCTTAAAAAAATCATCTTGACAAAGTATAGTCTCATTTAGTGGGTTTATGGTTTCTCTAAATGTAGGAGGAGATTTAGACAACAGATGGAAAAATTGTAAAAGCCATCTGATTTGGAAACTATGACCAGAATCAAAGATGTAATGTCACTGGAAGTATTCTCATGAGGAAATATAGAAAAACTTGGTATCCTCAACTTTCCAGGAAGTAGTCTATGAATAGAAATTGTCTAAGTTGAACAACTGCTTTCTAACCAAGTTAATAATATCTATTATTTTTGGTAGAATAATGACAAACATAAAATTTAATATACTCTAAGTAAGATACCTATACATATACAATGAACTAACAAATCATTTGTTACTATAGAATACTATTGCAGTTGCCTCACTGTTTTTATTTTACTTCAAAATCTCTTCCATATTTTTACAACAACAAGCAGAAGATGGGCAATTTTGAAAAGCTTTTTTAAAGAAATGTTCATTGGTATTTTGGGATAGCAGTAGAAGTCACATGGCTTTTGCTGCTGAAGTTACCTGATTGAGTAGATTTCAGGGGTGGACTTGGATAAATCACAGATGCTTTTGAGACTAAGTTTCTTGATTTGCAAAATGAGAATGAGGCCACATTTGTTGTGACGAATTAATTGAAGTACAAAGCATGTTTCAAATCTTTAATCCTGCCTGGATCCTCCTTCCCCAGCTGGGTTGGGTGTCTCTCTGGAGTTTTCCTCAGGACCCCGTAACCACCAAGGGTTACATAACTTACATTCTCTGTATGCTATTCTGCACACGTTCCTCTTAGCTCACAAGTTCCTTGAGAGTAGGGGCTGTTTCTTATTCACCATTGTATTCCCAGGGTCTAGCCACACTCCCTAAGCCAAATCAGGCTCTTGGCAAATGTTTGATGAATGAATGAGTGAGTCAGACAGTCAAGGTTGGCTCATTTCTCTGAATATGTATGTGTATTATGAATTTGTATATTATGTATGGATAGTACAGATTTTATAGAACATACCCATCATCTCAGAAAGTTGTGCTGAACAGCGCTGCCCTAGATGCAATGCTAAACAGTAATCAAACATAGCTTCAAACAAAGAAAATTTTTTTCAGAAGCATTGTAAGAATTTCATGCCCTATTTGTTTAAATGATAATTATCTTCTGGGGATGCTGCACACCCATCTAAACACAGTATACAGTATGCAAATCCTACCTGTTTTCCATAAGAAACAATAAATCTTCATTTTATGGTGAGTGGGAGAAGGACTTCTTAGGTCTGTAAAGGGCGATATGACCAAGGTGACCTAGAACAAGTTGGATTGTAGTGCAAATCTTCTGGTAAATGTGTGTTGAAAGAGTTCCAGCTAATTTTCTAAAAATTGTGCTTGTGTGTAATTTTAGATCAAGGAGAGGATTGGCCTAAATCTTTAAGGTACTTTTTTCTTTTAGGTTTTATAATGTTTTAATAACAATCTGCAGGAGAACATGGTATTCAACTAAGTGAGAGATGCAAAGATGACAGTAAACCAGACACAAAGAGATGCCAAAACATTTTTCTGGAAGAGGCAGAGATTAAACTTCATATTCAGATGTCTTGTTAGTGTTGATTCCTTTTAAGCAATCAGAAGAAGGCAGCCCACAGCTGAAAGGACCCGAGGAGATTTGAAACTAATCTGGACTCTTCATTTTCTGAGGGCACCGATTGCAGAGCAGAGCTCCCTTACCATCTCTTTCTCAGTATCTACATTTCTGTATAAGTCCTTCCCCTGTTGAAATTTAAACGATATTATCTATTCAGCACAAACAGTTCATTATTTTCTAAGCATTGGAATAGCAGAGAAAAGATGTTTATGCCAGCAAATAAAACATCCATTGAGTTTACTTTTCCATCCCAGGCATTGTTGCGCTCCTTTTAACATCCAAATTGTCTGTTAGTTTTGCTGTCCTGGTGTATTTAAAACAAACCTTTACGCATTTTTATCAAAGTATCTCATTACATTTTTGTCACAATTCATTGTGATAAAAGGTTCTCCATTCAAATACGCACTTTGAGTGACTTGCCTGGTTGCCCTATCTGATAGACAGCAAGTATTAATTTTGAACAGAGCCCTTTTTTTTCCTCCAGATTTTCTCCAAAATTATGTTACGGGCTGAATTTTGCCTCCCAATTTTCATCTGTAAAAGCCTTAACTCCCAGTACCTCAGCATGTGACTGTCCTGGAGAAAGGGCCTTTTAAAAGTGGGGTTATTAGGGTAGCCCTAACACAATGTGACTTTGAGGCTAGGGCACAAATGCCACACAGAAGAAAGATTTTGAGAAGGCAGAGGGAGAAGACAGCCATCCACAAGCCAAAAAGGCGGTTCTTAAAAGACATCAACCCCACAGCACCTTGGTCTGTCGCCTTCAAAACTGTGAGATTAATTTCTGTTCTTTGAGCCACCCAGCTTGTGACACTTTGCCATGGCAGCCCTGGGAAACTAGTGGGTAGAAAAAAGGTGTCAATAAATAGAAGCCTATGTCATTTCTGACTCAGAGTCAAGACCAAGAATGGAACTGAACCTGTGAGCCCAAATACAAAGTGCAAATCCAAAACATGGGAGCGGTTGAGGATTGTAAGTAACTTTATCCACATTTCCCCTTCTCCTGGAGATGTTTGCTGTCCCGTCCTTGTGACAATGAGAAATCTGTAAGTGCAGAAGAAACTTGCCTGAGAGAAGTAGAGGTTTATAACACTACATAAGAGAAGGCTGGTTTTATCGGGGCGGTTCTGAGAAATAAGACAGAGCGAATTTGTGTGGTAGGACTAGTGCCGTACCTGAAAAAGTGATGGAGTCATCCACTTGATGGTTGTGATTCCCAACACTGAATAGGAAGTCTGTTTTTCACAAAACTAAAATAAATAATATGGCTTGGCGTGGCGGCTCACACCTGTAATCCCAGCACTTTGGGAGGACGAGGCGGGCGGATCACCTGAGGTCAGGAGTTCAAGACCAGCCTGACCAACATGGCGAAACCCCATCTTGGCTAAGAATACAAAAATTAGCCATGCAATGTGGTGGGTGCCTGTAATTCTAGCTACTCAGGAGGCTGAGGCATGGGAATCACTTGAACCCTGGAGACAGAGGTTGAAGTGAGCCAAGGTCATGTGGCTGCACTCCAGCCTGGGCAGCAGAGCAAGACTGCATCTCCAAAATAAGTAAATAAATAATAAAAATAAAATAAATAATATACCAGCATAAAAGAAAGGACTGAGAGTTAAATATCTGACTAGACTCTCATGCTATTCATACCACATGAATGAAAAGACCAGGAACACTGCATTTTAGCAATAATTTTTGAAAAGAAAACGTGCCTACAAGGTTGCTATTTGTTTCTGAGTTTGGGTGTGATTTATTACCTATCTCAGCCTTAGAGACATCATAGAGAAAGATAACATTTTGAGGCTTCATCTTTTAAAGCAAACTACCCACCTTGACAAGGAGAGTTTATTTCCTCATCATCAAAAAATGCCATGTAAACCCAATAACCTGTTAAACAATGCTTGGCTTACTGGGCTTCGATTTGGAAAAAGATCATACTGTAATATAATTTATTAACAGATATAATAATGATTAACATTTACTAAATGATATGCACAGACTGCCATGATAATTGTGCACCTACAGCCCATTTAATCCCCATCACCATCTTTGAACTTGAATTTGCCCATTCGAAGGATGAGGAAGCTGAGGTCCTGAGAAGATAAGTACCTCCTGTTCTATGGCTAGACAGTAGGAAGTGACACCATCTTCTGAGACAGAATCAAAGGTTGTTTTGAGCTTGTTAAGGGCAGCACAGGGAATGCAGGCTGTTTTTGGGGAGTATGCCGTAAGTTACCTACAAGAAGTGACTACAGAGCCCTAGGAAGGCCAGCAGAAGTTATATGGCTTTAGTATTTTGTGGAAAAGTTTAACTTTATCCAAAAATCTAGAGCCAGAGAAAGGGGAAGAGGAGAGGAAAATGTTCATTCATGAGAGGTTAGAACAGGCTGGAAACTAGCAAGGCAGAAAAGAAGAGCTGGGACAGGATGAGGAGGAATGGAAAATGTCAGGGAATGGAAAATCAGAAAAATGGCTTCCTCTTTCACACAAAGAGGCATTGTTTGTGAATTGTGAATTTGATACGCTGGATGTGAGAAGATCTGTAGGACAGAAGAATGTGTAGAAATATCAGGTAGATAAAAAGCAGGAAAAGACTGATGTGAGAGACAACGGGATATACCCACTCTGCTTCAGAATCTCCCAAGTGATGAGAGACCTCAGAACTATTGCATGAAATCCTCAGGGTCAATGGGTAACCTGAATAAATAAAATGCAAATATAGAGGTGTGCGGTGGCTCTCACCTGTAATCCCATCACTTTGGGAGGCTGAGGCAGGGGGGTCACCTGAGGTCAGGAGTTCGAGACCAGACTGACCAACATGGTGAAATCCTGTCTCTGCTAAAAACACAAAAATTAGCCAGGCACAGTGACGGGCGCCTGCAGTCCAAGCTACTAGGGAAACTGAGGCAGGAGAATTGCTTGAAACCAGGAGGCGGAGGTTGCAGTGAGCTACGATCGTGCCACTTCACTCCAGCCTGGGTCACAGAGTGAGACCCTGTCTCAAAAAAAAAAAAAAAAAAAGTGTGTGGTGGCCTTGAGAATGCAAGACTACCTCCTACAAGGAGTATGATATACCAAGGGCACCAGCTACTATTCTTCGAAATCCATCTGATACAGTTTGGCTCTGTGTTTCCCCCCAAATCTCATGTCAAATTGTAATCTCCACATGTCAGGAGAGGGGCCTTATGGAAAGTGACTGATCATGGGGGCAGATTTCCCCATTGCTGTTCTCGTGATAGTGAGTGAGTTCTCATGAGATTTGATAGTTTAAAAATGTGTGGCACCTCCCTCTTCGCACACTTTCTTTCTCCTGCTGCCATGCGAAGAAGGCGCTTGCTTCCCATTTGCCTTCCACCATGGCTGTAAGTTTCCTGAGGCTTTGCATTCATGCATTCTCTTAAACCTGTGGAACTGTGAATCAATTAAGCCTCTTTTCTTCATGAATTATCCAGTGTCAGGTAGTTCTTTGTAGTGAACTAATGCACACACTGTGCATGGAGCTGAGCACAGTGGGGATACTGAGCCAGGCCCATTTCTGGGAGATACCAGTGCCTACACTGCATGCTAGGACACTGCCATCCAATCTCCCTCACTCGTTTACAGCAGTCAGACTTCCTTTGGAATGTCATGGCTCTCCCAGGCTGCCCCACCCTCTCCCTATTTCCTTTCCTTGTGGGGCATTGCCCCTAATAAAATCCTTGTGTTTAATCCCATCTTGGTAGCTGAAACTCCAAGGACTCAAACTACCACAAAGTATTTTAATGTTTTTCAAACGTGTGTGAATGCGGATATAATAAACACAAACATGTAAAAGTGTTACATATTTATATTTGTATCTCAAGGGTCTGCACTCCTTCCAATTCTCCTGCTATCACTCTCCTCCAGACTTCCAGCATCTTTCACCAAGGTTACTGATCACTCCTCAGGGTCTCCCTGAATGTATTCTTGCTCTCTTCCAATCCATTCTCCACATGGTAGCCAGGTAATACCTTCTAACTGCAAATTTTTAACACAAAAATATTCTACTAACACTTATAACAAATGAGCAAGACCTGATAGTGTGAAAATATTAAGCAATTTAATTCCTTCTCCCATGGACCTTCGCACCTGCATTTCTGGACTTATCTTTTCTCCATTCCTGGATGAAATCTCAGGCATGTCTTACTGGTTTTCTGAGTATTCTAGAAATAAACACGTAGGCCTTTTCTTTGGCATGTAAAAAATCCTGTTCTGGGGCCAAGTGTGGTGGCTGAGTCCTGTAATCCCAGCACTTTGGGAGGCCGAGGCGGGTGGATCACCTCAGGTTGGGAGTTGGAGACCAATCTGACCAACATGGAGAAACCCCATCTGTACAAAAAATACAAAATTAGCCAGGTGTTATGGTGCATGCCTGTAGTCCCAGCTACTCAGGAGGCTGAGACAGGAGAATCACTCGAACCTGGGGGGCAGAGGTTGCAGTGAGCTGAGATTGCACCACTGCACTCCCGCCTGGGTGACAGAGTGAGACTCCATCTCAAAAAACAACAACAACGAAAAGAGGCTTGAGGAAGCCTGTTTTCCCCTCTGCCACATAAGGGCACACAGAGGTGCTATCTATGAGACACAGGTCCTCACCAGCTGCCAGTACTTTGGTCTTGAACTTCCCAGCCTTCAGAACTGTGAGTTTCATTTATAAACTAGAGTCCAAGGTATTTTGTTATAGCAGACTGTATGTATAGAGTAAGATGCTGGACTAAGTTCTGCTCATTTTTAAGTCATGAAGATATCGCTTTCCACAGGAAAGACTCCCCTCTGCTTCTTCATCCTAACCCTTACTCAGTGGTAATCATGTAATAATTTTGTGAATCATTGTTTAATATTTAATGTTTTTCTCTCCCATTATACTATAATCGCCACAAGGGCAGAGAATATACTCGTTTTGTTGGTATCCTAATGCCTGGTCCCATAACTATCACTCAATAAATATTTGATATAATAAATGAATAGGAAAACATATTTTCTCTTTCCCTTCCTTCTTTCCCTCCCTCCCTCCCTCCCTCCCTCCCTCCCTCCCTCCCTCCCTCCCTCCTTCCTTCCTTCCTTCCTTCCTTCCTTCCTTCCTTCCTTCCTTCCTTCCTTCCTTCCTTCCTTCTTTTTTCGAGATGGAATTTTAGTCTGTGGCCCAGGTGGAAGTACAATGGCAGAATCTCAGCTCACTGCTACCTCTGCCTCCCAGGTTCAAGTGATTCTCCTGCCTCAGCCTCTGGAGTAGCTGGGATTACAGACATGCATCACCACACCTGGCTAATTTTGTATTTTTCATAGAGACAGGGTTTCTCCATGTTGGTCAGGCTGGTCTCGAACTTTCGACCTCAGGCAATCCACCTGCCTCAGCCTCCAAAACTGCTGGGATTACAGGCATGAGCCACCGCGCCTGGCCAGAAAAAATGTTTTCTTAATGGATACTAAAAAGTATGACAACTGTCATAAAAGTAGATGTTAAAAAGAGGACCTTTTGTTAAAAAAATAAAAACTGTTAAGAAAACCTGTTTTAGTTTCTTAAAATAGTGACAGTAGGCCAGGCGTGGTGGCTCACGCCTATAATCCCAGCACTTTGGGAGGCCGAGGCGGGTGGATCACAAGGTCAAGAGATCAAGACCATCCTGGTCAACATGGTGAAACCCCAGCTCTACTAAAAATACAAAAAATTAGCTGGGCGTGGTGGCGCGTGCCTGTAGTCCCAGCTACTCAGAAGGCTGATGAAGGAGAATTGCCTGAACCCAGGAGGCGGAGGTTGCGGTGAGCCGAGATTGCGCCATTGCACTCCAGCCTGGGTAACAAGAGCGAAACTCTGTCTCAAAAAAAACAAAACAAAACAAAACAAAAAAAGGTGACACTAAAACCAAATGTGAGCTTTCAGATGTTACTTCTTCCCCAAGTACAAGCCTAAGCATGTTATTTAAAGGAAGGATTTACTAAGAAAAACTTCATAACATGAATAGAGGCAACATCCAAAATATCAGGGGGAATTCTCTGTTTCTCAAGTACCAATCTTTGGTCTAAATAATGGTTTCTTAGGAAGAAAACACAGGAAAGGATAGTGTGTGTTCCTTGTACTCTATTTAGGAAAATGAAAAAGAAATGGCAAATGAGTACCAGAAAATGAAACCTAGAATGAGCATTTTCCTCTGGAATGAGTTTAGTGGTTGAAGAGAAAGCTCCTGATAGGATAGTCTTCTCTTGCCTGGGCTGAGGACCTGCAAGGTGCAGCAAGAGAAGATGGAAATCTGGACTTGAATGTGATATATCCTATGGTTAAATATGGACAATTAATTTTTTTCATAATGTTATGTAGGCCAAGTTCTTTAGCCAAAATTCGCAACTCTGTATGGTTAGACCTTCTTCCCTTGCTTCCAGTCTTGCCCTGATAATCACTTTGTCCCAAGGTCTGCTCAACTCCTGACTTCTTGGGTTCTGACTCCTGGTCAAAGTGCCATGCTTGGAACTTGACCTTAATGAAAAATTTCTCCAAGAGAAAGGGTTGTAGTTACTCTGGTTTTTCTAGCTCTTAAAGCACATTTTGCCCAGATCTTCAATCCTAGCACCAGATGCCCAGGCCAGACTCCACAAAGAGCAGTTGGTCCGGGTTCCATGCCAACGAAGAGAGACAGTTCCCAAAATATCCTGAGACTTTGTCAGATTTGTGTAAGTATAACCTATCATTTGCTGGGAGCAGAGTGAGGTGAATGAGAACCCAGAGGACCAACAAAAATCCAAGGCTGTCAATACTAAGGAAAGTTTGAGTATCGTGGGGCCTGTGCCAAACTTGGTGCCAGTAGGAAGTACTGAGGTCACACCTCAGATATCTTGGTCGGCATCAGGAAGCTTCAGCAAGAGTCAGTGGTTTAAATTCTTTCCTTAATTCTGTGCCAGAAATTCTTAACTCAAATAGGAAGAGAGAGGGGCCTAACTCCAAAACTGACCTGTGAATACAGCCCCCAGGTTTCTGCATGTGGCAATAGACCACAGTCTTCTATTTGCTAACACATCCTTGGATCCTTGTGCCCTGATCAGGGCTCTTGGCCAGGACTCAGCATGGAAGAGACCAAATAATAATAATAGAGACTGATTGCAGAGGGATGTGTCAGTGAGTATGACATCCATGAGAAGCATGCTTCGGGAAAATGAACCACAAAAAACTGAATATTGAAACTAGCAGTTGTCAGAATTATTTTCCCCAAGCCCTGTATGTTCTTGTTTAGTTTTATAGTAAATATCAATTATCCAGTAGGAGGAAAGAGAATCAACATCCATCACCAGACATCTGGCTTTGAAAACAGCTTTGAACACCACCTGTGAAATTAAATCTGTGCTGCCTTCATTCTCCAGTGGTCTCGGGAAGTCTTGCATCCAGAAAAAGAAATCACCTCACAATTTCATTTTATTTTTGTATTTATATTATTGCATCAAACTTTTTGCCTATATAACTTACTTGACTTCATTCTTCTATGGTCAATGATCCGCTAAAATGTGAAATGTACTTAAAATTAGCAAAGACAGTGTATCATCTCTTCTCTTAGATTTCATTTTGTCTTAGAGAAGCAAGACAACATCGTACAAAGCATAATGCAGTGCAGCAGAGAGACCTAGGCTGTCCTCCCAGTTCCGTGTCTACAAAACTGTTCGTTTTTGACTTTAGGTAGTCTACAACGTTCATCTCAGTCTTAGATTGGCTGTCTTTTACATGACAGAGTAGAATTAGATTACATCCAAGGGCCCCGGGGATTCTAACACTCTATGGAATTTAGGTTGATGCCTGAGATACAGGCTCATAAACCTCATCTTCAAGTTTTCATTCCTATAATATGTGGATCACTAGAGGAAAAAGCATTGGGAAGATTTCTTGGAAGTGTCCCCATATAGACTTCAGAGGACAGAGTTAACAAAGAACTGTGTAACATTTCTGTGTAGTATTCCTGAGGACTTCCTCAGTTCTCTGGACAACAAACCAAGGTTTTGGGAATATTTTCCAAAATACTATGAAGCCCTTTTGCTCCTCTACCTCTGGAGATCCCACTGGCTAAGAAAATTCTGAGAACTAGGAATGTTGCCAAAGACTCCCTCCCTCAGTGCCAATAGTATGAAAGATCCAAGAACTTTGCTGAGAGCCAGATTAGGGTCTCTGAATCCATCTGCAGATATGCTAGAGAAGTTGTGCTCTTTCTATGAAGAAAAGCCATGTACATACAAAACCATACTTGCTATCTGTTCACTGACCCACTGCTGAACCACTGTAGCCTCCAGTCACAAGTCTTTCTTACAAAACACACTATACCACCATGACAGCTAGAGAGGTTCCATGTAAACCTCCGAAGTAAACATTTCAAGCTCCTTGGTAAATCAAGCATCAAGCTAGATTTGAGGTAGGAGGTGGAACTCAACTCTGAAGGTGGGTCTTGAACTCCAGACCAGACTGAAGACTAGCTGAAACAGGGAATAGGCTAAAGCACCTCTCCCTAAGTTATACCTGCCAGTGCCATGGCTGTTTACCATTGCTATGCACACCCAAAAGTTACCACGCCTTTCCATGGCAATGACCTGAAAGTACCATCCTTTTCTAGAAAATTCTTAATAACTTACCCCTTAATTTGCATATAATTAAAAGTGAGTATGAATCTGACTGCAGAGCTTCCCCTGAGCTGCTACTCTGGGCATACTGCCTGTGGGGTAGCCCTGATTCTCAAGGAACGGTACCTCTGCTGCTGCTATACACTGCCACTTCAGGAAAAGTTGCTACCACCAACTTTGAATTCTTTCCTGGCAAAACCAAGAACCCTCCCAGGCTAGGACCCAATTCTGAGGCTCACCTGCCCTGCATCAGATTGTCAACCACAGTTCTTTTAAAAATTTAATTTTATGTTGTTTCAATTATCTGTTTCTGAGTAACAGCCCACCCCAAAATGGAGTGATTTAAAACAAGACATATTATTTTTCATGTGAATTGCTGATGGTGCTGGCCTCACCGAGACTTGCTCATATGACTGCATTCAGCTGGAGGGTTGGCTGGCCTGGAAGGTGAAGGTCCACGCACCTGCGCTGAAATGTCTGGCGTTTGGTCCTGGCTTGTGATGGGAGGCCTTGCTGATTTTCCAATAGGCCAGACAACTTCCTTTGATGAAGTACTTCTGGGCAGCACCTCAAGGGAGTAATGTAAAAGCTGCAAGGCTTTTTATTCTTACCATCAAAAGTTGTACAGTTTTACTTAGGCTGCATACATTGGTCAAAGCAAGTCACAAGGCCAAGCCAGACTCAGGGTTCAGACTCCATTTTTTTGATGGGAGGAGCCACAAAGTCAGAGGGTATGTCTGCAAATATTGGAGGTCTGGTCGCAGACATGTTTGTCTCCGCCCGTCACAGAGGACTTTTAAAACAAACGCTAAACAATTTCACAATAGAAAAAGTGGAATTATTGACAGTTATACATAAGGAAATAGCAGTCATTCTTTCTTTCTTTTTTTTTTTTTTTTTTTAGACAGAGTTTTGTTGTGTCACCCAGGCTGGAGTGCAGTGGCACAATCTTGGCTCACTGCAACCTCCACTTCCCAGGTTCAAACCATTCTCCTGCTTCAGCCTCCCCAAATAGCTGGGACTACACTCGTGTGCCAGCATGTGGGGCTGTTTTATTTTTATTTATTTATTTATTTTGAGACGGAGTTTCGCTCTTGTTACCCATGCTGGAGTACAATGGCGTGATCTTGGCTCACCGCAACCTCCGCCTCCTGGGTTCAAGCAATTCTCCTGCCTCAGCCTCCCGAGTAGCTGAAATTACAGGCACGCGCCACCATGCCCAGCTAATTTTTGTATATTTAGTAGACAGGGGGTTTCACCTTGTTGACCAGGATGGTTTAGATCTCTTGACCTTGTGATCCATCCGCCTCGGCCTCCCGAAGTGCTGGGATTATAGGCGCCCGGCCAGGGGCTGTTTTATTTTTGTGTGTGTATTTTTAGTAGAGACAGGGTTTCACCACATTCACCAGGCTGGTCTCAAACTCCTGACTTCAAGTGATCCGCCCACCTCGGCCTCCCAAAGTGCTGGGATTACAGGCATGAGCCACCATGCCTGGCCATACAGTTATTCTTAATCCTACCATCCAAAGAGAGCTACTGTAACTAGTATATTATTAACATAATCAGAATATAACATGGTATATAATAAATAGTAACACATAGGAATGACATAGTAATAATAGTGTATGCACTTCTAGCATTTTTCTAAATGTCTTTATATCAGATAAAAAAATACATACAATTCCATGGCATAGTTTTAATCACTGTGTTGTTATTCTTGCGTTGCTATGAAGAAACACCCAAGACTGGGTAATTTATAAGGAAAAGAGGCTTAATTGGCTCATGGTTCTGCAGGCTGTACAGGAAGCACAGTGGCTTCTGCTTCTGGGGAGGCCTCAGGAATCAGAAGGCAAAGGGGGAGTGAGACATCTCTTCTGGCAGGAGGAGGAGGAAGGCAGGGCAGGAAATGTCACACACTTTTAAATGACCAGACTCTCTCATAATTATGAGGACAGTACCAAAGAGATGATCCTAAACCATTCATGAGAAATCCACTCCTCTGATCCAATCACCTTCCACCCTGACTTACCTGCAACATTAGGAATTACAATTTGATATTAGATTTGGGTAGAGACACAGATCAAAACCATATCAATCAGCTAACACTATGTCCTAAGCTTTTTTGCATAATGTACCTACCTACCTAATAGCTTATGCATTGCATTTGCCGTAATTCATTTAAATATTTTGAACTCTTTTACTACCATAAATAATAATGTAATAAACTTTTTAATATCAACATTTGTACATATATCTGATTATTTAAATTTAAGTCCATAGTATAGAATTTCTAGGTTAAAAGGAATATATACTTTTAAACTTTGAGGTATTTTGCCCATTAATCACCCATAAAAAAATTTATCATTTTATATTCCCAGTAGGTGAATATAAGAAATTTCTGTTTTCTCCTTATCCTTAACCCTGGCGAATCTGAGAGGTGAAAACTGGTATTTGTAGCTGTTTCAGTTTACATATATGTAAGTTACTGTCGATTAATGATGTTGAACATTCTCTGTTTTCCTCAGCCATTTGTAATCTCTCCCTAATCCAGTGCTTTTTCTAACCTCTTGAAATATCGGAGAGAGAAAATGAAGAAGGATTCTTAATGAAAAACCCTCTCTTTGATTGTCACTACATTAGCTGGTCTCTTTTTTCTATTTATGGTTGTTTACAACCATAAATGCAAGTGCTTAACAGTGGTAACAGGAATTACAGGCTGGGCATCGTGGTTCGTGCCTGTAATTCCAATACTCTGGGGGGCTGAAGCAGGAGAATCCATAGAAGCCAGAACTTTGAAGTTACAGTGAGCTATGATTGTGCCACTGCACTCCAGACAGAGCAAGCTTCACCTCTTTAAAAAAGAAAAAAAAAATAGAGAGAGAGAGAATTATGGCTCATTAGCCAGAGAGACCAGGTCTGGTAGAGCAGGGGACTAGAAAGAAAGGGAAAAAAAGTGAAATGCTCAAGAAAAAAGGCAGAGGGAGACGAGAGAGGAAAGCAAAAGTTAAGTTTATTGCCACAGGATTAGGGAGGTTTAGGAGGTTCATGTTGGCTAGACGTCTTGCAAGATCAGAAAAGGCAAACACGGGATGTGAGAACCAAGAAAGCTGCGGACTCATCATTACTGCATCTCAGGTTTCCAGGTTTGACCCTTTTTAACACAAGCTCAGAGACTGTCCCTGAAAAGTTGACAAAAAGTCCTCATTTCTCATTGTGTATTATGGCAGCATGAGAGACTCTACCTTATCCTTAAGTTAAAGCAGGGTAGGGCTAAAAAAGGTAAAATATTTTAAGCCAACATTCATTTATTTACATATTCAACCAACCAACAACTATTGGAATCTGCCATGTGCCAGGTATTGCCTGGGTGCTGGAGATATAGAAAATAATTAAGAAATAGGCCCGGAGCAGTGGCTCACACCTGTAATCACAGCACTTTGGGAGGCCAAGGCAGGCGGATCACGAGGTCGAGATTGAGAACATCCTGGCCCACATGTTGAAATCCCGTCTCTACTAAAAAATATAAAAATTAGCTGGGCGTGGTGGCACATGCCTGTAGTTCCAGCTACTCAGGAGGCTGAGGCAGGAGAATTGCTTGAACCTGGGAGGTGGAGGTTGCAGTGAGTTGAAATTGTGTCACTGCACTCTAGCCTGGCTCCTGGCAGCAGAGTGAGACTCTATCTAAAAAAAATAATAATAATAATTAAGGAATAAGTCTTGCTCTCAGGCAACTTAAAATTTAGTAAAGCATTAGGGGAAAATAAACTACTAGGCAGGCAAATGACACCTATGGTATCTAACCATGTGAGCTAGACCCTATCATGTGCCTGCAGTGACATTCCAATAGTCCTTAAACCTAAGTCTGTCTCACTACTCAGACTCAACAGGTTAGAAGTGTGCCTTTTTCTCCAATGCATACTTTAACAAGCACCCTCTATTACAGGACTTCCCAAGTTACACTGGCTCTCAAATCATGGTTTTAGGGTTAGTCACATGATTTGCCAGAACCAGTCTTCCATCGTGAGACTTTCGTTCCTGGGGGTGAGCCCAGGTCTCCCAGTCAAGACTCCCTCATCCTTTCTTATATTTGAGATCTTGGTATCCATTTGTGTTAACAGAACTCAAACAAGACCATCTGAATCCTCAGACTTTGAGTGTAAAGTATCTCAATCCTCAAAGTCTTATTCTAAACGTAAGATTCTAAAAGTTTTGAACTTCAAAGTGAATGTGTTGGAGTCTCTATTCCTTTCCTCTCAGAAATCTCTTTGCCCCCTTTACAAACCCTCCCCTGAGTGAACAGGTCAGTGTTCCAGAAATCATAAGAGTAGAGCAAATCCAAAAAGTATTCAGATAGTCCCTCAATTCCATTTTCTATTCCTGATTACATGGGAGAATGATTTATCAGTTAGATCTGATTCAGTGATTATAATGAGAATCACATAACACCTGGTATCAGAAAATACTATCAACATGGACACTTAATAAGTGACAAAATACATAGAAAACAACCACCAAAAACCTGATTTGCCTCTGGAAAGTCGTATTTATTACATGGTTTATATATTTACTATACTTTCATCATTATTTTAGAATGTACTACTTCTACTTCTTTAAAAAAAAAAAAAAAAGTCAGCTGTAAAACAGCCTCAGACAGGTCCTTCAGGAAATATTCCAGAAGACGATATTGTTATCACAGGAAATGACAGCTCAATGCATGTGATTGTCCCTGAAGACCTTCCAGTGGGATAGGATGTGGAGGTGAAATGCAGTGATACGGATTATCTGCCCCTGTGTAGGCATAGGCTAATGTGTGTATTTGAATCTTTGTTTTTAACCAAAAAAGTTTAAGGAAGAAATTAAAAGTTTTAAAAATAGAAAAAGCATATATAATAAGGATATACAGAAAAAAATTTGTGTGCAGCTGTACAATGTGATTTTATTTTAAGTGCTATTACAAAAGAGTAAAAGAGTTTAAAGAAATATAAAAGTTTGTAAAGTAAAAAAGTTGGCTGGGCACAGTGGCTCATTCCTGTAATCCCAGCACTTTGGGAAGCCGAGGCAGGCGGATCACAAGGTCAGGAGACCAAGACCATTCTGGCTAACACAATAAAACCCTATGTCTGCTTAAAATACAAAAAATTAGCTGTGTGTGGTGGCATGCACCTGTAGTCCCAGCTACTCGGGAGGCTGAGGCAGGAGAATTGCTTGAACCTGGGAGGCAGAGGTTGCAGTGAGCTCAGATCATGACAGAGCAAGACTCCATCTCCAAAAAAAAAAAAAAAAGTTCAAGCTAAAATTAATATATTATTGAAGAATTAAAAATAAATTTAGCATAACTTAAGTTTCCAGTGTTTATAAAGTCTACAGTAGTGCACAGTAATGTCCTCGACGTTCAGCTTCACTTTCTATTTACTCACTAGACTCTCCCAGAACAACCTTCAGTTTTGCAAGCTTCATTCATGGTAAGTGCTCTATAAGGTGTAGCATTGTTAAAAATATTTTCTACTGTATTGTTACCATACCTTTTCTATGTTTAGACACACAGGTACTTACCAGCGTGTTACAGTTGCCTCCAGAATTCAGTATGACTAACTTGCTGTACAGATTTGTAGCCAGAAGCAATAGGCTACATCAGATAGCCCAGGCGTGCGGTGGGCTATGCCGTCTAGGTTTGGGTAGGTACACTCTATGACGTTTGCACAGTGATGAAACTGCTTAACTCACATTTCTCAGAATGCATCCCCAACACTAAGCAAAGGATGGGTATAATTTGTGTGTGTGTGTGTATAATTTATATTTATATATTTAAATATATTCAAATATAAATAAAATTTGCATGTGTATACTTATATATAAATACAATTTCTATATAAAATTTATATTTATATATAAAATAAAATTACATATATAAAATGTCCCTAGTCAGTTCAGCTATACTTTTTTTTTTTTTTTTTTGAGACGGAGTTTCGCTCTTGTTGCCAAAGTTGGAGTACAATGGCGCGATCTCCAATCACCGCAACTTCCACCTTCCAGGTTCAAGCAATGCTCCTGTCTCAGCCTCCTGAGTAGCTGCGTTTACAGGCATGCACCACCACACCTGGCTCATTTTGTATTTTTTTTAAGTAGAGACAGGGTTTCTCCATGTTGGTCAGGCTGATCTCAAACTCCAGACCTCAGGAGATCTGCTCGCCTCAGCCTCCCAAAGTGCTGGGATTACAGCTGTGAGGCACTGCACCACCTAGCCTCTGCTATCCTCTTAAAACGTTAGAGAATTAAAGGACCTATGACTCTTAAACCTCCGAGTTATGACCCATGGAGCATTTCACTGGCAGGCAAAGGAAGTCTCTTTCAGAAAGCACTGACTGGAGAGTCAAACAGCTGAGTGTCTGCTCATAAGATGGCAGGAATGATACGACCAAAATGCCTTTGGAAAACCCACTACCTCTTATTCCCTCCTCTTGTGCCTAAAGCAGGTTCCACGGGTCTGTCCTCTCACAGGGATTTCTGGCAATTTCCGCCTAGACCCATCCCCTTGCTGATTCAGAACCCTGGAATCCTCCATGGCTTCTTTTAGCTTACACACAGATACCAAGTGGGGAAGAACACACTGCGCTGGATGACTGCCCTGGCAGGTGAGCCCCAGGCGAATCTGGTAATGCAGCGCGGTCTATGTTGCCCTTAACCTGAAACACTCTCTTCAAGGAAAGTTCAAGGGCCTTGGCTTCTCCAGCCTCCACCACATTTACCCTCTTTCTTTTTTCGGGGGGGGGGGAGAGAAGGAAATATGTCCACTTTATTTATTTTTTATTTATTTTAATCTTTATTGCATTATAGGATTTGGGGTACATGTGCAGAACGTGCAAGATAGTTGCATAGGTACACACATGGCAGTGTGTTTTGCTGCCTTCCTCCCCTTCACCCACACTTGGCATTCATCCCCAGGCTATCCCTCCCCAGCCCCCCCCGCTGTCCCTCCCCCATTCCCCCCAATAGACCCCAGTGTGTAGTAGAACCCCTCTCTGTGTCCATGTGTTCTCATTTTTCTCACCCACCTATGAGTGAGTATATGTGGTATTTCTTTTTCTGTTCTTGTGTCAGTTTGCTGAGAATGATGTTCTTCAGATTCATCCATGTCCTTACAAAGGACACAAACTCATCATTTTTGATTGCTGCATAATATTCCATGGTGTATATGTGCCACATTTTCCCACTCCAGTCTATCATCGATGGGCATTTGGGTTGGTTCCAGGTCTTTGCTATTGTAAACAGTGCTACAATGAACATTCGTGTGCATGTGTCCTTATAGTAGAACGATTTATAGTCCTTTGGATATATACCCAGTAATGGGATTGCTGGGTCAAATGGAATTTCTATTTCTAGGTCCTTGAGGAATCGTCACACTGTCTTCCACAATGGTTGAACTAATTTACACTCCCACCAACAGTGTAAGAGTGTTCCTATTTCTCCACATCCTCTCCAGCATCTGTTGTCTCCAGATTTTTTAATGATTGCCATTCTAACTGGCGTGAGATGGTATCTCAATGTGGTTTTGATTTGCATCTCTCTAATGACCAGTGATGTTGAGCATTTTTTCGTATGTTTGTTGGCCTCATGTATGTCTTCTTTTGTAAACCAAAAGCCAATATCATACTTAATGGGCAAAAACTGGAAGCATTCCCTTTGAAATCCGGCACTAGACAAGGATGCCCTCTCTCACCACTCCTATTCAACATAGTACTGGAAGTTCTAGCCAGAGCAATAAGGAAAGAAAAAGAAGTAAAGGGTATTCAAATAGGAAAGGTGGAAGCCAAATTGTCTCTATTTGCAGACGACATGATAGTATACCTAGAAGACCCCATCACCTCAGCCCAAAAGCTCCTGAAACTGATAAGCAACTTCAGCAAAGTCTCAGGATATAAAATCAATGTGCAAAAATCACAAGCATTCCTATACACCAATAACAGACTTAAAGAGAACCAAATCAAGAACGAACTGCCATTCACAATTGCTACAAAGAAAATAAAATACCTAGGAATACAACTCACAAGGAACGTAAGGGACCTCTTTAAGGAAAACTACAAACCACTGCTCAACGAAATAAGAGAGGACACAAACAGATGGAGAAATATTCCATGTTCGTGGTTAGGAAGAATCAATATTGCAAAAATGGCTATACTGTCCAAAGTAATTTACACAATCAATGCTATCCCCATCAAACTACCATTGAATTTCTTCACAGAACTGGAAAAAAACACCATGAATTTCATATGGAACCAAAAAAGAGCCCGCATAGCCAAGTCAATTCTAAGCAAAAAGAACACAGAGGGAGGCATCACACTACCAGACTTCAAACTATACTACAAGGCTACAGTAATCAAAACAGCATGGTACTGGTACCAAAACAGAGATATAGACCAATGGAACAGAACAGAGGCGTCGGAGTCAACACAACATATCTACAACCATATAATCTTTGATAAACCAGACAAAAACAAGCAATGGGGAAAGGATTCCCTGTTTAATAAATGGTGTTGGGAAAACTGGCTAGCCATGTGCAGAAAGCAGAAACTGGACCCCTTTCTGACACCTTACACTAAAATTAACTCCAGATGGATTAAAGACTTAAACGTAAGACCTGACACCATAAAAACCCTAGAAGAAAATCTAGGCAAAACCATTCAGGACATAGGAGTAGGCAAGGACTTCATGACCAAAACACCGCAACAAAAGCCAAAATAGACAAATGGGACCTAATCAAACTCCACAGCTTCTGCACGGCAAAAGAAACAGTCACTAGAGTGAATCGGCAACCATCAGAATGGGAAAAAAAATCTTTGCAGTTTACACATCTGACAAAGGGCTGATATCCAATTTACAAAGAACTCAAACAGATTTACAGGAAAAAAACAAACAAGCCCATTCAAAAATGGGCAAAGGATATGAACAGACACTTTACCCTCTTTCTTTTCAGCTTCTTTCTCGATTCTCTCCTTCTACAGACCCTCTTCTCTATTATTCCCTCCCCAGTGTCCCTTCTTGTAATCATTCTCCATTGAGTATCTCTATCACCTCTGCTTTTGTGCACACCCAACAGCTGAACCAGTTAGTCAAGTATTACCATAGCTAACTTTACAATGGATACTGCCAGGAACATACGTGTTGCCTTTACTCGACATTTTCCAGCATTCTAAGAAGCAATAGCTCAGTCACCCTAGGGCATTTTTTTTTTTTTGTAACTGGAATCCAATCTTCTTCTTTAGCAGGCTTGTACCTGATTGAACTCTTGAGTAAGGATCCTTTATGGTTTCATTGCTAATTGAAAGCATCAGCTCATCAAGTTTTACAAACCCATTTTTTTCTCTGCTTGATGATGCAAAACTCTGGGTCTCGATCAGGTTTGATACAACTCTTGACCAGATTCCAACATCATTTCTTGGGGACATTTTATTCTATCACCAAGAGAACCCATGGCTAATCTCAATTCAGAGGTATGTCAGCCTCCCTCTGAATGAGAAAAAAAATCTGGATTCTCAATTTTTATGTCCAATATCAATTTGTGTCATATCTAAAGTTTAGAAATCAACAAGATTCATTTCTGCTGAATATCAGAAGTGATGAGCACTTCAATCCCTCATCAGAGAGTTCCTCAGTTCTAGTCAAAAACATTCTGGAAACTTCTTTTTTTGTCTCTCTTTTTTTTTTTTTTCAGATACATCATGAGTTAAAAAAAATCAAGCTATATTCAAATGTAATTAATGAACTACAAACATAATAACATTATGTTCATGATAAAACATACAGAAAAGAAAATGTTTAATGAAAAACGAAATAAATATAGCTTTGATATTAACTTCTAACCCAATAGATTGTCTTATGCACCTTCAGAATTCCACCTTCCATGCTGAAGCCCTCTGTTCCCATGTATGAGAAGTCACAGGACTTAGTCAAAGAACATGGTCACAGCTGTGCCTTAGCTTAGCCTGAAACAGACAAAACTGTCAGCTCCATCTCCATCTCCGCCTTTCTCTTTCCCCGTTGCCCATACCCAGGTTTACGGTCCCTCTTTTTCTTTGTTTCAGCTGGAGCCCTATGCTAACAACTTTTCAAACTTTATGTATGTGAAATGAGATGAAATACAAAATAATTAGAGGAGAATCGAATGGGGAAAAGGAGATAAGAAAGATTTAAAAGGTCATTGTTACCTTTTCTGGGACACCTTACCTGAGCATCCTGCAGTAGGGGCAATTACAGTTACCTCCACATTGAGACCATTGCAGGAGGAGAGCACTCTTAGGAAGAAGGTGGCTCTAAGGGAGAGCAGAATGTGTAAAAGTCTCTACTGGGTTTATCTACACGTTTTAGAAGAAGAGAAAAACTTTTCTTTCATCTCTCTTCTAGGATTTTCTGAACACTTCCCAGGAATGCTGAGGTCGAAGCTCTATGATAGAGTGACTAATTAAAGGCAATGTCCTGACACCATCAGCAGTGACTACCAAGGGTGGGGATGCTGGCTAGAAGCAGGGCGCATTATCCGAAGAGAATTCAAAAGCCGTAATAAAGCCAATAAAAGTTAATCTGCTTTTCATTATCACCACGCATGGCAATTCTAAATAATACCAATGGTTAAATATTTTTTCCCCAAAACACTGTGAATTGAAATTCCAAACAATTGCTGTGATTACTGTTGAGTTTTAATAACATATATGGAAACTTCAAATTAGCACAGTTTTCAATTATATTTTAATAAACATTGTGTCCTACATGAAAGTTAATTCAGAAAACTTCCAGCTATGCAGTTGGCCCCAACATACTTGCTCTCAGCTACATACCTTCTTTCCTTTCCTTTCCTTCCCTTTCCCTTTTTCTTTTTCTTTTTCTTCTTTTTTTTTTTTTGAGACAAAACCTCGTTCTATTGCCCAGGCTGGAGTGTAGTGGCATGATCTCAGCTCACTGTAACTTCCTCCTCCCAGGTTCAAATGATTCTCCTACTTCAGCCTCCCAAGAGGCTGGGACTACAAGTGTGTGCCACCACACCTGGCTAATTGTGTGTGTGTGTGTGTGTGTGTGTGTATATATATATTTTTTTTTTTTAGTAGAGATGCGGTTTCACTGTGTAAGCCAGGGTGGTCTCGACCTCCTGACCTCGTGATCCACCCACCTCAGCCTCCCAAAGTGCTGGGATTACAGGCATAAGCCTTGCCCACACCTTCGTTTCTAAAGTAAGATCATAACAATTCAATACCCAAGTTTGCTTCTAATGGTTCGTCTCCAGTCCCTGTGCTATTACGTTAACTCCTGCATTTAAACAACAGATTCTAAAGAAACAGTGACAATTAAAACCATTTTAATTGTGTTTAAAATTTATATTGAAACATTTCAGACTGTGAGGTATGATATTTTTGTTTGGTAAGTGCAAATTTTAGTTCATATGTAAAATATATTAAATTTAAAGGATATCTTTAAAGTTAAAATGTATCCTCTCTGATAGTTAACTTTTTTGTCTTAAAACTAGAGAGAGCAAAAATAATGATTAGCTCTATTACTAATCATTACATTTGTCCTATAAAAACAGGAATATTAAAAAGTGATCCCCTCTGTGTGCCAAGTATCCTCAGCGTGCCGCTGGCTACAGGTGTTCCCAGAGGTGGGCCATGCTCTCTGCTGTTCAGTCATTTGAACCCAGGAGCACTCCCGAGTGTGCCTGTCCCCTTCTCTTTCTTTGCTATTCCCAACAAACTGATTAGTCCATGCGACTTAATTGCTATTTCTAAATCTATGTTTCTGCTTATCCACTGCCCAGTCTTCCGTTTTCTTTATGTTCTTCACTAAAGACAAATAGATTGCTTTTTTCCTGTGAGTCTCTCTGCAGGTAGGTCCACCTGTGTACTGTTTACTAGCACATTTGTATCCCCAACTCTTACCGTTTCCCTGAACCCCAGATTAGTATACCTAGCTCTGTATGCCACAGCTTCCCCTACATTTCTAACAGGCACATTAATTGACTATGATCAAATATGACTTTATGTGCCCACCATATCCACTCTTCTCTCAGGGAACCCCATTTCAGTAAATAGCAGCGCTCTTCAATAAGGTGTCTAGATCTTTACTTCTCTGTTTCTTTCACACCCTGTGGATGCAAGGATCAAATCTTCTGGAGGCTGCATTCTCCTTCCTTGATTATTCTCTGAGAGCTAGTACCCAGTAGAAGCCCGCTGCCTGCTTTCACTCCTTACCTCTTACCCGTTTTCCCTCCATAGTGTCTCTTCCACAGTGGCCGTAGTAGGCTTTATAAAACATTAATCAGGGCCAGGCACAGTGGGTCACATCTGTAATCCCATCACTTTGAGAAGTGAGATGGGGGATCGCTTGAGGTCAGGCGCTGAAGACCAGCCTAGGCAACATAACAAGGCCTTGTCCCTACAGACTTAAAAAACAAAACTGGATATGATGGCACACTGTTATTGTCTCAGCTGCTTGGCACAAGGATCACTTGAGCCTAGGAGTTCGAGGCTGCAGTGCCACGGTCACACCACTGCGCCCCAGCTTGGGTGACAGAACTAGACCCTGTCTCTGGAAAAAAGAAACATTGAAAAAACATAAATCATTTTATGGAACTCCCCTGCACCAAACACTACAATAGTGTGCTGACAAATTTATAATAACCCCAAAGCCCTTACATTGGCTTACTAGCTCTATACAATCTAGCCCTGGTCAGCTCTCTGACCTCTTCCCCGGCCTCTCCCCACATACTTCATTCAGGCCATATTGCCATTGTTGGTATTCCTTCAACATACCAACCGTCTCTCGCCGTGGGCTCTTTATACTTGTTCCATAGACTAGGACATTTGGCCTGGATTTTCCTAGGACTCACCCACTTCTTCAGGTCACTGTTACCTCTTCTGAGACACCTTTCCTGAACACAGTGCAGGATGGACAATGGCACAGTGGCACACTCTGTTACCTTGTCTTGATTTATTTTTCTTTAGAGCATTTCTCAATACCTGACATATTACACAGACACACAGACACAGACACAGACACACACACACACACACACACACACACACACGTTTATTGACTGTATTTATCTCCCCCGTTAGAATGCAGTACCAGAAGGGCAAAGATCTTGTCTACATTGTCCTCCACTGAGCCACCACAGCTAGAGCTGGCAAAGAGAAGCTCCACAAATATTCACTGAATTAACAAACAAGTTAATCAACCCATCATCTATCCCAAGCCCAGGTGTTTGCTCTTTCTTATTCTTCAGTCTCATTTTTCCTCTCTTCAGCTCCTACCTGGTAATTGAAGCATCCTTGCCATTTTGCTGGCATCTCTAGGCCCCATTTCTCAAAGTTGCTGAGAGAGATATGTAGAAGTACTAGCTGTTCATCAGAGGGCATCTCCAGGAAAGCGGGGGGACAGGCTGAGCACAGAGGGAAAGGCCAGCTTATTCAGTTCTGACTGCCTCCAGGAATAATCATCCAACTGCCATTTAATTTAATTTACTTTAGTTTTTGAGGCAAGGTCTTGCTTTGTCACCCAGGCTGGAGTGCAGTGGAACAATCTCAGCTCACTGCAACCTCAAAGCTCAAGTGGTCCTCCTGCCTCAGCCTCCTGAGCAGCTGGGACCACAGGTACAGGCTCTTCTTTAAATTTTATTTATTCGTGGTGGCCACATGCCCCATCCTACATGAGGAGTCATGGCCTCCTCACTCCTCTTGGCCACATGTGAATCCTCAAAGTCCTCAATCCCTTATTTGCTATTCTAAAATCTAAAAGGCTCTAAAAATGAAAATTTTCTGTCCTAAATTTGAGGCTAACTCATCTAGCAGAAAAACTTGGCATGGCGTAGTGTGAGGCTCTTTATGGTCTTTATTTATCCCGCATAAATATTCATACGTTTTGCAGCAGACTTAATGCATTAGACTGCAGATTGCTGCCCCAACCTCCTTGGTTTTATAACATAATATACGGAATTTGTACCTTCCATTATCTGAAACATTCTGAGTTCCGAAACACACCTGGGGCCCAGGTCTTGGATAAGGAATTGTGATGCCTAGCTCTCTTTTCCAGCCATAGCTGATAGAAAGGGAGGTTGTGTCACCCTGAACCAAATAGGAGAATGTTAGGGAAAATCTTCTTGAGCTCACAGTTCTCAGTGAGCAGATCTCAAAAGGCTCAGCTGTTCTCAATTACCAGGATCTCAAGATCCTATTCTCAAAATAAACAGGTAAAGCTCCAAAAGAGAATGGCCTTGCCCCACTCCTTCCTTCCTGCTCAGGGTCTGAGCTGAGGATGTGGCACCTCCTACCTTGTGACTATGAGGAGATAAGATAGAAAGATTCGCTGGGAATGGTGGGGAGAGAAGGGGAACTCTTTGAGCCCCCAGAAGAACTCAAATAATAAACTATGCTTCTGGTTAAGTAAATACTGAACTTCCTTATTTTTTATCCAGGACTAACTAGTTTTTCTCTGACTTTCCTGCAAATGAGGTTAGCCAGGAACAATAAAATGGTATCTGAACAGGTGACAGGTAGGGCCCTCCCTCAGCCAACAGAGATAAGGAAGAGCACACACTTGGGTTTGGCATAGACGATGGGTGGATTAGTTTGTTTGTTAACTGCAAAGTAACCTTATCCTGATGAAGAATCAAACAAGAATCCTATAATAAGGGCAGACCACGGAAGGCCCAGGTGCAGGCCTTATCAGGTTGCCAAGAAGAAAGAGAAGGAGAACAATAAGGCAGGAGGACTCCCTTGGTAGGGATCCAGAGCAAAGGTAGCTGTTGCTTCTCATGAACACCCCCAAGTTTATCACAGTCACCTGTCACCCTAGCTGGCACAGGTCTTTGAAAATGCGCTGGGAGTGTGTTTACACATGTGTGTGTGCTTGTATATTAAAGGTGCCCAGGTTAATCCAGGTGTGTTAAGACACCATTGCCTAGCTAGTCCTTGCAGACCTTTTCTGAACATTTCGGTAAGTAAGTCTGTTCTTCAGCAACCCTACCTGCTTCTCCAAACTGTCTGAAGAGATCCAGTACTGACGGTGCTGTTCTTCTGTCTTTACTTGCAGGAAACTAACCTCATTGTCTTCTTTCCTTGACCACCACCCAGGAGCTCAAAGATCTGACCCACTTTCCACCTTTTCTCCCAGCCCCGGGACACTGACGCTGTACAGGATGGGGCCTTCCTCTTGCCTCCTTCTCATCCTCATCCCCATTCTCCAGCTGATGACCCCAGGGATTACTCAGTGTTCCTTGGACTCCGTTATGGATAAGAAGATCAAGGATGTTCTCAGCAGTCTAGGTAACTCTCAGGTAGGGAAAGCGGGAGGCTGACCCTTGCTCATTTCTTCTGTTCTTAAACCCTGACGTATCTCTATCCCATCCCAAGAGCCCAACAAAACCCAATCCCTGATGAGGGCTTCTACACTACCCTACCCCTATTTGAATTCTTGGCTAAAAGCTGAGGCTTTCCTGATGAGGAGGAAGAGGTGGAGGAGAGTGGTAGCTGTAATTTAGGAGCACTCATTATGAACCAGGTCTAATCCAAGCTTTAAGTAGATTAGTTCATTTAATTCCCACAACCATTATATGAGGTAAAGACAACTATTACTTCTCCTTTAAAAATGAAGAATCTAAACCTTAAAAGCTGATGAGTAGCTTCATTCTGGACACAGTGTCACCTCTGAGGTAGATGATTTGGAAGTGTGTGATGGTGAAGAGAGATCATGGGCTGTACCTCTTCTTTCCTACTCAGAGTTCAGTCCCTCTTCCATAACCAAGAAGCTCTCGTGTATTAGTGTCAACAGCCCAGGCAGGCTGTCCTCCTGCCCTGCTGGTGAGTAACTCCCTGAGGGAGAATGGTAAGATGCCCTGTGTCCTCCCCTGTCCAACTCCCTGCACCTCACCTTCCCCCATCTCAGGTCTGTATCACCCTGGGGCTAAGTCATAACTCTTGGTTCCCAGAGACCCCTTGCCCATTCTTGTTTCCCTGAAGGATGGTACTGAGGCATCTTGGGCTTCTGCCTTTTCCTTTCGCCCTTTCCCTTCATGTCCCCATTTCCCAGCCCTTTCTCTCCTTCATTACTCCGTCAGGGTTCCATCCTTCACCTCTCTTTCCAATCTATTCCCCTGTTTTGACGGGTAGGGGCCAACACAGAGGTGAATTTATCATAAAGAAAATGCAAACTCCCAAGTTCCAAGTCTCTCACATGCATGGGTCTCTCCCATGGCCCCAAATATTAGTTTCAGTGATTTCTGTATTTCTTTTCTTGAGATGAGCTCTCAAAGTTAAATGAGCCTGAGGCCCCACAAAACCTAGCTCTACCCCTGGACTGCACAGAGTTGAAAGATGGTTGTGGGTAACCCTCCCTCCAATTAAATCCCAAGAGTTCTGATGTCTGCATTTCATGTACCCATGCAGGGATGACTGTCACGGGCTGTGCTTGTGGCTATGGCTGTGGTTCGTGGGATGTTCAGCTGGAAACCACCTGCCACTGCCAGTGCAGTGTGGTGGACTGGACCACTGCCCGCTGCTGCCACCTGGCCTGAGAGGGAGGAGGCTGAGAACTGAGGTTTGTGACCTTGACAATAATGAAACCAGGATCCCAGCCAGGAAATCAAACTTAAACATCCCTCTTCATTTGTTCCAGTCCTGATTCTTGGGTAATAAAAATAAATTTTGTACCTCTCTGTGTTTGTGACATCACTGTTATCCTCAGTGTGGGACTTCCCTAGCCAGAAAAATGTTGTCAGTGTTCCATTGGTGACATCTCAGTTTGGGAAGTGGGATGGGAAGCCAGGAAAGATGTGGGAAGAATGGGAAAACAAGCTGACACTCCAAACCCCCTCTTCCCTCATCATTGAACAAAAAGATGGCCGTGCCAGGTATATTGCTTGGAATGGGGTAAAGAGAAATAAAACAACACACCATTGCAGAGCTCTGTGTGAGAAGACTTTTCAAGGGATAGGCAAGCAGGAGTAGTTTTAAAGGATTCAGTTTTTAGATTTTCAGTGTGCGTATGTACTCTGCTGAATTCAAGTGGCTTTGATCAAGGTGACTTCTTTCTCCAATGCCTTTCTCCCACATAACGAAAGAAAACCTCAGCCCTCACCTG
Source organism: Saguinus oedipus (assembly GCA_031835075.1). Classification (NCBI taxonomy): domain Eukaryota; kingdom Metazoa; phylum Chordata; class Mammalia; order Primates; family Cebidae; genus Saguinus; species Saguinus oedipus. The sequence goes on along the minus strand of CM063184.1, from coordinate 92,812,078 downwards.
TCACTGAATCTTATTATCCCAGGGTATAAAAATCTGCAGAATGCCAAACAAGAAATGATTAAAAATATGGGCATCCGTGTTGAGTGTATGAATGACCCAGTGATAAGATAACAAGTCCGTTCGCAGAGCAGGCTTCCGTGGTTTGGTCTTCATAGGACTGAAGGAGGATATAATTCAGTTGTCAATTGATGGATCACCAAAAATAATTTTCAGTAACAAATTGGTGTGTGAGATTGTGGACAAGTAATTCAAAAGGAATTCAGACAAATTGAATGGCATTACTACAATAAACATTTTCCTTTCCTATCCACTTAATTTAAGAAGTAGGCTTGTCAAAGCTGACAACTACCAAAAGAAATACTAGGAATACAATTGGTTCTAGACTTTATCTCGCTCTAGTGAAATAAAGTTATTTGTCCATGAATATGTAAACTACTTGGGTGGGAGGGGAAGCTCTATCTTTCTCAGTTAAAAAAATACTGTTCTGAAATATTGTTTGGGCTTATTAATTACTTATAAAAATGTGTTTTTAACTGTTCTGTTCAAATATGTACTGTTAATTATTGTAATAATAACTATACTCCTATTTATAGCAGCTGCAGTGAGTCTTTCAGAATAGAAAGCAGATAATGTCACCTTCCCGTTCAAGTCTCTCTAGTGACTTCCGTTACATGAAAATATAAAATCTCAAGGCCAACTATATCCTGCATCCCTGGTCAGTGACTGTATCTCTGACTTTGTTTCTGATGCTTGCTCACCCTGGCCATATCTGCATTCTTGGTATTCTGTCACAGCCACCCTCCCACCTGAAGGCCTTCCTACGTCCTGTCTTCCAGTCGGTTACACAGTTCTCACACACAAGGTCAGTGCTCAATATTTTTTCAGAGAAGCCTTCCTATCACCTCTATCTCTTGGTCTTGTTACCCAGGCTGGAGTGCAATGGTGCGATCTCAGCTCATCGCAACCTCCGCCTCCTGGGTTCAGGCAATTCTCCTGCCTCAGCCTCCTGAGTAGCTGGGATTACAGACACGCGCCACCATGCCCAGCTAATTTTTTGTATTTTTAGTAGAGATGGAGTTTCACCAAGTTGACCAGGATGATCTCGATCTCTTGATCTCGTGATCCACCCACCTCGGCCTCCCAAAGTGCTGGGATTACAGGCGTGAGCCACCACGCCCGGCTGCCCTGTTTTTTTGTTTTTGTATGATGCTTCTCAGTCTTGACTTCATAGTCTATTTATGAATGTATTAAGTAGCTCTTGCACTGAAATGTGTCGTCCATGAAAGGGAAGACTTTGCCTGACTTGCACATCGTTGCCTCCCCAGTGCATAACACAGAGCCTGGCCCATGGAGCAGCTGTAAGGAACAGCGTGCCTGCTGCTGGGTCCAGCTCTGAGTCTGAGTCAGCTCCCTCCTTTGCTTTCTATTCCTCTTCCTTTTCCTCAGTCCTGGTCATGGAGGAACGAATGTTTTAACAGAGATCTCTGGGTTCCATTCTTGAGGTGTCAGTCAGAAAAATCGCTATTCATCAGCCCTCTGAGAAAGCAAAGCCAGAGTGAAGATGGAGGTCAGAGAGGTTAGCAATGGCAGAAGCAGACGTTGGAGTTTGAAGCTCTGTAGGACAGGATTAGCTGCCCACTTGGTGGCCCATTTCCCCTCTCTCTGTGTTAACAGAATCTTGATGTCATTCAGGGTATTGATGTGTCCAGTCCTGAAGGATAAAATATTAGTTATACCGATAATAGAACTTTTTCTTCTCCTGGCCAAATATTTCTTTTTTTAGCCACCTTTGCCTGGAGTGGAATTACATGGGGTAGCAGGTGACCCAAATCAGGCCAAGAACATATGGGAGAGTTCTGCTTGGGCCTTTTGAGAATGCACTGCTTGAATTAAAAACAGAAACTCTAAATTGTGCATGTCCTTTCTTGCCTGGGATGTTGGTGTGAGGATGTGATGTCTGGAGCTGTGGCAGCTGTCTTGTGTCCATGGTGTTAGTTCAACCATCCTGTGACTTTTGACCCAAAACTGTAGTCATGGTGAAGTAGAAAAAGGAAAAAGAACCTGGGGCTATAATCACATTATTCTATTCTACCACGAAACAAACTCTGAAATCACTTAAACTATTTTTCTTCTTAGCTAAATAAAAAATATTCACTCATTTAACAAACATTTATTAGGTTCTGTATACAATGGCACTGGGCTGCAGTGGTTGCCAACATAGGAAAAGATTACTCCCTTCATGGAGCCTCCATTCTATTCCCTGTCTCCCTGAGCTGGAATTTTTTGTAACTGTTCTTTGGAGAGAATTAGTCAAGGGCAATGTCATGTTATCTGAGCAGATGACAGTAAGGGCCTTAGATCATACCTTTTGTACCTTTTGTACCTTTTCCCAGCGAAGGAATGAACGAAAGGCCTGTAATGAGATATATCATCCAGTTTGGTGATTCCTGGCAAAGAAGCTGCCAAGTTGTGGGGCTGCCAAGAATAAACGAGGGGAGAAAGAGACCAGCAGGAGGGAATCCTCTAGGCGGAGAACAGAGCAACGGCAGCTGGGACCAGTCAGGACACAAACTGGAGATTATCTCAGGCTCATTCTAGAAGTTTGACCCTCCCAGGCTACCTTAGTTCCTAGTACTGCCAGAGTGTGTGTAGGTGGAGGGGAAGGAATGCCCCACCAGGCGCACTGACAGATATAAAAAGTCCCTGCCCTCGCCTCCTCAGCAGCTCCTTCCTCAGTCTGGCAGGTGAACCTGAGCAAGACTACTCCTGACATCTCTGCTTCATAGGAGCGCTAGAAGGAGACCAGGCCTCCCAAGCACAGCAGCTGCCTCTTCCCTGCTTCCTACATACCTGCTTCTACCTTCCCTGCTTCTTTCCCTCCCCTCCCCTATGAACTCAGGAGCTGCTTTCCATCTTCTCTTCATTTTCCCTTCAACTCAGGATGCTCCCTTTTCACAAAACAAAGACCTCTTTCCACCTCCTTCTTCTCATGCTCCTTCTCCAACTATGCCTGCAGGAGTTGCCCAGTGCTCCATATAGTTAGCTGTGAACAAAAAGATGAGTTGCTCTCAGCAAACTGGATTGTTGATATAGGGATGAGGGTGGAAGTTATATCCCTGATTCTCAGTCCTGTTATAAGACCACAAGCCATTTCCTAACCCGTCCCCAGATTCCACCCTCCGGCTGGAAAATACATCCTCAACTCTCTGGACTCTTAGAACCAATGGCAATGGCATTGGTAAAGACTCTGCCTAGCATGCTTCATCATTTACCTTTGGGTACCTTTAGATAGTCTATTATTAAGTCATTAATTCCGTACTACAATCCTGTGAGATAAGCATTGTTATATTTTGCATTTCACAGAAGAGGAAACTGAGGCTTAGAAAATTTATGTAATTTGTTTAACAGCGCTCAACTATTGATGTGACTTGATCCTGGACACAGTGACTTATTTGCATGAGCAGAAGGATGATATGGGATTGTCCAGTGAAAGCCCCTGGGTTTGCTCTTTAACTCTTTCCACAGAATGCAATCTCTTAGGCTGCCCTAAAGATCTCTCCTGAACCAACATCACTAGTGAAAGCAATCTGTCCTCCTGCCCCTCAGGTAAGTCACTGTATGAAGTTAAAAGGAGCTTGCCTAAGCTGTGCTCATTCCCATGTGCTGGGCTCAGGCTGCCAACCCCTCACTGCACCAGCAGGCTGACCCCAACCTGAGGATTGTAATGTTGCTGGAACAAGTCACAACCCCAATACCGGTAAGTTTCCTTTCTATCTTTTCATCCCATGGGGCTACTAAGGGATCTGAGGTTTATTCTGACTCTCTGCCTTCTTCCTAAATCTCCCACATCCCAAATTTTTCTGATCTCCCCTCTCTTCCATCTCTCTTTCCCAATCTAATCCCACACTGTTTCAACCCCATCAGAAGCGAGAGTACTTTATAGGACAAAAGAAAATGGCAGGAGGTCTTAAGATCTCTGATGCTCTTGCCCCCTCCCCCACTGTCCGTGCCCTGCAGGGCACATCATCAGCAGAGGTTCCTGCGGCTATGCCTGTGAGTCATGGGATGTCTAGGGGAAACAAGGCCATTGTAGTCCCGTGGAGTCAACCACTGCCCACTGCTGCCACCTCATCTAAGACAAGGGGGCTGACAGCTCCGTCTGGAGGCCATGAAGGCAACAAAACTGTAATGACAGCCAGGAAACCTCCGCCTCCACTCATCCAAACCATAACTCTTGACCTCAGGTGATCTGTCCACCTCGGCCTCCCACAGTGCTGGTGTTACATGTGTGAGCCAGCACGCCCGGCCCCAAACCATAACTTTTCAACTTCAATCTCTCTGCCTGTGGCATCTTTCTGTGTTGTGTCCTTGGCACTAGTAGCCCCTGACTCTGGGTCTTCTGTATTTATGGGTTGTTGTGCCCACACCAAGTGTTACAATTCCTGCTGGAAGTGGAGGCCTTAGAGAGAACCAGAATAAATGAAATTAGCATTCCACCCTCACCACCATCATCTCATTCTTCAACAAACATAGGGCCACATCGTTCCAAACTGTTCTCAACCCTAGAGGTACAGAGAAGTAAAACTGTACACACACTCTGTGTGTGGTCATCATCTAGAGCATTCCTTAAACATCAGGCACATATGCCTTGGCTTGGCTTGAGAGCAACCTGGATGATATAGTCATCACTTCTCTGATCACCAATCACTACTTTAAAATGTAGGTTCCATGATTATGTAGGTGTGGCAAGGCCAACAAATCAGGAAATGACTGCCATGGAAAAGATGATTATACTCACAGATTCTAAGAGCAGGAGTCATGGCAGGCCGTGGGGAACCACATGGAGAAGGACTGGGGTGGGTCAGAAGGCGGAGGGAGAAAGGGGAAAACATGGCAAGAGCTTTTATTTTGATTTCCATAGGAAAGAACACATGAGCCAGGGTAAGAAGGTTTAGGATTGGCTGGCTTGAATAATGTCATCAGGCCTGGGACGCAGGGGCTCCCCTAGTTGTCTGACACCTGGCCCTGCGGTGACTACCACAGGTAGAGAGTGGCCTAGAGAGAGACCCCAATAAAGGAGGTGGGTGAGGTTATAGCTCTGGATTGGTTGTTTTGCATATAAAAGGAAGGGAAGGTGAGTTGTTTGCTACCTCTAGGAATTAGCTAACCTTGGCAGAGGCAGTCCTTCCAGGGTCAGGGTCAGCAAGGCCTCCAGGTGTCAAGGCATCAGAGGAAAAAAGGCATGGTTCACTTACACACTTTTTACAGGTGCTCAGTTTTCTCACCACATCCTCCACTAAAGGAGCCTGGCATGTAATTCCCCTTTATCCTACTATGAGGCTCCCTCCATGTGGGAATTCCTAGGCAGTGCCTCAGCTCCTTCCCAGTATGCTAATCTCTATGTCACCAGCGCAAGGAGACATTCGTTATAATATGAGGAATTTTCGAGGTGTAAGGTGTAGGCCTCGGAGTGAAATGTAGGTACCACCTGACCGTAGATCCTTTTAGCAGAGCTCAGTGCTTGAGATACACTCTTGGAGTGAAGCCGTCTCACTGTACTTAACGGTCCAGTCCCCCTTATGTGGGATTTAAGTGTTTTTTTTTTTCCCCAAGAGTCTGGAAGCAGACTCTAATGATGTCAAAAAAGAGTCCCCTGAGTTGTATTCACCTGTGTGTGCATCATGTTGTAAAATACTCAGGAAAGCTCAGGAGTCTTGGTCCTTGAAGAGGACAAATTAAAGAGGTGGCAGGTATCAAAGGCAGTTGGTGACTCTTCCTGTAGCTTTCTGAGGTCTCCAGGGTCAGTCCCTGCATGCATGGCCCCTCTAGGGAATCATGACCCAGGATCCCAAACCACTGGGAGAAATATTCATGGGTCTAGTATGAAACACTCTCACACATATGGATACGCTTCTACTCCAAATGGGAACGCTTACATCAGTTAGCATATAGCGGTTTCGTTCGTGGTTCCATGACGTAGGGTGTCATAATTTCTCTCCTTGGAAGAACCATAAAAGTATGATTAATTTTCAGATTCTCATCCTAACAGGAGGGTGGTAACACCAATGGAGCGACCCTGGTGGGATCAGAAAAAATAGCTATGTCCTTTGTAAGCTTGTTGACAGGTTTAAGTGTAATAATGTGTGGGAATGACTTTGCACCATAACTAACATGTAGTAACAGCTTAATTAATGTTAACCTTTATCATTATCGTATAAGAATGTAAGTTACAGGAGAGAGGAACCCTGTCAGTTTGTTCTCTGCTATAGCCCAAGACCATGGATCATGGCTGGCGTATAGTAGGCATTTATTTATTTATTTATTTGATTAATTTATTTATTTAGAGATGGAGACTCACTATGTTGTCCAGGCTGGAGTACAGTGGCTCCTGCCTCAGCCTCCCTAGGAGCTGGGATTACAGGCGTGCACTACCACTCCCGGCTAATATTTGTACTTTAGTGGTGATTGGCTTTCACCATGTTGGCCAGGCTGGTTTCAAACTCTTGCCTCGAGTGATTCACCCGCCTTGGCCTCCCAGAGTGTTGGGATTACAAACGTGAGCCGCTGCACCTGGCCCATAGGAGGCATTTAACAATATTTGTTGAACAAGTATCCGGCATTCCTGGAGTTCAGAAAGGGGGTGAGGAATATTTTTAAATAACTATATATATTTTTTAAGACAGAGTTTTGCTCTTGTTTCTCAGTTTGGAGTGCAGTGGTGCAATCTTGGCTCACCACAACCTCCACCTTCCAGGTTTAAGCAATTATCCTGTCTCAGCCTCCCAAGTAGCTGGAATTACAGGGATGCTCCACCACACCTGGCTAATTTTGTATTTTTAGTTGACATGGGGTTTCTCCTTGTTGGTCAGGCTGGTCTTGAACTCCCAAGCTCAGGTGATCCATCCATCTCACCCTCCCAAAGTGCTGGGATTACAAACATGTTCCACTATCCCCAGCCTAAATAACATGTTTTAAAAAGCCACATTGTTTTCCAATACCCATTTCTCTTGCATAGTTAGGAAATTGAGGTTTTTTTCTAAAACATGCTGACATATGGGAAATAGAATGCAAACGGTGCACGAATGTTTTAGACGGTTTGAGGTTTCCAAGTGATTTCATGCTGGGGAGGCTGCCTGCTACAAGCTCCCAAAGCTCTAGGAGGACATAGTATTCCTCCTCCCTCAGCACAGGCCACGAGGCAGGAAGCCCTGGGGAGCACCCGAGCTTTGGGCCTTTAGCATAGTCTTTATTGTTTGGGCCCATGGCACAGAGAGATCCCAGGTCTCTGGCTTGCTGTGACCTTTGCATTTTTTGCCAACAGAGAATGTGATCCTCCAAAGCAAGAAACTTGAGGGCATGGATCAACCCAGCCCTGGCATCTGCCCAGAGCTTGAGAAGAAAGGAACATTCTCCAGCTACCTCACAGGGCTATCATGGGCGGTCACTGCTCTGTGGATCACCCAGCTGTGTTGGGCAACATGAACCCATCTGCAGGAATGCGAGGAGGAAAATACAAAAGTCTTTACATGAGCCCTGAGAAGGCAGATGCAGCAGAAACCTCCAGGCGGTAACTAGCCAGTCTGGGACCTGTGGTGGAGAGAAAGCATATTGGCGATCCTGTGTACTTACACTCTAGGGTCACCAGGTGGCACTATGGCCTCATCTGTGGCTCTGAAGAGGAAGATTTGGAAGGAGATCATCACAGCTAATGTTTAAAAAGCCCCGACCATGTGCCAAATTATTCACTCCTGGCAACAACCTAAGGAGCTAGGGTTTCTTATTATGTGTATTTCATAGTGAAGGAAACAGAGACATAAAGAGGTGAATTATCTTGCCCAGATCACTCAGCTAATAAGTGGTAGAGGCTGAACAGGACCTGAACAGTGTGGCTGTGGAACCCACGTGCATCGATCCCCCAAAGGTTTATTGAGCACCTGCCATTTACAAGACCTTGTGTGATTAAATACAGTTATGATTAATAATATAAAAATGACAAATCACACTTTTTTTTTAAATTTTTATTGCATTATAGGTTTTGGGGTACATGTGCAGAACGTGCAAGATAGTTGCATAGGTACACACGTGGCAGTGTGTTTTGCTGCCTTCCTCCCCTTCACCCACATTTGGCATTCATCCCCAGGCTATCCCTCCCCAGTCCCCCCCGCTGTCCCTCCCCCATTCCCCCCAATAGACCCCAGTGTGTAGTAGACCCCCTCTCTGTGTCCATGTGTTCTCATTTTTCTCACCCACCTATGAGTAAGTATATGCGGTATTTCTTTTTCTGTTCTTGTGTCAGTTTGCTGAGAATGATGTTCTCCAGATTCATCCATGTCCTTACAAAGGACACAAACTCATCATTTTTGATTGCTGCATAATATTCCATGGTGTATATGTGCCACATTTTCCCAGTCCAGTCTATCATCGATGGGCATTTGGGTTGGTTCCAGGTCTTTGCTATTGTAAACAGTGCTGCAATGAACATTCGTGTGCATATGTCCTTATAGTAGAACGATTTACAGTCCTTTGGATATATACCCAGTAATGGGATTGCTGGGTCAAATGGAATTTCTATTTCTAGGTCCCTGAGGAATCGCCACACTGTCTTCCACAATGGTTGAACTAATTTACACTCCCACCAACAGTGTAAGAGTGTTCCTATTTCTCCACATCCTCTCCAGCATCTGCTGTCTCCAGATTTTTTTTAATGATCGCCATTCTAACTGGCGTGAGATGGTATCTCAATGTGGTTTTGATTTGAAAAATGACAAATCACACTTTTTAGAGAAAAGATTTTTTTTTTGTAGATTTCAGGCACAGAACCGAATATACAATAATAGTGAAATTGATCCTACTAGTTATGACAGAAGTGATGATACATTTAAATGAGTTGGATGTTTTAGAGGTATTATCTCATGAATCCTTGACAGAAACTGAATGAGGAATGAAATTTATTGTTCCCATTTCGCACAGAAGGAAACTGAGGTGAAGAGGGGTAAAGTAATTTTGCATGGCATGAAGTAGGAATCCGAAGTGCAGGAGTTTGAACTTGGTTCTGACCTTTCCCAAGGTCCCCGTGCTCTTGACCGCTATAGACTCAAGCATCACCTTGTTTTTACACTCATTCAACAAATATTTTTTAAAAGATTGTCTAATACGTTGGCACTCACATGAGCTTCTGTTCCCGTTCTGCAGGTGGTGAAGCCCTCTGTTGTCCTGACCTCACAGTTCCTGTCCCATGACCAGGGCCAGCTCACCAAGGAGCTGCAGCAGCAGCACGTAAAGTCGGTGCCATTCCCCATGCGAGGACCTGAGGAAGGTGAGTGAGTGCAGACAGATGAGGCCTGGTGCCCTTGAACGCTTCGTGGCCTCGGCTGCTCGTCTCACAGGGGGCCACGCTGGGGGAAGCATGGGCAGTCACACTACTGGCTCTTTCCTCCTTTTTCCTTCCATACCAGTGTCTTAGGGATGGGGCAGAGTAGTTGACTTATTAGGATAAAAACTGCTATCTTGTATCAGAAACTCGAAAAGAATCACTGCTGTCGTGTTAACTTAAAGAAAAACAACCAGACAAGTGCCCAACGATACTTACAAAGGTTATTTATTTATTTATTTGAGACAGAGTCTTGCTCTCTTGCCCAGGCTGGAGTGTAATAATGCAATCTTGGCTCACTGCAACCTCTGCCTCCTGAGTCCAAGTAATTCTCCTGTCTCAGCCTCCCGAGTAGCTGGAAATATAAGCATGTGACACCACACCTGGCTAGTTTTTGTGTTTTTAGTAGAGACAGCGTTTCACCGTGTTAGCCAAGCTGGTATTGAACTCCTGACCTCAGATAATCCTCCTGCCTCGTCCTCCAAATGTCTGGGATTACAGGGATGAGCCACTGTGTTTGGCCTAAAGGTTACTTATTATCCTGCAAAATTTAGCCTGGGCGTGGTGGCTCATGCCTGTAATCCCAGCACGTTGGGAGGCAGAGGTGGTTGGATCACCTGAGGTTAGGAGTTCAAGACCAGCCTGACCAGTATGGTGAAACCTCATCTCTACTAAAAATACAAAAATTAGCCAGGCATGGGGGAGCATGCCTGTAGTCCCAGCTAGCCAGGATGCAGAGACAGGAGAATTGCTTGGACCCAGGAGGTGGAGGTTGCAATCAGCTGAGATCGTGCCACTGCACTCCAACCTGGGCACAGAAAGAGACTGTCAAAAAAAAATTATCCTGCAAAATTTGAAAAGGAAACAAATCAGCAGCTTCTAAACTATTTTTTGATAAAACTCATAATAAATTCTGTTATGTGTATATGTTCTATATTTCTGAATAAAAGACTTAACAAAGTCATATTTACAACATGTATTACATATTTTTTATTCTACTTCATTTGTTTTGAATGCTCTTTGCAATCTACAAAAAGCCCAATAGTAATAATTAAATTACTCATTAAACAGCATTATCTTGTCATTTAAAATGATAATCTCAAAAATGATCTTTTGTTTTTGAGCTAAAAATATTTTAGTGATATACTATTTAAGAGAAAAACACTGGTTATGAAAGAATACACATGGTTTATTATTTTTTGACACAGTCTCACTTTGTAACTCAGGCTGAAGTGCACTGCTGTGATCTCAGCTCAATGCCACCTTTGCCTCCCTGGGTTCAAGCGATTCTCCTACCTCAGCCTCCTGAGTACCTGGCATTACAGGTGCACACCGCCACGCCTGGCACACCGCCACGCCTGCACAACGATGTTTTAATATGCAATTTAGTAGCCTTAAGTGTAATATATTCACAAGGTTGTGCAATGATTTTATTCTCATTATGCATTTTCAGAACTTTTTCATCATGTCAAACAGAAACTCTGTACCCATGAAGAAATAACTCCCTATTTCCCCTTCTCCCTAGTCCCTGGTAAACTCCGTTTTCTGTCTCTATAAATTAACCATTTGTAGGCACATTATACAAGTGGAATTATACAATATTTGTCCTTTTGTGTCTGGCTTATTTCACTTAGTAAAATGTTTTCAAGGTTCTTCATGTAGTAGCATGTCTCAGAATTTCATTCTTTTTTTTTTTTTGCTGTTGTTAAGGCTGAATACCATTGTCCATTCTATATATACACAAATCTTGTTTGTTTTCATTTTATTGCTTACAGGAAAATTTTATTTCTTCTTTCGGATTTTCTGTTTTTGAATTTTCTTTATAGACATTCATGTCATCTACACACAAAGGTTGTTTATTTCTTCCTTATCTGTGTACACTGTGTCCTTTTGTTGTCTTATTTCACCAGCTGGAACTTCAGATGCAATGTTAAATAATAACGACGATAAAGGAAATGTTTGTGTTGTTCCCAATCTTAGGGAGAAAACCTCTGGTTTCTCACCATTAAGCTATAAACTTTTTGTGGGTGTTCTTTATCAAGTTGAGGATACTTCCCACTAGTCCTAGTTTTTTGAGAGTTGGTACCTTCAAGGGGGTTGGATTTTGTCAAATGCTTTTGCTGCATGAATTTACATGGATCTTATAATTTTTCTTCTTTATCCTCTTAATGTGCTGAGTTCATTGATTGATTTTAGAATATTGAACCATCCTTGTATACTGAGATTAAATCCCACTTCCTTGTGTTGTATAATTCTGTGTAGACATTGTTGGATCATATTGGCTAAAATTTTGTTAAGGATTAAAAAATCTGTACTCATAAGGGATTCCAGTCTATAGTTTTCCTACAATGTCTTTAACTGCTCTTAATATTAGGGTAATGCTATATTCATAGAATGAATTGGGAAGTGTTCCTTCTGCTTCTATTTTCCAAAAAAAAGATTACGTAGAATCGGTATTTCTTCCTTAAATATGTGTTAAAATTTACCAGAGAAACCATCTGGGACTGGTGTTTTCTTTCTTGGAAGGTTATTGACTCAACATCCTTGCCTACTCAGATTATCTATTTCTCCTTGCATGAGTTTTGGTAGTTTATATCTTTCAAGTAATTGCTCCATTTCATCTACTTTATTAAATTTTGGGGCATAGAGTTCATAGGATTCCTTGATTATCCTTTCAATTTTCATGGGACAATTAATCATGACTTATATCCCATTTCTAACATTGGTACTATATTGCTTATATTTTTAAAATTTCTGTTTATTATCATATTTTGACATCTTTAAAAAAATCCTTTCTGGCTTGGGAGAAACTATGCCCTCCTGAGGCAAGCCAATTTGTAGCTAAGCAAAAGGACTTATCCAGGGAGCATGGCTTTGATATATAAAAAAACTTAATATCTTCCATACCTCCTCTGTCTGGCCCATATACGACAGGTCTTCCTCTGCCTTAACCATTGCAGAGATACCTACCGGATAACTAGGGACAACCCCTATACTCCAAGGCCCTCCAAAATTATTCATACTAGCCAATCCTAATCTGTTTACCCTACCTTGCTTTTCCTGTGGAAACTTCCGTAGAGGCTCTAGTCAAGGCTTTTCTCTTTCTCCTGTTTTCTGTGTCCTAATTACACCAAGGCTTCCCCAGGTAACCCTGTATGGCATGGCATGGCTCCTATTTCTCGGACCTGTGGCTATAATAAACATTGTTTTCTTCTCGTGGACACATCTGACTGACCATCACAGAAAAAAACACAGAACAGGTGATTTGGATCTTCTCTTTTTCTTGGTTAGCACAGCTATAAGTTTGTTGATTTTAACTAGATTCTGGTTTCTGTAATTTTCTCTATTGTTTCCTGGTTTCAATTCTATTTATTTATGTTCTAATGTTTATTGTTACTTTTCTCTTGCTTTTTTTAAGCTTAACATTTTTCCTTTAGCTGCTGAAGGTAGACATTCAGATCAACTTTAGAATTTTCTTCTTTTCTAGTATATGTATTGAATGCTAAGCACTCCAAGCACTGCTTTCAGAGCATTCCACAGGTTCTGATAAGTTATATTTCCATTTTTATTTAGTTCAAAATGTTTTTTAATTCTTCTAGATATTTACCTGATCGAAGTATTATTTAAAGTGTGGGTTTAACTTGCAGATATTTTGTGGTTTTCCAGCTGCTTTGTTACTGATTTTTAGTTTAGTTTTATTGTTGCCTAGGGCCACAGTTTGTATAATTTCTGTTATAGGTTGAAGTGTGCCACCTCCCCATCCCTACCATATGTTGAAGTCTGAACCCCCAGTACCTGTGAATATGATCTTTATAGATGTAATCAAGTTAGGATGGGGTCATTAGGGTGACCAAAATCAAATATTTCTGGAGTTTTTATGAAAAGCAGGAATGCCATGCAAACACAGAAACACACAGGGGAAATGCTACATGATTACAGAGGCAGAGAGAGGTTGTGGTGATGCTGCAAGCCAAAGAATACCAAGAAGTGACAGCCACCATCAGAAGCTAGAAAGAGGCAAAGAAAGATTCTCCCCTGCACGTTTCAAGCAAAGCACAGTCCTTCTGATACTGTGGTTTTGGACTTCTAGCCTCCAGACCCATGAGAAAATACATTTCTGTTGTTTTAAGCCACTCACTTGGTGGTACTTTATTATAGCAACCCTAAACTATATAATTTCTATTCTTTTAAGTTTATTAATGTGTGCTATGGCACAGAATGTGTTCCAGCATGGTGAACATTCCATGAAACCTTGAGAAAAGTGTGTATTCTGCTGTTTCTGAAATGAGTATGCTATAAGTGTCAATTACACCAAGTTGATTGATGGTGCTGTCTAGAGCAACACTTGCTGATTTTCTGCCCGCTTAACCTATGAATTACTGAAGGAGTAGTATTGAAATCTCCAATATAAGAATGGATTTGTCTATTTCTCTTTGCAAATCCAATCAGCTTTGGCCTTGTGCATTTCGACACTGTTGTTAGGAACATATACACCAGGGTTGCTGGGTTCCCTTGGAGAGTTGACTCTATCATTAATGCTGTTCTTTGTCCATGATAATTTTCCTTGCTCTGATTTCATCTTTGAAATTAATATAGCTACTCCAGCTTCCTTTTGATTAGTGCTAGCATAGCCTTCCTTTCTTTATCCATTGTTGTTATGAATAATGTGTTATTTTTAAGATGTTTTAACAGCTTGAGTGATTTATTTCACATATCTATGTTTACCCATATAGATTGTACTATTCAGTGGCTTTCAGTGTATTCACAGAATTGTACACCATCAACACAATCAGTTTTAAATATTTTTCACTAGCATCCCCAAACCCTGCAACTCCTTAGCCAATCCTCCGTCACTTACCAAGCCTAGACAACTACTAATCTACTTCCGTCTCTATGGATTTGCCTTTTCTGGACATTTTCCCATAATATGCAGTTATGCTGAAATAGAATGCTATACCATGTGATCTTTTGTGAAAGACATTAGATAGTAGTCGGTCTTTTGTGAATGGCTTCTTTCACGTAGCATAATAAATTCAAGGTTCATCCATATTGCTGTATATATATGCTTCATTCTTTTTTGTTTCTGAACATTCCATTGTATGAATATACCAGTTTTTATTCAACCACTAATCAGTTTATAACCATTATGGGTTTGTTTTGTATTTTGGCTATTATTAATAATCCTGCCATAAACATTTATATGTATACTTTTCATGTGCATTATGTTTTCATTTTGCTTGCATGTATACTTAGTGGTGATTGCTGGATTATATTGTAACTGTGTATAAACTATCGAAGAATGGCTAGACCATTTTTCACAGGGGCTGCACAATTTTCACATTCCTACTAACAGTTTATGAGGGTTTGAGTTTCTCTACATCCTTCTCTATACTTGTTATTGTCCATTTAGTTATTTATTTATCTGTCTATTTATTTATTTATTTATTTGAGATGGAATCTCCCTCTGTTGCCCAGGCTGGAGTGCAGTGGTGTGATCTCTGCTCACTGCAACCTCTACCTTCTGGGTTCAAGTGATTCTCCTGCCTCAGTCTCCTGAGTAGCTGGGATTACAGGCATGTGCCACCATGCCTAGCTAATTTTTTATATTTTTGGTAGAGACTGGGTTTCACCATGTTGGTCAGTCTGGTCTCGAACCCCAGACCTCGGGTGATCCACCTGCCTTTGCCTCCCAAAGTGCTGGGATTACAGGTGTGCCACTGTAATCCTGGCTGTCCATCCTTTTGGATGGCCATTTTAGTAGGTGTCAAGTGGCATTTAATTTTGGTTTTAATTTTCATTTCCTTGAAGACTAACAATATTGACCATCTTTCATTTTCTTTTTGGCTATTTCTATATGTTCTTTGGAGAAATCCCTCTTTAAGATTCTTTGCCCATTTTTAACATGGGTTGTCTTTTTTATTTGATTTATTTATTTTTTTGAGAAAAGGTCTTAGTCTCACCTAGTCTCACAAAGGTGTTAGTCTCACAAAGGCTTGTGTGCAGTGGTGTGACCATGGCTTTCTGCAGCCTTGATCTCCCAGGCTCAAGCGATCCTCCTGTCTCAGTCTCCTGAGTAGTTGGGACTACAGGCATGCACCACTAGACCCAGCTAATTTTTATTTATCTATTCCCCCCCCCTTTTTTTTTTTTTGGAGAGATGGGGTCTTGCTCTGTTACCTTGGCTGGTCTGGAACTTCTGGGCTCAAGTGATCCTTCTGCCTTAGCCTCCAAAGTGCTGAGATTATGGGCATCAGCCACTGCACCCATCTGTTTTTGAATTTTAATAGTTCTTTATATAGTCTAGACACAAGTTATTTATCAGATATATAATTTGCAAGAATTTCCCCTCTTCCTGTAGTTTGTCTTCTTACTTTATGTATGGTATTTTATGAAACAAAAGGTTTTTAGTTTTGATAATGTCTAGTTTATCTATTTTTCTTTTCTTTTTTTTTTTTTCAATGATGCTTTTGGTTGTCATAGCTAAGAATCCATCAAAAATTCTTAGAATTGTAATTCAAGGTCATAAAGATTTAAACCAACAGTTTCTTTGAAGAGCTTTAGAGTTTCAGCTCCTAAGTTTAGGTCTTTGATCCATTTTAATTTTTGTATATGATGTGAGGTAAGGATCTAGCTGCATTCTTTTGCACTAGGATATCCCGTTGTCCCCCCATCTGTTGTAGATGATTCTTTTCCCATTGAATCGTCTTGCACCCTTGCTAAAGATCAGTTGACAATACACACATGAAGGTTTATTTCTGGATGTCTATTTTATTCCAAAACAATTGGAATTGTTAACTGCTTATGTGTTGCAGGCGTGATCCTAAGCATGAATTCATTTGCTTCTCACAATAACTGTGAAGTGGGCACTATTCTCATTCCCATTTGACAGATGAAGTGGCTGAGATACAGAGCGTTTTGCCCAAGACCACATAAGTAACTACTAAGTGGCAGTGCCAGTGTAAGATTTTAGGTTGCCTAACTTGAGAGCCTGAGATCTTAGCCATGCATGCTGTAAACTAAAGTTAGAACTCAAAACTTCAGAATTCCACTGAAGAGTTCACTTTAAGCAAATGGAGTGAAGGTCAGATTAGCCACTAAGGGTTTGCAAAGCAAAACAGGGAGGGTCTTCCTCACCAGCTTGCTTTCTGTGGAGTAGCGGCAATGAACCTGCCTTTTTTGGTTGAAACTCCTACAATCTCCGCCCCCACCACAAGCTGATAATTTGCAATGGCTGTAAGTCGAATTTGCACTTAATTACTGGGGCAGTGCTGAGTGGTGCGAGCAAGGGTCAGGCCCAGTGCAAGAGCCTCGAATCGCTTTCCGCACAGAACCTGGGAGTGGGAAGGCATCGGCGCCGGGATGGGAGGTTGCCCAGGATCTGGAAACTCCCATGGGAAGATGCATCGTTTCCTCTGTAACCGCATCGCAGTTGCCGAACACGGCGGGGTGAGGTCTTGGTCTCACGGTCAGTTCAACTCCAGGTACCTGGGGAGTGTCTGGGCTCCGGCGACTAGGACGCCTAACCTCCTTTATCTTCGGGTCTGAAACTCTCTGCCTCTTTTTTTTTTTTTTAATTTTTATTGCATTATAGGTTTTGGGGTACATGTGCAGAGCGTGCAAGATAGTTGCATAGGTACACACATGGCAGTGTGTTTTGCTGCCTTCCTCCCCTTCACCCACACTTGGCATTTATCCCCAGGCTATCCCTCCCCAGCCCCCCCCCCGCTGTCCCTCCCCCATTCCCCCCAATAGACCCCAGTGTATAGTAGACCGCCTCTCTGTGTCCATGTGTTCTAATTTTTCTCACCCACCTATGAGTGAGTATATGCGGTATTTCTTTTAAGCAGCGATCCAGAGACTCCGCTCCTGCCCCAGTTCAGCAACCCTCTACACCTGGACCCGACCGCCTCGCTTTGGAGGAGGAATGTAAGTAAGAAATTCAGCGGTTGAGCTTTCCTTCTTTCTCTCATCTAAGTGAGGCTGCTTACAAGTACTTTTCCTGAAGACTGGCTGGATCTTCAGGGCCACTCACTCTGCAGGATTCCCTTCTTGTCATCTCGTTCACTCGCCATTTATTCTTTCTCTTTCACCTGAGTAGTTAGCTTGCGTTTTAGAAGATATTTGAAGTGGGCGAAAATTTAGCCCAAGTAAACAGCAATATGCTTTTGGAAGTTATCTGAGCAGCGGGAATTGCCACGAATAGTTGAGTTTCTAGTTTAGGTTATTTCGCTTAGTAGCAAGTTTATGGAGTTTACCTTATGTGAATTTCCTTTATATTGGTTTCTAAATTGAAAGCATGCTTCCCAGTGCAATCAGAATTACTTTTCTCGTTCAGATTTTCCTTATCTGGTCTCAGTGTAATTACACGTGTCTTGACAAACTTTCACTCCTGGCCCATTCTACTCATCATCCCTAAGTTTTCACACAGCAGCCAATGTAATCTTTTAATTTGATCGTGTAATTCCTTTGTTTAAAACTCTACAGTTATTTCCTGTTGCACTTTAGAAGCTCCTCCTGCTCCCTTTTTACCTGATCTTATTCACACTCCCATTTCCCCACCTAAAACTCTCCAGCTTAACTGGCCTTTGGTCTGAAAACTTTCAGGTTTTTTTTCTGTCTCAGGAAAAAGACAATTCACACAGGCCTTCAACCTGTATTGTGAGTGGCCTTCCTACCATGCTAAGTAGGCTCCCTTGTTGGTCTTTTTCATGGTCTTACCGATTTTTCTTTCTAGTTAGCATAACTTGTTACAATAAATTCATTTGTGAATTTCCTTTTTGTCTGTCTTTTCCACCGGACTGTAAGTTTCAAGAGCAGAAACCATGTCTGTTTTATTTGCCGTTGTGCATACCCTTATAAAAAAGTGTCTTTTAACAACTCCCTTTCATTTTAATTTAATATAAAATAACTAGTTTAAAATTTGGAAATAGTTGGGAGTTTGCATCACAGGGTTAAACTAGAGTTACTGTATGATCTACATGTGACGTATATTTAAAATTAAAGCATATTTGAAATTGAAGAGTATTATGTTTAGATGAACTATACACCAATTTACCACAGCAAGTAGGAAGATAATCATATCTTCTTCTCTCTGATCAAATGGGCCTATTATCTCAGTTCACAAGTGTACTTAAGCAACTTAATCTGTTGTCTATATATACTTATCAGCTGTGTGTGAATCACAACGGTTATTTGCATATTATTATACATATATTAAATACCTGGATTAGGTTTGTCAGTTATTTGAGAGTATATTTTGCACGTGGCTCTGGTGCATCGTTAGGCATATAGTCCTGCTTAAAATAAGAAATATACAGTGACTATTCTAGCGTGAGTTGTTTTATAAAGCGAGATAGCTAAGCAGTATTACATGGTGTCCAGATGTTACTTGTTCTGTTGTCTGTACTCTGAGGTGTGCACGTGTGAAGCATATGAAGGGAGTAACTCTCTACACCACCTGAATCTTCTAGAGTACTTCTGTGTCAGGTAGAAGAGTAAAATGTCTGACCATCCCTGTAAGCAAAAATATGAGATTATAACAGTATGGTATCTATTTTGCCACCTGTTTTCTTGGCATTAGTCTTTAGAACGCTACTTCCCAGGGACCTGAATCGAAAACCTTTTGCAATTCTGCTCCTGTTGGAGGAAATAATCACTATTTGAGAGGATAGACTAAGGAAGATGCGAATCACTCAAGTGGATAGATCTTTCAAGCTTCATTTCTGTATTATAATACCAACAGCTAAACAGTAAGATTACATGATAACTGGTAGGGCAAGCCCCCTCATAAATCCCACTTACATTGGATTTGCAGATTAATTTGCAGATAACAGACTTTTTTTCTTTTTTAAAGACGGGGTTTCACCATGTTGGTAAGGCTGTTCTTGAAGTCCCAACCTCAGGTGATCTGCCTGCCTTGGCCTCCAAAGTGCTTGGATTACAGGCGTGAGCCACTATACCCAGCCCAGATAAGGGACTTATTTATGCTGTTGAATCTTCCAAGAATATGATACTTCTCCAGTTACAGGGTTTTTTCCTTAACCTTTAATAGTGTTTTGTTTTACTACATAAAATTCTTGCATATATAATTTGCTTCAAGATGCTGAATAGTTTTTGTTTCTATATAATAAGTGTACTTCATTATATTTTCTAATTGGTTATAAATGTAGGATTTTTAGATGTTGGAGCTGTGTCTGTATTTACGTACACACACAGATCTTCAGTCCTCCTGGACTCTCTCATTCATTCTATGAAGTCCCTTGGATATTTGATGAAGACAGTTATGTACAAATTACGATCATTTTCTCCCTTGATAATTCTCCTGCATTCTCTCTTTTTCTCTGTTTGGGACTTCGCATGTGATATGGAATAGAAAAAAGTGATGGTGAGCTTCCTTACCTTGTTTATGATTTTGAGAAGCCCACTTTTAATAATCACTGCATTTGAAGTTTGCTCTAGGGTTTTGGTAGATTCTGTTTTTATGTTTAAAATTATTCCCCTTAATTCCTAATTTGAATGAGTGTTTAATGTATCAAAACTTCTTTTTTATCCAATTAATTCAGGTGGTGGTATGTTCTTTTTCCCTCCTCTGATGCTTTAACATACCGAACTGCAAGGGCAGCTTTCTCGGTTTCCTTTGAAGACTGCTAGATTTGATGGGTATAATTTTTTATGTAGGTTTCTGCATCTATGAACAAAAGTGAAATGGGTGTTACGCTTTTTTATAATTTCTTGTCCTTTGTGTTTTTGATATCAGTATTATTCTGGCTAGATGAAATAAGCCAAATAGTTTTCTCATTGTGTTTCTTTTCTTGGAAGATTTTTATAATTAGAGAGTCTTTGCCCTTTGATTAAAATTGTGAAACTGTGTCAGTCTAGTGTTCTTTTGTCAAGGAGACTGTTTTTGTCTATGAATTTAGATTCTTTAATAATTGCTTATCTATTTAAATGTTCTATTTCTAGAATAATTTTTGGTTCTAGAAAAATGTGAATGTGTGTTTTTAAATATATGAGCATAAACTGACTTTATGCTTGTATGTTTGAAATCTTGACTGTGTCTGTAACCATGTACACCCCTCCTGTTGGTAGCTTTCCAATATTGTTTATTTTCATCTTTTTCTATCAAGGTTCCTGGGAGATTTATCTGTTTTATTGGTCTTTTCAGAGAACCAGCTTGTTTTTCCTGGTAATCTGTGCTATTGTAAAATTTCATTAATCTTTATGAAAATAAAGAAAGACAGATGATCTAACTGGGGTGGATTAATTTTTTTTTTTTTTTTTTGGTTTCTTGACTTCATTTATTGTTTTCTTATTTTTTAATAAATATATTTAAAGCTTTAAATTTCTCTCCAATTATAGCTTAATGACATTCCAGGACATCTTTTGATGTATATTTCTCTTATGGTTATTAAGTTCTAAATATTATGTGGTTTTCATAGTGATTATTTAGAAGTGTGTTTTTTAGTTTGCAAGCCCATAGAGTTGTTAACTGTTGTCTGCTTTTTACTTTTCTAAGTATGTATGTGACAGGGTCCTGCTCTGCTGCCCTGGCTGGAGTGCAATGGTACAATTATGGCTCACTGCAGCTTTGAGTTGCCCAGGCTGGAGTGCAGTGGTGCAATCATAGCTCACTGCAGCTTTGACCTCCTGGGCTCAAGAGGTTCTCCCACCTCAGCCTCCCAAGGAGCTGGACTACAGGCACATGTCCCCATGCCAGGCTAACTTTTTTTTTTTTTTTTTTTTTTTTTTAGGCAGGGTCTCACTCTGTTGCACAGACTGGAGTGCAATGGTGTGATCTCAGCCCACTGCAATCTTTACCTCCCAGGCTCTTGAGTAGCTGGGACTACAGGCCTCTGCTAGCACACATGGCTAATTTTTGTATTATATTTTTTGTAGAGAGGGTATTTTGCCATGTTGCCCAGGCTGGTCTTTAACTCCTGTATTTAAATGATCTGCCTGCCTCAGCCTCCCAAAGTATTATTATTCTGATTTAGATTACAGGCATGAGCCACCATGCCTGGCCTAGCTTATTTTAAATTGCATTATGATTAGAGAATTGATAAGATACTAAGTTTTTTAAATGTATTGAGACTTAGTCGTAGCCAAGTGCATGTTCACTTTTTGTAGAAGTTCTATGTGTTCTTTAATAGAAAGTATATTATTTGTTGGTTTATCTCTTCGATTAAGCCAATTATATTTGTTATCCGTGACACAGGTTTCCTCAACTTATTTTTTTAATTCTAATTTTATTGGTTTCTCTTAGAAGTGTATTAAAAATCATCAATTATAATTAAAGAAAAAAATTCCTTATAGATGTGGCCATTTTGGTTTGGGAGTATCATATTTGACTCATGTAAATCTTCCTGATTTCTTTCATTCTTATGCCGTGTCTTTTATAACTTTCTTCATCCTTTATTCTCAAACTTTGTATGTCATTTATCAATAAGGGCATTCTCTTTATAAACAGTCTGATAATCTGTGCCTGTTAATAAGTGGATTTAACTAATTTACAGTATTACATAACTTGAAGTTGTCTTAGCCACCTTATTTTTTATGTTTTCTATCTATTATATCTTGTCTTTGATTCTTGTCTGTCTGCTGCTGGATTGAATGGGTTTTCATTGTGTCTTTATTGTTACTGGTTTGGAAAGATGCTAGAACACTTTAACTTGGGTTTCCTCTGTTTTTTAAGTTAGGTAATATTTTACTTTGTTGTTTGGAATACACCCACACCCAGTTGATCATCAGTGTTATTTTTATAGTCTGTACTAATTTAGATTTAGCATGCTTTTTGATATCGTTGTGATTCTTTTTTTCCAGATTCAATTTTCCTCCTTCCTGAAGTGTTGATGCTTCGTTACTTCTTTTTTTTAATTGCATTTTAAGTTTTGGGGTACATGTGAAGAACATGCAAGATTGTTGCATAGGTACACACACAGCAGTGTGATTTGCTGCCTTCCTCCCCTTCGTCTATATCTGGCATTTCTCCCCATGTTATCCCTCCCCAACTCCCCACCCCCTGCTGTCCCTCCCCTAGTTCCCCCCTACAGACCCCAGTGTGTGAAGCTCGCCTCCCTGTGTCCATGTGTTCTCATTGTTCAACATCCACCTATGAGTGAGAACATGTGGTGTTTGATTTTCTGTTCTTGTGTCAGTTTGCTGAGAATGATGGTTTCCAGGTTCATCCATGTCCCAACAAAGGACACAAACTCATCATTTTTTATGCTGCATAGTATTCCATGGTGTATATATGCCATATTTTCCCTGTCCAGTCTATCATCGATGCGCATTTGGCTTGGTTCCGAGTTTTTGCTATTGTAAACAGTGCTGCAATGAACATTCATGTGCATGTGTCCTTATAGCAGAATGATTTATAATCTTTGGATATATACCCAGTAATGGGATTGCTGGGTCAAATGGAATTTCTATTTCTAGGTCCTTGAGGAATTGCCACACTGTCTTCTACAATGGTTGAACTAATTTACACTCCCACCAAACTAATTTACACTCCCACAGTGTAAGAGTGTTCCTATTTCTCCACATCCTCCCCTGCAACTGTTGTCTCCAGATTTTTTAATGATCGCCATTCTAACTACATTTTTATGGCTGATAACCATTGTATGGCTACCACATTTTAAAATTCATCAAGAGGACATGTGGATTGTTTCCACCTTTTGACTATTGTTAGTAATGCTGCTATATAAATTTATGTACAAATATTTGTGTGATCATAGATTTCTATTCTTTTGGGCACATACATAGAATTGGAATTTCTGGGTCATATGTAAGTGGCAACATAAGTTTCATTTTTCTTAAAATTAAAATTATAATAAGTACTTTCCTACAAATTTTATACATATGGACATATACACACATATGTGATTAACATATTGCTACATATTGCCATTTTGAATCACATAACTTTAAGGTTTTATAAAACTAATTTTTATAAAACTTGAATGAGAAACATATGAAAAGGCACTATCTAAACCAGGGTAGTCCTCATTTAATTACTTGAGCAATTGTAGTTGTGGGGAGAGAGTGGTACTGTGATAGAAATAATAATAAAAAAGAAACGATGTGAAGTACCAAAGAGAAATGTTGAATAATGGGAAGCAAACAGATGTTCAATGCTGATAGTTTGACTCAAAAATGGTAGAAACTAAATGGCGAGAGAGATGATGTGGAGTTGGCTGTAGTAATTTTTTTCTAATCTTGGTTTTGTAACAAAACATCTGTGCTATTTTTAATATAAGCTATATTTAATTGAGTACATGTGAACACAAAAACATGTAGCAACTGTTCTTTAGCAAATGATGGTGGCTCTGTGGGGTTGTCCACAGAGAAAATATGTCTACCCTTTCAGTTTATGGAGAAAATGCAGCTAAACCTTACCCTAATGCACTAAGTTAATTCAAAAGGAAGTCAAACAAAAAGTAACAAAGCCTTTGTCATTTTTTTGGTGAGGATGTGTGTGAAATAAGAGAAAATGCTCATACAAAAGGCAATAATTTAAAAACCAGTAAGCATTGCTTCAAGTTCTTTCTAAAAAGCAAAACCTAAAATACGGAGGAGAACATAGATCTTATATCTGTGTTCTAGATCTTAGACCTCTGTTATTATAGATCTATGTTCTCCTTAGGTCTCAGTACTACTGCAGTATTTCTTTCTTTTTTTTTTTTAAATTAATTAATTTATTTTTTTTAAAGACGGGGTCTCGCTATGTTGCCCAGGCTGGAGTGCAGTGGCTATTCACAGGCGCGATCCCACTACTGATCAGCGCGGGAGTTTTGACCTGCTCCGTTTCCGACCTGGGCCAGTTCACCCCTCCTTAGGCAACCTGGTGGTCCCCCGCTCCCAGGAGGTCACCATATTGATGCCGAACTTAGTGCGGACACCCGATCGGCATAGCGCACTGCAGCCCAGAACTCCTGGGCCCAAGCGATCCTCCCACCTCAGCCTCCCGAGTAGCTGGGACTACAGGCACGCGCCACTGTGCCCGGCTGCAGTATTTCTTAAAGATCTGAAGAAGCTTATTCAGCAGAAGGAATGTAGCAAAAACTTTAAAGTTCGTCAATGTTTTGTTTTGAAAGTGGGTAGCCTTCACAACTTTTATTTGCATTATCTATGTTTCACATGTGAATGCATAAATTCAATGACATTTTTTATTACTTATGTTTTCTTAACTCCCCTATGTTGTGAGAACTGAAATTTATCAGACATGGCTTTTCCACACTTTTTTTTTGAAATATAATTTCTGTGTTTGAAGAAGTCTGCTGTTGGAGAAGCCTTCCCAGAGGCAGGATGGACATAAGTTTGTTTTAAGGATGCATTTGCTTCCCTAGCCTAAAAATCAAACAATACGTGAAGCAAACCAAAGTTCTGTTCTCAGATTTGGAACACATCATTTCTGGGACTGTTTCTTGGCAGCCTCTATAAATACATATAAACTCACATTACATCATCACATAGCAGGAAATTCTAGAAGTCAGTGGTCAGAATTAAGAGAAAGAGACAGATGCAGTGTCATGAGCCTGTAGTCCCAGCTACTCAGGGGGCTTAAGGTGCGAGAATGGCTTTAGCTCTGGAAGTTTGAGGCAAGCCTGAGAATTTGAGGTAATCCTGGACAATACAGTGAGACCCTATATCTTAAAAAAATGAATGAAATGAAACAAGAAGGGGATCTGATGTCGCTAATTATCAAGGAAGTGCAGAATGCAAAGAGCCTGAAAGGGGAGAGATTTTACATAGGCAAGTGACTCAAGGCATTTTCTGATTGGTCTTCTCCATGCTCCTTGCCCAGCAAGCTCCATGGCATTCACCTGAAAGCCACCATGTCAGTGAGTAGTTATGGGTGAAGGGTGTTCTGGGGTCTTGGGGAACATGGCTATAATGGGCCGATGACTTTCCCCCAATTCATGTCACTTACTTCTCCTAAATCCATTTTCTGTGGTTGGTACCACTTATATTACTTCTTCACTAAATGTCTACATTCGTAAAGTTCCTACTATAAAAATAAGAATCTGTTTTCTTTAGAAGAGCACAGATTCTCAAGGAAAAAAATAATGTAACCGTGATTAAAAGGTTCATATTCAAAAGGCAGTTACTGGATATTTCTTTTTCAGCTAAATGTTTTGTTCACTTATCTTGACTTTTAAGTAGCAGAGAGTAAGTATCATTAACATAAGTCTCAGTGTCTAATCTCTAAATTAAAGGTATTTAACCAGATTGTCAACAAAATTAATTTTAGCTGTAAATGCTGATGATCTTGTGTGATTTCCTAAAACAAGCACAGGATTATTCAGGTATTGGACTCTGATTGTGCAATGGATTCCAATTGCCCTGGGTTTTAGACTGGCATTTAGATCTATTTGACTGATTTGCCCCCAGTCTTCTATTCTAGCTAACTTTCTACCATTTCTCAGTACAAATGCTCCACTGACTCAGTCTCCTAGTTACACCACAAACATAACTTGTTTTCTTCTCTTTTCATCCTGTGTGCTTTCTCCTTCCTGTAATGCTCATTTTCGTATCCAAATACTACACAGTATTTTTATTCTAGAGCCACGTTCATCTCTTCTTTGCTCTTTGGGAAGACTGGGACTTTGGAGTGAGAGGATCTTTAGTAGCTGAGCCACTTTGGACTAGTTATTTTCAACTTCTGTAGGCTTTAATTTCTTCATTTGATAAAAGGGGCTCATAAAAGTACCCGGCTCATAAAGGTTTTGTGAGTTTGCCTCAAAAGCACTTTAACTTGTTGGCACGCAGTAAACATTCAGTGAATGATGATGTTGAGAAAGATGATGAAGATTGGCTTATATAATTGTGTATTTGATCTTTGTCAGGATAGACATGCCTTATGTTTTAATTCATAGCAGTGTGAGAGATCTGGGGGTCTCACTGTATTGTTAAATTTTTCTTCCTATACACCAGTGTGTGTGTTTTTTAAATTTCCAAATGTTCCCTTCCAGCTTTGTGAGAAAAATGAGCTAATCTCTATGAGAAAGAAAGTCTCTTAGTGTTGGAGAGAAAGCAGCCAGTTTCAGAACTACAACTTCTCTGGCTCTCTCCTTAGCTGTGCTTTATTTCTCAGTTTTTAGTCCATTGCACTTTCTCTTCAATCCTTCCTGGCTCACAGTAGTAAACTGAAGCATGCTTTATCAAAGTAAAATGAAATAATTATATCATGCTTCTTACCTGCAAGCACATGGGTTTTGATGCCTTTCAAGAGGAATATATTAGATGGGCAGCTGGTTGGTAATCATTCTACTCTGTTTCACTGGGTGACATTTAAATAATCACACTCAAATCTGCAGTAACTAGAGAGGAGCATTTCAAGTGAATTACTGAGTATTTACTGTTTAATGATTAGGCATACAGATAAATAAGGGAACATTTTCATGACATCCATACTATTGAATGCAGTGAACATCGAGAATGCAACTTGATTTCTAAAAGTTCCTCCAGTTACCAGTGAACAAAAAGAAGACATCTGAATGGGAAAATTTCAATTCTTTTCCAGGTTCGAGTTGTCTGGCAGCTCATTTTTAGAGATGCCTAGGACACTGAAATAATCGATGATTCATAGGCGAATTCTCTTTTGACTTGGTAATTATGTCCACAAAAACTATTTATAAGTTAAAAAAATTAACCCGGACTACTAGAATATTTTCCCTGAAGATCTCTCAGTAGAATGGGGCAGACATTTTTATTTTTAGTAATCACTTATGTGGGTTCTATTAATATTAACCATGTTAACATTAATACTGAGAAATGTTTAAACAATGTATACAGTTATCTTAATATAATTTACATTTTAACAGTTTCTATGGAAAATAATTTTATCTTTAAATAATAATGATGAGTAATATTTTTATTGTATAAATGTAAGGTGTACAACACGTTTTCATGTACATCTGCATGGTGAAGTGCTTATAACAGTCAAATACATTAATACATTACTACATTATCTTCCATAGTTGCCTTTCCTTTTTGCATTTATGTGTGTGTGTGTGTGTGTGTGTGTGTGTGTGTGTAAGAGTGTCTAAAATTTATTGTTTTAACCAATTTCCAGTATTTACAATGCAATATCATCAACTCTGGTGCTTATGCCGTGTGCTAGCTCTCTACATGTATTCATCCTGTGTAAATAAAAGATTCACACCCTTTGGCTTACATCTCTCATTTCTCCTGTACCTTTCCCAACTACCATTCTACTCTGCTGCTTTGTGTTTATTATTATGTTTTTAAGATTCCACATATAAGTCAGTTCATGTAGTATTTGTCTTCCTGTATCTGGCTTATTTTACTGAAGACAATGTCATCTAGGTTCATCCATGTTGCTGAAAATGGCAGGATCTCCTTTTTTAAGGCCAGACAGTTTTCTGTTGTATATGTGTACATGGTTTCTTTACCCATTCCTCTATCAGTAGACACTTAGGTTGTTTCCCTACCATGACTATTGAGAATAATTCTACAAAAAGCATGGACACGCAGATATTCTTATAAGGTGGCAATTTCATTTCCTTTGGAGATATATCCAGAAGAGAAATTCCTAGGTCATATGGTAGTTCTACATTGAATTTCTTTTAGGAAGCTTTGTGAAGGTTTCCAAAGTGGCCACATAAATCTGCATTCCTACCAACAGGTTACAAGTGTTTCCTTTTCTCTACACCCTCACCACCACTTATCTCTTGACTTTTTCATAACAAGCAGCCCAACAGATGTTAGTGGATAAGTCATTGTGGTTTTGATGTGTATTTTCCTGATGACTAGTGATGTTGAGCACCTTTTCAGGTACTTGTTGGCCATTTTTATGTCTTCTCTGGAGATAAGTCTGTTCAGGTCCTTTACCTATTTTTTAATCAGGTTATTATATTGTTTTGCTATTGGGTTGTTTGAATTCCTTACATATTTTAGGTATTAACCTTTTAAGAGAGACTATGGTTGGTAAATCTATTCTCCCAGTATTTGTCTCTTTAGCCTCTTTACCATTGTTTCATGATAAAAACAGTGTTGAGACAGGGATAAATCCAACTTGGTCATTAAGTGTAATTTCTTTGATGTGTTGAGTTCATTTTGCTGGTGTTCTAGTGATGATTTTTTCATCTATGTTCATCTTAGATAGTGGCCTTTAGTTTTCTTACTGTGTCTGACTTTGGCATAGGAATGATGCTGGCCCCAAAAATGGGTTTGAAAGTATTCCCTCTAGTTCTAAACTTCAGAAAAGTTTAAGAAGAATTTGAGATATGTTCCATGAATATCTATTGTGTATTTTTAACA
The DNA here is from genome assembly GCA_031835075.1 of Saguinus oedipus. Taxonomy (NCBI): domain Eukaryota; kingdom Metazoa; phylum Chordata; class Mammalia; order Primates; family Cebidae; genus Saguinus; species Saguinus oedipus. The sequence goes on along the minus strand of CM063184.1, from coordinate 92,783,427 downwards.
TGAAGGGATATTAAATTTTATCAAAGGCTTTTTCCGCATGTATTGAGATAATCATGTGGTTTTTCTCCTTGGTTCTGTTTATGTGGTATGTTTATTGATTTGGGTATGTTGAACCAGCCTTGCATCCCAGGGATGAAGCCAACTTTATCATAGTGGATAAGCTTTTTGGTGTGCTGCTGGATTCAGTTTGCCACTATCTTATTGAGGATTTTCACATTGATGTTCATCAGGGATATTGTCCTGAAGATTTGTATTTTTTGTCTGTCTGCCACGTATTTGTATCAGGATGATGTTGGCCTCAGAATGAGTTAGAAAGAAGTCTCTTTTTTTGAGCTGTTTGGAATAGTTTCAGAAGGAATGGTACGGGCTCCTCTTTGTACCTCTGGTAGAATTGGTCTGTGAATCTGTCTGGTCCTGGGTTTTTTTTGTTTTTTTTTTTTTTGGTTGGTAGGCTATTAATTACTGCCTCAATTTCAGAACTTGTTATTGGTCTATTCAAGGATTTGACTTTTCCCCAGTTTATTCTTGGGAGGGTGTATATGTCCAGGAATTTATCCGTTTCTTCTAAATTTTCTAGTTTATTGGCATAGAGGTAATATAGTAGTCTCTGAGTTTGTATTTCTGTGCGGTCAGTTGTGATATCTCCTTTAATAACTTTTTACTGTGTCTGTTTGATTCTTCTCTCTTTTCTTCTTTATTAGTCCAGCTAGGGTTTATCTATTTTGTTAATTTTTTTTTTCAAAAAACCAGCTCCTAGATTGATTGATTTTTTTTTTTTTTTTGGGAGGGTTTTTTATGTCTCTGTCTCCTTCAGTTCTTGTCTGATCTTAGTTACTTCTTGTCTCCTGCTAGCTTTTGGATTAGTTTGCTCTTGCCTCTCTAGTTCTTTTAGTTGTGGTGTTAGCTTGTCGATTTGAGATCTTTCTAACTTTCTTTTGTGGGCATTTAGTGCTATAAATTTCCCTCTTAACATTACTCGAGCTGTATCCCAAACATTCTGATATGTTGTCTCTTTGTTCTTGTTGGTTTCAAAGAACTTTTACAAGGTAATAATTGGTTATACTGTATTAGCAGAATAACAATTTATAACAATATTACTTGCCAATAAACTTCATACTTTCTTTTCCTATTCAGTGAAGCAATTGTTTGGCTTTATGGCTACACAGACAGTTTTTCTTTCATAGCTAAGTTTATTTTGTCATAAGGGAACCAGGTGGCACAAAAGTATTAAAAACTACAGGAAACCAACATCTAGCAAAGAAATTTGAAGATCATGTTCACCCCGAATAAACAAGTGCCTTTAAAAAAATTCTTCCAACTTTTAACTTCAAACACAGAAAAGTTGAAAAAGAACTACTGTAAAGATACATGTGCCCTTTATTTAAATTCGCAAATTATTAACATTTTCTGGGACTGGTTTTGTGTGTCTCTATGTCTCTTTTCCTCTTGACATACACACTCATTTTCTCTCTCTTCCACACACATACATATACATGCACACACTCACACTTTGGGGAGCTCTGAACTGCTTGAAAGCAAACTGCAGACATCAAGGTTATACAAGAATACTTAAGGGATTTTCCCCAAATCAGCACATTCTTTTATATTACTACAATAACAATCACAAGACATTTGCTACTGATAATTAATATTATGTAGTAGACAGTCTAAATTTAAATGTCTCCACTTGCTCTCAAATACTCTTTATATTACTCAGGGATCTTATATTGGATTTTTTGTCATGTTTCTTATTTTCATCAGTCTGGAATATTGCTTCCCCTCCACCTGTTTCCTCATCTTTTACAACCTTGATATTTTTGAGGGGTCCAGACTAATTGTCTCATAGAATGTTTCTCAAACTGGATTCATCTAACTGTCCTTCTGGATTAGGCAAAATGTTTAGGCAAATATTACGTTTCCCATTGCATTGCATCGGGAAGTTTATAATGTCACTTTATCTCAATATTTGTGAAGCTAAGTTTCATCTCTTCATTTTAAATTTCGTACTTAATAAACATTTAATGGGCAATAGAGATATATGGATGTCCTTTTCCTAACAATATGTTAGTGTATCGTGTGAGGAGTAATTTCATGCCAGAATCTCATATTACCTTGGTGGTATTTGCAAAATGGTGATTTTAAATTTCAGACATTTTTCTAGCTCAGGGGCTGTAGATTTTTCCAGTAAAGAGCCACATTCTAAGTCTTTTAGGCTTTGTGGGCCACATATGGTCTCTGTTACATACTCTATTTCTTCTTTAGCTGTGTAAATATCATTAGCTCATGGACTTCAGGAAAATGGTCTGCAGCAGGATTTGGGCCATGAGTAGTAGTTTGTCAAAGTCCTGTTCTGTGTTATAAAGAAGAGCTTTCCTTTTCCTTGTAACACCTGTGTGTGTGTGTCAGAGGGAGAGAATGAGATTCTTTAATAACTTTATTTCTTTGTAGAGTTGGTCTGTTTAAGCTTTTATTAAAAAATAAATACTCTTTTGGATTTAACTTTGGTAAATAACACTGTCTTAAGAAAATTTCAATTTCACATTCTGTGCTTTCTGATACAATACCACTACCTGCGTGAGACTATTCAAATTTAAACGAATTAAAATTCAATTATAATTAGAAATTAAGTAAATTAATAATCAGAAAAATTCAATTTCTCAGTTGCATGAGCCACATTTAAGTGTACAAATATTTACTCAACACACATAGCTAGTGGCTACATATTGAACAGTGCAGATGTAGGACAGTTTTATGATTTAGAAGTTGTATTGGACAGTAATCAATGCAGATTTCAAATATATTTATATAGAGTTGTGTAAAACAGTCCCTTATGATTAGAGTTAACTTATAATGTTTTTCTTGTCTTTTTTTGCTTTTGTGCTTATTTCCTTTCTTACTAATTTGTCTATTTCCTTTTTTTCAAGGCACCAAACTATTTATCATATCTACTGTTTTTCTGTTTTTATCTCACATTTTCCTTTCCTTATGCTTTCTTTTGATTTAGTTTATCAGTTATTTTTTAAATTTTATTTTAGGTTCAGAGGTGTTGTGCAGGTTTACTATATAGGTGTCACTGGGGATTTGTGTACAGATTATTTAGTCACTTATGTGGTAGGCACAGTACCTGATAGGTAGTTTTTCTCCTGACCCTCCTCCTTCCCTCCATCCTCAAATGAGTCCCAGTGTCTGCTGTGTCCATGTGTACTCCATGTTGAGTTTCTACTTGTGAGAACATGTAGTATGTGGTTTTCTGTTCCTCTGTTAGTTCATGTAAAATAATAGCTTTTACCTTCATTGATGTTGCTGCAAAGGACATGACCTCTTTGTGTTTTATGGCTCCATCATATTCCATGGTGTATAAGTACCACATTCTTTTTATCAGTCTACCATCGAAGAGCATTTCAGTTGGTTTTGGTTCTTTGCTATTGGGAATCATGCTGCAATAAGCATATGGGTGCAGGTATCTTTTTCTTTTCTCTTTTATCTTTCCCTCCCTCCCTCCCTCCTTCCTTCCTCTTTTCTTTCTCTCTTCCTTTCTTTTCTCTTTCCTTCTCTTTCTCTCTTCCTGTTTTTCTTTCTCTCATTTCTTTCTCTCTCTCTTTTTTCTTTCTTTGTTTTTTCTTTCTTTCTTTTTCCTTATTTCTCTTATCTTCCTTCCTTTCTCTTTCTGTTTCTCTCTCTTTCTTTCTTTTTCCTTTCATCCCTCCCTTTCTCCCTCTTTCCTTCCCTCCCTCCTCTCTGCTTCTATCACCCAGGCTGGAGTGCAGTGGCACCATCTTGCCTCATTGCAAGCTCCACCTTTCATGTTCAAATGATTCTCCTTCCTTAGCCTCCCAAGTAGCTGGGACCACAAGCGCCTGCCACCAGATCCAGCTAAGTTTTGTACTTTTTTATTAGAGGCTGGGTTTCTCCATGTTGCTCAGGTTATCAGGCTGGTTTTGAACTCCTGACCTAAGGTTATCTGCCCACCTCAGCCTCCCAAAGTGCTGGGATTACAGGTGTGAGCCACCACACCTTGCCTCCACCACTCCCCTTTGTATCCCCCAACTCACAACTTGCCCATGCCACTCATGCATACCCCCTGCCTTTCCTCACAGTCATTTGTGAGTCCTGCCCTAAATGGCCTTCAGTCCTGAGACCAGACATCAGACAGCAATCTGGACCTCTTCCTTGATGGGAGGTGAGACCTTCAGAAGAGGAAAATGCCTGCTATGGAGCCTGCAGGCTGAACACAGTGACTCTCCAGGCAAATAGCTAGAACAGAACTGAGTAAAATCTCCAGCCAAAAAAAAAAACTTACCAGTCAACTCTTCCCTGATCCCATTTTACAGATGGAAACACTAAGGCTCCGAGGAGAGGAGACACAGCAGGCACTGGAACCATAGTCTCCTGGCTCCAAAGCCAAGTCCTGTCCACCCAGCCAGGCTCCAACCTTCCTTCTGTAAATGTCTGTAACAGTATGTGCTGGGCACTCTTGTTAGGACATTTTACACATGTCACTCAATCTGATTTTCCCATTCATTTGAAAAGTGTTTATTGAGCTCCTACTGTGTACAGGAGCTGGACTCGATACTAGGGACATCTTGGTAGGAAACTCAGGCAAAATCTACCCACCTGGGGTTCTAACAAGACAAAGAGAGGGTTGGTGCTGTGGGCAAGGCTGTGAGGGCAATAAATGAAATGGTGGGGCCAGACAGGAAGGGTGGCCAGGGATGCTCTCTGCATGGAAGGGGCATCTTCTTGGCTTTGAGACCCAAATGCCAAAATACCTGTGAGCAGCAGGCCATGCCCACTCGGTAACAGAGTTGAGCCACAACCCTCCATAGATGCCAAACCAAATACCAGATCAGGCCAGCAATGAGGGACGAAGACCATGGCCTGCAAGGGTCTTGACCTGAGCTCACAAGGGGATTTTCATTATGTTTCTTTTATTATTATTATTATTGTGGGGTTGGGGGTCCTTACAATAATAATAATACAAGAAACACTAGGAACCGTAAGTCAAGATCTAGGCAATCTCTGCTCTGTTCTTGCTGTGTGACCTCTGTCTGCTATCGCCACCTCTCAGAGCCGCAGCTTCCTTCCCCTTCTGTAAAATGGAGAGTCTAAGAATATCCACCTGGCAAGGGGGTCCAGGAAAGTCAGTGAGCTCCTTTATGTAAATAGCCGATGTCTGCACGTGGCCCCGGGTCAGAGATTTGTAATGGGGATTGAAATTAATGATAAGTGGCCAGGCATGTTGGCTCACACCCATAATCCCAGCACTTTGGGAGGCCGAGGCAAGTGGACCACCTGAGGTCAGGAGTTCAAGACCAGCCTGGTCAACGTGGTGAAACCCCATCACTACTAAAAATACAAAAATTAGTCGAGCATGGGGGTGTGTCCCAGCTATTCAGGAGGCTGAGGCAGGAGAGTTGCTGGAACCTGGGAGATGGAGGTTGCAGTGAGCTGAGATCATGCCACTGCAATCCAGCCTGAGTAACAAGAGTGAGACTTTGTCTCAAAAGAGCAAGCAAGCAAGCAATTGCTGATAACCTTACAGATTGTCGGAGGCACACAAGGGACTCAGAGGGGGGACCACACTCATCCTCTCACACACACAGAGGGGAGCAGTCTACCTACCCTAGACCACACAGTGACCGGCTGTCAGCAGCTGCATAGCCCCAGCCTCTCCATTATGGCCCAGGGCTTCTGACCTTCCCCGGAGGGCCCTTGGGCCTCCCCTTACCACCTACCTTCCATTGCACAATTTAGCTCTTCTCTGTGCCCCTGTTTATGGCCAAAGGCTGGGGATCTTATGCATTTGAGGCAGCCTGAGCCTCTGTCTGTGCTTTCACCCAGAGCCAGAGCACCAGGTCCCGTGCACATCAGCTGTGATTCTCCTCCGGTTCAAAACCACCTAAGGGCTGGCTGCTTGTGCATGTGGAAGAGGGGGTGCCGTTCTTCCTGCAGGTTGACAACATGATAGATTGAAAAATACGTGGGAGGCTGGGTGCAGTGGCTCAGGCCTGTAATTTCAGCACTTTGGGAGGCTGAGGCCAGTGGACCACCCGAGGTAGGAGTTCAAAACCAACAGGGCCAATGTGGTGAAACCCCGTCTCCTAAATGTACAAAAATTAGCTGGGCATAGTGGCATTTGCCTATAATCCCTGCTACTCAGAAGGCTGAGGTGGGAGAATCACTTGAATCCAGGAAGCAGAGGTTGCAGTAAGCTGAGATCTCACCACTACACTGCAGCTGGGTGACAAAGTGAGACTTTGTCTCAAAAAGAAAAGAAAACTGCATGGGCTCTGGAGGCAGAGAGATGGAATTGAATCCCAGCTTTTACTTCTCAGCTGTGTGCCCTTGGACAAGTTTCCTTCTCTGAGTTTGTTTTCTCATCTGTAAAATGGGAACAACATTTGGCTTGCTGGGGGGTCTTAGGATGACTGGGGAGTGTCTGGCACGTAGTAGGTGCTCAACGTGTGTGCTTTCCCATGGCCATCTAGGAGTCCTCAGGGCTGCCCTCCTGCCCTTCCCCCACAACTCCTGTGACTGCCTCTTAAATGGGTACTCAGGGTGATAAGGAGGCACAGCTGAGGAGCCAGGCTGGATCCACACCCACCCACGCCCATTGTTAGGAAAATAAGCTTTTAATGCCGGGCCCTGCTGCTGGTGGCTGAGAGTATCAAATGGGACCCAGAGCCAGCCTCTCCCTTCCTCTAAGGCACACCAAGGCAATGGTGTTTAAAAGGAAAGGAGGCAGTGGCATGGAGGCTCCAGAGACTGAGCCACTCCTATGGCAAAAAGGGAGGCAGTGGGGCCCCCTGCTGAGGGCCACCTGGCAGGTGTTCCATTCTACCTTCCTCATGGGACCCACAGCCTCTTCATCAGTGATGTCCTTAGGTTCACTGTCCCCAAGCTGCTTAGGTGAGTCCAGACTTCAGGAGCTCTGCTAAGGCTGGTGGTCTCTTAATGGCATCCCTCCAGGGTCAGGGGGCTTCATCTCTCATGTCTCTGCCTATAGATCTGGTGCTCGGGACACTGGAGGGTGGGTGGGAAGGATACTGAAAAAGGGAAATGATTAATGAGAAAGTGACTGTCCCCCACAGGGGCAAATAAGCAAGCTCTTACCTGACTGTATAAATTAGCTTTTGTTATAAAATGCCCCAAAAGTGAGTGGCTTAAAATTATAAGCATTCATTTATTTAGCTCATGGTAATGTGGGTCAGTAATGTGGACTGGGCTCAGCTGGGTTGTTCTTTTCTTCACTAGGTTTTCTCATGTTCTTGCAGTTGTGTCTGAAGATGGGATGGCTTTCTGTTCCACGTGGGTTCCCATCCTCCAAAAAGCTAGCTCAGACTTGTTCGTGTGACTGCTTGAAAGGGTTCTAAGCAACAGGCCAAAAGCCACATTTTCTCTTGAGGCTCACAGCTGGCACAGCTTTACCTCCACTCTACTCTGTTGGTCAAAGGTGGTTTTGTGGCCAGCCCAGGTTCAAGTGGTGTCTGCTCAGCTGCCATAACAGAGCATCACAGACAGTAGCTCCAACAACGGAAATGTATTTTCCTCATTACTCTGGTGGCTGGAAGTTCCAGATCAGGTATCCGAAGTTGGTTCCATCTGAGGCCTCTGCCTTGGCGTGCAGTTGGTGACCTCCTTCCTGGGTCCTCATATGGTCTTTCCTCTTTGTCCACCCTGGTGTCTCCCTGTGTGTCTACATTTTCTCCTCCTATCAGGACTCCAGACTGGGTGAGGGCCCAGCCTAATGACCTCTTTTTAACTTTATTGCCTCCTTAAAGGCCCTATTTCCAAATACAGTAACACTCGGAGGTACCGGGGGTTGGGGCTTTAACATACAAATTTTGTGAGGACACAATTTAGCCCATAACAAGGGGGGAGAAAAACACCATCTCTTGATCTTGGGGAGCTGCAGTAAGATTGAAAAGAAGCATGGACAGTGGGGGAAATAACCGAGATCACGATTGTGAAAAAGTCAACCACGCCAACTGATCCTCCACACCTGGCCTGATTTGGGCAAAGGCAACACACATGGGCACCTCCTCTCACCAGCTGTACCTTTTCCCTCCTTCCCCTGCAAGCCTTTTCTGGAGTTTATTGGTGATCCCAAGTCTCCGGCCTGGAAGGGCTACCTCCTCACGGTGCTGATGTTCCTCTCGGCCTGCCTGCACATGCTGTTTAAGCAGCAGAACACGTACGGGCTCAAGGTGCTGCAGACAAGGCTGCAGTTGGCCATCACTGGCCTGGTGCACAGAAAGGTGAGTCCCGGGGACAAGTGCAGGTCTTCCCAGCCGGGAAATGGAACAAAACTGAACTGGTTGGTGGTAATGCTATCAGCAGCTGAGGACGCGTTCAATCCTTACTTATTAGAGTCACTCACGATATATTCTCATTTCCTTTGTTATTTCTCTTTATTTGTATGTATTTATTTTTTTGAGACAGAGTCTCCACCCACCATGACCTCCTAGAGTGCTGGGATTACAGGCGTGAGCCACCTCGCCCAGCCTCCCTTCCTTCTTAAGTCTGAGTCATCTTCTGCTGTGCAGATGGATCACACTATGTTTTTTTCATCTGATGGTGGACCTGTCCGTTGATTTTGCCTTTTGGCTGTTGTGAATCGTGCTGCTGTGAGCACAGGTGTGCAAATACCTCCTTGAGTTCCTGCTTTCTATTCTTTTGGGATGGATGGCAGTGGCTTTGTTAGAGCAAATGGTAATGCTGTGTGTAAGTGTTTTGAGGGACCACCGTTTGTAAAGTATTTTGTTGTTGTTGAGATGGAGTCTCACTGTGTCACCCAGGCTGGAGTGCAGTGGCATGATCTGGTCTCACTGCAACTTCCTCCTCCCAGGCTCAAGCCATTCTCGTGCCTTGGCCTCCTGAGTAGCTGAGATTACAGGCACCTGCCGCCACAGCTGGCTCATTTTTGTATTTTCAATAGAGACGGGGTTTCACAATGTTGGCCAGGCTGGTCTCAAACTCCTGGCCTCAGGTGATCTGCCCACCTCAGCCTCCCAGACTGCTGGGATTACAGGTGTCAGCCACCTCACCTGGCTCTTGTAAAGTGTTTTAATCATCCTGTTTTACTGTTCTTCAGCTGGGGTTATGATCTCAGCCCTGCTTCTCTCTGCTCCTGCTAAGGGATTTTGCGTAGGCAGCCCAGTCCCCGCCTCTGTCCAGGAGACAGCATACCTGGAAGTGAAGTTGAGTTGGCCCTGCCTCAAGTGCACCTGTGGAACACCATGGGCATCCCCCAACTCAGGACTGTGGGAGAGATGGGGTGCTGGAGGAGAGGTAACCCTGGAAGCCACTTAGCCCCACTCTGTCCCCTACCCCGACTTTTTTTTTTTTTTTTTTTTGAGATGAAGTCTTGCTCTGTCACCCAGGCCTGGAGTGCAGTAATGAAATCTTGGCTCACAGCAACTTCTGCCTCCCAGGTTCAAGAGATTCTCCTGCCTCATCTACCTGAGTAGCTGGGACTACAGGTGAGTGCTACCACACCTGGCTAATTTTTGCATTTTTAGTAAGCTGAGGTTTCACCATGTTGGCCAGGCTGGTCTCCAACTCCAGACCCTAGGCGATCCACCTACCTCGGCCTCCCAAACTGCTGGGATTCCAGGCATGAGCCACAGTGCTCAGCCAAGCCCTGCTCTGTTCTAATCCCACTGCCTGTGAAAGGCTTCTGGGAGCTCACAGAAACAATGGCCCCACTATGACGGCTCCCACTCCCTTGCTCCCGGAGTTCTGGGGATGCACAGTGAGGAGTGATTGTTTTCCTCACTCATCTAGATGTGATGAGCCTGGTCAAAGAAGTTTGCTGTTGCTGCCTTGCAGCTGATCAGGCCCCTGCCCTGTGGCAATTGCCCCCAGTAAATCCTTATGCCTCAGTTTACTCAGCTAACTCAGATCTCCAGCCCTGCCCCAGGCTGGGTTATGCTCCTCCCTGTCATGCCATGTGGGAATCTCCCCTGTGATTATTTATTTATTGAGATGGGATCTTACTCTATTACCCAGGCTGGGGTGCAGTGGTACAATCTCAGCTCACTGCAACTTCTGCCTCCCAGGTCCAAGTGATTCTCCTACCTCAGCCTATTGAGTAGCTGGGATTATAGGCACATGCCACCACGGCCTGCTAATTTTTATATTTTTAGAGATGAGGTTTCTCCATGTTGGTCAGGTGGGTCTCAAACTCTTGACTTTGTGATCCACCCGCCTCAGCCTCCCAAAGTTCTGGGATTACAAACTCACACCGCGCCTGACCCGTGTGACACTTCAGTGAAGTCAGGTGTGTAGGTGATGGCTGCCTGATCATCTTCCCACCATGGGGCAGGGCTAGGGGCTGTATTGTCTGGAAATTCCTCAGTTCTTTATGCTGGTAAGGGAAGAAGGAAGAGGGGGCCCTTGGGGGACATGAGTCGAGATTTGGTAGGGACATAGCTCACCAGATTGTACTTGGTGTTCCCATGTAACTTGTAACCGCTCTTATAGAAGGTGGCCTAGAACCCCAGGGAGTAGGGGTTGCTCTCTAACACCTAGGGGTTGGGGGAAGAGAAGCCAAGGCTGTACAGAGCCAGCAGGCAGAACAGGGCAACCAGGGCCAGGTGCGGTGGCTAATGCCTGTAATTCCAGCAGTTTGGGAGGCTGAGGCAGGTGGACCATTTGAGGTCAGGAGTTTGAGACCAGCTGGCCAACATGGTGAAACCCTATCTCTACTAAAAAGACAAAATTAGCCCGGCATGCTAAGGCATGCCTGTAATCCTGGCTACTCAGGAGGGTGATGGAGGAGAATTGCTTGAATATGGGACACTGAGGTTGCGGTGAGCTGAGATCTTGCCATTGCACTCCAGCCTGGGCAACAAGAGTGAAACTCCCTCTCAAAGGGGGAAAAAAAAAACGCACTTTCTCTGTCAATGTGGCTGCAGGTGCAACCCCTGATGTGTCCTCCCTGCCCTGCTCCTGCTTCAACATCACCCACAACCCCCAGCTGTGGATTCAAAGTCCCATAGTGCAGACAGCGTGGATTTGCAGAGCTATGAGCCTGGGGTCTGTCCTGCAGCAGGAGACACAGAGGAGGGAGCCCTGGGTTTGAGCCAGAGGCAGCCTGTGGTGTCCCCCTGTAGGCCCTGGTCCCCTTGTGTTTTGTGACACTCCCCCATATCCTCACACAAGCCACCCCCATTTTCAGCATGATTACAGATGCTCCTTGACTCACGACGGGGTCATGTCCCCATAAATCTATCACAAATTGGTAATAGCAGCCAAGTGCAGTAGCTCATGTCTGTAATCCCAGCACTTTGGGAGGTCAGTGTGGGAAGATTGCTTGATCCCAGGAGTTCAAGACCAGCCTGGGCAACACAGAGATCCTGTCTTTATGGGGGAAAAAAAGTGAAAATATACTAAGTTGAAAATGCATTTATTTATTTTTTGAGACAGAGTCTCACACTGTCATCCAGGCTGGATGGGACTACAGGTGCACACAATTGCACTTGGCTAATGTTTATCTCTTTTATAGAGAGAGGGTGCCACTATGTTTCCAGGCTGGTCCCAAACTCCTGGGTTCCAGCGATCCTCCCACCTCAGCCTCCTGAAGTACTGGGATTAAGGGCATGAGCCACTGCACCTGGCCCTCATGCAGTTTATTGAATACTAACAGTGAAAAACAGCAAGGTTGTATCGGTACTGGAAGCGGTTTCTACTGAATGTGATCGTTTTTGTGCCATTGTAAAGTCAAAAAAATGTGTTATCATCTGCACTTGCAACTACTGGTAGGCTTAGACTCTTGGATTTTAGATCCAGAAACATCCAAACACTCCCTGCTGGGTGGGAGAAGGCCGTAGGGGTCAGAGCTCTTAGCTGCTAGCAAGAGAAGCCCACTCAGGCTGAGTTTAAAAACAGGCCGGGCACTGTGGCTTATGCCTGTAATCCCAGCACTTTGGGAGGTTGAGGTGGGTAGATCTCCTGAGGTCAGGAGTTTAAGACCAGCTTGACCAACATGATGAAACCCTATCTTACTAAAAACACAAAAATTAGCCAGGCATGGTGACACATGTCTGTAGTCCCAGCTACTTGGGAGGCTGAGGCAGGAAAATTGCTCGAACATGGGAGGCAGAGGTTGCAGTGAACCGAGATCACGCCGCTGTACTCCAGCCTGGGTGACAGAGCAAAACTTCATTTCAAGAAAAATACAAAAGAAAAGAAAGTGAATTCATGAGCAGCTGAGAAGGATTGAGGATACACAGAGACTAAAGATGACAGGCAGCCAGCTGGACAGCCACAGCCTCAACAAGCCCAAACATGCAGAGTCTGGCCTAGAGGGTGACACAGAAATGGCCAGGCGTGGTGGCTTATGTTTGTAATTCCAGCATTTTAGGAGGCCTAGGTGAGCCGATCACTTGAGACCAGGAGTTCAAGACCAGCCTGACCAATATGGCGAAACCCCGTCTCCACTGAAATACACGATTACCCAGGCACGGTTGCAGATGCCTGCAACTCCAGCTACTTGGGAGGCTGAGGCAGGAGAACAGCTTGAGCCTGGAAGGTGGAGGTTGCAGTGAGCTGAGATCACACCATTGGACTTCAGTCTGATCAACAGAGTGACTCTTTCTCGAAAAAAAAATAGAGACAATTTCTATGCAGAGTTGTAAGTGTATCTCCTTCTGGGGGCAATGTCAGGGGATTTCCAGAATCGGAGTGGGCACCGAGCATGTGGCTGAGAATCCTGGACAGCAGCAACATCCAGATGTACTTAGCAGAGAAACCAGGGACGTGCCTGGCTGGGGCATCAACAAAGCCGTCAATTCCAGCTGGCTATTCATCTTCATGCTATACATCCTGTATATGATTTCTCCCATCAGAAACTCTAGTTAGAAAGGCAAAGAAGAAAGAGAATCATGCTCCCGTTCCCCGAAGGGGAGGGCGAGGAGGCGGGAAGGTGGAAGGCAACTTCCTGGTTCTGCAGCCTGAATCTCCAGTTGTGCAGCTGTCTTCCCCACTAGACTCTGTACTTCCAGAAGGGGCTGCAGATGGGCACAGTGCCAGCCCCTCCCTTCTCTCCAGAAGTATTCCCCAACCCTGACATTCACAGCAATTGCTTCTTTCTGTTCCTCTTTTTTTGGAGGCAGGTTCTTGCTCAGTCACCCAGGCTGGACTGCAGTGGTGTGATCATGGCTCACTGCAGCCTTGACCTCTTGGGCTCAGGTGATCATCTCCCCTCAGCCTCCTGAGTAGCCAGGACTTTAGGCACAACCACCATTCCCTGCTAATTAAAAAAAAACTTTTTTTTTTTTTTTTTTTTTTTTTCTCTTCTGTAGAGACAGGGTCTTAATATGTTGCCAGGCTGGTCCCAAACTCCTGGGCACAAGCAATCCTCCCTTCTTGGCCTCCCATAGTGTTTGGTGTTACAGGTGTGAGCCCCCACACCTGGCCTCTTTCTGTTTCTTTAGAGTAGAGCCACCCTAGTGTGCATCTCCAGCCCATAACTCTTCCCCAGCATTGTTATGTCTTTTGAGTCTCTTTCAATCTCCAAGTTTGTTGGCTGGGTGAGTGCTCACACCTGTAATCCTGATGTGATAGGATCATTTCAGTTCAGAGGTTTGAGACCAACCTGGACAACACAGGGAGGCTCCTGTCTCTGCAAAACCTAATTTTCTTTTTTTTTAAACTCCAACCAGGCTGCAGTGCAGTGGTGTGATCTCAGCTCACTGCAACCTTCACCTCCTGGGTTCAAGCCATTCTTCTGCCTCATCCTCCCAAGTAGCTGAGATTACAGGCACATGGGACCATGCTTAGCTAATTTTTGTACTTTTAATAGAGCTGGGGTTTCACCATGTTGGCCTGGCTGTCCTCAAACTCCTGACCTCGGGTGATCTGCCCACCTCAGTCTCTCAAAGTGCGAAGATTGGGATCACAGGTGTGAACAACCATGCCCGGCCAAAAACTAAAATTAAAAAAAGACACAGTCTACAAGTTTCTCCTCTATCCCTTTTCCCTTTTTTTTTTTTTTTTTGAGACAGTCTTGCTCTGTCATCCAGGCCAGAGTGCAATGGCACAATCTCAGCCCACTGCAACCTCTGTTTCCCATGTTCAAGTGATTCTCTTGCTTCAGCCTCCTGAATAGCTGGAATTACAGGCATGTGCTACCACACCTGGCTAATTTTTGTATTTTTGGTAGAGATGGGGTTTCTCCACGTTGTTCAGGCTGGTCTCAAACTCCCGACCTTGTGATCTGCCCACCTTGGCCTCCCAATGTGCTGGGATTACAGGCCTGAGCCACCTTACCTGGCCTATCCCTTTTCCTTTCTATGGATTTTGGAAGAGTCCACACTGTTGGGCCTGCAGCATTTCTCAAAGTCTGATTTCCCTGCTGCAGGTGAACCCCTTCTCTGTCTTCTGTATTTGTGGCATATTTGCAGCTGGATTCATGCTCACCCCATTAGATTAGAGTTTGATCATGTTCCCAAGATTCAGTGGGTGATGTGATTGATCTCTCTCTTTTTTTTTTTTTTTTTTTTTTTTTTTTGAGAGAAGGAAAGAAAGGAGTGAAGGAGAGGAAGAAAGGAAGAAAAAGAGGGAGAGAGAATGGAAATGTTGCTTTATTCTAAAAAATGGGTATTAATAATGGCCAATCAAAATTTCATTTAAACCTATGAGTAGGTGTGATGTGGTATTGACAAGAATGTATATTTTGTGTATTTAAAGTGGAGAGCTCTATAAATATTAAGTTTACTTGTTCCAGATCTGAGCTTGAGTCCTGGATATCCTTATTATTTTCTGTCTCATTGAGTCTAAGTCTCTATGTATCTGGGTGTTAGGATCGTTAGCTCTTATTGTTGCATTGATCCTTTTACCAGTATCTCTTTGTTGCTTTATAATCTATTTTATCAGATGCGAGAATTGCAACTCCTGCTTTTTATTTATTCATTTTTGCTCTCCATTTGGCTGGTAAATCTTTCTCCATCCCTTTGTTTTGAGTCTTTGTGTGTCCTTGCATGTGAAATGGGTCTGGATGTAGCATACCATTGGGTTTTGGCTGTATCTTTTGATTGGGGGATTTAGTCGACTTAAATTTAGGATTACTGCCATTTGATGTTAACTGGCTGTTGTATCCATTCATTGATGTAACTTCTTTATGTTGATGCTCTTTACTTTTTGGTATATTTTTAGAAAGGCTAATACTGGTTGTTTCTTTCTATGTGTAGTGCTTCTTTCAGAAGCTCTTGTAAAGCAGACCTGGTGGTAATAAAATCTGATTCATCTCTTATTGGTGATTAATACTATCCTGTTGTCTCTCTTATTTTGTTAATTTTTTTAAATTAGTTTTTTAGAAAGAGGGATCTCATTTTGTCACCCAGGCTGGAGTGCAGTGACTCCACCATAGCTCCCTGAAGCCTCAAATTCCTGAGCTCAAGCGATCCGCATACCTCAGCCTCCTGAGTAGCTGAGACCACACACCACTACACCCAGCTTTTTTTTAGATGAATTCTCACTCTGTCACCCAGGCTGGAGTACAGTGGCATGATCTCAGCTCACTGCAAAGTCCGCCTCCCAGGTTAATGCACTTCTCCTGCCTCAGCACTCTGAGTAGGTGGAATTGTTGGCACCTGCCACCACACCCAGCTAATTTTCATATTTTTAGTAGAGATGGGCTTTCACCATGACGGTCAGGCTGGTCTGGAACTCCTGACCTCAAGTGATCTGCCTGCCACAGCCTTCCCAAGTGCTGGGATTATAGATGTGTGCCACCGCACAATACCCGGCCAATGCCCAGCATTTCCTTTTTTTAGACTGAGTGTTGTTTTGTCACCCAGGCTGGAGTGCAGTGGCACAATCTCAGCTCGGTGCAACCTCCACCTCCTGGGTTCAAGTGATTCTGCTGCCTCAGCCTCCTGAGTAGCTGGAATTACAGGCACCTGCCACCACACCCAGTGAATTTTTGTATTTTTAGTAGAGACAGGGTTTCACCATATTGGCCAGGCTGGTCTTGAACTGACCTAGTGATTCACCCAACTCAGGCTTCCAAAGTGCTGGCATTCCAGGCATGAGCCACCACGCCTTGTATCTAATTCCTGTTCACTGGTTATGGATGGGAGTTATGGAACCTTTCCCCAGAATACATGCTGGCCCCATCAGAACATCAGGGTTCAGTCTCCTAAGAGATGTTTCTCTGTTTGTGCTAAACACCCAAATAATCCATCTCAGTCCACTGTTAGACAATTCACAGGAATTACAGTGGCTGTCGTCTAGCTGGAAAAACACTGAAGTAGGAGTCAGCAGTGCCTGGGACTCTTTTGACTCAGCCACTGACAACTTAATGTGGCCTTGGGAAAAAAAAGCTGGAGCAACCACGCCTGTAATCCCAGCACTTTGGGAGTTCAATGTGGGAGGATTGCTTGAGCCCAGGAGTTTGAGAGCAGCCTGGGCAACATAGCAAAACCCCATCTCTACAAAAAATTTCAAAAAATTTTCCAGGTGTGGCAGTGTCCTGTGGTCCCAGCTACTCAGGAGGCTAAAGTGGGAGGATCACTTGAGTCCCAGAGCTCAAGGCTGCAGTGAGCCAAGATCACGCCACTGCACTCAAACTTGGGCTTCAAAGTGAGACACTGTCTCAGAAAAAAAAAGCTGGAGCTTTTGTTTTTGCATTTTTACAAGGTAAATGATACAATCTCCTGCATGGAGTTACCATGAGGATGGAAATACAATTATTTCTTTTCCCTCTCTTTGTAGAAATACAATGAGATAGGCATAGTGGCCAGGTGAGGTGGCTCATGCCTATAATCCCAGCACTTTGGAAGGCTGAGGCGGCTGGATCACCTGAGGTCAGGAGTTCAAGACTGGCCTGGTCAACATGTTGAAACCCTGACTCCACTAAATCTACAAAAATTAGCCCAGCCTGGTGGCACATGCCTACAATCTCAGCTATTTGGGAAGCTGAGGCAGAAGAATTGCTTGAACCTGGGAAGTGGAGGTTGTAGTGAGCTGAGATCATCCCACTGCACTCCAGCCTGGGAGACAGAGCAAGACTCCATCTCAAAAAACAAACAAAACCCGGTGTGGTGGCTCATGCCTATAATCTCAGAACCTTGGGAGACTGAGGTGACTGGATCACCTGAGGTCTGGAGTTCAAGACCAGCCTGACCAACATGCAGAAACCCCATCTCTACTAAAAATACAAAATTAGCCAAGCATGGTGGCGTGTGTGTATAATCCCAGCTACTTGGGATGCTGAGGCAGGAGAATTGCTTCAACCTGGGAAGCGGAGGTTCCAGTGAGCCAAGATTGTACTCCAGCATGGACAACGAGGAAACTGTCTCAAAAATAATTGGCATAGTGCACAAGACAATGTCAGGTGACACCTGCGCCACAACTTAGTACTACTTTGAGTCTGGATGGATGACGTAAGTCTCTGTGCCTCAGTTTTTCCACCTGTCAGATGGCAATCATATGAGGATGCTCTCCTAGAATGATGCTCAAGGCTAAATAACATTACCCATGAACGTGCCTAGACCAGCACCTCCTGCATTTTAAATACTCTCCCCTTTGGCGGCTGTTGTTACTGTTACTGTTTTACTAACTGGAGTGATTTCTAGCCTGCAAAAAAGGATCTAAAGTTTGTTGAACAAGACCATTATTCCTTACCAACTGATTAATAACCCCAATTTTTCTTCTTCTTTTCTTTCTTTTTTTTGTTTGGGAGAAAGAGGTGGAAAGGGAACTTTCCATATACATTGTGTGTGTGTGTGTGTGTGTGTGTGTATTTGATGTTAGGTTTTGGGGTACATGTGAAGAACATGCAAGATTATTGCATAGGTACACACATGGCAGTGTGATTTGCTGCCTTCCTCCCCATCACCTATATCTGACATTTCTCCCCATGTTATCCCTCCCCAACTCCCCACCCCCTGCTGTCTCTCCCCTAGACACCCCCAACAGACCCCAGTGTGTGATGCTCCCCTCCCGGTGTCCATTGTTCAACACCCGCCTATGAGTGAGAACATGCGGTATTTGATTTCCTGTTCCTATGTCAGTTTGCTGAGAATGATGGTTTCCAGGTTCATCCATGTCCCTACAAAGGACACAAACGCATCGTGTTTTATGGCTGCGTGGTATTCCATGGTGTATATGTGCCACATTTTCCCTGTCCAGTCTACCATGATGGGCATTTGGGTTGGTTAGAAGTCTTTGCTAATGTAAACGGTGCTGCAATGAACATTCGTGTGCATGTGTCCTTATAATAGAAGGATTTATAGTCCTTTGGATATATACACAGTAATGGGATTGCTGGGTCAAATGGAATTTCTATTTCTAGGTTCTTGAGGAATCACCACACTGTCTTCCACAATGGTTGAACTAATTTACACTCCCACCAACAGTGTAAAAGTGTTCCTGTTTCTCCACATCCTCTCCAGCATCTGCTGTCTCCAGATTTTTTAATGATCGCCATTCTAACTGGCATGAGATGGTATCTCAATGTGGTTTTGATTTGCATCTCTCTAATGACCAGTGATGATGAACATTTTTTCAAATGTTTGTTGGCCTCATGTATGTCTTCTTTTGTAAAGTGTCTCTTCATATTCTTTGCTCACTTTTGAATGGGCTCGTTTTTTTCTTGTAAATCTGTTTGAGTTCTTTGTAGATTCTGGATATTAGCCCTTTGTCAGATGGGTAAACTGCAAAATTTTTTTCCCATTCTGTTTGTTGCCAGTTCACTCTAATGATTGTTTCTTTTGCTGTGTAGAAGCTCTGGAGTTTGATTAGGTTCATTTGTCTATTTTGGCTTTTGTTGCCAATGCTTTTGGTGTTTTAGTGAAGTCCTTGCCTATGCCTATGTCCTGAATGATTTTGCCTAGGTTTTCTTCTAGGGTTTTTATGATGTTAGGTCTTATGTTTAAGTCTTTAATCCATCTGGAGTTAATTTCAGTGTAAGGTGTCAGGAAGGGGTCCAGTTTCTGCTTTCTGCACAGGACTAACCAGTTTTCTGCACACCATTCATTAAACAGGGAATCCTTTTCTCATTGCTTGTTTTTGTGAGGTTTGTCAAAGATCAGATGGTTGTAGATGTGTGGCATTGCCTCCAAGGCCTCTGTTCTGTTCCATTGGTCTATATCTCTGGTACCAGTTTTGGTACCAGAATCATGTTGTTTTGATTACTGTAGACTTGTAGTGTAGTTTGAAGTCAGGTAGTGTGATGCCTCCAGCTTTGTTCTTTTCGCCTAGATTTGACTTGGCTATGTGGGCTCTCTTTTGGATCCATATGAAGTTTAAGGTGGTTTTTTTCCAGTTTTGTGAAGAAGGCCATTGTTAGCTTGATGGGGATAGCATTGAATCTATAGATTACTTTGGGCAGTATGGCCATTTTCACGATATTGATTCTTCCTAACCATGAGCATGGAATGTTTCTCCATCTGTTTGTGTCCTCTCTCATTTTGTTGAGCAGTGGTTTGTAGTTCCCCTTGAAGAGGTCCTTTACATTCCCTGTTAGTTGTATTCCTAGGTATTTTATTCTCTTCATAGCAATTGTGAATGGCAGTTTGTTCTTGATTTGGCTCTCTTTAAGTCTGTTATTGGTGTATAGGAATGCTTGTGATTTTTGCACATTGATTTTGTATCCTGAGACTTTGCTTATCAGTTTCAGGAGATTTTGGGCTGAGATGATGGGGTCTTCTAAGTATATAATCATGTCATCTGCAAATAGACAATTTGACTGCCCCCTTTCCTAATTGAATACCCTTTGTTTCTTTTTCTTGCCTGATTGCTCTGGCTAGAGCTTCCAATACTATATTGGAGTGGTGAGAGAGGGCATCCTTGTCTAGTGCCAGATTTTGAAGGGAATGCTTCCAGTTTTTGCCCATTCATTATGATACTGGCTGTGGGTTTGTCGTAAATAGCTTTTATTATTTTGAGATACGTTCTGTCAATACCAAGTTTATTGAGAGTTTTGCCTTCTCAGCATCTATGGAGATAATCACGTGGTTTTTGTCTTTGGTTCTGTTTATGTGGTGAATTATGTTTATAGACTCATGTATGTTGAACCAGCCTTGCATCCCAGGATGAATTTTTTTTTTTTTTTTTTTTTGAGACAGAGTTTCACTCTCCCTCCCAGACTCAAGCAATTCTCCTGCTCAGTTTCATGAGTAACTGGGATTACAGGCACTCACCACCAGGCCTGGCTAATTTTGGTATTTTTAGTAGAGGCGGGTTTCATCATGTTGGCCAGGCTGGTCTCGAACTCCTGACCTCAGATGATTCACCCACATCGGCCTCCCAAAGTGCTATTATTACAGGTGTGTGCCACCACCCCCACCCCATAACCCCAGTTTCTTTTTACCAACTTTGATTACGGAACTTGGCACAACTCCCAGATTCCCATAATTCAAATTGTCCTCCCCAATTATAACTGACATTTTGTTTTCATCTAAGAAAAACAAAACAAGACAAACAAAAATTGAAATGCTGGTCATTTCTGTGGACAAAAAGATAAGTATGGCTGGGTACGGTGGCTGATGCCTGCAATTCCAGCACTTTGAGAGGCTGAGGTGGGCAGATCACTTGAAGACAGGAGTTCGAGACCAGCCTGACCAACATGGTGAATCCCCCTCTCTACTAAAAATACAAAAATGAGCGAGGCGGGGTGGCATACGCCCGTAGTCCCATCTACTCAGGAGGCGGAGGTAGGAGAATCGCCCAACCCAGGAGGCAGAGGTTGCAGTGAGCAGAGATCATGCCACTGCGCTTCAGCCTGGGCAACAAGATCGAAACTCCTCCTCAAAAAAACAAAACAAAGTACTGTGACTGCTATTTTCTGGTCAAAATCACAGAGTTCATGTGGAAAAGCTAAGCAATATGACAAAATACAGAGTTAAAGTTTTTAAAAATTACCCCACATTGAATCAGCAAACCTTTTTTTTTCCTCTGGAGACAGACTAGGTCTTGCTGTTGCCCAGCTGGTGTGCAGTGGCACAATCACAGCTGACTGCAGCCTGGACCTCCTGGGCTCACTCTGTGCTCCTGCCTCCCAAGGAGCTGGCATTACAGGTACACACACCTACACCCAGCTATTATTATTATTATTATTGTTTTTATAGAGGTGAAGTCTCACTATGTTGCCCAGGCTGGTCCTGAACTCCTGGCCTCAAGTGATCCTCCCACCTCAGCCTTCCAAAGTGCTTGGATTACAGGCATGACCTTATCTGGAGTCCGGGTCATTACAGAAGTCATCAAGTTAAAATGGGTCATGAAGATGAGGCCCTGATCCCATATAACTGGTGTCCTTACTAAAAGGAAATTTGTTGCCAGTAAAAGAAAAAGAAAGAATAAAATATTTTTTTCTTGAGACAGTCTTGTTCTGTTACCCAGGCTGGAGTGTAGTGGTGTGATCATAGCTCAATGCAGCCTCAGACTCCTGCGTTCAAGTGATCCTCCCACCTCAGCTTCCTGAGTAGCTGGGACTACAGGTGTGTTCCACCATGCCCAGCTAATTTTCTGTATTTTATGTAGAGAAGGTATCTCACTGTGTTTCCCAGGCTGGTCTTGAACTTCTGGGCTCAAGCCATACTGCCTTGGCCTCCCAAAGTGCTGGGATTATAGGTGTGAGCCACTGTGCCTGCCCAAAGGTAAATTTGCACACACAGACAGAGGTGCATAGAAGGACAATGGTCACTATAAGTCCAGGGATGCCTGAGATGTCCCAGGAGAGAGGCTGGGACAGATTTTTCCCCAGAGCCTCCAGAGAGAACCTGGCCTGCAGACATCTGACTTTACACTTCCAGCCTCCCAACTGGAAGACAACAATTTTTTATTTTATTTATTGATTTATTGAGACAGGGTCTCACTCTGTTGCCCAGGCTGGAGTGCAGTGGCATGATCTCAGCTCACAGCAGCCTCATTCTCCCTGGCTCAGGCAATCCTCCCGCCTCAGCCTCCTGAGTATCTTGGGAACACAGGCACATGCAACCATGCCTGGCTAATTTTTTTTTTTTTTTCCTGAGATGGATTCTTGCTCTGTCCTCCAGTCTAGAGTAAAGTGGTGCGATCTCAGCTCACTGCAACCTCCACCTTCTGGGTTCAAGCAGTTCTCCTGCCTCAGCCTCCTGAGTAGCTAGGATTACAGATGCACGCCACCCAAATGGGAGACAATTTTTTATTTTATTTATTGATTTATTGAGACAGGGTCTCGCTAAAAATTTTTGTGTTTTTAGGAGAGACGGGGTTTCACTATGTTGGCCACACTGGTCTCGAACCCCTGACCTCATGATTTGCCTGCCTCAGCCTCCCAAAGTGCTAGGATTACAGGTGTGAACCACCACTCCCAGCCTTGTATCCTTTCAGTAGGGATGGGGTTTCATCCTATTGGCCTGGCTGGTCTCGAACTGCTGACCTCAAGAGATCCTCTCATGCTCCCAAAGTACAGGGAGTACAGACACGAGCCATGGCATCTGGCCTATGATGACAAATCTGTCTTGTTCTAAGTCACTTAGTTTGTGGCACTTTGTTACAGTATCCCCAGCAAAGTTATACCCAAGGAACAATCCAGTTCATTGTTAGAGGACACAGAAGCTCATGCCCTCGGTCATTCATGAATGTGTAATTAGGTTTTGGCCAGAAACAGAGGCTCATGCCCATAATTCCAGCACTTTGAAAGGCTGAGATGGGAGGATCACTTGAAGCCCAGAGTTTGAGCCCAGCCTGGTCAACATAGTGAGACCTCATCTCCACACACACACACACACACACACACACACACACACACACAAATATTAGTTGGGCATGGTGGCATGCACCTGTAATCCCAGCTACTCAGGAGGCTGAGGTGGGAGGACTGCTTGAGCCTGGGAGTAAGAGGCTGCAGTGAGCTAGGATTGTACCACTGCACTGTAGCCTGGACAACACAGGAAGTCCCTCTCTATCTCCAAAAAAAAAGTAGGGGGGACAGGAGTTTGATTTTGTGTTTCTGTTGTTGTTACTGTTGTTTTTTGAGATAGAGTCTCGCGCTCTGCCCAGGCTGGAGTGCAGTGGTTCAATCTTGGCTCACTGCAACCTCCACCTCCTGTGTTGAAGGGATTCTCCCACCTCAGCCTCTCGAGTAGCTGGGATTACACGTGTGCACCACCACACCCGGCTCATTTTTATATTTTTAGTAGAGATGGGGTTTCACCATGTTGGCCAGGCTGATCTCAAACTCCTGACCTCAGGAGATCCACCCACCTTGGCCTCCCAAAGTGCTGGGATTACAGATGTGGGTCACTGCGCCCGGTCGATTTCATGTTTTGGCTGGGTTGGGTCTGGCAGGTGTGTGGTTAATAAACCAGGTCTAAATATTTCTAGGCTACCGGTGGCTCGGGCACGCACTGACAGCAATGCTGTGGGTGGTGATATTGGCTTCGAACGTGGATGAAAACAAGACCTGGTCTCCTTGTTTCACCCAGACGGTGTCGATGAGCTGACCTAGGAGATAAAAGGACAGGTACATAAGGCCATGTGTACATCCTGGGAAAGGGGATGCCAACTGCTGGGACCCCAGCCCCACTGCCACCACCCAGCCCACCCGGCCAGTGTCTCTTCGTGTTCATTACAGCTTTTGAGAGGTTCGCTATTAAAAGGATGAATCAAGGAAAGTACAGGGCTGGGGCACAATTCTGTTAAACATGACAAGGAATATGCTTTGGTTCAAGAAAACCCATGGCCAGGCACAGTGGTTCACACCGGTAATCCCAGCACTTTAGGAGGCCGGGGGCAGAGGATCACTTGAGCCCAAGAGCTTGAGGCCAGCCTCGTCAATATAGTGAGACCTCCCCCAACTCCACCAAAAATGTAAAAGGAAGAAAAAAAGATGTAACTCGGGCATTACCCACCTCCAGATAGCCTTCCTGATGGCGCCATACCCAGGTGGACTCAGGGGCAGCCTCTGTTCTCTGGGCATCAGAAGCTGCCTCCCTGGGGCAGTGGTCCCAGGTCAGCTCCTGCAGGAGTCCAGGCACAGGATGACGGTGAATGGATCAGGACTGAGGGTCAGAGATGCAGAGAGGCAGACAGCTTTGGGACGCAGTTGGTGAGATCAGTGGGATTTGCTGCAGGGTGACTGTCAGGGTGCAGGGGAGAATTCCTGACCAACCGTGTCTTCATCTCTCTCTTCCCTCCAATCCCAGGAGAGCAAATGAGGCAGAAGAACTTGTGGGCCGGGCTCACCAGCTCCATCCTCAGGAATTCGAGGACCATCAAGTTCCATGGCTGGGAGGGAGCCTTTCTGGACAGAGTCCTGGGCATCCGAGGCCAGGAGCTGGGCACCTTGTGGACCTCTGGCCTCCTCTTCCCTGTGTCGCTGGTGTCCTTCCAAGCGTCAACTTTTCTGGGCATGTCACTCTAGTCTCTATGCCGAGCAGGACTGGGGAAGGAGTGTGCAGGTCAGGAGGTGAGGTAGGTGGAGCCTCCCAGATCCTGCCACCCTGTCCATCAAAACCCACACATTCAGGATCCTGATCTCTCAGGGTTCCTGCTGTCTTCTGTGTGAATGAATTAATCACATCATTCTGGTGAAAGTGGCAGTGGCCGGCGAGGTCTGCTGTTCTGAGAGATCCAGGCTTCCACTGATGTGGGGAGGAGGGTTCAGGTGCAGGCGGGCTGCAGAGGTAGAATCCAGGGTCTGAGTGGCTTTCCTGCTGCTGGCCAGCAGATGTCCACAGTCACCCTGTCACTGATGTGATCCTTTTCCTGCCATTCTGTCATTTATTTCCGACGGCTGTCAGAACACTCTTCCTAAAGCAGTTTTCAGAAGAACTTAAACATGTTGATGCGTAGGCCAGGCATAGTGACTCACGCCTGCCATCCCAGCTCTTTGGGAGGCTGAGGTGGCTTGAACCTGGGTGGTGGAGATTGCAGTGAGCCGAGATTGTGCCACTTCACTCCAGCCTGGGTGACGGAGCAACACTTTGTCTCAAAACCAAAACAAAACTAAACAAAAAGACCACAAATGGGACCAACACCTAGAGCCCTCCTGGGCTGCTCTGCCCATGAGTCCCCAGGCTCAGCCCTCATGTCAATCACCTTCACAGAGAGGCCTTTCCTGACCACCTTCACCACAACCACAGCACCTGTGCTCACGCACTCTAACCTGCACCTGATTTCTCTTTACTTTTTTATTTTTGAAGACAGAGTCTTGCTCTGTTTCCCAGCCTGGAGTGCAGTGACGCAATGTCGGCTCACTGCAACCTCTACCTCCTGAGTTGAAGCAATCCTCCCACCTCAGCCTCCTGAGTAGCTAGGATTACAGGCAGGTGCCACCACGCCTGGGTCATTTTTTTTTTTTGTACTTGTAGTAGAGATGGCATTTCACCATGTTGGCCACACTGGTCTTGAACTCCTAACCTCAAGGGATCCATCCACCTCAGCCTCCCAAACTGCTGGGATTAGAGGCAGGAGCCACAATGCCTGGCCATGACCTGTATATTGTGTGACCTCCTGTCTCAAGATGGAATTGTTCTGGTTCACGCACCTGTGACAAACAGGCAGGGTTATGTTCCAATAAAACTTTATTTACAACAAAAGGTGTAGGCTGTAGTTTGCCAACCTTTCCCGCATCAGCCAGGACACCTCCTGATTGGTTCTTTGTATTTTCTCTATAGGTTCCTTGGTGCACGTGTAATTAGCTGGAGTAACTGCATTGGTCATCTAACCTGCTCCTTCAAGAAAGTCTGAGGTCCTCCCACCACAGGGACATGGATGGCACTGATAACCCCAGGGTGTGTGGGAGCCATTGCCAGGTTGCTCCGGGCTGGCTGTCTCTGCACAGGGCAGCCCAGCATCTCCTTGGTGGCATTCCAGGTCTTCGCGGACATTCACAATGGCAGCTTGGGCTTTCAGCATTCTGGACACATCCTGATGGGACCCACATCTCTTAACTACTCTGTGAGCTGCTGTTACCATGATGGGCACCTGGAGCTCTCTGGCCAGAGCCGGCATAGCCATGAGAACAACTTCTGGGCTGGATTCCCAGGCGAGGCCTCCCTGCTTGCAGAGCTGCAGATACATGGTAAGGCACTCAGCACACAGCCCTGGGACTGGGGAGCTAGCTTTTTCCATGCCTGGGCCTGCCAGCAGCCTCAGGCCTGACCCAGATGGCACCCCATCAAGCCCAGTGTGGCCCTGGGCTCTGTAGAGATGGCACAGCCTTGCCCATGAATGGCCTCACTCCCAAGTTTCCTAGGACTTCTGCAACCAAGTCCCACACACTGAATGGCTTAAAACACAGAAATCTTAGCTGGTGTGAACAGGAATCTTAGCCGGATGTGGTGGCACCTGTGTGTGGTCCCAGCTACTCGGGAGGGTGAGGCAGGAAAATCGCTTGAGCCACAGGGTCGAGGCTGCAGTGAGCTATGATTGCAACACTGTGCTCTAGCCAGGGTGAGAGAATGAGACCGTGTCTCAAAATAAAACAATCCACAGTGGATTGAACACCCGTCTGTCTTGAATATGATATTATTTTTACTTATTCCATCTGTAAAGACCATTCATTCATTCATTCATTCATGCATTCATTCATTCATTCATTCACTTCAGAATCTCACTCTGTCACCCAGGCTGGAGTGTGGTGGTGCGATCTTGGCTCACTGCAACCTCTGCCTCCCATGTTCAAGTGATTCTCCTGCCTCAGCCTCCTGAGTAGCTGGGATTACAGGCATGTACCACCATGCCTGGCTAATTTTTATATTTTTAGTAGAGACAGCGTTTTGCCATGTTGGTCAGGCTGGCCTCAAACTCCTGACCTTGTGATCCACCTACCTCAGCCTTCCAAAGTGCTGGGGTGAGAGTTGTGAACCACCGCACCCAGCCAAGACCCTATTTTTCAATAAGGTCACATTCATAGGACGGAGGGTGAGGGGAGTGGGACTTCTTATCTCTTTTTGGGGTCTATGGTTCAGCCCATTATGGGGTGAAAATAAAAGCAGTAAGAGAAGCCAGCATTGGCCGGACACTTACTACCTACATGCCAGGCACGCTGTGTGCACATGAAAGCTCAGCATAGTACAGCTGTCCCCATCACACAGGGGAATGCCACAGCTCTTAGAGGGGCCTGCGAGCCGGCAGAACCCGCACCCTTCCCCCATCTGACCTCGTCTCGCGGCCCCCAACCCCACTCGTTCCACTCCTTCCTATCCTTTAACACACCAGGTTTGCTGCTGCCCCAGGACCTTGGCACGGGCTGGTCCTGCCACCTGGAACGCCTCTCTCCCACACACCAGCCTGGCTCCCTGACCTCCCTTAGGTGTTTTTCCAATGGCATCTCACGGAGGCCTCTTTTCCACCTCGCCATCTCCTCCCACCCTCTCCCCTTTTCTGTCATTTGAACACACCGTGTAGCATATGAATACCTTTGTTTCTCATTTTCTCTGCCCTGGAATCACCAGAATGTGTGCTCCATGAGGAAAGAGATGATTTTTGTGTGCTTTGCCGCAGGGCACATAGTAGGTGTTGAACGTGTGTGAATGAGCATATGAGGTAGGATTAGGAATGCCATTCCCATTCTGCAGATGAGGAATGGAGGCTCAGAGAGGTTGAGTCACCTGGCCCAGCCCACACAGCTGGTAATGATGGCGAAAGGATTGAACCCAGAGCTACCCTCTGACCCCCATATAGATTACAGAGACCTGGCTCTTGATCATTCAGGACACCTGGGTCTCCCTAGTCCCCTAGGGCCTCTTCTGTTGGCCTCAAACTTTTTTATTTTGGGGGCTTGGTGCAATGGCTCATGGCTGTAATTCTAGCACTTTGGGAGGCTGAGGCGTGTGGATCATTTGAGGTCAGGAGTTAGAGACTAGCCTGGCCAACATGGTGAAACTCTGTACAAAAAAAATTAGCTGGGCACAGTGGTGCATGCCTGTAGTCCTAGCTACTCAGGAGGCTGAGACATGAGAACCACTGGAACCTGGGAGGTGGAGGTTGTAGCGAGCCAAGATGGCAACACTGCACTCCAGCCTGGGTGACGGAGTGAGACTCCATCTCAGAAAAATAAAAAACCAACAAAAATTGTTTTTGGCCCTCAGCCTCCTGAGGGGTGAATGGAGGACTGGATCACATGAGGAAATTGTCCCTAGTCTGAGCTGACCTCAGAATTTGTTGGGGACAAGTGATGGAGTGATGGGAGGTCATTCTGGATGACTACTTTCACGCCGCTCTAGTTCCTGGCCCAGGATGTCTGGTGTGGCCAACCCCGGCCAGGAGTGGCCTCTCTCTCCTCCCACTGCTGTCCGCAGTCTGCTGTCCCCCTCTCAGGGACACTTTCTGCCTGTTGTTAACATTCTTGGTATCTGACAGCCAGGCGCTCCCAGGTGTGAGAATTGTGTCACCTCCCTCCTCTTATTCTGCACGTAGTAGATACACGTGGTTGAGTGTGGAATGAGGAAGGAAGGAAGCATTTCCCAGGCCTCCTGCATGCCCCACAGGCAGTCCTCTCCCCGGTGTTACCCCATTTACCCTGGATGCTGTCCCTTCAGGCGGGTGGGCTCTGCCCACCTTATAGATAAGGAAGTGGAGGCTCAGAGCTGCGGGGCTCATCCACCCTGCTGGCCAGATGGGAGGTGCTGGAGCCTGGCTGAGTGTCACTTGGGCCTGAGCTGTGAGCTGCACCCCATGGGAACCTGGCGTCTGACATAGAGTAGGTGCCATCTGTTTGCTCTGGGGCTCCTGGACCTGATGGGTTTCTATGTGTAGCAGAGGGAATTTAAGTCAAAGAAGAAACTCTTATTGTGAACCAGACTCTCCTGTTCTGTCGGGGGTGATGGGAGGGATGGGACCCTCCAGCCAGGGCCAGGAGGCTGCAGGTGGGTATCAGGCTGCAGTGGCCATTTATCAAGAGCAGACCTCATGCTGATTCCTCTGCAGGCTGCTCAGAGAATCCCCAGGAATCCCTACAGAGAAGCAGCCTCCCTCCCTCATTCGGAAAGTACTCACTGACCCCCTGTCGTGTGTCAGGAGCTGTCCTAAGAGAAACCCCACCCCCAGGGGGGCTGGCATTCTCATGGGGTGGCAGTAGGGGAGCAGAAACCTAGTAAGTAAGTGAGTGAGGCCATTTCAGGTTGTGCTGGGAACCCCACTCCAGGGAGATGGATGGAGGATGCCCGGCAGCAAAGAATTGGGAGGGACTTCAGATGGGTAGTCAGGGGAGGTTTCTGGGAGGAGGTGTCATTTCAACAACTTCAACTTCAATGAAAGGAGGAGCCACCCAGGCCTAGATCCTCAGGGACAAATGATGACAGATGATGTCAAGAAGGCTCAAAAGGGGTCACACTCACCCAGCCCTCCCATGGGAGCCTTTCCCTTTCCCACTGATGTTGTGTTTGAGGGCCACAGGGCATGGCCCCTCCCCAAGTCTGGTGTGTTCCTGGGCTGGGAAGGGAGGTGAACCTGTCTTCAGTAGCCCGCGACATTTTCTGTCTCTAGAGTCTCAGACCCAGGCCAATGTGGCCATCTGTGGTAGGGATGGTGGGGTCAGTGTGGACCTGGCAGCCCTGGTGGCTTGGCCACTGCACAGACCACTACAGATGGTGGCCAGTGCCAGCCACACAGTGCCCACTCTTCAGAGGCTGGGCATGCCCGTCTCCAGCCAGGTAAGGAGTAGATGGGGATGACCTCCCTCCAAATTCTGTCCCCTCTGTCCAATTCCTGGGGTGCAGAGGACCCACTGTGTGCAGGGTGGATGGGGAGGGCCAGGCCTCGGGTTTCCTCAGCACTTTACAGTTTACAAAGGCTTCATTTGTAATCGCTGTAACCAGGTCTGCTGAGCAGTTTCTGCCTTCCCAGTCGCAGGGCTGGTGTGGACGAGTGCCCTGGATTAGCATCTGGCTTCTGATCTGTCTTTCTGCCTTCCCAGTCGCAGGGCTGGTGTGGATGGGTGCCCTGGATTAGCATCTGGCTTCTGATCTGTCTTTCTGCCTTCCCAGTCGCAGGACTGGTGTGGACGGGTGCCCTGGATTAGCATCTGGCTTCTGATCTTTCTGCCCTGCAGTCTTGGGTCAGAATCAAAGCTCCTGCTTGTCCAGCGCCGGCCCCGTGCCATCCCCCTTTGAAGGGTTCATGGGCATTTGTTAGTTTCATCTTCCCAGCGCCCCAGAGAGAGGCAGGATGGCCTCTTCCTTACCAAGCTTTCTCCAGTGTCTGGATCCCACCTCTGCTGCTTGCCAGCTGTGTGGCCCTGGGCAAATTCCTTCGCCTCTCCGTGCCCTCATCTCTTCATCTGCAAAATGGGGATGATGATACTACCTATAACAGGGAGGTTGTGAGGACTGAGTGAGTTAATCTCACAAATGCTTGAGTAGAGGCGTAAGAAGCACTTGTGGTTATAAAGATGCAAAAGGTGATGCTGATGGTGTGACAGTGACCATCATCATCATCACCATTGTATCTGGGTCACAGGCGAAAGTGTGGGTGACTTGCCCAAGGTCACCTAGCAAGTAAGCAGCAAAATAGGGCCTCAGACTTGGCACCCAGGTCCTTCCTCATGGGGCCCTCCTGCCTCAGAGGAGCCCACATGGGGCCATGCCGTGGCCACTGTCACTTGGCATGAACTCGCCCTGATTGGCTGGCCCTCCTCCTCCAAGACCCACAGAGTGTGTTCCAGAGAAGACTCCAATGCTTCTTTCACATACCCACTCCTGTTTCAGATTACCCAGCAACCCCTGCCCTAGTCCACTCTGCAGTGGGAGGAGGGGGTGGCTCCTGGGGCTCACGGGGCCAGGATATCACCCCTCCTGCAAAGGATCTCAGCTCTGTACCCCACAACTGAGTGGACTGGATACCGCATGCCCCTGACTTCATCTACACTCCATCCTGGACCTGAGGCCAGGTGATGGGGCGCCCCCTTGGGGAGCATGTTCTTAGCCGATATCTGGGCTGCAGCCGTTCTTTGAGTGGGCATTGCCATCCTGAGCTGCAACAGGGGCCGACCCCTTGCATCCTCAGCACCCATGAGTGTTGGATGAGCAGAGCTTGGGGACAGGGGCGTGCTGGGCTGCAGAGCTTGGCTGGAGTCCCCACCTGGCCTGTGAGGGTCCTCGGGCTGTCTATGCCCGCACACCTTGCAGTCTGCTCCCTCCTCAGCTCATGTTCCTAGGACTCTGGGCAGCAGAAGAGATGAGCTCCTCGGTGCTGCTGACCTGCGATTCTCAGGCCAGCTTGGTCATTGACGTCCATGGCCAGAACCAGGCAGTCAGGTGAGGCCCCCACCTACCAGAAGGGGAGGAATCGGGGGGAGGAACCATTGGCTGGGCACCTACTGTGCACGGATGCTGGACACAGCACCTCTCAATCCTCTGCTCAGCCCCGCTGCACCGATGTGGGCAGGGAGGCTCAGAGAGGTCGAGTGACTTTTCCAAGATCATCTAGCTATAAAAATCCCTCAGGCCGGGTGCGGTGGCTCACGCCCATAATCCCAGCACTTTGGGAGGCCGAGGCGGGTGGATCACGAGGTCAAGAGATCGAGACCATCCTGGTCAACATGGTGAAACCCCGTCTCTACTAAAAATACAAAAAATTAGCTGGGCATGGTGGTGCGTGCCTGTAATCCCAGCTACTCAGGAGGCTGAGGCAGGAGAATTGCCTGAACCCAGGAGGCGGAGGTTGCGGTGAGCCGAGATCGCGCCATTGCACTCCAGCCTGGGTAACAAGAGCAAAACTCCGTCTCAAAAAAAAAAAAAAAAAAAATCCCTCAACCTCTCCAGGCAGAGCACTGATGAATTCTTGGTCTCAGAAACTAAGTGCTTCCCAGGCTCTAGACACTTACTAGTGATTATGACTGCCCTTCTGGCTGCGGGCCTGGTGAGGTGCTTGTGTTCTCACACATGCGCTACGTCAGCGCCACCAGCCAGTTTCCAGTGCTCAGATCTCAGCAGCTAGGGAGGGAGAGTAAGCCACTTGTTGAAGGGGTAAACCAGTGGTTCTCACTTAAAGGCAACTCTCCCCTGTGTAACCCCGGGGCGCCTGGCACAGTGGCTCATACCTGTAACCCCAGTGCTTTGGGAGGTCGATGTGGGAGGATTGCTTAAGCCCAGGAGCTCCAGCAGCATAGTGAGACCAGTCTGGGCAACATAGTGAGACCGTCATCTCTACAAAAAGTCTTAAAAATTAGCCAGGTGTGGTAATGCTTGTTGTAGTCCCAGCCGCTTGGGAGGCTGAGGCAGGAGGATCACTTGAGCCTGGGAGGTAGAGGCTGCAGTGAGCAGAGATCATACCACTGCACTCCAGCCAGGGTGACAGAAAGACCCTGTTTCTAGGAAAAAGAAAAAGAAAACGAAACATGGAGATGATTTCCACCCTGGCCTGAAGGACTGAGGGGAGGGGAGCTATGTGAGGAGAAGCCCTGGGAGGCAGCCAGGGGGTCACAGTCCTGCTGTCCAGACCCTGCTAGGGCTCCCATGGGACCAACCCAAGAAAGCTGGGCTCATGGCAGACTTGCAGAGCCATGCTTAACTCTTGATACCAATGGGAAAACTGAGGCTCAGAGAGGGGCAACTGAGATGCTTGCCCGTGGTGCCAGAGCTAGGTAGAGGCCAGGCTGGAATTCAAACTCAGGTCACCTGGCTCCAGAGTCCAGCCCTAACCAGGACACCATATGGCCCTTGGGCCTCAGGGCGTGGGACTAGCCCTGCACTGGGCCACTGATGTGATCCTGGCTCTCTGACCCTCTCTTGGGGAAGTTGACTTGGTCTCAACCTGGCCCTGGTGGCACCAGACAAGGCGGCGTCTTGCCAGCTTCAAGCCCTCTCTTTCCTTCCTTCTGGCAAAGAGCTACTGTTCTCAGGCTGGCATCGCCTCCCCTCCCACCTGGGCTGCTGCCCCAGCTCAGCCTCAGTCTCAGCTAAAGTAACTGCCCCACCTGCCTGGCTCCTAACTGGTTCCAGATGCCTGCCCCAGGTGGAAGGGGGCCAGGCCCCTCTGGGGCATGTTAACGCATGCGCATCTGTCCACCAGTCTGCAGCAGGCTCACGTGGGCCACCCTCGGAAACCTCTGGCTCCAGCTTTTCCAAACATACCCAGGTTTACATTCCTGGGCTGGCCCACAGCCAGGCCCACGAGCCCTGTGGGAGATGGGGGAGGCCTCCTCATTCAGTGCCTGGAGGCTGGCATTGCCTCACCCAGCCTGGTGCACTTGTAGAGGCTGGAGCTGATGACACAGCCGTTTGAGCTGAGCCAGTGTCATCCCATTTCTGCTCTGCAGGAAGGACTGGGGGGTCCTGGGAGTGGACCGAAGGGCCCATTAGACTTAGGCGGGGTTCCTCTTCCCTCTGAGCTGTCATTGTCAGTGTCCAAATCTGGAGCTCCCTGGAGGGCATGCCTAGTGCCTGGCACAGGGCCCAGTGCATAGCAGGTGCTCAGTAAAAAACAGGGCAGGAATGGGTGAGTGCATGCATGGATGGGCACATCTGCCAACTGGTCATTTCATTTTCCAGCCAGCCACCATGTTTTGCTAGGCACCCTTCTAGTCCTGGCCCAGGCCGAATTTCTTTACATAGCACATGCCATGTGCTGGGGTTCTCTGCTGAATTTTCACATGATTTTGGGGTTCCCTACACTTTGCTACAACTGCACAAGAAAGAACTTCTTTCTTTCCTTATTATTTATTTTTTGAGACAGAGTCTCGCTTTGTCACCCAGGCTGGAGTGCAGTGGCATGATTTTGGCTCACTGCAACCTCTGCCTCCTGGGTTCAAACGATTCTCCCACCCCAGCTGGGATTACAGGCACGCACCACCACACCTGGCTAATTTTTGTTTTGTTTTTGTAAAGATGGGGTTTCACCATCTTATCCAGCTGGTTGCAAACTCCTGACCTCAAATGATCCACCTCCTCGGCCTCCCAAAGTGTTGGGATTACAGGTGTGAGTCACCATGCCCGGCCTTTTTATTTTTAAAATTTCTTTTTGAGACAGGGTTTTGCTCTGTCACCCAGGCTGGAGTGTAGTGACATGATCAGCCTCAAGCTCTGGGGTGGAAGTGAGCCTCCCGCCTCAGCCTCCAGGGTAGTTGGGACTACGGGTGGTACCACCACACCTGGCTCTGCTTAGTTTTTCTCCAAGTTTTGTTTTGAGTCATTTGAACCTATATAAAAGTTACTGTGGGACAGTGAACATTGATCAATTGTTAATATCTTTCCATATTTCTCATCTGTGTTACATAAATTTGTATTATCATACATCTTTTCGGTATTAAGAATTAATATAGAGATGTTTCTGAACATGTCACATTTTTACTCAGAAATACTTTAACTCTTTCCTGTAACAAGGAAATTTTCTGATTTAACACAGTAATTACAGCATTCAGGACTGAACATTGAAGTCATACCTTCATTTAACATACAGCCCACATAAAATTTCCCAGCTTTCCCAATAACGTTCTTTCCAAAAACTGTTTTGTTTTGTTTTAAATCTGGGATGCAGGCAAGATCGCACAGCGTGCATAATTGCCATGTCTTTTTAATTTTCTTAATCTAGAACAGAGGTCTACAAACTTTTACTGTAAAGTGAAATGTAGAGATTGCAGGCGTTATGATCGCTGTTACAGCTACTCAGAATTGTCATTGTAACACAAAAGCAGCTCTAGACGACATGTAAGTGAATAGGCATGGATGCGTTACAATAAAACTTTATTTACAAAATCAGGTTGTGGGCCACCTTTGACCCAAAAGCCAGCTCCTGATCTAGAACATTCTCCTTCTACACCCTACCTTTCCTTAACCAATGTTTTTTATTTTTATTTTTATTTTTTAACTTTTTTTGATACAGAGCTTCTCTCTGTTACCCAGGCAGGATGCAGTGATGCAATCTCGACTCACTGCAACCTCCGCCCACTGGGTTCAAACAATGCTACTGCCTCAGCCTCCTGAGTAGCTGGGATTACAGGCACGCACCACCACACCTGGCTAAATTTTGCATTTTTAGTAGAGATGGGGTTTTGGCATGGTGGCCAGGCTTGGTCTCAAACTCTTGACCTCAAGTGATCCACCCACCTTGGGCTCCCAAAGTGCTGGGATTACAGGTATGAGCCACTGTGCCCAGCAACCCCCCAACATTTTATTATAGAATTTTTCAGACATGAATAAACGGAAGTAATTTCACGGTGAACACCCACATACCTAGATTTTCCTGTTCACATTTTATTCTGTGTAATCACATAGCTCTCCATCCAGCTTAGTTTTGGATACGTTTTAAAGTAAGTTACAGATATCAATATGATTTCCCCTGAACATTTTGTTATTAACCACCTTTAAAAAAAATCCCAACCAGATGCAGTGGCTCACACTTGTAATCCCAACACTTTGGGAGGCCGAGATGGGAGAACTGTTTGACTTCAGGAGTTCAAGACCAGCCTAGGGAGACCCTGTCTCTACAAACAATGAAACAATTAGCCACGCATGGCAGTGCCTACTTGTAGTCTCAGCTACCCAGGAGGCGGAGGTGTGGGAGATTGGCTTGAGCCCAGGAGGTTAGTCTCAGCTACCCGGGAGGCGGAGGTGTGGGAGATTGGCTTGAGCCCAGGAGGTTAGTCTCAGCTAC
Source organism: Saguinus oedipus (assembly GCA_031835075.1). NCBI lineage: Eukaryota > Metazoa > Chordata > Mammalia > Primates > Cebidae > Saguinus > Saguinus oedipus. Next base: position 92,747,898 of record CM063184.1, on the reverse strand, counting down.
CCGGGAGGCGGAGGTGTGGGAGATTGGCTTGAGCCCAGGAGGTTGAGGCTACAGTGAGCTGTGTTCACACCACTGCACGCTCCAGCCTGGATGACAGACCAGACCCTGTCCCTGTCTAAAAAAAAAAAACTGCATTGACAATTTTGAAGTCTTCAGGACGTTAATTTGTAAAACATTCTCCTAATGTGGATTTGTCAGATTGTTTGCTGAAGACAGATTCAGGTTGAACATTTTTGACAGGGATATCACTAATGTAATGACACATCTCTGGTGAGCTCATTAAAAGTACCAGTTCTTGGCCAGATGTGATGGCTCGAGCCTGTAATCCCAGCACTTTGGGAGGCTGAGGTGGGCAGAGCAACTGAGGTCAGGAGTTCGAGACTAGCCTGGCCAACATGGCGAAACCCCCGTCTCTACTAAAAATACCAAAATTAGCTGGGCATGGTGGCACACATTTGTCATCTTAGCTACTCGGGAGGCTGAGGCAGGAGAGTCACTTGAACCTGGGAGGTGGAGGTTCCATTGAGTCGAGATCCCGCTACTGCTCTCCAGCCTGGGTGACAGCGAGACTCCACCTCAAAAAAAAAAAAAAAAGTACCAGCTCTTGAACCTCTTTTCAGAGACTCCGTTTTTGTAGGTTTTAAGTGGGAGCCCAGAATATATTTTTAGTAAGTTTCCCCTAGTGAATCTGCTGTTCAGCCAACTTGGAAGTTATCACAATATTTCATGCAACGTTGACAGCAACCCATAATCAAATAGATGGCCTTATCCCCGTGTTTTGAATTAGAAGGCTGAGGCTCGGGTGGTTAAGGAACAGCTGGAGATTACTCACCTCTCCGTGCTGGAGCCACACCTGGAGCTCTGTGGGTCTGATGCTGACACTAGCCCAAGCATTGTCCTTTCTGCTAGACTGCCCCCTGCTGTCTGCAACAGTACTGCAACTAGAGTTCTTGCCTGCTAGTGCCAGGTTGGTAGATATTTTCAAGTCAGTGTTACAGCAGGGAGGGCCTGAGAAGATAGTTGCTATGGCCACATTTGATGGCCTAAACTGAGGCTCCAAACCCTTACTGCACCAAAGTTCCTCCAACCCAGGAAGCTGTGGGTCTCTTGGGCCTGGGTCTTTGGGAAGCAGAGCTCACGGCTTAAAGCCAGCATCTGCTTAAACATTCCATCAGAGCCCTGATGAGATTTATTGTGTGTGTGTGTGTGTGTGTTTGTTTTCTCCTGATTCAGCTACACTACTCCAAGGATGAGCTCCGAGCACATTTGCCTTGGGCGTGGAGGAGCATCATTTTCACATCAGCACCCATCTGCTAGCTGCTGAGGCCAGTCTCACCAACTTCATGAAGCTGGAACATTCCTTCAGGTGCGTGGAGGACAGCTCAGGCCAAGGGCATGCTGCGGTGGGGGTGGGGAGCTCCTGGGACAGCCCTTCGAGAAAAAAAGAAATTGTCCTAATGTCCTCGTTCCTGGGAGGAAGGGCAGGCAAGGCTGTGAAATGGACAAAATTTGCTGGAGTAGATTAGCAGCTGGTGTCTTTATCCATCCCTTCTTCCTTTTGCATGATTTATTAAACATCTACTAGTTGCCAGGCACTATTTCAGAAGGTGGGGTGTGACCTAAAATGAAACTGATCCATCCTTCCTCTCATCAATTGTGTTCTGTAGTGGGGGAGATTAACTACCCAAAACGACACAAATAGATACTAGTAAGACATGGTGAAAAGGTACTGAAGTGACTGACTGAATGAACAGGGAGTGTATTTAGATTAGGTGGCCAGGGAAGGCTCCACTGAGGAGGTGGTGCTTGAGCTAGCCTTGGATGATAAGTGCAGCCATTTGAAAATCTACGGGAAGGCTAGGCGTGGTGGTTCATGCCTATAATCCCAGCACTTTGGGAGGCTGAGGCGGGTGGATCACCTGAGGTCAGGACATCCAGACCAGCCTGACCAATATGGAGCAACCCCATCTGCATTAAAAAATAATAATACAAAATTAGCCAGGAACAGGCATCCCTGAAAGGGGCTGTCATTTGTGGTCTGTGCAGCCTTACAGACTGTCGGTTTCTGTGTGAGAAACCCCCTGGGCACAGAGAATAGCCCAACCCCAGACCCACCAGGTGCAGAGACGGAATGCAGACCCTGGGGGCTGCAGAGGAGTGCAGAGTGCAGGGGGTATGGCTTGCCAAGTGGCCTGATGGACTCCTCCCAGTGTCACATTTGCCACTTGTGTGCCCTGGAAGGCAGAGGAAATGAGCAGGTCCTCAACAGGCCAAGGCAGTGTGCATGGGTGTGTATGCCTGTATTTGTGTGCATGCCTGTATGCACATGTGTGCCTGTGTATGTGTGCATGTGTATGCCTGTGTGTGCATGCCTTATGTGAGCATGCGTGTGTGCATGGGTGTGTTTATGCACGTGCATGCATGTGTGTGTGTGTATTTGTGCCACCCTTGGTGAGCCTCACAGCTTGCAGCCCCACACTGTGGTCACAGTGTTGCACGTGGTGGGTCAGTGGGTGGCAGGGAAGAGGCTTTCAGTCCTTTGCATGTGGTCAGCTCCCCAGAACCAGTGACTGGGTGATGCCCTGAGAACGAGCCAGTGCCAGTGTCTCTGGGCTCAGCTCCCTGCAGCCCATCTGAACAAGTGGGTGCCCTTTGTACAGAGCTCAGAGCTCACCACAGCACAAAGGGCCCCCAGGCAGCCTCCTGCTGTAGAGGTCTGGTAAAGCAGGACTGTGCAGGGGCCTCAGGAGTTGGGGTCAAGTGATGCAGGAGGTCAGGGAAGCTTGACTCACCTGGGGGACAAAGGAAGAAGACCCAGGGTGTGCAGACTGTTGTGAGGACTCAGCTATGGGGTGCCACCTGTGATACCCCGAGATGGAAGGAGGGCATAGGACTGGGCGGCATGGGGGCGTGGGGAATCTCAGAGGGCGCAGGTCCCCCATGCATGTGAGGCCCCCAAGAGCGATGCAGGTTGTTGGGGGTTGGGGCTGCTCCCTCTCGATCTTGATTTAAGATGGTAAAAAACTGCTCCGAAACTCAGTGGCATCAAGCAGGCACTGGTCCTTGCTCACAAGGCTGTGGGTTACCTGGGCAGCTTTTCTGGTCTTCCACATGTTCAAGGTCTGTAGGGTGAGCAGGCGGCTCTGCTGGCCTTGGCTGGGCTCTCGGACCTGCTCACGGGCTGGCTGTCAGCTTTGCTCAGATGTCCTGAGCTGAAACCAGGCTCCCTCCAACCCCGGGTGGCACCAGCCCAAAGGCGAGCAGGGTTGGTTTGCATGTGGCTGGGAAGGGGTTCAAGGGAGGAAGTGTGGCGAGGCCTGGGCTTAGAACTGGCGTTCACTCAGTCACTTCACCGAATTCCATTAGAACATCACGAGGCCAGCCCAGGTCCGAAGGCTGGGGAGGTAGATGTTACCTCTAGGAGAAGCCTTGACATCTTATTATAATGGGGATTCCCACAGGAACAGTGCAGGGTGTCAAGTGGTAATGGTGACAAAGTGAGCACATGGCTTCCAAATTTTGTAAAAATGATCTGGGTGTGTGGTCCCCCCGAGTGGCCACCTGCCTGAGCAGGCAGCAGCGGCTGCCAAGAGTCCTCTGAACCAACCTGGGGCTGGAGCTGCCGACCTCAGCTCACATGGCTTACGCTTTGTGTGCGTCCTCCCCCGCCCAGTGGAGCTCACCCACCCGCTGCCCCTCCCCTGCCTCGACACTGCAGCCTCCACCTGTCCTCAGAGCATTCGGGAGGCAGCCACCAGGATGGCCTGCTTGTCGGCTGGGATGGCAGGAACCATGTAGGTGTCAGGGCTGGAGGTCACCCTGGGGCAGAGCTGAACTCCACTCTGCAGGCTGAGCAGGGTCCTTGGGGCCCTCCCCTGCTCGAGGAGTCTTACCTGGGGCTAAGAAGGCTGCACCGTGTCCCACAGTCTCAGAAGGGCAGCAGGAGACCTGGGTCCCCACAATACCTTGACAGGCATGGCAGTGACAGTGGCTGACAGGACCTTATCCCATGATAGGTGCTGTGGGTCAACCCACGCCTCAGCCTGCAATCTGCTCAGTGCTATGAATAGCCCCGTGTTCAGATGACGAAATTGAAGGACTTAGAGATGCTGTGACCTCCCTGGAGCCACAGAGCGAGGGAAGACAGTGGAAGAGGAGGGCGACCTCCAGTTTCATCTCTGTCGTGTGTTCGCTCCATCCGCTCCTCTCCAAGCCTCGATGTCCTCCTCTGAGAAATGGGCTGAGCTCTCCCAGGGCCTTGCACAGGGCTGGGTTTGTGTTCAATGCCATCTGCCCTTGCAGCCTTGACCTTGATGAAGAAGGTGGTCTGTGTGGGTGGGAAAGAGGTGTAGCCAGTCTGGGTAAGGCCCCTGGCTGAGTCTGTCCCTCTCCCTAGGTGCTGGTCTCCTCCTCCCTATGGCGGGGGAAGAGTGAGCTGGCTGCCTACCTGGCCCTGGCTCACCCATTCAATGTCTCCTGGTAGCAAGCTGAGGCAAGTGGCCTTGCTAAGAACAGGGGTGGCAGGCAGAGCCGGCAGGTGAGCAAGGATGTCCCAGACGCCCTTGGCGGGGGGAGGAGCCAGGAGCTTCGTGGCTGAGCCTGGGGGGCTGGGCACCTCAGGTAGGAGAAGGAGACCGTGTTCATCAGTGACAACGACTTATCCAGAATCACAGCTCCCTGAAGTCCGGGATCTCCAGGGTCCTTCATTCAGTTGTTCCTTTATCAACGCCTCATTAAGCACCTACTGTATACCATGCAGTGTTTGTGGACAGTTCACATTTTAATGTGGGAAACCATTCCGGGTGTCTCCAATTCATGATTTATAGTTACCTGTTTAGTGGTAGCTTTGGGGACTGAGTGAGCAGCTGGACACCGCATCCGGCTGGGTGGCCTCTGGTGTCTCCCATCGCCTCTCTGAGCCTCTGGTTTTTCCATCTGTGAAAGGGAGGACACTAGGCCAGTTGTCTGCCGGCAAAAGACGCTCTCCAGAATTCAAGCCAAGGAATGAATTTAAAAATCAGAAGGCTCAGTAAGCACCATAAAGCAGTAAAGATGGGCTGGGCGCACTGGCTCATGCCTGTAATCGAGGACTTTGGGAGGTCGAGGCAGGTGGCTCACTTGATGTCAGGAGTTTGAGACCAGCCTGGCAAACATGGCAAAACCCTGTGTACTAAAAATACAAAAGATTAGCTGAGCATGGTGGTGCACACCTGCAATCACAGCTACTCAGGAGGCTGAGGCAGGAAAATCGCTGAACCCCAGAGGCAGAGGTTGCAGTGAGCCAAGATCATGCCATTGCACTCCAGCATGGGTGACAGGGCAAGACTCCATCTGAGGGGGGAAAAAGTTAACAGTATATAAGATTGAGAGTAACTGGGCAGGTGGGTCGGGGAGGGCCTCATGAGGGAGGCAGCCCTGAGATGGGAAAGATCAGGCTTTCGAGAAGCTGGAGAAGCTGCACTGCAGGAGGCAGGAAAAGCATGTGCAAAGGCCCCTGTGGTGGGAAGGAGCCTGGTGCTTCGGGGAGAGCTGGAAGGGGAATAAGACAGGCAGAGTGCTTGGCGGGGGTGGGTGACCGGGAGAGGAGGTCAGACGGGCAGGGACAGATCTACTGGCCCTGGGGGCTGCATGGAGGCACACGATTGCTTTCTGCTTTTGGAAATGCTGAGTCTGGGTGTTGGGGATGAGGTGGTTTTTTTTAATCCAGATGCTTTCAGTCTGCAGCCTGGGAAGGGCTCTGGGCTCTTCCAGAGATGAGGGGCAGGGCAATCTCTTCACCCTCCATCCTAATTCCTCTACAGGGATATTGCAGGAGGGCGGTGTCAGCTTCTCCATCCTCCCTAGCCTCTCATTTCCCAACAGAGATGGGGTGTGGGGGTGCTGTTAGCCTCTCTTCTCCCCTGAGTCTCCCCCTTACCCCCACCACTGCCCTCCCATCTCAACACAGGTACAGCTCACCTGGGCCGACAGGTTCTCAGCACACAGCACCATCTGGGATGGCTGCCTGGCTGCCTCCCCGGGGCAGGTATGTGGGGTCTGGACGCTGTGCCCAGTGTGGGGCTCCCCTTTGCTCCAGGCTTCTCAGCTGCCCCCCCTCCCCCACCCAGGTCATGTACCCTATTCTCTTCCCTGTCAGCTCCAGGAAACGTTGGGCCTGGACCCCCTCCGGGCCTGGGGGCCATAACACAAACCCCAGATGTGTTCACTGAACAGCTTGACCTGTCCTGGGGCCAGCAGCACATGCTGCAGAACTTGACATGCGAGGTGAGGCCTGGGGAGGAGCGTCCAGGCAGGGAACCCCCACACGACTCCACATGCTGCAGAAGTGCCCTGCTCTGGGACTGTGTGGTCTTGAGTTCCAGGGCTTGTGGGATCCTGGGCAACTCACCTCTCTGCTGCGTACCTTGGTCTTCTCACCTGTGAAATGGGCACAATACTCCCTTTCTACCTGGGATGTGGTGAGGGCTCTGGAAGACAAGAAAAGCAGGATGGGAAGGAGGTGGGGTGCTAGCGGGCTTCTCAGGAGGGGGTGGAGGGAGAGAGCGCCGGTTCCTGGAGGCCTCAGGGGCCAGGTCTCCTCCAGCATCACTACCTGATGGGCTCCTCATGGGGCTGAGCACTGTTCTGCAGAGCCTCGGGCAGGAACCCGCCCATGGAGAACTGGGGAGAACTGGCACTGGAAGCCCCCTTCCTCTTCTGGGCCTCCAATCTGGGTTCCTGGGGCTTTTAGGCCCCTCCCTCTAAGTGCTCAGAGCAGAAATCCTGCCATGGTCACGGTGCAGTGGCTCACACCTGTAATCCCACCACTTTGGGAGGCTGAGGCGGGGAATCACCTGAAGTCAGGAGTTCGAGACCAGCCTGGCCAACATGCTGAAACCCTGTCTCTACTAAGAAGACAAAAAAATTAGCTGGGCGTGGTAATGTGCACCTGTAGTCTCAGCTATCTGAGAGGCTGAGGTGGGAGAATCACTTGCACCTGGGAGGTGGAGGTTGCAGTGAGCCAAGATTAGGCCACTGCACTCCAGCTTGGGCTACAGAGCAAGGCTCTGTCTCAGAAAAAAAAAAAAAGAAAAGAAAATCCTGCACCAGAGTGTGAGGGAGCGCTGTGGCTGATGAGGGCTCTGACGGTGGGTTCCTGGCACATGAGTATAAGGGAGCGCTGTGGCTGATGGGGGCTCTGACGGTGGGTTCCTGGCACATGAGTGTGAGGGAGCGCTGTGGCTGATGGGGGCTCTGACGGTGGGTTCCTGGCACATGAGTGTGAGGGAGCGCTGTGGCTGATGGGGGCTCTGACTGTGGGTTCCTGGCACATGAGTGTAAGGGAGCGCTGTGGCTGATGGGGGCTCTGACGGTGGGTTCCTGGCTCATATTCTTGCTAGGTGATGGTCTCCACCTGCAGCTGGCCATGGGCATTCTCTTACGTGACGAGCCCCTGACACATGGGCCCTCTCATTCCAGGGGCATCGGCCATCTCAGCCAGACAAGATCATCATGGAGGCCATGCTGGAGCACATCCTCAGGGCCTCTTGTGCCCGGCAGAGCTTCTGGGGAGAAGTAGACTGACTACGCACACTGGCTGCGGCACTCCCTCCACCTGGGGCTCTGTGACCTGCCCAGGGTGAGTCCGCCCTGGGGAAAGGGGCAGCTGGAGGACCAGGGACCTATTGTGATGGGGCAGTACGGAGGGTGGTACCCACGAGGTAGCAGGGGTGTGAGCGAGGCAGCCAGACGCCGGAATGGTGGCTCTGCCATTTGCCTGCGGGGTGACTGGGCAGGGCACATCTTCTCTCTGAGCTTCCAGTGTTTCATCTGAGGATTGGAAGCAGCAGCGAGTTCCAGGATGTAGGTGATGGTGAGAGTTAAGAGAGACGTGATGCAGGAATGCTCAGCCTTGGTGCCTGGCACAGAAGTTAGCATTGCTGTTGTCATGATTGCCTCAGAAGGGAGGTGTTGGGACCCCTTTTCTTCAACCCCTTTCCCCTCCTGGGGTTGGTAGCTGGTTCATCAGTTCTTTGATCCACCCGCCCATCCATTCGTTCACCCATCCTTCCTTCCTCCTTCCCATCTTCCATCCATCCCCCTATTTCTGCCCTCTCACCCTCACTCCCTTGCATCCCTCCATCCCTCCATCATCCATCCATACCATCCATCCACTATCCATGCATCCCAGGAACCCACACTCTTCTGTAAAGGGACAGATAGTAAATATTTTAGGCTTTATGAACCATCCAGTCTCTGTTTCAACTACCAACTCCACCACTGTCTTGTGAAAGCAGCTATAGATGATATGTAAGTGAATGCATATGGCTGTATTCCAGTAAACGTGTTTATAAGACTTGGCAGTGAGCCAGATTCAGCCCTGAACCATCGTTTCCCACCCCTTATCTATTCCTCTGTTCATTCAGAAAACATGCATATGTTTTACCTATGCCAGGCTGTGCTCTAGGTTCAGGGACTGGGTAGTGAGACACAGCCCAGGTGCCAGCCTCCTGGGCGGTGGGTGCATTCCAGTGGGCCCAGGAAGATACAGCAAACTAGAGCTGTTTGCTCTGTGGTCGGGGCGTGGTAAATGCTGTGCAGGGAGGAAGCAGGGAGAGTGGGCAGGGTGTTGGAAAATGGGCCTCACTGGTGAGGGTGAGCCCTGCAGAGGGAAGGGGCCTGAAGCAGGACTTCGTCATGAGGACCACGCAGCCCTATGGAGGGAGCGAGGGAGGTGAGGTTGGGAAGATGTAACAGTCCACAGGCCATGCCAGAGCCCGGCTTCTCTTAAGTGCAGGGGACAATGTCTGATTTGCGTTTGTTTTTTTGTTTTTGTTTTTTTCCTGAGATGAAGGGTTTCGCTCTGTCACCCAGGCTGGAGTGCAGTGGTGTAATCTCAGCTCACCACAACCTCTGCCTCCTGGGTTCAGGCAATTCTCCTGCCTCAGCCTCCTGAGTAGCTGGGATTATAGGCGAGCACCACCATGCCCAGCTAATTTTTGTATTTTTAGTAGAGACGGGGTTTCACCATGTTGATCAGGCTGGTCTTGAACTCCTGACCTCATGATTCACCCACCTCGGCCTCCCAAAGTTCTGGGATTACAGGTGTGAGCCACTGTGCCCGGCCCTGATTTGCATTTCTTCGAGGTTAGCTGGGGTAGGGGCAGGCGTGGAGGCTGGGAGGTGACAGCTGCTGCGGTATTCCAGGTGCAGGGGATGGTGAGGAGAAGCGGCTCTTACTGCCTCCCCGCTCCCCGTGCCTGACTGACACCCAGACTCTCTCATCCTAGGCCCTCTTGGTCTCCGGGGAGCCCATCTTGGGCCAGGGTGGGCTCCTGCTGTGTTCCCACTGCCAGCTGGGCTTCGCCCCAGCCCCAGACCACAGACTGCACCTCAGCCTGACCCTCCGAAACCACAGCAGGCCTCATTCACCTGACTTCTCCGGGGAGCTGGAGGTGGGTGTCCAGGACCAGGCTGACAGTTCCTGGGGAAGATGCCCGGGCTTCCCTCCTGTTCCTCCCTGGCCAGCAGGTCCTCACTGCCTGGGCGGCCCCGCCGTCTCGTGGTCACCTGAGGAACTGCAGATGAGCACCCTGGATGGGTCCAGAGCATCACTCTGGGTGCAGGGAACACCTGCTGAACCCCAGGCTAGGCCTGGTGCCAAGACAGAGCAGCTCCTCCACCGGCCCAACACTCAGCCCTCCCTATAACAGATAGGTAGTAGCTGGGCTGCCCAAGTTTGAATCTGAGCCCAGCTGCCTCCTGGCACCTGAGTTTCCTCCCCTGTAAAATGGTTATAATAATTGCACTGGCCCTACCTCCAATGGGGTTAATATTGCAAAGATCATATATGTCCATAGGCATAGGTTGCTTAGAGCAATGCCTGATGGAAAACTGCCACTACGTAAGTATTTGCTGGTCATTAGCCATGATTGGCCCCATCTCCTCCCCTTCCTGCCTTCCAGCAGCCCTGGGAAGTAGGAAGGGGCAGCGTTTGCCTCCAATGCCTACTCTGCCCTGACCTGGCCAGGTGATCCCAGCAAGGAACCTCTCTGAACATCTGTTTCCTCATCTTGGATCTGGTATTTCCTAGGGTGGTTTTTGGGGTCTGGATAGCAGTTCCACTGCCTGCATAGCCAAGGCACGTGACACAGCAGGTGCTCTCTCGGTGTTTCCATCCGCCTACTCTGTCTCTCTGGCTGGGTGAGCTTGACCTTGTGACTTTCCTTTGCTGAGCCTCAGTGTTCCCCACTCTCAAATGGGAACATCTAACATCTCCCTTGCAGAATCCTTAGGAGGAAAACAGACATTTGTACAACATCTGCACATAGTAGGTGCTTGTGAGAAGGGAATTCCCTTCCTTCCTGGCATCTGGAGCTGGATGAGGATGGCATTTGTGGGTTGACAGTCCAGCAGCTGTGGCCATTGCAAAAGAGCTCGTCCTTCCAAGCTCCTTGTTCTCTGTGACTGATGGTCCCTTCCCATTTCCTAGCCAGGCTCCTGGCTGCTCCCAGCTCTGTAAGCCCCAGGCCCGATGGAACCAGATGCCTGGGAATGAGCCTGTGGTGGACACTCAGCAAGTGACTGGTCCTCTTGCTTCCCTGTCCCAGATGTATTGGGGATAGCTGTTGTGGTTCCTCCTCATTGGCTCCATTCTGGGGTCTGTGGAGTGATCAGAGGCTTTTACAGCCTTCTTTGTGCCTCCCCACAATCCAGTGGCCCCAGGACAGATGAGGGACAGATTCAGGGAGGTCAGGCACTCTCCCAGGCTGCACAGAGGTGGGTGGGGCCCTTGCTCTTTAGTGATAGCCAGCGGGGCTGAGGCTGACTCTGTGTGGTCTGCAGACTGTCCCCTGCCCCCACCTGCCTGGAAGGATCACACTGTACTCTGTGAAATTCCACAAGAGTCCTAGGCTGTACCAACTTGGATCTCCTCAGAGATCAGTGTGCTTCTGCACATTTAGTAAGCACATTGCATTAAGTTCCAAGGGCTACTGTATTAAATTGCCACCAACCAGAAGGCTTAATGCAACAGACATGTTTGGTCTCACAGTTCTAGAGGCCAGAAGTCCAAAATCAAGTTGTCAGCAGGGCCACATTGCCTCTGAAAGTCCTGGGGAAGACCCTTCCGTACCACCTCTAGCTTCTGGTCACTGCCGGCAATGCTTGGCTCTGGTGGCAAAGCGCCAGTCCCTGCCTCTGTCCCACGTGGTGGCCTTCTGCCTTCTGGGGGGTGTCTTCACATGGCCTTCTCCTAGGAACGGCGTTCATTGGGTGTGTGGCCTACCTTCATCCACTGTAGTCCCATCTTAACTTGATATTTGCAAAACAAATATTTCCAGATAATACCACGTTCATGGGTATGGGGGGTCATGACTTCAACATATGTGAGGAACCAAATTCAACCCATAACAGACACGTGCACATGCACACACACACACACGCACACACACTCTTTCAAGTCCTTCTAAGTTTTGTGAACCATTGTTTTGTATGTTTTACAGACCTTGGAGCTGAGGCCCAGAGAGGGTGCTACCCTTACTGAAGGGTGCACAGCTTGTTAGCTGCAGTGTATGGAGTAGAATACAGTGTAGCCGAGGCTCCTTCTCCCTCAGGGCCACCTCCAGGCTCGTGTTCTCTTGGGGACTCTGAGCCTCTCCCTGACCCCATTCTAGACACCTGTCCTGTTCCTGGTCCCTGCCATGCCCCAAGGTTAGGCGCCTGCAGGAATTTAGGTAAACTGCTCAGTGCCTGGGGTGTTACGCCAGGTGTTACCCACATCTCCTTGAACTTGCTTAGACCTTTGCAGTGGTTCCTGTGCAAACTCGGAAAGCCTGGGCTGTTGGCAGAAACACTGGGGAACTGTGAATGTTAGAAACACAAGTGAGGGGTCCCCCCTCAAACCAATTAAATCGGAGTGTCTGGGTGGGGCCTGGGAAGCCATCTCTAAGTTGCCCTGTGGAGGCTGCTGCTGGGTTGGTGGGCTCCTAGTTTTTTTTTTTTTTTTTTTTTTGGGCCGGGGGGGGGGGGGGAGAATCTCACTCTGTCACCCAGGCCGAAGTGCAGTGGTGCCATCTTGGCTCCCTGCAACCTCTGCCTCCCGGTTCAAGCGATTCTTCTGCCTCAGACTCTCAAGTAGCTACGACTACAGGTGTATGCCACTACACCCGGCTAATTTTTTGTATTTTTAGTAGAGACAGTGTTTTTTGGGATTAGCCAGGATGGTCTCAAGCTCCTGACCTCATGATCCACGATCCACCTGCCTGGGCCTCCAAAAGTGCTGAAATTACAGGCATGAGCCACCGTGCCTAGCCTAGACGGATATTTTAAAACTTGTTTAAATCTATTTGCTAAGATACTGGCTAATTTTTGTGTTTTTGGTAGAGAGAGGTTTTGCCATGTTGCCCAGGTTGGTCTCAAACTCCTGGGCTCAAGTGATCTGCTCACCTTAGCCTTCTAAAGAGCTGGGATTACAGGAGTGAGCCACTGTGCCCGGCCCTGAGTATTCTCATAGGTGCTTTCTGTGATGAGGCACTGGGAGCCTTTCGGGAGGGACGTGGCACAGGGAACTGGTGCCCTGGAGATTGGATGTGGTATTGTGCCTTCCCCTTGTTTTCTACAGGTCCGACTGCAGCCTCCTCAGCCAGCCCCTTCCTAAGCCTGGGGCTGGCAGGAGGCAGAGACCAGGGACAGGGCCTGGGACACACTCCACTCAGGACCTCGCCCTCCCGCTCCCAGCTTCGCGGCTCCAAGGCTCAGCGGGGTGGCCTACTGGGACGTGTCTCCACCTCAGCTTCTCAAAGCCTGGACCAGGTTGGAGGGAGGAGAAAGTGAGGCTGTCCATGTCCAAGGCCCCAAGCTGCCTCCAGGCTTCTGTGTCCCATGAGGAAAGTGAGTGGCGGCTGGGCCCCAGCTCGGCTCACTGGGTCATGGCCCCCATTGGCTCAAGAAGGGAGAGGGGTCTGGGCATCAAGATTTCAGAAGTCAGGACTGGGTCCAGGGGCTCACACCTATAATCCCAGCACTTTGGGAGGCCAAGACAGGAGGATCGCTTGAGCTCAGGGGTTCGAGACCAGCCTGGGCAACGTAGTAAGACTCCCATCTCTACTTAAAGCCTGGTGGGGTGGTGTGCTCCTGTGTCCCAGCTGCTGGGTGCAAGCTGTGTTGGTGCCACTGCACTCCTGCCTCAGTGACAGTGAGACCCTGTCTCAAAAAAAGGCTCAGGAAACCATGTCAGGACTGCATGGCATTCCTCACTGACAGCCATGTCAGGTGAGGCTGCTGGGAAGGGTACAGAAGAGGGGGCTTCAGGTGGCTCAGCAGGTTGACTGAGGTGGTGCAGCTCCAGGTTCTCGAGTCCTAGGGCTTTGAGGCTTGGCGTGGGGCAGTAGGGAGCTATGGAAGGTGGTGGAGAAGGAGTAGACAGCTGAAAACATCAGGTGTCCCAGCAGGTCCCCTTCTGGCTCCAGGGTGCAGAGAAGAGTGTGTGGTGCTGCGGGCATGTGCCCACAGGTGGTAAGCAGAGGTGGAGGTCCTGTTCCAAGATGGCAGGCAGCCCTTCCAGCCCCTGGGACACCTGACCTTGCAGGCTGCCAATCACAGCCTCCTGCTGGCTGCGTACGGCTGCCAGGGTTGCCTGCTGGGCCATGTGGAGGTGAGAGGGCCTGGACTGGGACACAGGGAAGGGGTTACTGTTCTCTCTCTGGGCAGAGGCCACAGTGCCAGGAACCCCGAGCCCTTTGGGTCCATCTGTGCCCAGAAACCAGAGCACACGGCCTCAGGGTGAGGCCTGCACCTGCCGCTGGCACCGAGACCTTTTGTCTATTTCGTTCCTATGCGGCCCCAAGGGAGTCCCAGCCTCTTCTCTGTCCTAACAGTCCAGGATTGCAGCAGTTGGCTCCCAGGTGCGAGCCTGGCTGGAAAAGAAGGTTCATGGCTTGGGCGCCTCTGTGAGAAGTTTCCGGCACCTGGTGGGTAGCACAGCGGGGAAGGATTGGGTGGAGAGCTCCCCCTCTGGCCTGGCTTGTAGCCCCCACTTGCCAGGCATCCCACCCTGGGCAGGAGGGTCTGGGGCCCTCTCTGGCCTGGACCTCACCCTGATTCTGCCTTGGCTTCCCTGCCCAGGTACAGCCGGCAGGCACCCTGGATGGCGTGGCAGGCCTCCTCCTTCGGCTGTCCCAGGCAGGGCTGGAGGCTCTGCAGGTAAGTGTTTGGGCCATCACCACCTTGTGGGGCCAGAGCCAGGACAGGCAGGCACTGACCCAGCACCTGCCTCTTTACGTGGACCGGCTGCAGGTGGGGCTGGAGCAGCTGTGGAATGAGCTGGAATGTGAGTGTGGGAGGGAGGGCTCAAGCCTGCACCAAAATCCACGCCCAGTCTGGGACCCTAAGCCCTCACATTGGCCTATGGCATTGTTTCAGTCAGAATGGTGGCCTTGCTTCCCGCCAGCCTGCAGCTCAGCTGTGTTGAGACCCCTGCCTTACTTCATTCAGACCTATAGTCTCGGTTTGTTTTTTAACACAGTCTCGCTCTGTTGCCCAAGCTGGACGGCTGTGGCACCAATTTGGCTCACTGCAACCTCCGCCTCCTGGGTTCGAGCAATTCCTGTCTCAGCCTCCCAAGTAGCTCGGACTACAGGTGCGCGCCACCATGCACAACCAATGTTTCTATTTTTAGTAGAGATGGGGTTTCACCATATTGGCCAGGATGGTCTTGATCTCTTGCCCTCGTGATCCGCCCGCCTCAGCCTCCCAAAGTGCTGGATTACAGGTGTCAGCCACCGCACCTGGCCCAACCTTCCTTTTTTCCATGGTCTGCTGTCTCATTCTTACAGGGTCTCCGAGCCAATATCCCTTATGCCAGCCGCCTAGGCTTCTCCAGTCTTCCGCCTGCTTTCTTTTGAGTGGACAGCCTTGTTTCTGTGCTCGCTGCCACAGGGTCTCTTTCTGGTTCCACAACGAGCTCTCTGTGGCCGCGTGGTTGTTAAATGCTCACAGCTACCGCCCTCCTGGCAGGACTAAGAAGTTCTGGCCTCTCCACCATCCAGGGCTAATGTCCGGCCCAGCACAGAGCCCCCAAGACCCTGCCCAGTGCCAGGATGGGCATCCCTCTGACTGGCTGTTGAATGTCACCTCCGTAGCCTCTCTGCTGTGCCAGAGTCCCATGGCCACCCACAGGGCAGTGAATCTGAGAGTGCTCCGGGACTCGGCACACTGCTGTTAGCAGCTGCCACTGATTACAGTGAGAGGAGGCAGGAATGTTGGCGCAGGGAAGGGGGCCGGGGCGGAGTCCAGGGGGAACCAGGGCCAGCACCGAGCGTCCTCTCCCAGTCCCAGCGCCTTCACACGGGATACACTTGGCTGTCCCAGCACTATGTGACACAGTGTTTGTTTAGGGGCTGCCCCGTTGGCAGGGGCTGCTTGACGTGGACCACACTGTCAGACCCCTAGGAGGCGAGCAGGGGTTCAGCATAAATAGTTCAGGTGCAGAGAGCCTCGTAACCCTTCTAGGAGTGGTGGGAACCCTCCCCCGATCCAAGGTCCCAGACAGGCCGTGAGCAGGCCACGCAGAGGCGGCTCGGGTCTGCTGTGACAACTCACCTGCGGTCTCCAGTGCCTGCTGCTCTGCTCCTTTCCCCCACTCCCCCACCATCTTTACCCCAGGAAGATGCCTGGTCTCCTTGAGGCGTGGGCTGGGCCTCTGACCTGCCCGGAGGCCTCAGGGTGGGTGTTGGCTGCCAGTTGCAGGGCCCCTGGCCACACTGAAGGACTCCTACCTGGAGGTGACGCTGCGGCCTCTGGAGGAGGTGTGGCGGGAGTGGGCAGAGGAGGCCATGTGGCGCCTGCAGACCTGGGTGCCCGGGGTGCCAGACAACGGGGGTCCCAGGCCCATCAGGGTGGCCCTGGGGGCCGTGAAAGGCGCCCTGGAGCTGGTGAGTGACAGCAAGGGTGGGGCGTGGCTGGCAGTTGAGGATGACCGAGACAGCTCTCACTGTCCCCTCCCTCTCCAGGTGGCCCACCAGATGCTGTCCTGGGCTGAGGCCACGTTCTCATAGGCACTGAAGAGGCTCTGCAAACCCCCGATGGACCTGTATGGCCTCACAGCCAGGTAACGCAGGGCTGGGAGTGTCACATCCGGCGTTCCTGCCACTTATCAGGAGCAATGCTGAATGCTTCGACACGCTCTGACTCACTGACTCCTCTGACCACCCTGCACAGAGGCTTCTTCCTCCCCATTTCACAGAAGAGGAAGCTGGGGTTTCTTTCTCACTCCTCAGAGCCCTCGTGAGCACGGTTCCAGTGCAGGCAGGATTTTAGGAGCTGCTGCGGAGGAATGCAGTGGGCAAGGCTGACCCCTGCCTTCAGGAAGCTCAGTTTTACTCAGACAGACACAAAGCCCAAGAACTCATCCACAGCAGGGTGTGTACAGCACCCTGCAGAGCCTGAGAGTCACCTCTTAAGCAGGCCATTCCGCTTTGTCACATTTCGTTTTGTTTTGTAATCATTTTTTTTTTTTTGAGATGGAGTCTTGCTCTGTAGCCCAGGCTGGAATGCAGTGGTGTGATCTCAGCTCATTGCAACCTACGCCTCCTGAGTTCAAACAATTTTCCTGCCTCAGCCTTTTGAGTTGCTGGGATGACAGGTGCATACACCACCACACCTGGCTAAGTTTTTCAGTTTTTAGTAGAGGCACACTTTTGTCACTACAGGCTGGTCTCAAACTCCTGACCTTAGGTAATGCACCCCGCCTTGGCCTTCCAAAGTGTTGGGATTACAGGCAGGAGCCACCACTCCCGGCCTGTTCTGTAATCTTTTAAACACACAAAGCCCTTCTTTCTAGTAGGCCATGCAGAAGCCGGCTGCAGGCTGGGTGTGGCTCACCGCCCATCATTTACCACCACTGAGCCATACCTTAGGTGGCAAATGCTTGAGATGGAACATTGCTGAGATGGTGAGCTGGGGATCCTATGGTGTGGCCATGGCCAGCTTTGAGGAGAAGGTACAGTTCAAGAGAGAGCCGTGGGGCCAGTGTGGGAAGAGAACTGCAGGTGGGGGCTCCACTGCACAGAGGCTGGGAGAGGATGTGCCTGGCCTGTTCGTTTTTGAGATGGAGTCTCATTCTCTGTCACCCAGGCTGGAGTGCTGTGGTGTGATCTCAGCTCGCTGCAACCTCTCTCAAATTCACGTGATTCTCCTGCTTCAGCCTCCCAAGTGGCTAGGATTACAGGCCACCATACGTGGCTAATGTTTGTATTTTTAGTAGACTCAGGCTTTCACCATATTAGCCAGGCTGGTCTCAGACTCCTGGGCTCCAGAGACTTGGCCTCCTAAAGTTCTGGGATTACGGGCAAGAGCCACCATGCCTGGCCTGTTTTAATAGCAAGCTGGTTGAGCTGAAGCAGAATGTGAGCAAGGTAGAGTGCATGCAACTGGGAGGTCCCGAGGCTGGGGCGTGGTGGGGAGGACTCTACCTTCTGCTCTGACCTAGGGAGGACACGATCACCCTTTCACTTCAAAAGGCCCCTTTGGTCCCTGTGTTGAGAACACGGCAGTGGTAGATGGAAGTAGGGAACCAAGTCTAGAGCAGGGGCCTGGGGACCCGGTATCCTTTTCCCTCCCAGGCATGAGACCCACCAGGAACCGGGCTCCAAGAGGGGAGGCAGCCCCCTTCTTCTATGCCGGTGGCCTCGCAGAGCAGCTGGACTCCAACTCTGCCTCTAACTGGGATTCCTCTGCATTGGCTTTGTGTGCCTCAGTTTCCCTAGCTATAGAATAGGGACTAGACCCACATCATGGGGAAAAGGCTCCATGTAATACAAGTTCCTGCTCCTGCCGCCTTGCAGTCAGAATGTAGGCTGAGGAAAGGAAGAGCTCCCAGGGCGGGGCTTTGGCTTCGTTGAAGAATTGCCTGCCTGGTTATTCGCCTACCTGGTGAGTGGGATCTGGTGGGCGTGCCAAAAAGTGGATTTAACTGGCAGGGAGGGTGTTCAGGCTGCTTCCTGCCCCCAGCTTCCTGCAGGGCCTTTGGGTTCCCTAGAACTTGAGTCCACCTGCCCCTGCACGCCCTCCACCAGCCCATCAACAGAGTGAGCACTGTTCCTCGTCCCACTCCACCCCCGTGTGAGCCAAGATCTCCCTGATCATTCAGATCTCACAGGCTTGACCCTACTCTACATATTGAGAAAGTTCCAGTCCTCCCCTCAACTCTAGACATTTACTAGACCTATTGGTCAGGCACACTGGCTTATGCCTGTAATCTCAGCACTTCGGGCAGATCACTTGAGGTCAGGAGTTCGAGACCAGCCTGGCCAACATGGTGAAACCCTGACTACTAAAAATTCAGAAATCAGCCAGACATGGCAGTGAGTGCATGTAGTTCCAGCTACTCTGGAGGCTGAGACAGGAGAATCACGTAAACCCAGGAGGCAGAGAGCGCAGTGTCAGGATGGTACCACTATACTCCAGCCTGCGACACAGAACGAGATTCTGTCCCAGAAAACAAATCAATTTTCTACACCTTCCAGCTCCTGTCCTCGGCATCCCCATACACAGGCCCCATGCTGCCCAAGACCCAGGGGGCAGATCAGGCATGACATCAGACATCTGTGTCATCAAAATAGGGCAGCTTGTTTCTGTCCTGGCCTCAACCCCACCTCCGCTGTCATGCCAGCCTCTGTTCCTCCACCTCATTATGGGATTCCCTAAAACAAGGACAGCCCCTCCCCAAGAGGCACCCCCGTGCTTTCCACAGCAGAGCTCTTCCTGCAGACCTGTGAGCTCCTCTGCAGCCAAAGGAAGCTCGGCTCGGCCAGGCACAGCCACTTGTCCTGTGCATTCCTTCTAGGAACTACTCAGTGGTGGTGATGCTGCCGCCGCTGCCTGGGGGTGATGTGGTCTGGGTGACTGGCTACCTGGTGGAGGAGAAGCTGCTGTGGCCACTCCAACAGCTGTCCAGGGCCACCATGCTGGCCGAGTTCTACCGGCTCAGATGCCGCCTGCTGCAGGGTCCCTGGGAGTGTGAGTCCATCCCTGGGCTGTGCCACCCTACTCCCTGGGACCCCCCTGCCCCATGGGCACAGCAGCAGGGCCATGCAGGGGCAGGTACTGTGGGGGCATAGGGAAGCCTGCAGAGGCTCATGGCATCACAGTGCCAGGCCCAGAGCTTACCGGACTTCCCAAGGTCCTCTGGGACTAGGGCTGAGGCTACACATGCTGCTTTTGTCCAGAACATAAGGCCTGGCCCAACAGGACTACAGTGGTTGGTTTAGGGCTTCAGGCCAGCTCCCTCCCTGTGGGCTCTGCTGGAGCAGAAGGCAGACCTCCCATTACAGCTGGAAGGGCACTGAGTTCAGACTCACACGTCAGGGGCAATCTGGTGCTGGGATGACCTGCTCTGGGCTCCTGAGGAGCTTGCCTGTGGCTCAGGTGAGTCTGCTAACTTCTGTGGACTTGGATTCCTCCACTGTGAAATGCAGGTAACCACATGGCTCGCTCACATGGGTAAGAGGCACGTATGGTTCTTAGTGCACAAGGGAGCCCCTCATGTCTGTGGGGGAGCCACTGTACCCAGGCCTGGCAAAGAGCGGTTATCTGTGTGGGACTCGCACGGAGGCCTATGGCTCCCTAGCAGCGTGGGTGCAGGCATGTCTAAGCAGCACGCTGACGCTGTAGAAAACAGCTTTGTCTTCAAGTTGTGTGTGACTGACCATGGGCTTCTCTGTGCCCCTCAGTTCTGACAGCTGACCACGGGGCTGGCAGTGCCTCCCTTGGGATGTTGGTCCTGGCTGTGCATGATGGATGGTGCTTTCCTGCCATGGGCATGAGCACCCGCAAGGCACAGCTCAGGGGCCGCACTGGCTGGAATGGTCAGACCTGCTCCTTCACCGGCCATCTCTTCCCTACCCTGAACAGGGCAGGTCTGCAGGATACCGCTGTCATGTTTGAGGAAGCCGTTGGCCATCCACTTAAATGGTCAGTGTTTCTCCCCACCCCCCATAGCTTCCTGGAGATTAAATGGATGACTTGTATGATTTGTTTTTGAGACTGGGTCTCACTCTGTCGTCATGGTTGGAGTGCAGTGGTGCGCTCTCGGCTCTCTGCACCTGACCTCCTGGTTCAAGTGATCCTCCTGCCTCAGCCCCGCAAAGGTTCAAGTGATCCTCCTGCCTCAGCCCCGCAAAGGTTCAAGTGATCCTCCTGCCTCAGCCCCGCAAAGGTTCAAGTGATCCTCCTGCCTCAGCCCCGCAAAGGTTCAAGTGATCCTCCTGCCTCAGCCCCGCAAAGGTTCAAGTGATCCTCCTGCCTCAGCCCCGCAAAGGTTCAAGTGATCCTCCTGCCTCAGCCCCGCAAAGGTTCAAGTGATCCTCCTGCCTCAGCCCCGCAAAGGTTCAAGTGATCCTCCTGCCTCAGCCCCGCAAAGGTTCAAGTGATCCTCCTGCCTCAGCCCCGCAAAGGTTCAAGTGATCCTCCTGCCTCAGCCCCGCAAAAGTTCAAGTGATCCTCCTGCCTCAGCCCCGCAAAGGTTCAAGTGATCCTCCTGCCTCAGCCCCGCAAAGGTTCAAGTGATCCTCCTGCCTCAGCCCCGCAAAGGTTCAAGTGATCCTCCTGCCTCAGCCCCGCAAAGGTTCAAGTGATCCTCCTGCCTCAGCCCCGCAAAGGTTCAAGTGATCCTCACCACACTTGATTTTAAAACGTTTTTATCATCCTCAAATGAAACCCTGCAGCTGCCAGTCTGCCTGCTGTGTCCATGGCTGTGCCTGCTCTGGACATCAGATGTAAACAGAAGGATGACTACGTGGCCTCTGAGCCAGCCTTTGTCACTTAGCACAGCAGTTTTGTAGCGGGTCTGGGGACTCCATTCCTTGTTAGGGCTGAAGTGGGCCATAGCCCTTCAGCTTATGGCATCCTGAAGCTGGTCGGGGATCACTGGGCCTCTGGCTGCTGCCAGGGGAGGGGGACTCCTGGCCTCAGGGCAGGCTAAGCCAGGGCTGTGGGCATTGGGCTCCCCCTGCAGTGGATGCAGCTGGCTCCATCCACCCTGCCTTTGGGGCTGCTGCTCCCCAGACCATGCCCTGGTGGCTGGGGCCCAGCATGTGGTGACTTTTGACGGCTGGGTGCGGGACCTCAGCATCCAGTGCGGCAGCATCCTCCTGGCCCTAGACTTCGCTCACAACACATTCTCACTGATGCTGAGTCGGACAGGCTTGGGGCTCATGGCCCTGACCGCGGAGGTGAACCATGTGACCCTCATCTTCTACTCTAGCCTGCAGGGGAGGAGGAGAGGCCCGAGCTTTCCCTGGAGACCTGTGCCTGTGGCAGGTTGCCTGGGGGATGGCACTTTCAAGCTTGTCCCCTGGCTGTGGGTCAGCCCTCCTGTCCACCCCCTCTGGTCCACAGGACTACAGGCTGTACAACTCCTCCCTGCCAGGGGATAGCTGTCCAGACCTCGAGCTGCCTTTTGCCATGAAAAGGAGGGATGTCCCCAGGATTGAGCTGGCCAGTGAGGACGGGGTCTCCACCTCCTGTGATGTGCCCACCGGCCTCTGCAGCCTGACTCTGCGCCTCTGGCACCATGGTGAGTCTGGGCCCCAGCAGGGTTGGCGCCACCACCAAGAGCCTCTTCGGGATGCACCATTCTCAGCTTCCAGTGCGACAGGTCCCCGGGCTGTAGGTGGCCACTGTGGTTGAGAGGATGGCACTGAGGCCCAGGGCTTTCTTCCCCATCCCTTGGATATGTGGCTCCAAGGTGGAGTTGGGCTTTCTGTGGTCCCTCTGCCAAGGAACACAAAGGGCAGGCCTGGATTCTGGCCACTCGAGCTGAGGACGTGGAGAGGGGATGGGGACACATGCCTCCTCAGTCCCTGTGCTTTCTCTCCCTCTTCTCATGAGGGTTTGGAGCCAGAGCTCTGGGAGTCTGGGGCGGAGGGATTCTAGCAATGCTCCATGTGCCTGAGGCTCATCTCTCAGACAGGTCCCCTGGGGGAGGATCACGGGCTCTCAGGACCTCCTCAGCTTCCCTCCTCCCCACAGGCATATCCGCTGGCCTTCTGGACACCAAGGACAATGAAGCAGACACAGATCTGATGTTGCTGGATGGCTCTGTGGCCCACAGCCTGGCGGAGCTCAGCCTGGCCTGGCAGGTGAGAAGGTGCACCTGCCCTTCCTCCTTCTGGCTGAGGCTGTTGAGGGCTGCTGGCTGCGGAGTCCCAGGAGAGGCAGGTGGCCTGCTGGCTCTGTAGAGGTCTCTGCAGACCCAGGGTTGGGGGTAGTCTCCTGCTGAGGCCGATGTATGTGGGGGAGCCACATGGTCCAGCGGGAGGCCTGAGCCTTGCATCTGTCCCACCAGGTGGATGGTGACTGCAGGGCCACCGAGAAGACTCAGCCAACCTGCCCAGGACAAAGCCCTACCTGCCGGGCCTTCTTCCAGGACCCCCCTCCAGCTTGCAGAACTGCTTCTGGGTGGTGAGTATGAGCCTGGGCCCTGGGGCACAGCAAGCCCTTTCTCCAATCTACCCTGGGGAGTGGCATGGAGCAGAGGCCTAGGCTAGAGACTGACTGGGTGGCCCTGATTTCAGGTGGAGCCTGCACGTGCAGGATGCCTGTGGCACCCAGGAGCTCCAGCCTGTCTACACTCTGGCAGCCACCTACATCCACCTCCGTGCCTGCAGCTTCATGTCCCTTGCCCTCCTCCACAGTGTGGTAAGCTGCCCCAGCTGGTTGGCACTCTGACCCCTGGCTGGCATCTTCCTTCTAGCCAGAGGGAAAACCCATCTCTCTCTCTCTCATCAGGGAGAACAAATAATTGTCATTCAAGGAGCTAAGAGTCAAAACAAAACATTTAAGCCTGATACAGCTTGGATGTGTGTCCCCTCCAAATCTCACATTTGTCAGAGGGCATACATCCCTCATGGACGGCTTAGCATCCTGCATTTGGTGAAGCGTGAGTTCTTGCTCTATTAGTTCACCTGAGAACAGTTTGTTTATAAAGAGCCTGGCCCCTCCTCTCTCTCTCTTTGCACCCACTCCCATTTCTGCCATGACTGTAAGCTTCCCGAGGCCTCGCCAGAAGCCAAGCAGATGCTGGAGCTGTGCTTGTACAGCCTGTAGACCTGTGAGTCAATTAGCTCTCTTATTTATGATCTACCCAGGCTGGAGTGTAGTGGCACAACCTCACCTCACTGCAACTTCCACCTCCCAGGTTCGAGCAATACTCCTGCCTCAGCCTCCCAAAAATACAGGCAGGTATTTTTGTAGAGATGGTGTTTTTCCACGTTGGCCAGGCTGGTCATGAATTCCTGACCTCTGGTGATCCACCTGCCTCGGCCTCCCAAAGTGCTGGATGACAGGCGCGAGCCACCGCGCCCAGCCTCACTAGGGATTTGAATGTCCTCTATCATTTAGGGAAAATGCTCAGCCCCTGTTTTCCCTCTGCTCTCATACTGCAAAACTTATCATCAACACAGATGATGACTTCTGTGAGCAAACGTGTGGGCGTTTGTCCCCACTACCAGGGCGAACCTCTAATTCAGTTCTAACACTAGCTACCTTGAGATTCTTCAGCCAGTGCTGCACACAATTGCCACAGCCAAAGCCCCCCTAAAAGGGTATAGAGGTCAGTATCAAGAGGAGTGGACCTCCAAAAGCTACAGCTGCCAGAATTAGTGGTTGCCATTCATGGACATTTAAAACTTAATCATTTGGAAAATACGACAAAGGGAGGATGAAATGAGATGATCCAACATGTCTCAAATTCCAGGCCGGGTGTGGTGGCTCATCCTGTAATCCCAGCACTTGGGAGGCCAAGGTGAGTGGATCACCTAAGGTCAGGCGTTTGAGACCAATCTGGCCAACATGGTGAAAACCCATCTCTACTAAAAATACAAAAATCAGCCAGGAGCGGTGGTGTGTGCCTTTAATCCCAGCTACTCAGGAGGCTGAGGCAGGAGAAATGCTTGAATCCAGAAGGTGGAGGTGGCAGTGAGCCAAGATCTTGCCACTGCACTCCAGCCTGATGACACAGTGAGTCTGTCTCAGAAAAAAAAAAAAAAAAAAAAACCCAGAATGAAAACAGACAGGACCCAGGACCCTTTAGAGTCAGGAGGGACAATCCCCAATACAATAAATCCATTCATACCTAGACCGATCCAAACACAATTGCAGAAAAGACAAAGGAAAGTCCTAAAAGCTACTGAGGAGAGTGGAAAGAAGGAAGAACACGTTGACAATTGCTTTCCCACCAGCAGCAACAGAGGATGGTGGAGTAAGAGAGAGTAAGCACGAGGTCAGAGATGATCCCCAGCTCAACTATTACTGAATGAAATAAGCTCTCAGCTCTGATCTGTCTAGAGTTCTCTTTACCACAAATGGACACTTACTCAAGGGACACATCCACATGTTCATTTATGTACTGTCTGTGTCTGCTTTTCTGCTACAGGGGCACAGTATCTGCAAGGGAGATCACATTTTTACTCTCTGAAAGACTCAGGAGGATGGAAAGATAAGCTACAGATGGGGAAAAAATGTTTATATACCACCTATCGGACCAAGGACTCATCTCCAGAGACTCATCTCTAGAATACATAAAGAACTCCGAGCTCACAAGTAGGCCATGCTTGTATTCCTAGCACGTTGGGAGGCTGAGGTGAGATGGCTTCAACCCAGGAGGTCAAGGCTGCAGTGAGCCATGACTACACTCCTGGCTGCATGACAGAGAGCTTGTCTCACAAAACCAAACCTCCAATGTAAAGAATGGGAAATAAACACATCAACGATGTTTGCACTCCCAGCCATAGAGAAACAAGGTAGTGCTACACACCTGAGCTCCAGTGAGTTCCGGCACGGGTGGGTGATTTGCAGGGACTCTGTGGCATAAAGCATTAGTTGAACATCCAAATGGCCAGGTTGTGATTTCAGCATCCACTGATGAGTGCACTATAAAAAGCACTGTTTAGTGCCAAAAAGGTGGTGGCTGATGAGAACAAAGCTAGGCTTAGAGGCAGGAACCAAGGTCACAGTCTACCAACCAGATCCTCTCGGGAAGCAGCCTTTGACTCACGAAGTGCCAAGACAGGAGGTGGTGTGGCTCCACCGGAACCTTGGAGAATCTGGAAATCAAGCAGAAGCATTCAGTGTTCTCAGCTACTACAGCCATCAACAGAACGTCTGGGAGGACAGGCATCTCAGAAGATTTATAGCCACAGGGTAACAATGAAGTATTATCTGCAGTTAAGGTCCTCTGTCTTTCTCTTAGGGTTTATTTTATCTATCTATCTATCTATCTATCTATCTTTGAGATGGAGTCTTGCTCTGTCGCCCAGGCTGAAGTGCAGTGGAGCAATCTCAGCTCACTACAACCTTCTCCTCCCGGGTTCCAGCAATTCTCCTGCCTCAGCCTCCTGAGGAGCTGGGATTACAGGCATGTGTCACCATGCCCCGCTAATTTTTTTGTGGTTTTAGTGGAGACAGGGGTGCACCATATTGGCCAGGATGGTCTCAAATGTCAGACCTCATGATCTGTCTGCCTTGGCCTCCCACAGTGCTGGGATTACAGGTGTCAGCCACTGTGTCTGTCCAGGTTCATTTATTTTAAATCAAGGGCTAAATTCTTCCCCTCTCTTGAACACCAGTGAAGTATTTAAGAAAAGCAGTCACCAATTACAGTTAACATTTGAAGGACAAATTTAAAGGTGATTGTAAGTTACAAAATAAAGGCATCTTATGAACTCTCAAAAGAAAAAAGGAATATTAAGACACTTTTTATTTTTTTCAGATAGGATCTTGCTCTGTCCTCCAGGCTGAAGTAGAGTGGTGCAGCCTCCCAAGTAGTTGGGATTACAGGCATCCACCACCATGTTTTTGTATTTTTAGTAGAGACAGGTTTCACCATGTTGGCCAGGCTGGTCTCAAACTCCTGACCTCATGTGATCCTTCCACCTAGCACCTGACCGAGAAATTAAGACATTCTCAGATTTAAAAAAAGCTGAGATAGTTCATTACATTGGGACATGTTCTGCAAGAAATGCTAAAGGGATTCCTTCAAGTCAAAACAAAAAGTTGCTAGGTGGACATTTGAAGCCACATATAAAGAGCTGTATTATTGAAATTTTGATTCACATCTCTGATTTTAATTATTTTATTGGATTTAAAAGAGATGTATAACCATAAGCTTATGTTAAATATGTAATTTATTTAAACATATTAGGCATGGTAGCATGCACCTGTAGTCTCAGCTATGGAGGATCACTTGAGTCCAGGGGCTTCAGGTTACAAAGAGCTATGACAGTGACACTGCACTCCAGCCTGGGTGACAGAGTGAGACCCTCTCTCTAAAATATAGATATACTTTGTAGCATCAAGAACACGGGATGGGGCAGAACTGTCCAGGAGTAGAGTATTTGTATGTGATTAAACTTGCTAGTTTAAAAATCAATTGCTATAACTTCAGGTTGTTTTATATAATCCTTATGGTAATTACAAAGAAAATATCTGCAGAATGTACACAAAATGAAGTGAGAAGGCATTCTAAGTGTGTCTCACAAAAAAATCAAACACGAAGGCAGAAGAAAGAAAATGAGAGAGAAAAACCAATAAGCCATGCAGAAAACAATCCACAGAGTGGCACTGCAAGGCCCCATAAATGGTGTACTGGAGTCCTCCCAGAGGAACTGCTCACCTTAGTCCATGGCTGTGGGCCTCAAGGCACAGTCACCCACCAGGCTATTGAGTTTCATCAGATGATAATCTTTAAAAATGCAAATTATGTCCACAATCTAAAGACAGTAGGAGACTTACACACAGGATAAAAAAAGATACTCCATGGAAATGGTAACTGAAAAAGGAACAGGAGCTAGATTAATCTCAGACTAAGTAGACTTAAGGTCAAAAGCTGTTGTAAGAGATAACAGTCCATTCACCAAAAAGATGCAACAGTTATAAAGGTACATGTGATGCACCTCAGAGTTCCTAAATATATGATGCAAACACTGACAGAATGAAAGGAGAAATAGACAGTTCTATGAAAATTGTAGGAAATTTCAACACCTCACTTTTTTTTCCCCCAGACAGAATCTTTGTTTCCCAGGCTGAAGAGCAGCTGAAACCTCCTGAATTCAAGTGATTCCCGTGCCTCAGCCTCAGAGTAGCTGGGATTACAGGTGTATGCCACCATGCCCAGCTATTTTTAGTACAGACAGGGATTCACCACGTTGGTCAGGCTGATCTTGAGCTCCTGACCTCAAGTGATCCACCAACCTTGGCCTCCCAAAGTGCTGGGATTACAGGCATGAGCCTCTGTGCCTGGCCCAATAACTGACTTTCAATAATGGATACAACACCCAGACAGAAGATCAAGAAGGAAACAGAGAGCTTGGATGATACTATAGAGGAATTGGACCTACCAGACATACACAGATGAGTTCACCCAGGAGCAGAATACATATTCTTCAAAGTACATGTGGAATGTTCTATGGGAAAGATCATATATTAGGCCTGAAAGCAAGATTTAATACATTTTAAATGACTGAAATCATAATAGCAGAAAGAAAACTGGAATATTCACAAATCTATGGGAACTCAACAACATACTACAAAACTATGGATCAAAGAAAAATAATAAGGACAATTAGAAAGTATTTTGAGACAAAACAATGTATCAAATCTTATGGGATGCAGCAAAAGCAGTGCTATGAGGGAAATTTATAGCTGTATGCACTTACATTAAAAAAAAAAAAGCTGGCTAGAGGTGGTGGCTCACATCTGTAATTCCAGCACTTTGGGAGGCTGAGACAGGCAGATAACCTGATGTCAGGAGTTTAAGACCAGCCTGGCTATCATGGGAAAACCCCATGTCTACCAAAAACATAAAATTAGCCATCCATAGTGGCAAGCACCTGTAGTCTCAGCTACTTGGGAGGCTGAGGCAGGAGAATCATTTGAACCCATGAGGAGGAGGTTGCAGTGAGCCAAGATTGTACCACTACACTCCAGCCTGAGAGACACAGCTAGACTCCGTTTCTCCCCCACCCCCACATAATAAGCAGCAGCAGCCAGGCATAGTGACACTGTTCTATAATCCCACTTACTTGGAAGGCTGAGGCCAGGAGATTGCTTGAACCCAGGAGTTTGAGACTAACTCAGCAAGTGGCAAGACCCTCTCTCAAATAAAAGAAAAAGGAAAAGCTCTCAAACTGCAATCCTAACTTTGTACCTTAAATTATTAGAAAGAGAAGAACAGCCTAAACCCAAAGCTAGGAGAAGGAAGGAAAATTAGAACAGAAATAAATAAAATAGAAGATGAATCAGTGACCAAAAACTTGACAGGAAAGTACAAGAACAGATGGCTTCATGGGTGACTTGTACCAAACAGTTACAGAATCAATACCAATCCTGCTCATCTTCTTCCAAAATACTGAGGAAAGGATACCTCCAAACTCATTCTGTGAGGCCAGCATTACTGATACCAAAGACAGACAAAGCAGCAGAAGAAAAGACACCACTATTCCTGATCAATACAGATGCAAAAGTGCTCAAGAAAATACTAATGAGAACTCAACAGCATCATAAAAGGATTATACAACATGATCAAGTAAGATTTATTCCTGGAATGCCAAGGTGGTTACCATATAAACATTAGGGTAAGATACCACATTAATAGAATGAAGGAAAGAAAACACATAATTTGTTTCAATTAGTACAGAAAAAGCATTTCATGAAGTTTAATATCCTTTCATGATTAAAAACATACTGACTAGAAATCAAAACAACTTCAATGTAATAGAGGTCATATGAACAACCTCCAGCTAGTATCATTCTCAATGATGAGAGACAAACTTTTCCAAGATGAGTAATAAAACAATGATTTCTGCTTTCATAATACTGGAAATCCTAGCCAGAGCTATTAAGAAAGAAAGGAAAAAGAAAAGGCATCAAAACTGGAAAGGAAGAAGTAAAATTTTCTCTGTTAACAAATGACATGATCTTCTTTGCAGAAAATCCTGAAGACTGCACAAAATAAACTGTTAGAACTAATAATTTGTCCAAGTTTCAGGATTATGAAATCAATATACAGAAGTCAGTTGCATTTCTACACACTAACAGTCAACAATCCAAGAAGGAAATTAAGAAAACAGTTCCTGCTGGCTTGGTTGTGGATGCCTATAGTCCCAGCTACTTGGGAGGCTGAGGTTGGAGAATCACTTGAGCCTGGGAGGTCAGTGCTGTAAGTTTTTATAATGATTATGCCTGTGAATAGCCAGTGTACTCCAGCCTGGGCAACATAGTGAAGCATTATCTTAAAAAAGAAAAAAGTCCATTTATAATAGCATCAAAAAGAATAAAACAGGAATAAACTCAACCAGGAGGCAAAGACTCTGGCAGGATTTTGAGTTCCAGAGGCCGGTTTTGTAACAAATGTAAAGGCATCTCACATTTATGTATTAAAAGGCTTAGTTTCATTAAGATGTCAATACAACTCAAAGTGATCTACAGGTTTAGTTTAATTGCTCTCAAAATCTCAGTGACATTTTTTCTTCAATTATAGAAAAATCCATCCTTATAAATTATGTAAAGTTTATATGCAATTTCAAGAGATCCCAAATGGCCAAAGCAATCTTGAAAAAGTAACAAAGTTGGAAGTCTTTTACTTCTCAATTTCAAAATGTATTATTGAAAGCTACAGAGGGCTGGGCATGGTGGCTCAAGCCTGTAATCCCAGGACTTTGGGAGGCTGAAATGGGCAGATCACAAGGTCAAGCGATCAAGACCATCCTGGCCAACATGATGAAACCTCATCTCTACTAAAAATACAAAAATCAGCCAGGTGTGGTGGCACACACCTGTAGTCCAAGCTACTCGGGAGGCTGAGGTAGAAGAATCCCTTGAACCCAGGAGGCAAAGGTTACAGTGAGCCAAGATTTTGCCACTGCACTCCAGCCTGGTGACAGAGAAAGACTCTGCCTCAAAAAAAAAAAAAAAAAGCTACAGTGGTCACAAGTGTGGTACGGCAGTAAAGACATACAGAGAGACCAGTGGAATGGAGTACAGAAGGAAACCCTTACACATGTGGTCAAATGAGTTCAATAAAGATGCCAAGACTATTCAATCAGGGAAGGGACAGTCTTTCAACAAATGGTGTGGGAAAGCTAGATATCCACAGGCAAAAGAATGAAGTTAAAGTCTTACATCATGTTAAAAAAGAAAACCTCAATAACAAATCAAAGACCCAAGTGTAAGATCTGAAGCTATACAACTTTTGTTTTTTTTGAGACAGAGTCTCACTCTGACACCAAGGCTGAAGTGCAGTGGCATGATCTTGGCTCACTGCAAGTTCTGGCTCCCGGGTTCAAGAAGTTCTCCGCCTCAGCCTGCCAAGTAGCTGGGATTACAGGCACCCATCACCATGCCTAGCTAATTTTTATATTTTTAGTAGAGACAGGGCATCTTGGTCAGGCTGGTCTTGAACTCCTGACCTCGTGATTCATCTCCTTTGGCCTCCCAATGTGCTGGAATTATAGGCAGGAGCCACTGTTCCCAGCTGACAACTCTTAAAACATATAAGGAGAGCTTCCTTTGGCCATGATTTCTTAGATATGACATTAAAGGCCGAAACAACAAAAGGAAAAGTAGACAGATTGGATTGCATCAGAGGATACTATTAACAGACTGAAAAGGCAACCTATGGAATGACAGATGTGCAATTACATGTCAAAGAATTTTCATCTAGAATAGATAAAGCACTCTCTCAATGCAACAACAAAAACCAACTAAGGCACCTGTGATCCCAGCACTTTGGGAGGATGGGGCAGGTGCATCCTTTGAGGTCAGGAGTTTCATATCAGCTTAGCCAACATGGCAAAACCCCTTCTCTACTAAAAATAGAAAAATTAGCTGAGCAGGGTGGTGCATGCCTATAATCTCAGCTACTTGGGAGGCTGAGGCAGGAGAATTGCTTAAAATGGGGAGGTGGAGACTGCAGTGAACCCAAGATTGCACCATGGCACTGCAGCCTAGGGGATCAAGAAGGGGAGTGACTCTGTCTCAAACAAATAAGCAAGCAAGCAAGCAAGCAAATAAATAAATAAATAAATAAATAAATAAAATAAAGTAGGCTAAACACCGTGGCCTCATGCTTGTAATTCCAGCACTTTGGGAGGCAGAGGCAGGTGGGTCAGGAACTCAGGAGTTCAAGACGAGCCTGGCCAAGATGGTGAAACCCCCATGTCTACTAAAAATACAAAAAATTAGCCAGGCGTGGTGGTGGGTGCCTGTAATCCCAGCTACTCGGGAGGCTGAGGAAGGGAATTACTTGAACCCAGGAGACAGAAGTTGCAATTAGCAAGATTGCACCACTGTACTCCAGCCTGGGCAACAGGACTAGTCTCCATCTCAAAATAAAGTAGATGGAGAGGCTGAGTGTGTGTGGTGGCCCATACCTGTAATCCCAGCACTTTGAGAGGCTTAGGTGGGAGAATTGCTGGATCCCAGGAGTTTGAGACCAGTCTGGGCAACACAGGGAGACCCTGTCTCTACCCCTCCCCTGTCACACACACACAAATTAAAAATGTAGCCAAGTGTAGCGATGCCTACCTACTTGGGAGGCTGAGATGGGAGGATTGCTTGAGCCCAGAAATTTGAGACAGACTGAAACCATGTCTCACAAAGGAAAGCTTGAAAGGGTACATGGCAAGCAAACTGGGTCAGAGCAGCAGGTTCCACTCCAGCTGATCTCCACAACCACTGAAGAAGCTGCTTTTCCTCCCACTTTCAATTTCTGTGTATTTTAACACTACAAAACAAAGAGTAATTACTTAGAAGCATTCTAGGACAACATATATGTAGAATTTTATAAAATTTTTGCAATCACCTCTTTTCAACATTGTCACCTTTCAGATAAAGAAAATGACAACAGGCCTCACTCCAGATACCAAATCAAGATTTTGGGAGAAATAGGTCCGAAAGCATATATTAAAAAATGAAACACAGATTCGCATAACCCTCAATGTGTGAGAACCACTGTGTTGGACAATAACGGATGGGTCATTCTAAGGAAGGAAGCACTTGGCCCTGATAGTGCAAATGAGCACAGTGGGAAGGGATCTTGGAAGATGAGGCTGGAAGGCAGATGGTTCAGAAGTGAGGGGCTTTGTATGCCACACAAAGGCATTTGAGTCCATAATGATGACAAAACCATTGAAGAATTTTAAAAAAGTGATGTGACTGGCCCTCTGCTTCCACAAAGGAAGGAACAGGACACTGAATGTGTGAAGGCAGCAGGTCAGGAGGCTGCTGTTCCAGTCCCATTGAGAAAAGAAGGCAGCAAACCACATCACCATGTGTGTACCTATGCAACAATCCTGCATGTTTTGCACATGTACCCCAGAACCTAAAGTGCAATAAAATATTTTTTAAAAAGGAGGAGGCCTAGAGCTGCTAGACGATGGAAGAGAGGACCAATTCAGAGTACTTGGAACTGGATCTGTCAGATCAGGCACCAGATGAGGGAAATGGCAATGTTCATGGATGACGACAACACTAATCAAGATTGGGAAATGCAGGGGGAGAGAGTATTCTGGGGGAGGAATGAATTCCACCTTGGCTATGCTTAGTTTGAGTGCACCCAGGGACACATGTGCACACTCCACATGCATTTTGAGGAGACTGGTCTGGAGCCATCAAGACAGATGTGAATCTGGAAGTAATGAACACAGCTGAAGGAAAGCTATGGAAAGACAAGATGTAGGGCAGAATCCTAAAGACCTGCAAAGGACACATCCAAGGCCAAGTACCAAGAGCAACAGAGGATCAATCTAAGAAGTGTAACAATGAGCAGAACTGGGGGGTGGGAGGTCAAGAAGCAGAGGTCACTGTCTCATGTCATAGGACAGAAAGTCCAAAGCCAGTCATCTGATTTGGCATTGCAACTTTATTGATGATCTTAGTGACAGTCAAGAGGCAGAAAGCCACATTTTATAGATTTGGAGACTAGGTCTCAGTGCTTAAGGACCTATCTAAAGTCATGAAGCTTAAGTCATACATTTATCCAGTAACTACCAGATAGCTACAGGAGACATGAAGATGTAGTTATGAAAGAACAAGGGGAGAAAATCAGACACAAAACTGGAGTACAACTTATTAAATGCTAGCTAAGGCAAAGACCTAGGAGCAACCCAGAGGAAAAGCAGCCAATTCCCTAACAGGAAGTGGGTTGGTGGTGGGGATGGGGGAGGGGGGCTCCCAAAAGCATACCTGGCAGTGGGCCTTATAACTGAGCTATGAAGGATAAGGACAGTCAGACCATGGCAGGGGCTCTAGGAAGGGGGAGCAGCATCAATCATATCAGGAAAAAAAAATTGTAAGTAATTCAGATGGGGAAGTCAAAACTGTGACATCACCAGAAAAGCTGGGAAGATCTATACACCCAGACATTCAAATAACTGTTCTGAAAGGTCTTCAATGTGAAACTTTCACAGACAAAAATATCTTAATTGTTTTATGGGTGGGGAAGGCCTGAGGAGGCAAATGCACACAAGAGAGAGAGAAACACTGAGAAAGAACACAGGAGCGTACCTCTAAAAATTGAAAGGGAAGATTTTTGCCCCTGAAGACTAACATAAAAGTACGGGTGTGTGTGTGTGTGTGTGTATAAATTTATAATAAACAACTGTTATTACATTTCACAAAATCTAAGTTATCCTCAATGCTCATATGAGATCAACCTGTGGGCTCTCCATCTTACAGAGTTTTCCTTTTAGCTCCAAAGTTGAACCTGACCTTACCATTTTCTTATTTCTACTAAGGGTGCTTACACTTTAAAGTGTGGCTGAGAAAATGTAAAAATGTTACAAATTCACATGCTGTCTCTACAATAAATTGTACATTTTCTCTACGTTTTTATGCTTAATCTCTCTTACAGGAACATAAGAAGGGAGTTTCTGCACATTTAAAATCCCGATGAAATCATACACTTATACATAATTGAGCCATTTTCTGACCACGTTGAAAGCATATCACTGTTCAATATGATAGCCTCTAGCCACATGCACAACAACTGTCACATATGCCCAACAAAAGCTTGTAAATTACCTCTACATCAGAATTAAGCATTCTACAAGAAGCCAAAAATTAATTTAAACTAGAAAAACTTTAAGTTTCAAGATAGCTCAAAGTGATTACAATCTTCAACAAATCAATAAAAGCAGACAAAAAAAAAATCCATTGTTATATCCACATCTCTACCGATAAAATACAAAATATGTTCTAATGTTATCTTTTTAATAATATAAATGGATTTTGGATAATGTACTTACACTTTTAACTACTCCCTCCCAAGATGAATGGTGAATGGCCAGTCTTTGTGAGGCCCTGCTTTGATGGGAAGAGTGGGGAGGCATGAACCTGATGCCAAAGATCAAATTGCATATCAAGTTTAAAATACATACCATACTATACATGCTGATCATTGAGCAATTTTCCAAACAGCTCTGCACTGTTCAATATAAGAGCCACTTGCCATATGGGGCCACAAGCACTTGTATGTGACTATTACAAATTCAGGTGTGTTTTGAGTGCTAAATACACAACAGACTTGGAAAAAATAGTATAGACACACAGAACAACCTTCAGTTTCAAAAGCCCTGAGCTAGAATCTATCTAAGTCTAGCTGTGTAATAATCACTCAGACAGCTAGTTAGAAACAGATTCTTGGATACTAGCTACAAAACTTTTTATTCTCCAAGTTTGAAATGAGAGTTGGGATTCTTTGTAAATTTCCCAGGCAAAACTCTGTGTAGCTATGTTTAGAAAACAAGTGTCCTCATCAACAAAGCTCTTGGCCACACACCAACCTCAAAGTCAACTAGAGAGGAAAGGGCCCAAAGGCAAAGGAAAGAACAATTTTTAAAATCTTTAAAATACAAATTAAACAGAAATGAGACACTATCATACACCCACCAGATCGCAAACATTTTTAAGTCTCACAATACCAGACAGACTATGATGTAGAGCAATGAGATTTCTCACACATGGCCAAACACTACTTTAGAGAAAACCTCAGTATTTTCTTACAGGATTGAAAATAGTCCTATCCATGACCAACCACTCCAATACCCACATGTCTAACATGGGGTATGAGATACATGCACAGAATATTTAACACAATGTTGTTCATCATAGCCAAATTAGAAAAAAAATTAACAGCAAAATGGCTATATAGTGGTATATCCACACAGTAAGAAACTACACAGAAAAATGAAAGTGAAAGAACCATAACTTCTTACAAAAATATGAACTGAATTCAACACATAATGTTGTGCAGAAGAAACCATACATCTCTTGAATCAATTCAGAAGAATACATTATAAATCTATTTCACAGAAGGTCCATAAAGCAAGTCATAAACCATTTGTCTAGGAATACCTACAACATTGATAAAATGATAAAGAACATGAAAGTGATTACCATGGAAGTCACTAGAATATTGCCTATGAAAGGAGAGAACAGGTTACAATAGTGACAGAGAACTTTTGTGGGCTGGTAATATTCTAATTTTGCCCAGGGTGGTCACACAAATACTGGCTTTTTAGTTTTTTTGTTAAATCTTATGTATTAGTTATAGTAACACTAGGTACTATAATAAATGGACTCAAAAAATATTTAATGGCTCTAATAAAAACAGAGGTTTACATAAATGTCCAAAGCAGATACCCCCTTTCAAAGAGCTTCACTTGAATAAATGGAAAAACACACCATTCTTGAATAGGAAGACTTAGAATCATAAAGATGTTCATTTCTCCTTATTTTAATCATTAAATCCATGCAATAAAAATGTCAATAGGCTTTTTCAAAACAAAATTATTTTAAAAATTAATAGAGAACTATAAACATGCAAGATAGCCAAAAAATTTGTAATGAGGGTGGATTGATTGCCCTTTCAGAGACTAGAACACATTTTTTTAAAAGCTAGAATAATGAGCAGATAAACAGATCAATAAAATGTAACTGGAATTCCCAAGATAGATCCAAACACATAATGGGTATTCAGAATATTCTAAACATAGTGTCTGAAATGTTTTGCATGTAACACAAATTTGAAAGCAATTTTTAAAATTAGATATAATTCCATTGCATCAATATAAAAAAGCTCCCTCATGGCAAAACACAGTAAGCAAAGTCAAAGGACAAGCAAACTTAAAAGTAACAGTGTAAGTCATATCGCCAAGAGCTAATTTCCTTAATATATCTAAAGCTCCTACATATCAATAATAAAACAGTAACCATATAGTACAAAAACAGGTAGTGTATAGGAAGAGTCAACTCTCAGAAAAAGAATTACAAATGACAAATTCACACGAAAAGATGCCCAAACTCTGTAAGAAAAATCTAAGTTAAAAATCAGAATAAAATGACATTTTCACCAATCAGATAAATTCCAGTAGCACTCTCTACTGTTGAGTGTATAAGGAAACAGACACACTAAAACCTTGTTGGAAGTATATACCAATAAAACATTAATGGAGAACAATTTGGAAATGTGGGAGATGATGTATTTACATATATGTATTATGTACTTCAGCACTGATATAATAGCAAAAGTGGTGGGGACTACTAAGCATGTTACATTCAGTCGATGGAGCGAATGCTCTACAGCCATCACCAAGAATGAGGCAGTGTACTCAGTAAGTACTAAGATGAAGTACTAAGTAGGTACTAAGATGAAGTACTAAGTAAGTACTAAGATGAAGTACTAAGTAAGTACTAAGATGAAGTGATATTTTAGATACCCAGAGCAGCAGATGGTTTTCCTTGTTGCCTTCACTACTGGTAGAGTCATCTTTGGTAAAGTAAGGTGGAACATCTAATTGAAGAATATGACTTCCCATAAATACTGAAGAAGAATTCAAAGCTACCAATTTGAGAAAGAGCTTTTTATAAAACAGTGTAAAAATCTACAAATGGCCTAGAAAACAGAACATCCTGCAGAAAATTCTAAGTGAAAACATCCAAAACTGAATTCTTTACTGTACTTGCACAGCAACCTGTCTCATCATCCTACCAAGTCTGCCTTTCCTCCTAGATCTCCTGTTTCACTTAATGCTGTCACTTCCTCCCAGGTCCTCAAGCTACAAACAAGAACCTTCATTCATACTTTCTGGGTTCCCAAACTTTTTCAAATAATTTCTCTAAGTGCTTATATTCAATTGTCACTGGCCTATCAGGTTAACTTTCCTTTAGATTGTGAGCTTCTTAAGGCTTGAGAACAACTTCATTCATCTATGCATTCCTACCAATCTCTGAGTGGAAGACCTGGCTCCACATGTGCTTTTCATTCACTGGAAGAAAAAAATGGGGGAGGGGGAGATCATTCCTCAACAGTTTGCTTAAAGTCAAGGAAAGCAGACTAATAAAACAGTTCATATTTACATTTTACCTTTCCTCTATTAATTGCTACAATTAGAAACTCTAACTACAAATGTAAAATAAATACAAGAAGCATAAAAACATCTTGTTCAACATTCAGTGAGTACTTCCTGTGTAAGTACAATGGATGAACACAAACATGGTTGTCCCTGCGCTCACAAAACTTACAGGCCAGTAAAAGGACAATTAAATGAAGAATACAAGTGACAGATCACTAAGTCTTACACTACATGGAGATCAAGCATCATGAGAACACCAAGTAGATTTACATGACATTATGCTCTCAGGACTATTACTTGTCCCCTGAATTGTACAGCCAATGGCACATTCTGATCCCACATAAACCACACACACTTGGCTTAGCCAGTGAGAAGCCCTGTTCTGCCAGGACAGGCCTATAGCCATCAGACACAACAGCCTCTATTCCTCCTCAGACAACCCCAGATAACAGCAGAGAGAGCCCAGACGTCCTTCAACTCCATGGTAAACTCATGATGTTGAAAACAGCCAGAGTGTGATTAACTAACAAATCCCCAATGTATTCTCAGATCATCCATAGAAACCAAAAAGCAGAGAACTTTTCCAAATGCACAGAGATAGAAGCAGAAAGCAAGTGATTTAATCAAGACACCACAGTGATTAAAGTTAAGCATCTACTTACCATGCGAATGAGTGTTTGTCTCATTTTGATCTCTGTTTTAACCAACTATACAAAATTCCTATGAACTGAGAAAAGATTTATTATACTCCCTTGTGAAATCAGAGGTACCAGATTAACTGAATCCGTAACTGTGAAACTATGAAACACAACTAAAGGCTAAATTAGGAAGCTTTAGTTTTACTTCAGGCAACCTCCTGACATAAACACCATCTAGATAAAAAATAAAACTCAACAACATACACACAGCCACAAAAAATCACACGGAACACAAACACACAGAAAGGGTGAGCCTGCTTTCTATCCAGAGCACTGTCAAGCTTGCTCTGGTAAATGAAATCCAGGAAGCTCATCCCTGAACAGGATGAAGGGGATGAATACAAGAACAAGGAATCCCTTCTATGAAGAGAGTTTGGAGTGTGTCTTTTTGTGCATATGTACTCACATTTTTAGTGTGTTAGGTTTGTCAAAGGAAAATAAATATTGGGACTCCTAAATCACTAAGCTAAAGGGAAAAGCTGATCTGGGGACTGCTTAGGGACAAACTGCCTGTCACTGAGATAGATGCATATCCGACTGCTTCCTTTGGAAAGGCTAATCAGAAACTCAAAGAATGCAAGCACTCCTC
This sequence comes from Saguinus oedipus, assembly GCA_031835075.1. NCBI lineage: Eukaryota > Metazoa > Chordata > Mammalia > Primates > Cebidae > Saguinus > Saguinus oedipus. The sequence goes on along the minus strand of CM063184.1, from coordinate 92,709,223 downwards.
TCTCTCATCTGTCTGTGACCCAGAAGCTTCTTTCCAGCTTCAAGTCATCTTCCTGCTTTGCTTCAAGTTGTCCTACCTTTCCCGACACAAGCATTATACTTCTTACATACATTGACTAATGTCTCACATCTCCCTAAAATGTGTAGAACTAAGCTGTGTCCCAACCACCCTAGGCACACATCATCAGGACTTCCTGAGGCTGTCTCAGGAGTGTGCATCCTCAAACTTGGCAAAATAAACTTTCTAAATGAACTGAGACCTGTCTCAAATTTTGGGGGTTACAAACAATACCAGCAAATCAGGAGAACTGAAGGGAAAAATAAGGTGGTGTAACTTCATTATGACTAATAAATGAATCTGGCATATCCATACAATAGAATATTACTTAGAAAATAAAAGAAATTGAACTATTGACATGGAAAACACCATAGATGAATCTCAAAATAATCACATTGAATGAAAAAAGCAAAAAAAAAAAAAAAATAGTTCCTACTGTATGATTCTGTTTATATAATATATATTAGAAAATGGAAACTAATCTACAGTTACAAAAAGCTTATCAGTGGTTGCCTGTGGATCAGAGGCAGGAGGGAAACAGCACTGAAGGGTACAAGGAAACTGTTGGGATGACAAGTATGTCTGTTATCCCTAGTGGTGACAGCTCTATGGCTGAATACCTTTGTGAAAACACCTACCTTTACACTTCTAATATGTGCAGCTTGGGTGTCACTTGGCTCCTCAATAAAGCTGTTAAAATTTTTTTGATAAAAATAGGTTCACATTGACCACCATTCAGGTTTAACTGAAACCTTACAAAATGAAGGAGATTATTTTCACTTTCAGAAGGATATTTGATCACAGTTACATATCATGCTTTGTGGACAAGCAATTTCAGAATAAACACAGATGTCAAATACTTAAATGTATTTCTTCCCATTCATTCTTTTCATGATTTAAAAGGAGCTAAAGCATTTTACAAAAAATTTCCATCACTTCAAGTTTCTTAGAGAGACTCTGAAATTCAACAAACATTTAACTTTTTGGAAAAGACAGGACCTTAAACACGATTCTGTTTAACTTTTTCAATTTAAGGAAGTAAACTTAGCCCCTCCCCTTGTAGGGAGTTCATCCAGTCTCATGGCTTTGAAGTCAGCTCTATGTTGCTGACACCTACCTTTGTCATTTTAATCTTGACCTCCCCACTGAACTACAGACATTTATTCCACTGCCCACTAAACCACCTCACTTGACTATCTCATAAGTATCTAAAACCAATTGTGGCCAAAATCTATCTTCTGATTCCCCTCACCACCAACTTCTCTTCTATTTCCCCCATCTCAGTAATTGAACCATCACACATTCAGTTGCTCAACTAAAACCAATAAATCAACTCTAGACTACTCATCTCCTGCCTTCCACATAGAATCCACACTTAAGTTCTTAGCTCTGTCTGCAAAGTAGATTGCCAAAGCTGGCCCAGGCTCCATCTACACAGCTACTATGGCTTCTTACCCAGACAACAGCTCTGAAAGGTCCCCATTTCCTCTTCTGCCTCTACCAGTCATCACTACACAGTAGCCACAGTCATGAGGACATCAATCCCCAGACCTAGAACACTCTACAGACTTGCTGCCATCATTCAAGTGACATCCTAACTCCTTATTCTGCCCTAAAAGATCAAGGCCCTTTCCACCTCTCCAGCCTCATCTACCACTATTTCTTCTCTGGCTACATTCCAACATTTTATACTGACTGTCTCCAACACACCAAACTCATTTCTACCCCAAAGCCAATGCTTTTCACCTCCATACCTGAAACACACACAGATACTTTACCATTCATATCTCAACTCAAATAACACCTTTAAAAGCTTCTGAGACCTCACAATCTACAGAAGAACCCCTGGAGAGAATCTGGTGGTGAAGGTAATGAGGAGCCCTTTGGCCACAATAAGTTTAGAAATGTATTAGGTATTCAAGTGAATATTTAATTCACGTATCATAGACCCCATTTTACTGACTTTACAGTACTTATTTCTATCTAAAATTATCTTGTAAAGTTTTTTACTTATTATATATGCTAATAAAATTCATTCATTTGTTTATTCATTCATTTATTCCTGCTATGCCTATCAGAAGCATTATACCCAATAAGAACTGTGATCCTTTCTTATTTCACTTGAAATCATTCATTTCCCTGTGCCTGGTACTACTGGGTAAAAAGTACCCAAGTGCATTTTTTTTAAAGTCTATTTTGATTCTTTGGTAATTTCTAAGTGTGATAATTGGGCTTCCACACTCAAACCTGAGTGAACCTTTTTACAACAACAGCACATTACCAGTCTGATGTTTAAAAATAAAGGTCAATTCCAACTGTTCTATTCATTTTAAAAGATTCCAAATCTCCTTCCTCAAACCTTTTTATCTCAGCATTTTACCTGTCTGATGTTTAAATTTCAATTTCAACTGTCCTGTTAATTTTACAAGTCTTCAAATTATGCTTCTAAAGAACCGAAAAATTTGACTGCTGGCCTGCCTCATTATCATGAGATTTCTATTTGATATAATATCAACTTATCAATGTACAAAAATTTTGTCAATTTTGAGATTTGACTGCCTGTCACTAAAATAGTGCACTTTTCAATAAGGATCAGGTCAATATAAAAAGTATTTACTTTTAATGATTAAATTGGGATCTCTAATATGTTGCCTTTGAGATACTTCACAAATAGTCACTTACATAATATACTATCTAAATGCACCAATTTAAACATTTTTAATTCCTTTATTTTCTTTTTTAGAATTTCAAAGCTTTCAGACACTGTTACAAAAAAAAAAAATAGATTTCTTACCTGGTTGTTACACATTATAAATGGTCTCATAGCAAATCACTAATCACTGGGATGTACACTTTATAAGGACAGAGATATTTATCCAGTTGGTTCATTGTATCCCCCAGCACCTATTCCTGGCACATTATCAGCTTAAAAAAAATAGATGTTGTTAAATCCCTGCAAGCTCCTGTTTTAGCTTATGGAGATCACCATATTACTTCCACATTTCAGGTATACTGCCAGTATGTGTAATCTCTTCTTACTGCTGCTTGATGCCAGGAAAATATTAAGCCTGATCTGAACAGCAATTCTAAATCACAAGTTCTTGGCTTTCAAGATATACAGTGATATGTGGCAAATGGGTGGCAAGAAATCAGCATAGATTTTTGCAAAAGGTGTGATCAACACAGATTCTCTTACATTGTGCTGAGGAGGCAAGACTCAATATGAAGCCTGGATACACAGACTGCTCTACAGCTACGGAGAAAGCCCCGATAGAAGACCGTCTGTCTGTGCATGAGAGTATCAAACTTTATACTGATGCCAAGGTGGATGTTAAATAGCGCTACAGGGCTGATAACAAACGTTGCCATGATAAAGTCATCAGAAACAATGATTGTGAATCCTAGAAAAGCAGCTCAGTTTTGGTGTGCTGCAAGTAATTTATACCAATGAAAATTAAAATAGTCAATTTCATGAACAGTCATTCATGAATAATCAAGGTTATTCCTAAAACATTACCCTTGCCCTCACATTTTGAAGAAAAAAGCAGCAGAGATACAACTAGTTTGCTGGGAACTATGTACAACACAGTGAACACAAGAAGGAATGTGTGTCATCTGAATGCCACCTATCATGTCAAAGGAGGCTGACACTGCAGATCTGAAGCAAGCAGCTCTCTACCGCCTAATACATCCTAAATACAAATCACGGTTCCAACTTCAACCAAGTAACCTCTGGCATTTATAACCTGTTTCTTAATATGAAAATAAGAATAATCCCATCTAGATTTGTAAATAATAAAATTTATTAAGAAAAAGAAAAGTAAACATATACTTCTAATTCTTTGATCAGCATGGTCTGCCTACTTGGCTGGCTGGACTGATGTGGAGCAGGTTCAGAATGCACTGGGAAAGCTCCAATACAAGGTAAGAAGACAAGTAAACAGGCCATTATTTAAGAAACAAAACAGCCTTTTATAAAATATACATTATACCACTTCACACCCACCAAGATGCCTATAATCAAAAAGATACTAAGTGTTGACAAGAATGCAAAGGAATTGAAACCCTCACACATTGCTGGTGAGAATGAAAAATGATACGGTCACTATGGAAAACAGTTTCTCAAAATGTTAGGTATAGTGATCATATGAACCAGTAATTCCACTCCTAGGTATGCACACAGAAGAACTAAAACAAGATCTACACAAAAGCTTCTATGCAAGTGTTCACAGCAGCATTTTTCTTAATTGCAAAAATTGAAAACAACCCAAATATCCAACAGACAAATAAAATGTGGTATATCCATATAATGGAATAATATTTAGCAATTAATAAAAAATGCATGATGATACACAAAGATAGATAAAGCTTGAAAACATGCTAATGAAAGGAGTCACACACAAAGACCACAAGTCATCTGACTGCACTTACATAAAGTGTCTAGAATAGGCAAATCTGTAGAGACAGAAAGTAGATGAGTGGTTGCTTAAGGCTGAGAAATTTGGGAAAAACAGGGAGTGACTGTGAATGGGTACAAGATTTCTTTTTGTGATGGAAATGTTACAGATTAGACAGTGGTGATAGCTGTACAACTGTGATGATATTAAAACCATTGAACTGTACACTTTAAATGGGTGAGTCCTATGGTATGTGAACTATATCTTGATAACACTATTAAATGTGCATTATCTTTAAATAATTATAGCTTTCAACCATCAAATGACATGTCTTAGCAAGATGAAGTATGGACATGTTGTCACCCCAGCAGCCACATTCCATCTTGTTCACAATGTCCTGTCACAGCCCCCAGTCCCCATGGCCAAGAGTATTCCCCAGGGCATTTCCACCAGAGCTCCCAGAGAAGATGCTTTCTCTTCCTAGGATAACGGGTGGAGCTGGTTTCAACTGGGGCTCCTTCTGCAACAAGAGAAAATAGGCTAACACTCTAATAAAAGCAGAATGAGAGAGGGAGTGAAGCAGTGGGATAAAGAAAGGGGCAAAGAGGAAGGTGAGATAGGAGGAAACACAGAGAGGAAGAGCACAGTAACTATTGTTGGAGCATCTCTGTCCAGCCATACTGGCTAGTTTAAAGTGGGTTTCTGTAATTTGCTTTTAGGAGAGTCTTAATATGTTACTTCACTACAAACTCTTTCCCTACTGAACTGATAAACTTTCCAAGGATATATACACTAGTAAAACTAAATCCCGGGCCATAAAAAGACATATGAAACATTGGAAAGAGCACACAGCTCAGTTGTTAAATGAAGTCAGACAGACTTAGATTCAAATGTGAGTCTGAGGCTTACCTAAGTGACCTTGGGTACACACAATTTAACTTCCCCAAACCTTAGATGCCACTTCTGTAAAATGGGAGCCCAAGCTTTGGTTTTCTTACAGACAGGCCACTGTCCACATTAAATAAAATAACCTGGCTGGGCACAGTAGCTCAAGCCTGTAATCCCAGCACTTTGGGAGGCTGAGGCACGTGGATCACAAGGTCAAGAGATCAAGACCATTTTGGTCAACATGGTGAAACCCCATCTCTACTAAAAATCCAAAAAATTAGCTGGGTATGGTGGCACATGCCTGTAATCCAAGCTACTCAGGAGGCTGAGGCAGGAGAATTGCCTGAACCCAGGAGGTGGAGGTTGCAGTGAGCCGAGATCGCGCCATTGCACTCCAGCCTGGGTAACAGGAGTGAAACTTTGTCTCAAAAAATAAAATAAAATAACCCAGGGTCTCAATACAGTACCTGGCATATGAAAACACAACAGTATGACCCACCATTATTAGTGTTAAACTCATGATTTATCACATGTATATTTAGAACATAAAAAAGTATTGTTTTAAAGCAAAGATAGCATGAATAAGACTAGTAGGTAAGAGCCAGAGAAAACTGTACCATGCTTCACAAAAAAATACTTCTTATTCATTTGGAGAGCATTATTTTTAAGACATGTTAGAAACTAAACCTAGTAATGGTAAACACAACAGCCAGAACCAAAAATGCTAATTCATAAAAATCAATTCTGGTTCTTAGCCAACCTTGTCCAATACATACTTTGGTCAGAGTTATTTCTTCTCAGCCTTCAGTCTGCAATCACTTTTGGAAACCACTCCCCACTTGCAAATAGACAGCTTTAGACAACTATTTAGATTGCTAAGCTTTCTGTCCTTCTACAACACTGCATATTACTGCATCCACATGAGAGAATTCCCTCCATTCATCTGCTACCCATAGATATCACTAACTTGGCTCAGACACAAGTCCTCTCCAAAAGTGACCCTGTGATCATCCAGTTCTGAGTTCATTCATTCATTCATTCATTCAACAAAGACTTAGTGAGAACCTACTATGTGCAAGGTACTGTACTAGGTACCAGAGATGCAGAGAATAAAAGAGATACCTCTTCCCTGTGTTCTCATGAGGACCTGTTGCCTCCTCATCACAACACTGACCACACTGATTACTGATTTCCTCATTACTTCTCCTCAACCCCTACAGAGACTCTAAGTCACCTGAGGTCAGGGACCATAGCAGAGCTGATTTGCATGGTATCACATTATTTTGAATAAATCGTGAAAAAAAACTGAAATAGAATGAAATGTCAGCACAATATAGCCACAGCATAGCTATTTGTATCATCAGAGACTCATGCAGAGCAAACTCTGAAGTGTGTAGACACACAAACTTTACAGGTCACTGAGTCTCCCATCAGTGCTGAATATAGCCTGCCCCTGAGATCTTGGCTACATCTAGAGCTCAATCCAAAGTATATGATACAAATATAAAATTATATGAAACAGATGTAAAATAGGTTTTTATACATATTTGTAATAGATTGTCTTTTCACTAAAAATATGTCTATATAAGATAAGGAAGAATAAAACTGCACACAGATTAGCCAAAATGGAATGTCTTAGATGAACTGCACCAATTTCAGAAAAAACACAAACTACAAGAACTCATCCAATATGAATTTAAATAGCTCTATAACTGCTAAGAAAACTGACTTTGTAATTTAAAATCTCATAAACAGCTCTACGCCAGTGAGGTGCAGTGGCTCACACCTGTAATTGCAGCACTTTGGGAGGCTGAGGCAGGTGGATCACCTGAGGTCAGGAGTTCAAGACCACTCTGGCAAATATGGTGAAACTTTTCTCTACTCAAAATACAAAATATTAGCTGGGCTTGGTGGTGGGTACCTGTAATCCCAGTTACTCAAGACAGGAGAATCCTTGAACCCATGAGGTGGAGGCTGCAATGAGCTAAGGTCATGCCATTGCACTCCAGCCTGGACAACAAGAGCAAAACTCCATCCCAAAAAGCAAAAAACAAAAACCAAAAAAACTCAGCCCAGATGGTTTTACTGAAGAATTCTATTAAATTTTTTAAAAAGAATTAACACTGGTTTTATGTAATTTCTCCCAGAAAATAGAAGAGGAATGAATACATCTCAATTCAATAAAGGGCATGCTCTAGATGTAAGGAGACTAAAGAGACATTAGAACTAAATGCAACCTGTAATTTCAAACTTGTTCCTGTTGTTAAACAGAATTTGATGAGATAACCAGTAAAACTTGAATGAAGTTGAAGATGTGAAGATAGAAATGTATTAATTTTCTAATTTTGATGGTCATTTTGATATTACATAGAAGAGTGTCCTTAGGAAATGTTACTACTAAAATATTTGGAAGCAATGGGCCATCAAGTCAGCAACTTATTAGCAAATGGTTCAGGGAAAAGCAAATGTTATCTGAATTGTACTGATAACCTTCCTGTAAATTTAATCTTGTTTTAAAACAAAGAAAAAATATTTCTTAAAAATATAGGAGGCTATATTTATGATCTCAGGATACAAAAGAATTTCCTAAACTAGGTATGAAAACACTGCAAATGTGAATGTTATAAATTCAGTCACATGAAGAATAAGAACTTTATAAATGGAACATTATTCAGCTTTCCAAAAGAAAAGAAATTCTGGCTTTTATGAGTCATATAACATATATGTGACAACAAGAATGAACCCTGAAAACATGCTAACTCAGATATGTCACTCACAAAAAGACAAACACTGTAAGTTTCCACTTATATGAAGTATCTAGAATAGTCAAATTCATAGAAACAAAAGGCCAGCAGCTGGGCATGGAGGAAATAGAGAGTTGATTAATTAATATACAGCATCAGTTCCATAAGATGAAAATGTGGAGATCTAGTACTCAATGTTTTGAATACACTGATCACTACTGAACTACCCACTTAAAGATGGTTAAGATGGCAAATTTCATGTTTATTACCACATACATATATACATTTGTGGATAACACTTGAAGAAAGGAAATGGTTACAATATTGCAGAAGTCTCTCCTCTCTGGGATGTGATCTGAAAAGGGCACACAAGGAACTGAAAAATGTTTTCTTTAAGTTCAAGCACAAGTGGTTTTCATCATCCTCTAAAAAAAGTAAGCTCTTTCAAATCTAATTTTAAAAATCAACTCCCCAGGAAAGAGAAGATGTACCAGTACAAAAGCTCTAAAAATAAAGAACTAAAGGACAGGGAAGGCAAAATGAAAAAACCATGAATTTTCTCAGTATTATTACCTTTAAAGTCTGTTTTCTAAATAATCAAGGATCAATTTCTGCACAACAACTTAAAGTTGTAAGTGGTACTGCTCAAACTAGTTGTAACTCTATGTAATTACCAATTTTTTTTTAATATATGGAGCCAAATAATATCAATCCCTCAGCCTCCCTATATTGCTCACCACAACAGGAGTCAGACAGGACAGGGGCAGTCCTCAGTGGTCTGAACAAGGGGAAGCAGAAAGAGGCACTGAGGGCCAGCGTTCTTCCTTGAGAAAGCAGAAGCTGGAGGCTACACAGTATACAGTTTGTTCAGAGGCCTCCCACTTCTGAGTTTCCTGTTAAGAATAAAAAAAGGTAAGGCTCACAAATATATCCACAATGTTCCTTATAGGGGTAGGGGGAGAAATTAAAATGTCTAATTCTTCTTCTCAATAGCTTTAAAACATGCAAATCAAATTCTGAATTTTCTATTGTCTACTGGCTATATCAGCTGGGACTCAGGTCAGATACAGACAGGTCACTGAGGCTGACTGAAAATCACCTATATTTTACTCTTTTTTTATTCACAATGCTTTAAAAACAAGTTTGATTAAAATTTTTCTCATCATTCTACTCAAAATGCCCTGGCTCTTTATTCTATCAAATGAAATTACTGCTCTGAAAAACACAACGGAATTCTTTCAAGATAAAATGTGCAGTCTCCAAGGAGAATCTTGTGTCCTGCCCTATACCCTGAACTCCAGATTCACATCTTCAATGTTCTTCACATTTCTACTTCAAAGTCTAGCCAGCATCTGAAACTTAACACAGTCAACAGGAATATCTTTCATATCCATCCTTTCTCATATTCCAACAGCCATTTCTCTTCCAGGCTGGTGTCCAAGGCGGTCACACTTACCTGCCACTGAGCTGCTAACACCTAAACTATCCATGGGCAGTGAAGCTAAAAGAGCACCGATTGTAACACTCCTTCTGGGGCCTCAGGGCCTGCAGAGGTTTTCTTCTGGTGTGTGTGAGGTGGGCATGGTATGTGTGTGGTGTGTGTGCTGCATATGGGTTAAGTGTGTGGGGTGTGTGAGTTGGGCATGGTGTATAATGTAGTGTATGGTGTGTGAGGTAAGTATATGTGTGCTGTGTATGGTGTGTATGGGGTATGGGTGTGGTGCATGTGAGGTGGGCAGTTTGTGTGTGGTGTGTGCTGTATATGGGTTAAGTGTGTGGGGTGCGTGAGGTGGGCATTATATATACATAGTGTGTGGTGTGTGAGGTGGGCAGATATGTTGTGTGTGGTGTGTGAAATGTGGTGTGTGGTACAGGTGATGTAATATGTATGTGGAGTGTGGTGTGCTGTGTATGTGGTACTTATGAAATGTTTGTGTGCTGTGTATAAAATGTGTGTGGTGTGTGTGAAATGTATACAGTGTATGCATGCTATTACATGGTGAGTGTGGTATGTGTGTTGTGTGTATATAAGGTGTGCGTGGTGTATGTGCAGTGTGTGGTACATGTGAAGAGTGCATGATGTGTAGTGAGTGTGTGTATTATGTTTGTGAAGTGGACATGATATATGTGTGGTGTATAGGAGGTGTGTGTGGTGTCTGGTGTATATAGGTTAAGTGCATGGTGTGTGTGAGGTGAGCATGGTATATATGTAGTATGTAAGGTGGGTATGTGTGTTGTGTGTGGCATGTATCAGGTATGTGAGGTGGGTATGATATGAGTATGGGGTTTGTGTGTGAGGTAGGAATGCCGTGTGTGGTGTATATGGGTTAAGTGTGTGAAGTGTGTGAGGTGGGCATTGTTGCACACATGCATACCTGTGCACTGCAGAGGATAGGCAGGCCAGCAGCCAGGGACATGCAGCAGTGACCAGCTCAGCCAAGGCAGGGCTCAGGGTGGGAGTGGCCAGGCTCCTGGCAGCTCAGGATCTTGGATGCACTGAGAGCCTAGGAGGAGAGAACAAGCTGTGTCACCATCTCCACCCAAGTTTATCACTAACATGAACCTATAAGCTGCACTGAAACTGTTCCACATCTGATTAGAATAAGAAACATGGGTGGATCCAAGATGGCTGATTAGGAGCAGCTCAGGATTGCAGCTCCCAGCAAAAGTGCAGAGTGTAAATGGATGCCACATTTTCAGACAGATTTTTATTGCCCACAGACTAGGAGATTCCCAGGCAGAGGAGCTTCATGGGTCACCAGCATGGCTGTTTTGGCCAATGCAGCTGTTTTCACTGGTGCCCCAGTGTAGTGGTTCTCCATACAAAATACACAGGTCCAGGCACCATTTGAGCTGGTGATTGGAGCTCCAGGGAGACAGAGTCACCCATTCATCTGATTGAAAAGTGGACTGAAACAGGGAGCCAGGCCAGGAGGTTCCTGGGCAAAAAAGTGCCATGAATCTCAGCGTAACTCTTTCAGCTGGTGCAGTGGGTCACCACACAGGAAATCACACAGATCCAAGCACCTTTTCAACAGTCTACTGGAACACCTGGGAAAGAGTCGAACGCTCAACTAAAAAAGAAAAAAAAGGCTCTGAGGCAGGGACCCAGGTGATCAGGCTAGGCTGGTTCCACCCCCAGAAAAAAACAGCAATCTGAAACATTCTGGATTGAGAGTTTCACAGCAAGCACAGCTGAACCCGGGACTGTCCAGCTCTGTGGAGGAGAGGCGTCTGCCATTACCAAGGCACTCCATTACTATGGAGGTAGTCTGCCATTGCTGAGGAAGCCCGCCATTACAGAGAGAGTCCGCAATTACAGAGGTGGGCTGCCATGGCTGAGGCAGTTCTAACTATACATGTATAAACAGGACTGCAGGGAATTTCACATGGCAGCTGGGCAGAGCCCAGAACAGCTCAGCAAAGCCTCTGCAGGGAGACAGTGACTAGGCTGCTGCCTTGCTGGACTGGGCAGCCCTGAAAAAGCACAGCAGCACAACAGAAACTCATAAACAAGGCCCTAAATCCCCAGGAGAGAGCACCTGGGGAAGGGAGGGGGTTGTGAGCTCTGCTGCAGCAGACTTAAATGCACTTGCCCAGCAGCTCTGAATGAACAATGAGGCTCACAGCTCAGCACTTGAGCTTCTATAAAGGACAGACTGTCTCCTCAAGCAGCTCCCTGATCCCCTTATATCCAAAGGAGCTCATAAAGGAGAGCTCAGGCTGACATCAGGCAGGTATCCTTCAGGGACAAAGATAGCAGAAGAAGAAACTGGCAGCAACCCTTTCTGTTCTGCAGCTGCTGCAGGTGATCCCCAGGCAAGCAGGTCCTGGAGTGGACCTCAGCAGTCCTGCAGCAGAGGGGCCTGACTGGTAGAAGAAAAACTAAAAAACAGAAAGAAATAACTTCATCACCAACAAACTGAATGTCCACTCAGAGACCCAATCTGAAGTCAATAACTACAAAGATGACACGTGGATAAATCCACAAAGATGGGAAGAAACCAGTGAAAAAAGGATGAAAACACCTGAAAGCAGAACATCTCTCCTCCTACAAGGGATCAAAACTCCTCAACAGCAAGGGAACAAGGCTGGATGGAGAATGAGTATGATGAATTGACAGAATCAGGCTTCAGAAGGTGGGTAATAAGAAACTTCTGTGAGCTAAAAGAACACGTTCTAACCCAATGCAAAGAAACTAAGAACTTTGAAAAAAAGATTTGATGAAATGCTAATGAGAATAAACAACTTAGAGAGGAATATAAGTTAATTGATGGAGCTAGAAAACACAACATAGAAACTTCATGAATTATACACAACTTTCAACAGCTGAATTGATTAAGCAGAAGAAAAAAATATCAGAGGTTGAAGATCAACTCAATGAAATAAAATGAGAAGGCAAGATTAGAGAAAAAAGGGTAAAAAGGAATGAACAAAGTCTCCGAGAAACTTTGGGCCCAGGGGTTTAATGCTGCAGTGATTTAGGATCATGCCATTGCATAGAAGACCTTGTAAAATAAAGAGAAAAGTGGGGGAGAGAGAAAAGTGGGGGGAAGAGTGGGGGAAATAGGTAGGAAGAGGAAAGGAGGGATAGAGGGAGGGAGGGAAAGGAAAGAAAAGAAAAAAGAAAGGAAGAAAGAGAAATGAGAAAAACATATAAACCTTATGGCCAGGGAATTCCACTGTTAAGAATTTACTCTAGAGACAGAATGGTGTTCACCACAGAATAATTATAACAGGGAACCTGGGAAAAACTGCAGAGCACTTTATTATGAAACTAGCTGAATACATTCCATTCCATGGACTATTACATGGTCATTCACACTACATGGGAGATGCTGATTTTTTTAGGTGGATATATTAACTCCACGTGCCGATTATGTGCATAGATCATCTCAGAAAATAATTGCCAAAGGAACCCTAACAGTTGGCTTTGAGGAGGGGTGGAAGAGCAGCTTTAAGGCTGTACCAGCACCAATCAATAGAATTTTTTTGCAACAAAGACCATGTTTCCAGGCCATCTGCAGCTGTGGAGCACTTGAAATGTGGCCCACACAGCCAAAGAACCAAATCTTTTATTTTCTTTAATATTAATTCATTTAGATTGTTTTTCTTTTTTGAGATGGAGTCTCTCTTCGTTGCCCAGGCTGGAGTAAAGTTGCATGATCTTGGCTAACTGCAACCTCTGTCCCCCAGATTCAAACAGTTCTCCTGCCTCAGCTTCCCAAGTAGATGGGATTACAGGGGCTGACCACCACATCTGGTACTTTGTGTTTTTAGTAGAGATGGGGTTTCACCATGTTAGTCAGGCTGCTCTCAAACTCCTGACCTCAGGTGAGCCACCCAACTCGGCCTCCCAAAGCACTGGGATTACAGGCATGAGCCACCATATCCGGCCTCACTTAGATTTCAATAAACACATATGCCACTGGCTGCCATATGGGAGACTCAGGTCTATAGTCTTTCATAGTTTTTGAACTTTGAATCATTTAAATGCATGGCCTATTTTTTTTAATTGTAGAACTTAATAGAATAGTATTTAGATTGTATTAATCTAAATAAAATCTACCATAGAATTTAAATTGTACCAGTGAATGCTGATATATAAAAAGATTACCAAGGTGTGTGTGTGCATGTGTATGTATGTGTATTAAGTGTGTGTGTGTGTGTGTGTGTGTGTGTGTGTGTGTGTGTGTGGGTATATTTCTTTTTTTTTTTTTTTTTGAGTCAGAGTCTCACTCTGCCACCCAGTCTGGAGTGCATTAGTATGAACTTGACTCACTGCAACCTCTGCCTCCAGGGTTCAAGTGGTTCTCCTGCCTAAGCTTCCCGAGTCAATGGGATTACAGGTATGCACCACCAAGTCCAGCTCATTTTTGTATTTTCAGTAGAGAAGGTGTTACACCATGTTGGCCAGGCTGGTCTGAACTCCTGACCTCAAGTGATCCACCTACCTTGGCCTCCCAAATTGCTGAGGATTACAGGCATGAACCAGCAGGCCCAGTGGCAAAGGTGTGTTTTTGAGTAAAAAGAACATACAAACAAAAAATAGGGAATAGCTGGGGGTGGTGGCTCATTCCTATAATCCAACACTTTGGGAGGCTGAGGTGGGAAGATCGCTGGAGCTGAGGAGGTTGAGGCTGCAGTGAGCCATAATTGCACCACTGCCCTCCAGCCTGAGTAATGCGGCAAGACCCTGCCTCAAGAAAAACTAAAATTAAAATTTAAAAAACCAAAACTTTTGACGATTGGGTTTTCAGATTGTTTTATGATATGTGCCTTCCTCAAAACTTGTTACAGTATCATCACATCACCCATCTGATGCAAAAAAGGAAAACTAAAACCCAGAAACTCAAACTAAAAATATTTGCATAAATCTATAGCGTTATGCATTGTAGTGTGTCCCCCGAAAGACGCTGAAGCCCTACGCCGCAGGGTCTGTGGATGCGACCTTATTTGGAAATAGTCTCTTCACATGTGATCCAGCTAAGCTGAGGTAATGAGGGTGAATCCTAATCCCGTGTGCCTGGTGTCCTGATAAAAAGGGGATGTGTGGACAAAGATGCCTACAAAGGGAAGACAATGTCAAGACAGGGACAGAAGACCACCTGCAAGCCGAGGACCTCTGGAGGCTCTGAGAATTTATGAGCAAGACCTGGGACAGACCCTCCCTCACAGCCTTCACAGGAAAAACAATCAATCAAAAATCCCTTGTTTCAGACACCTGGCCTCCAGAACTGTGAGAATGAATCTCTGTGGTTGAAGCAACACAGTTTAGGGTATATTGTTAAGGCAGCGCTGGGAAATGAATGCAGAGTTCTTGGGATGTGCATCAACACTTCTGAAGGAAATGTGGGACGTGGCATGCTTGAACTTACAATTCATACCTTTCTCTACTCTGAATTCTTGTTGTTTTTTTTTTTTTTTTTTGAGAGACAGGGTCTCACTCTGTCACCCAGGCTGGAGTGCAGTGGCACAAGCATGGCTCACTGCAGCCTCCACCTCCTGGGCTCCAGCAATCCTCTTTCCTCAGCCCCCTGAGTAGCCGAGACTACAGGCACATGCCACTGTGCCTAATTTTTAAAAAATGTTTTATAGAGATGGGGTCTTGCTGTGTCACCCAGGTTTACCTGGGACTTCTAGCCTCAAGTGATCTTTCCAACTTGGCCTCTCAAAGTTCTGGGATTATAGGTATAAGCCATTGTAACTGGCTTGCTTTTTTTTTTTTTTTAAGACAGAATCTTGCTCTATTGCCGAGGCTGGAGTGCAGGGATATGATCTCGGCTCACTGCAACCTCCACCTCCTGGGTTCAAGCTACTCTTTTGCCTCAGCCTCCTGAGTAACTCAACTTATAGGCTCCTACCACCACACCCAGCTAATTTTTGTATTTTTATTACAAGTGGGGTTTCACCAGTGGGCCAGGCTGGTTTCGAACTGCTGACTTCAGGTGATCCACCCACTTCAGCCTCCCAAAATGCTACGATTGTGGCTCACTGCAACCTCTGCTACTGGGTTCAAGCAATTCTCCTGCTTTAGCCTCCCAAATAGCTGGGATTACAGGTTCCTTCCACCATGCCAGTTTTTGTACCTTTAGCAGAGATGGTGTTTCACCATGTTGGCCAGGCTGGTCTTGAACTCCTGACCTCAGGGAGTGCCTGAGGTCTACTTCTGTGCCTGGCCTACTTCTATTATTATTACATTGTCATATATAATGAAATATTTACACAACTCATCGTAACGTAGAATCAGTGGGAACCCTGAGCTTGTTTTCCTGAAACTAGATAGTCCCTTCTGGGGGTGACAGGAGGCAGTGACAGATCAACAGGCATTGGATTCTCATAAGGAGCCCGCAGTCCTGCTCCCTCACATGTGCTCTTTAGAGGAGGGTTTGCACTCCTATGAGACTCTAACACCACCACCAATCTGACAGGAGGTGGAGCTCAGGTGGTGATGTCAGCAATAAGGAGTGGCTGTGAACACAGATAAAGCCTCCCTTGCCAGCCCGCTGCTCACCTGCTGTGCTGCCTGCCCAGTTCCTAACAGGTGAGATGGGCACAGTGGCTTGTGCCTGTAATCCCAGCACTTTGGGAGACTGAGGCAGGTGGATCACCTGAGGTCAGCAGTTTGAGACAAACCTGACCAACATAGAGACACCCTGTCTCTACTAGAAATACAAAAATTAGCCTGGCATGGTGGCTCATACCTGTAATCCAGCTACTTGAGAGTCTGAGGCAGGAAAGTCGCTTGAATCTGGGAGACAGAGGATGCAGAGAGCCAAGATCATGCCATTGCATTCCAGCCTGGGCAACAAGAGCAAAACTCTGGGTCAAAAAAAAAAAAAAAAACCCGGGTTCTATGGCTCACACTTGTAATCCCAGCACTTTGGGAGAATGAGGAGGGCGAATCACCTGAAGTAAGGAGTTTGGGACCAGCCTGGCCAACATGTTGAAACCCTGTCTTTACTAAAAATACAAGAATTAGCCAGGTGTGGTGGTACATGCCTGTAATCCCAACTACTCAGGAGCCCGAGGCAGGAGAATTGCTTGAACCTCAGAGGTGGAGGTTACAATTACCTGAGATCGCACCACTGCAGAGTGAGACTCTGTTTCAAAAAAAAAAAAAAAAAAAATGACAAAACAAAAACAGGCTACAGACTGGTACTGATCCATGGCCAGGAGGGTTGGGGACCCCAGCTGTAGACAATACGTAATCATCAAATCAGGGTAACTGAGTCATCACCTCAAATATTTATCTTTTGTTTTGGGAACATGAAAATCCTTCTCTTCTAGCTATCTTGAAATATTCAAATAAATTATCATTCACTGTAATTTCCCCTGTGCACTATTGATTACTGTAACTTATTCCTTCTATCTAGGCCTTCTTGTCTTCCATTCATTCTTTTTTAAAATTATTTTCATTTATTTCTGAGACAGTCTCTCTCTTTCTGCCAGGCTATAGTGCAGTGGCATGATCTTGACTCACTGCAAATTCCACCTCCTGGGTGCAGGCAATTCTCCTGCCTCAGCCTCCCGAGCACCTGGGATTACAGGCTGCATCACCATTCCTAGCTAACTTTTTTATTTATAGTAGAGATGCGATTTCACCATGTTGTCCAGGCAGGTCTCGAACTCCTGACTTCAAGCAATCCACCCACCTCGGCCTCTCAAAGTGCTGGGATTACAGGCATGAGCCACAGCACCAGGCCATTTATTCATTATTCCATTCATTCATTCTATGAATAACTACTGCCTGGTTATTATATACCCGGCAGGGTTCCAGGCTCTGGGGAAACAGCAATGAGCAAAACAAAGTTGCTGCTCTCTTAATGGATTCATCATTCTAATGAGGGGAAAGAGACAGGTGATCCATAAACCATTAACACAGACAGCACATCAGGTGGAGAGCGCTATGAAGAATAAAAACTAAAGCAGGTATGGCCAGGTGTGGTGGCTCCCACCTGTAATCCCAGCACTTTGGGAGGCTGAGGTGGATGGATCCCTTGAGGTTAGGAGTTCAAGACCAGCCTGGCCAACATGGTGAAATGCCATCTCTACTACAAGTACAAAAAAAAAAAAAGACCCAGGTGTGGTGGCACCTGCCTGTGATCCTAGCTACTCAGGAGGGTGATGTGGGAGGATTGCTTGAACTTAGGAGGTGGCGGTTGCAGTGAGCCAACATTGCATCACTGTATTCCAGCCTGGGGAACAGAGCAAGACTCTGTCTTCAAAAATAAAAAAGTAAAGAGAAATCAGGTGCAGGTTAGAGTGCGTGAGCACAGGTGCTGTGGTTGTGGTGAAGGTGGTCAGGAAAGGCCTCTCTGTGAAGGTGATTGACATGAGGGCTGAGCCTGGGGACTCATGGGCAGAGCAGCCCAGGAGGGCTCTAGGTGTTGGTCCCATTTGTGGTCTTTTTGTTTAGTTTTGTTTTGGTTTTGAGACAAAGTCTTGCTCCATCACCCAGGCTGGAGTGAAGTGGCACAATCTCGGCTCACTGCAATCTCCACCACCCAGGTTCAAGCCACCTCAGCCTCCCAAAGAGCTGGGATGGCAGGCGTGAGTCACTATGCCTGGCCTACGCATCAACATGTTTAAGTTCTTCTGAAAACTGCTTTAGGAAGAGCGTTCTGACAGCCGTCGGAAATAAATGACAGAATGGCAGGAAAAGGATCACATCAGTGACAGGGTGACTGTGGACATCTGCTGGCCAGCAGCAGGAAAGCCACTCAGACCCTGGATTCTACCTCTGCAGCCCGCCTGCACCTGAACCCTCCTCCCCACATCAGTGGAAGCCTGGATCTCTCAGAACAGCAGACCTCGCCGGCCATTGCCACTTTCACCAGAATGATGTGATTAATTCATTCACACAGAAGACAGCAGGAACCCTGAGAGATCAGGATCCAGAATGTGTGGGTTTTGATGGACAGGGTGGCAGGATCTGGGAGGCTCCACCCATGTCACCTCCTGACCTGCACACTCCTTCCCCAGTCCTGCTCGGCATAGAGACTAGAGTGACATCACCAGAAAGGTTGACGCTTCGAAGGACACCAGCGACACAGAGAAGAGGAGGCCGGAGGTCCACAAGGTGCCCAGCTCCTGGCCTCGGATGCCCAGGACTCTGTCCAGAAAGGCTCCCTCCCAGCCATGGAACTTGATGGTCCTCGAGTTCCTGAGGATGGAGCTGGTGAGCCTGGCCCACAAGTTCTTCTGCCTCATTTGCTCTCCTGGGATTGGAGGGAAGAGAGAGATGAAGACACGGCTGGTCAGGAATTCTCCCCTGCACCCTGACAGTCACCCTGCAGCAAATCCCACTGATCCCGCCAACTGCGTCCCAAAGCTGTCTGCCTCTCTGCATCTCTGACCCTCAGTCCTGATCCATTCACCGTCATCCTGTGCCTGGACTCCTGCAGGAGCTGACCTGGGACCACTGCCCCAGGGAGGCAGCTTCTGATGCCCAGAGAACAGAGGCTGCCCCTGAGCCCACCTGGATATGGCGCCATCAGGAAGGCTACCTGGAGGTGGGTAATGCCTGAGCTACATCTTTCTTTCTTCCTTTTACATTTTTGGTGGAGTTGAGGGGTCTCACTCTGTTGCCCAGGCTGGCCTCAAGTGGCCCTCTGCCCCGGCCTCCTAAAGTGCCAGGATTACAACCTGAGCTCCATGTTAAAATGACCAGGAGGTGGGTTCTGGGCAGGCAGAGGATGAGGGGATGGAGCCGGGAAGAGGGAGGGAAGGCTCTGAGACAGGGAGCAGCATGACTTGCAGGACACTCAGTGTGGCCAGAGGAGTGGGTGGGCAGATTCACTTGGCACTTTAGGGTCAGGCAAAAGTTTGGGGTCTCCTGTGCTTCACTGGGGGAGGAGGGCATCATCAGAAGGCAGCTACCTGGAGGATTTTTGTCATTTTTGAGATGGAGTCTTGTCCTGTTACCAGGCTGGAGTGCAGTGGCACGATCTCAGCTCACTGTAACCTCTGCCTCCTGGGTTCAAGTAATTCTCCTGCCTGAGATTCTGGAGTCACTAGGATTATAGGTGCCTGCCACCATGCTCAGCTAATCTTTGTACTTTTTAATAGAGAGATCATTTTGCCATTTTGGCCAGGCTGGTTTTGAACTCCTTACCTCAGGAGATCCACCTGCCTTGACCTCCCAAAGTGCTGGGATTATAGGTTTGAACCACCGTGCCTGGAAGAGGTCATACCAGAGGCTGGAGAAACAGTCCAAGTGACAGATGGACATTGGGACAGCTGGGCCTAGAGATGAAATAAGTTTCTTTCCTCCATCTCCCTTCCCTTCCTCCCTAGCTCCCACCTTTCTTGCCTTTCTTCCTCTCTCCTGCCCTTTATTCCATCTCTCCCTTATTCCTTCTCTTCCTCCCTCAACTCTTTCCTTCCCTCCATCTGCCCTCCCCTTTCCTATCTTTCCTTCCCTCCCTCCTTTTCACTCCCCTCCTCCCTCCCTTCTTCCCTTCCTCTCTCCTATTCTTCTCCCGTCCTTCCTTTCTTCCGTAGTTCTCAAACACTGGTCCAGCACCTTCTGCATGCCAAGTACTAACTAGATACTGAGTCTGACAGGGAGTGGCCCATGCTGCTGTGGAGCCTCCAGTCTAAGGGGAGCAAGGCCATCAGCCCCTGCCAGGCGCTTCCTGCAGGGCCCTTTAAGAAGTGGGAAGTGCTGGGGAAAAGCGAAAATGAAACCAGGACAGGCCAAGGAAGGGAGTTGCTGGGAGGAGAGGGATGGGTGGGTCGTGTCCTTACTGGATGATGGTGAGGGAGGTGGCCCTGACTGCAGGGAGTGCTGGAGGGGACAAGGGTCTTCTGGAGCGAGGGTGGTCCAGGTGGAGAAAACAGCTAAAGCAGATTCCTGAAGAGATGTGTGAACATCAGGCAGGTGTGAGGATGGGGAAGTGGGGTAGGTGGGGAAGGGAGGGAGATGGGTGGAAGGTGAGGCTGGAGGCAATGAGGCAGCTCAGGGCAGGCCAGGTGGGCCACTCTGGGGCCTTTGGCTCAGACCGAGGAAAATGGGGCCACTGTGGGTCTGAGCAGAGGAGCATGCAATGGATTCAGCTCACACAGGTCTCCTGTGGCTGGAAGTGGAGAGAGGCTGTGGCAGAAGTAGGGAGTGAGCCAGGGCCTTGTTGCTGGATGCATTTTCAAGATAACACCAAGCAAATCTGCTGACTGATGGGGTGCAGGAGAAAAAGGCATTTATCTGACCCAGGGCCTGGGGTCTGAACACTGGAGGGAAGAGCTGCCATCCAATGCGATGGGGAAGGAGCAGGGCAGGTCTGCACAATGGGCAACTCACAGACACAAAAGCAAAGCCAGACCCACCAGCTCCCACTCAGCTCTGCCCTCCCCATCGCCCAAGCCAGGGCCTGTGTCTTCCTCCCTGCTTCCTGCCTGGTCCATCTTTTTCCAAAAAGCCGAACCTGACAGTCATTCCTCTTCTTGGTGATGAAGAAACTCAGAGGAAGGTGGCTCAGGAAGACAGCGATGGTGGAGGGACCCAGGAGCTGGGGACAGAGGGGACGGAACGTCAGGAGATCCTGAAGATCCCAGCTGCCAGAGGCATATGAACCACAGCAGCTCCATCTTGAATAGGAGCTGGGTAATAGGAGGCCGAGACCTACTGGGCTGCATTTCCAGGCAGTGAAGCCATTCTGAGTCACAGGATGAGACAGGAGGGCAGCACAGGATACAGGTCACAGAGACCTGGCCAGTAAAACAGGCTGCAGTAAAGAAGCCAGTCCAAAACCCACCAAAACCAAGATGGCGACCAGAGTGGCCTCTGCTCGTTCTCACTGCTACATTGTCACCTGCGCCATGACGGTTTACAAACGCCCTGGCAACATCAGAAAGTCTCCTATATGATCCACAAAAGGGGAGTCATGAATAATCTCCCCCTCGTTCAGCATGTCATGAAGAAATGACCCTAACGATGGGCACCAGCATCCTCTGGGCTGCTCTATAGAGTAGCCATTCTATCTTTCCTTTCCTAAAAAACTTGTTTTTTGTTTTTGTTTTTGTTTTTTTTTTTTTTCAGGAAATATTAAACTTGCTCTGTGGCTCACACCTGTAATCCCAGCACTTTGGGAGGCTGAGGCAGGCGGATCACCTGAGGTCAAGAGTTCGAGATCAGCCTGGGCAACATGGTGAAACCCCGTCACTACTAGAAATATAAAAATTAGCCAGGTGGGGTGACATGCACTTGTGATCTCAGCTACTCAGGAGGCTGAAGCAGGAAAATCACTTAAACCCGGGAGGCGTAGGTTGTAGTGAGCCAAGGTCACACCACTACCCTCTATCTAGCCTGGGCAGCAGAGTGAGAGTCCATCTCAAAAACAAAACAAAAACAAACAAACAAATGTGCTTTCACTTTACGGACTCATGCTGAATTGTTTCTTGCCTGAGATCCAAGAACCCTCCCTTGGGGTCTGGGTCATGTTCCCTTTCCTGTAACACAGCTGCAGATCCTGAAGAGGGTCAGAATTGGGTCCTAAGATACAAAGTCAGGGAATGTGATAAGGGCAGCCACCAGGTCCCAGGGATCTGGGCTCATGGGGGTCTGCTGGGTCAGGAGGCACCTGCTGAAGTCCTTCAATGTCAGGGAGGGGAATGGCTCACTTACACGAGGGGGAGAGGGTCATATTCAAGACAGAACATGCACACTGGAGTAGGACTGCGGGGTGTTCCTGCCACAACAGTGAAGTTGAAACCTCTGGAATCAGGACTGGGTTCAAATCCTGACTCTGACACTTGTGAGTGTGGCCTTGGGGCAAGTCACCTCCCTAACATGCAATTCCCTTGTCTGCAAAATGGGAACAGAGTTGTCCTCATTTTGCATGTTTGCTTATTACATTTAAGTATTTTTCTAATCTTCATTTTACCCTCATGAGGGTTGTCAGACTTAGCAAATCATCATACAAATACCCAGTTACCTTTGAAGACAAAGAGTGAAGGTTTTGGTTTCAGTCTCATGCATTATTTGAGACATACACTGAGAGTCCAAAACTCTCACTTCACTGGATGTCCTGTGTTTTCTCTGGCAACCCCGCTCCCCACCAACGTGCTGCTTTTGGGATACTCATCTCCCCGCTCTCAGCTTTGGTTTCTATATTTGGAAAATGTGGAAGTGGGAGGTAGAATAAATGATTTTTAAGTTGCTCTGACTTTCTGAGAGTCCTTCACAGGTTACTTGAACCCATTCTCTCACCAAGCCCCACCCCAACTCCAGTCTGCATGCCTCAGTTTTCCCTCTCAGTCCTTAGGAATACATTTTTTTTTTTTTTTTTGAGATGGAGTCTCGCTCTGTGACCCAGGCTGGAGTGCAGAGTCACGATCTTGGCTCACTGCAACCTTTGCTTCCCAACCAATTCTGCTGTCTCAGCCTCCCGAGTAGCTAGGATAACAGGTGTGCATCACTATGCCTGGCTAATTTCTGTATTTTTAGTACAGACAGGGATTCACCATGTTGCCAGGCTGGTCTAGAACTCTTGGCCTCAAGTGATCTACTCACCTCAGCCTCCCTAAGTGCTGGGATTACAGGTTTGACCCACCCCACCCAGCTCAAAGAAAGTAGAACACTATTTTCTAATGTTGGGTCAGTTTGCTTCATTTATGCAGCAATGGCGTCACCTGGTGGCTTCATGGAGAAGTGCCCTGAGGGTAAACCACCCACAGCAGGGGTTGGAAAAACACCAAAGGAATCTGACAGAAGATGAGCATCTCTCTCTGGGGAAAAAAATGGTTCATTAAACTGTAGCAACCTCAGTATCCACCCCCTTCACCAGGATCTCATGGTGATGTTAGGAGCTGTCTACCAAGAGTCAGGAAAAGCGCACAGGGAAAATGACACGGTGCATTATCTGCAGATATCTTGGTCTTCTCTGAAAATATTTTTTTCAGGGGGAGTCTTGCTCTGTCCCTCAGGCTGGGGTGCAGTGCTGTAATCTCATCTAACTGCAATTTAAACCTCCCAGGTTCAAGTGATTCTCCTGCCTCAGCCTCCTTAGTAGCTGGGATTACAGACACATGCAATCATGCCCGGTTCATTTTTGTATTTTTAGCAGAGACAAGGTTTCACCGTGTTAGCCAGGGTGATCTTGAACTCCTAACCTCAAGTGATCTGTCCACCTCAGCCTCCCAAAGTGCTGAGATTACAGGAAAGCACCCCTATGCCTGGTTTTCTCATTTTATTTTTACTTTTATTTTTTAGACGGAGTCTCACTCTGTCACCCAGGCTGGAGTGCAATAGTGTGGTCTCGACTCACTGCAACCTCCACCTCCCGGGATTCTCTGGTCTCAGCCTCTCGAGTAGCTGGAACTACAGGTATATGCCACCACATATGGCTAATTTTTGTATTTTTAATAGAGATGGGGTTTCACTGTGTTGGTCATGATGGCCTCGAACTCCTGACCCCCGGTGATCCTCCCACCTTGGCCTCCTGAAGTGCTGGGATTACAGGTGTGAACCACCGTGCCTGGCCATGGGTTTTCTTGAACCAAAGCATATTCCTTGTCATGTTTAATGGAATTGTGCCCCAGCCCTGTACTTTCCTTGATTCATCCTCCTTTTAATAGCGAACCTCTCAAAAGCTGTAATGAACACGAAGAGACACTGGCCGGGTGGGCTGGGTGGTGGCAGTGGGGCTGGGGTCCCAGCAGTTGGCATCCCCTTTCCCAGAATGTACACATGGCCTTATGTACCTGTCCTTTTATCTCCTAGGTCAGCTCATCGACACCGTCTGGGTGAAACAAGGAGACCAGGTCTTGTTTTCATCCATGTTCGAAGCCAATATCACCACCCACAGCATTGCCGTCAGTGCGTGCCCGAGCCACCGGTAGCCTAGAAATATTTAGACCTGGTTTATTAACCATACACCTGCCAGACCCAACCCAGCCAAAACATGAAATCGACCGGGCGCAGTGACCCACATCTGTAATCCCAGCACTTTGGGAGGCCAAGGTGGGTGGATCTCCTGAGGTCAGGAGTTTGAGATCAGCCTGGCCAACATGGTGAAACCCCATCTCTACTAAAAATATAAAAATGAGCCGGGTGTGGTGGTGCACACGTGTAATCCCAGCTACTCGAGAGGCTGAGGTGGGAGAATCCCTTCAACACAGGAGGTGGAGGTTGCAGTGAGCCGAGATTGAACCACTGCACTCCAGCCTGGGCAGAGCGCGAGACTCCATCTCAAAAAACAACAGTAACAACAACAGAAACACAAAATCAAACTCCTGGCCGCCCCCCTGCTTTTTTTGGAGATAGAGAGGGACTTCCTGTGTTGTCCAGGCTACAGTGCAGTGGAACAATCATAGCTCACTGCAGCCTCTTACTCCCAGGCTCAAGCAGTCCTCCCACCTCAGCCTCCTGAGTAGCTGGGATTACAGGTGCATGCCACCATGCCCAACTAATATTTGTGTGTGTGTGTGTGTGTGGAGATGGGGTCTCACTATGTTGACCAGGCTGGGCTCAAACTCTGGGCTTCAAGTGGTCCTCCCATCTCAGCCTTCCAAACTGCTAGAATTATGGGCATGAGCCTCTGTTTCTGGCCAAAACCTAATTACACATTCATGAATGACCGAGGGCATGAGCTTCTGTGTCCTCTAACAATGAACTGGATTGTTCCTTGGGTATAACTTTGCTGGGGATACTGTAACAAAGTGCCACAAACTAAGTGACTTAGAACAAGACAGATTTGTCATCTCAGGCCAGATGCCATGGCTCGTGTCTGTACTCCCTGTACTTTGGGAGCATGAGAGGATCTCTTGAGGTCAGCAGTTCGAGACCAGCCAGGCCAATAGGATGAAACCCCATCCCTACTGAAAGAATACAAGGCTGGGAGTGGTGGTTCACACCTGTAATCCTAGCACTTTGGGAGGCTGAGGTAGGCAAATCATGAGGTCAGGGGTTCGAGACCAGTGTGGCCAACATGGCGAAACCCTGTCTCTCCTAAAAACACAAAAATTAGCTGGGTGTGGTGGTGTGCATCTGTAATCCTAGCTACTCAGGAGGCTGAGGCAGGAGAACTGCTTGAACCCAGAAGGTGGAGGTTGCAGTGAGCTGAGATCGCACCACTTTACTCTAGACTGGAGGATAGAGCAAGAATCCATCTCAGAAAAAAAAATTAGCCAGGCATGGTTGCATGTGCCTGTGTTCCCAAGATACTCAGGAGGCTGTGGTGGGAGGATTGCTTGAGCCAGGGAGAATGAGGCTGCAGTGAGCTTAGATCATGCCACTGCACTCCAGCCTGGGCAACAGAGTGAGACCCTGTCTCAATAAATCAATAAATAAAATAAAAAGTTGTTGTCTCTCAGTTGGGAGGCTGGAAGTGTAAAGCCAGGTTCTCTCTGGAGGCTCTGGGGAAAAATCTGTCCCAGCCTCTCTCCTGGGACATCTCAGGCATCCCTGGACTTATAGTGACCATTGTCCTTCTATGCACGTCTGTCTGTGTGTGAAAATTTACCTTTGGGCAGGCACAGTGGCTCACACCTATAATCCCAGCACTTTGGGAGGCCGAGGCAGGATTGCTTGAGCCCAGAAGTTCAAGTCCAGCCTGGGAAACATAGTGAGATACCATCTCTACATAAAATACAGAAAATTAGCTGGGCATGGTGGAACACACCTGTAGTCCAGCTACTCAGGAAGCTGAGGTGGGAGGATCACTTGAACGCAGGAATCTGAGGCTGCATTGAGCTATGATCACACCACTACACTCCAGCCTGGGTAACAGAACAAGACTGTCTCAAGAAAAAAATATTTTATTCTTTCTTTTTCTTTTACTGGCAACAAATTTCCTTTTAGTAAGGACACCAGTTATATGGGATCAGGGCCTCATCTTCATGACCCATTTTAACTTGATGACTTCTGTAATGACCCGGTCTCCAGATAAGGT
The DNA here is from genome assembly GCA_031835075.1 of Saguinus oedipus. Classification (NCBI taxonomy): domain Eukaryota; kingdom Metazoa; phylum Chordata; class Mammalia; order Primates; family Cebidae; genus Saguinus; species Saguinus oedipus. The sequence continues at coordinate 92,682,745 of CM063184.1, read as the reverse complement.
CATGCCTGTAATACAAGCACTTTGGAAGGCTGAGGTGGGAGGATCACTTGAGGCCAGGAGTTCAGGACCAGCCTGGGCAACATAGTGAGACTTCACCTCTATAAAAACAATAATAATAATAATAATAGCTGGGTGTAGGTGTGTGTACCTGTAGTGCCAGCTCCTTGGGAGGCAGGAGCACAGAGTGAGCCCAGGAGGTCCAGGCTGCAGTCAGCTGTGATTGTGCCACTGCACACCAGCTGGGCAACAGCAAGACCTAGTCTGTCTCCAGAGAAAAAAAAAAGGTTTGCTGATTCAATGTGGGGTAATTTTTAAAAACTTTAACTCTGTATTTTGTCATATTGCTTAGCTTTTCCACATGAACTCTGTGATTATGACCAGAAAATAGCAGTCACAGTACTTTTTTTTGTTTTTTGAGGAGGAGTTTCGATCTTGTTGCCCAGGCTGAAGCGCAGTGGCATGATCTCTGCTCACTGCAACCTCTGCCTCCTGGGTTGGGTGATTCTCCCACCTCCGCCTCCTGAGTAGATAAGACTACAGGCACAAGCCACCCCACGTCGCTCATTTTTGCATTTTTAGTAGAGAGGGGTATTCACCATGTTAGTCAGTCTGGTCTCGAACTCCTGACTTCAAGTGATCTGCCCACCTCAGCCTTTCAAAGTGCTGGAATTGCAGGCATCAGCCACCACACCCCACCATGCTTACCTTTTTGTCCACAGAAATGACCATCATTTCAATTTTTGTTTTGTTTTGTTTTTCTTAGATGAAAACAAACTGGCAGTTACAATTGGCGAGGACAATTTGCATTATGGGAATCTGGGAGTCATGTCAAGTTCCATAATCAAAGTTGGTAAAAAGAAACTGGGGTTATGGGGTGGGGCAGTGGCACACACCTGTAATCCAGCACTTTTGGAGGCCGAGGTGAGTGGATCATCTGAGGTCAGGGGTTTGAGACCAGCCTGGCCAACATGGTGAAACCCTGTCTCTATGGAAAAAAAAAAAAATACAAAAATTAGCCAGGCCTGGTGGTGGGTGCTTGTAATCCCAGTTACTCATTAGACTGAGCAGGAGAATCACTTGAGCCTGGGAGAGGGAGTGAGACTCTGTCTCAATTAAAAAAAAAAATCATTCTGGAACGCAAGGCTGGTTCAACATACACAAGTCTATAAACATAATTCACCACATAAACAGAACCAAACAAAAAAACCACAGGATTATCTCCATAGATGCAGAGAAGGCAAAATTCTCAATAAACTAGGTATTCATGAAATGTATCTCAAAATAATAAGAGCTATTTATGACAAGATCACAGCCAGTATCACAATGAATGCACAAAAACTGGAAGCATTCCCTTCAAAATCTGGCACTAGATAAGGATGCCCTCTCTCACCACTCCTATTCAATATAGTACTGGAAGTTCTAGCCAGAGCAATCAGGCAAGAAAAAGAAATAAAGTGTATTCAAATAGGATAGAAGGAAGCCAAATTGTCTCTATTTGCAGATGACATCATTATATATCTAGAAGACTCCATTTTCTCAGCCCAAAATCTTCTGAAACTGATAAGCAACTTCAGCAAAGTCTCATTCCTATGCACCAATAACAGACTTAAAGAGAGCCAAATCAAGAACGAACTGTCACTCACAATTGCTACCAAGAGAATAAAATGCCTAGGAACACAAGTAACAAGGAATGTAAAGGACCTCTTCAAGGAGAACTACAAACCACTGCTCAATGAAATAAGAGGGGACACAAGGAGATGGAGAAACATTCCATGCTCATGGTTAGGAAGAATCAATATCATGAAAATGGCCATACTGCCCAAAGTAATCTATAGATTCAACACTATCCCCATCATGCTACCAAGGGCCTTCTTCACAGAACTGGAAAAAACCACCTTAAACTGTATATGGAACCAAAAGAGAGCCCACATAGCCAAGTCAAATCTAGGCAAAAAGAACAAAGCTGGAGGCATCACACTACCTGACTTCAAACTATACTACAAGACTACAATAATCAAAAGAGCATGGTACTGGTACCAAAACAGAGATATAGACCAATGGAACAGAACAGAGGCCTCAGAGTCAAGGTCACACATCTACAACCAACTGATCTTTTACAAACCTCAAAAAAACAAGCAATGGGGAAAAGGATTCTCTGTTTAATGAATGGTGTGCAGAAAACTGGCTAGTCCTGTGCAGAAAGCAGAAACTAGACCCCCTCCTGACACCTTACACTGAAATTAACTCCAGATGGATTAAAGACTTCAGCATAAGACCTAACACCATAAAAACCCTAGAAGAAAACCTAGGCAAAACCATTCAGGACATAGGCATAGGCAAGGACTTCATGACTAATACACCAAAAGCATTGGCAACAAAAGCCCAAATAGACAAATGGGACCTAATTAAACTCCACAGCTTCTGCACAGCAAAAGAAACAATCATTAGAGTGAACTAGCAACCAACAGAATGGGAAAAAAATTTTTTTGCAATCTACCCATCTGACAAAAAACTAATATCCAGAATCTACAAAGAACTAAACAGATTTACAAGAAAAAAACAAACAACCCATTCACAAGTGAGCAAAGGATATGAACAGACACTTTACAAAAGAAGACATACATGAGGCCAACAAACGTATGAACAAATGCTCATCATCACTGGTCATTAGAGAAATGCAAATCAAAACTACATTGAGATACCATCTCACACCAGTTAGAATGGTGATCATTAAAAAACCTGGAGACTACAGATGCTGGAGAGGATGTGGAGAAATAGGAACACTTTTACACTGTTGGTGGGTGTGTAAATTAGTTCAACCATTTTGGAAGACACTGTGGTGATTCCTCAGGGACCTAGAAATAGAAATTCCATTTGACCCAGCAATCCCATTACTGGGTATATACCCAAAGAACTATAAATCATTTTACTATAAGGACATATGCACATGAATGTTCATTGCAGCACTCTTTACAATAGCGAAGTCTTGGAACCAACCCAAATGCCCACTGATGGTTGACTGGACAGGGAAAATGTGGCACATATACACCATGGAATACTATGCAGCCATACAAAAATGATAAGTTTGTGTTTTTTGTAGGGACATGGATGAACCTGGAAACCATCATTCTCAGCAAACTGACACAAGAACAGGAAATCAAACACCAAATATTCTCACTCATAGGCTGGTGTTGAACAATGAGAACACATGGACCCAGGGAGGGGAGCATCACACTCTGGGGTCTGTGGGGGGAAATAGGGGAGGAACAGCATGGGGTGGGGAGTTGGGGAGAAATAACATGGGGAGAAATGCCAGATATAGGTGATGGGGAGGAAGTCAGCAAACCACATTGCCATGCATGTACCTATGCAACAATATTGCATGTTCTTCACATGTGCCCCAAAACCTAAAATGCAATTATATATATATATATATATATATATATATATATATATATATATATATATATATATAGTTCCCTTTCCACCTCTTTCTCCCAAACAAAAATAAAAAAGAAAAGAAGAAGAAAAATAGAAAAATTGGGGTTATTAATCAGTTGGTAAGGAATAATGGTCTTGTTCACGAACTTTAGATCCTTCTTTTGCAGGCTAGAAATCACTCCAGTTAGTAAAAGAGTAACAGTAACAACAGCCGCCAAAAGGGGAGAGTATTGAAAATGCAGTAGGTGCTGGTCTAGGCACGTTCATGGGTAACGTTATTTAGCCTTGAGCATCATTCTAGGAGAGCATCCTCATATGATTGCCATCTGACAGGTGGAAAAACTGAGGCACAGAGACCTACGTTGTCTGTCTGGAATCAAAGTGGTACTAAGTTGTGGCACAGGTGTCACCTGACATTGTCTTGTGCACTATGCCTATCTAATAATTATTTTTATTTTTGAGACAGAGTTTCCTCATCCATGCTAGAGTGCAATCTCAGCTCACTACAAACTCCGCTTCCCAGGTTGAAGCAATTCTCCTGCCACAGGCTCCCAAGTAGCTGGAATTACAGGCACGTACCACCATGCTTGGCTAATTTTGTGTTTTTAGTAGAGAAGTGGTTTCTGCATGTTGGTCAGGCTGGTCTTAAACTCCTGACCTCAGGTGATCCATTCACCTCGGCCTTTCAAAGTGCTGAGATTACAGGCATGAGTCATGACACAGGGTTTTGTTTTGTTTTGTGTTTTGAGATGAAGTCTTGCTGTGTCTCCCAGGCTGGAGTGCAGTGGGATGATCTCAGCTCACTATAACCTCCACCTCCTGGGTTCAAGAAATTCTCCTGCCTCAGCTTCCTGAGTAGCTGGGATTGTAGGCATGTGCCACCAGGCTGGGCTAATTTTTGTATTTTTAGTGGAGTCAGGGTTTCAACATGTTGGCCAGGCTGGTCTTGAACTCCTGACCTCAGGTGATCCACCTGTCTCAGCCTCCCAAAGTGCTGGGATTATAGGCATGAGCCACCTCACCTGGCCACTATGCCTACCTCATTGTATTTCTAAAAGGAGAGGGAAAAGAAATAATTGTACTTCCATCCTCACAGTAACTCCATGAAGGAGATAATATCATTTACCTTTTACAAATGTGAAAACAAACGCTCCAGTTGTTTATTCTGAGACAGTGTCTCACTTTGAAGCCCAAGTTTGAGTGCAGTGGCATGATCTTAGCTCACTGCAGCCTTGACCTCTGGGACTCAAGTGATCCTCCTACTTTAGCCTCCTGAGTAGCTGGGACCACAGGGGGACACTGCCACACTTGAACAATTTTTTGAAATTTTTTGTAGAGATGGGGTCTTGCTATGTTGCCCTGGCTGCTCTCAAACTCCTGGGGTCAAGCAATCCTCCCACGTTGACCTCCCAAAGTGCTGGGATTACAGGTGTGGTTGCTCCAGCTTTTTTTTCCCAAGGCCACATTAAGTTGTTAGTGGCTGAGTCAAAAGAGTCCCAGGCACTGCTGACTCCTACTTCAGTGTTTTTCCAGCTAGACTACAGCCACTGTAATTCCTGTGAATTGTCTAACAGTGGACTGAGATGGATTATTTGGGTGTTTAGCACAAACAGAGGAACATCTCTTAGGAGACTGAACCCTGATGTTCTGATGGGGCCAGCATGTATTCTGGGGAAAGGTTCCATAGCTCCCATCCATGACCAGTGAATAGGAATTAGGTACAAGGCATGGTGGCTCATGCCTGGAATCCCAGCACTTTGGAAGGCTGAGTTGGGTGGATTACTAGGTCAGTTCAAGACCAGCCTGGCCAATATGGTGAAACCCCATCTCTACTAAAAATACAAAAATTCACTGGGTGAGGTGGTGGGTGCCTGTAATTCCAGCTACTCAGGAGGCTGAGACCACAGAATCTCTTGAACCCAGGAGGTAGAGATTGCAGTGAGCTGAGATTGCGCCACTGCACTCCAGCCTGGGTGACAAAACAACACTCAGTCTAAAAAAAGAAAATGCTGGGCATTGGCCAGGTGCAGTCTGGTGGCAGACATCTGTAATCCCAGCACTTGGGAAGGCTGTGGCAGGCAGATCACTTGAGGTCAGGAGTTCCAGACCAGCCTGACTGACATGGTGAAAGCCCATCTCTACCAAAAATATGAAAATTAGCTGGTTGTGGTGGTGGGTGCCTATAATTCCACCTACTCAGAGTGCTGAGGCAGGAGAATTGCATTAACCTGGGAGGCAGAGTTTGCAGTGAGCTGAGATCACACCACTGTACTTCAGCCTGGGCGACAGAGTGAGAATTCATCTCAAAAAAAAAAAAAAAAAAAGCTGGGTGTGGTAGTGTGTGGTCTCAGCTACTCAGGAGGCTGAGGTATGCAGATGGATCACTTGAGCTCAGGAATTGGAGGCTTCAGGGAGCTATGGTGGAGTCACTGCACTCCAGCCTTGGTGACAAAATGAGACCCCTATTTCTTAAAAAACTAATTTAGAAAATTAATGAAATCAGAGAGACAATAGGATAGTATTAATCACCAATAAGAGATCAATCACAGAATCTTGGGAACATGATCAAACTCTAATCTAATGGGGTGAGCGTGAATCCAGCTGCAAATATGCCACAAATACAGAAGACAGAGAAGGGGTTCACCTGCAGCAGGGAAATCAGACTTTGAGAAATGCTGCAGGCCCAACAGTGTGGACTCTTCCAAAATCCATAGAAAGGAAAAGGGATAGGCCAGGCAAGGTGGCTCAGGCCTGTCATCCCAGCACATTGGGAGGCCAAAGTGGGCAGATTATAAAGTCAGGAGTTTGAGACCAGCCCAAACAATGTGGAGAAACCCCATCTCTACCAAAAATACAAAATTAGCCAGGTGTGGTAGCACATGCCTGTAATTCCAGCTATTCAGGAGATTGAAGCAAGAGAATCACTTGAACCCGGGAGTCAGAGGTTGCAGTAGGCTGAGATTGTGCCATTGCACTCTTCCCTGGATGACAGAGCAAGACTCTGTCTCAAACAAAACAAAACAAAAAAAAAAAAAAAAAGGAAAAGGGATAGAGGAGAAACTTGTAAATTGTGTCTTTTTTTAAATTTTAGTTTTTGGCCAGGAATGGTTGTTCACACCTGTGATCCCAATCTTTGCACTTTGAGAGACTGAGGTGGGCAGATCACCTGAGGTCAGGAGTTTGAGGACAGCCAGGCCAACATGGTGAAACCCCAGCTCTATTAAAAGTACAAAAATTAGCTAAGCATGGTCCCATGTGCCTGTAATCTCAGCTACTTGGGAGGATGAGGCAGAAGAATGGCTTGAACCCAGGAGGCAAAGGTGGCAGTAAGCTGAGATCACACCACTGCACTGCAGCCTGGTTGGAGTTTAAAAAAAAAGAAAATTAGGTTTTGCAGAGACAGGAGCCTCCCTGTGTTGTCCAGGTTGGTCTCAAACCTCTGAACTGAAATGATCCTATCACATCAGGATTACAGGTGTGAGCAGTCACCCAGCCAACAAACTTGGAGATTGAAAGAGGCTCAAAAGACATAACAAAGCTGGGGAAGAGTTATGGGCTGGAGATGCACACTAGGGTGGCTCTACTCTAAAGAAACAGAAAGAGGCCAGGTGTGGGGGCTCACACCTGTAACACCAAACACTATGGGAGGCCAAGAAGGGAGGATTGCTTGTGCCCAGGAGTTTGGGACCAGCCTGGCAACATAGTAAGACGCTGTCTCTACAGGAAAAAAAAAAAAAGTTTTTTTTTAATTAGCAGGGAATGGTGGTTGCGCCTAAAGTCCTGGCTACTCAGGAGGCTGAGGGGAGATGATCACCTGAGCCCAAGAGGTCAAGGCTGCAGTGAGCCATGATCACACCACTGCAGTCCAGCCTGGGTGACTGAGCAAGAACCTGCCTCCAAAAAAAGAGAGGAACAGAAAGAAGCAATTGCTGTGAATGTCAGGGTTGGGGAATACTTCTGGAGAGAAGGGAGGGGCTGGCACTGTGCCCATCTGCAGCCCCTTCTGGAAGTACAGAGTCTAGTGGGGAAGACAGCTGCACAACTGGAGATTCAGGCTGCAGCACCAGGGAGTTGCCTTCCACCTTCCCGCCTCCTCACCCTCCCCTTCGGGGAACGGGAGCATGATTCTCTTTCTTCTTTGCCTTTCTAACTAGAGTTTCTGATGGGAAAATTCATATACAGGATGTATAGCATCAACATGAACAGCCAGATGGAATTGGTGGCTTTGTTGATGCCCCAGCCAGGCACATCCTTGATTCCTCTGCTAAGTACATCTGGATGTTGCTGCTGTCCAGGATTCTCAGCCACATGCTCGGTGCCCACTCCCAGACTCTGGAAATTTTCTGGCATTGCCCCCAAAAGGAGGGACACTCACTCACAATTCTGCATACAAATTGTCTCTATGTGTCTTTTTTATTTTTTTTTGAGACAGTCACTCTGTTGATCAGACTGAAGTCCAATGGTGTGATCTCAGCTCACTGCAACCTCCACCTTCCAGGCTCAAGCAGTTCTCCTGCCTCAGCCTCCCAAGTAGCTGGAGTTACAGGCACCTTCAACCATGCCTGGGTAATTTTGTAATTTTAGTGGAGACGGGGTTTCACCATATTGATCAAGCTGGTCTTGAACTCCTGGTCTCAAGTGATCTGCTCACCTAGGCTTCCTAAAATGCTGGAATTACAAACATGAACCACCATGCCTTGCCATTTCTGTGTCACCCCCTTAGGACAGCCTCTGCATGTTTGGGCTTAATGAGGCTGTGGCTGTCCAGCTGGCTGCCTGTCATCTTTAGTCTCTGTGTATCCTTGATCCTTCTCAGCTGCTCATGAATTCATTTTCTTTTCTTTCATTTTTTTCTTGAGAGGGAGTTTTGCTCTGTCACCCAGGCTGGAGTGCAGCAGTGTAATCTCAGCTCATTGCAAACTCTGCCTCCCATGTTTGAGCAATTTTCCTGCCTCAGCCTCCCAAGTAGCTGGGACTACAGACACATGTCACCATGCCTGGCTAATTTTTGTATTTTTAGTAAAATAGGGTTTCATCATGTTCATCAGGCTGGTCTCAAACTCCTGACCTCAGGTGATCCACCCACCTCGACCTCCCAAAGTGCTGGGATTACAGGCATAAGCCACAGTACCTGGCCTCAGTTTTTAAACTCAGCCTGAGTGGGCTTCTCTTGCCAGCAGCTCTGACCCCTACAGCCTTCTCCCACCTAGCAGAAAGTGTTTGGATGTTTCTGGATCTAAAATCCAAGTGTCTAAGCCTACCACTGGTTGCAAGTGCAGATGGTCACACAATTTTTTGACTTTACAATGGCACAAAAATGATCACATTCAGTAGAAACTGTGCTTCCAGTACTGATACAACCTTTCTGTTTTTCACCATTAGTATAGTATTCAATAAACTGCATGAGGGCCAGGTGCAGTGGCTCATGCCCTTAATCCCAGTACTTCAGGAGGCTGAGGTGGGAGGATCGCTGGAACCCAGGAGTTTGAGACCAACCTGGGAACATAGTGACACCCTCTGTCTATAAAAAAGATAAACATTAGCCAAGTGCAATTGTGTGCACCTGCAGTCCCGTCCACTTGGGAGGCTGAGGCAGGAGGGATCATTTGAGCCCAGGAGATAGAGGCTGTAGTGAGCTATAATCATGCTAATGCACTCCAGCCTGGGTAACAGAGCAGGACCTCATCTCTTAAAAAATAAAAAATTTAGGCTGGGCATGGTGGCTTACACCTGTAATCCCAGCACTTTGGGAGGCTGAGGTGGGTGGATCACCATGAGGTCAGGAGTTTAAGACCAGCATGAGAAACATGGTGAAACCCCGCCTCTACTAAAAATACAAAAATCAGCTGGGTGTGGTGGCATGTGCCTATAATCCCAACTCCGGAGGCTGAGGCAGGAGAATTGCTTAGAACCTGGGAGGCAGAAGTAGCAGTGAGCCGAGATTGCACTATTGTACTCTAGCCTGGGAGACAGAGCAGACTTGGTCTCAAGATAAATAAGTAAATAAAAATTTAAAAGTAGGTAAACTATTGCTTCATGAGGACAGCATTTCTGTTTGGGATGAGGAGAAAGTTTAGAAACAGATGGTGGAGATGGTTCCACAATATTGTGAATCTACCAAATGCCACTGAATTGTACACTTAAGCGTGGGTACATTTATCTAAGTTTATTATCTATTTCTACAAACATTCACGAAGGCTGGACCCCTGAAATGTCAAAGTCATGCTCCAAGGTGGGAAAGGGTGAGTGGGTTTTGTGCTCCTTTTAGTACTGCTCGGTTTGTTCTCAACCTAAAGTCGACTGGGCTAACCTCCAATGCTTGATAGGTTAGGTGTATTACATGCATTTGCGGGCCAGGTATGGTGGCTCACACATGTAATCCCTGCACTTTGGGAGGCTGAGGCAGGCAGATTGCCTAAGCTCAGGAGTTCAAGACCAGCCTGGGTAACATGGTGAAACCCTGTCTCTACTAAAAATACAAAAATTAGCTGGATGTGGTAGGGTGCTTATAGTCCCAGCTACCCAGTAGGCTGAGGCAGGAGAATCACTTGAACCCAGGAGGCAGAGGTTGCAGGCAGTGAGCCAAGAGGGGATCACTGCACTGTAGCCCGGGAAACATAGACAGACTCCACCTCCAAAAATAAAAATAGGCCAGGTACAGTGGCTCATGCTTGTAATCCCAGCACTTTAGGAGACTGATACAGGCAGATTACGTGAGGTCAAAAGTTCAAGACCAGCCTGGCCAACATGGTGAAACCCAATTCCTACTAAAAATACAAAATTTACCCAGTGCTCATGCCTGTAATGCCATCCACTCTGGAGGCTGAGACAGGAGAATCACTGGAACCTGATAGGCAGAGGTTGCAATGAGCCAAGATTGCACCACTGCACTCCAGCCTGGATGACAGTGTGAGACTGTCTAAAAAATAAATAAATGCATTTTCAACTTAGTATATTTTCACTTTTTTCTTTTCCATAAAGACAGGATCTCTCTGTGTTGCCCAGGCTGGTCTTGAACTCCTGGGATCAAGCAATCTCCCCACATTGAACTCCCAAAGTGCTGGGATTACAGACATGAGCTACTGCACTTGGCTGCTATTACCAATTTGTGATAGATTTATGGGGACATGACCCCGTCGTGAGTCAAGGAGCATCTGTAATCATGCTGAAAATGGGGGTGGCTTGTGTGAGGATATGGGGGAGTGTCACAAAACACAAGGGGACCAGGGTCTACAGGGGGACACCACAGGCTGCCTCCGGCTCAAACCCAGGGCTCCCTCCTCTGTGTCTCCTGCTGCAGGACAGACCCCAGGCTCATAGCTCTGCAAATCCACGCTGTCTGCTCTATGGGACTTTGAATCCACAGCTGGGGGTTGTGGGTGATGTTGAAGCAGGAGCAGGGCAGGGAGGACACATCAGGGGTTGCACCTGCAGCCACATTGACAGAGCAAGTGCGTTTTTTTCTTTTTTCTTTTTTTTTTTCTTTGGGAGGGAGTTTCACTCTTGTTACCCAGGCTGGAGTGCAATGGCATGATCTTGGCTCACCGCAAACTCAGCATCCCATATTCAAGCAATTCTCCTCCATCACCCTCCTGAGTAGCCAGGATTACAGGCATGCACTACCATGCCTGGCTAATTTTGTATTTTTAGTAGAGATGGGGTTTCACCATGTTGGCCAGCTGGTCTCAAACTCCTGACTTCAAATGGTCCACCTGCCTCAGCCTCCCAAACTGCTGGAATTACAGGCATTAGCCACTGCACCTGGCCCTGGTTGCCCTGTCCTGCCTGCTGGCTCTGTACAGCCTCAGCTTCTCTTCCCCCCACCCCTAGGTGGTAGAGAGCAACCCCTACTCCCTGGGATTCTAGGACACCTTCCATGAGAGCGGTTACAAGTTACATGGGAACACCAAGTACAATCTGGTGAGCTATGTCCCCACCAAACCTCGCCTCATGTCCCCCGAGGGCCCCCTCTTCCTTCTTCCCTTACCAGCATAAAGAACTGATAAATTTCCAGACAACACAGCCCCTAGCCCTGCCCCGTGGTGGGAAGATGATCAGGCAGCCATCACCTACACACCTGACTTCATTGAAGTGTCACACGTGTCAGGCATGATGTGAGTTTGTAATCCCAGAACTTTGGGAGGCTGAGGCGGGTGGATCACAAGGTCAAGAGTTTGAGACCCACCTGACCAACATGAAGAAACCCAGTCTCTACTAAAAATATAAAAATTAGCAGGCCATGGTGGCATGTGCCTATAATCCCAGCCACTCAATAGGCTGAGGTAGGAGAATCACTTGGACCCGGGAGGCAGAGGTTGCAGTGAGCTGAGATTGTACCACTGCACTCCAGCCTGGGTGATAGAGTAAGATCCCATCTCAATAAGTAAGTAAATAAAGTATCACACGGTAGATTCCCACATGGCATGACAGGGAGGAACCTATCCCAGCCTGGGGCAGGGCTGAAGGTCTGAGTTAGCTGAGTAAACTGAGGCATAAGGATTTAGTAGGAGCAATTTCCACAGTGCAAGGGCCTGACCAGCTGCAAGGCAGCAACAGCAAACTTCTTTAACCAGGCTCATCACATCTAGATGAGTGAGGAAAACAATCACTCCTCACTGTGCATCCCCAGAACTCCGGGAGCAAGGGAGTGGGAGCCGTCATAGTGGGGCCATTGTTTCTGTGAGCTCCCAGAAGCCTTTCACAGGTGGTGGGATTAGAATGGAACAGGGCTTTGCTGAGCACTGTGGCTCACATCTACCGTGTGATACTTTATTTACTTACTTATTGAGATGGGATCTTACTCTATCACCCAGGCCGGAGTGCAGTGGTACAATCTCAGCTCACTGCAACCTCTGCCTCCACTGTGGCTCAATCCCAGCACTTTGGGAGGCCGAGGTGGGTGGATCACCTAAGGTCCAGAGTTGGAGGCTAGCCTGGCCAATCATGGTGAAATTGGAGCTCTACTAAAAATGCAAAAATTAGTCAGGTGTGGTAGCACTCACCTGTGGTCCCAGCTACTAAGGCGGATGAGGCAGGAGAATCTCTTGAACCTGGGAGGCAGAGGTTGTAGAGAGCCAAGATTGCATCACTGCACTCCAGGCCTGGGTAACAGAGCAAGCCTCCATCTCTCTCTCTCTCTCTCTCTCTCTCACACACACACACACACACACACACACACACACACACACAAAACAGTTGGGGCAGGGGACAGAGTGGGGCTAAGTGGCTTCCAGGTTTACCTCTCCTCCAACACCCCATCTCTCCCACAGTCCTGAGTTGGGGAATGCCCATGGTGTTCCACAGGTGCAATATCCTGACCCCACAGGATATTTACCTAAAACAGAAGCAGCACTGAGGCAGGACCGACCCAACTTCACTTCCAGGTATGCTGTCTCCTGGACACAGGCAGGGACTGGGCTGCCTACAGGGAGTCCCTTAGCAGGAACAGAGAGAAGCAGGGCTGAGATCATAACCCCAGCTGAAGAACAGTAAAACAGGATGATTAAAACACTTTACAAGAGCCAGGTGAGGTGGCTGACACCTGTAATCCCAGCAGTCTGGGAGGCCGAGGTGGGTGGATCACCTGAGGCCAGGAGTTTGAGAGCAGCCTGGCCAACATTGTGAAACCCTGTCTCTAATAAAAATACAAAAATGAGCAAGATGTGTGGCAGGTGCCTGTAATATCAGCTACTCAGGAGGCCAAGGCATGAGAGTGGCTTGAACCTGGGAGGAGGAAGTTGCAGTGAGACCAGATCATGCCACTGCACTCCAGCCTGGGTGACACAGTGAGACTCCATCTCAACAACAACAACAAAAAAACACTTTACAAATGGTGGTCCCTGAAAACACGTACACAGCATTACCATTTGCTCTAACAAAGCCACTGCCATCCATCCCAAAATAATAGAAAGCAGGAACTCTGAGAGGTATTTGCACACCTGTGCTCACAGCAGCATGATTCACAACAGCCAAAAGGCAAAATCAAACAACAGGTCCACCATCAGATGAAAAAAACATAGTGTGATCCATCTGCACAGCAGAAGATGACTCAGACTTAAGGAAGGGAGGCTGGGCGAGGTGGCTCACGCCTGTAATCCCAGCACTTTAGGAGGTCACGGTGGGTGGAGACTCTGTCTCAAAAAAATACATACATAAAAATAAAGAAATAACAAAGGAAATGAGAATATATCGTGAGTGACTCTAATAAGTAAGGATTGAACGCGTCCTCAGCTGCTGATAGCATTACCACCAACCAGTTCAGTTTTGTTCCATTTCCCGGCTGGGAAGACCTGCACTTGTCCTGGGACTCACCTTTCTGTGCACCAGGCCAATGATGGCCAACTGCAGCCTTGTCTGCAGCACCTTGAGCCCGTACGTGTTCTGCTGCTTAAACAGCATGTGCAGGCAGGCTGAGAGGAACATCAGCACCGTGAGGAGGTAGCCCTTCCAGGCCGGAGACTTGGGATCACCAATAAACTCCAGAAAAGGCTTGCAGGGGAAGGAGGGAGAAGGTACAGCTGGTGAGAGGAGGTGCCCATGTGTGTTGCCTTTGCCCAAATCAGGCCAGGTGTGGAGGATCAGTTGGCGTGGTTGACTTTTTTGCAATCGTGATCTCGGTTATTTCCCTACTGTCCATGCTTCTTTTCAATCTTACTACAGCTCTTCAAGATCAAAGGATAGTGTTTTTCTCCCCACTTGTTATGGGCTAAATTGTGTCCTCACAAAATTTGTATGTTGAAGCCCCAATGCCCAGTACCTCTGAATGTGACTGAATTTGGAAATAGGGCCTTTAAAGAGGCAATAAAGTTAAAATGAGGTCATTAGGCTGGGCCCTGACCCAGTCTGGAGTCCTGATAGGAGGAGAAAATGTGGGCACACAGGGAGACACGAGGGTGGACACAGAGAAAAGACCATATGAGGACACAGGGAGGAGGTGGCCAACTGCACGCCAAGGCAGAGGCCTCAGATGGAAGCGACTTGCAGATACCTGACCCGGAACTTCCAGCCACCAGAGTAATGAGGAAAATACATTTCTGTTGTTGAAGCTACTGTCTGTGATGCTCTGTTATGGCAGCTGAGCAGACACCACTTGAACCTGGGCTGGCCACAAAACCACCTTTGACCAACAGAGTGGAGGTAAAGCTGTGCCAGCTGTGAGCCTCAAGAGAAAATGTGGCTTTTGGCCTATTGCTTAGAACCCTTTCAAGCAGCCACATGAACAAGTCTGAGCTAGCTTTTTGGAGGATGGGAACCCACGTGGAACAGAAAGCCATCTACAGACACAACTGCAAGAACATGAGACAACCTAGCGAAGAAAAGAAGGACAACCCAGCTGAGCCCAGTCCATGTTACTGACCCACATTACCATGAACTAAATAAATGAATACTTATAACTTTAAGCCACTCAATTTGGGGCATTTTACAACAAAAGCTAATTTATACCATCAGGTAAAAGCTTGCTTATTTGCCCTTGTGGGGGACAGCCACTTTCTCATTAATCATTTCCCTTTTCAGTATCTTTCCCACCCATGCTCCAGTGTCCTGAGCACCAGATCTATAGGCAGAAGCATGAGAGCTGAAGCCCTCTGACCCTGGAGGGATGCCATTAAGAGACCACCAGCCTTAGCAGAGCTCCTGAAGTCTGGACTCACCTAAGCAGCTTGGGGACAGTGAACCTGAGGACATCACTGATGAAGAGGCTGTGGGTCCCATGAGGAAGGTAGAATGGAACACCTGCCAGGTGGCCCTCAGCAGGGGGCCCCACTGCCTCCCTTTTTGCCATAGGAGTGGCTTAGTCTCTGGAGCCTCCATGCCACTTCCTCCTTTCCTTTTAAACACCATTGCCTTGGTGTGCCTTAGAGGAAGGGAGAGGCTGGCTCTGAGTCCCATTTGATACTCTCAGCCACCAGCAGCAGGGCCCGGCATTAAAAGCTTGTTCTCCTAACAATGGGTGTGGGTGGGTGTGGATCCAGCCTGGCTCCTCAGCTGTGCCTCCTTATCACCCTGAGTACCCATTTAAGAGGCAGTCACAGGAGTTGTGGGGGAAGGGTAGGAGGGCAGCCCTGAGGACTCCTAGATGGCCATGGGAAAGCACACATGTTGAGAAGCTACTATGTGCCAGACACTCCCCAGTCATCCTAAGACCCCCGGCAAGCCAAATATTGTTCCCATTTCACAGATGAGAAAACTGAAGCTCAGAGAAGCGAACTTGTCCAAGGGCACACAGCTGAGAATTAAAAGCTGGGATTCAATTCCATCTCTCCACCTCCAGAGCCCATGCAGTTTTTCTTTTTTTTTTTCTTTTTTTTTTTTTGAGATGAAGTCTCACTCTGTCACCCAGGCTGCAGTGCAGTGGTGAGATCTCGGCTCACTGCAACCTCTGCCTCCTGGATTCAAGTGATTCTTCCACCTCAGCCTCCTGAGTAGCTGGAATTACAGGCAAATGCCACCAAGCCCAGCTAATTTTTGTATGTTTAGGAGATGGGGTTTCACCATGTTGACCAGGCTGGTTTTGAACTCCTACCTTAGGTGACCCACTGGCCTCAGCCTCCCAAAGTGCTGAAATTACAGGACTTAGCCACTGTACCCAGCCTCCCATGTGTTTTTCAATCTATCATGTTGTCAACCTGGAAGAAGAACAGCACCCCCTCTTCCACATGCACAACCAGCCAGCCCTTAGGTGGTTCCATGGCCTGATCTGGTGTTTGATTTTGCATCTATGGAGGGTTGTGGCTCAGCTCTATTACTGAGTGGGCATGGCTGCCTGCTCACAGGTATTTTAGCATTTGCATCCCAAAGCCAAGAAGATGCCCCTTCTATGCAGAGAAAATCCCTGAACACCCTTCCTGTCTGACCCCACCATTTCATTTATTGCCCTCACAGCCTTGCCCATGATACCAACCCTCTCTTTGTCTTGTTAGAACCCCAGGTGGGTAGACTTTGCCTGAGTTTTTTACCAAGATATCCATAGTATCGAGTCCAGCTCATGCACACAGTAGGAGCTCAATAAATACTTGTCAAAAAAATGGGAAAAGCAGACTGAGTGATATGTGTAAAAGAGCCTAACAAGAGTGCCCAGCACATGCTGTTATAAACATTTATAGAAGGAAGGATGGAGCCTGGCTGGGTGGAGAGAACTTGGCTTTGGAGCCAGGAGACTATGGTTCCGGTGTCTGCTCTGTCTCCTCTCCTCTGAGCCTTATTGTTTCCATATGTAAAATGGGATTGGGGAAGAGTTAACTGGGAAGTTTTCTTTCTGGCTGGAGATTTTACTGAGTTCTGTTCTAGCTGTTTGCCTGGAGAGTCACTGTGTTCAGCCTGCAGTCACCATAGCAGGCATTTTCCTCTTCTGGAGGTCTCACCTCCCATCAAGGAAGAGGTCCAGATTGCTGTCTAACATCTGGTCTCTGGACTGAAGGCCATTTAGTGCAGGACTCACAAATAACTGTGGGGAAATGCAAGGGGTAGGCATGAGTGGCATGGGCAAGATGTGAGTTTGGTGATACAGAAGGGAGTGGTGAGGGCAGGGTGTGGTGGCTCACACCTGTAATCCCAGCACTTTGGGAGGCTGAGGTGGGCAGATAACCTTAGGTCAGGAGTTGAAAACCAGCCTGATAACCTGAGCAACATAGAGAAACCCAGCCTCTAATAAAAAAAATACAAAAATTAGCTAGATCTGGTGGATAGTGCTTGTGGTCCCAGCTATTTGGGAGGCTAAGGAAGGAGAATCATTTGAACCTGGGATGTGGAGCTTGCAATGAGGCAAGATGGTGCCACTGCACTCCAGCTGGGGTGACAGAAGTAGAGAGGAGGGAGGGAAAGAAAAAGGGAGAAAGGGGGGGAGAGAGGGAGGGAGGAAAGGAGAAAGAAAGAAAAAGAAACAAAGAGAAAGGAAGAGAGAAAGAAAGATAGGAAGGATAGAAGAAAGGTAAGAGAGAAAGAAAGCAAGAGACAATAAAAGGAGAGAGAGAGAAAAGAGGAAGGAATGAAGAAAGAAAGAGAGGGAGGGAGGGAGGGAAAGAAGAGAGAAAAGAAAAAGAGCAAAAAACCAAAACAAACTTAAATGCTCATCGATGGTAGACTGATTAAAAAAATGTGGTACTTATACACCATGGAATATGATGGAGCCATAAAACAGAATGAGGTCATGTCATTTGCAGCAACATGGATGAAGGTAAAAGCCATTATCTTACATAAACTAACAGAGAAAGAGGAAACCACATACTACATGTTCTCAGAGGTAGAAGCTCAACATTGAGTAAACATGGACACAACTGACACTGGGACTTATTTGAGGATGAAGCAAAGAGGGGGGTCTGGACTGAAAACTACCTATTGTACTGTGCCTACCACATAGGTGACTAATCTGTAGACAAATCCCCAGTGACACCTATATAATAAACATGCACAGGCACCTCTGAACCTAAAATAAAACTGTAAAAAAACTGATAAACTAAATCAAAAGAAAGCATAAGGAAAGAAAAATGTGAGATAAAAACAGAAAAACAGTAGATATAATAAATGCTTTGGTACTGTAAGAAAAAGGAAATAGACAAATTAGTAAGAAAAGAAATAAGCATAAAAGCAGAAAAACACAAAAATCAAATTATAAGTTAACTCTAATTATAAGGGACTATTTTGCATAACTGTGCAAATACATTTGAAATCTGCATTTATTACTATCCAATACAACTTCTAAATCATAAAAATGTCCTACATCTGCACTGTTCATATGTAGCCACTAGCTATGTGTGTTGAGTGAATACTTGTACACTTAAATGTGACTGATGTAACTAAGAAACTTCATTTTTTCTATTAATTTATTTAATTTCTAATTATAATTTCGTTATAATTTAAATTTGAATGGTCTCATGCAGCTAGTGGCTATTGTATCAGAAAGCATAGAAGAAGATGATATTGAAACTTTCTTAAGACAGTGTTATTTACCAAAGTTAAATCCAAAGTGTATTTATTTAAAACAAAAAGCTTAAAGAGACCAACTCTATAAATAAATAAAGTTATTAAAGAATCTAATCTCTCCCTCTGACACACACACACACACACACACACACACGTTACAAGGAAAAGGAAAGCTCTTCTTTATAACACAGAACAGGACTTTGACAAACTACTACTCATGGCCCAAATCCTGCTGCAGACCATTTTCCTGAAGTCCATGAGCTAATGATATTTACACAGCTAAAGAAGAAATAGAATATGTAACAGAGACCATATGTGGCCCACAAAGCCTAAAAGACTTAGAATGTGGCTCTTTACTGGAAAAATCTACAGCCCCTGAGCTAGAAAAATGCCTGAATTTTAAAATCACTGTTTTGCAAATACCACCAAGGTAATATCAGATTCTGGCATGAAATTACTCCTCACACGATACACTAACATATTGTTAGGAAAAGGACATCCATATATCTCTATTGCCCATTAAATGTTTATTAAGTATGAAATTTAAAATGAAGAGATGAAACTTAGCTTCACAAATATTGAGATAAAGTGACATTATAAACTTCCCGATGCAATGCAATGGGAAACACAGTATTTGCCTAAATATTTTGTCTAATGCAGAAGGACAGTTAGATGAATCCAGTTTGAGAAACATTCTATGAGACAATTAGTCTGGACTCTTCAAAAATGTCAAGGTTTTAAAAGATGAGGGAAAAGTGTGGAGGGAAAGCAATATTCCAGACTGATGAAAATAAGAAACATGACAAAAAATCCAATATAAGATCCCTGACTAATATAAAGAATATTTGAGAGCAAGTGGAGACATTTAAATTTAGACTGTCTACTACATAATATTAATTATCAGTAGCAAATGTCTTATGATTGTTGTTGTAGTAATATAAAAGAATGTGCTAATTTTAAGAAAAATCCCTTAAGTATTTTTGTATAATCTTGATGTCTGCAATTTGCTTTCAAGCAGTTCAGAGCTCCCCAAAATGTGAGTGTGTACATGTATATGTACGTGTGTGGAAGAGAGAGAAAATGAGTGTGTATGTCAAGAGGAAAAGAGACATAGAGACACACAAAACCAGTCCCAGAAAATGTTAATTTGTGAATTTAAATAAAGTGCACATGTGTCTTTACAGTACCTCTTCTTCAACTTTTCTGTTTGAAGTTTAAAGTTGGAAGAATTTTTTTTTAAGGGACTTGTTTATTCAGGGTGAACGTGATCTTCAAATTTATTTGCTAGATGTTGGTTTCCTGTAGTTTTTAATACTTTTTTGCCACCTGAATACCTTATGACAAAATTAAGTTAGCTATGAAAGAAAAACTGTCTGTGTAGCCATAAAGCCAAACAATTGCTTCACTGAATAGGAAAAGAGAGTATGAAGTTTATTGCAAGTAATATTGTTATAAACTGTTATTCTCCTAGTACAGTATAACCAATTAGTACCTTGTAATGTTAGTCAGCATCTACTAATAAGGAGAGACCAACAGGCAGCATTCATACACAATTACACTGAGACCACTTCCTTGCAGCCTGAAAAATAATAGGGCCAACATAACAGAAGGTAGAGGAGGTGTTTTTTCATGATTTACAGGACAAGAAATCACACTATCTTCTTCTACTAGATGATTGACTATTCTAGAAAACACATTTGGGCTTATAGTTATAATAGACAAGAATACAAGGTGCATAAGCAACCCTGTCATCTTTCATTATTACAATCCTGCCAATCAGAAAGGAAGCAAAAATGTCACAAGTAGATAGGGGCATTGGCCTAAGAGGAAGAAGACCAGAGTTATGGCTTCAGCTCTGCTTCCAAATAGCCCCAATAGTTTTTGGTAAATCACTTCCCTTCACTGAGCTTTAGTTTCCTCATCTGTCAAATGTGGCAGCTGAACTGAATTAAGATTGTTGGGTCTGCAAGATCAAGGGCCATTCATTCTTCAAGGACTGGGAGACAAGTTGACAATTTAGAATGATTTTATAAAAAATAAAAATTTAATGTGATGTGAATATTATTCATTAGAATTCAACAGGACACAGGGAGAGGAGACAAAGAGATAGCTAAAAATAATCATCAGCTTCAGGGAGTCACTCCCTTCTAAGACCTAGGGACTGTACTCAGTGGTGAGAGACACTTCACCAGAGGCCCAGAATGTTTTGGATGAAGAATGGCCATAAGAGGAAGGGTGGAAATTACACTGGGCAAAGAAGACTTCCATTGACTCCTTGTGTGATATGACTTTTCTTTCAAAACCCACAAAAATTTTTATATTTTTGCTGGATTATACTTTTTAAATGAATTCTAGAAAGAAGTAATATTTGGCAACCAGGTAGCAACAGAAACTGAAAAGTCCCCCAGAACTAGGAGAGAAAACTCTGAGGAAGTAAATCCAGAAATACCCCAAACTATGAAATTGGGGTGTATAGAGCAACCCTTCATTAAACCCCATCTTAGAAAAATACTGCATTTTATATTTCATATGGGACTTTGCCAACAAGGATATTTTGCTTAATAAACAAATAAAAATGTGAAGACTGCATCCAACCAGGTAAGGACATAAACAAGCACACTCTTCCATTGTAGGTTATCACCAGAGGACTCTGTGACTATATACACACACACACAGACACAGAGACACACAGACATACACACACACACACACACACACACACACACAAAGGCAGACCTTCAGCCTCTCCAAACAGCTGCCTTAATTTACCCAGTCTTGCAGTCAGCCATGATAAGCACTTGCCATGCACCTCTAAAGGCTCTTCCACATCAAATACTCCTCCTTTGGAGGCCAATGGACCAGACCAGGAATCCTTTTGTCTCCCACTGGGACTTGCTCACTTACCCTTTCTCCTATCTCTTTCTCCCTTGATGTTAAGTGCTACCTTGTTTGTTGTGGAATATTTAACCTATAACATTTAGATATTGGTTAAATATACTATTATGTGTGGTTTGCAATATAGACTGACTTGTCAAATGGATTGAGTCTGTGTTGCCCATGGCTCTGACTATGGAGTGAATGGGAAGTGCTGAGGAGATCTGTCTCCTTGGGAACTCCATGTAGCTCATGGCTTCTGTGATTAGAAATTCTCTGAAGAACTGAGAGAATTAGAATGAGTTCTTCTTCAATAGAAGTGTGACATGTAGAAAGACACACACATGTGTGAACCAGGAAATCACTAACCTTGCACTGCTGATGACATGGGGCTTTGAGACAAAATTGCCTATACTACTGAGGACATAGATGCCACCAAGTGAGGTATGAGTTGAATCAAGCAGAGTAAGACCACAGGTGAGTAGAATGCTTTGGAAATTGATTATTGGATTAACTCTGAGTTAATTTGGAACACTTGTCAGTCTATTCAGTTGTGTGCATGTGATTTTTTAAGTACACAGGCAAATTTTCTTTCCCGAATAGGCACAGTCTCAAGAACATTATTGAATCTTCCTTTGATCATTTTACATTTTATATTTCTGAGTCATTATTTTAAACATTACCTCTGCATAGGGATTGTAAATATGGGATATGAACACTGGATTGAATCTGTACAGGATTCATGTATCCCTGGAAGGTGATTTTTGGAGGGACATAAATCTCGAGTGTGAACTAGTTTCTACTGTTTGTCTCCTTCTCATAAAATATGAGTATAGCAGCAACAACAACAAAATTAAGTTGAGGATTCTGGTTAGTTTGGGGTCATAAATTTATTAAATTCTTACCATATTTTGCTTTAAATCAAAGTGAATGAAATTAAATCTCTATCCCCTAGTCTAATTCCCTTTAGTGAGACTGTCTTCTTTCAACAGCTATTAGGGAAACATTTTGTTTTGCCCACACATTTTCAAAGAAGTTTCTGGAGCTTATAACACATAGGCCATCATTTAAACTGTAAGAATTCAGAAGCAGAAATTCTACTCACAATTGAACTTCACTGTGTTGGCTGACATGGTATTTTAAATTCTAATTTTACTATACAGCAAACCCAGATTGAAGAGCTGAGGACAAGTCATATGTACAGTTTGTACTGGGAAGCTACATCATTAGCAGAGTCTTTGATACACAATGGCAAGTTCTGTTTAAGACATTTATGCTCCCAGGAGTTTTTCCTAGCGTTCTTCCATTAGACGATATGTACACAGAGCAGTGTTCACAAACTCTGAGTGGCATTGACATTAATTTCTAATGTTTAGAAACATTTGAAAAATTTCTGAACATGATTAGAAATTAACAATGGGGCACCATCCTCCAGTACACAATGTGCATGCTAAATCAATGACCAGTATTATATGCACTATCCACCAAAGAAAAATTATATGGGTCTCAGAATGAAGGCATGGAAGCCAAAATGGCTCCTGTTACTGTCACCCCCAGTAACCCACTGCAGGAATGGGTGCTTCCCATTTCCACAATTCTGGGCACCACAGGTGTAGAAAACTCTTCCACCAGCAGATAGAAAATACAGCTGCCACTTCAACATTTTGGGCATCTTGTGTCCAGGGCCAACAACAACAACAAACAGAATAGGGATAATTGTCATCCTGGAAAAGGCCCATGGCCCAGTCATCAGGAGGAAAGCTGCTCTTACACATTTGAGAAGTGAGCCATCAGCTTAACACCAAGGTGGTTGGCACACATTAGTATTCCATTATCTAATTTTAATCATAAACGCATAATTGCCATAGCCATAGCCTAAGGAAAGTAAATGTGAACTTGGTCCCCGCAGGAAGGAAGTTGTGGGCTACCCACAAAGTTAGCATCCTTCACCATTATAAGAACTAAGGTAAAGGGCTCTAGAATGAATCAGAGAGTTTAGCCTAGAGCTCTGCCTCCCCAGTAGCAGCTGGGGTTGCAATTTGTCCTACTAACCTTTTTCCCTTATAACCTTACAAGTTTCTCCAAAGAGAATGTCCCACCAGAGTCCTAAAGGAGCCACCCTGAGAAATTATATGAGACAAACGGCCACAGAAATATGGAGGAATTGTCATGAATACTGCAGTGCCCATATCTCTCTGCCAGATTCCCTTCAAGACTCAAGGACATATACCTCGAGCTGGGTATGACCTCACTGAAAGAGATTACCTCTTCTCCAGTGAATCCCTACCCAAGTACTGGGGATAAACAATCAGCTCCTCTCCCCAAAGAAAAACAACTCTGTGAGGCTACCCAAGCTTCAGGGCTCTCTTTGGAGTCAAATGCATCCCTGTTGTGGTGCTTCACAGCCCCAATTCTTCCTATGCCCAACTCTAATTCTTTTTTCTCCCCACACCCCAAGTGCTGAGCCCAAGTCCACTCCCTAAGAAACATTCTTCACACTCATTTCCATCTGAGTCTGTTTTCTGCAGTAGTCAAACTACCACAAATTTTAGGTATCCCTGGCACACTAACAGCAAAAAGTTAATATTGCGATTTTACTTGTGCCATTTTTTTTATAGTTTTGCAGTATTTTTTCTCTTAGTGTCTTCTAAGAGCAAAAAAAATTATTCAATCAAATGTGTTTATACCCTAACAGGAGCTGTACTATACAAAATTATTTTTAAATATATAAAACATCTTTGATTTCTCTAATATAAATACATGTTTAGCATGGCCAAACAATGTTGAGACAAACAGAAAAGAAGAAAACTTGATTATGGACTAAAATATTTGGGTATTTGAAGCAAAGAAATGGCTAAAATGTTAATTGTACTTAATTGGCATATAACCTGAGACGGATCCAATATATCAGAAATCAAGTGACTTCTACATCTGATCAGACTGTAATACCATTTACTAGGCTTTCTTTCTTGCTTTCTTCTCCCTTTTTTGCTCATCTCTTCATCTCTGGAATCTGTTTTTAAGCCTGAAATCCCAGTAGCTGTACTTTCCTACCCACTGTTATTTATCTCTGAAACCTGTCTACCATCTGGATGTGCCTGCCTCTTCATTAGCTATCTGCTGACTTGAGGCAGCTTCTGCCAAATCCTGAAGTATCTAGCAGCTTCCAGTATCTGCCTTAGACCCCTTGGCCTGGGTAAATTTTATTTCTACTTAATGGAGAATGTAATGGAGTCACAGCTTACTCCTGGGTTAGGTTCTAACATTAGTCTATTAGGTGAAGAAAAAGATATAGATCACAGATAATACTCTTGCAAATCTTATCAGATAGGAAAAAAGGAAATGTATCTCAAAAATGCCTCATTGCTGGTTTTTTTTTTTTTTTTTTTTTTTCCCAGCATTTGAATCAATCACTGTGAAATGTTGGTTTTCATTTAAGGTGACACACTATTCAAATCAGTGTTGTGTTTAAATACAAAAGTTCCACTTAGCTTAGCAAGATGCTGACACTTTAAAAGGCATGAGGGAAAAGCCATTCCTTTTCATTGAAGAAACTCACTGGAAGATTCCCCTGCATGATTTAAAGGATTACTTTTCCTTGATCTTTTATTTTTGTTGGTTATTATACTTAATGCTTTATAATTTATTTACCAATAATATTTGTATATTTTTATGGCATACATGTGATACTTTGATACATTCATGGAATGCATAATGATCAAATCAGGTATTTAGGATATTCATCACTCAAATATTTATCATTTATTTGTGTTGGATACATTTCAAATCTTCTAAGTATTTTAAAATACATATTGCTAATTATAGTCACCCTACTGTGCTATTGAACACAGGTATTTATTTCTTCTAACTAATGTTTGCAACCATTGACTAACCTCTCTTTATCCCCTCCAACACACATAAACCCATCCCTGTCTCTAGGAACCATCTTTCTACACTCTACCTTCATGAGGTCAGCATTCTTTAGCGCCAACATATGAGTGACAACATGTGTTACTTGTCAGGGTCTGCCTTATTTTTCTTACTTTAATGGCCTCCAGTTTCATCCATGTTGCTGCAAATGAAAAGATTTTTATTCTCTCTTATGGCTGAATAGAATTCCCTTGTGTATATATACCACATTTTCTTTACCATTCATCTGTTGATGGACATGCAGGTTGACTCGATATTCTAGCGACTGTGAACAGTGCTGCAATAAACATGGGGTTACAGGTCTCCCTTTAATATACTGATTCCCTTTTCTTTGGAGAAACACCCAGGAGTTGGATTTCTGGATCATATGGTAGTTCCATTTTTAGTTGTTTGAGAACTCTCTATACTGTTTACCTTCATAGCTGTACTAAATTACACTCCCATCAACAGTATGTAAGAGTTCCCTTTTCTCAGCATCCTTGCAAGCATTTACTGTCTTTTTAATAATAGCTCTTCTAACTGGGAAAGATGACAACCCTGATTATTAGTGATGCTGAGCATTTTTTTCATAGACCTGTTGGCCATTTATACTTTAATTCTTATTAATTAAAAGCACACATACAATACAACCCAGTCTGTTAGGCATGAATATGATAACTATGAGATCGACTAACGCTGGGAAGTGGCAGGACCTGACCTATGCAAATGCCATATCTTCCTGAACCCTTCCTCCAGGACTACTTTCATGAGACTAACTCTGTTTCTGCTCTTCCTTTTTTTTTTTTTTTTTTTTTGAGATGGAGTTTCGCTCTTGTTACCCAGGCTGGAGTGCAATGGCGCGATCTTGGCTCACTGCAATCTCCATCTTATGGGTTCTGTTTACGTATTTCCCCCACTTTCATGTTCCCAACCACTCCATTTTAATCTCAGTGCATGACTGATTTTCAGATTTGCTATTTTGTGTGAGCACTGACCCCAAAAGGGACTTCCAATCTGTTTAGCTACTAGATGATTATACAGAATAAAGAAATAAACATAACATTGAATTCATATAACTGTATTAGCCTTTTCAAATCAGATCCACCATGGCAATGAACTCTCACCATCCATCTTTTGGTTCTTTAATATTATAAGCAAATCTATTCCTCTGGGCAGACATTAAACATGAGAGAAATTAACAAAGCTGCACTAATACAATCACAACATCAATACTTTATAATCTGAGAAAAGGAACTGGTAAACCACATTTTAATTATAGAGGTTCATCGTGACACATTACTTATGTGACATTGTAAAATTTGTTCACACAATAGTTAATCCACACAAGAAGGTTGTAATAAATCTTAATGAGATACATTATACCAGCATACTTTTCTCAGCATATTTCTTCCTAGCCTACCAGACATTTGTAAGAATATCCCTAAGGTCAGATATATTCATACTCATTCATTTACCAAGCTGTACAAGTATTTTAAAATATACTATTTTAATATGTTATCAATGAGAGAACAAGTTAGTCAATAAATAAATAGCTGAAAATATTACTGTGTATTCATGGATTTCATATTTGCTTCCAGGTTGCAATACATGGAAAGGTAGAGAGTAACTTAGAAATTGAAACCTGTTAAATTCAGGAACGTGCTGGATAATTTTAAAAGTTGGAACAGCTATAAAGATGTAAAACCATGTTTCATTTGGGAAAAATAAAAGTTCCTAATAAGAGCATTACAAATGTAAAGATGAATTTCTATCACTTGTGTTTTGACAGATCTTAAATCCATTATTGTCAATGTGCTTTCTTTTGGAAACAGTTCTAGTGATGAATCTGGTTTTAAAACACATAAGACATGCTCAACCCTTTGACATTCTGGTCATCATGTTTCTTTACCAAATTGGACACTTGAGAAGAAATGCTATTTAACCAGTTGTCTACGTTTTTTTAAAAAAATGCCCATTAAAAAGTACTCCCACATGTATTAGCATGCATTAGCATATCTGATCATCTAAAGACAACTTATATGGGGCAGATATTATCCCAATTTATAGTTGAAGATACTAATATAAGAGAGGTTTGGACTTGCCCAAGGTCATACAGTTTTAATTCTGAAAAGCTTCCAATATCATGTTTAGCTTTTATACCATCATATGACTGCTATGATTGGAGCAAATGTGCTTCGTTTACACTGGTATCACTAAGGAATGGAGCAGTGTCTCACACAAAGTAGTTTAATAAATCTTTTATAAATGAATGCCAGAGAAATGATTGAATGTCTGAGTCACTGTTGGGTTCTGTAACAGAGAATTTAGCTACCCTTTGGCAGGAAATGAATCCTTACAGCTCATTACAGTGGCAGTTACAGCTCTAGAGATCTCATAAATTTTGAAGATTTCTAAAATATAAACACCCATACTCCCTGTTGTAAGCTTAGAAATTTAGAAATTTCCATCTCTTCTATGCGAGTCAAGTTAACTTGGACATAACTATGAGATGTTTTACATAAGCCTCATGGTAACCCCAAGGCAAACATCTATAGTACATACAAAATAGAGAAAAAAATAATCAAAGCATACTACTACAGAAAATTACATAATTACAAAGAAAGACTGCAACAAGGAAAGACGGGAATAATCTACAAAATATCCAGACAACAATAAATATTTATAGTAAATCTTTACTGATCAATAATTACTCTAAATGTAAATGGTCTAAAAGTAATAAAATATACAGAGCAGCTACATAAATTTAAAACAGGACCCAACTACCTGCTGCCTAAAAGATACTCATTTCACTTGTAAAGAAACACATAGACAGAAAATTAAATGATGAAAATAGATATCGCATACAAATGGAAATCAAAATAGAGGAGTAGCTTTTTACCAGATAAAATAGCCTTTATATTCAAAACGGTAAAAAAAGAAAATATAACAATTATAAATATATTTGCAGCACCCAACATCAGAGCACATAAATGTATAAAGCAAATATTAACAGATATGAAGGAAGAGATAGACAGCCTTACAATAATTAAAGGAGATTTCAATATCACACTTTCTGCAATAAGAAGATAATCCAGGAGAAAATTAATTTAAAAAGTTGGACTTGACCTATACTTTTTTGTTCACCTATACTTTCAATCAAATGGACCTAAGAAACATATGTAGATACATATTCTCCTCAAGCCCACATGAAACATTCCCCAGAATAGATTATATGTTAGATCACAAAACAAGATTAACAAATTTAAGATTAAAAATACATCAAAATCTTTTCTGACTATAATGGTATAAAAGTAGATATTAATAACAGGGAAAAAGGACCTGGAATATTCTCAAATATAAGAAATCAAAAACCATGCATCTGAACAGCCAATGAGCCAAAAAAAAAAATAAGAAATTATAAAGAAAATTTATAAGTATATAGAGATAAAAATGGAAAGAAAGCATACCAAAACTTATGGGACACAGCAGAAGCAGCTGTAAAAGCAAAGTTTATAGCAATAACATGCACATCTAATAGAACAATGATCACAAATAAGTAACTTAACATTACACCAAAAGAAACTAGAAAAAGAAGAACAAGCTAAGTCCAAACATAGCAGAAGGAAGGAAACAATAAAAATCAGTGCAGAAATATATCAAATGAGAATAGAACAAGTATAGGAAAAATATCAATAAAACAAAGAGGTGGGTTTTGTATTTTTGTTTTCTTTGTTTTTTGCAAAAATAAACAAAAGTGAAAAATCCTTAGCTACACCAACTAAGGCAGACAGAAGATTCAAATAAATGAAATCACAGGCCAGGCACTGTGGCTCACGCCTGTAATCCCAGCACTTTGGGAGGCAGAGGTGGGTGGTAATGAGGTCAAGTGATCAAGACCATCCTGGCTAACATGGCGAAACTCCACCTCTACCAAAAATTAAAAAAAAAAATAGCCAGGTGTAGTGGTGCACCCCTGGAGTCCCAGCTACTCAGGACAGTGAGGCAGTAGAATTGCCTGAACCTGGGAGATGGAAGTTGCAGTGAGCCAAGATGGCACCACTGTACTCCAACTTGGGCAACAAAGTGAGACTCTGTCTCAGAAAAAAAAAAAAAATGGAATCACAGATTAGATAGGAGACCTTACAAAAGATGCCTCAGAAATGAAAAGGATCATAGGGACTACTATTAACAGTCTTATATCAAAATTAAATAACCTAGAGAAAATACGTAAGTTACTAGCAACACACAACCTAGTAAAATTGAATCAGGAAGAAATGAAAAGCTTCAACAAAGCATTAACAAACAAAGTTGAAGTAGCAACCATTTACTGATTAGGAGATCCTTTTCCCATTGCTTGTTTTTGTCAGGGTTGTCAAAGATCAGATGGTTGTAGATGTGTGGTGTTATTTCTGAGGCCTCTCTTCTCCACTAGTTGATGGTCTATTTTGGCAACAGTACCATGCTGTTTTGGTTACTGCAGCCTTGCAGTACAGTGTAAAGTCAGGTAGCATGATGCCTCCAGCTTTGTTCTTTTTGTTTAAGATTATCTTGACTGTACAGAGTCTTCTTTGATTCCACAGGAAATTTACAATAGTTTTTTTTTTCTAATTCTGTGCAAAATGTCTATGGTAGTTTGATGGGAATAGCATTGAATCTAAAAATTACTTTTGGCAGTATGTCATTTTCATGATATTGCTTTCTCCTATCCATTAGAATGGGATGTTTATTTGTTGGTGTCCTCTCTTATTTCCTTGAGCAGCCATTTATAGTTGTCCTTGAAGAGGTCCTTCACATTCCCAGTGAGCTGTAGTCCTAGGTATTCTCTTTGTAGCAATTATGAATGGGCATCATTCACGATTTGGCTCTCTGCTTGCCTATCATTGGTATAAAGGAAGGATTGTGATTATTATACATTGATTTTGTATCCTGAGACTTTGCTGAAGTTATTTATCAGATCAAGAAGTTTTGGGACTGAGACAATGGGGTTTTCTAAATATAAAATCATGTCATCTTCAAACAAAGACAACTTGACTTCCTCTCTTCCTATTTGAATACCCTTTATTTCTTTCTCTTGCCTGATTGCCCTGGCCAGAACTTCTAATACGATGTTGAATAGGAGTGGCTAGAGAGGGCATCCTTGTCTTGTACCAGTTTTCAAAGGAAATGCTTCCAGCTTTTGCCCATTCAATATGATGTTGGCTGTGGGTTTGTCATAAATAGCTCTTATTATTTTGAGGTATGTTCTGTGCAAAGACACAAACAGGCTCAAAACCAAGGGATGGGAAAAATTTATGAAGCAAATAGAAAGCCAAAAAAAAAAAAAAAAAAGTAAGAGTTGCAATCCTAGTCTGACAAAACAGACTAGGATTTGTCTCATCTGACAAAACAAACTTTAAATGCAGATCAAAAAGACAAAGAAGGGCATTACATAATGCTAAAGGAAACAATTCAACAATAATAGCTAAGTATTCTGAATATATACACACTCAAAACAGAAGCACCCAGATTCATAAAACAAGTATTGAGCCTAAGACCTACACAGACACTTAGGCTTCCATACAGTAAGAATGGGAGACTTCAACACCCCACTGTCAAGACTAGACAGATCAACAAGACAGAAAGTTAACAAGGATATTCAGGATTAAACTTAGCTCTGGATCAAGTGGACCTAGTAGACATCTACAGAACTCTCTACCCCAAATCAACAGAATATACATTCTTCTCAGTGCCACATGACACTTAATCTAAGATCAACCACATAATTGAATTAAACCACTCCTCAGCAAATGGAAAAGAACTGAAATCATAACAAACAGTCTCTTAAACCACAGTGCCATCAAACTAGAACTTAAGATTAAGAAACTCACTCAAAACCGCACAGGTTCATGGAAACTGAACAACATGTTCCAGAATGACTCCTGGGTAAATGATGAAATTAAGGCAGAAATACAGAAGTTCTTTGAAACCATCAAGAACAAAGAGATAACATACCAGAATATCTGGAATACAGCTCAAGTAGTGTTAAGAGGAAAATTTATAGCACTAAATGCCCGCATAAGAAAGTTAGAAAGATCTCAAATCGACAACCTAACACCACAACTAAAAGGACTAGAGAGGCAAGAGCAAACTAATCCAAAAGCTAGCAGGAGACAAGAAGTAACTAAGATCAGACAAGAACTGAAAAAGATAGAGATGTAAAAAACCCTCCAAAAAAATAAAACCAATCAATCTAGGAGCTGGTTTTTTGAACAAATTAACAAAATAGATAAACCCTAGCTAGACTAATAAAGAAAAAAAGAGAGAAGAATCAGACACAGTAAAAAATCATTAAAGGAGATACCACCACTGACCCCACAGAAATACAAACTCAGAGAATACTATTATTACCTCTATGCCAATAAACTAGAAAATCTAGAAGAAATGGAAAAATTCCTGGACACAAACACCCTCCCAAAAATAAACCAGGAAAAAGTTAAATCCCTGAATAGACTAATAACAAGTTCTAAACTTGAGACAGTAATTAATAGCCTACCCACCAACAAAAACCCAGGACCAGACAGATTCACAGACCAATTCTACCAGAGGTACAAAGAGGAGCCCGTACCATTCCTTCTGAAACTATTCTGAACAACTGAAAAGGAGAGACTTCTTTCTAACTCATTCTATGAGGCCAACATCATCCTGATACCAAAACATGGCAGACACACAACAAAAAATACAAAACTTCAGGCCAATATTCCTGATGAATATCAATGTGAAAATCCTCAATAAAATATTGGCACACTGAATCCAGCAGCACATCAAAAAGCTCATCCACCACTATCAAATTGGCTTGATCCGTGGGATGCAAGGTTGGTTCAACACACGTTAATCAATAAACATACCACATAAACAGAACCAAGGAGAAAAACCACATGATTATCTCAATACATGCAGTTAAAACCTTTGATAAAATTTAACATGCCTTCATGTTAAAAATGCACAATAAACTAGATATTGATGGAACATATCTCACATTCTTTTTAAACTTCTCTAAAGTTTAGAACTAAAGGGAAAACTATCAAACCCATTTTGAAGGCCAGCATCAATCCTGTGTCAAAGTCAGACACAATAAGAAAACTACAGACCACTATCTAAGATGAACATAGATGAAAAAATCATCACTAGAACACCAGGAAAATGAACTCAAGAACACATCAAAAAAATTACACATAATGACCAAGTTGGATTTATCCCTGTCTCAACACTGTTTTTGTCATGAAACAATGGTAAAGAGGCTAAAGAGACAAATACTGGGAGAATAGATTTACCAACCATAGTCTCTCTTAAAAGGTTAATACCTAAAATATGTAAGGAATTCAAACAACCCAATAGCAAAACAATATAATAACCTGATTAAAAAATAGGTAAAGGACCTGAACAGACTTATCTCCAGAGAAGACATAAAAATGGCCAACAAGTACCTGAAAAGGTGCTCAACATGACTAGTCATCAGGAAAATACACATCAAAACCACAATGACTTATCCACTAACAACTGTTGGGCTGCTTGTTATGAAAAAGTCAAGAGATAAGTGGTGGTGAGGGTGTAGAGAAAAGGAAACACTTGTAACCTGTTGGTAGGAATGCAGATTTATGTGGCCACTTTGGAAAACTTCACAAAGCTTCCTAAAAGAAATTCAATGTAGAACTACCATATGACCTAGGAATTTCTCTTCTGGATATATCCCCAAAGGAAATGAAATCACCACCTTATAAGGGTATCTGCATGTCCATGCTTTTTGTAGAATTATTCTCAATAGTCATGGTAGGGAAACAACCTAAGTGTCTACTGATAGAGGAATGGGTAAAGAAACCATGTACACATATACAACAGAAAACTGTCTGGCCTTAAAAAAGGAGATTCTGCCATTTTCAGCAACATGGATGAACCTAGATGACATTGTCTTCAGTAAAATAAGCCAGATACAGGAAGACAAATACTACACGAACTGACTTATATGTGGAATCTTAAAAACATAATAATAAACACAAAGCAGCAGAGTAGAATGGTAGTTGGGAAAGGTACAGGAGAAATGAGAGATGTAGGCCAAAGGGTGTGAATCTTTTATTTACACAGGATGAATACATGTAGAGAACTAGCACATGGCATAAGCACCAGAGTTGATGATATTGCATTGTATATACTGGAAATTTGTTAAAACAATAAATTTTAGACACTCTTACACACACACACACACACACACACACACACACATAAATGCAAAAAGGAAAGGCAACTATGGAAGATAATGTAGTAATGTATTAATGTATTTGACTGTTATAAGCACTTCACCATGCAGATGTACATGAAAACGTGTTGTACACCTTACATTTATACAATAAAAATATTACTCATCATTATTATTTAAAGATAAAATTATTTTCCATAGAAACTGTTAAAATGTAAATTATATTAAGATAACTGTATACATTGTTTAAACATTTCTCAGTATTAACGTTAACATGGTTAATATTAATAGAACCCACATAAGTGATTACTAAAAATAAAAATGTCTGCCCCATTCTACTGAGAGATCTTCAGGGAAAATATTCTAGTAGTCTGGGTTAATTTTTTTAACTTATAAATAGTTTTTGTGGACATAATTACCAAGTCAAAAGAGAATTCGCCTATGAATCATCGATTATTTCAGTGTCCTAGGCATCTAAAAATGAGCTGCCAGACAACTCGAACCTGGAAAAGAATTGAAATTTTCCCATTCAGATGTCTTCTTTTTGTTCACTGGTAACTGGAGGAACTTTTAGAAATCAAGTTGCATTCTCGATGTTCACTGCATTCAATAGTATGGATGTCATGAAAATGTTCCCTTATTTATCTGTATGCCTAATCATTAAACAGTAGTATGAAGTAAATACTCAGTAATTCACTTGAAATGCTCCTCTCTAGTTACTGCAGATTTGAGTGTGATTATTTAAATGTCACCCAGTGAAACAGAGTAGAATGATTACCAACCAGCTGCCCATCTAATATATTCCTCTTGAAAGGCATCAAAACTCATGTGCTTGCAGGTAAGAAGCATGATATAATTATTTCATTTTACTTTGATAAAGCATGCTTCAGTTTACTACTGTGAGCCAGGAAGGATTGAAGAGAAAGTGCAATGGACTAAAAACTGAGAAATAAAGCACAGCTAAGGAGAGAGCCAGAGAAGTTGTAGTTCTGAAATTGGCTGCTTTCTCTCAAACACTAAGAGACTTTCTTTCTCATAGAGATTAGCTCATTTTTCTCACAAAGCTGGAAGGGAACATTTGGAAATTTAAAAAACACACACACTGGTGTATAGGAAGAAAAATTTAACAATACAGTGAGACCCCCAGATCTCTCACACTGCTATGAATTAAAACATAAGGCATGTCTATCCTGACAAAGACCAAATACACAATTATATAAGCTGATATTCACCATCTTTCTCAACATCATCATTCACTGAATGTTTACTGAGTGCCAACAAGTTAAAGTGCTTTTGAGGCAAACTCACAAAACCTTTATGAGCCAGGTACTTTTATGAGCCCCTTTTATCAAATGAAGAAATTAAAACCTACAGAAGTTGAAAATAACTAGTCCAAAGTGGCTCAGCTACTAAAGATCCTCTCACTCCAAAGTCCCAGTCTTCCCAAAGAGCAAAGAAGAGATGAACGTGGCTCTAGAATAAAAATACTGTGTAGTATTTGGATAAGAAAATGAGCATTACAGGAAGTAGAAAGCACACAGGATGAAAAGAGAAGAAAACAAGTTATTTTTGTGATATAACTAGGAAATTGACAGAGTCAGTGGAGGATTTGTATTGAGAAATGGTAGAAAGCAAGCTAGAATAGAAGACTGGGGACAAATCAGTCAAACAGATTTAAATGCTAGTCTAAAACGCAGGGCAATTGGAAGCCATTGCACATTTTTATCAGAGTCCAATACTTGAATAATTTTGTGCTTGTTTTAGGAAATCACACAAGATCATCAACATTTACAGGTAAAATTAATTTGATTGACAATCTGGTTAAATATCTTTAATTTAGAGACTTAGACATGGAGATTTATGTTAAGAATCCCTACTCTTTGCTACTTAAAAGTCAAGATAAGTGAATATTACATTTAGCTGAAAAAGAAATATCCAGTAACTGCCTTTTGAATATGAACCTTTTAATCACGGTTACATTGTTTTGTTCCTTGAGAATCTGTGCTCTTCTAAAGAAAACAGATTCTTATTTTTATGGTAGGAACTTTATGAATGTAGACACTTAGTGAAGAAGTAATATAAGTGGTACCAACCACAGAACATGAATTTAGGAGAAGTAAGTGACATGAATTGGGGGAAAGTCATCGGCCCATTATAGCCATGTTCCCCAAGACCCCAGAACATCCTTCACCCGTAACTACTCACTGACATGGTGGCTTTCAGGTGAATGCCATGGAGCTTTGCTGGTCAAAAAACATGGAGAAGAACAATCAGAAAATGCCTCGAGTCACTTGCCTATGTATAATATCTCCCATTTCAGGCTCTTTGCATTCTGCACTTTCTCAATAATCAGCGACATCAGATCCCCTTCTTGTTTCATTTCATTCATTTCTTTAAGAGATAGGGTCTCACTGTATTGTCCAGGATTACCTCAAATTCTCAGGCTTGCCTCATGCTTCCAGGGCTAAAGCCATTCTCCCTTCTCAAGCCCCCGGAGTAGCTGGGACTACAGGCTCATGACACTGCATCTGTCTCTTTCTCTTAATTCTGACAACTGACTTCTAGAATTTTCTGCTACATGACACTGTAATGTGAGTTTATATGTATTTATACAGGCTGCCAAGAAACAGTCCCAGAAGTGCTGTGTTCCAAATCTGAGAACAGAACTTTGGTTTACTTCATGTATTGTTTGATTTTTAGGCTAGGGAAGCAAATGCATTCTTAAAACAAACTTATGTCCATCCTGCCTCTGGGAAGGCTTCTCCAACAGCAGACTTCTTCAAACACAGAAATTATATTTCTAAAAAATGTGTGGAAAAGCCATGCCTAATAAATTTCAGTTCTCATAACATAGGAATTAAGAAAAATTAGCAATAAAAATGTCATTGAATTTATGCATTCACATGTGAAACAAACATAGATAATGCAAATAAAAGTTGTGAAGGCTACCCACTTTCAAAACAAAACATTGATGAACTTAAATGTTTTTGCTATATTCCTTCTGCTGAACCAACTTCTTCAGATCTTTAACTCCAGATGAATTAAAGATTTAAACATAAGGCCTGGCACCATAAAAACCCTAGAAGAAAATCTAGGCAAAACCATTCAGGACTTAGGAGTAGACAAGGACTTCATGACCAAAACACCAAAAGCATTGGCAACAAAAGCCAAAATAGACAAATGGGACCTAATCAAACTCCACAGCTTCTGCATGGCAAAAGAAACAGTCACTAGAGTGAATTTGGCAACCAACAGAATGAGAAAAAATCTTTGCAGTTTACCCATCTGACAAAGGGCTGATATCCAGAATTTACAAAGAACTCAAACAGATTTACAAGAAAAAAACAAACAAGCCCATCCAAAAATGGGCAAAGGATATGAACAGACACTTTACAAAAGAAGACATCCATGAGGCCAACAAACATAAAAAAATGCTCATCATCATTGGTCATTAGAGAGATGCAAATCAAAACCACATTGAGATACCATCTCACACCAGTTAGAATGGCAATCATTAAAAAATCTGGAGACAACAGATACTGGAGAAGATGTGGAGAAATAGGAACACTTCTACAATGCTGGTGGGAGTGTACATTAGTTCAACCATTGTGGAAGACAGTGTGGTGAGTCCTCAAGGACCTAGAAATAGAAATTCCATTTGACCCAGCAATCCCATTACTGGGTATATATCCAAAGGGCTATAAATCATTCTACTATAAGAATGATAGTAGACTAGAATGGAAAAATGTGGCACATATACACCATGGAATATTATGCAGCCAACAAAAACGATGAGTTCATGTCCTTTGTAGGGACATGGATGAATCTGGAGAACATCATTCTCAGCAAACTGACACAAGAACAGAAAATGAAATACTGCATATTCTCACTCATAGGTGGGTGATGAACAATGAGAAGACATGGAAACAGGGAAGGGAGTACTATACACTGGGGTCTATTGGGGGGAATAGAGGAGGGACAGCAGGGGGAAGCAGGGGAGGGATAGCCTGGGGAGAAATGCCAAATGTGGGTGAAGGGGCAGAAAGCAGCAAAACACACTGCCATGTGTGTACCTTTGCAACTATCTTGCATGTTCTGCACATGTACCCCAAAACCTAAAAGGCAATAAAAAATTTTAAAAATATATATTAAAAAAATAAAAATCAAGAAACAATCCCTAATTTACAAAAAGCAATAAACTGAACTGCATTTTGAAGAAAAAAAAAAGAAAGAAATACTGCAATAGTATTGAGATCTAAGGAGAACATAGATCTATAATAACATAGGTCTAAGATCTAGAACACAGATATAAGATCTATGTTCTCCTTCATATTTTAGATTTTGCTTCTTATAAAGGACTTGAAGCAATGCTTACTGGTTTTTAAATTATTGTCTTTTGTATGAGCATTTTCTCTTGTTTCACACACATCCTCGCCAAAATAAATAAATAAAGGCTTTGTTACTTTTTATTTGACTTCCTTTCCAATTAACATGGTGCATTAGGGTAGAGTTTAGCTATATCTTTTCAATAAACTGAAAGGGTAGAATATTTTCTCTGTGGACAACCCCACAGAGCCACCATCGTTTGCTAAAGAACAGTTGCTACATGTTTTTGTGTTCATATGTACTCAATTAAATGTGGCTTATATTAAAAATAGCACAGATGTTTTGTTACAAAACCAAGATTAGAAAAAGATTACAACAGCCAACTCCACATCATCTCTCTTGCCATTTAGTTTCTGCCATTCTTTGAGTCAAACTATCAGCATTGAACATCTGTTTGCTTCCCATTATTTGGCATTTCTCTTTGGTACTTCACATCATTTTGTTTTGTTTTGTTTTCTCTATCACAGTACCACTCTCTCCCCACAACTATAATTGCTGAAATAATTAAATGAGGACTACTCTGGTTTAGACAGTGCACTTTCATATGTTTTCTCATTCAAGTTTTATAAAAACTAGTTTTACAAGACCTTAAAGTTACGTGATTCCAACTGGCAATATGCAGCAATATGTTAATCTTTGATCCACCAATCCCACTCATGGGAATTTATTGTACAGACCAAAATGTATATATCAACTCTATATATTGAAATAAGTATTAATAATACCAGGCTTTTTAATGACCACAATGTCCAGTAATAGGAAATTGGTTAAATAAGTTATGATACATTTGTCTGATGTAATAATGAATCCAATGTCCACGATCATATTAAGCATCAAAGGAAAAGTCTAAAACTATCTACATTATAACAGAAACTTGGATGTATTTATTGACATGTACACCAAAGAGCCAAAACTGTATTTTACAAAATAGTAGGCTTTTCAGTGCTTTTTATCTCTATGCTTTCCTCTCTTTTCTCTTTAACTATAAATAGTATATATCTTATGTGAGATACATATGTGTGTATATATCCATATGTATATAATTTGTACCAAGGTACTTATCATAATTTTACTTTTAAGAAAAATAAAACTTATGTTGCCACTTACATATGACCCAGAAATTCCAATTCTATGTGTGTACCCAAAAGAATAAAAATCTATGATCACACAAATATTTGTAC
This sequence comes from Saguinus oedipus, assembly GCA_031835075.1. Taxonomy (NCBI): domain Eukaryota; kingdom Metazoa; phylum Chordata; class Mammalia; order Primates; family Cebidae; genus Saguinus; species Saguinus oedipus. The sequence continues at coordinate 92,643,805 of CM063184.1, read as the reverse complement.
ATAAATTAATACAGCAACATTACTAACAATGGTCAAAAGGTGGAAACAATCCACATGTCCACTTGATGAATTTTAAAATGTGGTAGTCATACAATGGTTATCAGCCACAAAAAAATATATGTTATATTGTTAGAAAGACACCTTTTTTTTTTTTTTTTTACATTTTATGATTTCTAAAGTGAAGATATGCCTTAAAACTGATAATATCTTTCAAGTACTTCTAGCCATGTGGTAATTATAAAGATAGGATAGGAGCATCTTAACCAATTTACTTTAAATAACTTTCCTTTCATTATAAGCACAAGTCAGATGTGAAATGAAAACAGAAGTATTTAAGTCTAAAGAAGCTCTTTCCAGTGACATCAAATAACTGCGCATCTTACATTGAAAATGTCTTTTTTTTTTTTAAGATGGAGTTTCACTCTTGTTACCCAGACTGGAGTGCAATGGCGCAATCTCGGCTCACCGCAACCTCCGCCTCCTGGGTTCAGGCAATTCTTTTGCCTCAGTCTCCTGAATAGCGGGGACTACAGGCACGCGCCACCATGCCCAGCTAATTTCTTTGTATTTTTAGTAGAGACGGGGTTTCACCATGTTGACCAGGATGGTCTCGATCTCTTGACCTCGTGATCTCCCCGCCTCGGCCTCCCAAAGTGCTGGGATTACAGGCTTGAGCCACAGCGTCTGGTGAAAATGTCTTAAATTGAGTGAAATAGGCCAGCCACAGTGGCTCATGCCTATAACTCAGCACTTTGGGAGGCAATTCCGAGAGTTTGACCTACAAGTTAACCCTGTTCCATAAAGCTTTTCAAACGTAACTCAGCTCCCAACTCGGCTGAGGTGGGAGGATTACTTGAGGCCAGGAGTTGGAGACTAGCTTAGGCAAAATAGTGAGATGCCATCTATGGGGAAATAAATATATAAATATATGTATGTATACACACACACACACACAATTTGTGAATTTAAAGTAATCCAAATTAATATCTCATTAGCCTTTTAAAAACTTGATTCTAAAGCTTATATAAAAAAACAAAAATGAAAATTTTCACAGAAGTTATAAAACTCTGTTCATGAAGGGGGTATTAGTGCTGTCAAATATTAAAGTGTATGTCGAAGCCAAACCAATTTGAGCATCAGATCACTGGCATAGAGTTGAGAGCACTGAAGTGGCCTCATTGATAGGAATGTTTTGTGTGGTCAACAGTGGTATATATGATTGTGATGAAAATAGTGAATTATTTAGTAAATAGTATTGGATAAACTGAGTAGCCATTTGGGAAAAAAAGGAACTAGATTGCTATCTCACAGTTTTTTATATGTATATAAAATATTGAAGTCTCCAGCTATTATGGTATTGGGGCCTATCTCTGCTATTAGCTCTAATTATATTTTATATATAATATATATATATAATTATATATATATATATTATATATATTATTAATTATATATATATAAAATTATATATATAATTATATATAATTATATATATATTTAATTATATATATAATTATATATATATTTAATTATATATAAATATATATAATATATAAATATATATATTATATATTATATAATTATATATATTATATATTATATATAATATATAATATATATATTATATATTATATATAATATATAATTATATATATTATATATAATATATATAATATATAAATATATATATTATATAAATATATATAATATATAATATATAATATATTCTTAATAATATATTATATTAATATATTATTCTTATTAATATATTATATATTAATATATATTCTTATTAATATATTATATATTAATATATTAATATATAATTATATATATATAATATAATATATAATATTATATTATATATATATATATATTGGGGTGCTCCTGTGTTGGGTGGAGATAGATTTAGAATTGTTATATTCCCTTGCTGAATGGACCCCTTTATCATTATACAGTGACCTTTTTTATCTCTTCTTATGGTTTTTGTCTTGAAATCTATTTTGTCTGATATAAGTGTAGTGACTCCTGCTCTTTCTAGTCAGAACTAAGTATCATGAAGAATTTCAAAGTATTGTGATGGAGACTGAAAGAAAATGTATGATTAATAAATAAGGGAAAGGGCTTGGCTCTAAGCCAAGAGACTTGGGTTTTATCGGATGAGTGATAGGGATATACAAAATAAAGTGCATAAGGAAACTTTATTTGGAGAGATGCATACAGTGGCCTGATGACCCAGAAGAGAAAGTTTAGTTAGAACACTGCGGTGGGCTCAGTATCTTCTAGCTTGAAACCATCTTTTATACTTCCCTGTATAACCTCTGCACAGAAACTGGAGTAAAATGCAAATAGGTAGATATTTCTTGAGTGAGAAAATTGAATAAAGAGAGGTAGACTTAGATGATAGCCATTTAAAAAGAACAATTTCATACTGGAAAATCAGTTGAATTTGGCGAAAGCGTGGATAACATTTAGGAAGTTTGGAGAAGTCACATATGGCTATCATGTTTGAAGCTTTGAAACTGGAAATCAGGAAAAGCATGAGCAATTGAATAAATAAGTGAAATGGCTGGATGAATAGATAAAGATAATTCTACTTTGTATAATGAAAACTCCCAGATCTGAAAAATGTAACAATAAAAATTTAAGTGTCAATGAATGTTAACAAAATAACATCCACTAAGGAATGTATGGGGAGGGGACCGTTAGAAAATTTCCAGTTCCCATGAAACTATCCAGTGACTCAGACTGACAAGAGATTCTTCTGTCTTCAACATGTGGCTACCAAGATCCTCCTCAGCCTCCATGCAGCAGAGATCAAAAATTATGTGGCAGGTCTGATTGGCCAGGCATGTACCACTTTAACATTCTACTGTTTTATCTAACACCTGCAAAAGAGGCTGGCAAGAGGAGCCTAGCTGAGTGGCTGGGAGGAAAAGAAAATGGTGTGGTGAACAGCCCATTCTTCTTTGTCAGGTTGGAAAAAGAGGCCAGTAGATTTTCCCTATAAGAGATACTAACAGGAGTTCTTCAGGCTGAAATGAAAAAACACCAGCATGAACTCAAGATACAAGAGGAAATAAAGAAGACTGGTAAAAGTAACTTTATATAAGAGCCATTGTTATTGTACTTTTGGCTTGTACTTTTTTCCCTATATGATTTAAAGGGCAAGGGCATAAAACAATCGTTATAAATCTATGGTAATGAGTTCCCAATATATAACGACATAATATGTGACAATAACAATATAAAGGGGAGGAAAGAAGATGGATAGAAGCGGAATGTTTCTATACTATTGAAACTAAGTTGGTTATAAATTGGGTTACTGTTAAAGCTAGATAGTTACAAGTTTAAGACACTAAGTGTAATTTCCCAGAAAACCACTAAGAAAATAACTTTAAAAAATACAGAAAGAAAAAACTGGCACACTATAAAAAAAAATTAACAAAATACCAAAAAATTGTGGCAGTAATGGAAAAATTGAAGAGCAACAACAACAACAAAAAGACTATGGAAAACAAAATTAAATGACAGAAGTAAGTCTTTTATTATCAGTCATTATTTTCAATGTAACCAGATCAAACCCTGCTACTCATAAGACAGAAATTGGCAGAATGAACAACAACAACAAAAATCCATCTACATACTGTTTACAAGAGAGTCATTTTTAATACAGAAACACAAAAAGTTTGAATAAAAACAATGGACAAATATATTTCATGCAAATGACATCCAAAAGAGAGCTGGGTGGCTATATTGCTATCATACAAAATAGATTTCAAGTCAAAAATTTTACAAGAGTGAAATAAAGACACACACACACACACACATATATATATATATATATATGATGGAGTCTTGCTCTGATGCCCAGGCTGGAGTGCAGTGGTACAATCTTGGCTCACTGGAAACTCTGCCTTCCGAGTTCAAGAAATTTTCCTGCCTAGCCTCCCAAGTAGCTGGGAATACAGGTACATGTCACCATGCTCAGCTAATTTTTGTATTTTTAGTAGAGACAGGGTTTCACCATATTGGTCAGGCTGGTCTTGAACTCCTGACCTTGTGATCCATTAAACTCAGAGTCCCAAAGTGCTGGGATCATAGGCATGAGCCACCACACCTGGCCAAAGACATTATATATTGATAAAAGTTGCCCTACATCAAGAAAACATACAAATTATATACCCAATGACAACACTCTCAAAATATGTGAAACTAAAATTAACAAAATTGAAGGCAGAGTTTTACAATAATATCTGAAGACTTCATGACTCCATTTTCAGTAGTGAATAGAATAACCAGACAGAAGATTAATAGACCAATTGTATCTAATACTTAGCACAATAGACCAATTGTATCTAATACTTAGAAAGCACTTCACTCAACAGTAGCAGAGTATATGATTTTCTCAAATGCATACAGAATATTCTTTGAGATAGATCATATCTTAAGTCCACAAAACATCTTAGTAAATTTAAAAAGATTGAAATCATAGTTTTTTTCTGACTACTGTGCAATGTAACTACCATCAATAACAGAAGAAAAACTTTTAAAAAACTCACAAATATGTGGAAATTTTTCTAAAAATCACAGTCTTAAACAACATTAGATTAGAAAAGAAATCACAATAGCAACAAAAAATAAATTAAGATAAAAACAAACCATAAACCACCAAAGCCTACTCTAGAAGAAATAGGAAATATGAATAGAACTAAAAGAAACAAAGAGGTTTAGTCAGTGACCAAAAACCTCCTAATGAAGAAAAACCCAAGATCAGAAGGTTTCATTGGTGATTGGTGCCAAATAGTTAAAGAAGAATTAACACCAGTCCTCAAACTTTTTCAAAAAGAAAAGAAGAGGAAACACATCCTACCTCCTTCTGTGAATATAGCACTATCCTAATACAAAGTCCCAACAAGAAAAGGAAAACTATAGACCACTCTTCCTTATCAACATAGATGCAAAAGTCCTCAAAATGGTATCAATAAACTGAACTCAGAATATTGAAAGCATTGTACACTATGACCAACTGGGATTTTTCCCAATAACAAAAGAAGGATTCAATATATGAAATCAGTCAGTTTAATAAACTACGTAATAGAATAAAAGAAAAACCTACATGATCATCTCAATTGATACAGAAAAAGCACTTAACAAACTCTAACACTCTTTCATGATAAAAATAATCAATATATTAGGAATATAAGGAAACATTCTCAACATGCTGTGTCCATATGAAAAACTCACAACTTTCATACTCAGTGGTGAAAGACTGAAAGCTTTTCCCCTAAGATCAAGAGCAAGACAAGGATGCCCACTTTCACTATTCTATTTAACATAATACTTAAAGTTGTAGTCAAATATGCAGGAAAGAGAAATAAAAATATCCAGATTGGAAAAGAAGTCAATCTTATACATCAAAAACTATAAAGAATATATACACACACACACACACACACACACACACGCACACACAAAGCTGTCAAAACCAGTAAATGAACTCATAAAACTTAAGATATTAAATCATTGCACAACTGGTTTATTTGGATTCCTACATACAATCAATTGAAAGGAGATTAAGAGAACAATTGTGTTTACAGTAACATAATAAAAATAAAATACTTAGGAATAAATTTAACAAAGGAGTCACAAGACTTGTATACTGAAAACTATAAACCATTGTTGAAAGATATTAAAGAAAGCCTAAATAATTGGAAAACTGAAACCTGATTTATTTGTCAGAATCATATATCTGATTTTGTTCATATATCTGAAAAGGGGTTAATATCTTACAGCTTAATAGTGTGAAGATGACAATATTACTCAAATAATTGGCAGATTTAATGTAATCCTTATCTAAATTCCAACAGCATCTTTCACAGAAATAAAGAAAACCATTCTAAAATTTATATAGAATTTCAAGGGACCCTGAATGGTTAAAACAATTTTGTAATAGAACAAATTTGGAGGTCTCAAATTTTCTGATTTCAAAACTCAATATAAAGCTATAATTTAAAAAAGCAATGGGAAATTGGCATAGGGATGGACCTATAACCCAATGGAATAGAATTGAGAGCCCAGAAATAAACCCTCAAATCCATGGCCAATTGATTCATGACAATGATGCCAAGGTCCCACAGAACAGTCATTTCAACAAATGGTGCTGAGATAACTGGATTTTCACACACAAGAAAATAAAGTTGGACTCTTACCTTATACCATACACAGATATTAATTCAATATGGATCAGAGAACTTTCTTGAGAGCACACATTATAAACTCAGAACAAAACTGTGGCAAATCTTCATGGCCATGGATTTACCAATATTTTTTAAATATGATATTAAAATCACAGGCAACAACAAAAGATAAATTTTATCAAAATTAAAAATTTTTGTCTATGAAAAGACACTGTAAATATAGTGAAGTACAATCTACACAATGGGAGAAAATAATTGCATATCACATATCTAAAAAGGGGTTAATATTCAAAACACATATGAACCCCTATAACACAACAAATACAAAAAATACATAAAAGGTTGCAAAGGGCAAATAACTTTATACAAACGGCCAATGAGAGCATTGAAGGCTCCTCAAAATCATTAGTCATTAGGGCAAAGAAAATCCAAACCACAATAAGTATCACTTCACACCAACTAGCACTGCTCTAATCAAAAACACAGAAATAACTAGTGTTGGTGAGGATATGGAGAACCTGGAACCTTTGTATACTGCTGGTAGAAATGCAAAATAGTGTGGACACTGTGGAAGAAAATTTGCCAGTTTCTAAAACTGTTAAATTTAGAATTACTGCATAAGTGAGTAATCCACTCCTTGATACATACCCAACAAAATTATAAACAAGGACTCAAGTAGTTACTTGCATGTCAATGTTTCTAATGGCATTATTCACCATAGCCAAAAGTAGAAATATCACATGTCCATCAACAGGTAAATCAATAAGCAAAATGCACTATATATGGAGTATTATTCAGCCATCAAAAAAATTAAGTTCTGACATATGCAACAATATGGATGAACCCTGAAAACATTATGCTAATGATATTTTGCTTTTGTAATTAAACAAGAGATTTTTTTCCTCTCTCCTCAAAAAGGTTATCTTTCAGTTTCTACAAACTTCCCCCTTCCCACCCCGAGGAACTTTTATCTGTTCCCACCCAAGCAGATTAGAAGCCTTTGTTTGTCTTTTAATTTGAGGCCTGGTAGGTAAATTAGAAGTCCCAAGTCAAGAAAGAGAGGCATCCTAGAGCCCTGTTCCATCAGAGCCTCCCACACCCCATGACTCACTTTACCCCGTAACATGCCTCTCCTCTGGTTTACCATCTGAAAGAAAGAATAAACTTATTTCTCTTATTCACCAATAATTTATATAAACCAAAAATTGAAAACAAGGGTGTCCTTAGCAACCTGATCTCATTCTCTTCAAATACCAGCTGCTCTCCAGTAAAGGGATTGTATTTCCAGACAACATCAATTCACTTGGAAATCTCACTTCAAACAGAAAAGTTAAGGTCTTCAAAGGTTTGCCGTGGGCAAAGCATTTGCAGGAATGCATGGGGCTGAAGGTCAAAGGCAAAGAAAACAAGGCATAAGTTATTTTGCCCTCATTTCCTTTGTCCTTGTACGCCCATGGTAGTGATTTACGGTCGCCTGGCAGTGATAAACATCTGCTTTTGAAGGTTTTTCTTTTTCTTTCTTTCTTTTTTTGTTTTTTTGTTTTTTTTTTTTTTTTTTTTTTTTTTTTTGAGACAGAGTCTTGTTCTGTAGCCCAGGCAGACATGCAGTGGCACAATCTCAGCTCACTGCAATCTCCATCTTATGGGTTCAAGAGATTCTCCTGCTTCAGCCTCCTGAGTAGCTGGGATTACAGACACCCATCACCATGCCTTGCTAATTTGTGTGTTTTTAGTACAGGCAGGGTTTCACCATGTTGTCCAAACTAGTCTCAAACTCTCACAGGAGAAACATCATGTGATCTGCCCACCTCAACCTCCCAAAGTGCTGGAATTACAGATGTAAGCCACCTCACCTGGCCAGGTCAATTTTCTCCAATGAAAATAACAGAACAGGTATAATCCAAAAATCACAGATATATCAAAAATTCTAAAACAGTGTTGGAGGCCAGCGGCAGTGGCTCATGAGTATAATCCCAACACCTTGGGAGACCAAGGCAGGAGGATCATTCAAGACCAAGAGTTCAAGACCATCCTGATCAACACAGAGAGACCTCTTACCTATAAAACATTTTTTAATGATACTGGAAAATGCTAACTCGGGTAGTGTTTCAATGCCTGTTGCCTGGCCTTCTGGGTTTGCTCTGAACCTTGTGACAGATGATTAAGTCATGTGTCCAAGCTCAGAGACTTCCTGTGGTACACAGATGATGCTCCCTGGACCACCCCTCTCCAATCCCCCTCCCTTCAACTTGTCCCAGTGTATCATCTTCAGCCCAAACCAGGACAAGCTCCACTCATGTGTCAGCCCTGCCCAGGCCAAAAGCCTAGAAAAAGACCTCTATCAACCCCCACAAAGGGCAGGGTGACTCAGTTCACCCACATGGTTCAGGCCAGCTGCATGCCTTGCACTCTCTCCAGACCTGGGCCAGTGTACAAACTCCACAACCAGGGCCCCGTGCTCAGAAGGGTCCCTAATGCTTGCTTGAAGGCTCTGCTGCGTGAATCCTTTTTTTTGTTTGTTTGTTTGAGACATAGTCATGCACTGTCACCCAGGCTGGAGTGCAATGGTGTGATCTTGGCTCACTCCAACCTCCACCTCCTGGGTTCAAGCAATTCTCCTGCCTCAGCCTCCCAAGTAGCTAGGATTACAGGCACCCACCACATGCCCAGCTAAGTTTTGTATTTTTAGTAGAGACAGGGTTTCACCATGTTGGCCAGGCTGGTCTCAAACTCCTGATCTCATGATCTGTCTGCCTCAACCTCCCAAAGTGCTGGGATTACAGGTATGAGCCACTGTGCCCAGCCCACTTTCATCTTAATTTCTGAAAATTATTGATTTTCATTTTGTACTGATCCCTGCAAATTAAGTAGCAGTTCCTACTTCAGAGCCATCTTGGATGGCTGGAGCCGGCCAGGATTTAAAGTAAGGGGCTGGCCAGGCACAGAGCCCCTCCAACAGGGAGACCTTTCCCTTGCTCTAAAGTAACCCTCTCAGAGCCATTTCCTAATGGAGTCTGAAACAGATGGTGACCTGCCCTCAACTGTTTTAACCACTGGCTCTCCCCCTCTTCAAGAGCGGGTGCATTTCACATAAGTGCATAATTAGTACTAACAAGAGGGGCTGTGCCCATGGGCTGGGGTCCCATCAAGGGCATTCTGTGTTTGGGAGTCCCTGGGAGGCACAGGACTGAGATCTGTCCTTAGAGTATGACAATAGATCACTCTTCAGTGCCCTGTCCTAAGCAGGACAAGACCCAGAAACCCTTTTGGTCAATGCTGAAATGTCTCCCAGGCATGAGCAATGGTGGCATTAACAGGATGGTTGGCAGCACTTGGCAGTGGGCCAGCTGTGCCTCAGTGGCTCTGGTGGTTCAAACCTACAACCAAGCCAACTCACCCTGGGCTCCCTCCAGCCTGGCTAACTGGGAACAGCCATTCCCAGCTGCACTCAGGCATCTGAAAGACACTTCCTTTCCCATGAAGCCTCTTACAGGGTTTCAGGAAGGAAGTGAAAACAGTAAGGGGAAACCCCAAACCCATATAACTATAATAGCATCACCTCTTGGTCCATGGGGGTGGGGGAGCATGCTTCCTATGTTAAATTTCATCCTGATGCCAGCCTGATGTAGGTAGGAGCAATGCCATTTGCTCCATCTCACAAACAACATCGCATCAGCTCCCCCAAGAGACAAAGCCAGGGACTGAGATTGGCTAGCCAAATTAGGACTGGAACTGACTGGGCCTCTCTGACTTGGGAACCTTAGGGCAGACTGTTGGTGTCTGCAGATCCTGGTCTAGTGTAGCCTGTGTGATCAGGGCTGAGGTTTTCTCTGCTGACAAAGTTTTCCCTCTTAAGGACACTGTTGGGGCTGTGGCCCTGTCAGATCATCTGTCCCTGGGAACACTCTTTTCCAGAGAACTTCAATGAGGAAGAGAAAGTGGGTCCACTGACTTCCATGTCTCTGAAATGCCCTTGTAAAAGTACATAAGGACCCAACACTGCACTTATAATCAGACAGTTCAGGACCCTCCACTCTGAGAGCATCAACATTGGCCATCTCCTTCTCCTGTTTGGGTCTCAAACTCTACCTCTGGAGCCTGGTTTCAAAGGCTAACTTTCCAGCCAGAACAAGTACCCATGCTCTGCTCTCCCAACCCCACGCCCCTGCCATAGCCAGGAAGGCTGGGTACAGACAGGGTCTTTGCTCCCCTAGACAGAGCTGACCATGACTGAAGGACCCTCAGAGGCAGGCAGAGCCCTTTGTCCTTTTTTGTCACTGTACTGACCACCTTCGGAGCTGATTCTGCTCCTTAAACCTTCTGGGAACACTTAAGACCCCCCAAGCACTGCAAAAAGGATTAAGTCAACTGAGATGAGACATGTTTTTCCAATTAGTTATAAACCATGCATGTTGGAGTTTTTATAAAACTGGCTGGTTGCTTTCCCATTACCCAAGATTCCTCATTCTTTCTTTCTGCATAATTTCACAAGGTTTTCAAGTAAAATTGGTACTAATGACCTATGACCGTGGAATAAACAGGATGCTCACAGTGAAGTGCTAAAGCCAAAATCTTCTCTTCCATGTGCCATGCTATGAGAAAGGAGATGGAAAATATCTTCCCCCTACCAAACTTCCCTACCTCAGTCTTCTTCTTTTTTTTTTTTTTTGAGATGGAGTTTCGCTCTTGTTACCCAGGCTGGAGTGCAATGGCGCGATCTCGGCTTACCGCAACCTCTGCCTCCTGGGTTCAGGCAATTCTCCTGCCTCAGCCTCCTGAGTAGCTGGGACTACAGGTGCACACCACCATACCCAGCTAATTTTTTGTATTATTAGTAGAGACAGGGTTTCACACCTCAGGGTTCTTAAGACACACATCAACAGGTGCAACAACGTTTGTGTTGGGATATGCATTTTACTATATATGTGCATCTTTAAAAAGAATTTTGGTGGTTGGGGCACTGCAATGGTGGAGCTGCATTTTCCTCAGCACCGACCCTGCGGGCATCTCAAAGGCAGAGCAGTGTTCTCAGCACAGACCTGGGGACACTACCTCACTTTGGGACAACTCCGGGCCGTGTCCATGCCCCAGAAATGTTAGAGGACAAGAAGGAAAGAAAAGCCTCTGATGCATATTTTTCAGGCACCAAACAGCATGAAAGGGCAGTATGATACTACAAACTTTGGCTAATAAAACAAACTGACACAGGGGATTTCCAAGATGGCGCCATAGAAACAACTCAGGATTGCAGCTCTCAGTGAAGGCTCAGAGGGTGAGTTCTAGCTGCATTCTCAGATGGACCTTTGTTGCCCACAGAACGGGGAAATTCCCAGGTGTAGGAGAGACACAGGACGCCAGCACAGCTGGTGTTTTGGCTTGCATGGCCAGTTCGGCCAGCACCATGGTGCAGCGGCACCCGGCACAAAACTCACTGGTCTAGGTGCCCTGTTAAACCAGCAATCTGAGATTTGGAAGGGCAGATTGACATGTCCATCTGATTAAATGGGCCTTGGACAGAGAATAAGACCAGGAGATTTCTGGGAAGCATGATTTGAGCCGGTGCAGTGGGCAGCAGCAAAGGAGATCGCACGGATCCCAGTGTCCTATCAGCAGGCTACTGGGGCACCAGTGAGAGAGTCAACCATTCAAATTGGGGAGAAAAAGAGAGAGAGAGAGAGAGGACGGACTCTGAGGCAGGGAGCCAGGTGATCGGGCTCGGTGGGTCCCACCCTCATAGAAACAAGCAGGGCGGTGATTGGAGATGCTTGGAGTTGAGAGTTTTGCCAGGGGCTCAGCTGAATCCATGATGGTGCAGCCTGGTGGGGGAGGGGCATCCGCCACTACAGATGCAATCTGCCCCTACTGAGGTACATGCCCAGTACTGACGCAGCCTCCCATTGCTGAGGCAACCCGCCATAACAGAGAGACTCTGCCAGCAGGGCGGAGCTCACCACAGTAGAACAGGGTCCTGGGACAGCAGGGTGGACCCATGCTAGCAGGGTGGAGCCTTGGCAGGCAAATAGCAAATAAACTACCTCCTAGCCAGGCAGGACAGTGCAACAGATACTCATAAAGAAAGCCCCAACTCCTTGAGACAGAGCATCTGAGGGAAAAAAAAAGGGGGGGGCGTTTATAAGTTCTGCTGCAGCAGACCAAAACACACCCACCCAACAACCCTGAATGAAGGACAGAGCTCACAGCTCAGCACAGGAGCTCCTATAAAGTACAGACCATCTCCTTAAGCAGCTCCCTGACCCCTGTATATCCAAAGTGTCACCTCAAAAAAGGACTAATCAGACTGACATTTGGCAGGCATCATTCTGGGACAAAGATAGCAGAAGAAGAAACTGGCAGCATCCCTCACTGTTCCGCAGCTGCTACAGGTGTACCCCAGACAAGAAGGGCCTGGAGTGAACCTCAGCACTCATACAGCAGAGGGGCTAGACCATTAGAAGGAAAACTAAGTAACAGAAATACTTCATCATCAACAATCTGGGCGTCCACTCAGAGACCCAATTGAAAAATCAGCAACTACTAAGACAACAGGTGAATAAATCCACAAAGATGGGAAGAAACCAGTGTAAAAAAGAGGAAAACACCCAAAACCAAAACACCTCACCTCCTACAAAGGACCAAACTCCTCACCAGCAAGGGAACAAAGCTGGATGGAGAATGAGTGTGATGAAATGACGGAATCAGACTTCAGAAGGTGGATAATGAGAAACTTCACTGAGCTAAAAGAACATGTTCTAAATCAATGCAAAGAAACTAAGAACCTTGAAAAAAGATTTGAAAAAAGATTCAAGGAAAGATAACAAGAATGGACAACTTAGAGAGGAATATGAATGAATTGAAGGAGCTGAAAAACACAACACGAGAACTTCACGAAGCATGCACAAGTTTCAACAGCCGAACTGACCAAGCAGAATAAAGAATATCAGAAGTCAAAGATCAACTCAATAAAATAAAATGAGAAACCAAGATTAGAGAAAAAAGGATAAAAAGGAATGAACAAAATCTCCAAGAAATGTGGGACTATGTGAAGAGACCCAACCTACATTTGATAGGTGTACCAGAATGTGATGAAGAGAATGAATTCAAGCTGGAAAATACTCTTCAGGATATTATCCAGGAAAATTTCCCCAACCTAGCAAGACAGGCTAATACTCAACTCCAGGAAATACAGAGAACACCACAAAGATACTCCGCAAGAAGAGCAACCCCAAGGCACATAATCATCAGATTCACCAGGGTTGAAATGAAGGAGAAAATACTAAGGGAAGCCAGAGAGAAAGGTCGGGTCACCCACAAAGGGAAGCCCATCAGGCTCACAGCAGATCTCTTGGCAGAGACTACAAGCCAGAAGAGAGTGGGGGGCCAATATTCAACATCCTTAAAGAAAAGAACTTTCAACCCAGAATTTCATATCCAGCCAAACTGAGCTTCAGAAGTGAAGGAAAAATAAAATCCTTCATGAACAAGCAAGTACTCAGAGATTTTGTCACCACCAGGCCTGCTTTACAAGAGCTCCTGAAAGAGGCACTACATATAGAAAAAAACAACCAGTACCAGACATTCTAAAAGCATACCAAATGCTAAAGAGCATAAACAAAATGAAGAATCTACATGAACCAATGGGCAAAACAGCCAGCTAGCATCAAAATGGCAGTATCAAATTTACACATAGCAATATTAACTCTAAATGTAAATGGGCTAAATGCACCAATAAAAAGACACAGACTGGCAAATTGGATAAAAAACCAAAACCCATCAGTGTGCTGTATCCAGGAAACCCATCTCACATGCAAGGATACACAAAGGCTCAAAATAAAGGGATGGAGGAAGATGTACCAAGCAAATGGAGAGCAAAAAAAGTAGGAGTTGCAATTCTCGTCTCTGATAAAATAGACTTTAAAGCAACAAAGATCAAAAGAGACAAAGAAGGTCATTACATAATAGTAAAAGGATCAATACAACAAGAAGAGCTAATGATTCTAAATATATATGGACCCAATACAGGAGCACCCAAATATATAAGGCAAGTTCTTAATGACTTACAAAGAGACTTAGACTCCCACACAATAATAGTGGGAGACTTTAACACTCCACTGTCAATATCAGACAGATCAACCAGACAGAAAATTAACAAGGATATCCAGGACTTGAACTCAGACCTGGAACAAGCAAACCTGATAGACATTTACAGAACTCTCCACCCCAAATCCACAGAATATACATTCTTCTCAGCACCACATCACACCTACTCCAAAATTGACCACATAATTGGAAGTAAAGCACTCCTCAGCAAATGCAAAACAACTGAAATCATAACAAACAGTCTCTTAGACCATAGTGCAATCAAGTTAGAACTCAGAATTCAGAAACTAACTCAGAACTGCACAGCTTCATGGAAACTGAACAACTGGTTCTTGAATGTTGATTGGATAAACAATGAAATGAAGGCAGAAATAAAGAAGTTCTTCGAAACCAACAAGAACGAAGACACAACGTACCAGAATCTCTGGGACACATTTAAAGCAGTCTGTAGAGGAAAATATATAGCAATAAGTGCCCACATGAGAAGAGTGGAGAGATCCAAAATTGACTCCCTATCATCAAAATTGAAAGAGCTAGAGGAGCAAGATCAAAAAAGCTCAAAACCTAGCCAAAGACAAGAAATAACTAAGATCAGAGCAGAACTGAAGGAGATAGAGACACGAAAAACCCTTCAAAAAATCAATAAATCCAAGAGCTTGTTTTTCGAAAAGATCAACAAAATAGACAGACCACTAGCCAGACTGATAAAAAAGAACAACCAAATAGATGCAATAAAAAATGATAAAGGAAAAATCACCATAGATTCCACAGAAATTCAAACCATCATCAGAGAATACTACAAACAACTCTATGCACATAAACTAGTAAACCAGGAAAAAATGGATAAATTCCTGGATGCCTGTGTCCTCCCAAGCCTAACCAGGAGGAAGCCAAAACTATGAATAGACCAATAACAAAGTCTGAAGTTGAGGCAGCAATTAAGAGCCTACCACACAAAAAAAGCCCAGGTCCAGATGGGTTCACAGCCGAATTCTACCAGACACACAAAGAGGATCTGGTACCATTCCTTCTGAAACTATTCCAAATAATTCAAAAAGAGGGAACCCTTCCCAAATCATTTAATGAGACCAACATTATCCTGATACCAAAACCTGGCAGAGACTCAACAAGAAAAGAAAACTTCAGGCCAATATCAATGATGAACATAGATGCAAAAATCTTCAATAAAATACTGGCAAATCGATTGCAACAGCACATTAAAAAACTTATCCATCATGATCAAGTAGGATTCATCCCAGGGATGCAAGGCTGGTTCAACATACACAAGTCTATAAATGTAATTC
This sequence comes from Saguinus oedipus, assembly GCA_031835075.1. Lineage (NCBI taxonomy): Eukaryota > Metazoa > Chordata > Mammalia > Primates > Cebidae > Saguinus > Saguinus oedipus. The sequence continues at coordinate 92,628,204 of CM063184.1, read as the reverse complement.
ACCACATAAATAGAAGCAAAAACAAAAACCACATGATTATCTCAATTGATGCAGAGAAGGCATTTGACCAAATTCAACAGCTCTTTATGTTAAAAACCCTTAATAAACTTGGTATTGATTGAACATATCTCAAAGTAATAAAAGCTATTTACGACAAACCAACAGCCAATATCATACTGAATGGGCAGAAACTGGAAGCATTCCCTTTGAAATCCGGCACTAGACAAGGATGCCCTCTCTCACCACTCCTATTCAACATAGTACTGGAAGTTCTAGCCAGAGCAATCAGGCAAGAAAAAGAAATAAAGGGTATTCAAATAGGAAAGGTGGAAGCCAAATTGTCTCTATTTGCAGACAACATGATAGTATACCTAGAAGACCCCATCACCTCAGCCCAAAAACTCCTGAAACTGATAAGCAACTTCAGCAAAGTCTCAGGATATAAAATCAATGTGCAAAAATCACAAGCATTCCTATACACCAATAACAGACTTAAAGAGAACCAAATCAAGAATGAACTGCCATTCACAATTGCTACAAAGAAAATAAAATACCTAGGAATACAACTCACAAGGAACATAAGAGACCTCTTTTAGGAAAACTACAAACCACTGCTCAAAGAAATAAGAGAGGACACAAACAGATGGAGAAACATTCCATGTTCATGGTTAGGAAGAATCAATATCATGAAAATGGCTATACTGCCCAAAGTAATTTACACAATCAATGCTATCCCCATCAAACTACCATTGAATTTCTTCACAGAACTGGAAAAAACCACCATGAACTTCATATGGAACCAAAAGAGAGCCCGCATAGCCATGTCAATTCTAAGCAAAAAGAACACAGTGGGAGGCATCACACTACCAGACTTCAAACTATACTACAAGGCTATAGTAATCAAAACAGCATGGTACTGGGACCAAAACAGAGATATAGACCAATGGAACAGAACAGAGGCATCAGAGGCAACACAACATATCTACAACCATATAATCTTTGATAAACCAGACAAAAACAAGCAATGGGGAAAGAATTTCCTGTTTAATAAATGGTGTTGGGAAAACTGGCTAGCCATGTGCAGAAAGCAGAAACTGGACCCCTTCCTGACACCTTACACTAAAATTAACTCCAGATGGATTAAAGACTTAAACATAAGACCTGGCACCATAAAAACCCTAGAAGAAAATCTAGGCAAAACCATTCAGGACACAGGAGTAGACAAGGACTTCATGACCAAAACACCAAAAGCATTGGCAACAAAAGCCAAAATAGACAAATGGGACCTAATCAAACTCCACAGCTTTTGCACGCAAAAAAAAAAAAAAAAAAAAAAAAAAAAACAGTCACTAGAGTGAATCGTCAACCATCAGAATGGGAAATAATCTTTGCAGTTTACCCATCTGACAATAGGCTGATATCCAGAATTTACAAAGAACTCAAACAGATTTACAGGAAAAAAGCAAACAAGCCCATTCAAAAATGGGCAAAGGATATGAACAGACACTTTACAAAAGAAGACATACATGAGGCCAACAAACACATGAAAAAATGCTCATCATCACTGGCCATTGGAGAGATGCAAATCAAAACCACATTGAGATACCATCTCACACCAGTTAGAATGGCGATCATTAAAAAATCTGGAGACAGCAGATGCTGGAGAGGATGTGGAGAAATAGGAACACTCTTACACTGTTGGTGAAAGTGTAAATTAGTTCAACCATTGTGGAAGACAGTGTGGCAATTCCTCAAGGACCTAGAAATAGAAATTACATTTGACCCAGCAATCCCATTACTGGATATATATCCAAAGGACTATAAATCATTCTAGTATAAGGGCACATGCACACGAATGTTCATTGCAGCACTGTTTACAATAGCAAAGACCTGGAACCAACCCAAATGCCCATCAATGATAGACTGGGCTGGGAAAATGTGGCACATATACACCATGTAATATTATGCAGTAATCAAAAATGATGAGTTTTTGTCCTTTGTAAGGACATGGATGAATCTGGAGAACATCATTCTCAGCAAACTGACACAAGAACAGAAAAGGAAATACCGCATATTCTCACTCATAGGTGGGTGAGAAAAATGAGAACACATGGACACAGGGAGGGGAACACTACACACTGGGGTCTACTGGGGGGAATGGGGGAGGGACAGTGGGGGGGCAGCTGGGGAGGGATAGCCTGGGGAGAAATGCCAAGTGGGTGAAGGGGAGGAAGGCAGAAAAACACACTGCCATGTGTGTACCTATGCAACTATCTTGCACGTTTTACACATGTACCCCAAAACCTAAAATGCAATAAAAATTTAAAATTTAAAAAAAAAAACTGACACAATTAAATGACTATTGAAAATAAAAAAAAATAAAAAATAAAAAATAAAAAGACTTTTCCTGGCTGGGCGTGGTGGCTCACGCCTGTAAACCCAGCACTTTGGGAGGCTGAGGTGGGCAGATCACAAGGTCAAAAGATCAATACCATCCTGGCCAACATGGTGAAACCCCATCTCTACTAAAAAATACAAAAATTAGCTGGGTGTGGTGGCATATGCCTGTAGTCCCAGCTACTCAACTCAGGAAGCTGAGGCAGGTGAATCGCTTCAACCTGGAAGGCAGAAGTTGCAGTGAGCTGGGATTGTGTCATTGCACTCCAGCCTGGCAACAGAGCAAGACTCCATCTCAAAAAAAGAAAAAATTTTTCCCACTGACACGTATTTCTCATGCCGTTGGAGCCTGCTGGCAAACTGGGGAGACCAAGATCCCACAGCCAATGTGCTCATTCTTTTTAAAGGGGTGTGACACCAGCGAGAGAGGCAGACAATGCGGTGAAGGCAGGGAAAACACTGTCCCACACTTAGGAAGACGGAAGAGGTCTCAAAATGGTCAAAGCAGCCCTGGGAGTGGGTGACTCATAATAGCAGGAATAAATATTACAGCAAGGGCATCAATACATGGGAGGAATTTAACAAGCCTGTTCCTTTTTTGTGATGGAGTCTTGCTTTGTCACCCAGGCTGAAGGGCAGTGGTGCAATATTGGCTTACTGTAACTTCTGCCTCCTAGGTTCAAGCGATTTTGTTTGCTCAGCCTCCTAAGAAGCTGAGATTATAGGCATGCACCACCATGCCTAGCTAAGTTTCTGCATTTTTAGTAGAGACAAGATTTCTCCATGTTGGTCAGGCCAGTCTTGAACTCCCAACCTCAGGTGATCTGCCTGCCTTGGCCTCCCAAAGTGCTGCGATTACAGGTGTGAGCCACTGCACCCGGCCAATACATTTGTTTTTTTTAAGCTCCTAAGTTTGTGGCAATTCATTACACAGCATTACCAGCTCTGATCAGAGATCTCAAGCACCAACCCCGGCTGTCATACCTGTGGAAAATGCCAAGTCCTCACATGCCTCTCCAGGCCTCCAAGAGACCTCCTGTGGTCCCACCAGCCTCCTAAAGGCCCCTTAGGGCACTGTCAGTATGCTCCACAGGAGCCATGTGAGGGCAGTGAGAAGATGAGTGGCTGTGGAATTTGAAGCTTCTAAGTCCTGGCTCCCTAGGGCCTCAGGTGTCTTACCCAGGTGTGCTGTTAACATGGTGTATCACTTGACATTAACCCCAGCTGGCTGGCTGGGGCAGTCTGTCAGGTTTTGCCACTGTAAAGTTACTCTTTTATCCCCCTTTCCATTCTGGAAGAAAGTCACTGTGCACAGCCCACACTGATGGAGGAGGCATCCTCATCTTTTATTTACTGAGTTTGGCAACCCTGCCTGTCACACCAGCACATTTCAAGTACTCCACAGATCCATGAGGCTGCTGACAATCACATTAGACAGTGCAGCTCTACTCTAGAACATCAAGGAACAGCAAGCACCCACACATCCGTCTCTCAGGTACCACTGTACTATTGTTTACTTAATAGTTTTCTGTAAAAGAACTCACTTTTTTTTTTTTTAGATAAAATCTCACTCTGACACTCAGGCTGGAGTGCAATGGAGTGATCTCAGCTCACTACAACCTATGCCTTCTAGATTCAAGTGACTCTCCTGCCTCAGCCTCCCGAGTAGCTGGGAATATAGGCATACACCACCACATCTGGTTAATTTTTATATTTTTAGTAGAGACAGCATTTCGCCATGTTGGCCAGGCTGGTCTCAAACACCTGACTTCAGGTGATCTGCCTACTTTGTCCTCCCAAAGTGCTGAGATTACAGGTGTGCACCACCACACCCAGCCACAGGGCTTTTTAAAAAGGGAACTTGATATCACTACCTTGCAATGGCACATTATCAAGGATGGCCCTGAGTGTCCAGGAGGTAGAGCAGCTCTATTCCTCCACATGGGCTTTTTCAGCCTTCCTTTCTTCTCCTCCTCAGAAGCCTGGGGCAGGTGGGGACCACTTGGTCCTGGTCCCCTGGGCTCCAGGGTCCCCACTCGTGGGAGCCTTCACCAGTTCACAACCAGCATCACAGGCAGCTCTGACCCCTCCTGTGCCCCAGGTATCTCTGGGCCAGAAAGCTGTAGATCTGTGTCTGCCAAACCTGGTTGATAATGAGACTCACTGGAGAGCTTTCTAAAAGCTTAGACTTTCTTAAGCCCCCAGCATGTGGATCCTAATTGAAGATATGTGTAGGGACCAGGTAAAAACAGCCCAGGTGGAGCTGATAATTAGCTACATGCCAGAGTCCTACATGCAGGACAACCAAGTTTAGCTGTGCTCTGGGAAAATTTTCACCTGCAAGTAATGCACAGCTGTTCGATGGAAGACCCCAGGGCAGGCCCTGACTCCAACTCTCTTTCTATTTTTCTTGAGACAGAGTCTCACTCTGTGGCCCAAGCTGGAGCGCAGGGTCATGATCTTGGCTCACTGCAAGATCATTCCTGGGTTCAAGAGATTCTCCTGCTTCAGCCTCCTGAGTAGCTGGGACCACAGGCGTGTACCACCAATGCCTGGCTGATTTTTGTATTTTTAGTAGAGACAGGGTTTTACCATGTTGGGCAGGCTGGTCTTGAACTCCTGGCTTCAGCATATCTGCCTGCCTTGGCCACCCAAAGTGTTGGGATGACAGATGAGAGCCACCGCACCCGGCTTGGCTCACTTTCTAAAATGATCAGTACCCGCTGAAGGGAAGTGTCTAGCTCAGCCTTCTCCCAAGCTCACAGGACATGGAATGAGGTGCTGACAGACCCTTTGAAGAAACTCCTTTCCCTGTCCTCTGTGACCAGGAGGAAAGGAGGCTCAGTGGTCTGGTATTTCTGGGTGTACAGCCTCTTTGTTTCTCCCTTATCTTTCTTGTCCATATCACATATCAGGTCCCTTGGATCAGGGACAGAACTAGATTGTACCCCTCTGGGTGGCTGCTCACTACACTTTAGGGCCAGATAACTGGTTTACTGAGTTCCAGGAGCCTCCCCCATACCAGATTGAGGTGATTTAGGTGACAAGATTTAGAGCAGATTTTGGACTCCTGAGTTGATGTTATAATGGGATGAGGCCTTGGGGCAGGGTGGATGTATTTTGTATTTGGGATGAACACACATCTTCAGGGTCTAGAGAGCTGACTAGATAGGCAGACTGTCCCTCCCCACACAATGATATCCATGCCCTAATCCTGAGGACCTCTGAATATGTCACCTGATGTAGCAAAAGGGACTTTGCAGGTGGGATTAGGAAGGGGTTTGAGACAGAAAAATTGGCCTGGATACCCAGGTGAGCCCAATCTAACCACACACATTCTTAAAAGCACAGGACTTTCTTGGGCTTAAACAGGAATGATAAGGAGGAATGGGAGGTCCAAGAAATCACCACGCCGCACAGGGAGCAACCATGAGTCTTGTTCACCTCGTGTATTTCCAGAGCCTGGAACCCAGCAGGTGTTTGGCCACAGAAAGGCAAATAAAGTAAACTTTTGTGGTTTCTTTTTGTTTTTGAGATGGAATTTTGCTCTTGTTGCCCAAGCTGTAGTGCAATGGTGCAGTCTTGGCTCACTGCAACCTCTGCCTCCCAGGTTCAGGTGGTTCTCCCGTCTCAGCCTCTCAAGTAGCATATGCCACCATGCCTGGATAATTTTTTGTATTTATCATAGAAATGGGGTTTCACCATGTTAGCCAGGCAGGTCTCGAACTCCTGATCTCAGCTGATCCACCCTCCTCAGCCTCCCAAAGTGCTGGGATTACAGGCGTTAGCCACTAAAGTGAACTTTTAAGCACTGGATTCCAGCCAGCAGCCATGAATTATTTAACCTCTCTAACTGCATGTCATCCCATTTCTATGGATATCAGAAGTAAGGGCAGTGAAATCACCCACCCAAGGTCATCTAATGAATGAGCAATGGGGCCGGCCCCACTGCAGGCCCTTCAGAACCCTTCTGGTTGCCAAACCCCGCAGCCTCCCACCCCCACCTCGGCCTGGCCAAAATGGGCAGAACTCCTGGGTAAACAGGAGTGAAGCTTCTCATGGCCCCATTTTGTTTCTTTGCTTCATTCTGTGCCTTTGCTTTCTGGTGACTGGTTGTCATCCCCTTTCCCAAGCACAGACCAGCAGAGGGTGCCAGTGCCCGTGCAGAGGCCTTCAGCTCCCAGAGCTGCCCTGGGGAAGAGCTGCCATAGGGAAGGGCCTGATCCTGGCCACCCACAACAGAGTGTCCTTAATGATGAGGGGCACCTACTGGTTCATAACCTGGCTCTGGCTGGACAGAGCCCCTGGACAAAGGACGTCATCTAGGCTGCAGTTTTCACAGCTGTGAAAGGCAACGGGAAATGAACCTCCCAGGGGTACTGGGACAGTAAAATGAAGTAACTCATGAGACAGCTTCTAGCACAGTCCCTGGCACTTCATTCTTTGTTGAACTTCCATTCTTTTTGTTTTGTTCTGTTTTTTGTTTTTCTTTCTGTTTTTGTTTTTAGACAGAGACTTGCTCGGTCATGCAGACTGGAGTGCAGTGGCGCAGTCTCAGCTCATCACAACCTCCGTCTCCTCCTCCTCCTCTCACTCTTCAAGTGATTCTTCTGCATCAGCCTCCCAAGTGTTGGGGATTACAGGCACCCCCAACCCCCCACCATGTCTAATTTTTACCTTTTTAGTGCAGACGTGGTTTTGTCATTTTGGCCAGGCTGATCTTGATCTCCTCACCCCAGGTGATCTGCCCACCTCGGCCTCCCAAAGTGCTGGGGTTACAGGTGTGAGCCACTGAGCCCAGCTAAATTTGCATTCTTTATCAAGAGTCAATCTCGAATGCCTCTCATTTCATATTCTGCCCAAACCACATGAATCATTTTTTGGACTCAGCTGTCCAGCTCCTTTTCCTCCACGCTTTTATGTCTTTACCAAGTCTTCCTCTGTGTTAAAGAGTACTCCCTAACAGTCTAGCCATCACACTCAAGTTCACTATAAATTATACAGGGGGGGCAATTCAAAAGGCCCTCCTTAACAGGGGGCTCCTTTCATTTAAAAACTGCTACAGGCCAAGTGCAAATTCAAGACACTATGCCTTTGCTTGTATATTTCCAGTGTCTTTCAGCATAAAACCCAGCCAGTTCTAACACTGACTGACTGCCCATTACATAAGACCCCATGCTGGGCAGGGATACTGAGATAGGTAAGACACAATCACGCATCACTGGAAGCACCTCCAACAGAGACAGAGATAGCGACAGATGGTTCCAGAACAGCGTATGTGTCCATCTACAGAGACCCACTCTCAGGAGGAGAACCTTAATTCAGTTCCCAAGAACCTACCAGGTACCACAATCATGCATCACTGGAAGCACCTCCAACAGAGACAGAGATAGCGACAGATGATTCCAGAACAGCGTATGTGTCTGTCTACAGAGACCCACTCTCAGGAGGAGAACCTTAACTCAGTTCCCAAGAACCTACCATGTACCACCCTTTGAAGGAAAAGTGGTCTCCACTTCACAGACTGACTTTCAAAGCCAATGTCAAACAGGAACCAGCAGGACCAGGACCAGACCCCAGGTTTGGCTGACATCACTATCTCCCTTTTCACAAGGAGGCGGAGGCCCCTTGAAGATGTCCTTTTGCACAAGCTCCAAAGTGTCTACTAAATGTAGGTCATTATGGCTGAAAATGCCTTTTCCCCTTGTCCTTGCAGCTGCTCTGGAAGTTTGGGCTGTAGCCTGATGTTCATCTGCCCCAGCCCTAGCCAACTGCGGCCAACAGATCACATGGTTGTGACCCTTGGAATTGGAAGCCATTCTACACACAGTGTCTCTTCTAGGTGCATTTTCTCATCAACCATTAAACCACAAACAGGCCAAGTGACAAAGCACTCAGTTCCTTCACATGGTCATTCCTTCCCCCTCCTGCTTCACCTGATGTAGAAGAATTTGTCAGTCAAACTTGAGCATTACAGGAATATGCAACAGAAAGAATTAGAGAACTCAGTAATCCAAAAGCTGCTAAATGAGGGTTTTCTGCATTTTGGGGAGTAATGTGAAGGAGTTCCAAGAAAAGTGAAGTCACAGCCTCTGCAGCTTATTTTCAGATCTTAGAAAAGAGCCAGTGTCAAAGGGAAAGTGGCTCTGCCCCAGCACACAGACTCCATTGTCTGCCCAGGGGTGTTTGCCGATAAACCAGGTTGGATTTGGCACCAGAAACCAAAAACTTCTGACTTATGTTTTCAGTTGGTGATATAAGGGAGGAAACACAAGCCAAAGCAGTGAAAGTTATCAACATTCTTGGAAACCACACAGCTCAGCTAACGTGCTGGGGTGACACCCATCACCAAGCCACCAGCAGTTCTGAGGGGACTGTCAGAAACAACACAGTGGCCTCCTTTTCCTACCCCACCCCGCCACACATTCCTGAGATGTGTTAACACCCAGGCCACCATGTCAGCCCAACCAGCATTTTCCAATGGACATTATTTACCAGAAGTTGCAGGAGGACAAACAGGGCAGGATATGGTACAGGTGGTTTTCAGCAGCTTGGGTCTGCTTTCTGGCATACAAGCAGGTTTTGCCACAGTAGGGCAGACTTTAGGTTAAGATCTCGGGAGTCTACTACACATCCAGCTCAGGGGCTACTGCCAGGTGCCCTATAATAATTTTGTGAATAAGGTTTGCCTTTTATTATTATTATTATCATTATTATTATTATTTGGAGACAGAATCTGGCTTCATCTTCCAGGCTGGGGCACGGTCGCACGATCTCAGCTCACTGAAACCTCCACCTCCTGAGTTCAAGAAATTCTCATGCCTTAGCCTCCAGAGTAGCTGAGATTACAGATGTGTGCCACCATGCCTGGCAAACATTTTTCTATGTTTAGTAGAGACAGGGTCTCCCTATGTTGCCCAGGCTGGTCTCAAACTCCTGGCCTCCAGTGATCAGTCTGCCTCGACTTCCCAAAGTGTTGGGATTACAGACATGAGCCACTGCACCCAGCCATGGTGACTAAATTTTAACCTAAGAATTCCGTAACAGAGATCTCACTGTCTGCACCAAAACTTAATTTCAATGTAATCAAAAGAAACTCATCGAGTGACCCAGCCAGGGAGAGTGCCTAAGGAGAAATGATGATGAGATGGAATGCGGTGTCGCGGATGAGACACTGGAACAGGAAAGGACGTTAGGAATAACCCCAAGAAATCTGAATGAAGTAGAGACTTGGGTTAATAAAAGCATCTCAATATTTGTTCATTAATTTTAACAAATGCACCGTACTAATGTAAGATGTTAATAATAGGGAAGCTGGGTACAGGTACATGGGAACTCTTTGTATGATCTCTGCAATTTCTCTCTGTCTCTGTCTCTCTCTCTCTCTCTCTCTGTCTCTCTCTCTCTCTCTCTCTCTCTGTGTGTGTGTGTGTGTGTGTGTGTGTGTGTGTGTGTGTGTAGACAAGAAAGAATGTACTGATACTCCCAGTAATAATGATTTGGTGCCTACCAAGAGTCACAGACCATGTAAAAGTGATCTTCACATATCTCATTTATTCCTCACACTGGTGCTGTGATCTGGGCATAACCTGCATTTTGCAGATAAAGAAACTGAATAACAGAGATGCTAGGTACCTTGCTCATAGTCACATAGCAAGGTTAGTGGCAGATGAAGGGCTCAAATTCAGGTTGACAGGACAGCTCAGCAATATTGCCTCAAATATCCCAAACTGTGAACATAAAACAGTTCAAAACAAGCTGCATGAGGGCCATAAAAACAAGGCACACTTTCCAGTCTGCCCCACATTAGAAAGAAAAGAGTTCAAAAGCAGAGCACAGGCCAGGCACAGTGGCTTATGCCTGTAATCCCAGCACTTTGGGAGGTCAAGGCAGTCAGATCACTTGGTCAGGAGATTAAGACCATCCTGGCCAACATGGTGAAACTGGCTCTACTAAAAATACTTTTTTAAAAACATTAGCTGGGTGTGGTGGCATGCATCTGTAGTCCCAGCTACTCAGGATGTTGAGGCAGGAGAATCGCTTGAACCCTGGACGCAGAGGTTGCAGTTAGACAAGATCATGCCACTGCACTCCAGCCTGGCAACAGAGTGAGATTCTGTCTCAAACAAACAAACAAACAGCACAGCACACCCAAGACACAACACTCAGTGCTGGAGAGGATGTCCGTAAGTCCACCAATATCACCATACATTCTGGGCAATCAAGAAATTTACTTGGATGGGGGTGGGGTGGGCTCCCGTGTGTAATTCCATCACTTTGGTGGGCCAATGCCGGTGGATTATCTGAGGTCAGGGGTCTGAGACCAGCCTGGTCAACATGGCAAAACCCCATTTCTATCAAAAATACAAAACTTAGCCTGGCATGGTGGCACACCTATGAGTGAGAACATGCAGTGTTTGATTTTCTGTTCTTCTGTCAGTTTGCTGAGAATGATGGTTTCCAGGTTCATCCATGTCTCTACAAAGGACATGAACTCATCGTTTTTTATGGCTGCATAGTATTCCATGGTGTATATGTGCCACATTTTCCCTGTCCAATTTATCATTGATGGGCATTTGGGTTGGTTCCAAGTCTTTGCTATTGTAAACAGTGCTGCAATGAACATTCGTGTGCATGTGTCCTTATAGCAGAATAATTTATAATCCTTTGGATATATACCCAGTAATGGGATTGCTGGGTCAAATGGAATTTCTATTTCTAGGTCCTTGAGGAATCGCCACACTGTCTTCCACAATGGTTGAACTAATTTACACTCCCACCAACAGTGTAAAAGTGTTCCTGTTTCTCTGCATCCTCTCCAGCATCTGTTGTCTCCAGATTTTTTAATGATCACCATTTTAACTGGCATGAGATGATATCTCAATGTAGTTTTGATTTGCATTTCTCTAATGACCAGTGATGATGAGCATTTTTTCATATGTTTGTTCGCCTCATGTATGTCTTCTTCTGCAAAGTGTCTGTTCATATCCTTTGCCCATTTTTGAATGGGCTTGTTTTTTCCTTGTAAATCTGTTTGAGTTTTTGTAGATTTTGGATATTAGCCCTTTGTCAGATGGGTAGATTGCAAACATTTTTTCCCATTCTGTCGGTTGCCAATTCACTGGTTTTTACTCTAGCTTCTTTCTAGCCTTATGCTAACTTGCTTTACACTTGAATCCTGCCCTTCTTTCTCTGAGGCTCAAATGAACAGGGGTCAGATAAGCACTATAGTAAATCATCAGTCATTCTTTAAACTTGAAGCAGAGGCCAGGTGTGGTGGCTCATGCCTGTAATCCCAGCACTTTGGGAGGCTAAAGTGGGTGGATCACAAGGTCAAGAGATTGATACTATCCTGGCCAACATGGTGAAAACCCATCTCTACTAAAAATACAAAAATGAGGTGGGTGTGGTGTTGCATACCTGTAGTTCCAGGTACTTGAGAAGCTGAGGCAGAAGAATTGTTTGAACCCAGGAGGCGGAGGTTGCAGTGAGCCAAGATTGTGCCACTGCTCCAGCCTGGCAATAGATCAAGATTCCATTCCCCCGCCAAAAAACAAAAAAATAACCCAAAACCAAATAAACAAAAAAAACTCTAATCAGTCTCAGTCCTTCTCTAGAGAGCCTAAAATTAGTCTATTATTATTTTCTTTCTACATAAAACATGTAGATAATTTTTTTTAAAAAAGAAATACAACCAAGAAAAAAATAAAAATGAAGTATGTGGAATCTACTACTTAGAAAGCCACAACTGTACTTTAGAATATTTATCTCCAGTGTGTTGCTATGCATATAAAACAACTTTTAAACAAAAATTAAAAATATTGAATCACAATGTACATACAGTTTTGTAACCTCTTGCCTTTTTACTTAATCATTATTTAAATTTTCTCATGTCATTCAAAATTCTATGACTTTCTTTTCATTTCAATTTCACAAACATTTCTTAGAGCCACAACACTCAGCCCTATGTTAATTAGATAACAGGGACCAGAGAGAACCAGACAAGGACAGCTCTGTTCACAAACATGAAACAAGTAAGTACAAGTCAAGGGATTGTAAGAAAGGGGTAGTAGGGCAGGTATAGAAACAAATACTCAGGATATTAAACTTTGACCAGAAGCTGGGAAGGCCTCCTAAGGAAGTGACTATACCCAGTGATAAGAAGGCAGGTATTTCAGTGTATAGATGCATCTATGGACACCCGCTCCTAGGTGAGGTCTCCTCACCTAGATAGGTCTACTAGGTATTCTGTGATAAAGATGATATGTATAGAAAAACAGTAACTGCATTTCCTCTGGTGTGGACCCTACTTCAAAACTGCCTGCATGATACACTGCAGGTACATTGCCCCTGAATTCAAACTCCAGTTCTAAAGAGACACTGGGGAAAATACCTTTACCTCGCTAAGCTCCTTTCCTCATCTGTAAAATGGAACTAATTATCCTACTTCATGAGTCTAAGAATCAAATTTAAAAATGCATGCAGAAGGCCAGGTGCAGTGGCTCATATCTGTAATCCCAACACTTTGGGATGCTGAGGCAGAGGATTGCTTGAGCCCAGGAGTTTGAGACCAAACTGGGTAACACAGTGAAAACCTATCTCTGTGAAAATAATAATAATCACAATTTTAGCCCAGATGTGGTGGCAACATGTGCCTGTAGTTCCATCATGTAGGAGGCTGAGACAGGAGGATGGACTGAACCTGGGAGGTTGAGGCTTCAGTAAACCATGATTACACCACTGCACTCCAGCCTGGGTGACAGAGTGAGACCCTATCTCAATAAATAAAAATAAGAAATAAATAATGGGGGGGAGAAAACACATGTGATGACTGGCTTAAACTTAGCATTATTATTACTAACATTAGTCATCCATTTAGCTGAAAATAGTGGCCAAAGAGAGGAGTGAGGAGTGGAAACTTGGCATCTCATACAACTTCTCTATATTCCTAAGTGACCAGTGATTTCTGTCACCAACAAGGCTTCCAGATTGTTTGGAGCAGCTCTGGAACATGGGTGACTCTGCCACCATCTATAAAGGCCACAGGGTATCTACCCAGACAGCCTGCAGACCACTCCACTGCCTGAAAGGCTTCCCAGCTTACCGCCTCTCCTCTCTCTAAAGTTTGAATTCAGTCTTGTCAATAAATACCCTGGTTAGAGACACTTCTATTTCATTCCAGCCAGACACCTCGGGATAAAAGCAGCAAATATTCTTGACATCAAGGAAGCCTCCGAATGCCTTCCCAAAACCAGTCCTTTGAGCTATACCTCCTCTTTTCTCCCTCTCTCTTCACCTGCTGAAGAGAAACCCATAATCCCTCTTCCTCATTTTTGTTCTGCTTTATTTTGTGGGGACTTTATTTTCTCTGACTAAACTTAGAGGTCAGATGCCCCTGAGATTTTTTTTTTCCTGTGTACCACATGTTCACCTCTAATTTTGTATTTAGAGAGAAACAATAGAATAAGGAAAACAGAAATAAGTAATATCCAATTCAGGATAATGTTGTGGGCCCCAAATTATATAGGGTGTCCCCAATCAAATATTTGAGTCAACAGATTTCTCTCTACAAAAAAAAGAATATACTCTGCTACTGTAATTCTTAGAGGAAATACGTTCTTGCTTCTATACAGAGACTTGGAAAAGCAGAAAAGTAGAGTTTTTAAAGAACAAATTTTCTTGAGCAGTGAGAAATGTGGGATTTAGAGTGTGACGTCTCATCTTCTGATCACTGGTGGTGTGAGCGTTTCTGAGAGTGGAAGCCTAGTTTCAGAGTCTCTGAGCCTTGATTTCCTGATCGAACAATGGATCAAATCATACCTGCCAATATCACCACAGTGATGTGAGGACCACACGGTGTTAGTGAAAGTGATACACAAATGTTGAAAGCTTGTAAAGCCAATTGTTCTTTTTTTTCAAATGTTGTTGCTCTTTCTTAGGTATAACATGTTAATTAGCCCATGAAGAAAATGTCATGAATTTCCCTCCAACTCACTTCACAGATATTTAGGCAATAAAAAAAGAAATATTTTTATAACCTAAATATCTGTGAAGTGAGTTGGAGGGAAAATAAGATGTATTTTTTTCTGTGGTCAATTATTCTACATTTTAACACTCATGATTTTACTTCATACAGGTAGCTAAGAATGAAGAATATTTGACACTTTGATTTCATCAATTAAAGAGAATTGTTCTTTGATTTTTTAAAGCTTTTTAAGCTACAGATAACATTAGCCATTAGCACTTCTGATGTCGTATCTGTACAGATTCAAGGCTGGGCACAGGAAGCAGATGGCAGGTACGTTTGCCGAGAGCTGCAATCTGGTCTCAGCAGAAGTGGTATCACAAGGACATACCACTTACACTGACCTGCAGGTGCTTTTGTGACAACATTGTAGTGTAGCAGAAAGAGCATGGCCTTTGAAATCACACTGACCGAGATTTGAGTCTGAGATGAGTTCTCACTTTAGTTGTCTTTAAGTTGTAGGTAACTCCCCCTTTGCAGCATGATTTGAGGACTAAGTAAGGAAAATGATAGTAAGTCCTACAGCAATCCTGGAACACAGACATTGAAAGTATGTCCTTTCTTCTTCTGTCTGTGGTGCTTCCTTTAAGCACCCTTCCCCTCCTTCACCCTCAAGGCTGATGCTCTCATAGCCATCAGCAAACTCAAGTCACATGCTGCAAGTCTTCCATTTGGGAGCCCTGCCCTACAAGACTACTTCCTAGACATGATGCTAATTACTTGGTCATATGGTACATAAAAACGTGAACTCAAATCTGTGTCTTGATGAATGCCTGCTCATTCACTATGTGCCTATTTATCACAGAATGGCAATGACACCTTTTCCCAGAAGGAAATTTTTCTGATTTACATATATGTGGCTGATGCATGAAGTGGGTTTTATAAATCACTATGTCACCGCTACCAAAAAACGTCCTCTAGCATTATTAAAAAGAGCCCGTGACAAGGGCCCTATCAAATTGAATGGAAAGGCCATAAAACCATCAGTTCATTTGACATAAAACTGATATATTATGTGATAATGCTTCAAATAGAACCCAAGACCCCATTCATCACACAGGCTGCTCCACAGCTAGGTTCTGAGCTGTGCGTTAATGAAACCTTCATGCTCAGCTCACACTGCAGATGGTAGTCTCCAGTCAGCACTGGGACCCACACACCAGAATATGTTCCCATTGAAAATACATTTGATTTACTAGTGAACTTTCTTGGGAGAAAGTTACATCAGGACAAAGGTTGTACACCCTTTTGGGTCTAGTGTTCTCACGTGTAAAAGGTCAGACTAGATCCATGGTTTTTCCTAAGAGAAATACATAAGGCTTTTCTGACTAGCCTATAAAAGAAGTGCCAATGCTGGGGCCCCATCTCATGGGAAGATCTAGGAATCCTCAGCTTTGAAAAGATTCCCAGGTGATTCTGATGCTCCTCATTGGGTTAGCTTTTCCACACAAAGTGTCTGCCCAGGATCAACAGCATCAGCATCAGCCGGGAGCTTATTAAAATGCAGAATCTCAGACTTCAGCCCAGACTCACTGAATCAGAATCTGAGTTTTAACAAGATCCCCAATGAGTTAATGCGCGTTAAGACTTGAGCAGCATTACAACAGTGTTTCACAGCCTAGGCCCTATTTTAACATCTCCTGGGAAGCTTTTGAACATTGCTGTAACTGTGCCTATCGACTCAATTAAATCAAGATCTCTGAACGTGGAACCCAAGCATCAGGTTTTTGGGTTGCTGTGTGGCTTTTTAATCTCCTCAGGTGATTCTAATGTGTAGCCAAGCTTGAGACACTCTCACTTAGAACCTCATTTACAGTTTACACCTGAGGCTTCAGCTGGAGTTCCCAAAGCATGATAATGGGAGTTTGTACAATTGGTGGCTTAAGGGGAGCACTTTGAACAACAGCACAAAGGAGTCAATCATTCCTACTGTGTCCCTTCCTCATGCCTGATATTCTGCTTCAGTCTTTCGTATGTACCTTGAAGAGAGTCCTTTCAGGTAGGAATTGTTAAATACTTTTAAAATGAGAAAACAGGCTCAGGGAGGTGGAGTGACTTACTCAGCGTAGTTTGCAAGTGGTGTTCATCAAGTCCAAAGCCAATGTTCTATTACATTACCCTCCCCTCTATGTGAAGGACTGCCCCTCTCAATTTGTCCCTCCCTGGAGCTAATATATTTTGTTAAGTGTGAGCACAGTTTCAGCAATGATAGAAATAGGGTGATTGCCATTTCTAGGGTCAGTCTATGAATATCGACAGAACAGAATGTGGTGAAGACCCAAATTCAAGGCTTCTTTGGGGGCATAAAATGAGTAGGAAACTAGAGGGGCCCAGATCCCAGCAGCTGGATGGTAGTTCTGGATGGAAATTTGTACTAGTATCTGCTCCATTTGAGTAATACTACCTTAGGATGTAATAATCACGCTGCTATGTGAAATTCAGTGCTCACTTTTCTTAGCAACTTGAGATATAATTGACATACAGTAACCGCACATATTTAAAGTGTATAATTTGATAAGTGTTGACATATCTATACACTCATGAAATCATCACAACTAAGATAACGAACACATCTGTCATCTCCACCCCAATTTTTCTTAGTGCTTTTTCATAATAATGCTGCCCTGTGCCCTGCCTGTTCCCAGGGAACCATCAGTCTGCTTTCTCTCAATATAGATAAGTTTGCTTTTTCTAAAATTTTATACAAATGAAGTCACACAATATATACTTTTCTAAGTCTGGCTTCTTTCAATCAACACAAGTATCTTGAAATTTATCCAAATTGTTTCATGTATCAAATGTTCATTTGTATTGTTTTTGCACTCACGATATTTAGGTTATTTCCAGTTTAGGGGTCATACAAATAATGCTTTCATGAATATTCATATACAAGACTTTCATGAACTTCATTTCTCTGGGATAAATACTAGGAGAGTAATGTCTGGGCTGTATGTAAGGTGTATGTTAAACTTTATAAGAAAACTCTCAATTATTGTCCACAGTGGCATTTTATATTTCCAAAAGCAGTATAAGAGAGTTCCTTATGCTCCACAATATGCATCAACACTTGTTATGTTCAGTCTTTTTAATTTTACACATTCCAACAAATGTATAGTGGGATCTCATTGCGGTTTTTAAGTTGCATTTCCCTAATAACGCTGAGGGTCCTTCCATGTACTTACTTGGAATCTTTGGTAAAGTGTCCTAAGTTTTTGTTCATTTTTCATTGAGTTGTTTCCCTACTATTACATGAAAGTTCTCTAGACAAACTGGATAAATGTAATTTGACTTTTGAATATTTTCTCTCAGTCTGTTTTTTCTTTTAATTATCTTAACATTGCCTTTAGAGGAGAACAAGTTCTTACTTTGGATGAAGTCCAATATATGAATATCTCCTTTTGTGGATTGTACTTTGGATATTGTCTCTAAAAACACTTTGCCTAACCCAAGTTTACAGTAATCTTCTGCTTTGTTTACTTCTAAAATTATGATAGTTTTTTATTTTTATTTTTTGAATTTTAAAACATGGGAGTTTTATTTATATTTTTATCATCTTAACTATTTTTAAATGTATAGTTCAATAGTGTTAAGTATATTCTGTTGTATAATTTTAGTTTTTTAAAAATAAAATTTAATTTATCAATGAACCTAGCCTTTCCAAAGCAGTGTCTTTACATTTATGCTACCTTGTTGTTTTCTCTCCAGAACATGTATCGATTCGAGGGCACTAGGTTTTCAAACACTCCTCAACTTATAGATCATCAGTATACAATGACACAGGCCATCACTAAGAAATCGGGTGTAGTTCTGCTGAATCCTGTTTCTAAGGTAAGTGCACATATACATTTTTCTATGTTTGTTTTAAAAGAATTCTTGGTGAGTTAACATTTCCAACAGTAAATAAAGTTCTTAGATTATTTGCTGGTAGTTCAGAAAAAAATAAAGTTTTGTTTTTGTTTTTCTGGCTTTTCTTACAAATACAATTGAAACATGAAATTTCTTTGATTTTATTAAGATGGGCTGTTTTCTTATTCAGTATTTGCTAGTATAGAAATGGCTTGTTTTTGTTTTTCTTTCCTAGTTTTTCTTCAAAGATTTGACGCTTTTCTTCACTTTAGAAGGCTCATTCTTTGAAAGGTTCAGGTTATAAAAGATTCTAAGTTGTAAAAGGCAAAGAAAACGTCCAGCAATTAGGAATAAATTAGGGTTTTAGTTTGGGATGTTACATTTACAACATATTATAAGATATTGGAACTAGTAAAAAGTTGACAGCTCTTCAGAGAAGCAGTATATCAGAACTTGTCTATGTGGAGCCAGGGAGCTGGACAAGAGATTGTCTTAGTTCATTTTTACCTCTAAGGTCTATCACAGAAAACACTACTTTCATGTGCTTTAAGAGATTTGTTCAATAGGAAATGGGTACGTGGAAGGTTTGTGTTTTAAAGGTAAAATCTTTGGGACTTAAACCAAAGTGGAACAATGGAGCTGACTTATTTTCTGAGCACTTTTGATGTTTCACGTGTGGGGCTGGTATTGGCAACAACTCTTTCCTTTCAGGGCTAATATGAAGAACGGTGTAGAGATAGGAAAGCCATACAACTTGGTAGATTAATATTTGTTGATATCACTTTTATATACTTAAATATTGCTTTTAATTTGAATTAAGTGCCAGTTCCAAGAATGCTGGTTCATAGTCCATATTTAACAATTTGGAAATTTAAAAAGCAATTATTTTGTTTTCCATTGTTAGTCTGGGAAATAATGTCTATATATGTACTTTTATTATATTACTGAATCTTCACTGAGAGGCTGACCTTTAATATTTCTCTCACAGAAGATTTTGACAGTTGTTTGTTAAACATCCTAATTCTCTGGCTAAAGAACTGGCTCTTGAATAGTTTTCTAGAATTATGAAGTTGGCTTGTTCTTTGTTAATGTTTTTCTATTCATTTTCTACCCTTAATTACCAAAAACCATAAAAAATTATTCTTCATTCTGAAATAGGCTGTCACATTTTTTCTAAAGCAAATATATATATATAGTGTTAAAGATTTGAGCATGTTGATATCTGCAGGTTTTTTGCTGGTGCCTCTTATTTCATCAAAGATGTGTGAATCAGTGTTTTTGGTAATGAATAACAAATGACTACTTCACTACAGAAAGCAAATTAATGCTGTATCGGTAAGGTAGAATAAATGTGAAGGCATTGCTTTAGAAAGCCTACACTCATTGGTAAATCAAATTCCATTTTTTATATATATTTTATTGTACTTTAGGTTCTGGGGTACATGTAAAGAACATGCAGGATTGTTGCTTAGGTATATACATGGCAATGTGGTTTTAAATTTCACATTGAGAGCTATCATCGCACACAAGGTACGGGTCAAAGTTTATTTTCATACGGACATTCAACTGTTTCAGTAGTTGTTAAAAAGACCACCCATTCTCTAGCAGATTCCCTAGAAATTTTGTCAAAAATCCGCTATTTATAGATGTCTATGTTTATTTATGGACTCTCCATTCTGTTGTTACTGATCTTTCTCTATTTAGATATACACTTCACTGTCTTGGTTAGCGTGGCTTTAAAGTTAGTATAGAAGTCAGGTAGTGCAAGTGCTCCAGCTTTGTTCTTCATTTTCAACTTCGCTGTGGTTAGTCTAGGTCCTTTGAATTTCCAAATGAATTTTAGAATCAACTTGTTTAGTTTCTACAAAAAGAAAGTCTGCTGAAATTTTAATTTAGATTGTGTTAAATATAGAGATCAATTTGGGGAGACTTGATATTTTAGTAATATTGAGTGTTCTAATCCATGAACGTAGCATTTCTGTTCATATTTTTAGGTCTTCTTAATTTCTTTCAGCAATGTTTGTAGTTTTTAACATAGAGGTGTTGCACATCTTTTGTTGGGTTTATTTCCAAGTATTTCATATATGTTTGATGCTCTGGTAAATATACTACTTTCAAATTTTGATTTCTAATTTTCCTTTGCTACTATATAGAAATAGATTTTCATATAGTAATCTTGTATCCTCAAACTTGCTAAGCACACAGTTAATTTGTAGACTACGTAAGATTTCCTACAAAAAAGATAATGTCATCTGTGAATAAAGACGATTTTACTTCTACCTTCCCAAACTAGATGCCTTTCATTTCTCTTTTCTTACCTTATTTCACTGTTTAGAATATCTAATACAATGTTAAATAGCAGTGGTAAGAGTGGGCATCCTTGGTTTGTTCCTGATCCCAGTGGGAGAGATTTCAGTTTTTTTAAAAGCTCTCCAAGAGATGTCAAAATGGGGCCAAGTCTGTGAAACACTGTTCTAATGCTGCTAGGGTTTTTTGTTTTTGTTTTGTTTTGTTTTGTTTTGAGATGGAATCTTGCTCCATTGCCAAGGCTGGAGTGCAGTGGTGTGATCTGGACTCACTGAAACCGCCTCCTGGGTTTAAGCGATTCTCCAGCCTCAGCCTTTCAAGTAGCTTGGATTACAGATGCCATGCCTGGCTAATTTTTGTATTTTTAGTAGAGATGGGGTTTCACCATGTTGGCCAGGCTGGTCTTGAACTCCTGACCTCAAGTGATCCACCCGTCTTGGCCTCCCAAAATGCTGGGATTACAGCATGAGAGACTGTGCCCGGCCACTGCTCTAGTTTTAATGTTCACTGACTCACTGGGGATCTTGTTAGAACTCAGATTCTGATTCAGTTGGTCTGGGGTGAAGTCTGAGATTTTGCATTTCTAATACTCATAGCCTTCATGAGACTGAGGAAATTTGTTTGTATTTCTAGTTTGCTGAGTATTGTTTTTATCGGGAAGCAAGTTAGGCTTTTGTTAAATGCTTTTTCTGCATTTGCTAAGATGATCATATAGCTTTTCTTCTTTAGTCTGTGGATATGATGAATTGCTCTGATTGATTATTTATTTATTTAAAGACAGAATCTCACTCCTTCACCCAGGCTGGAGTGTGGTGGTACAATCTTGGCTCACTGCAACCTCTACCTCCCAGATTTGAGTAATTCTCATGCCTCAGCCTCCCAAAATAGCTGGGATTACAGGCACAAGTCACCATGCCCAGATCTATCTATCTATCTATCTATCTATCTATCTATCTATCTATCTATCTATCTATCTATCTATATTTTTAGTAGAGACAGGGTTTTACCATATTGGCCAAACTGATCTTGAACTCCTGACCTCAAGTGATCCATCTGCCTCGGCCTCCCAAAGTGCTGAGATTACAGGCATGAGCCACTGTGCCTGGCCCCTTTGATTTCAAAATGCTAACTCAGCTTTATATTTCTGGGATAAACTTGATTTGATCATGATGCATTATCCTTTTTATATAATGTTGCACTCAATTCGTTAAAATGTTATTATAGTCTTTTCAACAAATGGTACTTGGAAAACTGGACATCACCTGAAAAAAAGAAAAGGAATATAGACACAGACCTTATGCCTTTCATAAAAATTAACCCAAAGGCTGGTCATGGTGGCTCACACCTGTAATCCAAGCACTTTGGGAAGTCAAGGCAGGCAGATCATTTGGGGTCAGGACTTTGAGATCAGCCTGGCCAATGTGGTGAAACCCTGTTTCTACTAAAAATACAAAAATTAGCTGAGTGTGTTGGCTAGCATCTAAAATCCTAGCTACTTGGGAGGCTGAGGCAGGAGAATAGCTTGAACTTGGGAGGCAGAGTTGCAGTGAGCTGAGATCACACCCTTACACTCCAGCCTGGGCAAGAAGAGCAAGACTCCATCTCAAAAAAAAACCAAAAAAACAAAAACCAAAATACACCATAGACATGAAACTCCTAGGAGACAACATAGGAAAAAATCTGCATGACCTTGGTTGTGGTGATGACTTTTTAGATATGTCACCAAAGGCATGTTCTGTTAAAGAAATAATTGATAAGCTGCACTTATCAATTATTTGAAATTAAAACCTCTGCTCTGTGAAAGTCACTGTCAAGGGAATGAGAAGACTGGAAAAAATATTTGTAAACAACTGTTATCTGAAATACACAAAGAACCCTTAAAAGTCAACAATAAAAACCTCAGTTTGAAAACAGGCAGAAGACCTGAATAGACACCTCATCAAAAAAGATACACAGCTTGACTACAAGCTCCATCCAGTCAGGCAGGGAGTTTACCAGGCCCTATCTAGACTTCCTCTTCCCACAGCACAGCTTGGAATTTATGCAGAAAGATGGGGGAAGTTATGGAATTTATCTTACTTGTTTCTCATCTGTCAGGGATCATTGTCCTACATTGCTTACAGTTCAATATTCTAGAAATATCCTGCCATTTAATGTATTTCCATCTATTTGTTTGTTTTGTTTTATTGGGCAGTAGGGTAAATTCAGCCCTGTTACTCTATCTTGGCTGGAAGCAAAATTTCACTTTAGCTAGCTATTGAGAAAGTTTTCTCTTTTCTACTAATGGGACTTGTTATCCAATATCATTTTCTTCTGTATACTCTTATTTCCTCATTAAAAAATCTTAGCTGTATAAATACTGGGTACAAAAAATGTAAACTTCTTCAAGCCTGGAGATAGCTTCATAGTAAGGTCAGTATACCCAACCCTAGCCCTGTCTAGTCCTATCTTTTTTTATCTTCTTGATTGGTCCGTTTTGTCACAGACTAAAAAAGCTTTGAGAATTAGCCCATCACAATTATTGCATGCTATGCTCAGTACACAGTACTTTATATATGAATGGTACACCGTTCACAGGTGATTATCCACTCTTCATTAACAAACCCAATGACTGAATTTACCTCTTTGGAGTCGACAATTGATGGAGAAAATCATGGAAACAATGACTCAATTAGAATACGCTTAGAAGAAGGAAACATATCCTAAGAATTGGAGTATCAGGACTAAATAACTTCAAAATAATATAGGTGCTAGAAAGCTTAATGGAAGTCCTTGTCCAGACTTCATGAATTTTATATCATGAGGAAGATAAAAAACAAAGCATTGAACTGTAGATACCAAGAGGAAAATATTATCTGCAGTGCAGAAGGGGGATGTGTTCATTATGGTAGTTAAGGGAAGCTACTTTAAGATCACCTTTGCGTTGAAAACTGAAGTCAAAGAAAAGAATGTCCCAGGTGGAAAGTACCTACGGTAGGATCTTGCCATGATTGAAAACAAGGAAGAGCCATTTCTACTTCCTTATTTTCCATGAGTTTCCCCAGCTTGCAATGACCAAACTCTTATAATAGCACTTGTCTCTGTGATTCACTTGGCATTAATGTGTATTACATTAAAATACTATTATCTTCTAGAAGTTGAGATGCTTGCTCTCTACTTACACATGGCTCCTTGAGGTCAGTCACTACGGTTCTTGGTATATGCAAAACCAAAACTAGGACTCTCATGTAATAAACATTTAATAAGCATCCACTGAACATGATCGAGGAAGTCTGATGTAATGATCTGTGCTCTTGTCATGTCTTCAGTGAACATATCGACTCTTGGATAAAGAGGGAGTTGGGAAGAGGATGGGAAGAATTCCTGGCTTTTAGAGGGGAAGCACCCATTCCAACAATTGGAACTTGAGTTTCTCAGCGAGCCTCACCACTGTGGGCTAAAGTGAATGTGAAAGGCAGTCTAGGATACAAGGGCTACAGTTCTTAGGCA
The DNA here is from genome assembly GCA_031835075.1 of Saguinus oedipus. Taxonomy (NCBI): domain Eukaryota; kingdom Metazoa; phylum Chordata; class Mammalia; order Primates; family Cebidae; genus Saguinus; species Saguinus oedipus. The sequence goes on along the minus strand of CM063184.1, from coordinate 92,604,140 downwards.
AGTCCTGATGATGTGCTGAGCTTACAGCCAATGGACTGGGGCAAAATGTAAGACACCAGAAAGGGCAGCTGGGGGAGTGCTTACATCCACTGTATTAGTCCATTCTCATGTTGCTAATAAAGACATACCCAACACTGGGTATAAAGGAAAGAGGTCTAATTGACTCACAGTTCAGCATGGCTGGAGAGGGCTCACGAAACTTACAATCATGGCAGAAGGCAAAGAAGAAGCAAGGCACCTTCCTCACAAGATGGAAGCAGGAAGGAGAAGGGTAAGTAAGGAAAATACCAGAGTCTTATAAAATCTCAGATCTCATGAGACTCACTTATTATCATAACAACAGCATGGGGGAAACCAGCCCCATGATTCAATTACCTCTACCTGGTCCCACCCTTGACTCATGGGAATTATGGTGATTACAATTCAAAGTGAGATTTGAGTGGGGACACAGAACCAAACCAGAGACTTCGTTTGTTTGGGAAGATGTAAGGGAAGAGAAAAAGAGTCCCTGCCTGGTAATCCAGAGAATTGTTTGGGATTTTCCAAGAACACAAAGGTAGTACCTCTAAGACTGCTAAAATCACACTGTTACTGGGCTTGGGACACAAGTCCCTTCAAATACCCAGTGTACAAGACCTTGGGAGCCCACCCCTTGTATCAGTGTGGCCTGGATGTGAGACATGGAGTCAAAGGAGATTATTTTGGAGATTTAATGACTGCTCTGCTGGGTTTCAGATTTGAATGAAGTTTATAGCTCCTAGCCAAGTATTAAGCAAATACTACCAACCTTGATGTAAGAAAACTGTAAATTCAGCTTTATTCTGAGCTAGAACAATGTCCCTTGTGCTAAGACTATTCTATCTTATTTTGTTTCCATCTTTACCCAAAGAAGTAATCTAGTGGTTTTAAAAGTTTCATTTATTTTTTTTAAGGCAATATGGTGTTATGAACAGTACACTGATTATTTTACTCTAAGCTCTAGGATGCATGTGCAGAACATGCAGGTTTATTACATAGGTATACATGTGCCACGGTGGTTTGCTGCACCTATCAACCCGCCATCTAGGTTTTAAACCCTGCGTGCATTAGGTATTTATTCTAATGCTCTCCCTTTCCTTGCCCTCCACCCTCCAACAGGCCAAAGTGTATTATGTTCCCCTCTCTGTGTCCATGTGTTCTCATTGTTCAACTCCCGCTTATGAGAACAGGCTGTATTTGTTTTTCTGTTTCTGTATCAGTTTGCTGAGAATGATGATTTCAGCTTCATCCATGCCCCTGCAAAGGACATGAACTCATTTTCTTTATATGGCTGAATAGTATTCCATGGGGTATGTGCCACATTTTCCTTATCCAGTCTATCACTGATGGGCATTTGGGTTTGCCAGGTCTTTGCTATTGTAAATAGTCCTGCAATAAACATACAAAACCGCTGATTTTGATGTCAGGACTCTAGAATCATGACTTCACTACTCAAACATTGTATGACCTTGAGCAAATCACTTTCTTGCCTCTCAAATGGAGATGATATCTTTCCAACGTATCGCCCTTGAGCAAATCACTTTCTTGCCTCTCAAATGGAGATGATATCTTTCCAATGTATCTTCAAAACTTTCAGTCTCCTGGATCATTAGCAGTTTTGTTCACCCTTCCTAGGCAGTATTAGGAATTACTAAAGTTCATGTAGTTTAAATGGATCAAGCAAATGTTATGAAGGTATAATATATTTTATTCAATAAACTCAAACTCAACATTTTGGGGCCATGTGAAAGTAGAAGTTGGACTAATGGTTATATTTTCCACTCTACACTTTAACCAAGATAGTTGAAGATAAAAAAAACTTTAATAATTTTATGAGCAAGGAATAAATTTAAACAAATTGAATGACTAATGGAAAGTCTGCTACTTTGGGAAAGAAAACTAATAAATGTCCATTTAAAATGACAACAGTCAAGCAAGTAGCATTTTATCCATTTTTGAGGAAAGAAACTGGTTGAGAAAAGTAATTTCTTCATGATCATACAATATGCTAGATATGGAATTCAAAAATCTAAACCTAGATCTGAGTGAGAAAGCTACTTTCTACTATACCAGTTGTTTTCACAATTTAATGTGCATCAGAACACCTGTGGTACTTACTCCAAATGGAGATTCTCAGACAGCTTCTTGGAATGTGCATTCTTATAAACACATCATGTAATGTTATGGTGGTCCAGGATACATACTTAAGAACAAGAGCCCATTAGCTCTGCTAAGCATTGTTCAAATCTGCTAATGTTCAAATCTGCACTAGTTACTGAAAACTGCCAATTCAGGAAAATCAAACTATATATCTTTATAATAAATTAGCAGTTGTTGTTTTTATCTGGCTATAAACCAAAATAGTCCCAAACTACTGTGATCCTAGAATTCTTATCTGAGAGGCTCACAGATAAGGTGTTCCAGTAGTATTTTATAAATACAGATGATTATTGCTAACTTTGAATCTGGTAAAAGATAAGCCTACATTCCCTGGATTAATCATAAAATGTATTACCCAAACTGGTTCACTTTTGAGAGTGAAAATGGAACTATGAATAATTATATCATGACAAGGGGCATTAACCTGCACCATCCTAAGCAAACCATAGGAGGGAAAACTTCTCTTAACATGTCCTATTAGTGTTACATATTTTATAGAATCAATATCATATTCCTAATCCAAAACAACCAGTGAGTTTACCATGTGTTTAATTTTCATTGGAAGAATATGATTCAAAAGGAAGACAATACTATATTTCTGGTGTGCCCAAAGTCAACCCAAATGAGGCTGCAACTGTGAAGGGAATACCAGCTAAGGGACTCCAGTCAAATCTTAGAATGCCACTTTATACCCATGACTGGACAAATTATTTCTCTCTTGAGTCTCAGGTTGATCATTTGCAACATAAGCATAACATTCACCTCAGAGTTATTCATGGATCAAATGAGGTACCAAACCCATTTGAAGGTGTCCCCATAGAAGCTATAAAATGTTATACACATGGACAATAAATATAAAGGAAAATCTAAGACACATCATCTAACAGCAGCTGCAGTGATACTACTGGATACTTTCAGATTGTTTTTGATGGAAATATTTCCACTTGAAGAACTTTCTGGTCCTCATGGGATTTCTCAGCAGGGCAGTGTTCCGGATCATCCCTCAGTAGACACAGGCATGATAGTGATCACTGTATGTGGTAGAATGACCCCTGCAACTATCTTTACTGTTAAGTGTACATCAAAAACTATAACCCCATTACCTTCAGCACCTAGAGAATTAAACATAACTTTCAGGAGTACTGTCCTACTACATTCTTCCTATATACCACTATTTTATTAGGTCCTCTGGCTCCACCCTTGGAGCTAAGCATGGCAAGTCAACACCAATGCCATCTTACAGTATGAGTTTGTGGAGAAAGCATGTGATGAGGCATCAGGACCCTCAAGTACTGGGACTGGCCTAGCCACTATCTGGCCATGTGATATTGGGCAAAACATACCTGTAAAATAAGATAATGAATTATATGTCACTAAGGAACCAATGAACTTTGGCATTCTATTATTCTAAAACAATCCTGGCATTTTATAAGTGTATATGACTGTCTTCTTGGATATTTTCATTCCCGTTTTCCTAAACTTTCTCAGAAGAAAAAGTTTAAGCCCAATTAAACAGAGAGATACATTTGAAGTAGAAATTTCAGAATATGCTTACAATGAAATACACACATAAAATAGTTGTTCAATTAACATTTATTCTTTTCTAAATAAAATTGGAATTGTAAATATAAACTAAGAAATGTTGGTTTTATAAGGTAACTAGCTATATGACCATGATCTTGAGGTGTGATGTGGTTTGCTCTGTGTACCTGCCCAAATGTCATCTTGTAGCTACCGTAATTCTGTGTTGTGGGAGGGACCTGGCAGGAAATAACTGAATCATGCGAGTGGGTCTTTCCCATGCTGTTCTCATGATAGTGAGTGAGTCTCATAAGATCTGATGGTTTTGTTTTGTTTTTTTCTTTTTTGGACAGAGTCTCCCTCTGTCACCCAGTCTGGAATGCAGTAGCACAATCTCGGCTCACCGCAACCTCTGCCTCCTCCCAGGTTCAAGCAATTCTCCTGCCTCAGCCTCCCAAGTAGCTGGGACTACAGGTGTGTGCCACCATGCCCAACTAATTTTTGTATTGTTAATAGAGATGGGGTTTCACCATATTAGTCAGGCTGGTCTTGAACTCCTGAACTCATGATCCACCTGTCTCGGCCTCCCAAAGTGCTGGGATTACAGGGATGAGTCACTGCATCTGGTCTGATCTGATGGTTTTAAAAATGGGAGCTTCCCTGCACAAGCTCTCTTTCCTTGTCTGCTGCCATCCATGTAAGATGTGACTTGCTATTCTTTGCCTTCCACCATGATCGTGAGGCCTTTCCAGTCATGTGGAACTGTTAAGTCCATCAAACCTCTTTTGTAAATTGCCCAGTCTCAGGTACGTTTTTATCAGCAGCATGAAAACGGACTAATACAAGGTGCTAGACAAGCTGGGGCTCTATAAATTCTAAATTCTGCAATTCTAAGACATTCTTGGTATTTCAAATCTCTAGATGACTGCCATCATTTTCTGATATTTTTCCCTTACATGTTCCAGTCTATTCTCATTACAGAAGAATACTTTTAACATACAATTATAGAAGCAGATGTTTTAAATAGAGACTTAAAGTACTTTCAAAATATATTTGGACTGAAATATACAGGTAAAATTGCTTTTGAGTCAGGAAATATTTATTCTTCCCCATAAATTAAATGAAACTGTGAATACAAACCAAAGAACATTGATCTCACATGGTAACTCTGAATTCTTTTAATTCTGAAACCAGAGACATGTACAACACTTACAGAATTCACACAACACTATCTTCAAAATAGATTTTTTACCCCTAAAAATGAAAATTCTTAGAGACAAGCTTTAGATATGCAACTTATCCCAGTGTGTATTAACTTTGTCACAAAAAAGCAACTACAGACAAATAGTTTTCTCCTCTTCTGACATAAGAAAGTTAAATTACAGACTTTTAAAGCAGAAAAAAATTTTCTCCAAAATGCAAATGATTAAAGTCCAAGGAACAGAAGATCTCGATTATTCAATTGAGTGACTAATTTAGTTTGCATATTAACTCCTTTTCTTACCACTTCCTGATTTCTGATTCTGGTAAAATTTATCCTGTATCTACTGGGCAAGACACTGGGAACACAAAGAAGTTTTAGACAAGGTCTACTGGTGTTCTGGTAAAGGTCTAACAACTAGCTCTTGAGGGAAAGGTAGGTCTTCACTTATGGAATTTACCAATTTCTACAGTATAAGTCCTCCAACTGTGGCAGATTTCAAGCTACCAACAATTTGACAACTGTCTCACAAAACTCCTCAAACTAATGATTGCTGCTCATAAACCATTATAAGCCAGCTCTGACACACCACTGTATGCTCTCTACCTTCAAGTAGCTCATAATCTCTTCATGGGTACCTATTTAATAGGATATAAAAGAATGGGGAATATTGAGATAAAACTTAAGTCAATTACATTTTTAAGAAGGTTTTAAAAGTTAGAAGGGGCTGGGCACGGTGGCTCATGCCTGTAATCCCAGCACTTTGGGAGGCTGAGGCGGGCAGATTACCTGAGGTCAGAAATTCAAGACCAGCATGAACAATATGATGAAGCCCTGTCTCTACTAAAAATACAGGGCATGGTGGCATGTGCCTATAATCCCAGCTACTTGGGAGGCTGAGACAAGAGAACTGCTTGAACCTGGGAGGTGGAGGTTGCAGTGAGCCAAGATCCCACCATTGCACTCCAGCCTGGGTAACAAGAGCAAAATTCTGTCTCAAAAAAAAAAAAAAAGTTAGAAGGAATACTAATTTCTGTGTGATTTTCCTACTTCTTTACTATTTCCCTTTTCCTCTTGCTTAAATTTATTTCAGGAAATTATAGTGTAGAATACTTGAGGGGAGAGTAAAGGATGAGGGAAATAAGAATTTTAAAAAGACAAGAAAAAACATCAAAACATCCTAAGAAATATACTAACAGTTATCATGTTTCCATTACAAGAAAAAACCTACTAAGATAAGAGCAAATATAGTGTAACTATTAAAATTCCATCTGCTTCAAGCCCCTTCAGTTCAGTTCACAAGTCCTGAAGATTTGTCCTGACTTCTTTGGCTGCTGTTTCGATAAGATTAGCTGGCTTCTTTAGCACTATATTGAAGAGCACACAGCTTTACACCACTTACACAAGCAGCTCATAATAAAAGGCAGATCTAAATTTTGGAGTCTGAAAACTGAGCTTCCCCTGCATAGGCACCCCCCACCTTATATCAGATCTTGGGCAACTGCCGGCTAGGGTGACCAGGGAATTCTTCTGGTAGCAAAACGTGGAGTCTGCAGGTTGGACATGTCCCCTGTTGCATCAACCATGGTCTAATGCACTAAGGAGCAAAAAGATTTATGTCAGTCTCTCAAATTTAGCCTAGCCTAGCAAAGGCAGTTGTCACTTCTTCTGGTGGATCTTTAAAGCCTTACCCTATGGCTTCTCAAGCCAATTGCTGCAAACATGGCACTTCCTTTGGTTTGCTGAGCAAAATAGGTGGTGAATGCACAATAGCTTTTAGCCAGTTTATTCTATTAGAAATTATTTCTCCAACCCCCATTTTCAAGATGACTAGCAATTCCTCCTGACAAGGAAATTAGAGAAACTTGCTATATTCTTTCTTTGGTTTATTATATACTGTTCTCATTTATAATCCAGAAAAAGTCATAACTAATCTATGAAAGTCACTAGTACCTGGTATAAAATGCTTATGGTGTTTGCAGTTAAAATCCCTAAATGACAAATATACTTCTCAGATTGCTTTCTTTGGTGATAATGACAGTAATTTATGACCATGAACTATTGGTTAAGTCATTTGCTTGAATACTGACTCTCCAAAAACAAATCATTTTTCCCTATATAAATAATGGAGGGGCGGGTCAGATGAGAGAGGATTAATATGAAGCACTATACATAATAGGCCCACTAACTATAGCCATAAAAAAATAACATAAATGAATTATGTGCTTTCTACTCATGGGCAATGGCAAAGAGTAAGATAAGTTTTGTTGAACATGTATTTTCCAAATTATAGGACCTAATAAACTTCAAAGGGGAAAGTCAACAGCTAAGGATCTTTCCTGGAGAACTTTTGGGATTAGGCATTTTGTGGATTTCTCTTCATATCAAAGCAAATGCAAAATATAATTCTGTACCAGGTACCACATATCGTATCTTTGAAATGATGTCTTAAAAACATGGGTTGACTGAATTGGCTATTGTTCACTTCCCTGAAAAGCCTTTCTTTTGTATGATATCTTTTCCTGTGTCAAATTACATATCTGCAGCAGAGGACTAGGATCATAAATTATATATCAATAGTAACTGCATGGCAGTAACACCAAAAGTTAATTTATATAAATGCCAAGAATCAACAAAAGACATGCCAACCTCACATTCTTCTAACATCGAACCTCAAGCCTGAGCATCTTTCAAAAGCAAATATAGGAGCCTGAACAGACTGCTAAGTCTTACGCTTTATGACAGAGGGCTGTCATTAATTATGGACAAAGGACACTATATGGTATTTATAACATGTCAATTTCGAGTGGTGCTGTTGCTAGTTCTGCCACTAAACTACCACGTCAATTGACGTTTGTCCCAATTCTGTTCAAAGGAACTGCCTACTGTGTACCATTTGAATATCAACATTGTCCCCTTCTTCTGTAGGGTGGATGGAGATCTGAGAAAGCACAGTGCAAATCCATGGTTATGTATGGGAAAGGCACCCAAAAGCTCAGAGTTATACTCAGTCAAACTCCTGAAACAACAATAAATAATGATGCATGTATATGATAGTAAGTAAGGCATATAAATCTCACTTTGCTGATCAATGGGAAAATTTAAAGTGTTACCTGAGCATGGAATTTGTGAGCACAAGGCAAAACTGAAAGGTTTTCTGGAGACAGATTCTCATGACAGATCACACAAGGCTCTTCTTCCTCCTCTTCCTCATCCTAGGGGAAATATAGAATATGTTAAATTTAGTTCATTTTTTCCCTCCCAAATCTAAATGTGTACAAAATCAACAATGTCAGTCTCACTGGCTTATTGGCTCCTTCCCATGTGGCAGAACTTTGTGAAGTGAGGGGTCTCCAGGCTGGTTTTGGGGGCTGGGCAGCATTAGGCTGTGATGGAGAATGACTAGGTGAAACACAATTACCATTTGACACTGATTTTCCTTGACTCTGAAAATAAGAATATAATGTTTATTTTTTCAGAATTGTCCTAAAACAGTAAGAACTGACACATTAGCACAGAATGGGGCATAGTGAGAACTAGCAAATGGCTAAACAATCAGAATCATGAGAAATCTTGAACAAAATTATGGCAATACTTATATATTCAGAGCTAGGTAAAAACAAAAATAATTCTATTTTAATTAAAATAAATCTTTCAAGAAAATTAGAAAATATCTCCCTCTTTAGACTCATTCAAAGTAACTAGAGCAAATTTCAAGGAGGTCAGTTTTATTCTAGAATGATTAGGTGATAGGTATTTCAAAAGGACTTCTGATACCATTTGTTAAGCTGAGCTTATTTACTGCTAATAAATGATTTAATATGATTACAAGTTGCTGATTTTCTGAATAGATTATGGAGATATTTAAAACAGCTAACTACCAGAAATAAGGGCAGAGAGATATAGGGTTTTTTTGTTTGTTTTTGCATTTTACCTGAGATTTTTTGGGGTCAATAAACTGGGAAATCTTGCAAACAATTTCATCAAATGTCAGTCCAGACAAGGACTTCCCATGAGCGTCCTTCAATTTTCGTAAGAAATCTGTAAGTTCCTTTCTGGAAGAGATCAAGGAAAGGAAAGAGCAGTAATAATTTTCCTTAGTACCTTGAGGATGTGCCCACTAGAAGAGATATAAAATCCTAGCATATGATTCATATGTAGCATACAGAAAGGACTCTTTAGGTCTTTAATCTAAAAAGTGATCACAGGTCCATCCGCATTTATCTTAAAACAAAATGAAAACTCCTAATTGTGTTCATTAATAATACTTAACATTCTCATGAGTGAGAAAGTTTAGTACTATCTTTCTTTCCCAAGAGATTTTGTTTTTGAGAACTCACTAGGTGAAAATTAAGTTTATCCACCTATTTATGCACTGGGCTCCTTATACCATCTCTCTCAAGTGGTCTCTTCCTCAGGATAACATATTCATTTTTAACTATGTTGCTATTGGGTTCTCTCTTCTGTATCAGTGTTAATAGTTGTACTTTTGTAAAACTCAGAAAACAAAGATTAAACAGAACAGGAGGCCAGGCACAGTGGCTCATATCTATAATCCCAGCACTTTGGGAGGCTGAGGCAGGTAGATCACTTGAGGTTGGGAGTTCAATACCAGCCTGACCAACATAAAGAAAACTTGTCTCTATTAAAAATACAAAAAATTAGCTGGGCATGGTGTCGCATGTAATCCCAGCTACTTGGGAAGCTGAGGCAGGAGAATTGCTTGAACCCAGGAGGCAGAGGTTGTAGTGAGCTGAGATCGCGCCACTGCACTCCAGCCTGGGCAACAAGAGCGAAACTCTGTCTCAAAAAACAAAAACAAAACAACAGCAACAAACAGAACAGGAAAGCAAAAGTTAAAAATCACATTAATTATATAATGAAAGAACCCACAATTATTTTAATTGATATGTTCCGTTTCAGTTGACCCAAAGCCTGCATCTACATTTTTGATGGGACAAAGTAGAATAAAATATTTTTCTTTCCCAAATGAAGTGTCATGTCATCAGCCTTATGCAACTAACCTTTGATTTATAACATATTCTTTTTAAACATATTTATAACAACTATACTAGAGTTCTATTTTTAGTATCTATTCACTATTATGAAATTTATAAAACTATAATTTAATAATGAAGTATGCCAGTACATGTATTAAATGTATTCAAATAAAAATACTTGTGAAAACTAGAATTATTTCCTTAGATATAAATTGAGATAAAAGAAACTTCATTTGTGTAGGAGTAGAATTATATATCTTTCTACTAAAGAGAGACTGTGAAAAACACAGTGAAGTCATGATTTCTCGCATTTTTACTACGTTCTCTAACAAAGAAACTATAAGGATCCTCAAAATAAAGAACATTAGGAAACTAAACCCTGAAGATGTTTGGGCTTACATAGCATACACTTAAAACTTAAAACTTAAAATTTACTTTGGAGACAGGTTAAAATAATTATGGCAGTTAATGCCATTAAAATTGGGTAAGTTTATATCTAGTTGTATTTTCAGTAAATGAGCAAACCTAAATTTAAAGTTATTCTCTCGTGATTTGAGACTAGTAACTTTTTAATGAAGAAGTTCAGCATTGAACACTGCCCATTCTTGGTAAATTTCTTTTTTCCCTACCAAGGCCAAGGTAAGGAAACATCTGTACATTTTTGTGTTTTTTAGGTTTCTCTAAAACGTTTCATCGCCACAATTATGGCTATGAAAGTTGGAGAATATGATCTGTACCCACCAGTAAATAAAAACTAAGGTACCTGGTCTGTTGTGGAAAGGCAGTTTTCAGCCTGTCTGTAATTCTCTCCCAATTCATCATGGAGGGATCACTCCCCAGACCTGCACTGGGGGGCACAGCGTCTCCTACAGGCACTGGCAGAGTCCAGGCTATGCCAGTCATCTGTAAGGGGCAGACAGTTATAGCCCATTAGGTTTAATTATTAAGAAGTGACATTCCTCTATCTCAGAAAATGGGTAGAATGAAGAAGAGTACTCTTTTTAGAGTTTTTCTCTTAACTAATATTTCTAATTGTTCATACTGTTTTAAACTTAGTGTAAAAATAGGAGAAAGAAAATGGGTAGAATGAAGAATAATACTGGCATACACATTCCCTTTTAGGATTTTTCTTTTAACTAATACAAACAATATTTCTAATTTGTTTATAAATATTTAAACTTATTTTTAAAATAGACATGCTTGCTTCAGTAATTACACACATGTACAGAAAAACATGAAGGCTGTTTAATGCTATTTTTTTAACAATGAAAACTGAAAACAACCTGAGGTCTGTAAATAGAGGAATGAGTAAATAAATTATGGCACATCTAATCACGTTTTTAAAAACAGATTCATATGTCTGGGCATAAGAGATATCCATGAATTATGATTTTTTAAAAAGTCTGTGGCATATGATTTATGATATGACTTCCTTTTACATTTTTTTAATACATATGTATACACAGAGAAAGGTCTGTAAATTACAATATGTAAGAAGTGATTATTTCTTAGGGATTAAAGTACATAGTAACTTTATTTCCTAATGTGCTTACATTTCTATATTATTTTCATTTTGTGATTAGCACATATACCTTTATGACAGAAAGGTAAAGTTAATTTTTCAAACCACCAAATACAGATGGGAATACCACTAGAATTGCTCTGCCCAATGTCTCATCAATGTAGACAAAGATGATGTAGAAGTTGTAGTGACACTTGGCTATGCAACTATCAGTTTTCCCCACATTTTATTGTAGTTCCTTCTTAAGATTCTAATTAAATAATATAATAAGTGAATATTTTTGGAGTGCTCATCTGATTACTAAGATAATTATAAATGCTGCACCTTCTATGTAAGGCTCTAATGAGTTATTTTCAAATATTAGATTATTATTCGTGAACAACTAGCAACAAGTAGCAGTCATTGGAATAATTTGTACAAAGCCTAATAAGTGAGAAGCATAATATTGCTTCATAGAAATCTGAATTTGTTTCAATGTCAAGCTTTACCACAGGAATCAGAAAATAATCTTATTAGGAGGTTAACATATTTTAATGTTTTCAATAAAAATTTATCTGAGTTCCTTATAGAATGGTGGAAAACATAACTGCAAGAGTTAACACTGTAATATCATAATAATAAAAAGATGTGTTACTTATTTAACATGTTAAAGACTATATACATATTTGTTTGTAGACAGCTAGTCTCGACAATAATAAGCAGAGTCCATCTGACTATATATTTCAAAAGGAAACTGTTAACAATATATGGGGACCAGAAAAGAAAAGAAACAATTAAGTGCACCTAAATATACTTATAAGAAATTCAAGATGAAAGAATTTTCATTAATTATATCTAACATCATTCTTTTGGAACATTTTTCTTTAATAAAAGAAGCTTACTTTTGCCAAGATTACAACTGATAATTCTGTTAATTTTAAATGTATTTGTTCCTTCTTCAAGTTTAGATAAAGTTTATCTGGCTATTTGTAGCTGGGAAGATTTATAACTTTACAGTATATTTTCCAAGAGGATGCTATTCATATCATCTGTTTATACATATAGTTGATACACTGTCATACTATGTGTGTACATGTGTGGAAAGAAGTTTCTTTAGCTTTGTGCTATAATTTAGTTTGTTGTGACTTGGCTTCTTTGCTTTTCAATCTTCCCAAGAACCATGCCAAAAAAAATATATTAAAAATATCAATTTACCCTGCACTGTTGCCTGTTCAGAAGCAATGCTATAATTTTAAGGACTCTCTAGTATAAAAACACATTTATTTTTGTATCCCAAAATTAAGCTATTATCAGTTAAATAATATATGTAACACCCTGAGCACAGTGCTTCACAGGAAGTATTCATTCAGTTATCACCACCACCACCATTATCATATCAGATAAAGGAACACCGTGAATATACTCATGCAGGAAGCCCACTATAGTAATAAAAACACTAATTAACATATATTCCACCAAGAAAGCTTTTACCAGGGGGGCTCTAGGTTGGCCAGTTGCAGAGATGACTCCTGGGCAAACTGCAGGCATTTGAGGAACAGTAAGTATGGGTCTAAAGAAAGATTCTTTCACAAGGGGTCTTCCTAAGAACTGCTGCATCTAAAATAGAAAACATAAACAATAATAACAAACAAAAAAACCCATACATATTTATGTATTTACATACGCAACCATCTAAATTCATACAGCAATAACGGGGGGGACACTCATTTGAACTCAAGATGCAAAGCACATTAGAAACAATGTTTGTCAGAAAATTAAATATATGAATACCCAAAAAACAAAGGGCAATGAGATATACTGAAAACAGCATTAAGAAAGAGAGAAAAGAAATAGATTCTAGTCATATTTCTCTCTACCTAGCTGAATAACCTTGGAAATCAATTTTCTAATCTATAAAATGAAAGGGTCTGATAAGGTAATCTTTAAGGTTCCTTCACAACTGTAATCACATAAGACTACGGAAAGGAGATTCTCAAGAAGTGTTATCCACGTTGGTGAGCAATAATGATGAGAAATTTCACAAAACACCCCAAAGTTATCCACAGACAATACTTCTTTCTTCATTTATTGGAGGTAATACTTGATGAAATTCTGACTTCATGTTTAGCTCCAAGGAGAGTTGGAAGAGGAAGATGGGCCTGGGAGATAAACTATGCTATAGTGACTTGCAGATATGCTTGTGGGTATTACCATACTTCCCAGGGGGTTGTGGAAATCTAGACTTTCTTAGCAGCTATCTGTGGAAAAGATACCTGTTGGCTGGAGTAGAGAAAGGGGTAGATTTATTGAATATGTACGATATTCCAGGCCTAGTACTGGCATAGAGCATACAACAGGAGTTCAATAACAATTAGTTATTGAAGTTAAAAAACGAGCAACAGCAACATAGCTCTAAGTAATGATCCTAAAACTAGTATTTGAAAAATTAATGGAGAACTTTACAATGGATAGGCTGGATTGGCACTTGATTCTTAATGTCTGAAAAGAAAGAACATTATATGCCTGCTAGGTAAGAAAAGGAGATTTTTGAAACAACTGGGGAAATATAATTCTAACTGGGTATTAAAAATTGTAATTTTCTTAGGTAAGACAATGGTGTTATGATTACATCTGGTAGGAGTTCCTTTTAAGATATATCCTAAAGTATAAATAGGTAAATTGTATGATATCTGAGGTTTGCTTTAAAATATTCCAGTGGAGAGAAAAAAGGGAATGACATAAAGCAAGGCTGAAAATAGATTGATAATGTTGAAGCTGGCTCCTGGGTTTGAAGAGGTTTATTATACTATTTTTTACATATGTATCAATTTTTTTTTTAATGGACTCTTGCTCTATCACCTGGCTGGAATGCAGTGGCGTGATCTCAGCTCACTGCAACCTCCACCTCCCGGTTCAAGTGATTCTCCTGCCTCAGGCCCCCGAGTAGCTGGGACTACAGGTGTATGCCACCACGCCCAGCTAATTTTTGTATTTTTTAGTAGATATGGGGTTTCACTATGTTGGCCAGGATGGTCTCGATCTCTTGACCTCATGACCTGCCCACCTTGGCCTCCCAAAGATGTATCAATTTTTTTACATGTGAAGTTTTAAAAAAATGAATTAATGGTGGTTACTGAGTCAACAGTCCTGCTCTGAGAGCCACTATTACCTAACACTTTTTTACTTTCAATTGACATATAATTGTACATATTTGTGGGGTACAATGTGATGTTCTAATACATGTATACAGTGCATAATAATCAAAGGGTAATTGGCATATCCATTATCTCATTTGTCATTTCTTTGTGGTGGTAATATCCAAAACCTCTCTGCTGGCCATTTTGAGATATACAGTACCTTACTGTTAACTATAATCATCTTACTAGTAAAACATCAGAACTAATCCTTCCTTTCTAATTGTACCCATTGACCAATCAACCTCTCACTATGCTCGCTTTCCCTCTATCCTCTGTAGTCTCTGACAACCACTGTTTTATCCATCAATTCTATGAAACCAACTCTTTTAGATTCCACATGTGTGTGATCAGACAGTATTTGTCTTTCTGTGTCTGGCTTAATTAACATAATGTCCTCCAGGGTCATCCATATTGTCACAAATGACAGGATATCATTCTTTTTTATGACTAAATAATATTTCATTGTTTATATATACATTTTCTTTATCTATTCAACCTTTATGGACACTTAAATTGAAGCCGTATCTTAGCAATTGTAAATAATGCTGCAATGAACATGGGAGTACAAATGTCTCTTCAGGATACTTGACTTCATTTCCTTTCCCACTATAGCCAGTAGAAGGATTGTTGGAACATATGGTAGTTCTATTTTTATTTTTTTGAGGAACCTTGACACTGTTTTCCATAATAGCTGTGCTAATTTACATTACTACCAACAGTGTGTAAGGGTTATCTTTTCTCCATATCCTGGCCAACATTTGGTTCTTTCGTCTTTTTTATAATAGGTATTCTAACTAAAGCAAGGTGATATCTTGTAATTTTGATTTGCATTTCCCTGAATTCTTATCTATCAATATGACATATCTTTCCATTTCTTTGTGTCCTCAATTTCTTTCATCAATGTTTTTTTAATTGTACTTTAGGTTCTGGGGTACATGTGCAGACCATGCAGGATTGTTACATAGGTACACACATGGCAATGTGGTTTGCCGCCTCCATGCCCCCATCACCTACATCTGGTATTTCTCCCCATGTTATCCCTCCCCGACCTCATCAAACCTCCCCCCATTCCTCCCTTCCCCCTCAACAGACCCCAGTGTGTGATGCTCCACTCCCTGTGTCCATGTGCTCTCATTCTTCAATACCCGCCTATGAGTGAGAACATGCAGTGTTTGATTTTCTGTTCTTGTATCAGTTTGCTGAGAATGATGGTTCCCAGATTCATCCATATCCCTACAAAGGACACGAACCCATCATTTTTATGGCTGCATAATATTCCATGGTGTATACGTGCCACATTTTCCTTGTCCAGTCTATCGTCGATGGGCATTTGGGTTTGTTTCAGGTCTTTGCTATTGTAAACGGTGCTGCTATGAACATTCGTGTGTATGTGTCTTTATAATAGAATGATTTATAATCCTTTGGGTATATACCCAGTAATGGGATTGCCGGGTCAAATGGAATTTCTATTTCTAGGTCCTTGAGGAAGCGAAATACTGTCTTCCACAATGGTTGAACTAGTTTACACTCTTACCAACAGGATAAAAGTGTTCCTATTTCTCCTCATCCTCTGCAGCATCTGTTGTCTCCAGATTTTTCTAATGATCGCTATTCTAACTGGCGTGAGATGATATCTCAATGTAGTTTTGATTTGCATTTCTCTAGTGACCAGTGATGATGAGCATTTTTTAATATGTTTGTTGGCCACATATATGTCTTCTTTTGAAGTATCTGTTCATATCCTTTGCCCACTTTTTGTGGGCTTGCTTGCTTTTCTCTTGAAAATTTGTTTTAGTGCTTTGTAGATTCTGGATATTAGTCCTTAAATGGGTAGATTGCAAAAAACCTTTTCCCATTCTGTTGGTTGCCAGTTCACTCTAATGATTGTGTCTTTTGCTGTACAGAAGCTCTGGAGTTTAATTAGGTCCCATTTGTCTATTTTGGCTTTTGTTGTCAATGCTTTTTGTGTTTTAGTCATGAAATCCTTGCCTATGCCTATGTCCTGAATGGTTTTGCCTAAGTTTTATTCTAGGGTTTTTATGATATTAGGTCTTATGTTTAAGTCTGTAATCCATCTGGAGTTAATTTTAGTGTAAGGTGTCAGGATGGCCAGTTTCTGCTTTCTGAACATGGCTAGCCAGTTTTCCCAACACCATTTATTAAACAGGGAATCCTTTCCCCATTGCTTGTTTTTGTCAGGTTTGTCAAAGATCAGATGGTTGTAGATGTGTGGCATTGCCTCCAAGGCCTCTGTTCTGTTCCATTGGTCTATATCTCTGTTTTGGTACCAGTACCATGCTGTTTTCAACAATGTTTTATAGTTTTCAGTGATCTTTCTCCTCTTTGGTTAAATTTATTTCTAGGTATCTTTGTTTTTTATAGCTTTTGTAAATGGGATTTTCTGGATTTCTTTTTCAGATTGTTCACTATTAGTATACAGAAATGTTTTGATTCTCGCATGTTGATTTTGTATCCTAAATTTTTACCAAATTCGTTTGTTAGTTCTAGGAGTTTTTAAGCGGAGTTTGGGATTTTCTATATATAAGATCATTTGTCTATAAAAAGGGACAGTCTGACTCCCTTCTTTCCAATTTGGATGTCTTTTATTCCTTTCTCTTGCCTAACTGCTCTGGCTAGGACTTCTAGTACTAATTTTAACAGAAATAGTGAAAGTGTCTTGTCTTGTTTCAGATCTCAGAAGAAATACTTTTAAACCTCTTTCCATTTAGTATAATGGTAGCTGTGGATTTGTCACATATGGCCTTTATTATACTGAGGTATGTATACCTCCAATACCTAGTTTTTTGATAGTTTTTATCATAAAGTATGTTGAATTTTATCAAATGCTTTTTCTGCATCTATTGAAATGGTCATGTGGTTTTTGTCCCTCTTTCTATTGATATGATATATCCTATTTACTGATTTGTGTATTTTAGATAACCATTCCATGATCTTTTTAATGCTACACTTCTTTGAGGACTGTTATCCTAGCACTTTGGGAGGCTGAGGCGGGTAGATCTTGAGGTCAGGAGATCAAGACCATCCTGGCTAACACGGTGAAATCCCATCTCTACTAAAAATATAAAAAATTAGCTGCCGTGGTGACGGGCGCCTGTAGTCCCAGCTACTTGGAAGGCTGAGACAGGAGAATTGCTTGAACCCAGGATGCAGAGGTTGTAGTGAGCAGAGATTGTGCCACTACACTCCAGCCTGGGTGACAGAGTGAGACTCCGTCTCTAAACAAACAAACAAACAATGAAACACATGGAATTACTGGGTAAAACTGGGAACAATCCACACTTTCAAAGAATTTGTTTGTTAGAGTACTATGTAAGTCTGGTAACCACTCCTTATAACACTAGAATCCCAGAGATAGATGGAACGAAGTGATCAGATCATCCAGTACCATTTCCTAATTCACTGATGGGAAAGCAAAAGTCTAGAACAGCTGATTTTCCCAAGATCAACACAGCTCTTCACAAAGTTACGATCTGAATCCAGACATCATTAGTGTACTTCCATTGTATATACCATCTCAATTTATAGAAAATAGCACCGTAACGTTTCTAGCTGCTGTTCTCCCAAACTCTCTCCTCTGATGCTCAGTGGTCAACAATGCTTGTACATTAACACAACTGTTAGCTTAAACAAGCACAGCTGTGACCCTAATTAGGAAGCACAAAAGATACACGTGAACCCCTCAAAATGTTAGCAAAGGATGCCTATGAATTACCACACAGTCTAACTGCTAGTGGGTTTTTGTACTTTTAACTAGATCTGGGTAAGACACGTCACATGTCAGACCTAAGAAAGTCCCCAAAGGGATAAAAAAGATCTAGAGGGTATGGAGGTCAAGGTTTGAGTTTGTCAGCTATAGAGTATCACTTGTTTCAGACAGCCAAGGCTTATACTGGTCTGGTTCCAGGAAACACCAAACAACAACCCTGTATTTAGCTTCACAGTCTCTGGAGCCATTTTATGGTTAGAGGCATGAAAGAGTTCCATGGAAGAACCACGGAACTACAATCTAAGGGCAGTATTTTGAATATGGGCAAAGAGAACAATGTTTTTAGATATCCTACAAAAAATATGTGTTACTGCAGGGAAACTTTGGAATTTCTTTGGAACACATTCCTTATCAGAGTAGTCGGGTATGATGATGCTCTAAGCCTAGAATAATAATGTTCATAATCCAGGGTTCCTAAAGAAAGTGAATTGACCAAAAATATAAAAGGCAATACTATCATTCCAAACTAAAGCCCATGGTGTATGTCACATAATTCTTTCAGTTATGGATCCTGCTTCTGAAACAGTGTAACTCCATACAAATGATATAATTTTTTTAGGGAAACAATGTATTTATTCCATGCATTCTGTTCTGGCAAGGTAGATCTACTGTTGACATCCACAGCCTAGAGAATCTGACACAGGTAGATACAGAGAACAGTCATACTTTTTCGCTGTTTACATGCAAGCTGGCATATGTACTACGCTACAGAATTCCCATTGAAGTCACCAATTAACAAAATGAATTAATTACTCACTATGTCACTCAAACAAAGACGAAGTAATCAGGAGAGAAGTCAGAGTTATCCAGTAAAAAAGTAATCGGAGGTGTGTTTACATTAATAAGGATATCTTTCAACAAGAAAAAGTAGATAAGTAAAGCTAAATATTGAATTTCTTTTTCTATTTTTATTTTTTTACTGTTATTTGTGCCCTGGGGTATATGTGCACGTCCTGCATCCTGCAGGATTGTTGCATAGGTAAATACATGCCATGGTGGTTTGCTGTCTCCATCCCCCACCCCCTGTTGCCTACATCAGGCATTTCTCTCAGTGTTCTCCCTCCCTCCCCCTCTTCTCCACACCCTCAGTGCTGTCCCCCCCTCCTTTCCCCTCCACCCCCTCACCTAGCCCTGTGAGTATTGTTCCCTTCCCTGTGCCCGTGTTCTCATTGTTCATCATCCACCTATGAGTGAAAACATGCAGTGTTTGGTTTTCTGTTCTTGTGTCAGTTTGCTGAGAACGATGGTTTCTAGGTTCATCCATGTCTCTACAAAGGACAGGAATGCATCGTTTTTTTTATGGCTGCATAGTATTCCATGGTGTATAATTTTTAAGTTCTTTGTTATACTCAACTATGAAGAGAAATAACATTTTCAGATTTCTATTATAAGCAGGAGTGGTGATATCAAAGTCATCTGTCCCCAAATATCTTACACTTTTCCTCTCTTCCTACCCCCAGATCCCTAAGGATAATAAAAATTATCATCTAATGACACCCTTGTAAAGTGTCTTTTGGAAAGCTGTGTGAATTTACTGGGTTAAGGTACTATGTTTCCCAAAAATACAGCACAGGGATTAGTTTATCTGATCAAGACCCCCTGGCCCCTAACAACAAGGAGAGAAGGGGCAAAAGTGGAAGCTGTCCTTGCTGTTGAAGGTAGAATAGAATATAAAACTTCACAAAAAGAAAGTCTAAAGTAGAAATGCAGAAGTGAGGTCCAGCCATCCAGTGTATTACACTGAGATTTCAGTCATCTAGTACACTAGGGACTGGTTTCCTGGAAGACAATTTTTTCATGAACCTGGGAGCAGAGATGGTTTCAGGAGAATTAAAGCCCATTACATTTATTGTGCACTTTATTTCTATTATTATTACATCATAACATATAATAAAACAATTATACAACTCACTATAACATAGAATTAGTGGTAGCCCCAAGCTTGTTTTTCTGCAACTAGATGGTCCCATCTGAAGGTGATGGGAGACATGAGATCATCAGGCATTAGATTCTCACAAGGGGCACAAAATCTAGATCTTTCACATGCACAGTTCACAATATGGCTTGCACTCCTGTGAGAATCTAGTGCCACAGCTGATCTGACAGGAGGCAAAGCTCAGGTGGTAATATGAGCAATGGGGAGCAGCCGTACATAGATAAAGTTTCACTTGCTCACCCACCACTCACTTCCTGCTGCATACTCCTCCATGACCCAGGGGTTGGGGACCTCTGATCTAGCTGGTAATATGAGGGCACCGGGAATTCTGAGTAGTCATCATTTAGCTCCCACAAGGTAGGTGAAATAGAATGAATGAGAAAATATTACTGTATGTATATAAAATGCTTCACTAAAATCCAGTGATACAACCTATTGTATAGGCCTCAGCCATCTAATTATATCAACTGGTGACAAGAAGGTATGGTCATAATTACAACTGATACTCACAATATGTGACTATTCCATTTTGAACACACATTAAACATACTGTATATTCAGTATTTCACAGCCCTTACCATTTTGTCAAAATGAAAAGGGCAATTACTCGAAATGTTCTATTTCTTACCAGTATCTCAGGACTGGGTGGTGGAGGAGGAAGCTGAACTGGAGGCAAGGTACTCAAGGCAAATCCTTGCTTTACTTTGTTTATTTGTTCATTGTACTGTGTCTGGCAGGAGAAGAGTAGAAATACTTTAGAGTGCAACCAACTTTAAAGAAACAATATGGGAATACTTGATGTAGTTTTGAATAATACAACATAGAAGATGGGTTCCCAACTTGTCAGAAATAATATAAAAATAGGTTCTGACTGAAAAGAAAAATTCTATAGACCATCCCCACATGTAAACACTTGAATTTTTAGGAGTGGTTATTGGTTAATAAGAAACAGAGACACAGATAATTCAGAGATCCTTGTGATAATTCTTTAGTGTTTCCATAATTTTCAACTCTAAAATAGGAAACACTGATATAAAGTATAAAAAGAAATTAAAGATTCAAGAAGCTATAAATATTATACTGGCAAAAAACAGGAAAAAAACGTATTTTTAACAAAGAGTTAAACTACTTGCAAATGTTCATTTTAAAAACTGAAGGAAACATTATAGAGATTACTTATTAAATTCTACATTGTATTTATCTCAACATCTCTAACTCTAGCTTGCTCCAGGTCCATATATATTTTATTCTCTTGGATTTTGCCAAAAATGAGAGCCCAACCTGGAAGTTTAATAACACGCTTTCAACATTTTTTGGCATTGTCCCCACTTTTGCTTACCATATTATTTTGTAAAGAGCTGGAAAAGAAAGTCTTATAAAACAAAATGTTTAGAAACTTCGCACAGAGGACATGTGCTTTGAAGGGCAGGTTTTGTGAGGCCAAAAGTTTAAATAATCCAACAGAAATGCTAAGCATCACTAAAGATTGAGTAAGAAACAGTTTAGAAACAGTGAAAACCCCCAAAGGAGCAGGACAAATATACAGTACTTGGCATTTCACAATTTAATGACAATGCTTTTTTTTTTCTGATAGTGTTGTGAAATCACAAAACAATCAACATTATATATCAACCTTTATGTGTGTGTGTGTGTGTGTGTGTTCTAAAACAAAATTAATTAATAAACATTCAGTGGATTATCTTTTGTAGCATCGTCCTATCAGTACTTAGGAATTTACTTTTGCATTACAGAATAATTACATAAAAAGTTAGAATGAAAACTAATACAGACCTACTTGATTTTCCTTTTAATTCTGTAAACACATTATTACTCAGAATACAAGAAAACATTTAGTTTTTATTCCAATTTCTGTTTTAGAGACAGTCTCACTCTGCTGTAGTACAGTGAGATGATCATAGCTCACCATAACCTGAGCACCTGGCTCAAGTGATCCTCTCACCTCAGCTCCCAAAATTCTGGAATTATATGCATGAGCCACTGTGCCTACCCAAAACATTTAGGTTTAATTGGGGCATTGTTAGGTTTGAAATTCAAGGAAAGCTAGGTGTGAGGGCACAATTTTTTAGTTTATTATTTTCTTGACTAAGGATATAAAAGACTACATGTGTGAGTCAAGTATGTTACCTACAACCAACCACATGGAAGTAATATCAAACTGAAGGCATAAACTTTTATAACTAAAATGGAAAAATATATTATTCTTTAAATTTTTCTACTAATATGTCTTCTAGCTTTACACCACCTATAACATTAAGGCCATTTACTCTAAATATATTTCAGGACTTACCCTGAGGAATGCAATCTTGTTTCTAACATCTGCCACTATGGCATTCCAACTGTCTACCGCAGCTTTTAATTGAAGTGATTCTAGGTTGCTGTTGTAGAAAACGAGACACAGAAGAAAGCTCTTTCTTTTTATAACACTTGAGTTTTCCAAACATTGCTATCATGCTTTCTAGCATATATGTTAACAAAAAAACAAAATTAACCCCATCACAACAATTACCCCAAACGCACATAAAGATGTATGGACAGGTTTGTTACTAAAAATAAATACAAAAACCAGTAATAAAAAAATTAATTTTTCAAGAGCAAATATAATTTATGCTTCCAGAACAGGTTTTCTTCTATCTTGATGATGTATTTTTAGTACATATTATAAAACCTTTGTAAGAAATCTTTCCAATGAAGCAGGAAAACCTTAGTCATCTAATATAGCAGTGTTCTCAAAAATGTTAACTCATGTTAGAAGCAAGTTTTGGACTATCTTCATATTAACTATGAAATCCAAAAGCAATGGTTGGCCTACATGGCTCCTTTCAAATTAGAAGAAGAGACTGTCTATGGAAGGATAAATTAGAAATAGCTTCTCTATCAGGATGAATGAGGTTGCTGCCTTTATACAGTATATAAATTGTACAAACAATAGTTTTATCAACTCCTGCCTATCAAATGACTTAACAAAAGTAGAAACAACTTTGAAGTTTTTAGGGTCAATGATCTCTAGAAAACAAATTTCATATGGCCTTTTAAAAGGTTCTATCCATTATAACATCCCACGCCAGTATCACCCAGCTCAACAATTTTATAAGAGCTGAACAAGTTATCACTAAGATCATCTCATATAAAGAAGCTTCATAATATCCTAATGTATAGAGCACTCTTTCTCCTTCTAGCAAGCAAAGATAGACTGACCACTTACAACAGTACTTCCCTGACTTGAATGCACATCAGCATATCCTGATAATCTTGCTCATCAGACTCTGATTCTTTAGAATTAAAGAACAATGCTGATTATTAAAATGATAATCACTTTAAAATAATGATGCCTGGGTCCCAGAGATTCTAATTTAATTAATTCTTTAAGTTTGAAGAAATATCCCATAAGATTATAAATTTAAGGAGAATTTCAGGCAACCTGTTCGATATTTGAAAATTACTCTATAATTACTATAAAAGCATAGCGGAAAACTACCTTTAACATATGATTTAAGTGTTAATATTGATATTTCCCTCAACATATTCCCTAGGTATTTAAAATTAGGTATTACAAAGGAAAACCGTCAGAAAAAAAGTCTTCCAATTAGAATCCACCTTGTTTCATAAGTATCCGGTGTTCATGTATGTCTCTGACTGAGAGACTTTGGATCTACTTCACTACAGAGGAAGGGAAAAATCTTTCAGCAGCTATTATTGTACATAGTACTCAGTAGACTTCTCAGTCCTTCAGCAGAAGCAGCCAAGTACAAGCATCAAAGTAACTAAATGACTTTTGAGGTTTAAAAATGAAAACAACAAGAGCTTCTGGTAAAAGGAATTTCACAGGAAAAAAAAAAATGAAGAAAAAACCCACAAAACCCATAAGAGCTTCTTTAAGAACTCTGATGTCACATATGTAAAACACATCACAGATTACATTCAACTGTGGAGACAATTTATAACATCTCTAAGATTAAGATGCATTAAGGGAGAGGAAAACGTTACCTTGCTGCCATGTGAGTCACCCTGGCAAGTTGATTGAGACATTCCTTTTCGGTCTGCTCTAGATGAAGCAAACCAAAATCCCTACGACACTGTAAGAAATACACCTACAGGTTTTTGAGAGAGAGAAAGAAGTTGAAGGTGTGCTTGTAAAAGAACATTCTCTCCTCAATCATCTCAAGTAAATTTAAAGCTATTTTTCACTTTCTTCCAATAGCATCTTGGTTCCTTGACCATTCAAGATACATTACAAAAGCTTTTAAATCAATGTCACCTCTGCAATTCTAATTTCCTTATTTAATAGTTAATAGGTTGGTAAACATTCTAGAATACGTCTTTTCAAATTTGTACTCATCTCAGAATTCTTTCAAAGAAAGAATTTGGAAGCATCTCAGAACCTTTCAAAAATAGTGCCTTGGTCCCAGATATTCTAATTTGATGGATACTAGGTATAGCTTGGGCACTGGCATGTTTTAAAACTCTCTGGTAATTCTAACATGCATTAAAGTTTGAGAACACTCCTGCTACCTATTTTTTCTCACTGATGAAGAGGTAAGAAAATAATCAGACAAAACAGAAAGATATGGGTTTGGAGATTACATGGTCCAGTGTCTCTCCCGTAGCAGGAAACCTTTTGTATCACTACTTGCACAGTCATTTAGCCTGTTTTTCACTACTAATCACTCAGTATTCACTAAAATACACTGTTGGACAGCATTAAGTATCAGAAATTTCTTCCTTTTTAAAATTAATAATACAAGCACAAAGAAATCTACTGATTAAAAACAATAAAAACAAAACCCACTGTATACACTTGAGCTTTTAAAGTAATCTGAACTTTTTCTTTTGTTAAAGCTAGTATCCCAACAATATTCTTCATGAATTTTTGGTTCAGATACTATTTCTTGGTTGCTGACTTTCAGGATCCCAAGTTCTCTGCTGGAGAACAGAATTTACCCATGACAGAGGTGGAAGGTTGTAATGTTTTAATGTCAGTGAGCTCTCTAAAAATGTGAGTCTTATTGTATATCAAGTTTGGTTATGGACAAATGAAAATTACATACAATGATATTTATTTGGAGAGACCCTAGCTGTAATGTTCTAAGCTAACTTAGAAAAATTTGGGTAATTTTATGGCAGTCTGAAAAGCAAGTTGGTTTTTTACATTCAGGTGTACGATGTGTCTGTATTTTTGTAAGATCTATACAGGAAGTGGCAGACAAATAAGATATTGTGGCAGCAGTAAAATGTTATTATTAGAAGTCTGGCTTAGTGACTTGGCTTCATGAGAATTTCCCAAGATGTCTTGTATTTGCTATACATACTGCAACAGACTGATTTCTTCGAGTCACTGGGGGAGAACAACATAAGATAATCAAAACTGAAGTATTCATCATACATGATAGGCCAATGAGTCAAAAAAGCACAAGACTTTGAGCTGTATTTTCCTGGCTGGTCCTAAGATGTCTTATTTCTGTTTATACAAAAAATAGTCTTTTAAAAATTCTTTTGTATATGGTATACAAGTAAAACTTTCCCCCAACACCCCATACGCCTGCCCTCGTTTTTTCTGTTTTGTTTTGTTTTTACCTCGGCTGTTAAAGCTCTGCTAGTTTCTGTATTCAGTTTGCTCACGTATGTTTTCATTGTGCTTTCCAGATTATGCTTTTCCATTTCCCACTGAGATCTGAAATATATGATCATTAAAGACTCAGCAATATTACATCAAGCACAGCCTTTTTCATCTTATTCAGGAGAAAAAAGTTATACAATCAGTAGGAAGTTATTTCTTGGAAAAGTGTATAGCACATAGAAACGAGAAGATATTGTTCAATCCCTGCTGTTATCCCTTACTATCAATAATATAGAAGTTTTAAAGATATCAGAGTATAGGTTATGATTCAAAACTTGGCTCTGAAATCAAGTTGTCTGAGGATGAATCTCAGCTCCACAACTTATTAAATGTTAAAACCCCTCAGCAAGTACAATGAACTGAATGTTTGTGTCCCCCCAGAATTTGTATGTTGAAATCTTAACCCCCAAGGTGACGGTATTAGGAGGTGGTGCCTTTGGTAGATGATCAGTCATGAAGTCAGAACTCTAATGAATGGAATTAATGCCCTTTTAAAAGAGGCCTGAGAGAGCTCCCTTGGCTGCCTTCTGCTATGTGAAGTTACAGTGAAGACGACTGTTTATGAGGAAATAGACCCTCACCAGATACCAAATAGGCTGCCACTTTGACCTTGGACTTCCCAGCTTTCAGAACTGTGAGAGAGATAATTCTATTTTTATAAGTCACCCACTCAATGGTATTTTGATATACCAGTTCAACCTAAGACAGCAAGCTACTTATTTCTCTATACCTCAGTTTAGAGGAAAAAATAGCACTACTTACCTTAAAGAGCTATTGTGAAAATTAATTCAGATAATACAAGGCACGTAGTGTCTGGCACATAATAAGCACTGAATAAATGTTACCTAGTGTCATGATTAATATGTTCTACATGAAATTTATATAAGCTTTTTTGTATCCTAACAATAGCAACCACATAGGTTTTTATTATTCCTGTCATTAAGTGAAGTCACTGCATTAAAATATTTGATTGGTTATTTCGGTGTTCACAGTCAATGTTTTTGAAAGAAAGCACACCCTATAGCTTGAAAGGGAAGGAGCGAGATGATGGTAAAGACACCGTTTACCATCATCCCAGGACATTAGGGAAGTGGTCACCTTTAAGGTTTCTTTTTTTTATTCTCATCTCAGTTTCCTACACTTGACTTCAAGAATTCTATATACAAATCAAACTCTAAATTTAATGAAAACAATTAATTGAAAATATAGCATTATAATAGAGACAGTCACAAAGGCCATCCTCAATGTTTTATTATTAGAAACACTTGGATACTTGAGGACCTAACAAACATTGATGAGAAACTTGATAACAATATCATCATTACAATAAATATCATTAAAGCTAGACTTTCTTGAGGAGAAAAAAATAAAACTCTTTAAGAAGATATATTAACAAAAGAGGAATTATTATTTTTTAATGCTGTTGAAGTCCCAATATTCTTTCTCTTCTCTCTCTCTTCCATAATTTGTACACCTTCCTAAGAGTGTCTGCTCTTAAGATGACTGCTAGCAGCTTCTTAGAACTATATTTATTTATTTTTCAATAGTCCTCACAATGTGCCAGGTGCTATTTTCGGTGATTAATAGAATTTTTTTTCTTTTTTATTATACTTTAAGTTCTGTTGTACATGTGCAGATCATGCAGGATTGTTACATAGGTTTAATTATTATATCATTAAAAATTATGTGAAATTTGCCTATATGAAAAAATAAAAAATTGGACTTTATCAAATTGTTTTGTTTTTTAAATGACATCAAGAAAATGAAAAAGCAATCCACGGGATGAGAGAAATATTTGGAAATCATGTATCTGATAAGGGACTTGTATCTGATGAGGGACAAGAACTCTTAAAACTCAACAATAAAAAGACAATCTAATTTTTTAAATGGGCAAAGGATTTGAATAGACATTTCTCCAAGAAGATACATAATTGGCCAATAAGCACATGAAAAGATGCTCAACATAATTAATCAGTGGGAAAATGTAAATCAAAACCACAGTGTTATACTACTTCACACATAATATAATGGGTAAAATAAAGATGCAATTTAACAAGTGTACCAAATGTTGATCAGAATGTGGAGAAACTGAAACTCTTATACACTGTTAGTGGGATTATAAAATGGTGCAGCTACTTGAAAAACAGTTTGGCCATTCCTCAAAAAGTTACACCTAAAGTTTACTGATCACCCAGCAATTCTACTCTTTGCTACAAACCAAGAAATACAAAAACATGTTCACAAATCTGTATATAAGTAACAATAACAGTATTCATAATAACCAAAAAAATGGAAACAAGCCAAGGTACATCAACTGTCAAAAATTAAAATAAGGTATATCCAAGGAATAAAATATTATTTATTCATAAAAAGGAATGAGTAATGATACATGCTACAACATGGATGAATTTTGAAAATATGTTAAGTAAAAAATGTTATAAGAGGCTACATATTATATAATTGCATTTATATAAAATGTCCAGAATAGGCAAATCCATAGAAGGAGATTAGTGGCTGCCAGAATTGGGAGTAGGGGAGAACAGAAAATGACATCTAACGAGTTCCTTTTTTGAGGTGATAAAAATGTTCTGGAAATAGATGATGATGACTGTAAACCTCTGTGAATACACTCAAAACAAATCAATACATTATGTATTTTAACAGAGAGAACTTTATGCTATATGTAATAGATTTCAAAAAGGTGTTAGGAAAAAAAATACCCACAGGCAAAATAGATGACTAAGAATAAAACTTGGCCAGTTTCATAAAGCAGTCACACCTAATAGTACGAGTGGGGTAACTCTTAAGCTCTAGTCTCTGGCAGTAGTTTGTTGTGGGACTATAACGTTGCTGATACAGATTCTTCTGGCAGTTTTCTAGAGTCAGAGCTAAAGTGACTATACCTTCCTATTTGCCTAAGATACTCCCAGTTTATGCCTTTTGTCTCAATGTATTATTAATACTGTTCGATAGCAGCCTCAAAAGTACCCCTGTTGGAATGATAAATTATATTCGTATGCCAGCCAGAAAGTGTTGAGTGAGATACACAGAGAGAGTGCACCCAAAGAAAAAGCTAAGTTTGTTACCTTTTCATGGAAAGTTGCTCTTTAAGGTTCTTGATTTCATTATCTTTAGCATGGATTTGACGCTGTAATCTAAGCAAGCAAACAAGAAAGTCAAAAAATGTTAGAAAATATTTCTTATTAACACAGTCAGAACAGGTCTACCCACAGCTGTGCAGGAGATCAAGTATATCCATTTGGGGCCACAAATCTTGAGCCTGAATACAACTGAACTCCTAAACCTGATCCTTTTGAAATGTATCTTGTTTCTGATGTCTGATTTACTTACTTCTTAAAGAAAGGGGAACTAAGTTCTAATTCAGTAACTTAAGAGAGCAAATCTTGTATCCTCGGCTCAATGACATGGAAAAATGTCTTTAGCTCTTCCTGCTTCAGCTTACTTATTAGAAAACAGAGATGGTATCTTCTGATTTTCTAAGCCTGTTGTGAGATTGAGAACTTTAAGTTCCTTAAAGTGGTATTACATCAAGTCATGCAAATTAGAAAGACTGATCTAAAGGAAATCAGACCTTAAATACTGAAGTGACGAGGGTGTGTGCAAATACTAATTTTAATTAAAACTATGACTTAGCACCTGGGGGTCACTCATATGATCTTATCATGGAAAGAATGGGTAAAAAATTTGTATAAATCAGAATCTACATAGCCTATTATCCGCTTCAAAATTAGTATGTAAGGAACTAAGAGAAATATATGTTTTTGCTTGACATATATTCGCATGGCATTTTTGATGTTCCTCCCTTATGCCGCTGTATTTCTTTTCACAACCAAACTTTTACATAAACCTAGTAATTAACTTAAATATGAAGAGATTTATAATAAAAGCACATTGCCCTTTAAGTCTCTAATATGTTTAAACTCTTGGAATACATAGAAGAGTTTGGTTAATATAAAGTATTGGAATAATAAGTCCTTGAAATGACAACTTAAATGTTGGATGAATTACTCACTACTAGATGTCAGAGACTACCCATTCACCTTTACTGTAAACTTCTTAGAAGACAGAGACTTACAGTTAATGTTCTGTTGGTCTGAGAATGCAGTGAAAAGAAACCAGGTCTCTTTCTGTACAAAAGAGGTCATGTTCTCAAGTGAAATATTAAGAAATATAAGTTTAATTACTGTAATACATAGGAATATGTTGACAGAGTTGAAAAAGCAGTCATTTGTAAGACTGACATCTTATTTTCCTTGGTATACTTCCATTACTTCAATATTGTACCTAGCTCTAGTTTAGAATGGGCAATAAGAGTAGACATAACTAGTGGGGAATTCAGAGATTCTTAAATAATAGAGGATAAGGTAGGCAGAGTTCTTATTATCCAGCTCAGATAAGAGCCAGCTACATATGTTCAGGCAGTCTTAACTACTCAGTCATCTTTTTCTCATGTTTAATATGACAGGATGAAATTATCAAATTTTCTTTTCTAAAAAATCTAAAGTTCTCAAGTTAACTCTGGCTATTGAGTTTTATTACAGACTTTATTGAAAGCAGTTTCTTGACATTTATTAAGTGCTTACTGTAGTTTATGCAAAGTATGTCACTTGCATAAAATTTTCTTTTTAACACTTCAGTTATCATCAACAAATATTTGCCAAACATTTACTGCACATATCAAATTGAATGAGGAAAAAAAAATGCCATGATTTTTTGCTTTCTAATCTCCATATTCTAGGATGAAAGAAGCCAGCATTTACAATTAAAGAATATTTATATTTTATCACATACTCTTGGGCAATGTTCAGATGAATTAAACAAATAAAACATTCAAAAGCTTATATGAGAACACAGAGTAGTCATTATGTCCATTCTGCCTTGAGGCCCTGTCTCTTCTTCCATCTCATCCCACCTAACCTTCAATGCCGAGCTTCAGTACTATGTCTTTAATAAAGTTCTTCACTGAACAACAATCAAAAGTATTCTATCTACCCTACAAAATTTCCATTAAGTATATCCTTGCTTGACAGTTTTTTATTACGTACTTTTTAAAATAGTCAAACTTTTTATTTTGAGAGAAATGTAAATTCACATGCAGGTATAAGACCTAATACACAAAGATCCCATGTATCCTTTTCCCAATTTCTCCCACTGGTAACATCTTGCAAAATTATAATATAATACCATAACCAGAATATTGATGGTGATACAGTCAAGATACTGAACCGTTCTATCATCACAGGGATCCTTCATTTTGTCCTTTTAAAGCCACACCCACTTCCCTTCCACTCCCATTCCCTTCTTATAACATTGGAACCACTAATCTGTTTTCCATTTTTATAATTTTGTCATTTCAAGAATGTTCAAGAAATGGAAACATATAGTATATAAGCTTTTGGAACTTTTTGTCATTAAGCATAATTCTCTAATGTCTGCAGTGTTTGTAGTATTTGCAGTGATATCACTATTTCATTCTGGATGGTAGTAATTTATGTCTTTTATGTTGTCAGTCTTGCTAGAGGTCTATCAATTTTATTGATCTTTTCAAAGACACAGCCTTTTGTTTCACGGATTTTCTCTACTATTTTTCTTTTTCCAACTCATCCTTTCTTAGTTTCTTGTTTTTGAGATGGGGTGTCACTATGTTGCCCATGCTGAACTGTAACTTCTGGGTT
Organism: Saguinus oedipus; assembly: GCA_031835075.1. NCBI lineage: Eukaryota > Metazoa > Chordata > Mammalia > Primates > Cebidae > Saguinus > Saguinus oedipus. Next base: position 92,572,488 of record CM063184.1, on the reverse strand, counting down.
CAAGCAATCCTCCCATCTCAGCCACTCAAGTAGCTGGGACTACATGTGTACACCACTGCATCCTGCCTCCATTATTTCTAATCTTTATAATTTCTTTCCTCCTGCTTGCTTTAAGTCTATTTTGGTTTTCTTTTTCTGGGATCTTGAAGTAACAGCTTGGATTATCCACTGAAGAGTTTTCTTTTTATAATGTGTCTGTTTAGTGTTATAATCTTCACAGCACTGCCTCAGATGTGTGGTACAAATTTTGACCTATTGTATTCTCATGTAAATTCAATGTATTTTGTTTCTCTTGAGATCTCTTCTTTGACCCATGGATTATTTAGACATGGCTTGCGCAGTTTCCAAGCCTTTGGAGATTTCTTTGTTTCTCCGTTACTGATGTCTAATTTGACTCCATCGTGACCTGAGAACACGTTTTGTATGATTTCAACTCTTAAATTTGTTGTTGAGGTTTCATGGCCAAGGATATTGTCTTTCTTGGTAGATACATCCTGTGCTCACTTGAAAGCATGTGTATTCTACTGTGGTCTGGTGCGGTATTCTATAAATATCAATTAAGTCCTGTTGGTTGATGGTGGTTATTGAGGTCTTCTATATCCTTGCTGATTTTCTGTTTAGTAATATTATAAATTGAGAATGGGGTTTGAAGTATTCAATTATAATGGTAAACTTCTCTATTTCTCCTTTCAGTTCTATCAGATTTTACTTTATGTGTTTTGAGGATGTTTTTGGTACATATACCTTAAGATTCCTGTGGATTGATCCTTTTATCATTATGTAATGTCCCTCTTTGTGTCCAAGCAGTCTTCTCTCCTCTGAAGTCCACTTAATCTAATTATAATATAACCACTCTTACTTTTTTTATATAAGCCTCTGCATGGTATACCCTTAACTTTATTCTTACTTAGGTCCCTTTACCCTCCTCACTTTTTGAATATATTGCATTTCTTCTACGTACATTGAATTCCATGAGATGGTGTTAAAATTTTTGCTTCAACCATCAAATATGACTTAAGAAATTAATAAACAGTAGAACAATCTCTTATTATTTATCATACTCTTTACTCAGTCTAATGGTCTTCTTTCCTTTCTGATGTTTCAAGCTTCTATTATGTATCTATTGTTAATGTTAGAGACCTTTCTATAGCCATTCTTTAAAGGTAGCCTATATGAATTTACTAGCAATAAATTCTTATAATTTTCCCTTGTCTTTATTTCCCTCTATTCCTAAAGAATATATGTGCTAAATATGGGATTCATGGTTCTGATTTTTTCTTTCAGTAACTGAATAAACTGCCATTTCATTCTGTTCTTCATGGTTTCAAATGAAAAAAATCTGTTGTCATTCGAATTACTGTTTCATAAGTAATTTTTTTCTCTGTCCTTTTTCAAGACTTTTTTTGTCTTTTATTTTCAGAAGTTATGATGTGTCTTGGCATGGATTTTTTGGAGTTTTTGCTATTTGGGGTTCACTTAGTTTGGGGTTAGTTTCTGAATTTGTAAATTTATACATTTCATCAAATTTGAGAAATGTTCAGTATTTCTTTGAATACTTTTTCAGTCTCTCTCTCATTCTGCTCTCCTGAAATTCCAGTGACAAGTGCTTTAGCTCTTTTGTTACTGTTCCACAGGTCCCTTACACTCTGTCTTTTTCATATTTTTCTCTCAGTTTCTTTTCTCTTTGTTCTTCAGATTGAGTTCATTCTATTCAGCTGTCCCCATGTTCACTGATTGAATCCTTTGTCATCTCCACTCTATTAGTGAGTATATCCAGCAACTTTTAATTTTAATCACTGTATTTTCTAGTTATATAATTCCCACTCTTTATTATAACTTATTATTTCCCTACTGAGATTTTCTAGGTTTTCATTTGTATTAAGATTATTCAGTTTTGTTGAAGCATTTTTATGATGGTGGCTTTAAAATCCTTGTCAGATAATTCCAATATCTGAGTAATATTAATACTGTGATTTGCTGGTCTTTAATCTTTCTTGTCTGAATTTCTTAGTTCTTGGTATGGTCTATGTTTCCTACTCTACCCTAGATATTTTGAGTATTATGAGACTCTGGGTTCTATTTAATCTTCCTATTTTTAACAGGCAGTCTCCTGTTGAGGTATAATGTAAAAGCCAAGGAAGGTGGGTATGCATGGCTTTGCACTGTGCTCTACGAAAAGCACCCCAGGAAAAGTGGGCACTGACTCGCACTGCCTCAATGCAGATGAGAGGTGTACAAGTTCAGCTCCCCTCCCGGTCCCACTGATACCTTCCCATGAAAGTGGAGCACCAAGTCACATTGCCTTCTTGCCGCCGAGTGGAATATAAGATCAGTTCTTTGCTGGACCCTGCTGACATTAGGAAAGAAGAAGGCAAAGGACTGACTTGCAGTACTTTGTTGCTGGAGGGTAGAGGCAGAAGTTCAGCTCCCTTGTGCCCTTCTAGCGCCAGCTGAGGGAAGTGGGGAAAGGGAATGCCAACTAGCCCCATGGGTGAAGACTTAATTCTCAGTGAGAGGGAGTGAGGATGAAGCCTAGTATTGACTAGTTTTGTCTCAGACTGGCTTGTTAAGTAATATTGGTGCTGGGTAGCAGTAAAGTTCAGCTTTCAGCTGACACATCCTACAGAGGAATTAAAGTACCGTCTCCTTCTCCCCAGTGGAACATGGAAGTCAGCTGCCTGGTTAACACTGCCAACACTACCCTACCAGAAAAACAGGATTCCTGCTACCTACTTATGTTAGATGGGAGAATCGCTGTGTACCGCCTACTTCCAAGGGGTGGCATGGGACCACTTGTGTGTGGCTGCAGTAGGGTGGGTATTGTCAAAAAGACTTTCTACTATTATAATTTCCTTTTACTGATCATTTGGCTAGAAGAAACAGGCTTTTTTAGAGGTTTTTTTCCCCTCTGCTTTTTAGCAATTCCAGGTTAAAGGCTTCCGCAGTGCCCCGAGATATATGGGAGACAATCAGAAAATTTATTGCCAGCTCATTCCTTAAGTCTCAGTGTCTTTAGACAGCATGGTTTCTTATTCCACCTTCTAGAGCGTTACCATGCTTTTCTGTTGTATTATATCCAGGGTGTTTAAGTTTTTAAGAAGAAACAGCTGTAAGAAATGGGCTATACATCTTAGTGGACCTGGAAGTCTCTGTTTTATGTAATTTTGTCCTTACATGTTAATCTACACTCTCCATTGGATCATAATGAATGTCTCACACATCTTGGTATCTTCTACATGTGCCTTCTGTAAGTTTTCTAACATAGTAGGCCCTTGATAAATGTTTGGTGAATGCCCAACATTAAATGCTCGTTTTGTGAAGGCACATGCATCCCCTAAAGTGGACTACTTATAGCCTCAAGCATGTAAGGGTACATGGGCCACCTGTCAGGAGTTGAGGAGGAATACCTTCCGATGGAAGAAAGTCAGCTCATCTGCACTGATGGCATTGCTTTTCTAGTCTCTGATATTATATGACATATTTCTAGATTAGTCATCCTCTTTAGGCTAAAAGATGAAGTTCTGAATGCTGAAGTAGTTTCTTAAATGATTGCAGCCAGCTTCGTCTGTCCAAGCTTTCTTAAGTCCCACAGTCTTCTAAACTTGACTGATCTCTCTCACTCTAGTAAGGACAAGTCTGACAATGCTTGTGAATGAAATTATGTTGTCAGAACTATGGCATCTAGTTCTTGCTAATAACCCCTTCCTGTGGCAGATACAACATGTGAGAGAAAACTTAGACCTAAATCTCTGGCAAATATTTCCCCAATTTTATAAGACACAGCTTGGACTCCCCACTCTAAGACATTCCCAGTACTTGTCTATTCTCCCTATCAGCATTCTAGGAACTGCAATGTATTTAAACTAGACTTTTTGGATGGCTGGTGTCTTATGGTATTACTGTTTGTTGAAATAATTTGGTTGAAACTATGCTGCTATTTAAATCAATACAGGTTGGAAGCAGTGATTAGTACAGAAAGAACAAACAACGTTACTAATTTTTCCCTAAGTCAGTCAGAATTTTTGGTCTGGATACATAAAGTGTATCCTAAACTTTAGGTTTAGGAGAAAAGAGATTGGGATAAGGTGGGAAAGAGTCAATCAAACAAACAAAAAAAGAGATTTGTTTTCAATCTCACAGGCTTAGAACACAAATGCTCTGAGAGACCAACATAAAATGCACTCAACTGATTCCCTGGTGTCTTTGAGGAAGGTATTCGTATACTATAAAGAAACAGCCAATCATTGGTCACATTTTTACAAATTAGAGTCACGACCTGAAAGTTAATTATCTTTCTCATGTAACTCTATTACATTCACACTTGTTCGCCAATACATGAAAAGCTTGATATAGAGTGTGAGCAGCTGCTTACTTCTCAATCCAGTTGGCAAGACAAAAATACGGTTGGTTTTTAAACAAGTGCAGCCTTGTGGTTGGAGTTCCTAATGCGTAGTCACAGTGCCACCTAGTGGTTATGCAAGGATTAAGTATTAAAGATACTGTTTATTATGGGGCAAACCCAGAATTTCCTTTTATCAAGATTTACACTTACTTGGAAACCTTATTGATTCCAAAAGCCACTTGTTGATTAAGAGATGAAATAATTTTGTCTTTCTTTTTCATCTGCATTTGGTTTTCTTGCCACCGAAAAGTCACTGTTCTCAATTGTCTTTTGAAATCCTGATCAATAAAAATATTATTTCAGATAATTCTGTTCAAATCACCAGAAATTGAAACAAAAATGCAAACAAACTAAGTTATTTTCAAACAGAAAGCACCTGTAAGTTTAATATTTGAAATACTTCTCACTTCCCTCAGATCTAATGGCAAAAATACTTACTTCACACTGATAGTGCAATTTATAAAGCTGCCTTTGACGAGCAAGCCTTTCCTTTTCAGTTTCTCCATAGTCTGTAGTTACTTTGCCAGGGGAGCCCTATTGAGCAAAGGAAATATGCAAGTCTTACTTTCCTCTAGAAAAACACTAATATTTTAGTTATCTGAAAGGGATTTAAAGTTGCCATCTAACTCCCATTCATGTTTTTTGTCTCAAGTATAAAACATCCAACTTAGATAAACGCACCATCAGATAAACCCACTCCCCTCAATTATAGCATTTAATAAAGAGTACCAGTTACTTGCCTGTTGCTGCTACTGCTGGATACCACTAACTGCATGCTTACCATTTCTTAAGCATTTTCTTTGTAAGAGTAATGCTTGTACTGTCATAAGAACCATATGATGTAGACAGCCATTATTTCCATTTTAGAGATGATAAAATAGTGAGTAACTTGCCCAAAATCACACGGACAGTAAGTGGAGGAGCCTGCATTCTAACTCAGGCAGTCTTAATTGCCCAAGCACTTAGTTATTACACTGCATCATCTGAGTTTAATGTTCAACTTATCCACTAGATTGTAAACATTGTAACGGAGACTCTGTCTTAGCAGAGCTCTTGACAAAATGCAGGTGAATGTATCATTTCAGTTAAAATGTACGTATTCTAATTAGGAGAAAAAAAGGTATGACAATTATATGAATGTTGTACTATCAGCCAAGGAATGATTTGTACTAACTGCACCCTTAGACAATGAGTATTCCTACCTATTATATACCACTATATTTAAACAGCAGAGCAGGTTATCACTGAATTCACACTAGTAGGTAAAAAAAATTGTTTTTTAAAAATATTCTTTCATTTGCTGTTGAGCACTTAAATCACATTCACATGCCTCTTCACATATAGATACATCATTCCAAGCAGTGTCTACTACCAGGAATGGAGCCAGAAAAAAAAATGGCTAGATGTAGCCATTTTTGTAGCCATTTCATGGTAAAAATCATATTTAATTTTTAAAAATCAAAGCAGCTTTATACTACAAAACTATTTTTCACATGACCTGTAATCTAGCGATATTAGGCTAGGTTTTTTTTTTCCTTGTGGTATTCAAAAAACCTTTGCAAGAAAAGCATCTGTAATCAACTTTGCCCTATATTTAAAGCCAGGAAATGGTTTGAGGGCTAAGGTGAAGTTTCCTGAAGTTTCCAGCTCCTGGGGGTTCTTTATTTTTTATTCTATTTTCCTTCATATAGCCTTCCTTACCTCCTTTTCTGTTTTTCTTTTTCTCCTCACAAACAGTATAAACCACTGGGATTTTTAAAGGGTTATGCTGTTCAAAGAGTCACAGGAAAAACAAGGTAACAACTGAATCTGAGAGAAGGCAGGCACCCTTTCCAATCAAGCTTACCTGCTCTATCATGTCCAGAATATGCAATTCATCCAGGCTATAAAACTTGTCTTCCGTTGCAGAATCCTCTTGAACATCACTTGCATCATCTTTTAAAATTCTACTGACTGAGTGTGGATTTGCTTGTTCTTTCTTCAACTGCTCTTCCTTTTCTACCACATATGGGCTATAGTGGCAACATAATCAATGTGAGCCTTTACAATCATACAGTGATTTTCATCTAAGCTATGGTTTCCCAAATTAGTATTGTACTGGTTTCATGAGCTGCTCAGCATTAGAAGGGTTCATGGTCAAAGAAAGTTTGGATAGTGCTCATACTGAGTCTTTCTTTTGAAGATTCATAATGAACATTAGCATATTTAAAGTAGCACTCAATCAAGGTACCTATTTAATTCTGTTCATGCCACTGTTTTCAAAAACTGAGAGTTCACTTTACAAATTATAACTAGTAATATCAGTTGCTTGGAACACAGTATTTCAGAAATATTGACAAGGATTTCCGCAACTGATATATTATTTTACCATTATAACATTCTTTGTTCTCCCATAATTTCCTTGACAAGTTGGTTGGTTTACGCAACTTCAGTGATTAGGTCCAATGCACTTTTAAACAGAAGGTTGAAAATAGCAACATAAAACAGACTAAAATGGAGGTTTCTTTTGTAACAGGACTTTTAAAAAAGAACTACAGTAATAACATGGATTTCAGTAACTTAACTACTAAGAGAGACCACTTTTAATAATGAACATACTATATACAAATGATAGCAATTAACCAATTTCTATACTTTTTTCTAAAATTTAATTGCTTGATACTGTCCTTTCACTTGGCCTACTACTACTTACTAGGTATAAATTTCCTTCCTAATCTCTTTGAATGGCAACAAGAAATAGGAGTATTCTTACTTAGATTGTAATATAAATGACTTGATTTAGCTAGTGAATAGAAACTCCAGGATACATTATTACTTTTTAGAACACTGAGATCTAGAAAAAATGAAATCTAATGCTCGTGGAATAATTCATAAAATACTATATGAGCAGTAATTAGGTATTACTGAGGTATTCTAGAGTGATCCAAACATTCTGAAAAGTTCAATGAAATCAATTGATTGTGTAGAACACTGATTCTCAAACTTAATTACTTTTCTAAATTATCTAAAGAGCTTTTAAAAATTAACTGTTCCTAAACATCCCTACAACTGTAAAAATAGAGATGAATTTGTATTTTTGAAAAGTTCACCAAGGTTATTCCTAAATTTTTTTAAGTATACTCAGGCATTGCCTAACAACAAGGACAATTTCTGAAAAATGTGTCATTAAGCGTTTTTTCGTAACACAATATCAGAGTATTGTTACACAAAAGTAGATGGTATAGCCTACTACATACCTAGGCTACATGGCATAACCTATTGCTCTCAGGCTATAAACCTGTTACAGCATTTTGCTGTACTGAATATGATAGGCAATTGTGATAAGTATTTGTGAATTTAAACATATCTAAACATAGAAAAATTACAGTCAAAATGTAACATAAAACATAAAAAATTGTACACCTGTATAGGGCATGTACCGTGAATGGAGCTTACAGGACTGGATGGTGCTCTGGGTGAGTCAGTGAATGAGTGGTGAGTACCATCTACTACTATAGACTTTAAAATAAACATGGTAAACTTAGGTTATGTTAAATTTATTAAAAAATAAAGTAGTATCACTACAATGTTCTGACAGCTACACCACTACTAGGCAAGTGGAATTTTTCAGCTTCATTTTAATTTTATGGGACCACCATCATACCTGAGGTCTGTCCTTGACCAAAATGCTGTTATGCAGTACAAGACTGTATTATAACAGCACTGAGATAATATAAAAAATGTTCATATTTCTAAGATGTAAACTGAAGAATGAAGGGGTGAAATTACAAGGATGTTTGGGATTGAACACACTGCAGTAAAGAACAAAATGGCAAAGGAAGTATGAAACAAATGTGAAAAACAGAATAATTGTTGAATCAAAGTTATAGGTATATATGTTATTGTATATATACTATTCTCTTTACTTTTGTGTATATTTAAAAATTTCCATTTAAAGACAAAGCTTCTTGGATGATCTGATCATCATCCAGATTTGGATCCACTGTGTAAGCAAAATGATTGATGACATTGTTTCATCTTTATTAAACTATATTTATGGCATTAGACACACCCTAAACAAACAAACAAACAAAAACTATCGCTCCAGTGGCTCAACCTGTTGCCAAAGAAAGTGAAAACACATCTTAAATGATAAACTATTTTATATACCAAGTGGATCACATCAATTGAAAATATCAACTACAAGTGATAGCTTTAAAGTTAACAAAATATGTTCCTCTTGCTGCTGTTTTGAACTCTTTATGTCCTCAGCGTTCTCTGAAGTAACTACCATCCAATTGATAAACATTTTGGTAGAAATGATGATCTCTTCATTAGGCTGTCTCCACCCCTCCCTTCATATACTATACTGTCATTAATCATGCAAGCTATAATGCAAAATACAGTGATTTTTTTTTGGCATTAAAATGTTTCCATTAAAGGTTCAAAATTCATTGTGAATAACTGGATTTAAAAAAAAGGTTAAATCTTAAAAACAACGAAGCCAAACTTTTTGGTAAAAGGGGTGACTGGGACATAACAACGATGCATCCTTTAAAATTAGGTCTAAGTTTGGTCTAGACTACGATGTCTGGACTAAAATGCAGTCTAACAACCGTGTAGACTATATTTTAAAATGACTCAAGTAGCCTTACAGAAAATGATAAGAGGTTCTATTCTTCCAAAGCAAATAATGTTAAATGACAATTTAACTTTCTGTTACTTTCTATAAAAAAGCGGTAAGTTATTAATTATTAAGACAAGAAACTACTCTTCTCTTGGGAAGTTTTCTCAAGGAAAATGAGTCCTAATATGACACATCTTCCTTCTTTGAGGAAGTTTTCCTTGAGAAAACTTACAATAAAATGTTTTTATTATTTTCAAGGAAAACTTCCCCAAAGAAGGCATGCTGTGTCATAGTAGAAAAGCATGCCTTAAAAATACTAAGAAAAACTTAAAAATTAAATAAAATAATACTTACACTTGCTCTTCTTTTGAGTCTGTATTCTGAAAAATAACGTAAGAATCAGTAATCTATATCAACTACATCAAAACAACGTAATAGTAATATGATTGCATTTAGGTCAGTGTTTCTCAAAAAAATTTTGATCATAACTAAAGAAATATATTTCATCATGTCATATGTACTTACACATATATTTTTAATATTTTTACATAAGTATAAAACTGAAGTAAGAGTTCCATGAAATAAAACTTACTCATATTGTAGTGATGAACTCTAGTATTCTTTTATTTCTATTTATTCTATTTCCTTTTCTTAAAATGGCAGTTGTGAGCTACTAAATTCGTCTTACAATCTATTACTGAGTCTTGAAACATGACTTGAAAATAACTAATTCAGATGATAGAGGTGAGTATTGCGGCTGTGTTTGTACTGATTAGTATGCCTTTGGACACGATGTATATAATTCCAATTTATTCCTACACTAACTATAAGTGTTCCTGAAAACCTACACATAAGGAGAAATCAGAATCTCACAGAAAAAGAAGTGTGAAGAAGAAGACAATTTGAAAAAAAATCTCAAAAGCCCAAAACTTTATGTTTATTAAAAGAAAACTATAAAGGCAACATACCAAATAAAGGTAATATCAATGGCATTTAACACATATTAAACTAAGAGTATTACAGTATTAATTTCTACCATCTCTTGCACACAAGAAACTTCAGGGTCTCCTTCTCCACAGATACAATGCTGTATGTTACAAATTTGTTTACTTTCTTGTCTGTATGCTAAGATTTTTGTGTTTCAGTGTCTGACCCTATGCTTAATATACAGTGCCAATTTGATTCTACGATTTAGAATTATTGATTCCTGTCTTTGCTCTAGTGTACTTGAATACCTGAGTTGAAAAGACTTTAGGTTGTTTACAATAAACACATCTAGCATAATGGATTATTTCTCAAATTCCTTTTGGCTCTTCCCATGACAACTTTATGCCAATGAACATATCAGCCACACGAAGCCATCCAATTTGATAGGCTAGATTTATTTCCTGTCATGTTTCCTTTTTCCCAAAGCTTAATCACAAAAGTATTCTATTCTTTTGCCCAACTTAACCCTGAGTGGAGGATGGGAGGATCTCATTAACCCCCAAAAGAGTTATTTACAATTTGGATACATTAGAAGCCAAATACAAAATACTTAACTGAAGAAAGGGAACATATAGAGTAGCTACAAAGTTCCCATACCTTCTAGTTAGAAGTCATCTGTACTGTCCCCTCTATTTGCTATACAGATTTTACTTTTCCTTCATATTCTTTCAGAGAGTCCCTGATAGGTCCTTTTAGGATGTCGGATAGACATGTTACATAATAAAATAAGTAACAGAGGACACAATTTCATGCATGGAGCCTTTGTCAGCACTGTATAACACAAGCAAATTTCTACATGCTATAATTTTTCATGAGAAATTCTGATTAGAGAATTTGGTTTATGTTATGTTATTTTTTTGAAATGGAGTCTCCCTCTAGTTAACTTCACATTTTATAACTGGTTGCTTTACTCTACAACTAGACAATTTTTTATGCCTATAATAACAGTAATTATTTAAATAAGACTATTCCACATGAAATAATAACATGCATAAATTTTAGCATTTTTATGTCCTAGGATATTTTTTGAGGTCCCACTTTAAAACTTAGGTAAAAGATATGATACAAGATCTCTCTTCTAATGTCCAAATTTTATCTTGATAAAATTATCTTACTTTCAAAAAGTATTTCAACTTGACTTAATAATATAAATTGAAGAAAACCTTAGGATATTAAAGAAACGAAAGTTCCTAGATATTTGTTGATATTTAATTAAAAATTACTAGTCATGAATTTCTGAGTGGTATATTTACAATAATATTATTTCCGGTTGTGTTTGTTCCCTTTTTAACTTCAATTTGATGCAGAAATGGGATTTTCATTTAACTAAAATTTGAGAATTTGAGCATTACTAGATTTTAATTTTATGGCAGTAAAAACAAGACACATTATATGTCCTTGCAACTTAGTTTGGTAGTTTGATAGCTGTGAATTTACTTGGCCAGTTTTATGTAGTATTAGACCCTCTACTAAACAATACTTTGGCAAAAATTAAAAAATCATCAAAATAACAAACTAGTTTGTTTTATCAGATAAGAACTCTCTAAAAGTAAGAAAAATATCTCCATACTCACATTTTTAAAATAAAATTTAATTTTCATAACTTTTAAAATAAGTTATAATAAGTGATTGTTAAATATAACAATGATAATGATATTTTACTTATCAGATTTGAGTATAAAGTATCTTTTTTAAAATCTTGACTTCATAAGTATTTTACAAAAATCTCATCTTTATTGTCTTAAGTTTCATTAATGATTACAATTTGGTTACACTTTCAAAGGACTAACAACATGGGGTCACAAGATTGTAGCTGGGCAAATATTCTCATTCAGTTTATAATACACAGAATATATCAAGGTTTTAAATATATTTTTCAGGCTAGAAAATCATTTTTTCACCACAAAGTTGCATAACACGGTGGTTAGCTACACGCTTGATTAAAAAAAGACACGTGGCTTTCCCTGATAGTTTTCCAAACAATTAAGAGACTTGCAGCTAAAACTGTGCTAGATACTGACTTGTTCATTTTGCAACTGACAAAAATCAAAGCAGCAGCAATGCAAGAAGTTTATATTTGTACCTTTTTGTGCACATTATTGCATTTTGGCATTGTCTCAGACATAAAGAAAAAAATCAAGATTTCTCACAGTTTTGAAAGCTGCTTCTAAACATATCAATAAAGATATGACAAAAATAAGCTGTTCTTAAAACAATGAGTATGCATTTTAAAAATAAGTGGTATGTAGAAATTAATGAAATTTCCATGTGACTAATTCAGTCTATATTTATATATGATGCAAATGTATAAATTACAATTTTGGGAAGTGAAGTATGAAATACCATTTTATATTTCAAAATCATTCAGGATATAACAAATGTAGACTTCTCTATAATGATTTATTAAGCTATTGAATCATTTGTGCTATATGTCTACTTGAACTAATTTAAGTTCTAATGATGTATTCCTGTATTTAACTCCAGTGTTCATTATCAGTATTATAATGCTAGTATAGTCTCTTACCTTTTTATTCTTAGTCTTTTTCTTTTTCCTTTGTTTACTCTTAACCTAGTAGGTAAAAAATTATTTATTAAATATATAATTCAAACTGCACAATGGGTTATTTTGCAAAACATATTTCCTCTAACCACTGAGATCTTTTGTTTTCTAATATTATAGATATTTCTTTCTAGCTTCTATGGAAACAATTATTTTTGTTTTTATCATTTTTATTTTAATCCTAGTCTTCTGTCCTTACATAATCACTGATGTATAAAGGAACAACACATAATGTCAGTAGGTAGGTTACTGATAAAGTTCACAGATGCTCACTTACACACATGGATATGAGTAACAAAAGAGGAAGGCACTTTTTAAAAGCAACATATTCATGCCCATGAGATAAAAAAAAGGTCTAAGAAGAATTTAGTGACTATTATAACCGTTACCACTTATTTGTAAAGAAATATGGAGATTCCATTTTGGATAATTTTCATTCTACCTCTGCAAATGGTGTTGAAATAGCCCACTTTTCCTTTCTATTTCACACTACGCTTTCTTCTACTTTCCAATGCCTTCCCATATCCGCTTCGATCGGGATTAAAACAAACGTATTATAATCTAGCATCATGCCTGCCATGTAAGTGTTTAATAAATGGTGGCAAAATAAATGGTTATGGCAGGAAAGATTATGGAAGGAAGTACTGAGGAAAGGAACATTCCAATTCAAGCTCTGTATAAACACTATGATAAATATAAACTAAACTTATCTGGGATGCTTTAAATATAGCACATGCAACAAATTAAAGGCCCAGAATAAGTTCTTCTAATTCAGATATTAATGAGAGCTTATACTTCCTGGAGATCTTTAAGAGATTCCGTTGAAGATTCACTGGGTATTGAGGCCCCATCTTTATTAATTTCTGCAAACTGTATTTCAGGGTTTGATGTCACATTTATATTGTATTCCATGATAGGTGGACTTAGTTCTTCTTCCTCGTTCTGTAACTCTTCTATTTCAATACCTAAACATTAAAGACAAAATTCTCAAAATCTAGATGAAATAATTTCAGCTTCTTATCAATATTATAAATAACGTTTGCCCAAAAGAGCAACATTCTCAAAATAGAAATAAAAGATATCTTACTCTTTTCAATTACTCAATGAAAATGTGACGTTCATTTATCAATTACCAAATTACGAAACAGCCCTGGAACCTAAATGCCATGTTACCTACTGTTACCTTAAGTAGACTCTAGATATGAGATACTCTAGAACTTAAGTAGACTCTAAATACTAACGTTTTGCATGTTCTGACCTTGGTCCTATTGATACTGCAACTAGTATTCTTTTAGGACATATATCTGAAATATAAAGAAGAAACTAGAAGATCTATTTTTTCTTTTTTCTTTGTTATTCATAAGAGGGATGTGAGCCCCCATTATGTAACCTTTTCTTTGACACGTTGCTCCTGATATTGCCCCAGGGACTCAGTCTCAAAATTTGAAGACTTTGTCTGACTAGTCTCAGATAGTCTAACAACATTTTACCCCAAACAAATATGTGGTGTTTTTTCTTGAGTATAATTTTAATCGAAGGATATTAATTACACTTTAAAAAAAGCATAAAAATGGAAATAAAAAAATTACAACTCATCACCTGGCAGAAAAGTATATAGCTACAAACAATAGACAGACTAAATAAAAATATACATGCTAAATGTCAAATGGATAGAGAAAACAGGAAGGTATTTTTTCCTGCTGAAGTTTCTGTGAGTAAAATGGGAGAACATCCTTTTTGGGGAAACCCTGGAGCACATGCACTAAGGCCAGCGCAGAATAAAGCTCTTTCTCCATTCAGCAGACCAGTAGTGACTTGACCACATAATTTTCCAAATTCTTAACAGTTATAGTTTATCTGATCAAATAAAAATTCCACAGGTACCCCTTGTTAAAAAGTCACTTACATATTTTATTTTTAAATATACTTACGCTGACTGCCTGTTATTGACTGTAGAGCAATTCCTGTAATACATAAAGAAAAATTTTAGATGTACAATTGCAAATGCAACAAATGAATGTCTGGCTAGGATTAAGAAAAGGAAGAATATCTTTATATTGCACCAATTTATTCTGTAAGCAGCTGGAAAGATAACCAGTTTTGCTCATCAATCCAGTTTAGACAAGGCACAGTCTTTAGATTATTATACAAAGGTTATAAACCCATGATTAGAGAAAAAAAGAAGGTAAACAAACAAAAATGTGGTATCACAGATAAAGCCTAGAACACAAGCACTTTAAACCAAGCAACAAATACTTATGTTTACAGTCCTAGGCCATGAAATAATAGTTAATTATACAGCAAACCTCCATTGAAAGTTGGGGCCTTTTTAGCAACCTGATTTATCCAGGTCAGCACCTGTTCTCCTTGCCCATTAATATTTATTGAGCACCTACAATCTATATCAGGCTGTGTTAAGATCTAGAGATTGAATGGTGAAGGAAAAAAAGACAATCTTCTTGGAGATTTAGTGGGATGATGAATGTTAATCAAATTACCAGATATCCAAATGAAAAGCAACTATAATAGCTAAGGAAAGAAATATAAGATGCTAAGAAAGCCTCTATTAAAGACCAATAAGCTCTTCAGACTACTTGAATAAAAGCTGCTTAAAATGGTTTGAATTAAATGAGTACACAAAACTCTTTCTCAAATAATTACTCTATTCTCATGAAGTTTTGTTATTTAAAATCCTAATAGATTAAATGTATTTTTTAAAACCCAAATTTGTAAGTCAAAGATTCTTGCCTGACTTTCTTACATATCAAACTGTGTCCTTTTCTTTCTTGCTTATATTATGCAAGAAAACAAAGGTATTATAAGCCTTAGTAAATACCAGGACTGAAATTGGACATAATAATTATTTCTGAAGAAAATCTGGACCAGATCACTAGAAACTTGTAAAGCTGTATGTTTACATAGCATCGTCAGTTGTTCACAAGGCTGTAAATAACTTGGGACCAGGAAGTTACCCTGAATAGCACAGCAATGGTTTCAGTGATGTTGACATGCCTTGAACTCTGCTTTCCAAGAGAACAGCTGAGAAGGGATCCTGAGATATGGGAGAGGAGGTCTGAAGTCTTTTCCATATCAACAGACAAGTTGGGAAATGGCTATTGCTGAATACAGACACTTACATGAATGTTATCTGATTTTTAAAATTACCTACAGCCAATGAATAGCTGTAAAATTGTAAACTAAACAAGGTTCTGCTAGAAAGGAGAAAACACATATATCCACTGTGTCTAAGAGGACATCTTTGAAACCACATAGTACCTATATGTCACGGTTTTAGACTTTACTAATTTTGGAGAAGTAATAAAATGCCATTTAAAGTGATAAAACTCTACTTAAAAGTCTTCAATGATTTCTTTCTGAAAAATGCAAACTCCTCAATGTGACTAAAAAAATCCTCTTAAATGTACTCTATGAACTCTTTCCTACTTTAATCTCAATAATGCCAAACTTTTTTACTTTGCTGCAGTATATTTTTGTTTCTACACCTTTATTTTTATTTCTCTCTGAAACATCCTTCTCCATCATCTTCACTTGGCTACTTCTGCATGCCATTAATAATTCTTTAACTATTATATTCTCCAGAAAGCTTTCTTGGACTCCTTTAGCCTAGGATTTCCCATGGTATTCTGGAAACATCTCTAGCACTATAATTTCTATTACCTTCCTAATGGGTCCGTTCTCCCAAAAACGTGAGCTCACTGACTCTCTTGCCCTTTGCACTGTGCCTGGCACAGAGCAGACATTCAGTGGAAGTTTATTTGCTGAAGTAAATAATCATTTAGTACCTTGCTGATAGCAGGATAACATCCTCTGTATGATTTCTGGTACGGGTATGCCTAGGTAGATGGATAGCTGATGGTAATCAAGGGAGATATTCTCAATGGGATTCTCCTTCACTTTATCAATATCTTCTTGCTTCATCCCAAGGCGCAGAAGAATATCTGAAACTTTTTTCCAAATGGAATTGAATTGTGACTCAGTGAGACCATTCATCAAAATCTCACTGAGGAGGATATCCCTGTATTTGCACAGTCTCAGGATGTCTGCAGATTTAGAGATGTCAGAAGATGGTGGTTCCATATTCCATCCTTTTTTGGGTGCAGGGAACACATTCAAATGTTTTATGAGAGCTAGTAGGAGGCATAAGTCAAACTGTTTGGATTGTGGTAACTCCTTGTTTGGAGGATAAAGCAGATGCCATGATCCACCCAAAGGATGATTGGTCCAAAGATGGTTGTAGTAAGATTCCAGCACATTCTTGTGTATAAGAAGCTCTTTTCTCAAAAGAGGGGGTGGCATAGCCTCATCAAATATTTGCCGAACAATGTCAGTACCAGAAATAATAATTATATGAAGCAGATGATAGAAGTAATTATAATCGAGTTTGAAGATAGGCATTTCATCTGAAAACAAATTTTGGGAAGTCAAGACATTCCACATTAATGCTCTTTTTCTATTTGGCCTCTCATATTTTATCCTTAGCTCCTGTAGGATAAAAACTGTTCCAAAAGAATGAAGCACAGTACACTGCTTTGCCACAACCAGTGCTCAATGAGCATGCTGCTTTCTCTCTGTCAAAAAATCTAAACAGAAACATGTTCCCAAGCAAAAGTAATGAAAGACTAATCACCACAGAAGTCCTTCAACCATCCAAGGTTTTGTTCAAGTAAATGATCTTTGGCAACAAAATAGCATCAAAGTATTAGATCTTTAAAAATTCTGAAATTTACCAAGAATGCTAATTGTCAATGTTTAATTATGCTTTACTTAAACAATTATACTTTATCCTAATCAGCACTGTCCAACAGAATGTGGTGTGATAAAATGTTTTATATTTGCACTAATACTCTTTGAATACTGGAAATGCTGCTTGGGTGACTAAGAAATTGAATTTTAAATTTAATTTTAATTAACTTAAATTTAAGTAGCCACATATAGCTAGGGACTACTATACTAGATAGCTCAGATCTATATCAAGAAATGCAAAAAGATCTAGTTCCTTGCTACTCAGAGGGTAGCCCAGAGACCAGCAGCATCAGCCTCCACCTGAGAGCCTGTTAGAAAAGCACAGTCTCAGGCCCCACTGCAGACCTACTGAACTGAAATCTGCATTTTAACAAAATCACCAGATCTATCAAATATACGTATAATGTTTGAGAAACTCTGATCTAATAAACCTCATCTTCTTACCCCTTCAAAAAAGATAATAAAGTAGATATTTCATCAATTCGATATTTCATCGAATAAGGCATGAAACTAAACTATTTGGTATTTTCCTGTTTTAATAGTGATTTCAAAGGAGAAAAGTAGGCTGAAGTGAATTAGAGAGTACTAATAATTTGATATATGATGGCATTTGGCCTTTGTATGTATATCAAAATACGCATTTGTCACATAATACAGCTTTATTATTTTATCCTTCAAGATTCAATGTTTCAAGAGATTTTTTAAATTAACATTTTTGCTCGAAATACTTGATATACACTGTGGGGGCAAAGTTAAAATGCAAATGACAGAGGGAGCTTCCTTTGGGTTGCCAAATAAGAAGTTGGCTGGACTGCCACCAAACTATTCTTCCAAGAGCCCAGGGTCCCTTAATTAAGGTCTTCAGGTTCTGGGCAGGAAATGTACTAGCACGCTCCTAAACAGCTGGCAGCTAAGTTTAGAGTAGTTGGTCTCAAAAATCATTCCTTTCATGTAAGGGTACTCTAATGCTTGCTCTATTAAGAAGGAATGCAGCAGAGGAAGAAGGGTTGGTAGAAAACCTCTGCTAGGACATAATCCCACAGTATAGTTACAGCTATGCACCAGAACTAGCATGTCTCTCTATAGAATGCCAAAGTAATGTGAGGTCCATACATGTGCTGATCTTCCTGTCTGTGATTTCCAGCCTACACCAAGTGCTACTTGCTGGTATAAACCCAAGTTCAGTGAATGACAAACACAGTGAAGATGTGGTAGTTAATGGCATGAAAGTTGACAATGGAAGTAAAAAATTTTAACACAGTTTTCAATGGAAGGCATATAAAAATAAAATAATACCTTTTGTATTAAATTTTAAACTGATCTTCGGTCTTATATCAGTTTCAGCTATTTTCAGAGATACCAACTTTTTATAACTGCAAATGGAAAAAAATTAGGTTATAGTGGAAATAAAATAATGCCAAAGTCAGTCAAGATTTCCAGTATAAGCATGACTGAGTATTTTCATCTTCTACGCCTAGAAATACTTCAAGAAGGAGAAAAATAATTGAACAAATAAAGCCCACCAAAAATGACAACCCTACATTGTCACTTTCATTGGAATTATCAAGTAAGCAGTAGTGCCAGATTTCATACTAAAACAATCGCATTACAAACTTCCTTGCAAAAAGGCTGTATGGTAGCAGAAAACAAGGAAAGAAAGCTGTGCATTGTAAAACCAAAAAAGCAAGCAAGCAAACAAAAAATAGCAAACTTGTAAATCCTCCCTGGCCCTCTCTTCACCACATACATTTTTTGGCAATAACTATTCCAAGAAAACCCAACTCATTTAACACCTAGTGATTAAAAACAATAAAGATGCTAGCATAACATCAATAAAAATAATTAGAAAAATGAAGTAGCAAAATGTATTAACTAGACTAAGCACTAGGTAAATGTTGCCATTAAACAGATAGCTTCACTTTGAAATGAACCATAGAAAACAAAACAAAACAATATTGGACAACACTACAATGTAAACTGAATGAGGAAAGGGATGTTGGTGCTTATTGTTATTTTTAACTGATTTTATCTCCAGTACCACTATGGCACTGTTAATTACACATTACACTGAAGAAAATGTAAAACTCTACCAATATGAAGTTATTGGCAAAGATACTGAGTAAAAGGTATCTCCTATATGGTTTGTGGGGAGTGTACGTTTGTAAAACCACTCTGGAAAACAATTTGGCAAAAGCTAGTAAAGTTACAGATATACGCAGGTGGCCTAGAAATTCTACTTTTAGGTAAACATTCTGGAAATTTTTCTGCTCATACAGACCTAGAGACATGTACAACAGAGTTCACTGCAAACTATCATTATAGCCAGGAACTAGGAATAAATATCTGTCAATGGTAGAATGATTAAATTAGTGAAGTAATAATCTAAAGTTAGAGCAATAAAATGAAAACACTAAAGTATGATAGTAAGAATGGAATCATACCAAACATGATTTTAAAATGCATAAGGGATAGCCTGGGGAGAAATGCCAAATGTGGGTTAAGGGGAGGAAGGCAGCAAAACACACTGCCATGTGTGTACCTATGCAACTATCTTGCACGTTCTGCACATGTACCCCAAAACCTAAAAAGCAATAAAAATTAAAAAAATAAAATAAAATGCATAAAACCAAATGTTTCCATATATAATGTTCAAAAAAAAATTAAACTATACTTTTAAGTAACAATAATTTATAAAATAAGTAGAAATAAAACATATGAAAACAATAGCACAAAAAAGGGAAGAAATGGAAATCTATTATTGCAAGGTTCTTACACTATACATGCTGTAGTATAATATTATTTAAAAATAGACTTTAGTAAGTTAAAAATATGTATTGTAAGTCCTCAAGCAATACATAATATCCTCAAAAAGGGGTAAAACTAATAAACCAAATCAGGAAATAAACAATAAAGACAGAAAAGAAAATGGAAAACAGTAGATTTCGAACAAAATAAATTAGTAAAGAAAATTCATATGGAATAAAAAGCCCAATTTAAAGGCAGAGATTGTCATTTTGGATACACAAAACAAGAAAGACCTATGCCACCTACAAAGATATATATAGGTTGAAGTAAATGGATGCAAAATACTAAACTGGATATACTTCAATGCACTAATCAAAACAAAGCTGGAGTAGCTATATTAATATCAGACAAAAACACTTAAGGCAAGAATATTATCAGGGTTAAAAAGAAATGTTAAATAAGAATAAAAGGGTCAAATTGTCAAGAAAAAAGGTAACAATCCTAGATGTGTGTGTAGCATTTAATAAAAAAGTTTCTAGATTACAATTAGACAGTAGACAAAAAATATAAATAGTAGACTGCAACATTCCCTGAGTAATTGATAGAAAACATAAATAATAAAAAATGACATAGAATGCTGAAACAGAGCTGTAAACTAATTTTATCTAATTACTATTTTATTCAAGAGCAGAAGACAGATTCTTTACAAATGCAAGTGCAACATTCACCAAGATATATAGTAATATGATCATAAAACAAATTACTGCAAGGGAATTAAAATGAAAGTCAGTATCTGGAAAGATAGCTGAAATATTCTCAAATATTTGGCAATTAAACAAATACTCTTTAAGAGCCCATGGTTAAAACATACACACACAAATATGAAACTCAAAAACATTTTAAATATAATGAAAATAGTAATAATAAATTTCTACATAGCAAAATATATGGGAACACAGCTAAAGCAATGCTTAATGTAAAATAAGTTTATAAAGAAAAAAGGTCTTGTATCAATGATCAAAACTTTCACCTTAAAAAAAAATTAAAACAAAGCAAATTAAACCCAAAGCAACAAAAGCAAGGAAATTATCAAGACCAAACAAATTTAAGCAAAAATATTATAGAAAAATCAAAATTAAAAGCTGATTATTTGAACAGATCAACAAAATTGATCAACTTCTATCCAGAATGATCAAGAAAAAAAACAAAGACACAAATTGCCAACATCAGAAATGAGAAAGGTGACATTGCTACAGAGAAAAGGTCTCTCTGGCTGAAGGAACCAGAAAACTGAAATGGAATCATGACCAGTAAGAGAATGGGGTAATCCTAGAAGAAAAACCAGTCAGAAAAGAGATCCTCAAATTCTTTCTCACAATGTCTTTGAACACTGAACCGCATGTACAGAACAGACTAAAAGCAGCTCAACTAAAGCCAAAAGATCTGGACTGAGACTGGGTGCACCACCCAAGAAAGAGTTCAAAGTTCACATCTAGCCAAGTTAGTGCCTGTCAAAATAAAAGTAAGATTACCCACTAGAGAATAATGGAATCCACAATCTCTACAACTACTTTTTATTTATTGTGGTCTAGCTGTGTGCCAGCCATTATGCTACATGCTGGGAACATCCTAGAAAACAAGATAAAGTTCTTGTATTCATGGAGGTTACACTCAAATGGAGAAGATAGCCAAGGAAGTATGACAAAAGTTAATAAATGTTTTGATAGGAGACATAGAAGAAATATATCATAGAACATCTACTGTAATCTAAGTAAGGCTTTTCAAAAGTTTTAACTAGGCAAAGTCAAAGGAGCAGAGTATTCTAGGCAAAGCTTGGAGGTCAAATACTAAACCAGATATACTTCAGTGCAAAAACTGGGAAGGTTTCTTGACAGCACACTGAAGAAACCAAAAGAAGTTCCGTATAGTTGGTACATATATGGTTAAGACTAAAGTGTCGGGGCTGGGGGGGGATAGCCTGGGGATGAATACCAAGTGTGGGTGAAGGGGAGGAAGGCAGCAAAACACACTGCCATGTGTGTACCTATGCAACTATCTTGCACTTTCTGCACATGTACCCCAAAACCTATAATGCAATAAAAATTTAAAAAAAAAAAAGACTAGTGTCAAGGGATGACAATAATGAGTTCATCTGTGTACAAGGTTAAGTCAAGAGTCAAACTAAAGAATCTGAACTTAATTTTAAAAGCAATGAGAAACTTCTGAAAGATCTTCATGCACAAAGTGATATATTCCAATTTTTATGTTAGAAAAATCCTATTGATGGTTATGAAAACAACAGACTGAATAAAGGAAAGGCTAAAGACAGACAAGTTAAGAAGCTGTTTGAGAATTCCAAATGAGAAATAATGATAACCTGATTTCATTTAGTGAAGTAGTAGAGATAGGGCAGAAATAAGAATAAATTTATATTTTAAAAACTAAATCAATAGTACTTTTTTAAAAGTTAGAAAGCAGCGGTAGAAAGAAAGATAATGAGTCCAGTTTTGAACATGCTGAATTATAAATATTTTTGAAAAATAAAAATGGAGATATTCAGTATGGAGATAGGTATACAAGGTAAAGCTTTTAGGAGAGAGAGATGTGCTAGAGATCAAGATTTGGGCTTCATTGACTAATAAGGAAAAATTGATGCCTTAGATGTCAATGAAATGTCCCTACTAGATTGAAAAATGGCATTTACACTTTAGACAGAAGAAAAAGAGAATCAATAGATTAGGAGAACTTTTATACTGAAACTTCTAACTTCAGTAGCAAAACTCTATAATATCTCTTATTAAATATATTATCAAATATATTATTCTGCAATACAATTTTCTCATCTAAGAAACAGGAAGATTCTAATTGTAAGATAAGCTTAGTGGTTTGGATAAGTTTTGAAAGATAGAAAAGTCTTTATTTCTTAAACTAACTTTAAGAAAAATATGTTTTATCTTTAGAAAAGAATTATTTTCACACTTAATGGGAAAGTATCCATATGATTCCTCCATATCTGTTTTAGAATGTAAATGTCTAAAATAAGTGGGGATAAAGAGGGAAACAAATGGAATTAAATATGATTTTTTTCATATACCTAATACTACCTTAAAATTTAATGGAGCTCCATTAGGTGACAGAAACACAGAATTAGGCAACCAAAAAAAAATATACACAGATTCCAAAAAAGGTAACAGAGTAGTTTATTTTAAACTTACCTTGCTCCTAAATTTTCAATGGTTATATATTCATCCTTTCTCACAACTTCAAACTGCAAGTAATGGGGGAAAAATTAGCCCTAAAGTACTTCAATTTTCAAAATTTTTAATGTTATTTCTTAGCCTTCACATTTGAAAACTACAGTGAGAGTGAAGCTAAAGTGAATATAAAACAAACAAAACAGAGATAACAAGGTAAGTAATAAACAATCCTGATCAAAAAACAAACTAGAGTTGACCTTAAAAAAGCAGTTCTACTTTACATCACTATAGGATTTAAATGCCAAATCTGAAATACTAAAATAGCATATTTAAAAATAAAGAAATAAATAAGATACATTTCTATTCACAATTTTGGTCTGTTTAGTTATAAACTAAAAATTCAACAAGATATTTCATTAATTAAAACATAAAATGGATGTCATCTGAGTGCATTTTATGTGCCAGGTACTATATGTGATGTTCTACAGATATTTTCATAGGAGGATATTTACAGACTAAAAGAGGTTCAGAAAGTCTAAAATTATTTTGAAACTTAGGTGTCAAAGAATTAGATAAATTCTCATTCTTAGTTCATGATACTTTCTTTATTGCTATACTTACGGCATGTTTTGTCTTTGTGTCTCTTTTTGTGTATCTTTCTCTTTATTTTTAAATTTTTCTTGTTCTTAAGGACACTTAAATATTACTTTGCATAAATCATAGCAATAAAAAGGTCAGAGAGCCCAGTCACTATCAAAGGGAATATGGCTAGAATCCAATTATGATGATCCCCAAGTCTGTTTCAAGTCAAAAATACTTTTCCAATGAAGGAAAGCCAAAAAAAAAAAAAAGATGAAATAAGATACTCACCAAAATTTTAACAATTCCAGGTACATCACATTGCAGCATCCTTGCCATGTCACCTGTACATCCTTCCTTCAAACATTTCTTTGCAATAAAACTCTAAAGTTATTAATAGAAAAAAATCACTGATGTGCAAATCTGATTATATTTAAATAAATGTTGTTAAAAACAAATGTTGCTAAACTGGAATATGTGAATAAATATTTGAGAGGTAGCTGTTCAAAGATGGTCCATTTCATAAATCAATGGATATCCTATTTAAAATGTATTTCACTCTACATCAAAATTGTCAAGTAGCAATATTGCAGACTAAAATGCATTTGCTGCTCCAGAGAAAGCAACTTCAAATAAAATGTACTAATTAAGTGAGTGTAAAAGGATTACTGAATTTCTATCAGGGAAAAAGGAAGAATAAAAATGTTACATCCTTTTTCTAGTTCTGGCCTGTGATTTCTTTTGGTTAGGTTACTCATTTTTCTTTTACTTCTCTTTCTAAAATTCAATAATATTAATTGGCCCCCAAATGAAGGAAATTGTAAAGTATTTATATACCACTTAAAATTGATTAAGCAAATATTTATAAAGTTGTTTTTACAGTTTATAATGTGAGTTCATCTGTTTTATCTGTTAATTCTCACAAAAACCCTATGAAATAGCTTTATCTTATCCTTAGTTTAGAACTTAAAAAAATTAGTCTTTGAGCAATTACCAGTCTAATATAATAAATCTAGTAAGTGGCTCAGTCTGGACTTTAACCCAGATCTCCCAACTCCATATTCCGTGCACTTTCTACTACAGCACAATTGCTTTAAAGGGGTTTTCTATTGTTTGCAGAATGTAAACACAACAGAACCAAACATTATAGACCCAACTTATGGTCATCAGCTCACTAAAGAGAAATTAATACAGAGCTGGGCTTAGTATTTCCACTTTAATATTAGTGGCAAATAACTCTATTATATGTTACATATTGTAATAGTTAATAATTATAACAATTATATGTTATATATAATAGTCATAACTTATATAACTGCTATGTTATATAATTATATTATCTATAACTATATGTAATATGTAACTATAACTACAAATATTAAAAATTCCAAATATATTTTTCAAGACTATGAAATTTGTCCTTGGTTTTCACCTCTTAAATAGAAATCCTTAAAATTGTAAAATTATCCTTTGTGTGTTTATTAAGAAATTCTATTCTATGATCCTACATGCATATATGCAACAGTATTTCTATTCTTAAGAGTATACATTTCTAAAAGGCAGGAAATAAATTGATAGAAACCGCTAAGCAAACCAACTAGTAGTGTATGATCTACAAAGAACTGTTTAATAAATGATGACGATGATGAATGAAAAGTGGTAGGGAGATAACTGGGAAAGAACAAAGAAGGTAGTAAAAGAAAAAGAAAAAAGAAGTAAAAAGGAGGGAAGTTATGAATAGGAAGAAACAATGGGGAAGAGAACAAAAGAGGAAAGGGTAGAGGAAGAAATGCTATTGTAGTTTTAAGAATGAATATAGTACCTGATCATTTTCACCTGGATATTTTAAATTCTTGAACCTTTTCCAGCAAATTTTGTGGAAATAAACACAGCAATTTTTACTGCACATTAACTGAAAAAATCCCTGGAAAAATATAAAAGTAAGTGTCAGTTAAGGACATAGTGATTCTTATATATACATAAAAAATTATACTAAATCATTTTTAAAACTGTTCTACAATTAGATTTTACAAGGTATTCAAAATTTATCAACAGAAATCAGAGATCACCAAATAACTTTACAAGTCATTTTTACATCACTAAAGACAGGAAAACTAAAGAGAGTAAAAAAAAAAAAAAAGGTGAATAATTTGAAAAAGTTAATATAATATTTTCCATATGCTCTGTTCAACAAAACATCAGAAACGCAGTGAGTGACGTCTATAGAGGAACATGCAATCTGCCCATCTTCATCTCCATTTTGACATTTCTCTTTTCCACCAACCCCAGCTCCATACCATTACTACCTCAATCTCCTCTGTTACCAATCACGAGAACTCAGATTTGCTGCCTTGGTGATAGCTCCTGACCTACTGCATTATCCGAGGGTATAGATTGCTTGTCCTTTCCATTGCACCCTCCCTGGAAACTACAGCCTTGCTTTTTAAAATTTTTGTTTTCATGACAAAAATTAAATTGTATGCTCAGGTATTGTTGCTGCTACATGCTGTTCATTTGATTAGAACCCTAAAGCATTCTTGGGAAACCTTAGGACTGCATCACCATGTCATCTAAAGCAATACTGAACAAGCCTGACCATGAGCACTGCATCTACCAGGCTCACTTTTCAATCCCTGTCTTATTCTATTGAATAGATCTTGGTCTTCTCCTTCTCCCCACCTACTGCACTGGCTGTACACGTCATGCCTTGAAATTGAGATTTCAGTTATTTTTTAGAAGTATCGTCTGATTTGCGTAACATCTCATCCTATCTTGTGATTTCACAAAATCTTGTTCTGGTAGATCCAGAGAGATCTATCAGAAGTATTTGGATAGCTAAATTTCTTCAAATCAAGGCTGGTTACATTTTCCCCCTGTCAAGGCCCACAGAAGAGATAATGATCACTTATTTAGTAGCATCATTCCTGAGGAGTGACAGCCTTTCTCCGTAGTCAAATGCTACCATTCTCAACCTCTAACATTTCTAACTATAAAGTAAAGCATTTTAGATCATTTTCACTGTATGGTTGACTGTGGGAATAATACTTATAACTTCAGATGCATGTGAATTTTACAAAAACCTTAGCAAAACCAATTTATTCTTTTACTGACTCATAAAATATAAATAATTCCTGATCACTCTGAATCTTAACTTCTCAGAGATAACTTTTCAACTGCTTTTCCATTGTAATTAAACTAAATACTGTTTAAAAATAATTTATGCATAATAAAATTTTTATAATGTAATTTTATATAGTTATATATAATTTTTCAATTACATTTTTTAAAAACTGTTAATGACAATCACAGTACCTTATAACTGGTGTTCTTCAAAACATCAGCTTCACAAGATCGTTCACAATCTAGGTAACTACAAATGGTCTGCTTCATTATATTACTTTCAGTTGTCTTGATAAAATTATTAAGAAGATCCTAGATTTTAAAAACATAAATAATTCTCATGAATTATTAATAAAAAATTAACACCACAATTAAGACTATCCATGTTTTACCTTGGTAATATGTCCATATCATATTACTTTTTGAAGTACTTGTATATATGTATTTTTTTAAGAGTAATAAAACATTTCCCTAATTCAAAGTAAACAATGTATAGGAAGGTCCTAAATTAGAAGTACTGGATTTCTCAATGAATGATATAAACATGGAGAATGGAGAGAAGCGTATTTTGAAGCTATACTTCTCTTTATCACCTAATCCATAGCATAACACCTGGCATGTTCCTATCAAGAATTATTTGCTCTGGTCAGGTGTAGTCGCTCACACCTGTAATCTCAGCACTTCGGGAAGCTAAGGCGGGTGGATCACAAGGTCAGGAGTTTAAGACCAGCATGACCAACATGGTGAAGCCCCGTCTCTACTAAAAATACAAAAATTAGCCAGGCGTGGTGGCACATACTTCCAATTCCAGCTACTCTGGAGGCATAGGCAGGAGAATCACTTAAACCCAGGAGGTAGAGGTTGCAGTGAGCTGAGATCATAACACTGCACTCCAGCCTGGTCAACAGAGTGAGACAACATCTCAAAAAAAAAAAAAAAGAAGTATTATTTGCTCTCATATATACACACAGAAAGACAATAAATTGCTGGTGTCCAGGAGAATCTTGATCAGAACCAACCCCTAGGTCACTGCATTGGCAGTGGAACAACTGTGGTAGTACAATATAACATTCACTGCCATGATGGACAAAAGTACAGTAGAGAAATATGTTTTCAATGTTTATAGTTACAAATCAGAATATAATTTCTCATTTTCGAATGCTGATTTAATGGCCAGAAGTGGTGGTTCATGGCTGTAATCACAGTGTTTCGGGAGGTCAATGCAGGAAGACTGCTTGAGCACAGGAGTTCAAAGCTGCAGTGAGCTATGGCAGCACCATTTCACTACAGCCTGGGTGACAGAATGAGACTCTATCTCTAAAAAATTGTATAAAACACTTAACAAATAAATGAAATACTGATTAAATGCAGGTGAATCATGTTATCAGGTCTAAGTTAAATGTTTAGATAAGGTCCTTCATATTTATCCTTTAGAGGGAGAGTGTTACAAAATTTCAAATAGTATTACTGCTAACATACTGAGGGTATATGATAAGATAAATAAGCCTCTAGAAATTATTTCACAAATATCAGCTCTATGCAGGAGAATAAAGTTGAGAAAATTTCCCAGAAAGTAGAAAAAAAAATTGAGAAATAAAAAAATTAAAGACTCAGTCTAGTATGAAAGGCATCTGGATAATAAGTATTTCACAAAGAAAAAGAGATATTTAAGAAGATATATCAATATATAAAACAAGAAAATGTTCTAGAAGCAAAAAACAAGTTCAGAACACTGGGGACACAGAAAATATCCTTAACAATTCCCAGAAAGAAAAAAATAAAACAGGTCAAATACAAAAGTTTAAAAATCATAATAAAATCAAGTTTCTTAAAAGTAGTATTAGAAGTTAAAAGATGCCGGGCGCGGTGGCTCAAGCCTGTAATCCCAGCACTTTGGGAGGCCGAGGTGGGTGGATCATGAGGTCAACAGATCGAGACCATCCTGGTCAACATGGTGAAACCCCGTCTCTACTAAGAATACAAAAAATTAGCTGGGCATGGTGGCGCGTGCCTGTAATCCCAGCTACTCAGGAGGCTGAGGCAGGAGAATTGCCTGAACCCAGGAGGCGGAGGTTGCGGTGAGCCGAGATCGCGCCATTGCACTCCAGCCTGGGTAACAAGAGTGAAACTCCGTCTCAAAAAAAAAAAAAAAAAGAAGTTAAAAGATAACAGAAAAATACACAAGAGGCCAAAGTGGGAGAATTGCTTGAGCCCAGGAGTTTGAGACCAGCTTGGGCAACGTAATAAGACCTTGTCTTTACTTAAAAAAAAGAATTTTTTTAAATTAGACAAGTGCAGTGGCATGTGCCTATAGTCTCAGCTACTTGGGAGGCTGAAGCAAGAGAATTGCTTAAGCACATGAAGTTGAGACTTCAGTGAACTATGATCATGCCACTGCACTCCACCCTGGGTGACAGAGAGACCCTGTCTCCAAAAAGAAAAATTATTTTCAACCGACAATTCTATGCTCAAGCAAGATATGAATAGAGCATACAAAGGATAAATTATTTTGATACTTGAAAGGTCTCAAAAAATTTACCTTCCATGCAAGCTCTCTTTTATGGGAAGCTACTAGAGGCTACAGGAGTTGCACCACCAAAAGAAGGGAGCAACCCTAGGAAGGAAAACTTGAATTCTGAGAAAGAGAATATTCCACATAGAAGAAAGGTGAAGAAAATTCCCAGGATGAGAGTGAACAGAAACCCTGAAGCCAGCTTAATAATAAAAACTTACAGCTACTAGTAGGGTAGGATAGGAGAGAGACAGAGAGAGACAGAAAGAAAATGTGTGTGTGTGTGTGTGTGTGTGTGTGTGTGTGTGTGTGTGTTTATGTGGACATATAAGCAAGCTAAACTTTCATCTTTCATAGTGAAAAATCAAAAGAGATTATGTTTTAAATAGCAGTATTTTTTTTGAAAAATAAGTATCCAAGAGAAATGTCTAGAAAGTTGGAAGAATGCCTCTAAGAAGCAGAATTTCAGTTAGAGATAACAAAACAGGAACTCTTATTTTAAGTCTTTAAATATTATTTCACAAACTGAGTATGTATATTACTGTGCATAAAATAAAAGTTCACTTAAAAAGTTGGATAATAAAGGAAGCAAAATATTCTTAAAAGAGGAAGAAAAAGAGTAAAACAACCACGTAAGAGACTGCTTTATGTAGGAATGAAAATTTAGTATTTTTAAAATGCATAAAATTATTACTTTATCAAGTCAAAATTAAAAGTTATATAATTATCTTGACAATGCCAAAAGCTGTCTGCATGTTCTATTGATTACTGAGAGAGGTATATTCAAATATTCCAGTGTGATTGGGGATTTAAATATATTTCAATTTTTGACCCATATATTTTGAAGCTGTTTTACTTTCAATTTTGTCAATTTTTGTCCCATATATTTTGAAGCTATATTACTAGGTATATGCAAATTTGAATTGTTACAGTTTCCTAGATAATTGAATTTTGTATTTTTATAAAGTGTCTCTCTTTATTTTGAGTAATGCTTTTGGCCTTAAAGTCAGGCAAAACAAAAAGATCAATAAAGATTTAAAGTTTCTTTAAGGTTTTGAAAAAGATATGTCATTCAAACATTAACCAAGAGAAACCTGGTATAGCCATGTTCATATTTAACAAATTAAAGAGAGACCCAAATGGCTTATCAGGTGGATTAAAAATTACTCAAAAGGTAAAGGACACACAGAAAGTATGGGAAAATGAAAAGTCTCACACTATTTGAAGAATATAAAATGGTACAATCTTTCTGAGAGGAAATTTGGAGACATAAAACAACTTCACAATTGTGTGAATACTGCTCCACAATGCCACCTTTGAAATTTATTCTAATGAATTTATTAGCA
Organism: Saguinus oedipus; assembly: GCA_031835075.1. Lineage (NCBI taxonomy): Eukaryota > Metazoa > Chordata > Mammalia > Primates > Cebidae > Saguinus > Saguinus oedipus. The sequence continues at coordinate 92,541,670 of CM063184.1, read as the reverse complement.
ATTTATTCTAATCAAATGATGTAAGAAATATGCAAAGACTAGTTTATATAAGAAGGAAAAACTGGAAATGTCTAGAATAAACTAGCAGGAAACTAATTAAGCAAATTAAAGCAAAATTATACAATGGATTATACCAAAATCACAATGTATAATAATCTTTATTACTGATAATAAAAACTACTATCTATTTCCAGACTACAAATAAGTGTGCACAACATCATACCAATTTAGGAAAAATAAAGGCTATGAGTGTTTATACGTGTGTGTGTGTGTGTGTGTGTGTGTGTGTGTGTGTGTCTAGAAAGCTTTAAATGAAAATGCTAACAATGGTTTCTCCATTTGAAGAAAAAATGTAGATAAATTCCATCTTTATCTTTGGGCATTTTTATATTTTCCATGTTTTCTGAACTAAGCATTTAGTACTTTGTAATTAAAATCAACAGCAAAATAATGGTAAAGGTAATTAGGAAAAAAAGTTAACTGCTACATTTTACTCTAATCATGCAGGATACTAGCCTAATATGCTATTAATATTCTTGTTATTTGAAAATGCTAACACTGCCACCTCACTTCTTCCTCCTTGTTGAATCATACATTCTGCACCAGGTAACCCAATAAAGGTTGTTTCTTATATAAAAAGTTGTGTGTTAATAAAACAATGTGCTTGCTATAAGAATATGACATAGTTGCTTCACACTTTATCAAAGATGATTCTAATTAGTTACAAATAAAATGTTACTCTTAAATAATTTCTTACTTTAAAAGTTGTAGGTAAATCTTCATCTTCTGTAGGATCTATGTCAAACCAATGGTCATTTATATCTCCAATTTCTTGTAAGCCCTTATGAAATTCTAGCAGTCCTCCATTATATCTGCAAGACATTTTAAAATAAGGTTAGTTTGAATGGGAGTGTGCAGATGGATGGTTTACCAATGAGAACAAGTAACTCACATTTTGTGGTAAATAGGGTGGTGATAACCTCTGGCATGCCATAGAAATACAAATACTAGGACTCTCGCCTGTGGCAGATTGGGATGAAATACAGGTGGAAGAGGAGGCACTAGATTGTGTAGTAGCTCAAGCTTGAACAGTATGGGAGCCATGGTAATTAAAGGGACTGTAGAGTTGGTTGGCTTTTGTTAAATGTCTTGGAGGCCTTGAAGAAAGAGAATGACAGTCACAGGTCAGCCAACTATTAACTCAGGATACACTGTGAAAGCCAGACGGCCTCTATGGTGGCAATTTAAAGAGACTCTCATCTCCTGTGGCCACAATCTGTGCTGAAAATAAGGCCCAAATTTAATCATAAAGTGAAACAAACTGCAAATGATATTGAATACACAGCCTCAACAAGACTAATACAATCAACTCAGGACATTGTGAAAACTAGAAGGCCTCTATGGTAACATCTAAAGAACCTCCTCTAGACATAAGGCAGACTATGCTGAAAATGAAGTTCAGGATTTAACCATAAGGGCAGAACAGCTGCAAAAGAGACCCAAAGCACAGCCTCAACAGAACTACACTAAAATTAGGACTTTGATATGCAATGGTTAGACCCTGGAATCTAAAATGGGGATATTTAGGTGAATATGCTTAGCAACATTGAATCCTTAAATTCCCCATGAACCTTCTTAAGCGGCAAATACCTCTTCCTTACCACAGGAGAGCAGCCTACCTTTATTTAGAGACCATGCAAAAACATCCACTGAGATGCATGTCTCAAAAGATGATGCCTTTCCTTCTTAAGATCTTCTCAACCTCATTGCCTTCAGACAATAAATCTAAGGTCAGGTGGAGAACCCAAGTGAGAAAAGAGAGCCCTTGCCCAGGAAGAAAAAGCTTATTAATCTTAAGAATTGCAGAATCCCACTAGAATGTACTGACAGGAACATGAGTTGGAGTGGATCTTTAAAGTGCTGAACTAAGGGTAAACATAAGGCTGGATAGGGAAGTGTACACTGATATGGAAAAACTCTTCCATAATTCAAGATTTACTTTCCTAGAAAGGATCCACTGAATCCACCTGAATCCACTCCTAATAGAGTGCTGAGAAGGCTCCTTGAAACATGGACACGATGGTCTATAGTAAATGAAGTAGATATGCTAAAAATTTCTTGGGAGGAATATTAAAGCAGTCAGGAGGTTCAAGGAAGTGAGAATGTTAGAATGGACTTACTACATAAAAATACAGAACCCACCACTAATTCAGTGTTCTTAGGAAGGCTCAAAGGATACTCCATTCATTAATACAATAAAAAATACAGAGTAAGAAGGGCACATGTGTCTTTGAAGAGTGCAAGAACTCAGTGGTTGTTGTCCTCTATAGGCCAGGGATGAAAGTAATGATGCTGCCATACAACTGGACTTTCTAGTGTCAATTATGTGGAAAATGAATTATCTCCAATGTTCAACAGTAAAGAGACTATAAAAGTTTTCACATCTGGGAAGGACAGCAGGATAGATTCTTTATTCTTGTCTCAGGCTATGTTAATTCTCTTACTTTGTCACAGTATAGACTGAAGGGATTTGGATCATCTTGACATTCTGCAAACCATCACACTAGCCCCACTATATTGATGGCACATGTTGCTCAGACCCAGGGAACAAGAAGTGAGATTTGTGGATACCCTAGCGAAAAAACACCAAACCAGAGAATAGGAAATCAGCCTTACAAAGAATCCAGGAACTACCACATAGGTGACACTTTTGGGGATCCAATGGTTTGGCCCAGCAGGAATCCTTTATAAGAGATTGCCCAAATAAACTTTTCCTAATTCATCCCTCAGATCTTAGCCAAACATTGTTTCCTCAGGGAGACTTCTGATTCCCAGAACAAGCTTCCAGGAAAGACTTTATTCACTGTATTTTCCTTCATATCTCTTTATCCTATTTCATAAATGAGTATTTTATGATTGATTATTTGATTAAGATCTGTTTATTTCACTGTACTTTCAGTTACATGAAGATAGGAACTGTATTTTGTAAACCACTGTAAACTCAACACCTAACAGTTTCTGGAATATAATGGATACTTAGTAAATAAAATGAATGAATGATGTTACTAATGGTTATGAATCTCCATATAGGAATTAAAGAGATAATCTATATAGTCTCATCCATACAATTTCACTTTCTTAAAATAAGTAGTAGTCAATACTCCAAAAACTCAGCATTTGGACCCTTTTCAACTCTTTATAAGCTCATTTATACTTTTAAAAACTATTCCAAGTTAGTGGTGATAATAATGGTTAACTCCAACTATCATTTATTTATTAAGTACAGCATTTTTGTGTCCTAGGCACTGAGTTAATCATCTGCAACATCCTTATGAGATGAATCATACACTATTATTAGTTCTATTTTAGAGGTAAGAAAAAAATATAAGGCTTAACAACATTAAGTTTCTTAGGGTTAAGTGATAGAAAATGTAGCTGATCTCAGGTCTATCAGACTCCAAAGTCTATGCTCTTAATGTTAATGCTAGACTGCCTCTTAATGCCATGGCCTGTTAAGTTTGATGTTTAATATTCTCAACTATATTAAAGAAATTATCTACACAAAAAGGCAAAGAAGACAAGGATAAACCAGTAGGGCACAAATGTCACAATGTCTGGTATATTGTGCACATTAATTCCATTTCACAATGCTGAGACTTGTGAAAGATCTACCTATTAATTAAAATCTTTACCTCTTCTGAGCACATCGCAGTAAACCACGTCCAAAATAAACTAAAGACATAAAGTTTTCACAAATTTCATTCTCTTGGATCACCATCTTCATCACCAGAAATTTATTCTCAGCTTCTGTATAATCCTGTAGTAACATAGAACTAGGTTTGGCTGATGTAAAAAGCATTTTTTTTCTTTTACAATAAACAATTATTTCTCAAACTGAAGAAATTAGGGTAGCTTTCAAAATCATCCAATCATCTGGTCATTTATTTACATTTTAAATCCTGGCATTTCTGTATGTGATTACAAAGATCATATAGTTAGTGTTTAAAATATTTATTCATACATAAATTTAAGACCTTCTTTAACCAGTATTTCAAAGTAAATATTAAGATGGTAACAACAATTTGTGTATCTAAAACTGGCAATTAGGCATAGTGGCACACACCAATAGTGCCAGCTCCGTAAGAGGCTGAAGCAGGATTGCTTGAGCCTGGGAGTTCAAGTCCAGCTTGGGCAACATAGTGAGATCCCCATCTTTTAAATACATATATATACATACATAACTGGCAAGCATTACCAGCCAAAATAAGGGCTTTTCTGATAACTGTTAGAGCACAGTTCTTTATCATTTTTCTAACTGGAACACAATCCTTCACAATTTTTCAAACAGAAAGTAAGTGACTCTTTGACCATAGATATAGACTCTTTTGGGGTGTCACCATCTTAATCATAAACAACATAGGTCTAGAAGTAAATATCAGGATCTGTTATAATAGATGCTTCAGTAAAACAGGCATAATAGCCTCAGTCTCTCTAGGAAAAAAAAAGCTAGGAAAATACTGCATGGCCTTACTTTAAAATATTCTCTAGTACATCACACTAAATAATTAGCACTACATAAAATTATTTAAAATAGAAATGTTTCTGGCTAACATGGTGAAACCCCATCTCTACTAAAAATACAAAAATTAGCCAAGCATGGTGGTGTGCTCCTGCAGTCCCAGCTATTCAGGAGCCTGAGGGAGGAGAATCACTAGAACCTGGGAGGTGGAGGGAGCAGTGAGCCGAAATCGTGCTACTAAGGCTCCAGCCTGGTAACAGAGTGAGACTCTGTCTCAAAATAAATAAATAAAATAAAAATAAAATAGAAATGTTTTCAGTTTGGATGCTTATCAATTCTACTTCATCTAAATAACAATTCATATTTATATATTTAATTTGTGAATCCAAATAAAAATACAGATTTGGGAAGAAAAAGTAAGAGAAATATCAAGGCTATGAAGAAAATATGAGAAATCATTAAAAATCAGAAAAAGAAAGAAAATGTTAAATTCAACAGAACCCTTAGAAATTATCTAGTTAATTCCCAGATTTTTACTTATTTGCACTTAAGTTTGGCAAAGAATTTGAGGCAAAATTCATGTTTTACCAAAGGGGTAAGATTAAAACCACAGGGATGGTTTTAATCCATTTTACACTAGAAAATGGATTAAAATGTATCATACAAATGAAAGCAGCTAAATAATTTTTTATTTTACGCAAATGGTATACATTTGAAAGATAAATGAAATGAAGTTATAAGCTAATATTAAGTTTCCTTTTTAAATATATTTAGTTTCATATGATAATCTTTGGCCTGATTATTCTAAGATGTAAGAAGATTTATAAAGGGCAATATCATGTTACATACCTCTTTCTTTCCTCTCTCAGTGAGTGCTACTCCATATAAAAACAGTAATGTCAAATAATAACCAACATTAATCTGGTGTGCCTAAAAAGAAAAAAAAAAAAGTTAATTGGTTATTTTGACTAAGCTACTTTTCAGTAAAAGCTTAATTAAATATCCTAAGCTTAATTAACAATTATTAAAATGAGTTCAAATTATCATTACATTATCAGTTATCTAATAATAATTATAGATAATATATTTTAGATATATTTGATAATTTGACCCAGGAAGAAGAAAGAGGATAGTCAATAATCTCAAAATAAAACATTAAAATTAATTAAAGGAAAGCATACGGAACAAAGATGGCCAAACAGAAGCCGCCAACAATCATCCCAACACAGGAACACTAAACTGAACAACTACCCCACAGAGAAGCCGCTTCATAACAAACAAAAATCAGGTGAGTCATCACAGTACTTGGTTTGAACATCATATTAATGAAATAGGCACTGAAGAGGGTAGGAAAGAGTCTTAAATAGCCTACACCATCCTTTCCTCTATCCCCTGACAACAGCTATGTGGCATGGAGAGAGAATCTGTGTGCTTGGGGGAAGGAAAGCACAGTGACTGTGGGACTTTGCATTGGAACTCTGCTGCCCTGTCACATCCGAAAGCCACCCTGAGTGAGCCACCCTGAGATCACTGAATTCAGTCAGTGATCATGGAGAAAGCATTTAGATAAGTGTTAGCCACAGGCAAATAGCCCAACCCAGCAGTCAGAGCCTGAGTTCCAGCAAGCCCTGCCAGAGTCAGCCAAAGTGCTCTGGGGTCCTAAATAAAAGGCAGTCTAGGCCACAAGGACTGCAATTCCTGGCCATGTCCTGGTGCTGTGCTGCGATTGGAGCCAGTGGATTTGTGGTATACACAATCTAGTAAGATACCAGCTGAAGCAGGCAAGGGAGTGATTATGTCACCCCTCCAACTCCAGGGAAAACAACTCACAGGTCTGGGAGAGACACCTTCCCTCTGCTTGAGCAGAGGAGAGATAAGAGTTAAGAAGATTTTGCCTTGCAACTTGAATAACAGTTCAGTCATGGTAGAATCCTGAGGATCTAGCTGCAAGACAATATTTCTAGACACACCCTGGGGCAGAAAAGAACTCACTGCCTTGAAGAACCCAATCCTTGCAGGATTCATTACCTGCTGACTGACTAAAGAGCCCTGGGCCCTGAATAATCAACAGTAGTAGTAGTACTCACCATGGGGTGAGGCTCAGAGCCATGCTGGCTTCAGGTGTGACCCAACATATTCCCATCTGTGATGGCTATGGTGAGAGAAGGCTTTCTGCTTGAGAAAAGCAGAGGGAAAAGTAAAAGGGACTTTGTCTTGCAGCTTGGGTATCAGCTCAGCCACAGTGGGGTAGAGCACTAAGTGGGCTTCTGAGGGTCCCACTTCCAGACCCTGGGTCCTGTCTGGCACTTCTGGACTTGCCCTGGGCCAGAGAGAAAGGCACTGCTCTGAAAGGAGAGACTCAATATAGGTAGCAAGGCAGTGGTCACCACAGAGTTTGAGCAAGACGAGTGCTATGCTGGCATCACATCTGAACTAGCACAGTCCCAGTGGTCGTGGCCACAGGAATGCTTGTGTCACCCCTCTCCCAGCTCCAGGCAGCTTGGCACGAGAGAGAGAGAGACTCTGTTTAGGATAAAGGAAGAGAAGAGAACAAGAGTCTCTGCCTGGTAATCCAAGGAGTTCTTCCAGATCTTACCCAAGATTACCAAATGGTACTACTACAAATCTGCAAGAACCACAGTTTTACTGGGGTTACAGTGTCTCCTAATGCAGATATGGCAGCAGTGAACAAAGACTTAGATCATGGTACCTAATCCCTTTGAATACCTGGAAAGCCTTCCACAAGAAGGGCAGGTACAAAAAAAGGCCATACAGTGGAGACTATAATACCTAACTCTTCAATGCCCAGAGACTGATGGATATACATAAGCATCAAGACCATCCAGGAAAACATGACTTTACCAAACTGATAAAGGCACCAGTTGCCAATTCCAGAGAGACAGACATGTGACATTTCAGACACAAAATTCTAAACAGCTATTCTGAGGAAGTTCAATGAAATCCAGATAACACAGAAAAAAAATTCAGAATCCTATCAGATAAATTTAATAAAGAGATTGAAAACAATTTTTAAAAATCAAGTATAAATTCTAGAGTTTAAAAAAGCAATTGACATGCTGAAGAATTTACCACAGTCTCTTAACAGCAGAATTTATTAAGCAGATGAAAGAAGTAGTGAGTCTGAAGACACGCTGTTTGAAAATACACAAAGGAGACCCCAAAAAGAATTTTAAAAATGAAGTATACCTACAAGATCTAGAAAACAGCCTTAAAAGGGCAAATCTAAGAGCTAGTCGCCTTAAAGAGGTGGCAGAGAGAAAGATCAGGATAGGAAGTTTATTCAAAGGGATAATAACAGAGAACTTTCCAAATCTAGAGACAGATATGAATACTCAAGTACAAGAAGGTTACAGAACACCAAGTAAATCTAACCCAAATTAAGACTATCTCAAGACATTAAATAATTGAACTCCAAAGGTCAAGATTAAAGAAAGGATCCTAAAAGCAGCAACCAAAAGGAAACAAGTAACATACAATGGAGCTTCAATACACTGGCAGCAGACTTTTCAGTGGAAACCTTACAGGCCAGTAGAGAGTAGCATGACATATTTAAAGTGCTGAAGGAAGAAAAACCTAGAAAGAAAATACTATACTATTCTGGAATAGTATATCCAGCAAAAATATTCCTCAAACATGAAGGAGAACTAAAGACTTTCCCAGACAAACAAAAACTAAGCGATTTCATCAACACCATACCTGTCCCACAATAAATGTAAAAGGGAGTTCTTCAATCTGAAAGAAAAGGACATTAATGAGCAGTAAGAAATTATCTAAAGGTACAAAACTCACTGGTAATAGTAGGTACACAAAAAAATGCAGAATATTATAACACTGTAATTGTGGTGTATAAACTACTCACGTATTAAGCAGAAAGATTGAAAGATGAATTGGTCAAAACTACTTGATGGTTTCAATGCTGAATTTTACCAAACATTTAAAGAAAAATTAACACCAACGCTACTCAACCTATTCTGAAAAATAGAGGAAATAATACCTGCAAACTCATTCTTGAGACCAGTATTACTCGATACCAAAACCAAAGATACATCAAAAAATGTATACATATATTGGCCAACCTATCTGATGAACATTGGTATAAAAATCCTCAACAAAATACTACCAAACCAAATATCATTAATCATGACCAAGTGGGATTTATCCCAGGATGCAAGGATGGTTCAACATAGGCAAAATAATCAATGTGATACATTAAATCAACAGAATGAAGGAGGAAAATCTTGTCCTTCACAGTATGATCATGGTACAATCATTTCAATTGATGTTGAAAAAGCATTTGATGAAATTCAACATCACTTCATGAAAAAGACATGATAAAAAACTGGGTACCAAAGGAACACACCTCAACCCGATAAAACATATATGACAGACTCATAGCTAGTATCATACTGAATGGGGGAAAACTAAAATTTTTTCATCTAAGACCTTCAATATGACAAGAATGCCCACTTTCACCACTATTATTCAACATAGTACTGGAAGTCCTAACTAGAGTAATCTGACAAGAGAAAGAAATAAAGGGCATCTAAATTAGAAAGGAAGAAGTCTAATTATCCTTGTTTGCAGATAATATGATCTTATATTTGGAAAAACCTACAGATTCCATGAAGAAACTACTGTAACTGAAAAACATATTCAGTAAAGCTGCACGATATAAAATAAACAAACGAAAATCAGTAGTATTTCTACATGCCAACAGCAAACCTAAAAAAGAAGTCCAGAAAGTAATCCCGTTTACAATTGCTGCACAGAAAATAAAATATCTAGAAATTAATTTAACCAAAGAAGTGAAAGACCTCTACAATGAAAACTCCAAAACACTGATAAAAGAAATTGAAGATTAAAAAAAGGGTGGGAAGAAGATATTCCATGTTCATGGATTGGAACAATCAACACTGTTAAAATGTTCATATTACCCAAAGCAATTTACAGATTCAATGTAATTCCTATCAAAATACCAATTACATTCTTCACAGAAATTTTTTAAAAATCCTAAAACTTGTATGGAACCACAAGAGACCCAGAATAGCCAAAGCAATCCTTGAATAAAAAGAACAAAACTGAAGGAATTACATTATCTGACTTCAAATTATACTACCGAATTATAGTAAACAAACCAGCATAGTACTGGCATAAAAGACAAAGACACATAAACCAATGAAACAGAATACAGAACCCAGAAACAAATCCATACATCAACAGTGAACTCATTTTTGACAAAGGTGCCAAGAACATACACTGGGGAAAGAATGGTCTCTTCAGGGGCCCAAAGTGGCTCCGGCCGGATGTCGTGGCGCTTGCGAAGGCGAGGCCAAGAGTTCAAGGCCAACCAACCTCAGCAACCTTACAACCTCTCAATGATTGGCAAAAAAAAAAAAAAAAAAAAAAAAAAAAAAAAAAAAAAAAAAAAAAAAAAAAAAAGAATGGTCTCTTCAATAAATGGTGCTGGGAAAACTAGATATCCATATGCAGAAATGCAGAAGAATAAAATGAGACTTTTATCTCTTACGATATGCAAAAATCAAATCAAAAAGGATTAAAGACTTAAATCTAAGTTCTCAAGCTATAAAACTACTAAAATAAAACACTAGGGAAGCTCTCCAGGACATTGGATTGGGCAAAGACAGGCAACCGAAGCAAAAAAGGGGCCTATGGGATCATATCAAGTCAAAAAACTTCTGCAGAGCAAAGGAAACCATCAACAAAATGAAGAGACAATCCATAGAATAGGAGAAACTATTAGCAAACTACCCATCTAACAAGGAATTATTAATAATAACCAGAATATATAAGGAGTTCAAACAACTCTATAGGGAAAAAAATCTAATAATCTAATTTTAAGAATCTAAATAGACATGTCTCAAAAGAAAACATACAAATGGTAAAGAAGTCCATAAAAAGGTGCTAACATCATTCATCGTCAAAGAAATGCAAATAGAAATTACAGGAATATATCATCTCATCCAAGTTAAAATGGCTTATGTACAAAATGCAGGAAATAACAAATGCTGGTGATGATGTGGGGAAAAGAGAACCCTCTTACACTGTTGGTGGGAATGTAAGTTAGTAAAACCACTATGGAGAGCAGTTGGAGGTTCCTCAAAAAGCTAAAAATAAACCTACTATATGATCCAGCAATCTCACTGCCGGGATATAACCAAAAGAAAGAAAATCAATGTACCAAAGAAGTATTTCATTCTCATGTTTATTGCAGCACTATTCACGATAGCCAAGATTTGGAAGCAACCTAAGTGTCCACCTAGATGAATAAATAAAGAAAATGTGGTACATATACACAGGAGAGCACTATTCAGACATTTAAAAAAAGAATGAGATTCCCCCCAGCACTTTGAGAGGCTAAGGTGGGAGGATTACTTGAGCCCAGGAGGTCAAGACCTGCCTGGGCAATAGGTGAAACCTCATTTTTATTTAAAAAAAAAATTAAAGAATGAGATCCTGTCACTTGAAACAACATGAATGGAATTGGAGGTCATTATGTGAAGTGAAATAAAATAAAGACAAACTTTGTATGTCCTCACTCATTTGTGGGAGCTAAAAATTAAAACAAGTGAACTCAAAAAAACGGACAGTAGAATGATGGTTACCAGAGGCTGGTAACAAAATATAGAAGATAAAATGAATGAGATTTAGTATTGATAGCACAACAGGCTAAGTACAGTCAACAATAATTTGTTGGACATTTTAAAACAAGAAAGAGAGTGTAAATGAACTGTTGTAACACAAAGGATAAATGCTTGAGGAAATGGATACCCCATTTACACTGATGTAATTATTACACATTACATGCCTGCATCAAAGTATCTCATGTACTCCTTTAAAATGTACACCCGTGTACCCACACAAATTAAAAATAAAAATCTTAAAAATTGGTAAAAAAGAAGCAAATATCATCAAAATTTGTCACATTAAACCTTTCAAAAACTCTCATTCACCTTGTTCCTCTTTTATTATGTAACATTTTTGTATCAAGAACGTATTAAATAATAATATAATGAACACTAAAGTATCTACCATCCACCATTAAAAATACAATGATCTTTTAAATCAAAATCCTTTATTCTCCCTTAGGGATTCCGCAAAATAGTATGAACATAAAGCTTATCACTTCTTCAATGAAAAATTAAACCAATGTGGTATTTTCTTCATATAAAAATGGTCTATGCAAAATTACTGAAGTGAGATAGATTAGGGATCAGCAAATTGTAGAGGGAGAGAAGTGAGTGTGACCATAAAGGTAGCATAAGAGAGATTTTTGTGGTGGTGGAATAGTTATTTCGTCTTGATTGCAGCAATAGTTACACAAATGTACATTTTTATAAAATGGAACAGAACTATACAAATCTGGGCATTAAAAAGCTAACATAGCTGGCCTGAGGATGCTATCCTTATTAAGGCTGTCTGCAAAGTTAATCTTTGGCTGGTGTCTGGAAACTTGAATTTTGGCAGTGTTCCCTAACTGATAAAGGTGTCTTGTTATGTCTAGACTATTTGTGCAAACAATGTGATTTATGCTGACCAGCAAGGAGTTTCTTCTGGAAGTCTGGAATTTTGATACATGCCACGCAGCAGGTACCTAGATGACAAACACCCAATAAAAATGCTGATTACTGAGTCTCTTATGGGCTTCCCTGGGCAGAAACATTGTAGATGTTGCTACATTTTCATTTGTGGAGGTGGTCATATACACTGTGTGACTTGTCATAGGAGGGACAAAATAAAGGGGAACCTGTAGATGGCTTTCTTCAGACTTCACCTGTCTTTTCCCCACATGATTTACCATACATCCTTACTACATCATCATAATAAATCTTAGATGTTAGTGTAACCATATGGTGAGTCCAGTCCTTCTAGCAAATCTCTGAACATGAGGATGGTCTTGGAGACCCCAGACACAAAGCCCCATGGACGAACATCAATTTCCTATTTTTCATTTGTACTGGAGTCGTGTAATTATGTAACTATTGAGGGAAACAGTGTGAGGTGTATACCAATAACTCCCTGGCCATTGTATTTGTGATGGTTAGGATCATGTATCAACTTGACTGGCCACAGGGTGCCCAGATTAAATACTGTTTCTGGGTATGTCTCAGAGGGTGTCTCCAGATGAAATCTGCCTCTGAAATGGTAGACCGGGTATAACAGGTTTCCCTCTCCAATGCAGGTGGGCATCATCCAATCCATTAAGGCCTGAATAGAACAAAAAGTAGAGGAAGGAAGAATTCATCCTTTTTTTTGCTTCCAGCCTACTTGCTGGGGCTGGGACATCTCATCTCCACTTCTGCCCTCATCCTTGGATTTATACCATTGGCTCCGATAGTTCTTAGGCTTCAGAACTGGGATGAATTATACCACCAGCGTTCCTGGGTCTCTACATTACAGAGAGCAGATCATGGGACTTGCTGAGCCTCCATAATCACATGAGCAAATTTCTCATAATAAATCACATATATATTCCTTATAATCATGTATACATACATGTGTATATAAGTATTTGTGTGTATGTTTTATACATATAAAACAACACACACACACACACACACACACACACACACACACACACACATACACACAAACAGCAAAAACAGTTTGGTTTCTCTGGAGAACTCTGGACTCCTCTGCTCATAAGCTCTATATTGACTGAAGATTATAACCCTATCTTTTGTCACATTACCCTTTTTCATCGAGATTACTCCATATCATAAACAAAATTTTTTTAATACATAGAACGATAAATATCCATAGGATATAACCTTTCTTTTTATAGTGATCTAACATATTCTCTCACCTTGTACACTTCTAATGACCAATAGTATATAATGAAGAGATAAATGATTGGGATTAGAAATTTGGCTTCAAACCGACTTCAGTAGAGATAGATGTGTTTGTTCTTGATAGACTAAGTGAGTTTATTAATATAAACTCCCCATAACATCTAAGTGGTTACCACCCTAAAATTCCCATCCCTGAAGCGGCAGTAAAATGTTGTAGTTCAGACCGTAGACTACATGGACTGTATCCGGAATAGAGCCAAGATTACATGGACTGCATCCTGACTCCACTACTCACTACCTGGTCAAGTTAGCAAGTTATTTAACCTCTGTGCCTCAGTTTCCTCATCTACAAAATGGAAATAATAAGATGGGGTAGTTACGAACAGTAAAAGAGTTAATTCTTACAAAGTGCTTAGAACAGTAGCTGTCATAAGCACTAAATAAGTGTGAGCTATTATTTTGCAATGAAAAGAAAACAGCTTCATGAATAACACAACAGAGACTGGCTAAATACAATTCTAAATAAAACATTTCTAAGAACAAGGTAAGATGCAGGATTGTGGTAATGCTGTAATTAGAAGAAGAAAAACTCTGGAATTTAAAGATGCAAGTGGTACAATTCTAACCTAAAGCCCCTGTCCTTTTATCCTACCTTACCCCTATCAGCAAAGATTATTCCAAGAAGTAGAAAGAAAGGAACATAGAGATGCTATTGGCAAATGCACCTCTATATTACATAATCCACTGTTGCCTCCTACAAGATTGTCTCGTCCCTTTTTGGTGCCCTTAAAGGACAGGGAGAGTAATTTAGATATAGCAGTAGACTGCTTTGATCATGACAATGCCACTGCTCACAAGTACTACCGAGAGCTACCAAGAGAGAAACTTCCATTTCCTAGTGCAAGACTCATCTTTGAGGTAAGGTCTAAGTAAAGAAGGCTAAGCAATGGGTACCTGTTAAGGCTGATTTACGTTGATTTGTTTCACTCAAGGGCAATCTGGTCAGTGGGAGAAATAGCAAGTCTGCCACATCCCCAAAGTTCTGAGGACTACAAAATGTAAACCCCCCATTTTCTTTGTTTCCTCATTGGAATCCAACTAGAATCTCCTTCTGAATGGTGTATCTCATTAGGAATTAGGGTAATAACCCTAATTCCTAGAATCCTAAATAAGAATTATTTTTCCATCTTTTTGTACATCATTATGATATGGGATTTGATGTCTTAGCTCCCTTTTTTGGTCTCTGGGTAGTCCTTTTTTGAAGATAAACCTAATTATTACTAAAGTATCATTTGGTCTTAAACACATAAATACATTTTGTTAATTTTACCTATAAAAGAAATTCCAACTTTTGCAAACATAGAAATCTCAGAAGAAAGAGAAGCTGAACATGGTTTAAAGACAGAATTTTTTTCTTTTTTAAATTGATAAATAAAAATTGTATATATTTATCATATACAACATGACATTATAAAATACATCTATACTGTGAAATGACTAACTCAAGCTAATTAACATGTATAACCTCACATATATATCATTTTTGTGGTGAAAATACTTAAAATTTGCTCTCAGCAATTTTCAAAATTACATTGTTATTAACTATAGTCACTATGTTGTACAATAGATCTCTTGAACTTATTCCTCATATCTAACTGAAATTTTGTATCTTTTGACTAAAGTCTCCTCAGCCTATACTCCTGACCTCTTACTTCTAACCACCATTGTATTCTCTGCATCTGAGAGTCAACTCCTAGATTCCACATTCAAATGACACCATGCAGTATTTGTCCTTCTACACTTGGCTTATTTTTTTTAACTTTATGATTCTCTATTTCTAATTGGGAAAGTCAATTCTATTAGTTCAAGTTTATCTTAAGATGAAGAATTTTGCGGTAGGGAAGGGGACTAGAATAGGCTTATCACAGAGCTTATTACAATCACATAATAAAGTACAAAACATATAAGTCATCTACAAGTCATATAAGAAAGTACTAGACACAGGAAGGCAATAAATTTATACGTACCCTTTTCTAGAGGTAAAAGAGAAAAATAAAAATAGGCCCACACCTTAAAATAAGCATGCATTAGCTGTTTTCTCACTGAGAAATATTGACCCAGTCCATTATTTCACGTTTTCAAAAAGCAAACACTTACAGTATAATTAGTGGCTTGAATGTTCCTGAGTGCTGCTTCCAGTTGTGTTATCAAGAAACGTAAAGTCAAAGCAGGAACAATTTCCTCACCATTCTGGCTGTTAGCTGCAACTTCTCTCTGTGGAAAATAATTTAGTTAAAAAAGTATTTAAGTCTGAACAAATATCTACATATGTTTACATTATACAAATAATTCATGCTCATTGGAGAAAATCTGAAAAATAGGATGAAAATGGTTTTTTAAAAAAATCCATAGCCTTCAGATACACTGTTCTCATGTTTGTTTTTAAGTGGTTTTTAAGTCGTCTGATGAATGTCATTTATAACTATTTCCTTAAAACATTTTTTAAAAAGGCATTCCTATACCTGTCAAGGGGTTAGCAACATCCACACCTACTTCAGAGGAAAGTGGTAATCCCACTTCACTCTCATACATTCTATTGTGTGATATAGCTGAAATCTTCCAGCTCTGAACCTGTCTGTGGTACACAGGAATGCTGGCATTAATACCAATAAAGGGGTAAACCATTTTATGCTGCAATCTGATTGCAGCTGAGCTAATGCATGCTTTATTATGTACTCTAGTTTATTTACATGGTTGAAATGAAAGGTAGGACTATGTCTTTGTGTCCATTCCCCAATGCTTTCTACCCAACAAGTGCTTGGTTTAAATTACATTATCCGTTTAATGATGTATAATCTGCATGGAAAATTTAATCTACATTTCCATAACTTGGTTTCCATATATAATATTTTCCTGTTTCTTTCCTAGCTGACTAGATACTTTATTTCAGTCTCCCTAGCCATCAATTGAATGAGCCTCTTCTCTATCAATACATATTCTCTAGATAAAGTAATCCACTATCATAATTTTAAATAGTATCTACACACTGACAGTTTCCAAATTTTAATTTCTAGCCAAGAACTATCACCTGTATTCCAGGCTCACAGCCAATTCAACAATATCTCTTGAATTTGAATTTGAAATATAAAACATAATACTGAAGTTCCACCTCTGTCAGTCTAGGTGGTTTCAAATCAATCTCCCCAGTGACAATAACTAAAACAACTGGACAAAACATAAAAACTAATTATCTGAAAGCAATGGAATTCTACCAAGACAATGAAAATGAACAACTCTGAAAGGCAGCCTCTGGGGAGCTGACTTTCCGACCTAATTTTCTCATTAAAGTAATTGCTATATTCAGTTGTGGCATAGACTTCAGCAGATTTGCAAGGCTGGGGAGAAAACTGGAGTACATAGTCTGTAAGGAAGAGCAGCCCTGATAAACAGCCCATTCTTTTGATTGAGGTGCTGCTTTGGTTACAATGGAAGTGGACCAGAATTCAAGGATTTCAATGGAAATAGTTTATTTGGGAAGTACAGAGACAATGGTAAGAAAGTGGAAAAGTAATAAAGTGAAGGAAAAGTAGGCTTTAAGTTAAAGGATGTGTTATTAAGCCAGTGGGCCACTGCAGTTATTACAACTGGGAAATTTGGAAAACTCAAAATTACAAATCAGTATTAACCAACTCAACAGAAGAGGCAACTGGGATATTCATATACTTCCAAGACCCACTGACTGAGTGCTTTCTGGGGTAATGGGGAAATATTAATTCCTTGGGTCTTCTGAACTGCCATGAGAAGTAGCTTTCTCCTGTTTCAGAAAAAAAAATCCCTGAGGCCTAGAGATATAAATATGGAAAACTATAATTGTCCAGGGCATACTGAAAATATTGGTAGAATCCAATTGGTATGGGAAGAGCACTGACATAGTCTGCTACAAAAAGTAGAGAAACTGACCCTTCTTCAAACAACTAAGTAAAGATTGGAATCGTCTCTACTAAAAATATAAAAATTAGCTGGGCACGGTGGTGTGTGCCTGTAATCCCAGCTACTCAGGAAGCTGAGGCAGGAGAATTGCCTGAACCCAGGAGGCGGAGGTTGTGGTGAGCCGAGATCGCGCCATTGCACTCCAGCCTGGGTAACAAGAGCAAAACTCCATCTCAAAAAAAAAAAAAAAAAAAAAGATTGGAATCATCTCTACCCCAGGTTGAATTAAATAATTTACTAGAAAAGCAAAAATAAAAATTACTACAAAAAATTTTGTTCAGTTTTCTCAGTTCTTCACAGAGGAGGGTTGCTATGAGACAAACCAGGCAGCTACTCCAAGAAGCAGAATTATCTTTATTATTTTCAATGACTACAGTATTTGTATTTAGGTTTTCACGTTCATTCATGATTTTGGATATTTTTGCTTTCTTTTTTGGACATACTTATTAAGCATTTGTCAATTTTATTGATCTTTTCAAAAAAGCAAGTTTTAGATTTATTGATCCTTCCTATTTTATGCTTTAAATAGATTTCATTAGTTTTAATTCTCTTTATCACTTCCTTTTTGAGTGCTTTTAGTTTGCTGTTCTTCCATTAACCTCTTGAATGTGTGTTTAGATAAATGATATTCAATTTTGTTTCTTTTTTTTTAATATTTACATCACAAGTTACAAATTTTCCTTGAAGCACAGCTTTATCTAATAACACAAGATTTGATATGTTATTTTTATTCAGTTCAAAAATGTATTTAACTTCTGTGATTTCTTCTTTGACCAGTTGGTTATCTAGATTAGAGGTATATCTCTTAACTTATGAACATATGGTTTTCTAGATTATCACTTTTATTGATTTCTAGATTAACTGAATGTTAGAGAACATACTCTGTTATGTTTTGATACTTTGAAATTTGATGGGGCTTGCTTCGTGACCTAGTATATGGTCAATTTTTGTAAATGTTCTGTGTGCACTTAAAAAGGATGCATATTCTGCCACTGCTGGGTGTAGTGTTTATACATGTGTCCCAGGTAGGTGAAGTCTGCTATAGTTCTAATTTTGTGTCCATGTTCTATCAGTTATTAATAGAAGTATGTTAAAATATCCCATTGAGATTGATTTGTCTGTTTCCTTTAGTATTATTTATTTTTATTATCTTATCATTCATGAAAGTTCTGCAGATATTTGGGTCTACTTCTGGAACTTATTTTCTATTTTCTAGACATGCCTGTGGTATAAAGAACAAATAACACAATCTTTTAGTTATTAAAGCTTCATAATAACTTTAGTGTTTAAGTAGGCAAATTCCCAGCCCTACTCCTTTATACTTTTCTTAATCTTCTTGGCTATTTTTCCTCTTATTTCCCATGTGAACTTTAGACTTGGCATTTAGGGACACTAACCAAAACAATCCTATTATTTTAGGGGAGTTATGTGATATTTGTGGATTTTAATTTGTGGAAAATTGACAGCTTTAATATACTGTGTCTTCCTACATGTACTATTCCATTCATGTGGTCATTTCTTACACTTTCAATAGAATTTTAGAAAGTTTTATTTACTGTTTTAATAAGGAGTACTGACTTCTAAACTTAATGTGACTACAATCAGTGCTTGGGTGCTTGCTAAAATGCAGATTTCCAGATCTATCCCCAGAGATTTTGATTTTTTAGAACTGATACAGGGTCAGATATTCTCAGGTAAGTGGTTTAGAACAAGCTTAAGGAAATACTAGTTTATCTTGTACATTCCTTAAGTGTTTTACTCAGCATTTTACTTTTGTTATTATTATAAATAAGTATAGTTCACCCTCCATATCCACAGGTTCTGCCTCTGTGGATTCAACTCACCATGGACTGAAAATATTTTAAAAATAAATAAATAAATAGCAAGAATACAATAATTTAAAAAATTGAAAAGACAATATAGTATAAGAAGTATTTATATAGCACTTACATTGTATTAGGTATTATAAGTAATCTAGGGATGATATAATGTATACAGAAGAAGGTGTACAGGTTGTATGCAAATACTATGTCATTTTACATAAGAGACTTGGGCATTCTTGGATTTTTGTACTGGGGGGTGTTCTGGAACTAACATCCCACAGATAACAAAAGATGACTGTACTGTTCTTCTATTTTTACATTCTAGTTGGTATTTTTTACATATCTGAAGGCTACTGATTTCTGTCTTGTTTCTAAGTGATTTCCAAAACATAAGAGGAAAATGATGGCATGATTCTATCAATTTCAAGCCAGAATTCCCTTATACTGTGGTAAATTATCTCAGTTAATAATTGTACATAGTCTTAGGAATATCTTCAGAGTTTGTCAGAATTTTTAATCATAATAGTATTAATGTGTTTAATGGAAATAATTATATATTCTTTCATAGAAATACAAATGTAGCCTTCTCAAGACAACTATGGTGCTTTGCCCTTCTCTTCCCTAGTTAACTGCCACAAAGAAAAGAGTATATACTTTTATTTAACTTCAGAAAACTCTATTAATTTAAGAAATGGTACCCTTTTTATGCTAAAAATTACCACAAATTATACAGAAAAACTACTTTCTAGATGGAAATCTACAATATATCCTCTGGAATATTATATGCATAATTCCAAAAGTTTTGAATATGATTTTTGAAAATACATTTTTGACAAATGTGTAACTTTTTTTTTTTGAGACACAGTCTTGCTTTGTCTCCCAGGCTGGAGTTCAATGGCATGATCTCAGCTCACTGCACCTCCATCTTCTGAGTTCAAGTGATTCTCCTGCCTCAACCTCCCAAGTAGCTGGGACCACAGGCATGTGCCACCATGTCTGGCTAATTTTTGTATTTTTAGTAGAGACGAAGTTTCACCATGTTGGTTCAACTCCTGACCTCAGTGATCCACCCACCTCAGCCTCTCAAAGTGCTGGGATTACAGGCATGAGCCACCATGCCCAGCCAAATGTGTTAACATTTTGAGTTAGGAGACCAAAAGCAGCCCCCTGTCCCAGAGTGGCAAGTTATAGGTTATTAGTAGGACTGGAATGAACACTAGACCTTGTAGTCAACAGCTTACAAGCCACCAACCCACATTCCTACCATTATTCTTAAAAGGCTAGTACCATATGACTCTATTTGCTCAATGTTTTAAAGTCTACAGTCAAGGTTGTACCAAAGCCCTTTACAACAGATAAGATGGAGATTTTTTTCAAGACTTTGGCTATACTGTGTGGTTAAAATTTCTTTTTAATTAAAGAAGTCATATACAGACAGCTGCATTTCTGCCACAAAGATCAAATTATGATGTTACCTGCATAGTTTGGAAGGAAAAATCTTCTTGTAAGAACTTCTTAATTTGAGGAACCACACCTTTTGGTAGAGTATTAATTGCACTTAATAACTTCTTCACTTCTAATAGTAGGTTAACAGGAACAAGATCAGTAGGAACGTCCTTTTCCTGTTTGTCCTAGAAGACATTATTGATTAAAAATTTACACAATTACGCATATTCTCATTTAGTCTAATACCAAAATCAGCCAAAGCATTAAAAAAAGCACAAAGCTCCCTTTACCTTGTTCTTCTAGCTTCTATGACAGAACTATAGAAAATCTAAGGAAGAATAATATATGTTCTCTGCTTTCTATGAACTTAAAATATTACATATACTCTCAGTAACAGGAAAATTATATCTAACTGTGCTTATTACATTATATGACTGATGCTTCAGCTATTAAATACATAGCAATTTGAAAATGAATAGTTGTAATAGTTTAAATTGTGAACAAAGTAGTAAAGTAGAATGATATCTCAATTCAGTCAGAGCTCTATAAATAGTAATAATTTTCAGGAATTTATTCTTCCAGAATTAATAAAGGCATTAGTAATTTGATAACTATGCAATCAAGCCCTGCTGGAATGTCAATTAACATTAGTTGTGAAGAACTAGTGGACAACAGAGATAAATGGCCTATAACAGATGGATGATGGCCTTCCTTCAAACCTTAAGAAACCAGAGGTCTTATACTCTGCTGAAACTTCTAGGAATATGATTATGTTGCTATTGATCTCTGAAAATAAGAACTTCTTATTGTAGAAGCCACATAGAGCTTGAGAGGCTGAAAATGCCCTGGTATGGGGTAATTCTTTCACTTTCAGTTCTCTAATAGATCTGTAAATAACTAGAAATGAATAAAGTCCATTGCAGGACTATCTGCCTAATCTAACTATGATGTTTTGCCCTTCTCTTCTCTAGGTAGTTGCCACAAAGAAAAGAGTTTGCAGAGGTTATTCAGTAACTTAGGAGGGGAAAATATATAAACATAAAATAACCCTGGTATGTGGTATTCACCGGTATGAGGTTTTCACTGTAAAAAATGGGTTGAGTGGTACATTAAGATTCCTCCATCCCCATATATTCAACAAATGTACCTTAGATTTTATAGCATTTCATAAGATTATGTATGTAGAAAAATGTTAACAGTTTACTGTCTATGCAGGATGTTCACTGTACTACCATTCATTTTACCATCCTTGCAATCTTTCTATAGGTTTGAAATTTTTCAAGAAGTTAAAAAAAATTCTACCAAGTAACTAGAAAAACCCCTTATAAAGAATGACCAATATCAGTGGTGCACATAATTCAAACTAAAGGTCAATTCTAGTCAAAAGTAATGGTAGAATCATCTGATACTAATTAAAAAATTTATACAAAGGCAAGATTATAGCATGACAAAACATTTTTCAACAGGAAATACTATAAGCTTCATGCCTTCAGGGTCTTGCTTTGTCACGTAGGCTGGAGAGCAGTGGCATGAACACAGTTCACTGCAGCCTCGACCTCCCAAGCACAAGTGATCCTCCCACCTCAGCCCCTCAAGTACCTGGAAATACAAATACACACCACCATACCCGACTAATTTTGGTATTTTTAGTAGAGACGATGTTCACCATGTTGTATAGGCTCGTCTCAAATTCTTGAGCTTAAGCAATCAATCTGCCTGCATTAGCCTCCCAAAGTGCTGAGATTACAGGCGTGAGCTACCATGCCTGGTCCATAATTTTAATTTTTTAAGTTAGTTGTCAAAATATTTGATGCTTAATCCACTTAGACAAAATTGATTTAATATCTAAACCAAATTCAGGTCAAAGTATCCACCTTTCCTGCTTTTTGTATTCCTAATTCTGTATCTAGAAATGCCTTTTCTGAATCTAGTCCTCGGGTTCTTGCCTTCGCTCAACTGTACAACCCTACATATATTTGCATGTAATGTACTTCCTCTGTAACATTGTTTACAGTGATAACCTCATGCAAGTGAATACCATGGTTATTTTATGTTTATACAGTTTCCCCTCCTAAGTTACTGGATAACCTTTGCAGACTTTCCTACCCATGTTCCTGCTAACACGTTTCTACCCAAGTCTCATGTTGAATTGTAATTCCCAGTGTTAGAGGACGGACCTTGTAGGAAGAGATTGGATCATCGAGGTGGTTTCTAATAGTTTAGCATCATCTTCCTAGTGCTGTCTCGTGATATAGTTCTTACAAGATGTGGTTGTTTGAAAGTGTATAGCACCTTTCCCTTTGCGCTCTCTCTCTCCCTCTCTCTCTCTCCTGCTGCCATGTGAAGATATGCTTGCTTCCCTTTGCCTTCTCCCATGATTCTAAGTTTCCTGAGTACTACCCAGCCATGCCGCCTCCTGTCCAGCCTGAGAAAGTGTGATTCAGTTAAACCTCTTTTCTTCATAAATTACTCAGTCTCAGGTAGCTCTTTAAAGCAGTGTAAGAACAGACTGATACACTTATTAACAAGCGGTTATCAATCATTATATAAAACTATATGGAAGGTAAAAGTTATACTAATGAGCTCTTCATCAATCTTTCACAAAATATATGAACATATGATGTTAATACAACTATTTTTAACTACCACAAAAGCATATCACTGGTACTAACAGCCTTTTACGTATAATGCAGAGTTATTCTCTTTCATTTAGACCTAGAAGTTCTAACCATAAAGATAATAAAAATAAATAATAAACTTAACTTCAGAAATGACTCAAACTTCTTACTAAATAAAATTCCGATGTATACATATGTGTTTGCTTTATATGTGTGTAGTTTTATTGTTTTGCTTGAATGTTCCCTAAAAAAAAAAAATGAGGGATTTCTTAAAATTGCTTGTTGGGCCACTTATGGATAATTCAATTTTTTTTTTTCCTAATTTTTAGTTATGGTGAGGAATGGTGTTTAGAATGACAACCCTGAGACACACAGTATCAATCATCAAAGCAAGATTCAATTGGACCATTTTACTAATGAAAGTAGGAAAGCAGACCCGCTCAAAACATTAACACATAACTAGCTAAATTTATCGCAGCATTTGCATATATAATTAGTTATTATCAATTAAATACAAGTTAATGAAAATTAAACTTTGTCTTACCAGTTGAACAGATGATTTTTCTGGCTTATTCTCAGTTTCTTCCTTCCTCTGATCCTCCACATGGGGATGCCTATTTTAAATGAAAATAAGGTGCATTAAGAACATCTCCTCGGCCGGGCGCAGTGGCTCAAGCCTGTAATCCCAGCACTTTGGGAGGCTGAGGCAGGTGGATCATGAGGTCAAGAGATCGAGACCATCCTGGTCAACATGGTGAAACCCCATCTCTACTAAAAATATAAAAAATTAGCTGGGCATGGTGGCACGTGCCTATAATCCCAGCTACTCAGGAGGCTGAGGCAGGAGAATTGCCTGAACCCAGGAGGCAGAGGTTGCAGTGAGCCGAGATCGCGCCATTGCACTCCAGCCTGGGTAACAAAGAGCGAAACTCCATCTCAAAAAAAAAAAAAAAAGAACATCTCCTCACAAAGAAAACAAATTATAGTAGTAAAGAATCTAACAATTGAATTATTGTCTGAAAGTGCAACCAAAGCGTATCAAAGACTGGTAATGGTGGTAGGTGCCATATCTCTTTAGGGACTCAAGTTAAGGAAGACAAATTAGGTCATGCCCTTACTGGATGGTGGTAGAGAAAACAGCAAGCTGATTATGAAAAACACTGCATCCTTAATAGATATGCAGTAGACCAAAAAAATAGGAAGAAAAACTTATAGCACTGTTTCAAGATAAAGGAAAAAAGGTCTTAAAAAGGTTGAGATTTTGTGTGTTTGTTTACAAAGATATTACAGGTTAGGGAGATATCTATCTTAAATAGATCATTTTATTTTTTGTTTGGGGTTCCTAAACTTCTAATTGTCCAGTTTTCCAAAATATTTTTAATTGAGGAAAAATGTCATATTTAAAAATTATTAACTATTTGGGTAATAAGGAATCACTTGACAGGTTTTGCTTTTAACCTTAGCTCAAAATGTGAACATACTGCAGTATTATACACTGAACAGAAAATTTTATTTATAGTATTGCTTTTGCCTGCATACAGAATCATTTCATAGAAACCATAATATAGGGTCATATTTGATTTATTTAATATTAACTTTGGACTCCAGAAGAGATAACACTGAGGTGCGAAATTTATATTGACTGATTTATACAGAATCGTACTTTATAAATATTATCTTATTTGACTTTACATTTATGTATTGATTTGACAGACAATCATTTATCATCTAATGATAACTGATTTTGTTGGGGTAAACTGGGACAGATAAATAAATTGTTATTATCCATTTTCAAACTTCTAGTGGAAGTTTCTACAAAAGATGATATACACATGCAAACATTTCACAATATGATTTTCAGTGCTCTTTAAGGTACCATAGTAAAAAGAAACCTATTAACTGTCTTTTCCTCCACATCCAAGCCCCACTTGCCCCACAAAAAATAAAGCAAAACATAAGTTATATCCTTGTGTTACCAAGGAATGAAAAATACTGCAGCAGTATTCTGAAGTCTTTCAAGGTTTGAGAAAGAGTGTAAAATGTTCTCAAATGTATACTCTACCAACAAACTCAATTTCATGATCATTCCCTCCTTAACCCAATACTTCTCAATCCCAGATGCATACTAAAATCAACTGTGAAACTTCTGAAACATCCAGATGCCCAAAACCTACTTCCTGTCTTCTGAATCAAAAGTGTCATTTAGGCTGCTATATTTTCTATAGGCTCCATTACAAATTTTGATGTGTAACACCAACTTATCCTCACTTGCTCTTCTGTACAAAATAAAACTAAATCTCTTAGCAATACAATCACAATACTCTCCAAGAATTTTTCTTAAGTACTTTTTCTTCCTATTTCCTCACCTAAGCCAAATGACCTCTCATCCTACCTTGCTTCTAAACCCATCACAATGTTTCTCATCCTTTAAAGATCAGTTCAAATGTCACTTTGCGGAAACTCACTCAATCATCAGTCAATAATTATTTTTTCTTCCCATAGACAGCCATAGTATCTCTAATAGTTATACAATTTTCCTAAAGATATAATTGCTTTTTGTATATCTTCCCACTATATTGTAAGCTATCTCTAGGTATACAAACATTGTCTAGTCTTTACTCCTAAGCACCAAGGAATCAGTACATGCTTTTGTAAAATAAATAGGTCATGCTACTTATTATATGAGATAGTTCAAGCCTGGAGGAAGATCTCCAATATGAACCTGTTTAGCATTATATGCGGTACAGGTGGGCTGAACTTGCCCTGCTGAGAGAAAAGATAATGTCATTTGGCCTTGGCCCACTGAACCACTCAGTAGGATCTTCTGCATTATGCTTAAACTACCCTTTAGAAAATGGGGATAACAAGAGCACTCACTTCATAGAGCTGTTATGAGGTTTTTGTGTAAAACATAATGTAAAAACAACAACAATGCTGACAAAATAAGTCTATGTAAGCACCTGCTAAATGATAAAACATTTTGATGAGAATGACTGAACAGTAAGGTATGGCACATTTTTCAATTCTTAGCTCTTCAGTGAGGATGTAGTCCCTAGTAAACTTTTGTAAAATTAGATTTCACCCAGTCTACATCACCCACAATCAAACTTGCTGAAATGTCTTGAAGCATATGGGTCTCCTGTTCACACTCGTGTCCCAGGGTTATGTGGAAAAAACAAATATTATGTCTTCTGGAATACAACAAAGGCAGTTCATTTCTGTCAACCTAGCTCCTTTACCTCTGGGGTCCCCAGCCCCCAGGCCACAGACAGGTACAGGTACATGGCCTGTTAAGAACTAGGCTGCACAGCAAGCAGGAAGTAAGCAGTGGGTAAGCATTAACACCTGAGCTTCACCTCCTGTCAGATCAGCAGCACCATGAGATTCTCACAGGAGTGCAAACTATTGTGAACTGCCTATTCAGGGGACCTAAGTTGCCCACTCCTTATGAGAATCCAATGCCTGATGATCTAAAGTGGGACAGCTTCATCCCAAAACCATTTCCCCCACCCCCACCATCTGCGGAAAATTTGTTTTCCATGAAACCAGTTCCTGGTGCTAAAAAAGGTTGGGGACTACTGCCTTACCTCACAAAAAATTCTTCTGGTAGAGAATCCATGCTGCACAAGGCTTCTTTACAAAAATCTTATTCCACTGCTTGCAAAGTGACGTTAAATACTGCCCTTTAGTGCTGTAAGGAAAATAATAGTTTTATAAAGGTAGGAAAGTTACACTCTCCCCACTACAAAAACAGAACATGACCATTTGAAAAAAATTTGAAACAGCTCTAAAAGAAGAAAATAAATCACATAGTTTCACTACCTAAACATAATCACTACCTATCCTTTAATATGCTTATTTACCAAGCATAGGTATATTTTACCAATTTGTAATCATATTAAATAGAAAATGTTCTAGCCCACCTTTTTCAATACTGAGTGTTATAGCAAAAGAATCATGTTATTTTATCCTCCTAGTAAACATTCTTAATGGCTATACAATAGCTGGTTGACTGGGATTTTCTTGGCCCTTTCTTTATAGTTGGACATTTAATTTCCCGTTTTTTCTATTATAAATAGTTCCATGATAAACTCCATTGTCCACATAGCTTTTTCCATATTTATGATTATTTATTTATAATAAATTCTCAAAAGTAAAATTAATATATCAAAAGACACAAACATTTCATTGTTAAATGGCTTCCCAAAAGATTTATACTAATTTCCCACAGAGGTATACATGGGTTCCTGCTTAACACAATCTTTCATGACAGCACTGTTTTGTTTTCTTTTAGTCTACAAATAAGATGTACTTTCTCCCCCAAATCATGATTCTACATCTCCATAAAATAGGAGACACATGGTTTAAAGAACACTTGCACAATATCTCTTTCAAATATCAACTGATGTTGTGGATATTTCCTGAAAGAAAAATAACGCTGAGGCAATACAAATGAAAACAAAGGGACCAGAGTATCCTAAGTATATATGTTTATTTATATAGCTATATATTCCAAGAAAAACTCTTCTAAAACTGGTCCCATTTAATCTCCTTACTGAGAGTTCAAGCCTCTAGACTCCAATGCTTTGTGCTAGGCTGGCTTCATTTTCTGTTCCTACTCTAAGCTCAGGAAGTATTAAGTCACATGTAAAACTATTGTTATATGCTCTGGGTAAAAGATGAAATAGAGGAAATAGAAAAGAAAGTGGCAGCAATAGCATAAACAAAACAGACATGGATTGCCTTGGTGCCAAGCACAAGACTGGATGAAGTTTCTCATTTATTGTCTCTGAACTACTTATTTATCTCAGTAATTGAGTAGCCATTTCTATAACAGCATATTAATACAATTCCATAAATTAGATTGGTACAGCTTTTCTAGGCCCATTACTAAAAGGTAATTCAGCATAGGGTAATTCCCAAATCAATAAAATATATTCTACAAGATCACTATAAATCAACTATTAAGAATTCAGATTGTATTTACTCAAATAAACATTGTTTTAATGATATCCTGTTCCTCCCCCTTCCCCCCCACCAAAAAAAAGCAATTTATCATAGACAGTAAGAAGTAACTGCAGGATCTGAATCTATCTAATAAACCTTGAAGTCTGTATGACTTTTCAGTAAGCTTAGAACAAGGGAGGGGGCAACTCAGCCCTGGTATGAGGGCTAAAACAAGTTCTGTAAAACAAGCATTCCTAATTATGATACCACATACCAA
The DNA here is from genome assembly GCA_031835075.1 of Saguinus oedipus. Classification (NCBI taxonomy): domain Eukaryota; kingdom Metazoa; phylum Chordata; class Mammalia; order Primates; family Cebidae; genus Saguinus; species Saguinus oedipus. The sequence continues at coordinate 92,513,219 of CM063184.1, read as the reverse complement.
TATTCTACATTTGACTCACACCAACTCTAAGTAACACAGGAAGTCTTAGACAAGAATAATTCTCCAACAATTTGCTACTGATATCTTAATCAAAACACAAATTTACACAAAGAGAGAGATTTCCTCCTAAATTTCATTTAAAAGAGAGCTTTCTTCTAGTAGCTCTTAATTTCTTGTTCATCCCCAACAAAAACACTTCACTGCTGTCAGTATTACAACTTGCCTACATAGAATGAAGAGTTCTCCTAGATAGTTATTTTATTTTATAGTTTTATTCTTATTTTAAAAGTTCAGTAAGTCATACTCTAATTTGTATTCTCTGTTCAAATACTGATGAGAGACACAAACCGCAGCTAATAAGGAAGCAGAGAGGTTGAATCAACCTTGTCATTCACACTAGATCAGATCTGCTTCATCTCGTTAATAAAGCTGTATAGAAAAGGACATAGCTTTGAGGATTTTAGGATTGTGATGAAGCTATTTTTATAGTTTGATTTCTATAAATCTCCCTGTTATTTTAATAAAAAGTAACAACAGTTAAGGCATTATTTCATAGCTAGAGAATAAAAATGTATGCCTTTTCCAGACAAAACAATCCCTTCATTTCCAGAATTTATAGAAGCTCAGACTTGGAGATCTCTCCCTCTGCTAAGCTCTTCTTTGGCCAGTAGCTGTTTGCATAGATCACAGCAACGATGAAAAGAAGGGAGGAAAATCCTCTGGTTACAAGATAGAGAGAAGGCCTCTGCTAAGCTGTTCAGTGTTCAGCTTGAAAAAGAAATGGGTGAAAAATTAATAAATCAAAAAGATATTTGGATCCTGAATTAATAGAGTTAAGAAAGGCTAATAGCTTTTTCAGCCTGCTCAAAATACAACCTGAGATGAATCTCTGTGATGAAAGGTTTTCCAGGAGAGAGAATCATCAATCTCATCATTTCCCAGGAGCTAAGCAGGTATGTGTGGCAAACACTACCGGCAATAGCAACAGCAGTAGCACCTGACAGCCTCTGTCGGGGAGAAAGGCGAAGTGCCTAGCAACCGAGAGGAAGTAGCCAGCCTGAAACGTTACCACTGTACTGCTAAAATAATCTAAAGGTTTTTACCATTCTAGAAGAGGCTGGAGGAAACCTTTTAAGTTAGGGTTAATATGGGGGGCGGAGGGGAAGGTAAATCTAGTTTCCCCTAGTGTATTCATTTCAATAGACTTTCCCTGTCAGCAGGAAACAAAATTTACTCTTACTACCTGGGATTAAGAGACTGCTTTTCTGCAGGAATCTTGGTCCTTGTTGGTTGATCTGAGGATAAGCTAAAGTTCAACATCAATTTATAGCACACCTTTATCCACTAATCAAGATGATCTTATTTGTAGGCTGTGTTTTACTGGTTGAAAAATAAGGTATTGCCATCCATATCTTAATAAACAATAATATGCTTTTCTTACTGTTCCTTCTACCTGAGCTCTCAGCTTCTACTTTCTCTCACACTTACTGAAATTTTAACAATTTTTTTAGTTGTAAAAGTATTTTCTGTTTCAATTTTTAAAGCTGTATATATTCACATCAAAGCAGGCACAGCTCTTATTTATAATTTTTAAATAATCTACTTAAACATTTAACTTGTGTTACTGTCACCTTCCAAAACTGTATATAGTCACATTTTTATTAAAACCCACTCAAATGTTCATCCTGACTAAAATGTTACCGAAATACCAAGGGTTCAGTCTAGATCCTCCTCTTGGCCGCCCGGAAAGCTAATAACTGAAACAACATGTTTTGCCAAGGAAGAAGGCTTTAATTGGAGAGATGTGAGCTCAGTCTCAAATTCATCTCCCTGACTGACTAAAACTAGGGGTTTATAAAGCAGGGAAAAAATATAACTATGTACAAAAAACCAGTAACTAGGAAGGGGCAAGAAGGCATCTGGTTCAGTGATCTGGTAAGTTTCAGTTCTTGGGTATTTTTTTGAGAGGCCTGAAGGTCCTTTCCTGAGGAAGGAACTCAAATAAATAAAAGTTTCAAGCTTTAACAAAGGAAGGATCAATTTCTACGTATATCCAAAAACAATTGTCTATGGCACTACTGGATTGATTTCAAAAATACCTGACCAAGATAGAGACTCTAATATACCAAAAGTTCACATTTCAACATGTGGGTGGATGTCCCATGAATTTTCCTCCTTTGTCAACTCTAGCACTTACAGACTACCCAAAGACAGGAGGAAAAAAAAGAGTATTGGTGTGGAAAACAGTAAAAATAAAGTTCAATACTTTTCTCCACGCTACTAATTTAAAACAAAGTAATATATTTTGTATTTTTCAGGAAAGGAATTCAGTTATTAAGAACTTTTCCTCTGCCCACCAAATCAGGGTCTCTCAATTTTGGAACTACTGACATTCAGGTTTAGATAATCCTGTTATGGGAAGTTGTCCTATGCATTTTTTAGGACATATCACAGCACCCCCTAGCCTCTGTCCACCAGATGCCAGAGGCAGCTCCCTGCCAATACATCCACTCCAATACATCCACACACATCAGCCCCATTGTGGCAATCAACAATATCTCCAGATATTGTCAAATATTCCTTGGGGCATAAAATTACTCTCCATTGAGAACCATTCAGTTAGATGAATGAGTTAAGATTAAGAAGCTTAATTAAGTAGACATAGAGATTGTTTTGGGGAAGAAAAATAAGACCATGCTGACATTATACATGTACAAACACAAACAAACTTATGTCTACAAGAAAGCAAAATAACATAAAGTATCTACGTTTCCATTAATGTCAACATTAAGTTGAGAGACTGCATAGTAGTTTAAGAGCACAGAAACCCTGTAATTACTCTGTCAAGGTATCATTTGACACACACTGCTTTGATACACACTAGCTAGCTGTGTGATTTTATGTGAAATTAATAAACATTCTCTGTGCTTCAGCTTGCTTATCTAAAACATAGGAATGACAGTACATCCTCTTTCATAGGGTTGTGAAGATTAAATGCTTAAAACACAGAATAGAATAGTACCTGGCACTTACTAAGCACTATGTAAGTGTTCCTATCATCACCATTTTCATAATCATAATCATCACCATTTAACTGTTTAGGTTTGCAGCAAAATTAATTAACTTGTCTGTGAAGGAGAAATGCTACTGATGAAAAGGAATGTTAATGAGATTTAAGAAATGGAAAAGAAAAACTATTTTCAAATATATCACACATGACACCATGACATAAAACACAGCACAATGTGTGCATACTATTCAGTACCTTCCATTTTTCACACCACCACATATACATCTACTTTAGTGTTTAAACTGCATAATAGGCCAATGTATGAATATATCATTTTACGAATGTATGATAATGTCATTTTACCAGAGCACTGATAAAAACTTCAGCTGTCTCTGGGTTTGACTTTTTAAAAAAATTGTTATTACAAACAATGCTCCAATACCACCACCTTGAACATGAAACTTGGTTAAAATTTTGAGAGCTATTTTGAAAAGCTGGATTTCCTACCTCAACGTTGAATTAAATGTACTCCAGAAGATCATGGGTCTGTTAACGAGCAGACTCTGATACTGCTAGTTATCATTTCTGCTAAATTTTACCAGAACTCCAAAAAACTCCCTGAAGTTGAGACGTAAGATGCTATGGTCACTTCAAGCCTTAAAAAAACTGAAGAAAACACTTTCAAGAATGTGGCAGGGCATTTTGTGATAGGAATTCCTTGGACTCAGAATTTTAACTATTGTTGATATGGGTATGTCTGCTAAATTAGCAATAGCCAGTCATTCTTGGTGACTTTTGAAATGCCTGTCTTAGTCATTGGGGTTGCTATTGTAAAGTACCATAGAAACAATATAAATTTATTTTTCACAATTCTGGAGGCTAGAAGTCTGATATCAGTGTGCCAGCAAAGTTGGTTCTGATAAGGGTCCTCTCCTGTGCTGCAGACTTCTAACTTCTGATTGTATCCTCACATGGTAAAAAGAGGGTGACAGAGCTCTCTGGGGTCCCTTTTACAATCCTGCTCATGAAGGCTCCACCTTCATGACCTAATTTATCTCCCAAAGGCCCCACCTCCTAATACTATCACATTGGGGATTAGGTTTCAATCCTGAACAAGGGGAAACACATTCATTCCAACTGAGCAGTTGTTTTGAGTTTACAGAACTAGAAAAGTCTTTATTTCTCATGTTAGTGAACTCTGTGTAGATAAAAATGGCTGAGGCCATTAGGTTAGACCCAAAGAATAACAAGTTGCACCATTATTTTATATCAGCAATAATTAGAATAAATAAAATATACAGATTACTTGGTTTTATAATTTACTATTAATTTCTCCAGTTTTGAATTTGTTTAACCTCCTGGTAAAGCTACAAAATAAAAACATCTAGACACGAGTAGCTAAAATATTATTTGCCCCAAATAATAAATATACAGTTTGCTTAGTCAAACTCCCAAACCGATGGATGGTAGTGGAAAATTCTTTGCAAAAGTTACCAGAAACTGGAAGATATTTTCTGTCCCAAAAGATCACTGTTCATCTTAGCTCTTGCCATTTTGCAAAGATCATTGTTAGCAACATGCCTGCTTAAACCAAGAAACAAGAGCCTTGTAATGTATATGCACCACCTCTTGTTTCAAATAAGCCAACATAGGAAACATCTTTTCCTAAAGCAAAATTAACATCTTGTCTTAAGCAGGTTTTAAATTCTATTCAGATCTATTCAGTTAGTTACTTGCGGACTTACACAGGTAAACCTATAGTATATATATATTGTTTTGAATAGTTGGAATGTAGCTACAATGAATATGCACAGATTAGGATTTACCTGAAAAACCATCCAGATACTAAACAAGCCATCCATTTCAAATATTTACAGATAGCACTGCAAAAATCACACTCTTCAGAAATGTAGCTAGAAACCACTGGAAGAAGCATATGCTACCCCTAAGCACATACACCAAAGTTAGAATATTTTCAGCAATTTAAAAATATTATATTTTCATTACAGTTGTTAGACAATAATGAGAAAAGAAGGGAAAATCCTGAGACATAACATACGCAGACATGGTAATCAATCAGGGAATACAGAATACTTCTTTCATACTTGGCTCTACCACCACCAATGAAAGCCTGCCCTATCCACCGCCAACTTGCTCCACACATGTAAGAAAACTGGCAGCTCACTGTTAACTCAGAAAGGCATACATATGTACGAAGGGTATAGGTAAGAAGACAGAGCAAGTTTTTGGAAACTTAACTGAGTGTATTACCTAGGGTTGCATTGAAAATAAACTTAATTTTCATCAGCTCCTATGTGCCACGCTCCAAGCTATGTACATTGAATAAACATCTGATCTTTACAAAACTCTGGAAGATAAACATTAATCAGTTTCAAAAATTAAGAAACTGAGGCTTAGGGAGTTCTCACAGCTAATAAATCAGTAAGAGCAGAAATTCACGCCCAAATTTTAGCAACTGCAATTCCATTTTCTTCCATGTCCCATTACTTCTAGTGCAGTAATTTATTCTAGTGCAATATTTAATTAGCTTGATGTACAGTTATGAGCTGAACTAGATAATATGCACATACACATACTCAGAAACAAAACCATTTACACATCTTATTGGTCAATAAATAATACTGTAAAAGTTAGCATGCCACCTTAATATTTCATAGTCACTAGTCACATTAGTTTTTGCTAAAAGTTTTTCTATTCAACAAAACAATTAAGATACTATACATGGTACTGAAATAAAGAATGAAATGGACAACAGTTCATGCCTGACTAAATGATCTCAAAGTTAAAGATTTTTTAAAATGAAGTCTCTAAACTTTTTTTATCACATATCCCTAAAACAGTAAAAGATCTGAGAATATGCTGAAAATATAAGAAAATCAATTCACTTATAAATTACATGTGGGCCTAATTATTATAACATAAAAAAGAATGAGATAAAAGCAAGTAAAAAAAGCTTTAATACTTGTTCCCACATTTCAATAGACAGTTTCACATATCTCCTGAGGTGTGCATACTATACTTTGGACACCACTGTTTTAGAAAACAGCTTCACATTTTAATTCAGGAAATAGATATCCACCCATTTCATAAGCCTACTAGTATTTATTTTTTGAAAGACTAGAAATTAATAAGTGAGATAAGTAAAGACCCATGCTCTGCATCAGAGAGATAGGTCTTCAAGAAATAGTAGTTACCAGGATTACTGTACCTTAACTTAAAAGTATACCACTGTCATCTTTACTTATACTCAACACTGGATTCAGAAACAATGGATAGTACTTGTGCTTAAAAAAAAAAAGACAAGGCAACATTCTTATTCTGGGATAGATGTGATTAGATGTGTGAGATGTGGGATAAGATGTGAAAATGGGGGGAAAATATATTTCCAAATTATTCAAACCTGGTACTCTTAACCTAAAGTTGAATACTGTGAAATGTATAGAAAGAAAAATCAGAAATTGTTTGAAAAGTGAAAGTTAACTTTATGGTTTGACAAATCATTTAGAGTTTAGCTGAACTGTAATACTTGATACTTGTAAAAGAAAATAAGAAGAGTAATTGCGAAAGGAGAATTAATTTGTTTTTTAGATTTTCTGGCTTTGTGATAAAGGTAACATTTCTGAAAATGGGAGTTGACACCTATCATACACTTAGTTTCCTGACTCTGCATGAGGGGTAGAATCAGATTAATATTAGTATTAGATTTGTTTTAGCTATATAGGGCACATGGTTATCTAAATGACCTGATGCCTAGACCTCTGCCACTTTTCTATGCAGGATTTCTCTAACTTCTTGCTTTGGAAACTGGGCCAATGAAACTTTTGTTCTACCAGCTGTTTATGTCTACTGAATAATCCCCTGGTTTTAGATTCGGCTTGTCCCCACTAGAATGTAAGCTTCATGAAATTAGGAAAACTTTGTTTTCATTCCTCGGTGCCTAGAATAGCACCTGGCAAACATTAAGCACTCAATACTGCTTTTAAAAATGAAGTCACCCACCCTTCTGGACACCTCAAGGTCTCTGAAGGCAGATGAAAGAGGGAGCCTGTGTGTACATTGTAACAGCCTTCTCAGCCAATCAAGTTCTCCTTAGAAATCAAGAAGCAGCTCATATGCTACAAGTAAAACTGGTTCCTGTAGACAAACATGGGGTCAAGATAGAATCTGTGTCTTCTTGCAGTTACTTCTGTCTCCTTTGCCAGTTTCTCCACATTTCTCCAACTTCTAAATACTTAACTATCTTGAAGTTCAGTCCTAAAATGTCTTTTCTATCCATACTCACTCCTATTATCTTTTAGTCTCCAGGCTTTAAATTTCTATCTCCAACCTTGACCTCTCCTTTAACTACCAATAATCCAATAGCCTTGTCAACCTCTCTTGGATGTCTGACATCACAACATAACCTAAACAGAAATCCAGATATCTGTCCCTACCCACAAAAAGGCAGAAGCAGAGCCACCCAGTAAAATAAGGCCTGTATCAGACAAACTGCCACCAATCACAAATCTGTAGGCAAGAAATAAATGCTCATGGTCTTAACCACTATGTTTTGAGGTGATTTGTTATTTAGGGAATATCAATTAGCACTCTACCCTATCTACAATTTTAATACCTTATCCTGACTTTGATAATTCCTATTCCTCTTCCTTCACTCCCTAACACTTGCTACTATCATTCACGTAATTTTACTTACATATTTTATTGTCTATATCCCCCATTACAAGAAAACAACTTGGACAGAAATTTTTGTCTATTTGATTCATTGTTGTACCCCCAAACCTAGAAATGGACCTAGCATCAAGTCGTCATTAAATATTCAGGAATGAATGAACAATTAGCCCTGTGTTCACACCCCTGGTATAATTCCCATATTACAATACTTGGTATTCCATAAACTCTGCAGTTCTGTCAAAACTATAATTCAACTCTTCATTCAGTCTAATTCATCTACTATTACTTAAACCTTGGTTCCTAGAGATTAAAACTTCATGACAGAAGACAATATGTTATTTCTAGATTTTTCCAGAAGAAATAAAGGAGCTAGAGAGCCCTAAATTTGAGTTACAAGATCCTGAGCAAGTGTTACTTACTTCCATTAGGTGTGTTTTTGAAACTATAAATTATGGAAAATATCTATGCAAAATCTAAAGGACAGATAGTAATAAAACTTTACAGGTGGATGTGGTGGCTTATGCCCATAATCCCAGCACTTTGGAAGGCTGAGGCAGGACTGTTTGAGGCTAGGAGTTTGAGTCTAGACTGGGCAACACAGCGAGACCCTACCTCTACAAAAAATTTAAAAATTAGGCAGGTATGGTTCTGCATGCCTGTAGTCCCAGCTACTCAGAGGCTAAAGTGAGGATTGCTTGAGCCCAGGAGCTGGAGGCTGCAATAAACTATTAATCATGCCACTGCACTCCAGTCTGGGCAATGAAGTGAAATGCTGTCTCCCCTCCCCCTCCCCCTCCCCCCCACACACAAACAAATTCACAAAGAGGAATTTTATGCCAATCTTTGAAGAACGAAGGAAGTGTATACTTAATATTTTACCCTAAAAAAATATCCTGTATTCCCACAGTATTCTATTTCTCTTAATAGTACTTATTCTGGTTTGTCTGTTTCACCAACAATATCTAACCTCTGAAAAAGAACTGGCATTCAATAAACATTTGATGAATAAATAACTGTTAGCATTTTAAAAACATATTTATCTGACTGGTTAAAATTATTATACATTTTTTAAGTAAAATGCAGACGTTAACTTTAGCTATTGACTTTTTTAAAGTTTTTGAAACATTAGCCTTTACTTTCTGCTGTGAAGAAAAAGACACAAAACAAAGCCAAAATATAAAATATGTGACATAAAATAAATAATTTTTATTTTAAAATATAGTAAAGAATGCAGCCATAAAAAACAAAACCATGTCCTTTTCAGGAACATGCATGGAATTGAAGGTCATTATCCTTAGGAAATTAATGCAAGAAAATCAAATACTGCATGTTCTCACTCATAAATTGGAGCTAAATGATAAGAACACATGAACACATACAGGAGAACACCACACACTGGGCACTATCAGAGGGCAGAGGGTAGGAAAAAGAAGAGAAATGGGAAAAGTAACTAATGGTTACTAGGCTTAAAACCTGGGCGATGAAATAATCTGTACAATAAACCCCCATGACACAAGTTTACCTATATAACAAAGCTGCACATGTACCCCAAAACCTCTGGAAAGCCCAACTAAGAAAAAAATATAGATAACATTAAAATGAAAATGGAAATTTAAAACTACTATGAGATTAAGAGAATTACTGGAATACTGAATGCAACTTTTTATCAGTAAATTTTTAATCTAGAGAAACAATTGTTTATACTAAAAACCTTCTATATCTAAAATTAAGGAAAGATAGAATAAATGATCAGATCTATAACTATATTAGAAACTCAAGGTCAGGCATGGTAGCTCATTTCTATAATCCCAGCACTTTAAGAAGCTGAGGCAGGTGAATCACTTGAGACCACGAGTTAGAGACCAGCCTGGGAAACATGGTGAAACCCCATCTGTACAGAAAATATAAAAATTAGCCAGGCATGGTGGGGCATGGCTGTGGTCCCAGGGAGGATGAGGTGGGAGGATAAACTGAGCCCAGGGAGGTCAAGGCTGCAATGAGCCATGATCACACCATTGCACTCTATCCTGGGCAATAAAGTGAAACCCTATCGCAAAAACAAAAAAACAAATAAATAAACAAAAATAAAAACACCAAGAAAAATTCAAATATTTTCTAAATTTCTACCATCTACCACTAAATAAGCTATCAATCTTAATTATTTTATAGGCAAACAGTGTACACAGCCTACAAGGATCAGATAATTTCTATGATTCTTATTATCCCACAAGATAAAAAAAGATGAAACACTTCTAATTATTTTTCAAAGGAAACATATAACCCAAATTTGATGTGAGGATAAAGAAAAACATTACTGAAAATGTTCACTTATGAACAGGTATATTTATAATAAAATCCTGAATTAAAATATCAGCAAATCAAACCTGAAGCATAGAAAACATAGGATTGTTACTATTGTCTCTGTGACCTTGGGCAAATTACTTCCCCCCTCTTCTGTCTGAAGTTTTTCATCTGTAGAATGGAGATCATAATAATACCTACAGCATGGGGTTATTATTAGATAGGTAAGTATAAAGTCCTTAGAACGGTGCTTGGCACATGGCAAATGCTCAGAAGTATAAACTATTCTTATCCCAAGAACCTAAAGGCAACATAATCCACTGTGTTATAATTTTAAAGTGAAAAATAAAATACATAAATGTGAAAACTGGATAATTTTTGGCAGACACTTTTTAGAATGAAATAGATATAAAGGCCAGGCTCTTAAACATGAGTATCAAATGCCAATAGCACAAATTATATTAAGTGTTAAAACACTTTTCATTCTGATTAAATTAAGTAATATAACAAAGCTGTTCAAAGTTAACACGATTTTCCATATTTTGGAGCTTACACTAATGCAATAATGTAAAACAACAAATACTGGAAGAGATAAAGTAATTATTTGCAGATGATATACAGGTAGAAAGTCTAAGTAAAGCAATCTCTATTAGGATGAACGTAATGAGAAACAAACATAATGACAATGGAACAAGGTAGTATGACAAACTATATAAAATTTCATTGAACATAAAATATACCCTGACTACTTTCTTTTTTTTTTTTTTTTTTTTGAGACAGGCTCTCCCTCCTGCTGCCGACATTGCCCAGGCTGGAGTGCAGTGGGGCAAACATGGCTCACTGCAGTCTTGCCTTCCCAGGTTCAGGTTTTCCTCTCATGACAGCCTCCTGAGTAGCTGGGACTACAGGCATGCACCTCCCACACCCGGCTAATTTTTTGTATTTTTAATAGAGATGGGGTTTCACCATATTGCCCAAGCTGGTCTTGAACTCCTGAGCTCAAGAGATCCTCCTGCCTTAGCCTTCCAAAGTGCTGGGATAACAGGCATGAGCCACCATGCCTGGCATACCTTTAATACTTTCTATTAACTAACTCAGAGGTATCTGTATCTTCTCATTCACACAAACTAAAAACTTAGAATATCTGCTAGATGCATCCCTCTCTTCACTCTTCACATCCACTATCAGTCACCAAATCCTACCTATTTTACCTCATATACATTTCTCAAATTCGTCACCTCTTTTCTATCTCCACCTTAATTATCCTGGTTATCCTTTAGAAGGCTCCAGAAAATGAGTCTCCCTCTTTCCAGTCCTATCTTCCCCCAAATCACAGTTCATTCAGCTGCCAGAGTAATCAAGCTAAAAACAAACCTGACTAGACCAGGTGCCAGTTTAAAACCAGAGATTGCACTGACTTCAGAATGGAGTCCAAGTTTAAGGCTAATAAGGCCTTTGATCATCTGGACTCCGACTCATATCTTTTTTTTTGGACAGGGTCTCACGCTGCCACCCAGGCTGTACCGCAGCTCACTGCAGCCTCAAGCAATCTCCCCACTTCAGCCTCCAGAGTAGCCAGGACTACAAGTGAGCACCACCATGCCCAGCGAATTTTTTCATTTTTTTGTAGGGATGGGGTTTCATTGACTATGTTGCCTAGGCTGGTCTCCAACTCCTGAGTGCAAGATCCTTCTGCTGCAGTCTCCTAAAAAGCTGGATATTAAAGGCATGAGCCACTGCTCCTGGCCTCGTCTTCCTACTCTCCCCCCTTTTTGAGCCCTAAGAGTATGGATTGGTGTTTCTCAAATTAGGATATGCAAATATCTCTCATTGAAAATGTCAAGACTTAATCACAGCTAGAAACGATACCTCTTACTAAACTTACAACATCAATGTTGGTGAAGATTTTTTTTAGAAAGACGCTTGATATTAAATATGGAAGAGAATGCAAAATTTGTTTGACTGCTTATGTTAAAATCCAACAAAGATGGCACTGATAGCAGGCAGCTTTGAGCGTTACCTTGAGGCTTTCAATGGGGATGAGGCTGACACACTTGTCATTACAGATGAAAAATCTGTTCGACTTTTAGTTTGCTACTGTTAGTATCAAACTCTGATTATTTCATTTGCCAATGCGCCACTGACTGTAACACTGAGAACTTAATTACGCCAGATGACAGCTAACACTTTACATTGATTAATTCATCTTTTAACCATCTCCCCAAACCATATAGGACCTCATCTCTACTCCTCTCGTCCTCATTCTTTCTGCATTAGCCACATAGCATCCTTGTTGTTCCTGGCACACGGTAACCCACTTTAGGGTCTTGCTTTGCCATTTCCTCTATATAACAACCTTTTCCCCTAAAATACGGCTTCCTTTCTCAATTCCATGAAGCACTGCCCCAAATATTGCGTTCTTAATGAGGTCTATCCTGACCTTCCCATTCCCTTATCAATTACCAACATGATTCTAGAGTAATAACGTCTTTCTGTCTCTTTATATCATTTTTCTTACTCACTGTGTTTACTTTGTTTCCTACCAGAATGTAAGCTGCGTATCAGTAGTATTTTTGTTTATTCACTGAGTCTATTGCGCCTAGAAAAGTGCTTAGCGCCTTGTAGACTCTCAACGAATTACTTACTGAATGAATAGTCCTATGAAACAGGTATTTCTCTTGGCCAGATTTTACCTTATGATGATTCTGAAGCAGTGATGAGAACCTGCCTAGAGTCACATCGTCAAAGGTAGAGCTAGAATCTACAAGCAGCCTGGCTCTGTACTCTTTACCGTTACTGCATGGTGCCTCTCATTTATGTCGTGAATTTCTAAAGTACTATCTATTTTGTATGTTTCCCTTGCTAGACAGTCACCTCGCAGCAGGGGATACTTCCTCATCTCTGTTCCGTGACTGGCAATTTCTAACCCAAGTTACACGCTCCACAGTTGTTTACGGAATGAATGAAAGCATCAATGAACACATAAACTGCCCACAGATTTTTTACATGAATGTCCCAACTGGTTAAATCATTTTAATCTTTCGGATTTAAACTTTTATAAAAACAAAAACGAAACACCAAACCTGTCTTCAAAAATCTGGTAATTCAAAAAATGTTTTTTGAAGTGAAAAAACAGGATTTCTGATAAATGACTTAATTAAATGCAAATGTACGCTATTCTTAAAATTTCTGCACCGTGGGTTTCGAAGCTTTTTCGACGTTAGGAAATACTAAGCAAAAAGCTCCAAAACCAGTAACTGACTCATTCATTATATATACATGCAACAATATTAAGCTGTCTCCTATTAAAAAGAAACGTAAATAATAGCGCCACTTTCGTAGACATCGAAAATTATAAAACAATCATGTCAGAAACAGACACCTTCACTTACAAAAACTGATGCTAACGAGAACACCCTCCGGAGCAATACCTGGCCCAGGGTCAGCAGGAGGTGGCCTTCTCGAATAAATGTGACAAATACTATGGTCAGGCCATGACCAACTTGCCACAGAATGCCAATGTCCATAGGTTGGATCTCTGAGCAACTACCATCCCCGGCAGAAGGGGCGGGTGTAGGAGAGATTGAAAAACTAGGCCCCTCCCAGGCCGCCTCGAAACTAGGGCCCAAAGATTCTTATCCTCAGAATTCCTCACCGTGTCTAGACTAGGGGCAAGCGACCATTTCTCAGGTAAAGGATGACGCACAAAGGAAAAACTGGCCATCCAACATGAAGGCTGAGGAAGCGCACTAGAGCGCCGCTGAAGGAGGAACACCGGCGCCTAACCGATTCCTCTCCCGAGAAATCGCGAGATTTCTCGCCGTCACGGGATCTCAGGCTGAAACCTCGCGGCCTCTCAGACGAGTGGGGGTTAGCAGGGGCAGCTCCCAAGCCCCCTCCCGGATCCATACGCCACCTCTCCCCCGGCCCACCCCGGCCGTCCCCGAGAACTGTCAGCCAGGGGGCCTAGGGACTTCCGGAGCCCGACCGGATCCGGAAGCTTCTGGGAGCCAGGGGGTGGGGCCGAAAAAAATCAAAAAAAGCGCGGCGAAAGCTGAAGGCCGGCGCAGGCTGGGTGGTGGTGGTCCCTAAGCGGGACCCCAGTGCAATGGACTCCACTGCCTGCTTGAAGTCATTGCTTCTGACTATCAGCCAGTACAGAGCCGTGAAGTCAGAGGCGAACGCCACTCAGCTTCTGCGGCACTTGGAGGTGAGAGGCCCCGGGGTGGAGGACAGATGGGCTTCCCCTAGTAATTAGTTCACAGCGAGGCGGGGAAGTGGCGGCCCCAGCTTAGCAAAGAAAGGACAGTCCATCGCTCCCTCTGTTGTCTTTTTGTACTAGTAAAGGCGAGTGAATGTCGGGGTCCTCTGGCCGCAGCGACAGGCAGGAGCGCCCAGTGGAGGCTCCAGGAAAAGCGGGAGTGGGACCAAAGTTTGGGAAATGTAGGCTGTTTTGCGTAGGTAACGGACAAAGCTCGCAGCCTTTTTTCCCTTTGCTTCTAGTTTGGTTTTTTTCCCACGAAACCAAGCCCTCAATACATAACGATTCTCAATGACATAGAGTCATGATTAAAACTCGGCTTTGCCCTTCGGTAATCTATAATTGAATTTGTTGCTTACAGCTTTTATTTCAACTCGGGTTGGACTCAGACTTGAAAACATTATTTCAGCCTTATTTAAGGAGCAGTCCCCCTTCCTAGTAAGCGTAATCCTTTTTCTTTACCAAAATACATTGCTCAGTTTTTTAATCCTAAAATGCTGAATTGCTTTCATTTTTTCTGTTAGTTCTAGTGGTGTGTGTCCAGACTATTCCATTTGTCCTAGGATCTTAATCTCCTGCTGTCACTTGTTATGCATTTATGGAATTCAAACTAACATTGACCTCAGTTTACTTTTCTTTAAGCTCAATTAAGGCTCATTTTAACTCTCTTTGTCACAGCTGTCCTCTGTTAAGATAGAATTGTACATAATTTTAAAATATATTGTATTTATTATATTAACCCTATGATAGAAGACTAATGTGCCAACAATTTGTAAAGTCCTCCAGGAAAAAAATGATTTCAAGTAGTACAGAAACAGCAGCCATTAGTGAAGCTGCTGTTGTATTAGATGTGTCTGTCTTTTCTTGAGCTTCGCAGGTGGTCCTCTTCTCCCTACTTCAGGTGCCCCTCTCCCAAGTACATTTGTTTTCTCTTTTTCATCCATTACTTCAAGGAGCACCCGCACACCTAATAATTAAGGTGTTAGCTGTTAAATGCTTAAGGCTTTGCTTCTGAATCAGTATAGACTCCAGAAGATGCAGAAAAAAGCCGGACCGTCAGTTTAATTTAAAAATTGGGAGTTAAGCATTTTATATGCTATTTTGAAACATTACTTTTCTTTGCGAATAAAGAGGTTGTGAATTCAAAGAGACTTAAGGCCAGGCTCAGTGGCTCATGCCTGTAATCCCAGCACTTCATGCCTGTAATCCCAGCACTTTGGGAGTCAGAGGTGGGCAGATCACCTGGGACTCCCAAAGGTAGGAGATGAGGAGTTCGGGAGTTTGAGACTAGCCTGGCCAACATGGCGAAACCCAGGCTGTACTAAAAATACAAAAATTAGCTGGGCGTGGTTGCTCTGCCTGTAATCCCAACTACTTGGGAGGCTAAGGCAGGAGAATCTCTTGAATTTGGGAGGCTGAGGTTGCAGTGAGTCGACATTGTGCTGCGCCACTGCACTCCAAACCTGGGTGATGCATCGAAGGAGACTCCATCTCATGAAAAACAAAGAGCCTTAAACAAAATATGGGGTCTTCCCTGTATTCCTAAATTTTCAGGGGGTTTACAGAAAACTTTTCTACCATTGTGGCAAAGGTGTGAAGAGCACTGGCTTGAGGTTACTACTACTCCAAAGGACTTTTGTAATTAAAAGATAACATACATACGGAGCGTAAAGTACATTAATCTTAAGTGAAGAGCTTGCTAGTTTTTCATATATAGGTACCATAGCTACCATATATAGATAGCTAACATATAGGTAGACTACATACCACCTGTATCATGATACAGAGCATTTCTAGCCCCATAGGGTTTCTTCATTGTCCCTTCACATAAGGTTCAGGTAAGTAGACTCATACGATACGTACTCTTGTGTCTCACCTTTTCTACTCAGTGTAATCTGAAATTCGTTTCATGTTGCACATATATCACTATATTTTTTTTATTGCTGTGCAGAATTCTATTTTATAAGTGTACCACAGTTTACATACACTTTCCCGTGTATGTAGGCATTTGGGTGGTTTACATTTCTGAGTGGAATTATAAATAAAGCTGTCGTAGACATTTCATGCATTTTTTTGTGGATATATGCACGCATTTATGTACTTAGGAGTAGAATGTTAGAGCATTGGGTAGGCATATGTTTCGTTTTAGTTGAAACTGCCAAACAATTTTCTGAAATATGCCATTTTACCCTCCCACTAGAAATATGTGAAATTTTCCATCACTCATCCACACCAACCCTTGATGTTTTCATATTTCTAAGTTTTAACCATCTTGGTTGACAATATTTGTATTTTTAATGGTGAATGTCTTTGTGTAGACTTCATAAGAGCAAGATCTAAGGATGCAAAGAGAGATGGGTATCATGTGAAAGGAGATTATTCATTCTTCTCTACTTCTCCCACACTTTGTTGTGGCCCCAAACAGAACCTAGGCTTTGAATGTTTGATCACTGGCAAAGCTGAGCTTATCCGATTTTTAATGATAGTATTTCATAGCACTAATTTTGTGTAGTGACTAAAAGCATGAATTCATGAACCAAGCTGCCTGGATATGGTATGAAGTCCAATTGTGCTTCTTTGCTATCAGTACGTGTCTCAGTTTACTCACCTGCAAAACAAAGTAGTGGACCTACTGTATAGAGTTATTATGAAGATGAAAAAAAGTTAACATATGTAAAGTGCCTCGATCAATGCCTAGGCCAGAGTAAGTGCTATATAAGTATTAGTTATTAAAATAAATTATTTTTGTATTAAAACATTCAATATATATGAGTGAAGGGGAATATTTGTAAAACAATTTTTATTTTACCTAGTACATGTAATTATTACATGTTAGACAATTTATGTTATTGAGATATAGGTCCAGTCCTATGGAGAATCCTTTTTAAAACAAAATGTCTTATTCGGGAGAGCTAGATTTATAAATAGACAACAGGGTAATAATGCCCAGAGGATTTTCTACCCCAGAATATCTGTTACTGGTGTCTGTACTGTTATATTTGGACTTTTTTTCTCTTACGGACTTTTACATTAGTAATGTTAAAACAGTCCTTGGAAACAGATAATGTGAAACTCATCAGCAAAGCTTTAGAAGAAAAACTGAGATGAGAGAATAAAGGAAGTATGCAGAAAGGAAAGATTAGAGGGATGCTAAGCAGCCTGCTTAGGCTTGATCTTATAAAAATAATTATTCTGGATACATATAGTCTTATTCTAAAGTAACTAATGGTTTTTTCCATCTTTGGAGAAAATATGTGCTTTATAATAAATACATCTGTAAAGCATGTTGAAAATTCATACCTTTTGACAACGGCTTTTGGTCTTCAATTCCAGCTTTACTTCCTTTCTTCTCTCTCCCTCTCTCTCACTCCGTGTGTATGTGTGTATGTGTGTGTGTGTGTCTGTGTGCCTGTGTGTGTGGCTTATAGATTGTAAGAAAGAAGTAAAAAGAAAAATGGAATAATCAAATAAAATTTTTCAATGCCTTGCCTGGCTACTTAAAAAAAGATTCATTTTTCACTTCCTTCTTTGTAATCCCATAACTACCTTTTTATTTATTTATTTATTTATTTATTTATTTATTTATTTATTTATTTATTTATTTATTTATTTTTGAGAGGGAGCTTCACTGTTGTTGCCCAGGCTGGAATGCAGGGTGCAATCTCAGCTCACTGCAACTTCGGCCTCCCAGGTTCAAGTGGCCTCCCGGGTTCAAGCGATTCTCCTGCCTCAGCCTTCCCAGTAGCTGAGATTACAGGCATGCGCCACCACACCCAGCTATGTAATTGCTTAACTTCTAAGATCACCTATTGTCTTTGAGAAGAAACAGAAGGAATAATCCCATAGCTATCCTCTAGGCTTCCTTTTTCATTCTCCTCCCTCAAAGTAGGTAGAAAGTACTAGAATTTATTTGCAAACTAAATATATTGGTAGTAGAGTGCAGATTTGTAATCTATGCCTTCATCGAATGTTCAATGTAGTGTGAAGGAGAAATATTGCTAGATACTCAAAAGTTTCCTAACTTAGGGCATAGAAATATAATGTACTATAGGATAATATAATAGGCAGACCTAACCTAGATAGCCTAAGAAGCTTAGGGAAAGCTTCTGGTGGAAATGATTTTAAACTGACATCCAGTCACAAATGATTACAAGGAAGGGATTAGGTAATGTAGACAGGGGTGAATTTTTCACAGCATGTGTGAAGTTTTTAAATTGGGAAGGTAGCAATGGCACTTTGAAGGAACTGAGTTTTTAATTTGAAATGGAGAAGAGATGAAAATTGCCATTTCTTAACTAACGCGTTTTGATTACTATTTTATAGGTAATTTCTGGACAGAAACTCACACGACTGTTTACATCAAATCATATATTAACAAGTGAATGCTTGAGTTGTCTTGTAGAGCTACTTGAAGACCCAAACATAAGTGCTTCACTGATACTAAGTATTATCAGTTTGCTGTCTAAACTAGGTAATGCATTTAGTTTCTCTTTTTTAGTTTTTCAAAGATGTATGAACAATATTTTAAAATGCCAACTTAGTCTTTTAAAGAATGATTCACCTTCAAAGATTTCTGAATCTAATGTGCATTATGAATCTTTTGAAAGAGAAAACTATTTTATGCAGCATTTCTTAAAATTATTGGACCGAGGAATCAGAAGCATGTAAAAGGTTCAGTGTTCTACAGAAAAGAATGCACTTTTGGAAACGCTGGACTACTTTTGGATTAAAAAACAAAAACCCACACATGATGTCAGTATTAAGTAGACCACCAGAAAGTCTAGGTACTGATCAAAGAGTCATCCTGTAATAAATTACACTTGATTTAGAACTAAAGGTAAAAGTACTATTGTTGCTTTTTCTGTCTTTTTCCCCATAGCTTTAGTTTTTAAGTGTTCATTTACTGATCACTTTACCCCAGTTTGGGACATGGTGGTAGGGATATTTCTTTGTGTGATGATAATAATATATGCATAGTTTAAAAAATTCTAGTGATCCAGAAGTATTAACACAGAGTAGCATTGTCCAACAGTACTTTCTTCAGTGACAGAATTGTTTTAGAATTGTGTTACCCAATATAGTAGCCCCTAGCCACATGGATGTATTAAGCACTTGAAGTGTAGGTAATGAATTAAGAAACTCAATCTTTGATTTTATTTAATCTAAATGTAAATAGCCACATGAAGGCTAGTGGCTATCAAATTAGCCTAGGTATAGAGTAAAACGGGATGAGTCTGTACCCATTACCACCAGCCCTCATTTGTTCACTTTTGAGGATATAATCTCATTAATGGTTTGATATGTTTCTTTGCAGATATGTTTCTTTGCTGTCACAGAACAATAATTTTGGATCTTTATTTGGTTGTTTTTAACATAAATGGTGTTGCAGAGCACAAGATGTTTCTTTCCATATCAGTATCTTTAATAGCTGCCTAGTGCCATAATTACAGGGTATTATAATTTATTCAACGATTCCCCTAATAGTGGGCACTCATCATTTGTTAAGTTTTTGCTATTGGAATCAAGAGTGCAGTGAACAGTCTGTGTAATTTTGCTCAGATATTAGTGTGTTTCTATTAGATAAATTCCTGTAGAATTTCTAGATCATTTGAAAATTTGATAACCATCACTAAATTGCTTTCCGAAAAGATTCTTCCATTTCTAACATCCACCAACAATTTGAATGAGAATACCAGTCACTTCGAACATTTATACTTTAGAAGCATTTGGAGTTTACAGAAAAATTGAAATGATAATCTTTTAAATGAATTATTTCAGATATATAATGTTACAAACTTTGAGGTACGTGTGATATTTTGTTACCTGCATAGAGTATGTGGTGATCAATTCACGGTATTTAGGATATCCATCGGAAAAGAGGATTTATTGTTTCTATGTATTTAGAACCTTTCATGTCCTCCCTTGTAACTATTTTGAAATGTACAATGTATTGTTAACTATGGTCACCTTACTCTACTATGAAACACTAGAACTTATTCCATCTGATTGTGTGTTTATATCTGTTAACCAACCTGTCTTCATTTCCCTGCTATCGGCTCCCCCTCATACTGTACACCACCACATGCTCTCCCATGTTCTTCCCAGCCTCTCGTAACTCATTCTCTACCACCGTGAGATCACCTTTTTTTTTTAGCTCCTACACATGAATGAGTACATGCAGTATTTTTCTTTCTGTCTCTGGCTTATTTCACTTAACATAATGGCCTCCAGTTCCATCCATGTTGCTACAAATGGCAAGCATTCTTTTTTATGGCCAAATCGTATTCCATTGTGTAAACATAAAATGATAACTTTTAATATTCAAATTAAAAGATTTTAATTTGGTACCAAAATAGTATCAAAGAAAAAACTTTCTACAAATATGTAAACAAGATTTTTCTTTGATACTAGTTTATTTCACGTAGAGAAATCTTTAGAATTTCTGAATTGTGTTTTGGCAAATAAAATAGCCATATTATACCATTTTAAATGATAATTCATGTGAAATAAATTATCCATGAAAACCTTATAAGAAAATGATATATTTTGTGCTATTTTATTTTAACTTACAGCTGTAGACAGTGAAACCAGAGATTGTCTTCAGAATACATACAATCTGAATAGTGTGCTAGCCGGAGTGATTTGTCGGAGCAGCCACACTGATTCAGTGTTTTTGCAGGTATATACACCCACACGGTATATCCTTCCCTTAGTGTCAGATCAAAATTGATAGTATGTGTCATAAACTGCTGATTTACAGTGTATATGCCATATGTTAATACTACATGTTTAGGCACAGCTCTTCACATTAAAAGTTGGTTGCACACATGCCACAATTTAAATGTTTCTGGAAAAGAGAAGCTTATCTGTATCTAGCGCTATTATTGAAGAAAAACAAATCTATATTGTAACTGCTTTGCTTATAAACACAGATGTCTGTGTTTTTTGAGACATAAGCTATTTATATTAAAATTGTAATGTGAGTTGGCATCTAGTCTCAATCCATGGAGGAAACATTCTTTAAAAATTAAAGCTGTAGATATAGTCTATTTAATATAGATTCAAAGCTCTTCATTCATATTTCATTGCCTCTAAAATGTCATCAATTGTAAGAAAGAAAAACATCACAAACTAAATTGACATGCAGTTTTAGAGATGGTAAAATGTGAAAAAGGTGTCTTCTAGTTGATGGACTATATATGTGTGTTTCAACCTGCATTCAAGTTAAAGATGACTGAGTGAGCAAGGTTGATAACTATGCTCTAAGACAGAATGCATAGAAATATGTGAATTGAGAGAAGAGCCCTAAAGTTCTTGTATTACTTTATACGTGTTTTTTTTTTTTTTATGTTTTAGGAAATGGAAAAGGACGTGCTCAGAATATGTCTGATAGTCCATTATTTTAAGCAGGCAATTTTTTATTTGTTTATATTTATAACTATTTTCTTATTCTCAGTGCATTCAACTTCTACAGAAGTTAACATATAATGTCAAAATTTTCTATTCTGGTGCCAATATAGATGAATTAATTATGATCCTGATAAATCACATGTGAGTATGCATTCAAACATAAAACCAAATACTCTATTTCTTTATTTTTAAAGTACAGCCGTGTGGTAGATCAGTTTTTCTTAGATAACATTTTCTAACTGTGTAAACTGAGTAAGATTCCACTTCTTACTTGTTCTGCCCTGATGATTTTAAGAATCGAAAGTTGTAAAGTATGTGACCTCATTCCTTGGTGAAAAAAATGTAAAAAGGAAAAAAACGTTGTAAAGCAGCTTTAATTTTCATAAAAAAAAATTTATGGACTGAATTGATTTGGCCAGAAAAAAATTACTGAAACTGAAAATTGTTTGGTTATTCTTATAGGAAGATATATTGATTAAACAGCACATGGTCCACGCTGGCAGTTATTTTCATGTTTTCATGATGGAATTGAATTGGGTAATTTTGTTTCAAAACATGAGTTAAATGGTCAAAACTATTCAGACCTTCTCTGGCTTTCCATGTTAACTAGATTTTTTTTTTTTATATAAAAAGCAATTGAAATGTATAAACTTAACTATATCATTTTGACTTAGAATGACATTAATGCTTTTTTCTTTTAAACAAAACACCAATGTGAAAAAAACAGTCAATCTTCTGAAGCTGAGTTAAAAATGCCTTGTCTAGGATTATTGGCAAATCTTTGTCGGAGCAATCTTTCTGTTCAAACACACATAAAGACATTGGTAAGAAGTTTATTTATTTTAAATGTTTCTGATTTTATGATAGATTCTGTTTGTAAAGAAAATTTTGTCTTTTTCTTTAAAACAAATTTGAACAAGGATTATTGTGTCTTATCAGCTGATCCATCAAAATTAATGAAGAGTCAGATTGACATATAAATAATTTGAAGCAGTTCAGCCTTCATGTATGTTGTATTGAAGCCTGTGTGTAAAGGGTTAATGCAAATACTTATTTCTAAAAGTTTTCCTTAGCATGGCATCTTATTGTTTATCACATTGAGTAGTACAAGAATTACTATATTATTTTGTGCTCTTAGAAGAGAGATGCATCACTGGCAGTCCCATTTATCTGTCTTGTGTTTCCACAAAATCAATGCAATTCCACCAGAAAGATTCATGAGTTAAGTGCTCAGTATGAACCAACAGTACTTGTGATAAGTGAAGACACACAAATGAATTTAACTGAATCACTTTTAGAAGTATATTAAATCAAGCAAGTCACTGATTATTTAAGGTGCTTTGAGAACAATTTCCCTGCTATGCTATTCAGCATTACCTGTTTGATTTTAAATTTAGTATCTCACTTGTTCAAGTGCTACATTTTTCTGACCTGGTCTTGCTTTGGAGGTAGAGTTACTCTGTGTGTTGTGTTTGGGTGTGTGTGTAGTGTATGTGTTTTTCAATTTCTGAATTGAAAAAAAAAGTTCATATTTAGAAACGCTTAAATATAAGGAAGAATAAACATATGCTCATAGTTCTATGTGTAGAAACTGCTATTCAAGATTGTGTCTATCTGTATGACTGTCAGTAATATATGAAAGTATCCATCTCACTCACACCTGCAATGATCTCTTAAATCTAAATGATAATCAGCAAATATGGCAAAGTTAATTGCTGCTCCACAGTGTGTAATGGAAAACAAATTCTTGATTTGCTGAATTTTTTTTTGCTTCTACCACAACTATGGAAGTTCCTCATCACAGTACTTTTGTTAACACAAATGCTTAACAACTTTTCCTAGGTATTTAAGGTAGCTCTTTTGTTTCCACTCTACATGTGTCCCTTTATTAGCATTGACACCCTGGTTTACTATCATTGAATTATTTATTCTAAGGTGACAGAGCTTTGCAAAAATTTATCTCCCACTCATTTGCACACATTCACCAAATTACTTTTTTCTCTAGGTACTCTGTTTATAACAGTTTTTGAATTTAAAATTATCTCTGATCTAAATTTCTTCTGTAGAACATTTGTCTTTTAAATGCGACAGTCGTTTAATAGAGTTGACGATGATGTTTAATGAAAGTTGGCCCACCCTATGCAGGATATACTTTTTAAACCAAAATATAAAATTCATAATTCTAATTTATCTTTTAACTTTTTTTCCCTCAGAGTAATGTGAAATCTTTTTATCGAACTCTTATTACCTTGTTGGCCCATAGTAGTTTAACTGTGGTTGTGTATGCACTTTCAATATTATACAGTTTGACATTAAACGAAGAGGTGGGGGAAAAGGTAAATACAATTTTCAAATTTATTCTGAAGTTTATAGTCTGATATTTTAAAAGTCATTGAGACATTTTTATTTTTACCTTTTAGGATGGTGTCAACTTAATTTATTTGTGTAATATGCTTTTTCTAATTTGTCCTTAAGCTGTTCCATGCTCGAAACATTCATCAGACTTTTCAACTAATATTTAATATTCTCATAAACGGTGATGGCACTCTAACTAGAAAATATTCAGTTGACCTACTGATGGATCTCCTTAAGAATCCTAAAATTGCTGATTATCTTACCAGGTATGACTCACTTCAGTCAATTTTAGACCTTTCTTTGCAAACCAAGGTGTGTTTGTTATAAATGAAATTGTCTTTAAATATAATAAACTTGGACTCTGCTTATTCACAGTAGACTAAAATGAAATGTTTGATGTTATGTACTCCCACTCCTTTTTCTTTCCTGAACTGAAATGTAAAGTATAACAAGGTCATTGTGTATGTGTGTATTCCAGTCTTTGCTTCTCATCAATAGGGTTGTGCCCTTCTCAAATATAGACATTTTGGCTAATTTTAAAACTTAAGCAGCATTACGATTATTCGAAAGAATATTTTCATTAAAGGCACAATACAAATAAATATTTATACATAAATTATAAATAAATGAAACAATCTTGAAACATTGATGTCATTATGTTTGTGTCTTTTTTTAAATTTTTTGTATAAAAATTGGTAATGTTTCTTTTGGTGTGTGCCTCTTTTGTTATAGGTAAAATTGGAACACATGTTCATAGGTCTTTCTGTCTCTATATTTCATGGGGTCATTTATGTTTTGAGATCAGGTAGTAATTGTTTTCCAACGAGCTTGTAGCCTTTTTGCTTTCTAATTAAATTTTTGCTGGGGCATAAACTGCTTTGTGATCCTAAATTAGGAAATAGTTGAAATTGTTTGAGAGTTTCACATACAAGAAACATTTATTGAACCCCACCTGTGGTCAGGCACTTAGCCGCAACAGGATGTGAAGACACAGTCCCAGATGTTTAAGAAACATAGAATCTAAAAGTTTTATTTTAATAAAAGCTAAGGACTAGGACAAACTTGACCACTCTTCATTCAGCTCAGCTGATACTTTGTGAAACCAAGAAGCATTCACTTTAGCATTTCACTGTTTCTTCTCTTAAGAATCTCTAGATAAGTGAGATTTTTCTTCCAGAGTGCCTTCCCATGACCTGCCTTCTCTTCATCTGTTGTAATCTCCCAATATCCATGTATATCTATTCTGGCCACCAGAGAGTGCTTATTCAGCAGCTTCATAGTAAACAAAAATTCTTTTGAATAAACCTCTTCCGGAAGACTGAAAGATAATCTGGTTTAGCATTAGTGAGAAGTTGCTGAATCATTTCTTCTGTAAGTCTCTCAGTTCTGTTATCTATTTTATACTCTATCCATCCTGAACCCCAGAATGACCTCTGGCAACTCCTCTTGTTTATTTGGTATGCCATTGAACAATAACCCAATCCCGAATGAATCTCTTTCAAAGTCTAACTTAATGAGTGGTTATTAATTAGAGCATGAGAAAAATCACACAACTGTTTCTGGGCCAGACCTCTTATATTTATTCATCAGCTTACTTTCCTACAGTGAATCTTTCAAATTTATTTATTTAAAGACAGAGCCTTGCTCTTGCCCTGGTGCAATCCTGGCTCACTGCAACCTCCGCCTCCTGGGTTCAAGTGATTCTCGTGCCTCAGCCTCCTCCCAAATAGCTGGGATTATAGGCAAATGTCACCACACCCAGCTAATTTTTGTATTTTTAATAGAGGGAGTTTTGCCATGTTGGCCAGGCTGGTCTTGAACTCCTGACCCCAGGAGATCCACCTACCTTGGCTTCCCAAAGTGCTGGGATTACAGGTGTGAGCTTCTGGCCCAGCTGGTCTTTCAAATTTATTCTTTTTCTCTTGCTTCCTTTTATGCAGATGACCTCATCTTTGTTTCACAGAAAAAAAAAATCTAAATGGAGCCTCATTTGAATGGAGCTGTCTTAAATCCTTGCCCCTGGACAAACTTACCTATGTTTATACCAAATTCTTACTTAGTTTCATCCTGTTTCACTCACAAGTATATTCATTACTTTATGCATTGTCTCATTTCGACTTTTCTGAAGCAGTTGCTCCTCTCTCTTCAGGGCCCTTCCATTCAATTGACCTTTCCTGTTTAACTTATAAATAAACTCAAAACTTTTTCTTCAACCACATGTCCCTTTTAAAATCTTTGACCTACCATTGCATTCAAGGTAAATATCCACATTCTCAGTATAGCCCTTCAAAATCTGATCCCTTACAACCTCTCAACCTTATTTCTTCACACATTTTGTTTTTTTGTCTAATCATATTAGACAATAAATAGAACTTCCACCTTACTTGAAATGCCCTTTCATGTATCCATGTGCTATTTTCTCTAGGGTATTCCCCCTAGAAGACTAGAATACTTTCTCTTTTACATGTCTAACTTCTATTTCTGTTTTTTAAGACTCAAGTCTGGGTTTAATGCTGAGACAATATTCTTTGTTCCATAGTGTCCCATACATTCCTTCATTATAGCATTATATTTTATATTACATTGTATTATCTCTTTCTATCCTTCTCTTTCATCTTTATACTGTGAGTTCCCTGTCAGTGCACCATCTCCCAAATCTAGAATACATCAGTCACATAGAATATAATGCTAGGGGTACCTCTGATACCTCTTGGAGTTGTGTAACACAGGTTGCTGCCCCTTACTTCTTAATTTGCAGAGACTTAGTTAATGCCTGGCAATTTTAGGTGCCTTAAATAAATAAACAGCTGTGTAATTTGTTAGGATATTCCTCTATCCTTTGAATTTTTACAAACTGATCACAATCTTAAAAAAATAGAGCAATTGAGGCACTGAAAATTTTAATGATTTATTTATTGCCACACGAATCACTATGTTTTAATAAATGACAGGGCCAATTTATGTATATCATAATGGTAAGACATATGACAAGTTTTAAGTATAAACTTTACAAGAGTGTGTTCTATATTAGAAGCCCAAATAAATAAATAGATGAAAGAAGATACACATAAATTTTATATTTATCTTGTAAATCCCTTTTGATATACCAATTTTATTATTTGATGTATATTTTTATTTTAAACCTAGATATGAGCACTTTTCTTCATGTCTTAATGAAGTATTAGGTCTTCTTAATGGAAAGGATCCTGATTCCTCTTCAAAGGTATGTAAAATGCAGAAAAATCTAAATGCACAGCTCTCTGTATTTTTACAATAGGGATACAATTATGTAGCCAGTGTCTAGATCAGAATGTAGAACGTTACCAGTATTCTAGAACCCTTGTGCTTCCTTGTAGTCAGTACCTGTCCCTTCCCATTCCTTATCTTTACCAAGGATAAGTGCTATAACCACTAGACTGACTTCTAACAGCGTATATATAGAGAGTTTTTTTTTTAGTTTGGAACTTTATGTAGATAAAAGCATATAATAAATACTTTTTTCTGTCTAGACTTTTTTTGGTTCAACATAATGTTGATGTGATGAGATTCATTCATATTTCATATAGTTGTAGATTGTTAGATTAGTTCTTTTTTTAGACAGGAAGTATGATTTATTGATGAGCATGAGTAAGGGGGCATTACAGTGAAAGCCCTCATGAATGTAGTGCTCACCACTTGTCCGGGAGCCTCATTTGAGAATGTATTTGACCTCACAGCCATCTGGAATGAGCCACTTCACAGCTGCCATGTCTTCAATTATTGACATTTAACTTGGTAAAGTCCCACTTTGAGATGGACTTCTGGCAGCTAGGGACCTTGAACTTGGCCCTGCATGTGGGGCCTTAGTCACATGCTCCTTGTTTTGCAGATTCGTGTGAATGGACATGATGACTTGGCCAATGTGAACCCTGGTCACTATGCCCTGAGGGCTTTCCAAACGCACCTTGCACACCTCTCAGAAGCCTAGATGAGGTACTGCAGGAAGTCAGAGACATGAATGTACATTGGAAAGGGCTGTTTTTAAGGTTTCTTAGTGCAACCCATACAAGCAACAGGCTGCATATGTTACCAAGGAAGCAGCTATTTGCAGCCATTGCACACTGGGCCCCCAGGAGGAAAGGAGCACAATTGGTGTTCTTTTGTTTACAAATATCAGTTATGAAGAAACCTCCATTTACGATTTTCTGCATGTCTTTTGGTGAGCTTATGGACATGCTTGTCTTAGCTTTATACCTTTGAGTGGAATCACTATGTCATGGGATATACATATGTTCAGTAGGCACTATGAAATAGTTTTCCAGAAATGTCAGTTGGACCAGTGTATGAAGATTTGGTCAGTCTGCATTCTTGTCAGCACTTGATATTTTTCACTTTTTCATTTTAGCCAGTCTAATACTAGTATTGCATTATAATTTAAATTAATATTTTATTAATAAAAGTTGACATCATTTTACTTATTCATTGGCCATTTATATATTCTTTGATGTGCCTGTTTATGTCTCTTGCTCGTTTGTTTAATGCATTGTCTGTCTTTCACTTACATGTAGGAGGATTTATTTTGGAGTCTTTTAATGGGTAAATGACATGCAAATATTTTCTTCCATTCTGTGAGTTGCCTTTTTACTCACCTAATGGTGCCTTGATTTTAACATAGATCAATTTCGTGTTTTTTGTGTTCCATTTAGGAACTCTTGGCCTATTCCAAAGTCACAAAGATGGACTCCATTGTTTTCCTCTAAAAGCTGTCAAGTTTTTTTTAACTTTCCCATATAGATCCGTAATCTTCCTACAATTGACTTTTGTGTCTGGTGTGAAGTAGGACTTTTTCAGGTCAGCTTTTACCCTATAAGTTTTTATAGAAGAAAAAAATTGGAATGACTTTGAACTAATCATTTGCAACAGTGATATAAAAGATTGTAGAAAGGTTGAAATGGTACAAAGTTTGTTACTTAACTATATTTTCTTTTTATTTTGAACACTAGAATTTCTTCATTCCTTTCTCCTGCAATATGAGAACTATTCCTAATTAGTATCTAAATGGATCTTAATAAAGTGACTAGGAATCTCTAATATAGGTGCTAAATAAGGATTCTTGGAATAGAAGAGACACACAGCAAGGGAAAAATCTAATAATCGAATCTAAAGGTATTAAACCATCTCAGGGAATTTAGGAAGTCAGGTAGCTCAGGGGAGTAGAAGCATTCTATGGGTATCAGAAAACCTGGAAGAGAATGAAAAAGTAAAAGAATAAAAAATAAAAATTTAAAACTTAGTTTTTATTTTAAAGTAAAAAATAATTCTTGTTATGATAGAAGTGGGGAACAGTGAAAGCCAAATACATCTTGGTGGGGAAGAAATAGTTGAGTGTCTTTTTTAATAGGTAATAGAGTACAGTGTGTTTTATTATAAGGCCAATATAACCTTAATAGCAAAACCTGACAAGGATACTACAACAAATGAAAATTATATCTTTCATGAACATATTGCAAAAATCCTAAACAAAATATTAGCAAATCAAAGTCAGTGACACATAAAAAGGATCGTGTCTTATTACCAAATGAGGTTTATTGCAGGAATGCAAAGATGGTTTAACATTTGGAAATTAATATAATTTCCCACATTACCAAAAAAGCAGAAAACTTATCTCATTAAAGGGAGAATAGCATTTGATAAAATTTAATACCTATTCATGATAAAGATTAGTACATTGGGAATAAAGAGAAACTTCCTTTCCCTGATGGAGTAATTACCAATAATCTCCTGCATCATCTTTTTTAATGCAAATTATTGAAAGCTTTCCTCAAGATTAGGAATAAGAAAACAATGCTCATTATCACCAGTAATGTTCAGCATAGTATTGGTGGTCTCAACCAGCCCAATAAGGCAAGAGAAATTAAAAAGGTACAGAGATAGGAAGAAATAAAACTCACTATTCAGATGACCTGAGAATATAGAAAATCTAAAATCTATGGAAATTGTTATTAAAATTAAGCGAATCTATTTAACAAGTTGGCTGGATACAAGATCAATAAATACGTATTTTTCTTATATTCTCTTGACAAATAGAACTTTTAAATTATGCTATTTGCTGATTTTTTTTAAATGTCAGGTGCTTAGGGGATTAGTCTAAAGACAGTGCAGTATTTTGTCATAATGATAGATAGCCCAATGGAACAGAATGGAGCAGAACCAAACCCACAGCATATGGTCTCCTGATTGACAACAGTAGAGTCTTAAAGGTATGGTCGTTTCAGTAAATGACACTGGGTCAATTGAATATGCATATGGAAAAAACTGAATCTTGACCCCCCCCACCCCCACCTCATACCAAATGCAAAACTCAGTATAAGATAGGTTGTAGATTTAAATGTGAAAAGTAAAAATAATGAAGGTTTTAGAAGAAACCCTTAACAGAGTATCTTTATGGCCTTGGGGTAGACAATGATTTTCTTAAACAGGAAACAAAAGCACTGACTCTACAAGGAGAAAGTTGATAAGTTGGGCTACATTAAAATTAAGTTTCTATTCTTGGTAAGACCACTAATAAAAGTCAAAGAATGGGAATAGATATCTACAATGTATGTATCTAACAAAGAACTCTTATCCAAAATACACTATTTTTCCACATTGTACATATGTATCAGAAGAAAACACAGAGCCCAGAAGATAACCTGAGCAAAAAAGTTGAATTGGTAATAAACATGAAGTGATTGTAACACTTTATCAATCTTCAGGGAAATGCAAATTTAAATGGTAGTATGATACCATCTGTCACCCATCAGTTGATTAAAATGGAAAATAGCAAACATACCTTAACTCTCATTTAGTACTCCCAGTACAACCAATTGTGAAAACTGGTATCTATTAATACTGGGCATATGTATAAACTCTGACCTAGAAATCCCAATTGTAGGTATTTTTCACCAAGAATTGTATACATGTGTACAGAATGTAGCAGTACTGTTCCTAAAAACTAACAATGATAACCCAAATGCCATCAACAGTGGAATATGTTCATTTTGGGAAAGTCATCCAGCTCTACACTAGTGATTAATTTTTTTACTTTAATGTATGTACATTAAAAGAAAACTAATGTACATGGAAAGCTGTCTTCTTGTATGTGAAGTATGTGAACTATGTGTTCATAATGGACATCTTATAAGATACACAAGCAACTGGTAACATTGCTTGCCTCCAGGGTTTGTCTTTTGAACCATGTAAATGTATTACCTATTCAAAAATAAATGTAGTCATACAGTACATAATGACGTTTTAGTCATTGACAGACACAAACTTCTTATTGCCTGTGACATCATGGACATTCTAACTGTACATAGTAGTGCAATGTATTACATGTGTTTGTGGTGATGCTGGTGTAAACAAACCTACTGAGCTGCCAGTTGTATAAAGTATAGCACATATTAATAAGATTATGAACAGTACATAATATTTTGATAAAGGTGTTACTGCTTATTCCTTGTTATTTTAGAGTGTACTTCTACTTATTAAAAGTTAGCTGTAAAACAGCCAGGCAGGTCCTTCAGGAGGTATTCCAGAAGAAGGTATTGTCATTCGAGATGACAGTTCCCTGTGTATTATTGTCCCTGAAGACCTTCCAGTGGGACAAGATATCGAGGTGGAAGTGATATTGATTACCCTGGGCTAATGTATGTGTTTGTGTCTTTGTTTTTCACAAAAAAAGTTTAAAAAGAAAAACCCAACATTTTAAAAATAGAAAAAAAAAAACTGATGGAATACGGATATAAATAAAGTATTTTTGTATAGTAGCTATATAGTGTGTTTCTCTTACTACAAAAGAGTCAAAAACTTTAAAAACTGACACACTTATAAAGTTAAAAAGTTATGTTAAACTAAGGTTAATTTATTAAAGAAATTTTAAAGTATAGCTTAAGCATATAGTCTTTATGAAGTCTAGAGCAATATACAATAATGTCCTAGGCCTTTACATCTCACAACTGAGAACAACTTCCAGTCCTGCAAGTTTCATTCATGGTAATTGTTCTATGCGGATGGGTATACCATTTTTAATCTTTTATACTGTATTCTATGTCTAAATACACAAGTACTTACAATTGTGTTATAGTTGCCTATAGTATTTAGTACAGTAGTATTCTGTACAGGCTTGTAGCCCACAGGCAATAAAGGTGTACAGTAGGCTCTACCATCTAGGTTTGTGTAAGTACACTCTTATGATCACACAGCAAAATTACTTAATGATGCATTAAGTGACATATCATCACTAAGTGCCACATGACTGTGCTACAGTTTATTAAAGATTATTTGTTACAGTAAATGCTAATGGACTGGATTCTCCTAAATACAGATGCTATCAAGTTGATTAAAACACTAATCTCAATCATATATCATTTGTAAGAATCAGACTTAAAAAGTTGGAAATAAGAGTCAAGACCTTACAAAAATTTTTTTTTTTTTAGTGATTGGTAGCATATGAAATGAGGTGGAATTTAGCTTGACATCTGATAAACAGGTTGATGGGGGATGTTATGTAATGGTGTAAGGCTCATTTATTAGGTAGAGAAGAAATGGGTACAGTAGGAGAGCTAAGGGTCATAATGCCAGCAGTGCAAACGATGTGGAAATAAGCACCCTGAAGGTGTAATATTCTATGCCACAGTATCCTTTATAGCAGTTATTGAATTTTAGGATCATAACAAGTACTGTTCATTCTAATTTTATTTTTTAGGGTTTTTTTGGTCATTTATAAACAAAATGTGTTTATGTTTAAAAATAATTTAAGTACTGTGGAAGGGGTGGGAGGAGTGTAACATTAGTTGAAAACCTCTGAGGTTCTCACAGTCCTGCTTATCAGGAGTAAGCACCATTTTTTTTTTTTTTTTTTTTTTTTTTTTGAGACTGAGTTTTGCTCTTGTTACCCAGGCTGGAGTGCAATGGCATGATCTCGGCTCACCGCAACCTCTGCCTCCTGGGTTCAAGCAATTCTCCTGCCTCAGCCTCCTGAGTAGCTGGGATTACAGGCACGCGCCACCGTGCCCAGCTAATTTTTTTATTTTTAGTAGAGACGGGGTTTCACCTTGTTGACCAGGATGGTCTCGATCTCTTGACCTCGTGATCCACCCGCCTCGGCCTCCCAAAGTGCTGGGATTATAGGCGTGAGCCACCACGCCCGGCCCGTAAGCACCATTAATAAATTTATTTGTAACCTTCTGGAACCTATTCACACATTTGAAAAATAGTATTGAAAGAAAATTAGAAGCTAGTTTTAAGTTTTGTTTTAGAATGTTTTCTTTAAAAAATACATGGCATTTTCAGCTTCATCATATACTTGCTTTGTATATTAAAATCTAATGAAACTGACATTTAATGAAGACTTTCTATTGCACAGGTTTTAGAATTACTTCTTGCCTTCTGTTCAGTGACTCAGCTGCGCCATGTCCTGACTCAGATGATGTTTGAACAGTCTCCATCTGGCAACGCCAGTCTAGGAAGCCGTCCTAAGTGTTTAGAACCTACTGTGGCTCTACTGCGCTGGTTAAACCAACCTTTGGACGGATCAGAAAACTGTTCTGTTTTAGCATTGGAGTTGTTCAAGGAAATATTTGAGGTAATAGGATGATTGACAGATCGACTTTTCTACTTTTGTGACTCTCAACAATTTGTCTTCAAAAGCATTCTTAGTAAACTTCCAGGTCATACACTTGAAAACTTGTCAATTATTAACAGTCACCCTCCACACTCCCTAAGTTTTTTCCTGCCCCTCATATATATAAGTATTTTCCTTTTTTTTTTTTCACTGAATAGCATATATTTGTAGTGCTCATTTCAGTGTAATAAGTAAAGGTATTAAGATTTATATGATTTGTTGCTTGACTAGTTGGAATAGTCACATTGTCTCTCCATTCCAAGTTTATTAGACCGTTGAGTGGATGATACAGGAATATTGGATTCAGTCAGTGAAATGGAGTTGAGCATGCCACACAATGTGCTAGGCACTTAAGATACAGACAAAACTCTGCATTCTGGTAGATCTTACTATCTGGGCAATTTAGTATTCTCTACTATTCTCCCTGTTTTTAAATTCATTCTGCCTAACCCAGTATCTTCTGAAGGCATTTCTTGTCTCATAACTTGATCCTATACACAAATATGTGTATGAAGTGATTATGTCCATTAATTATGCACAAAATTTTCTACTTTATCTTGTTTATGATTGTTTAATAATCAGTTTTAAAGTTTAAAAAGCCCTTTGAGGGTCTTGATGGAAATTATTTGTGGTTTTAAACTATTAAGACCAATCTCTATTATAATTACTTTTAGCAGATTTAGGATATTTGTTTTCAATAAGTACTTTTAGTTTAGAATAATTTTTAAATCACAAAGTCTGTTTTAAAAAGTCTGATTTGTAAACGCTTACTGTCTAATTTGAGAAAAAAGCAAAAGCCCTCAAAACTGGATAAAAGTGTAAATTATAAATAAAAAAAATATTAATAGGAGACTTAGGTCAATGGCGTACTGAAGGAAATGTAAAAAATTTAAAGAGAGTGTTACAGCTCAGTGATGACTATTTCCATATCGTATATTGCATCTTTGTTTTTAATCATTTGTGATGGGTAATTCTCCAGGATGTCATAGATGCTGCTAACTGTTCTTCAGCTGATCGTTTTGTGACCCTTCTGCTACCTACAATCCTCGATCAACTTCAGTTCCCAGACCAAAATCTAGATGAGGCTTTAATAAGAAAAAAATGTGAAAGGATGGCCAAGGCCATTGAAGTTTTGTTAAATATCCTTTACTGTCATCAATGTGAAAACTAAATATAAATCACCATTTTTTTTCTAGTATTGCATT
The DNA here is from genome assembly GCA_031835075.1 of Saguinus oedipus. Lineage (NCBI taxonomy): Eukaryota > Metazoa > Chordata > Mammalia > Primates > Cebidae > Saguinus > Saguinus oedipus. Next base: position 92,478,342 of record CM063184.1, on the reverse strand, counting down.
CACTGCATTTTGTCTTTGTAATTTTTCACTTTTTGCTCATATTAATCTAGAATTATTGAACTAAAATTTAAACTATAGAAAAAATTCTCAATGAGTCTGAAAAAGATCCAAGGTTTTTCTTCCCCTTGTTTTTCTGTTTGAAACTTTTAAGCTAAGATACGTTTTTTAAAATGCTGTTTAAGCTTGATTTTTACATTTGTATCACAATTTGATATTTGGTAGTATATTCTAAAATGACTGTTCTGTTATTCCGTGTTACTCTTTTCTGCTTGATGCTAATTATTGCCCTTGGATGATTAGTAGTGCCATTTTTTGGTGGTGTATATTCATGGGTAAAGAAATACTGATGGAGTTGTCATGATTTTAGCCCAGTTGTTTTAGCTTCTGTTTTAAAAATAAAAGTCTTCATAATTGCTTTAATAATGGTTATAAGAAAAGGCAAGTGTATCAACACAAATTAATTCATTTAAAAAGAAACCTTGAATAATTAGTTTCACTGCTTAACTTCTGTATACTGATTTTCTAGGTCTTCCTTATGTTCACTTTTTTCTAGATCAAATAATTCTGAGTTGCAAAGAAGTCCAAGTCCCGATTTTAAAACATTTCATTAATACTTTTTTACCATGAGCAAAAAGCCACTGTATCTCAACCTGGTCTCTTAAATTTATCTAGTCAGGTTTCCTTGTATCTCAGAGCAACAAGAAGACGTTCTACTCTGTCCTAGAGCAAATTCCTCTGTTTAATATCCTCTTCTAAGGTATTGCTCCTTAATTATCTTCTTCCTTTAAAGTAGTGATTCTCAATGCTGATTTCCTACCTAGAATCACCTGGAGAACATGTAAAAGAAAACTGATGCTAGAACCTTACTTCCAGAGATTCTAATTTAATTGGAGTAATGTGAAACCCTGAAATCACTGGGTAGTGTGTGTTTGCATGCTGGTTTTTTTTTTGTGATTGTTTAAACTATGCAGGTGATTCTAACATGCAGTGCTTGAGAACCACTGCAGTAGGGACACATAATTGCTTGACCTTAGAGGTATCTATAATTAATAAAATGGGTCCTTCTCATTGAATTGGACCACAACTTGGCCCTTTTAAAAGTAATAGCTATTTACATTAATTTATAATAAAATTATACTATAAAATTATTTTATAAATACAAATTTATATTATAATATAAAATTATATTATAAAATAAAATTAATATTATAAAACATTAATTTATAATTAAAATATATATAATAATATATATATTATTATATAAAAACTGAGATTCTTGCTAACAAAAAACAGCCATCCAATGGAGAAATATCCTTGGTTTTTCAACCTTTGAGTCAGAAAGTTTTGGTGCCAGTTCATCTCTTACCACTTTTTAGCCACTTAAATTATTTGAGTTGCAGTTTCCTTGTCTGTCATTGAGCTAATTTAACAATAATTATAATGGACAACAGTAATGATATAATTGGTATGAAATCATCTTGAATATTATGTTTTATACATAAAGTAATTTGAGAATTTTTTGTTGTGTATCTTAACAAAACTTACCTCTCTGTGGAGATGATACAATGAAAATGCATATTGCAAAAATCCTGACAACTGTCAAGTGTACCAGTCTGATAGAACAACAGTTTACATATGGCAAGATTGACCTGGGATTTGGAACAAAGATTGCAGATTCTGAATTATTGTGAGTATATGAAATCTAATGACAAAATGGCAAGGTAGTAAAATATCAAAAGCTACGGTGATTCTCATGTTTTTGGAGGACCATCCTTTGGTTATAACTTAAGGTATAACAGATTAACAAACACATCTTCATAATGACTTTTTTGTAAATTCATTCAATTTGTAGATTTTGTGCTTTTGAAGAAAGATATTAACATTTTTTTTATTGTCTAGGTTTCTTTTGTCTTGTTTTACAGTAATTATCTGTAATTACTGTACTTCTGAACATTTCTGGAGCTCCTTTTTGACATTGCGTCAATAATTTATTCATTTAATTTTATTTATTTATTTATTTATTTTTGAGATGGAGACTTGCTCTTTTTGCCAGGCTGGATTGCAGTGGCACGATCTTGGCTCGCTGCAACCTCCATCTTCCAGAGTCAAGCGATTCCCCTGCCTCAGCCTCCTGAATAGGTGGAACTACAGGCGTGTGTTACCACGCCTGGCTAATTTTTTGTATTTTAGTAGATGGGGTTTCACCATGGCCAGGCTGGTCTCGATCTCCTGACCTCATGATCTGCCCGCCTCAGCCTCCCAAAGTGCTGGGATTACAGGCATAAGCCACCGTACCTGGCCTTAATTTTACTTTCTTAAATGAAATGCATGAAAAAACAGAAGGGTAGTTTTATTACAAGGAAATCGGTCACTACTGAAGGTTTTTTAATAATAGCTCTTCTTCCTTAGAATGTCAGGAATTATGGTTAAAGATGGATTTTCACTGGATGGTAGTAAGATACTCTTTTATACCCTACCCTTCCTCATGAATTAAGTCCATCTAATAAATCTTCATTGAAAACCTGCTAAGTGCTAGACACTATTATTTGTTTCTATTTCCGTAAATGTCACAGTTGTCAGTAATTGTGTACTTTTAGAATAAGAATTACCTATTTTTATATTTTTATACTCCTTTCAGGTACAAAATTCAGAACATGACCTAATATAATTCATTTATTACACATTAGATATTCTGTATTGCCTAAGGTTACCCTCTGTTGATATTCTAGTGACAAAGATAAGAATTAAATGGACCATGTTTCAAAACTACTACTTACTTGAAACAAAGTTGAAGCATGTTGGTAGTAAAAGAAATGCTGTCTGGCCGGGCGCGGTGGCTCACGCCTATGATCCCAGCACTTTGGGAGGCCGAGGCGGGTGGATCCCAAGGTCAGTAGATCGAGACCATCCTGGTTAACATGGTGAAACCTCGTCTCTACTAAAAATACAAAAATTAGCTGGGCACAGTGGCACGTGCCTGTAGTCCCAGCTACTCAGGAGGCTGAGGCAGGAGAACTGCTTGAACCCAGGAGGCGGAGGTTGTGGTGAGCCGAGATTGCGCCATTACACTCCAGACTGGGTAACAAGAGCGAAACTCTGTCTCAAAAAAAAAAAAAAAAGAAAAGAAATGCTGTCTAAGGCTATTAATGCCGGTTTGTTCTCTGGGTCTCGAGTTATAATAATGTTGATTGCTTTGTATTTTTACTTCTCAGTAGAAACAGTACTTTATCATCTTGAATCTTAAAAACACAAGTTTTTTTTTTTTCTTTTCAGTTTCTTTAGAATTTTGGACAGAAACAAGCTCTAAGAAATTTTTCAGTTGTCTAATTTAAATGTGATTTATCTTTAAAGCAAACTTGCTGCTGATGTAATTTTGAAAACTCTTGATTTGATTAACAAACTTAAACCATTGGTTCCTGGTATGGAAGTAAGCTTCTACAAAATCCTTCAGGTGTGTTTAAACTCTTGAAACATTGAAGTTTATTGCTATATAAATGGTCCTAATATAAGTTTCTGTCTTAATGTTCTGTTTTAATATTTAATAATCTTTAGAAGACGTTTCTCTTAGAATTGGCCATAAGAAGAAAATTTAAAGTCGTTGTCGTAAGCGGTTATAATAGTCTCACTGCACAGTTATTTTATATACTTTTATAGGAATTGAACATTAGTGCTCATGACCCTCATGTAGAGAATGTTCACAATAGTGCTGCTTCCTTAGCCCTTTGCTTTCTTGTGTTGTACTTGTAAATTTCTTCATTTGTTTCTGTTGGCATTGGAGGAAGAGTGGTATTGGTTTTAGGGTTTTTGTTTTTGGTTAGGGTTGATGTAGGGTATTAAGGGGTTAGGGAGACAGCTGGAAGTAAAGGACTTGATTGTGATAATTAGAAGGGCTGTGCAGAAAATAGTAACTCACAAATTTCAATGACAATAAGTAGCTGAATAAGATCTCTGATGTTATCAAAAGATAAAGTACAACAAATTTAGTTCAGAGTTCTAATTGGCTTTCATTTGTGAGTCTAAAATTTGACAGCCTCATTCTAGAAAACAGAATGAATCATTCCCCTGGGCTAAGCAGAGGAGGCCAACTTTCTAGACAGGAAAGGGCTGAAGAAAGCACAAACAGGGAACTAAAAGCCGATTGGTCATTTCAAAGTTACTTTGCTTATAGAGTTGTAATAAAGGGGACTTCCTTATAATACTGACTCAGGTTGACTGAAATCTCCTGGTTTCTTGGAAAACTAGCCCATTTCAAAGTGCAGTTTGATTACATGGCACTCATCCGAGTGACTCCTTTCTGGTTTGGTTTGGTCTGCTAAAGGCTAGGGTAGGAGTCTAGTCCAAGACAGTGGCCTCTTAAAACTTTGTGTAATAATATTTACCTTGGTATCTACAACACTTACCTTTACAATAGATGTTTAAGAAAAATATGTGGATTAGGTTACTATAGCAGCTTAACAGAGATGGCTCTAGTGACTATATAGACAGTATAGAAGCCAAAACTGAAACCTTAGGCAGGGACCACTGGTATGTTTTGAGAGCATGTTTAAGGGACTGAGTTCAAATGTTGACTCTACTAGTTCTTAGTACAGTTTTGAGTAAGTTATTTCACCTCTGTCAACTTCAATGTCCTTGACTACAAATTGAAAATAGCAAGGCTTACCATTGAGGGTTTTGGAGATAAAGCCCTGCTCTTACACAGTTCTATTACACTGGATTATGTATGCTCGAATACCTACAAGATACTCAACATTTTAATTATAAGGGATTTATATTTTAATATTATCTTCACTAGTAACTTATGTATTTTTTAAAGGAGTCAAACTGATGTTATCAGGTTGAGCATCGCTAATTTGAAAATCTGAAATCTGAAATGCTCCAAAAACCAAAACGTTTTAAGTACCAACATGAGTCTCGAAGTGCTCACTGAAGCATTTTGGGTTTTTGGATTAGGGTTGCCCAACTAGTAAGTATGTGTAAATATTCTAAAATCTGCAAAAATCAGAAATGCGTAACACTTCCAGTCCCAGACATTTTAGATAAGGAATACTCAACCTGTTGATGATTTGGGGCTTACAGTACTAATGTAAAATATTTACTGACATGAATGATTGAAGTAAGTATAAAAGGTTCTAATTTAATTTGAATTTTACTTTTCATTTTATACCCTTAATTTGGAAGTGATAGGCTGTTTTTAAGTTTTTCTTTTAAATGATAGCTTGGGAAAAAAAATTAATTTTATACATCACTCAGTTGTGGATTTTTAAGCCATGAAAATATATAAGGCATAATTTTTATAGGCATATTTGAAAGCATTCAAAACCTTTGCCAGATTTTTTTAAACTAGTGTTCATATTGATTGCATGGCAGTGTAAACAGCCATAACAAGGTAAAACACACTGCCATGTGTGTACCCAGGCAACTATCTTGCATGTTCTGCACATGTACGCCACAACCTAAAACGCAATAAAAAAAAAAAACAAGGTATAATATATTGAAGCCATATTATAATAGAGACTAAAATATATTCAGACATTAGAAACATTTTATGATTTGCCTAGAATTAAGATTTAGCTATATTTACTCACCTCAACTCTCAAAAAGCTGACATTGTTTATTCTATCTGCTTCTTGCTTTTTGGTTTCTGATTTATTTAGGACCCACGTTTGATTACTCCTTTGGCTTTTGCTTTAACATCAGATAATAGAGAACAAGTACAGTCTGGACTGAGAATATTACTGGAAGCTGCTCCACTGCCAGATTTCCCTGCTTTAGTGTGAGTTGTGATCGTTCGCAGTCTATGTCTTGTGATGTTGGACTGTCCCGCTGTGTTTCTTAGTCCTCAATAATGATAGACAAGCATATTAGTGAATTGAAGACTTCATTGTAATAGTAATTTTTCAAATGATTTCTAAAAATGTTTGATTCTTTTAAATGAAAAGTCCAGCTTTTTCCTCACTCAGGGAAAAGCTAGATCCTGGTGGTTAACTGTTCTTCGTTTACTATCGCTCTATATCTCTAGCCACTTCTTTTTAATGATAACTTCTGGACTCTCTAAACTTACATCTTCCCAGTTTAGTTCCTCCATAGAAAGTTTAGTTTCCTTCCCGACTGTTTATGTAAAAGGTCTAAGCATCAGTCATTGACCAGATCTGGGTCAGCCATGAGAGCAATGTAGACTAAAAGTTAGTTGGAATAGGAGAATAGGAGCGTTCCTAAAAAAAAAAAAAAAAGTTGATTTTTATCAGAAAGTGGAAAAATGATGACCAGGCAAAGTTTTCTACTCTACTTGTTAATTTCAAGCAATAAAAATATTTACAATTATGTTTGAAAAAAATTCAGGTTACGGGGCTTTCTGAACTTAATGGCTATTAGGAATCTGGTTAAAATTTTTTTTTCATTTAAGTCGTTTATATGTATGAATTTGTAAAAATGGTTTGAATAATTTGAAGCAGTTGATAAACAGGAAAGATATTCCCTTTATACCAGGGGTCAATGAACTGGCCAGTGGACAGGCACCTGTTTTTGTAGTTTTATTGGAATATGCCCACACCTACTCATTTTTATACTCTGTCTATGTTGCTTTCACTCTATAAAAACAGAATTGGGTAATTGTGACAGAGACCAGATAGGCTCTTGAGTCTAAGATACTTAACTATTTTGACCTGCTGGTCCATGCCATCTGCTATTCACTGATTTAGCAATTCCCACTTTTCAGAATTAGCAATTTAGGGCTTCGTACCTTAAGAGTTAAAGAATGGGATGCAAGACCTAGAGACCATATAACCAAAATTCCCTAAATTTTATAATACATATTTTTTAACAGCAACAACAAAAATATATGGGATGGTTTTCAAGTAACAAGTTAAAAGTGGTCTGTAAAGTTGCTTTTTTATTTCGTGGTGGTCTCCTTGCCTAAACTGGTAATGTGACATGAAACAAAATGTCAAGATTTTGTTTGAAATGAAACAAAACCTCAAAGCTTCAGAGGGGAAATCTGCAGTCTCACTGAACATGGGAGTCTTATCCTCTGCCTCTGTATGTGAGGCCTTCCCACCGTTTTCACTTTGTCTTGGCATTCTCTGTCTTATTTGTGTTGCAGATAATTTTCTTTTTGAGCATTTTCTCAGGTGTCCATTTTATGTTTACTATTTAATGCCCTTATTTGACGTTATCTTGAGCAGTTTAATAAGCTGAGTGTATATTATGGATACATTGGTAGGTAGCGTTTGTTATGTGTGTATTCATTTGTTTCTTTTCAAGACAGGGTCTCAGTCTGTCACTTAGGCTGGGATGGAGTGGTGTGATCATGACTCACTGCAGCGTCGACCTCTGGGCTCAAGTGATACTCCCTACTCAACCCCCTGAATAGCTGGGACTACAGGCGTGTGCCACCATACCTGCCTAATTTATTTATTTTTTGTAGAGGTAGGATCTCACCATGTTGCCCAGGCTGGTCTCGAACTTCCTGGACTCAAGTGATCCTCCCAAAGTGCTGGCATTACAGATGTGAGCCACTGTGCCCAGCCTTTAGTAAATTAGACTGAGTGTCTGCCGTCATACAGTTTGCACTTTAGTTAGAAGATAAGTGAAAAAAAATAATGTTCATATTGTGCACATCACTATGGAAAGGATGAGTGGTTAATAATAGTATTATATATGGCATTAGTGAAGGCCTCTCTGAAAAGGTGAATTTGAACTGAGACCTGATGATAAGAAGGAGCCAGCCCTATACAGATCTGGTAGGAAGCGTGTTCCAGGTAAAGGAATAGCTCATATGAAAGCCTGGGGTGGAAGGAAGATAGGATTTTAAAGGGATAAAATGGAAGTCAGGTTGGTGAAAAGTATATACTGAGTAAGAAAGGAAAAGGAATTAGGACATAAAGGCCACATGATATCACCCATGATAAGAATATTATTCTGACCAGTACCAATAACTGTGTACTTATAACAGATAATCCACACTCATAAACTAGTGTTAGAATGCCTCCTAACCAGAAGTGAAGCTCTCATTATAAAGGGTTAGAAACAGAAAAGTGGGTGCTCCGGAAAATTTGGACTATTTCCCAAGACTTCATCATGGTCTCAAGATTATTTGAAGACTTCTATTCCAAAAAAGGACCCATTCTTAAAGATTCCCTAATTCTGCACTAAGTCTGCCTTTTTTTCTATTTTCATATAGTTTTTATTTTCCTTTCTTTGATTCCCGTTCAGACTTGGAGAAAGTATAGCGGCAAATAATGCCTATAGACAACAGGAAACAGAACATATACCCAGAAAAATGCCTTGGCAATTATTAAATCACAGTTTTCCAGCATCAGTAAAGTGTTTCACTCCTCCTCATTTGAAAGATGGCATTCCTGGATTGAATATTGAAGAATTAATAGAGAAACTTCAGTCTGGAATGGTGGTGAGTGAAAAATAGCTATTATAACCTGGTACATACCAGCTATATGTCAGCCCTGATTATGTTTATCTAAACACCATTAGGAACAGATTTCATCATTGAAAACTTACTTTTTAATATAAGAAATAACAATATTCTGGAAAATTTGGAAATAAAGGAAGAAAGGTAAGTCATAAAATTTCAACATTTTGCTGAGTGCAGTGGCTTATGCCTATAATCCCAGCATTTTAGGAGGCCGAGGCGGACAGATCCCCTGAACTCATGAGTTCAAGACCAGCCTGGGCAACATGGCAAAACCCCCCTCTACCAAAAATACAAAAGATTAGCTGGGCGTGGTGGCATACTCCTGTGGTCTTAGCTACTCAGGAGGTTGAGGCAGGAGAATCACTTGAACTCAGGAAGCAGAAGTTGCAGTGAGCCAAGATCACACCACTGCACTCCAACCTGGGTAGCAGAGTGAGGCCTGTCTCAAAAAAAAATTAAAAAAAAAAAGGAAATATTTGTGACCTATCTGATGTAGCATTTGTTTTTATTCTGTTACTCATCATTAAATTTTAATGATTTAGTTTTGAAGTAGGCATTTATTTCGTCACTGTGTCAAAATATTTTAATAAAATTTTCTGATTTTTTTTTACTCTTAAAATGTAGGTAAAAGATCAGATTTGTGATGTGAGAATATCTGACATAATGGATGTATATGAGATGAAACTATCCACATTAGCTGTGAGTATAAGCTTATTTTAACGACATGTGATAAGCTTTCATAGATGTATTCCTAAAATGAAAATTAATGATATGTTTTCTTGTAGTCCAAAGAAAGCAGGCTACAAGATCTTTTGGAAACAAAAGCTCTAGCCCTTGCACAGGCGGATAGACTGATTGCTCAACATCGCTGTCAAAGAACTCAAGCGGAAACAGAGGTGTGTAGAATAGAAAGACACATCTGATTGGTACAGAAATTGACAAATGAAGTAAAACATGCAAAATATTAGTTATGTATTTGTTACTTTAACTGAAGTCAATTCTCTTTAACATTAGACACGCCTGCTTCCTTCATCCTGAAATTCTGCCCTCTTTAATTTTGGTTACATCGTTATCCTCTGATTATTTTTTCTACCTAATATCATTTTCCTATATTATTTATGTTGTACCTTTAAGTGTTGGAGACTCTTGGGATTATGTTCTAAACCTTTTTCCTTTAGTTATGTGTTCCTTGGTTTCAATGTTTACGAAAATATTAACATTCCCAATTTTATATGTCAAGCACAGATCATTTTCCTGAGCACTAAGTGCCTATTTGCTCCATTTAAATATACAGGAAATACTTCAAACTCAGCATAACCTATAATGAACTAATTGCTCTTCCCTTTTTAAAAATTTACTGTTAGGCATTCCGTCTACTGTTTTTTGTGTTCTACAAATAGAAAACCTGGAAATCACAGTTTGCCTCCTAGAGTTATTTACTAAGTCCGGTTGATTCTGCCTTGTAAATATTACTCTTTTCTGCCCTATTTCTGTTTCTACCACTATTTGCTGTAGGCTGGATCCTTTTCATTTTTTGTATGAATCATAGCAGAGTCTCTAATTAGTCCTCCTACCTGAAGTCTAGTACTCTCTTCTCACCTACTCTATAGCCAGTCCTTTCCTTCACCTAGCCCCTCCCTCAGGGATCTCAAAGGCAGTAAAATAATCCTGTCCCTCTTGTGCTGAGTATCTTTCATAGTAGCTGCTATTGCTTTAAGAATATCATTAAAATTCCTTAGTTTGGCATATAAGGATTCTAACTACAAGGTTCTCAATCCACATCTTTCATTTCTGTGCCTTCTTTGCAGTCAACCACATTAGGCTACTTTGCTTTTGCTGGAACTTGACATATTCTGGTGTTTCTTTGTCACGGCACTTGACTTTCTATGTCTGGAACACCTTTTCCTCTCTTCTGCCTAACTGACAATCCAGATTTCAGTTAAAATACCCACATTACCCAGAAGCCTACTCTGGTCTCCTCCTTCCCATGCATATGTTTGACAGTCCTTCCTCTGTGTATCAAACCTATGCTTACCTCTCTCTAACATTTTTCAAACCACGTGGAAATGCTGTTATCCCCCACCCATGGTATCAGAGACTGCTTCTATAGCTCCAGGCCCTAGCATAGCACTTAGCACATTGTCGGTGCTCAGTAAATTTGGCATTGTACTATGTACATATATAATGTATACCTTATGAGGATGACCTTACTGCAGTAACATGAAATTCCCAGCAGATACAAATGGAATTATACAACTTGAAATTATTTACAATGAATTAATCATAATACAGTGTTCCTGGCTTTTGAAAGAGGCATCAAAGTGAGTGACAAGTAAAATGCCTCTTAAGTCTTTTCAGAATAAAGGTATTCTAAATAATATAAAGAAATATGGCCGTATTTATTGTTTTCTTATTTTTACATGGTTTCATTTGACTGGTATGTTGACTCTGTCTCAAATTACAAGGAAGAGTCATTAGTAATATTAAAATAATTTTTCCCTCTCATAGCACATTTGTATATTCTCTGTCTATATGACATGTCTTATATTTTATTAGAGTTTAATATTTTATCCCTGTTACCTGAAAAGCTTCTTAGTAAAATAGCACTAAATAACTGGATATAACTTTTTCACAGTTAAAGTTATAAAAACAGAGAAGGGCTTAGGGTTTTGTCTAGGATTTTAAAATAAAGTCCAAAGGGCTGGGGGGAACTGACTTTTTATTCTAGTGACTTTTCTGCTTTTTTTAGTGTTTCATGTCACATAATACATGCATACAGGTTATGGTATAGGTTACATTCCTTGATTGTGCTAGATTAATTTTAAGTGTTTGATTTAGCCTCTGTGATGTGTTAAGATTTTGTTCTTAATTCTCACCAGAAATGAGAATGCTGATGGTGTCACACTTAGCAGTTTAGTGTTAGTGACTACCTCTGAGGACCACACCCTTTAATTGAATCCCATATGTAGCACTATCTTCATATTGCTGCAGTTGTATTCATTTCCATTAATTTGATAATAGTGAGATTATTTTTATCAGATAATCTACTAAGTAAAAAACTATACTTGTTAGAAGTAAATTCATAAGTATATATGACTAATTAATACAGCTTTGCATGACCCAACAGATACCAGCTTGTTAGATACTTAGTAAACCTTTTAAATTGTAGGAATTTGTTGAGCATGTTGTCTAGATGATAGTAGAAAAGTCTGTGTTCTTTTTGTTGTTGTTGTTGTTTGTTTAAGGCACGGACACTTGCTAGTATGTTGAGAGAAGTTGAGAAAAAAAATGAAGAGCTTAGTGTGTTGCTGAAGGCACAGCAAGTGGAATCAGAAAGAGCCCAGAGTGATATTGAGCATCTCTTTCAACATAACAGGAAGTTAGAGTCTGTGGCTGAAGAGCATGAAATACTGACAAAATCCTACATGGAACTTCTTCAGAGGTAAATAACGTAAAATCTTCTGTGTAAGGTTAGAACCTAAAATGAACATGCAGCATTTCTTTTCTGTGACCTGAAAATCCTTCTGTAAGCATTTCATATGTTCTGATAACACATAAGGTAAGTAATTAGAAACTTAAGTCATCGTGAAATGAAGTATTGCTTCCTCAAACTCAGTGTCAATGTTGGAAACGAAATACAGATCTTTCCAGCTGACTTCTTTTATGTATTCATACAGTCACCAGTCATATGGGAGATAAGCTCCACAAAGACAAGTTTCTTCGTCTCTTTTTATCACTAACAAATCCCTAGGAACTTCAGGAGTACTTGCTGCATGGTTAGGCCCCTCATTAATAATTTTTAAATAGACATAGTAGTCAAATTAGTATTAGGTTGAATAGTCATTCTGCAGATTGAAAGTAGTTGAATATTGGCAATTTCTTATCATTCAGCCTAATAGAATGGAAATTTAGGTGTAAGTGTTTAACTCATCTCTTAATGTCATTGATGTTTACTTATTTGTGTGATTATATCTGTAGAATAAGTTCTTATAGGTGAACTTTTAAGTTAATGGGTATATATATTTAAAATTTTGATAGATATTCTTAAATTTTCCTCCAAAATATGACAGGTTGAATATCCTTTTTGAACACAATGGTAGCACTCAAAAAGTTTAAGATTTGGGAGCACTTCTGATTTTGCACTGATTTTGGATTTTCAAATTAGTGATGCTCACCCTGTACCAATTTGTGTTCCTACTAACAAAGTTTGGTTTTTCCTCCCTTATAAACTCTTTTATCTTTTTAGGCCAGTTTTAAAACTTCTGAATTACAGGGAAGACCAGGAAGAATTATACATTTTCTACCAATCTGTAAAAGTAAAAACACTGTGGAGGAAGTTGTTTATTGCTTTATATTTTAAGATTGTTCCATGCTGTTAATACAGAGATACAGAAAATTTTAGCTTGGTATGGTACATATGCTTATTTGTCCATCAATAATAATGAATGATAAGAAATGAATAATATCTGAAAAATGATGATGAAGTGATTTTTTAACAGGATATTTTCCCCAGCAACATTTTACAAAGTCTGATTCTTTGAGGCACCACTGATAAAGTGTGGCATTAGTGATGTCAGGTTGAGAACTTCAGTAGTGAAGAAAATAAGTTACAGAACTGAAATGGGGTCTGCTTGCTCCATATAGTAAAACCAGGTATCTTCACCAAGTTTTGCAGTGATAGAAAAAAAGGTTTTTTTGCACGGTGCCAAGTAAAGAGGACCGGGCAGCAAAATGCTGAAATCCTGACCTCCCCAATAGCTTTAAAGGTACGGGTAAATTTCAGAAAAGTGGAAGTTACAGCAAAAATCATGAATCAGTAGTTAAAGGTTACACATTGGTTTAAGCTTAAAGGACAGGATATTGTGAAGCAGGGGCTTATAGGTCATAGGTAGACTCAGAGATTTTTTGATTTGCAGTTTGTTAAGGTAGAGCAGCTTTGCTTAAAAATTTGGGATCAGTAGAAAAACGTTAACTAGCTAGGGAGAGTGACTTTCTTCTAGACCCTGAGAAAGAAACTTAGAACAAAGAACATGGTTGCAATTCAGCCTTCATTTCCCCCCTATCTGAGGTCTACTTGCCAATGGATCTGGTCAGGGGGGTTTCTCAGTGAGGGTCCAGGTCTCAGAAATACGACTCAGGGACATATGTTAAGTTGTTTTCTTTAAGCTCTATAAGGAATCAGGCCTCTCTGATACTCTTAAGTTTGTTAACTATTGATTTAGGCTACTATTACCTTCCTGTTTAACAAGTTACTTATTTACTTCTAGGGCCTAGTGGACCTTGGAATTTCCCTTGAATGAACTCAGGATTTCCCTTTATTTCCAAGCTTGAGGTCCTTAGGCCTCCAAAAAAAAGGGGGTCCCTGCTATGTCTCACATAGAGAATCAAAGAGAATATAGGCAGAGTCCAAGAAAGATACATGGTTTCTAAGACCTGCTTATGTTCCAGCTAGTGATTTAGGAGCCAAAAGTTGAAATTCCTTGAATGGACAAATGTGTAACATAAATGAAGCTGGCTAGGGAAAAGGTCATTTGTAATGGTCAGGACTCTCTAAAGATACTCAAACTCAGATTGTTAAAAATCCTATATGGATTATATACAAAAACTGCTGGCCACATTTGGCTGTCGGTTTTGTTTGTTGCTTTGGTTTGTTTGGTTTGGTTTTTGGGTTGCTTTTTAAAAATCTTGGTACTTAGTGAAATAAAAGTGACATTATATGCTTATGGTAGTTGCGTATCAAAGTATCACTTTAGAAAGGATTTTTTCTGTGTTTACTTTGCAGATAAAATAAGACTATTAGATGCAGAGTGTTAAGGAGACAAATATAGAACCCTAAACTTATTTAGAGCAAATTATATAATGCAATATCATCTGTAAAATAAAGCTTTATATCCATAAATATGAGGATAATGTTGCACACATTTCTATTTCATTGTAATTTTTACCACATCAGTCAACCAAAACATAGTTAAAACATGTATTTATGGCCTTTTAGAGTTCATCAAATTCTATTTATGTCTTGTCTGTTCGTAACATTCCTTCTCTTTCAGCATACATAATTTGGTTAGAAGAAATAGTAAAGAAAACACTGCGAGTTTCTTTTCTCCTTCATATATTTTCCTCCATAATTGTGCCAACTCATTTTCTTGTCTTTTCAGAAATGAAAGTACTGAAAAGAAGAATAAAGATTTACAGATCACATGTGATTCTCTGAATAAACAAATTGAGACAGTGAAAAAGTTGAATGAGTCACTTAAGGAACAAAATGAAAAGTAAAATCTCTAGTCTTATATTCTGAATATGTGGGGTTCTTCAAAAATAAAATGATCCTCTTTCTATATAGAACACTTTTTTATTGATAAAATTAAGAGAATTATCAGTTATTTTAGATATTAAGATATACATTTGGTGGAATTTGCAGGCAAATACTGTTCATAGAAATTTTATTTTAAAGGCCGGGTATGGTGGCTCACACCTATAATCCACCATTTTGGGAGACCAGGGTGGGTGGATCATCTGAGGTCACGAGTTTGAGACTAGCCTGGCCAACATGGCCAAACTCCATCTCTACTAAAAATACGAAAATTAGCTGGGCATTTTGGTGGGCATCTGTAATCTCAGCTACCCAGGAGGCTGAGGCAGAAGAATTGCATGAGTCCAGGAGGCAGAGATTGCAGTAAGGGCAAGATCATTCCACTGCACTCCAGCCTGGGTGACAGAGCAAGACTCTGTCTTAAAAAAAAAAAAAAAAAAAAAAAAAAAAATTTTGTTTTAAAATACTTGCTAGGGAGAAAAAGTCAAAAGTGACATATGGTCATTAATGTTTTCTTTTTTAAATAACTTCAGGAGTATTGCCCAATTAATAGAGAAAGAAGAACAGAGAAAAGAGTTACAGAATCAGCTAATAGACAGAGAATATAAGCTAGCAAGTAAGTGGCTTCTTATTTAATACATTGTCTATTTTTAATATATTTCTGTTGGAAGCATGAGTGGTTTCATTTGCTTTTTTATTTTCTACTTCCCTTATTGTTTTAAACCTTAATCACATTTGAAATGGCTTCTTCCCTTTTCTTGCCATGATATTTCACAAAACCATTTCAGTTTGATCAAGCTGAAAAAGCAGTACATTTTTTTGAAATTTAGGAGCTATAAGAAATTGGCCAGGTACAGTGTCTCACGCCTATAGTCCAACACTTTGGGAGATGAAGGTGGGCAGATTGCTTGAGCTCAGGAGTTTGAGACCAGCCTAGGCTACATGGTAAAACCCCATCTCTATAAAAAAGACAAAAATCTAGCCAGATGGTGGGCACCCGTAGTTACAGCTACTCAGGAGGCTAAAATGGGAGAATCACTTGAACCTGTGATGTCAAGGCTGCAGCGAGCTGTGTTCACTGCACTGTGCTCCAACCTGGGTGACAAAGTGAGACTCTGTCTCAAAAAAATAAAAGAAAATGGTTGCACATTTAATTTAATTTTTTATAATTTCAACTTTTAGAATTGGGAGCATGTGTTCAGGTCTGTAACACTGGGTATATTGCCTGACATGGAGGTTTAGGGTATGGATCTCATCACCCAGGTAGTGAGCATAGTATCAAATAGGTAGCAATAGGTAATATTCAACCGCCCCCAACTCTAGTCTGCAGTTTCTATTTGTTCCATTGTTGTATCCATGTGTACTCAATGTTTAGTCCTCTTACAAGTGAAAACTTGGAGTATTTAGTTTTCTATTTCTTCATTAAATCACTTAGGATTATGGACTGCACTTTTCACAATAATAAAATGTTAAAGGAACATAACAGCAGGTGGCAGTATTAGGTAACTTTTAGTTGACAGCCTCTTAATGGTATATTAGAAATGATCCAGGAAAACAGTTTTGTTCTCACTTGCCCTAAAGTGCAGGCACCTACTTATACAATTTTGCATAGTTGCAAATCTCCCTTTTCTTATCCTTATGCTCTGAGATTGCCCTTCACGTATAAAGCATATTATGTTTAGAACAGAGGATGGAGGAAAGACACAGAGATTTGGTATTTTCTATAGAATACTGTGATAAGTTTCTCTTCATTGTTGTAGTTATTTTTCTTTTGCTCTTATAGTAACTACTAAACATTTTCAGAGTAGTCAGTGTAATACCTGAGTATATAGCTGACTGATTTTTTTTTTTAAGATTTGCATCAAAAATCAAAAGTACAAGAAGAAAAGATTAAAACCATACAAAAAGAAAAGGAAGATATGGAAGAAACCGTTGATATCCTTAGAAAAGAATTAAGCAGAACAGAACAGATAAGAAAAGAGTTGAGCATTAATGTAAGAATCTGTTCGATTTCTCATTTTCAGTAAAATGAAAAAGTCTGTTGTGGAAAGGGTGAATATGGATAAATGAATGTTCTATTTCTTTAGCAAATTTTTTAGAAGATATTAGGATCTCAAAGCCACTTGAGAATCATGAGGTTTTCACAATGCATTTCCTAAAATAAACCATTAAGCAGATACTTTGTGTCAGCACTTACTACTTTCAACTGTGCAAAGAATACAGAAAGGGATTTCCAGTTCTCGATGTCATATATAGGTAGCTGTATAATTTTCACTTTAACAAGTATTATATAATATATAAATATCAATAAATATTTTCAACTTACAGCTGAAGAAACTGGGTCTGAGGTTACTTACTAAAGTCACACAGCGAATAAGTGAATCAATAGCTAACATATTCTGAATCGGAGTCCAGGGTTCTTTCTACATTACCGTGGTTGCATACCTTGAGTGGTAGCCACGAATTGTACTTTCTGGCCCATTTACTACCAGGAAGATGAGAACAGACTAGGATTAAAACACTGATCTAGTACAGAGCATGAGTAGCGGAAGCATAAAATTCAGTACTGCATTTACAATTTTTCTGGTTCCTCTTCAATGTGATGATCTTATTAGTAATTTTAATATGTAGTATGTAGCATTTTCTGCAAAATTTCAGCTGCTGGCATTAACTTAAGACAAGTTGAAAGTGTATTCTTAATTTATTAATTTATTATAAATTATTTATAATTATAAATTATTCTTTATTCTACATTGTTCAATGATTATTCATTTTAAACTTACCATATAATTGAATTAACTAAAGTATAATATTTATAGTGTGTCTTGAAATGGTTATCATACAAATAAAAAATAAAAGCATCTTAAAATATCTGTACAGAGAAAATATTCAAGTTATTTTTCTTCTCAATTCTTCCTCCCGCTCCAACCCCAATTCCTTAGGCTTCCTCCCTAGAGGTTCAAAAGGCACAATTAGAAGGTTGTTTGGAAGAGAAAGAGTCCTTGGTGAAACTTCAGCAAGAAGAATTGAACAAACAGTCCCACATGATAGCAATGATCCACAGTTTAAGTGGTGGAAAAATAAATCCGGAAACTGTGAATCTCAGTATATAGACATTATGGCATTTTGGAATTTGTAATCTAATGATATTTTTGATGTATTTATCTATTGGAGCTGGGTGGGTAGGGAATTTGTGACTTCACAACAATAAAATATTATTATCTAATTTAGTAAAGAACCTGATCTGATGCATGTTTTTTATTTGATTTTTTTGAATTAGAAATTTAATTTTTTAAGTTTTGCTTTTTGTTTCTGGCTTTTATTGCTTAAGGCTTTCTTTGGTTCTTACA
The DNA here is from genome assembly GCA_031835075.1 of Saguinus oedipus. Lineage (NCBI taxonomy): Eukaryota > Metazoa > Chordata > Mammalia > Primates > Cebidae > Saguinus > Saguinus oedipus. The sequence goes on along the minus strand of CM063184.1, from coordinate 92,460,251 downwards.
TTAGAAAATCCTTTTTAGCCTCTATTATCATTTTTCTCAGGTTCTTTCCTTTTTCTTAGTTGCTTTCTATTCTGTTTTGCCTGTCTTAATTATTCTCACTTGTGATTATTTAGATCTTTAAGACCAAACTTTCTTGATATAACAATACTTAGATTATAAATTTAAAATATAATTATTAGTAAAAAGAGAGAAGGTATAATACTGCTAGAGAAGTTTTTCTCTAAAGAAGCACAAAAGAAAATATTAGTGAATTTAAAATAATTTTTATTACTGCATGACATGACATAATTTCTAAATTTGAAAAAAATGCAATGGTAATCAAATGTATAAAAACTAGAAAACTGTTATTGTGTTACACTATTACATTTAATTACTACATTTAACACCATAGTTGTCTCATAAAAAATCTAATAGCTTATAGAATTATTTGTAAGGTATCTTTAGTTTTTTTTCTCTTTTTTAAAAATGTTGCATAGTGGTCCATATCATCTGTAATTAAAATTTTTCATGATTTACATAAGGATAATTTGGATTCTACTCTTGCTACATATTCAGAAAAATATTATTTACTGTTAATTCTGATATGAATTGCATTTAATATGTTGTCTTAAATAGTTTTTAATTCATTCATTTAATTTTGAAGGATAGGTTAAATATCTTTGTGGGATTTTTTAAGTATAAGAGTCCTGTACTTTTCATTTGAATCATATGCTCTAACTACTCTGTGTAAGAAAGGTTTTTACATTAATATTTTGGTTGAATTTATTGCTCTACCATTTACAGTCATTAATTTTACTTGATTTTCTTCACCCTGTATCTCTTTAAGTGAATTTAGATTTTTTTTGTACATTTCTGGAAATTTTTAACAAGTATTATGCAGAGTAAAACATTTTTAATTACAATTTAGATTTTTTTTTTGTACAATTCTGGAAATTTTTAAGAAGTATGCAGAGTAAAACATTTTAAATTACTACTTGTTCTAAAGAGGAGGTACATTCTATTTCTCTTTTGAAATGGCATTTTCAACCAAATATAAAAAAGTTTAAGTGGGTGGATACGACTGCAGAACAGAAGGTTCTATAAAATAAAAGGGACAAAAAGTTAAAGAAATAAATGAATGAACCGAAAACCCTAGGGAAAGTCAATCTATCTTTACGACTTAGACATCTTGAGGCAGCCTATCCTAGTGCTGCCCTATGCAATTTTCTGTGATGATGGCAATGTTCTATCCTGTCCAGTACCATAGCCAGTGGCTACAAGTGGCCATTGAGCACTTGAAATGCGGCCTGTGCAACTGAAAAAAATGAATTTTATTTCATCTTAATTTTCATAACCACCCTATTAGAAAATACAGATCTATCCCATTCTCATAAGTTTGTGTTTATTTAAAGAACTCAATTTGCCTTTATTAAAGATCTACATAGTTACTCCATTATATATATTAGTAGCCCTTTTTAAATACATTTTTAACCTGTTTATTCTAATCTTTTCTCCCTAAAGAGGAAAGTCCATACTGCAGCTTTGAAGGTGAGTACCAGTTATCATCCTTTACCACTTTCTGTCTTGTAGCACCTTTTGTATTGTTTCTGTTGTTTTTCTTAAAAGCTTTACTATATTGGTTACTTTTTTTTCTTGTTGGACTGTGTACCTCATATTAAAAAAAAACAAAAGTGTGTGTAAATTTTTTTTTTCTAAAACATAATCAAATTTGAACCACCACCATAGTCAGGGTTTTCCATGTGTGTATGCATGCCCATTTCCTAATGGATAAAAAACAAAACTTAGGAAGTGCATCATTACATTAGAATTACTCACATCCTCTTAAAATTTTACTGGGGAGAGTTTGTCTCCAAAGTATACATCAACACAGTTCCTTTTGCTGTTTACACTGGCCACTTGAACAAATAAGACACTTCTCATAAAATTTGGTTGATTGAAGTTTATACTAAATTGGACATTAATTTAATGTCAGTATAAAAATAAAATAATGCAACTGTACGCTGTGTCTTAGGAATTGATCAGGTCAATGTCTTTTAGGATCTATTTACTTATTTTCCTCCCTTCAGATAGTTATGAACTATATTTAACTTTGCTGATCAGGTCAATGTTTTTTAGGATCTTTTTACTTATTCTTTTCCTCCCTTCAGATAGTTATGAACTATATTTACAACTTTGCTATTGGCATATGTCATTGTACCAACATGTGTCCCATTTGTGACTTAATCTTTTGCAAGAGTTAGCAAACATTTTCTGTAAAGGGCCAGATAGTAAATATTTTAGGCTTTTTAGACATAGTTTCTGTCATAGCAACTCAACCCTGCTATTGTAGCACAAAAGCACACAATACATAAATTAATAGTCATGGCTGTGTTTTAATAAAACATTAAGAAAACTAGTCTAAATTTTGCTGTTAGATGTTACATTTACTTATTAAGAAATGTCTTTTTATGCTTGGTAATCTTTATCTTGAAGTCTATTTTATTTGATAATAATATAGCCACTTAATCCTTTTCATGTTTTCCATTGTCCTGATATATCTTTTTCTATTAGTCTACTTCTAACCTGTATGTTTATATGTAAAATTCATGACTTATAAAAAATGTATTTAGGTCTTGCTTTTTTAATCAACTTTGGCAAAATCTATTGCAGTCCAGTTAGAGTTAATATTGTACCACTTAACATAAAAATGTAAATACCTTGCAACTACATAGGTCCATCTCTCCTCTCATCCTGCATACTGTAGTCGACGTGTGTATTAACCTCTGCTTATGTAGCTAACCCTCATACAATGTGATAATTTTTGCTTTAAGTCATATGGAAAAACTGACTGTCAGCATCCGTATATTCACCTATTTGCTTGCACCAATACAATAGTTTCTTCAGTGTAACATTCCTATTTTTTCCTTTGGAAATAGTAAGTAATTTGTGGGCAGATACTTACATATATGCTGTAGTTTCTTTTCCACCTTGCATCTGCTAGTTTTAGTATTGTTGCTAATTCTTACTTGAATCAGTTCTTAATTTGATGGTTGGTTGCCAAGTGTTTATTTTCTTACTTAAAGGTAGAAAATGGAACATTTTGGTAATGTTATAATGTACTGAAAATAGTAGTCTACATGAAATCACTTACATCATTCACAACATTAAAATATAGTACTTACAGTTTTACAGTTAATACAGCATGTACTTTTCGTGTGTATTCTTACAAGCAAAGCATGTGAGATTTGCTTTCTATACTTTAAGAAAATAAATATGTATGTTAAGCATATTGATTGTTTTTAACTGCAGGACCCTTTGGATATTATTTTTCTACCCCAACTTTCTAAATTGAGAATTGTTTATTTAAACCATGAGATTTGATTCACTTGGGTCATCACTTTACCTTGGCTCTCAGTGATCACCATTGAATATTAAATGTTTATTACTCATAATAAAGTATTTTGGATTAAGAAAATAATTGGACGTTTCCAGGCTTCGCTGAGTTTACATACTAGATAATTAACTTTTAAAAATTAATCAAACTTGGTTAGTACTTAACGCCTGTATTCCCGTAATTTTGGGAGCCTAGGCAGGCAGATTGTTTGAGGCAGGGGTTCCAGACTGGCCTGGACAACAAAGTGACACCCTCGTCTCTACAAAAAAAATTAATTGGGTGTGGTGGCATGTCCCTCAAGCTGCAGTGCAGTGAGCTGTGATTGCATCATTGCACCCCAGACTTTATATGTGTGTATATAAAATATGGCCCTTTTTTTAAAAGGCAGATGTTTCATTGATTTTTTATAGTGTGAATAATAAGCCTGATAAATACTTGAAAGTGTATGCCTGTGTACTCCATAAATTGAGAGGAAGCATTGTGAACTCAAAACCTCATGGTTTATTTTGAACATGCAAATCACTTTGAAACCTTACACAGTCTCACTTGGTTAAGCATTTTGTAGTGAATTGACTTTTTTCCTGTTGTCAGATGCCTCTGTGAGGCCTGTTTCATTTATGCTTGTGTTCATTTAAACATTTCAAAACTACCCCAGAGAAAACTTACCACTTAACCATGAATAAGAGGTATCAGAACTCTTAAAACCCAGTTATTTTGCACATTGGGCTACAAATATCTCTTCATAAATGCAAGAAGAAACTAAAGTTTCTTTCCAATTAAACGTAATATTTTAGTTGTCTACTTCCCTAAGGACCCAGTATCTATATTTTCTCAATACCTCAAAATATGATGGATAATCCCAGGATACATAGCAAAGGACTTTTTACGTGATGTCCACTACTACATTAGAGAGAGACATTTTCAAAGTCAACAGAGTGGATTGGCTTTCACTTTCATTATGTTATTAAAAACTAATTTTCCACTAAGTAGCTGAGCATTTGGCAGGGATTTAGTAGTGAACATGATTTTGCCTCTCCATTAAATTATATTCACTGTTATTGTAAGTATTATATTTCATCTCACTTATCTCAAAGAGCCAAAAGATATAATGTGTTAGAGTAGCCTTATGCTTTTCTCAAACTTCAAATAAAAAGGCTTATGATTAGCCCTAGCAAAAGACAACACGGTTCATCTTCAATTAAGCGGGGTTTTCATTTTACTTCAAAGTAAAGGCTACTATCAACTACTGCATATTAATTTGTGTAATACCCACAGTTAATCAGCATGTTAGAGCTGAGAGAATTCTGAAAGAACAGTGAGCCCAAGCCCGTTGTATGAAGAAAGATTCATTCTCAGAAAAGAGGTCCTATAATTCAAACACAAACTGATGTGACTTTTTTTTTTTTTTTTTTTGAGACGGAGTTTCACTCTTGTTACCCAGGCTGGAGTGCAATGGCGCGATCTCGGCTCATCGCAACCTCCGCCTCCTGGGTTCAGGCAATTCTCCTGCCTCAGCCTCCCCAGTAGCTGGGATTACAGGCAAACGCCACCATGCCCAGCTAATTTTTTGTATTTTTAGTAGAGACGGGGTTTCACCGTGTTGACCAGGATGGTCTCGATCTCTTGACCTCGTGATCCACCCGCCTCGGCCTCCCAAAGTGCTGGGATTACAGGCTTGAGCCACCGCACCCGGCCTTGATGTGACTTTTAAATAAGCATGTGTTGTTATGAAACACACAGAAGTTTCACTTCTGGCAATATATCTGAAAGAAATAAGGTTGTACACTAAGATTTATGTACAGTAATATGGCACAAAATTGGAAACTATGCAATAATAGGAGATTGGTTAATCAGTATAAGGTACAGTCATGTAAAATAATATGCATTCTTTTTAAAAAAATTACCGAAATACATATAAGTACTTGGGAAGAGATTTTTGGTGTGTTAAGTGAAAAAAAGTAAACCAAACTATTTGTAAACAATGATTCAGATATCTGAATATCTTTAAGATTTTTTTACACGCGTGCATGTGTGTGTGTATATATATATGTATTAGAAACCGTGAGCAGTGGTAACTCTGCCTAATGAAATTATAATTGACTTCTTTGGTTTCTAAAATTACAATATTACGTTAACTTTTTAAAGCCATGTTTTAAAACACTGGATTGGTAACCACATCTGGATTTGACTTCTGGCTCTACCTAAGGAGAGTTTTTATTTGTAGTTTTGTTTTGTTTTTTCTTTTGAGACGGAGTTTCCCTGTTGTTACCCAGGCTGGAGTGCAATGGTGCGATCTCGGCTCACCGCAGCCTCCGCCTCAGCCTCCCGAGTAGCTGGCACTGCAAGTGCGCACCACCATGCCTAGCTAGTTTTTGTATTTATTTTATTTTATTATTATTATTTTTTTTTTTTTGAGACGGAGGTTCGCTCTTGTTACCCAGGCTGGAGTGCAATGGCGCGATCTCGGCTCACCGCAATCTCGGCTCACCGCAATCTCCGCCTTCTGGGTTCAGGCAATTCTCCTGCCTCAGCCTCCTGAATAGCTGGGATTACAGGCACGTGCCACCATGCCCAACTAATTTTTTGTATTTTTAGTAGAGACGGTGTTTCACCTTGTTGACCAGGATTGTCTCAATCTCTTGACCTCGTGATCCACCTGCCTCAGCCTCCCAAAGTGCTGGGATTACAGGCTTGAGCCACCGCGCCCGGCCCTAATTTTTGTATTTTTAGTAGAGACGGTGTTTCACCTTGTTGACCAAGATGGTCTCATCTCTTGACCTCGTGATCCACCCGGCGAAAGTGCTGGGATTACAGACGTGAGCCACCGCGCCCAGGTAGAAAGTTTTTATTTAATCTGTTTTATTCTTTTGTAAAATTAGGATAATACATACTTACTAGAAAAAAGTTGAAGAAAATACAAATAAAGCTCATGGCTTTTAGTAGATTTTCAATAATGGTTTCTCTGCCTTTTGGAGAAGGAATGAAAAAGTTTTATGTCCTTTGTCCTTGGTATCTTCTTTCTCTTCATCAAACATGTAGCCAATTGAGAAAGTGAAATTAACAATAAAGATTCTCTTTTACTTTTGCAAGTAGTTGAGGATGGTGAGATGAGGAGTGAAATCTTTAAATTATTGTCTAACAAGAGTAACAATTTTACTGACTAGTCTGGGTTGCTCAGACTTATTTCTATTAGGTATGAATTATAAGCAGTGTTAATATCTCTTCTTGAAAGAAGCAGTTTTCATACTTCAAATTAGCCTTCTCTTGGATATCATAGTATTTTCTGATGACTGTACCTGCAAAATTTATTGTGAGGTTGTACATTGTTATTTCTTTAATTTCCTGGAAGAGATTATGAGGAAAAGATGTACTTGAGAAAAGTTTGCCAAGTAAAACAACATGTCTAAGACTTGGATCCCATTATATTACCCGCTCTTTTGACAGATTTAAAAGTTTTCCTACTCTATGTTAGTATTTCTATTTAGAAATATTATTTTTGTAGTAGCCTCTTAAAAGTCCAAAAGCATTTAGTGTTATCTACCTCAAAGTAAAGATGCATGTGTTATGTTTACAGAGATAAAGAAAATACAGACCTTTAATTGCAATATCAAAGAAGGGTTACAGGAATCTTAGGAATTTGTATAGAATCCAGAGGAGAGAGAACTTGATAGCAGATGTGTGAAGCTGGCTGTGTAAAAACAGAGAACAATAACCAAGGTCACCCTGAACCATTTAGTCTGAACAATACCCTTCAGATAAGACTGACTGCATTTCATGCAAATACCCTTCAGATAAGACTGACTGCATTTCATGCAAATACCCTTCAGATAAGACTGACTGAAGCCATGACTGGAATTGCTGCTATCCTTGAGCTAAGTAAGACACTTAGATTATTGATGTTGTAGGTTGATGCAAGGAACATGATATTTTGTTTGCCATGTTGCCTGGGTAGATGTGAGATGTGATCCACCCAACTTATGATCATACTGCTGATATTTCCAGCCTATGTTTCTTTGTAGGATTAGTTCTGTGATCATTACATACTAATCACATTTATTTCTTTATGCCTCTTTTAAATCTTCGCCCATTCTACAAACAATAGTATCACCTTAATTTTACCGACTGTGTGATTCTCTATTTAGGAAAGTGGGGAGCCAGAGGAAAGTAAGAGATAATATGAGCACACGGCACAAAATTCAAAAATTAAAAGATACATGGACTTTCCGTTTTAACATGCAAAGAGCTTGTCTCTCGGTCTCACAAGAAAAAAAGCTGAACAAACTGAAAAATCAGTGGCTTACTTTAGATCCATCATAGAATTGAGGTTACAGGACAAATCATCATTCTGAGCACTGTAGAGAATACAGTTGAGTATGGATCAACTTACCTGAAGCTCCGGTAGGAACACTTAAACTGTAATTTTGACAAATTACTAGAGGCTGTGTGAACAGCTTGGGAATTTAAAATTCTTGAGAGCCCTTCCAGTCAACGGTTCTCCTTCAGAGGAGGACCATATGCAGATATGGCACCCTGTCAGAATGGCATGATCCTGATGTCTCAGTTCCACAAGGAATGGCCAGTGGCTGTTCAGCTCAACCAGGTGACCCAAAAGATCCAGATACAAGGCCCAGCAAGCAAAAGCATGCTACTATTGCCTATTACCCTGCATCTGGACCCATCCAGACCATAGTAATATGTCCCACAGGGAGGTATCACACCGAAGTATAAGCTAGCAGAAGCTTCAGCTTCGATGAGTTAATGTAGCCAGCATCCATACGGTGACCCTGACCTTTGTATCTGTGGATCCAGAGACATTAGAACAAGTCTGGTGAGTCCTTAAAGGCCAGCAATTCCAGTTGAAGGAGTACTACTCCAAGCTCCTCTTCTTCCCTAGGAAGCCCTTGGATCCGATGAAGGAAGACAGCTCTGCTGAACTCAAATTGGCCACTCAGTTGACAGGACCAGTAATGCGCATGTCAGTGTCTACAAGGAGAAAGCCAGGTTGGTCTCAAACTCATGACTGTTTTTCTAATGCAGTTTGTTCAGAAACAAAAACAACAAAGGGAATGTCGATATGCATATAAATAACCCTTACCAACTATTCTGAACTGGGAGTTAGGGGATGTCTTGGTTAGCGGATACTCATGTCAGATTTGGATGTGTGTGTGGTTTTTGTTTGTTTTGTTTTTTGGGGTGGCCTGTTTTATTAACGAACAAGTCAAAATAGTTGATATTATTTCTCAATAAATTTACCTTAGTGTACAAACCTCCCCCCTCAAAAAAGTACTCTATAGCTTTTTACTAGGCTCTCACATTGTTAAAATCTCCTTAGTGGTTCTCAAATTTGAGTGTATATTAACATCACCCAGAGGTCTTGTTAAACTACAGATGACTGGTACCCAGCAGACACTGTTCTAGACTGAATGTTTGCATTCCCACAAGATTTGTGTGCTGAATCCTAACTCCAAATGTGATGATATTTGGTGGTAGTGCCTTTGGGAAGAAATTAGGTCATGAGAGTGGAGCCCTCATAAATGGGATTAGTGCCCTTATAAAAGAGGCTCAGGAGAGACCCATGTCCCCACTACCACATGAGGACACAGTGAGAAGATACCATCTATGAAGCAAAGAGCAGACCCTCATCAGACACCAAATCAGCTGGTGCCTTGATCTCGGACTTGTCAGCATCCAAAACTGTGAGAAATAAATTTCTGTTGTTTATGAGCCACCCAGTCCATGGTATTTTGCTGTAGCAGCCCAGATGGAACTAAGACACCCATCCTCAGTTTCGGACAGCTCAAGAATTTGCATTTCTAACAAGTTCCCAGGCAATGTTAATGGCCCTGATCTTGGTACCATGTTTTGAAACTTGCTGTCTTAAAATACCAATGCCGTGTTGTCTTCTTCCACACCTATTTTGAGATAATAGACCCCAGTTAGTGTTGGATGCTGTGAGGAGATGTGTATTATGTTAAATTTCCACAAAGTGGGAATACGGAAGTAACTGAAATACCAAGCACATCATCAAAAGTTGCTTCTCAGAAACAGTGAAGGTTTATTTTCATATTGGTTTAAGAGACAATGTCTCACTGTGTCATAGAGTGCAATGGTGTGCTGACGACTCACTGCAGCCTCAACCCCATGGGCTCAAGTGATCCTCTTGCCCTCAGTCTCACAAGTACCTGGGACTACAGGTGTATGCCACTATGCCCAGCTAATTAAAAAAAAAAAAAAATTAGTAGAGATGGGATCCTGCTATGTTACCCAGACTGGTCTTGAACTCCTGGCCTCAAATGATCCTCCTGCTCTGATCTCCCAAAGCGCTGAGATTACAGGCATGAACCACTGAACCTGACCTAATGATTTCTTGTATCATTTTTCTTAAGCTTCAGAAATAACTTGTAAAGAAGACAATTATGAGACTATTTTTACCATATATCTTTGTGAGAAAAATTAAGACAAAAACCAGTGTCTCATTTAGTGATAATTGAATACTTCACTTTTTTTGAACTTATGAAAGACCAAATCGTTTTAACTTAGGTTTAAATGCCATTGGTTTGATAGAGCATTTGTCAGACATCCTTCTAGGGATAAAAATATGAGAGGAAAATATACTATCACATAGACTGGTCTAATTTTCTATTTTCAAGGAAAAAGAATTAATATGGCTGACATTGTGTTTTATTATAATATGCAATTGGAGTTTCCTGATGTGAGTCTTAGTGATTACTCTCATTCAGCTTTCTTTAAAAACCTAGGCATCTCATTAGAATTCTGCTAATGAGCAGTGCAATCATTTGTGCAGCAGCTGGAGAACGATCATGGATTTCACAGGACTCCTTAGATTAATGACAAGAAATGCCTGGTAGTGACCCAGGAATGGAAAGCAGGAATCTTTCAAAAAAGCTCTTCAAACGTATAAGCCAATCTTTTTTAGAATAAAATTTTTTTTAATGATTATGGTAAAGATCTGCTTGGTTATACATTGTTTCCCTTCATCTCTAGATTCAGTCTCAATATTCTGAGGTCAGTCCTGGCTTTTATCTGGAGATATTTAACCCCCTGCAGGAGAAGGCAGGGTGACAGTTTCACCTTGTTGAACTTGCTGTCAAGCCAGTTGTAGTTGTATGTCCAGATTCCATTACCGAGGCTTTTGTCTTTTAACAAAATCCTAAATTAAAACCAAGTCCTAATAAATGGATTCCTGTCCTGCCACATGTATTCTGGTTTCCTTTACAGAACTCCAATCCCTCCATGATTAGGGCCTTGTGTAGTCCCCAAGTCTTTCAAGGTATATAGTCCCAACTCCATTTTTGCAGTCTGGCATCCTATCCAGGACTTTGGAATCTTTTGCTTGCCCATTGGAGATTCCAGTGTATCTCTCCATGGTTGATCATCATAACTAATATTTGTGTAGGACTCTGCCTTTGACAAACCACCTTAATCTTTTTATACATTCTCTTGTTTGATCATCAAAAATTATCAGGCAAGTGTGGTGATCACATTTTCATTTAATAATTTAATTACAGGCAATCTAAGGCTCAGAAGGATTATGTAAACTGCCCAGGATCTTAGAGCTAGTAAATAATAGATAATTAGGGGAGATCAGGTCTTCTGAGCATAAATTCAGTATTTTTCTTGTCTTCCCTTTGTGCCAGACTTCCCTGAAATTCTGGCAGCACTTCTGCCTGAACTTCTTTCTACTCCATTCTGTTGGGACCTTCTCAAGGACAGTCTGCTCTTCAAAGCAAACTTGGTCTTCCCCATTTTGCCTATCCTCCTGCTGGTACTCCTGAAAAGAAAAAAAAAGTTTTATTATTTTAAAGAATATTTATATCTGAATCAAACGAAAGTACAGTCCAAAAAAAATACGTAATTTGAGACTGGAAACAACAAATTTATCTCATAAATAAGGATCCCGGCCCAAGGAAAAGTTTATTTTATTTAATTCTATCATCATAATCACCACCATCATGTTTCAACCCTGAATACATTACAGTTACCAGTTGTTGAAACAATGGTAAAGTGGAACTACAGGCTCAGTAGCCACTGTGGTGGTTTGACAGTTCTTCTTGATGAGTTCATCATTCAGATAAGCATGGCCTTGATGGTATTCTCTGGTACACCTCTGACCTTTAACTTTACTGCCCTCTTTCAAACAATAAGGGTTGCATACCCTTGATCTTAAAGGACTATAGTACTTCCTAAATCAATAGTAGGAAAGTCTTTCTGAGATGACATATTAGTCAAGGTTCTCCAGAGAATTAGAACCAACAGGGTGTATTGTATGTGTGTACAGAGAGAGCAAGAGTGAGAGAGTTATTATAAGAAACTGGCTCAGATCTTCCGAGACGCACTGCAGACCGGATGGGTGACCCTTCTGTTATTTAAAGGTGTAAAAAATGCAGGAGACTTGAGAAGAAAAGCCATGGAAGTTACCATGGATGGATCACTGATAAATCCTACAGTGATTGTCGATCCATTTCAGATACTTGTGGCAGCAAACAAAGCAGTTCACCTCTACAAACTGGGAGAAATGAAGACAAGAACTCTATCTACTGAAATTACTTACAACCTTTCCCCAAATAACAATATTTCAGAGGCTTTGAAAAAATTTGGTATCTTAGGAAATGACACTTCAATTCTAATTGTTTATATTGAAGAGAGAGAAAAACAAATAAATCAAGAACACCTGATATCTCAAGTAGAAGGTCATCAGGTTTCTCTGGAAAATCTTTCTGAAATAACAAATATTACAGAAGTCAAAAAGATATATAAACTCTCTTCACAAGAAGAAAGTATTGGGACATTATTGGATGGTATCGTTTGTAGAATGTCAACAAAAGATGTTTTGTGAAATGTCAGAAATATTAACAGAAATTCTCAGCATTAAAGAAAACATTGATATTCCTTTCCTGATTATAAAACTAATACATGTTCATTATAGAAAAATTTAAATCACAGAATGGCATAAAAAACACTTCTAGTGCTACCTCATATTATTTTAAAAGATAACCAGTTACTATTATTTGTTACTGTCTTCTACAGTTCTGTTTCTGTTCAAATGTATTTTATTTTTATATAATTGCAATAAAAATTCCAAACACTGATGGAATGCCTACAGTGTAAAAAAAAAAAAAAAAAGCAAGAAAGAAACTGGCTCACATGATTATGAAGGCTAGGAAGTCCCAATATCTTCAATTGGCAAAATGTAAATACAAGAGGATCAATGTGTAGCTTCAGTGTGAGAACCAGTAGATCTGACCGTGTAAGTTCCAGTTTGAAAGCTGGAAGAAGAGAGACTCAAGAATAGCCAATGTTTTCGTCAGAGTCCAAAGACCAGAGAAGATTAATGTCCCAGCTCTAAGGAGTCAGGCCGGATGAGTCCTTCTCCTTCTCAGGAGGTCAGCCTCAGTCCTATTCAGATGTCGTGATTGGATAAGTTCTGCCCATATTAGTGAGGCCAATCTGCTTTGCTCAGTCTACAAATTTCCCTCTCCTTTCTCTTTTACCTTTCTTCAGAAAAGTTCGTTGGTAGACTGAGCAAAGCAGATTGGCCTCATCCAAAAACACCCTCACAGATATGCCGAAAATAATGTTTGGCAAATATTTGAGTACCCTGTGGCCCACTCAAGTTAAGACAAAAATTTAACCTTCACAAATGACAGCATTTAGGATCTCTATACAGGGAAAATGTTCTATTTTAATTTCTATCTCCTTTCTCTTTTACGTTTCTTGAGAAAACTTCAGCTACTTTCTCCCCACGCTCCCATCCCTTTCATTGCTTCCCTAAAAATTATGTATTCTGAGATGAGAGTGGGAGCTCTCCCACACACCTGATAGTTGTTTTTCAGTTTTTACCTCTTTCAGTTTCTACTCTAATATTGTACCCTTAGGATAATTACTTAACCTCTCTAAGTTTCAAGTTTTAATTTTTCAAATGGCAAGACCTGTTGCTAATAGGCATTCTTAGTAACAAAATATTTATATTTTACTTTTATGATATTTTAAAAATAGTCTCTCTTTCCTACATTATTTCAGCCTGTCAGAGGCTGTTTACTTTGGAGACCTGCTGCAAATATGGGCATGGCCCAGCTTGAGATTTACACCGTCTCCCCCAGATTTTCGAGAGCTAGTGAGAGCTAACCAGATGCTGCAGGAACCATGACACTTTCCAACACACAAGCCACTATCTTGGGATGAACCCGTTCTAGCACACCCCGCCCTTCACAAAGGAAAGAATACTCTCCCTGGGGCTCCACCAGCTTCTCTGGGATCAGTCGTATTATCATACATGTTAATTTTAAAAATAAGGTCTTTCTTTGTTTTCCCACTGGTTTTAGGTGAAAACTTCTCGTTTCTCTGTTGTATTAAGGTTACCATGTGCCTGGAATCATTGGTCTCATTCTCTCCATCAGTTCTGTCCTGCATCCTACTACCCATTCAATCTTCATAAAATACCAAAACTTTTAAGCCAAATTTTGCAGAAAAGCCTTCAGTATTGAGTTTCCAATAACTTACAACAATAATTCTCAAACTGTGCTTCACTGAACCCCATGATATTGCTCATCTTGAAGTCAACACTTCTTGAGCCAGAACAGCTATTCCACGCTCTACTTATCATATTCAGTATTTCCTGTGGTTCCCTGAACATATGAAATACAGTTATAATAACTATTTAATGTTTTTATATACTCATCCCATCATCTGTGTCATTTCTAGGTTCATTTTTATTGGATTTTTCTTCTCATTTATGCTGTATTTTTCTGCTTCTTTGAATGCCTGGTAATTTCTTAAAGTATTCTTTAGAGCAGTTTTAGGTTCACAGCAAAATTGAGAGGAAAGAACAGAGATTTTCCATATACCTCCTGCCCCTACACATACATAGTTTCACCCATTATCAACGTCCCCACCAGAGTGGTAATGCTTGTTACAACTGATGAACCTACGTTGACACCTTATTATTACCCAAAGTCCATAGTTCACATTAGGGTTCACTCTTGGTATAGTACATCCTACGGATATGGACAAATATATCCACCATTATGGTATCACTTAGAAAAGCTTCACTGCCTTAAAAAAATCCTCTGTCTTCCACCCATCTCTCCCTCTTCACAACTCCCTGGAAATCACTGATATTTTTACTGTCTTCATGTTTTGCCTTTCAAGAATGTCATACAGTTGAAGTCATATAGTACATAGCCTTTTCTGCCTGGTAATTTTTAATTAGATGCCAGACATTGTGAATTCTAGCTTGTTGGGTGATAGATATATTTGTATTCCTATAAATATCCTTGAGCTTTGTTCTGAGATGTAATTAAGTTACTTGGAAACTGATTTTTTTCCATTTGGATTTTTAAGCTTTGCTAGAAAGGACAAGCGCAGTGTTTAGTCTGGGTCTAATCGCCACTATTGATATGAAACCCTTGTGAATACAATTCCTGATTTCCCATAAAGTATGAAGTTTCCCTTTCTGATTTCAGGCACAAAATCTATTTCTAAAGGGCTCCAAGGATTTTTCTTTTAATTTATTTGAGTAGTCCTTTAATCCTCATAAACATGCACAGATCACTACTCTGCTGATGACTAGATAAGGATCCTCTGCAGTTCCCCAGAGCTCTCTCTGAGCAGCTCTCTCCTATCCAGTACTCTTCTCTGTCAGCTGCAGCCATCGTGGCCACTGCAGACTGCCAGCTTCATCTCCTTAACTCAAAGAGGTTGCTGGTTGTGGTCTGAAAATTCCCTGTGCTATGTCCTGGAAACTCTCCAAGCTGAGGCAGTCATGGGGCTCACCTTGTTTGCTCCCCTCTTTCAGGGATCATTGTCCTTTTTGTTTATTAATCAATTACTTAAACCCATTGTATCATGTTCTGTGCTTTTTTTAAAAGTAGATAAACCCCTGTCCACACCTTGTTGTAAGCAAATGTCTCAGTCAGAAGACCGATATTGGACTTGTTTGAAAAATGTGTTTTGCCCTAAAAGAATGTGTTGAAATCTAGAATAAAATCTAAACTCCTTAGTGAGGCAGCCAAAGCCTTCCACAGCATGCTCTCACTCTGAATTTTGAAATTATTTCCCTGTTCCAAGCACAATGACTAAATATATCTTGCATGTTTCTACCTCTTTATTCACAGATTTCCCATGCTGTCAACACGCTGTTGCCTTCCTGGCTACTGTTCTCCCATCTGATGCTCGATTTAGGTCATTCCTACTTCATATGATCATTTTACTTGTATTACCACATCTTACCAAAAAGATCATATGCTCTTTTAGGATAAGAACTATGTCTAATATCTTTATTTTTTTCCTGAAAAGCTTAGCAAAAAGACTGGGCAGTGAGTGGACTCCCAACATATGTTTGTAATTTGTCTAACAGAATGCTGAATAGCCTGTGACGCCTACAATTTTATTCTTGCTAGTCTCAATCAGCAGCACGCCAATTACTATATGATAGCATAAAAATAGGCCATGATGTAATTGCCGAGTGATCATTATATGACACAAATGTAGTCAGCCTGCTTTTTAAAAATCCAGACAGATGGTAAAACACTTCATGTGATTTCATTCTGTGTGCTCTTGTGTCCAGTCCACAACACACAACTTCTCGCTCCCCTTTTCTCAGACACCAAGGGTCGTGGTGCTGAAATTTTCCACCACATTTTTCCTCTGTACTTAGTGGGACAGAGTGTGACATGTCACCTTCTCTATTTTTGCTGATACCAAAGTTGCCTGAATTCTAATTTACTGAGGGGGTAGTTTTCTCTGGGACGAACCCCAAGGCAAAAAGTCAGAATAGTTAAAAGCACAGTCTATAGTGTTAGACTGGATGAGTTTGAATACTGGTTCTGCTGAGTACTAATTAGCACTCTGACCTTGTGAAGTCATCTCTCTTTTCCAAACCTCAGTTTCTCTCCTACAAACAGAAGACAATAATATTACCCAGCACATGGAGTCCTGTGTAGACACAAGAACTTAGATCATCTTTCTACACACTCAGTGGGAGTTTACTGCTTCTGGATCGAATTGCAATACATGCTCATACAACTAAATTAAGTCATTGCTTTTAAAGACAAAATTCCTTATCAAACTATTTAAAGCCCATGGCAGAATGCAGAAAAACCCAACCATCATCCAGATTTTAGTGTGTCTGTAATCTCAACTCTTTTACCAAGAAGACTATTGCAAGAAGTTTAAGATCCAGAGAAATCCATCATACCTTATGCCTGCCTATTAGTCTTCCCATGATATGGCCATTCTTAATTATTAAGAAACTGAATCAAATTCTACTCATACATAACCCAATATAATTACAGTTCTTTTGTAATAATTGATTTTTCTCTTTATTAAATACCTTCTCTGTTCTGGGTACTCTTCTGAATATTTTGCGGATATTATTTTATTTAAAAAGAAAACCTTATGAGGTAGACTGCTATGGTTTGAATATGTGTCCCCTTCAAAACTCATGTTGAAATTTAATTGCCATTGTTACAGTATTAAGAGGTAACCTATTAAGAAAGAGGTGAGTAGGTCATGAGGGCTTCTACCTCATTAATGGATTAATACTATTATAAGAAAGTTGATTCTTATAAAAAGTTGCATTCCCCCTCCACCTTGCTCTCCATCCCCCACCAAGGGATGATTTTGCAAGAAGGCCCTCACCAGATACAGACTCCTTGGCCTTGAACTTCCTAGTTTCCAAAACTGTAAGAAATAAAGTTTTGTTTTTTTATAAATTATTCAGTCTGTGGTATTTTGCTACAAAAGCACAAAACAGACCAAGATGAAGGCATACTATGGATGAGAAAACTATATCCCAGAAAGAATAAAGAATTGCTCAGTGACACTTACTTAGGTAAGAACAGGGTTGTGATTCACACTCAGTCTGACTTCAGAGCCAACTCTTAACCTCTAAACTCCTTGATAAGCGATAAGATTTTGTCTATGGTGACTTATTTTTCAAACCCACAGTTGATCTGACTAGTGTATGTACTAAGAAATTCAGAGACATGGTCAACACAAAGTAGGAGTCATGGAAATGCATTGCAGATAACTTCTTAGGGGTGAGATAGGAGACAATTTTTTAAAGAAAGAATTAGACTCTATTAGAATAAAATAAATTGTCTCATAAAACGTATGACGGTCTGCAGCTGAGAGTCCTTTAAAATGAGAGGTGGTAAAGGATGTTTTCAGGCAGACCTGTGCTAGGGCAAGGTGCATGGGAGGAGCAAGATTTGCTTCTCCTGGACTATGAAGAAGGGCTGGGGAATGTTAGTGTTGAGGTCACCAGAGAAAGGCTAATTGAGGCTGCTCCGTAGGACTGGCTGGGTAGACAGATCTGATAAGAATTCAGTAACCCCTGGCAGTTAAACAGAATCCTCCTGCTTGCTTACTGTGGTAGAAAATTTCTCCAGTCTAGCGCAGTAGTTCTCAAAGTGAGATCCCCCAGACAAGTAGCATCAACAGGGAGCTTGTTCATATGCAGATTCTCAGGCCCCATCTCAGAGCTACTGAATCAGAAACTCTGGAAGTGGCACATGGCAATCTGTGTTTTAACAAACCACCTAAATAATTCTGATACATACTAAATTTTAAGAACAACTGCAAGCAGAACACTTTTTGAGCTCCACAACTAGAAATAAGAATATTAAAATGTGAGAACATAGTTGAGAGCTCTTCAAAGTGGATTAGTTATGGATAAACGTAAATAAATTTTCACTCACTGCATTTGATCTGTTTTCCAATTCTTTTTGATGGAAGTAAGTCAACCAAAACATCAGTCCTCACCCTTCTCTCCTCAGCCACGTACAGGACTCATGTTCATTAAAGTCAAGGCTTAATAAGGCTTGCAGCGTCGATCAGATGGGCTGCAGTTTATAACCAAGTTTCAGCCAGACCCTTCCACTGGAGACACATATGTGAGTGATATCAAGTAGTAAGTGTTAATGGACAGATATTTTAAAATCTGTTCTAATTTATACTTTTTAAAATGAAAATCACTGGAAAACATCAGAATGCAATTATTATTGGCCTGTTTCAAGTAACTGTCAGGGGTCTTAACACAGACAGGTCTGACTTCTGCTCTAGAGCACCAGTTCCCTGAGGGTAGGGACCTTCCTTATTCACCAGTGCCCACTCCTTGACTGGCTCAATAAATAGATCATGAGCTGAGCTGACTGGAAACCTGTGAACAGATCAGAGAGCATTACCCTCACAAGTGAGAAAACAGAAGTAGAAAAAGGAAGCAAACAGGGAAAATAAATTTTAGAATTGACAACTTTATCTTCTTTAGTTTAGTGACGACTAATAGAAAGAAGCTCGATGTGGAAGTATATGCCTCACAGCTGGAAAATTAGGTATGCTCTAATTTGCATAAGTTGTCATTTTAATGTACTTGTTGGTGGCATGAACTGATTAATAAAGTGCCGCATGGCGAGTTTGTTGATCGAAGCATCACTGTGTAAGAGTCTAGCTTTATTAGCCCATTTGGCACATTTGAGTTGAGTTTCAATCATGAGAGAAGAAGTTGTTCTGCTGAATGACAGACCCGGGAGTTTTCCCAGATATCGGAATTGTAAATGAGTAGCTCAGAACCGGATATTTCTTCCCTTTTCTTTTCTTTTTTTTTCATATTGCTACTAGACCTGATCAAATAATAAAATCAAAAGATGTTTGTTTGCCTACTATATGCCCTTAATTCTAATTCCAGACCATTTATTTAATAATACAGATATTTTATTGCAAAATTGGAGATCTGATTTCATCAAAAAGTCTGCATTATTTTTAATATATAGCAGACATCAGTGAAATAGATTTTGAAATGTATTGCTCAGGTCCAAACAGCAAACAGATAACAACCCACGTTATAAGCCATGGCATCTGCTTTGCCTCCATCTTTACCAGTTAAAGATAAAATTTATTACGTTTTTTCAATGTGTAATCTTATTAAAAATGGGCTAGAGAGCATCTAAACAGAAGATACTCCTTTGAATAGAGCCACTTGTTAAAAAAACACCCAGTAGCATTAATCCTTGTAGCTGGAAAGTGTTTTTGGTCCAGTTGATTCTTTCATTTATCATTTTACCACATTCATGAGGGAAGTTTCTAAATAGCTAAGACCATCAGATGTGTGAGATAAGCAATTAATGAAACTGAGCAATGCAGTGTGCTGGGTCATTCTGGCTGACAGAAATTTTCCTAATAAGTAGATGTTAACTGCTAAAACATCTGAACCCATGTAGCTACAGAAGATGATTACTAGGCAGTGATTGTGTTGGAAGAGAGAGGTTAAGGTAAATAAATGAGCTCTAGAAGAATATTAAAAGTGAGTTCATTCATTTGCTAGTCACTATTTATCTGTTTTATTTAGAGTAGCATACGTCTTTACAAAATCATTTTATCCCAAATTACTAGTTTAAAAACCTGTCAGCTAATTACTCTTTTGAAGTAATTGCAGTGACCAATAGCCATTTTTTTTCTGTCTCCTAAAGATGGGAACCCCTATTCTTTAGCTGAAATCAGGACTTCATAGACTTTCTACAACAGTGGCCAGGGAAACATAAGCATCCTTTGCAACTAGGTGTAACTGTGTAACTAAGTTCTTGATAATGTGATGTGAATGGAAATGGCAGACAATGTTTGGGAAAAATCCTTAAAGGACATGGCTCTTCTTTTCTTCTTCTTTCTTTCCCAGTGGAAATAAACAAAATGGCTGGGTCTCTACTGGAATGTTGAATCATGCCCTGACCTAGGGAATAAAAGCCACGAACAGCCATCAAGACAGAAGAAACCTGCGCTCTTACATTGGGGTATACGTGGGAGCCCTGGATTAACTCCTTCCAGACTTAATGAGAGAAATGAACTTTGGCTGTATTTAAGTCATTGTTATTTTAAGGTTTTTCTGTTTTTAACTTCTCTACTTGCAAAGGGCAATTTTGTTATTGTTGTTGTTACCCTTGGCAGCTAATACCAGGACTACCAAGAAATACTGACTAAATATAACCATTTATAATCCTCCAAAGCTGGACCAAAAAAAATGTTAAGTTATAAAAAGAAAAGATAGGCATATTTAACTATATAAAAATGTAAGACAGGCTGGGCGCGGTGGCTCAAGCCTGTAATCCCAGCACTTTGGGAGGCTGAGGCGGGTGGATCACGAGGTCAAGAGATCGAGACCATCCTGGTCAACAAGGTGAAACCCCGTCTCTACTAAAAATACAAAAATTGGCCGGGCGTGGTGGCTCAAGCCTGTAATCTCAGCTACTCAGGAGTCTGAGGCAGAATTGCCTGAACCCAGGAGGCGGAGGTTGCGGTGAGCCGAGATCGCACCATTGCACTCCAGCCTGGGTAACAAGAGTGAAACTCCGTCTCAAAACAAACAAACAAACAAAAACCCAAAAAACAATAAAAATGTAAGACAAAAGTTGCAATAAGTGAATTCAGAAGAAAAATGATAAATTTGTTAAATTAAATTAATAATTAAAGACAAGATTAGCACACAAAATGTACAAAGAACTATTGCAAATTGAAAAGAAAAAGCAAATACCCCCAAAGAAAAGTAGACAAAATAAGCAGGCAGAAAAAACAACTCAGACAAGAACTAATCCAAATGAGGATTTGAAAAGATATTCAAATTACTTAATAGAGAAATGAAATTAAACAATGAAATATTACTTTATACCTATTGGACTGTCAAAAAGTTATAAAGAATGAAAAGGTCTATTACTGTCCATGATGCAGGAAAAGTATTTTCACATATGATTGGTGAAATTATTAATTGCCACTGCCTTTTTGGAAAACAATCTGGCAACATCTATTAGAATTTTAAATGTGTATTTTCTTTGACTTAACATTCCCATCCCAGGATACTTTTGCAAATAAGTGAAATCATGAGTAATGACACACATACAAGGATGCTGACTGCATTTTTATAATGGCCAAAAAAACCTCTAGAAATGTCCATGGGGAATTGCTGAATAAATTATGATACATAAGGTTTGATATGAAATCATTAAAATCATGCATTTGAGTTGTGGCAGTTGATTTGGCAGATTTTCAATGAGGTATTATTGAGTGAGAGGAATTAGGACATAGAGGCCTGTATATAATTGTTCTTATTTTGTTAAATGACCCACGGCAATATGCGATGTGTCTGAGTATTTGTTTACCTGAGCACATAAGCATGGAGAAAAATACTGAAGAGTACATCTTAAATTGTTAATCTGGATTATGTGTGGGATGAGTAAAAGCAAGAGGGTAATGTGAGTGGAAGGGTTAAGAGAATCCAAGATCTAATATGGGCTATGACAGAAGGACAAAGGCAAGCCAAAAAATAAACCCCAAGCTTTATGACGTGTTTACCTTCTTGATATGTCCAATTAATTATATGTTATTTATATATTTAAAGGGGCATATTATATAGTATGTGTATAAAAACATATAAATGACTTTGATCAAACTTTTGAAGTTTGATTTTATTTTTATTTGATAAATAGTAATTGTATATATTTACAGGGTAAACTATAATGTTTCAATATGAAATATATCTAATTCTGACCCTAATTTATACCCAGAAATACTGACCATCACCTCATTTTAAGATAATCTTTATTGAACAAAAAAGATATTTTTATTATAGAAAGAAAAGAGGCCAGGCACAGTGGTTCACGCTTTAATCCCAGCATTTTGGGAGGCCAAAGTGGGGTGGACCACAAGGTCAGGAGATCGAGACCAGCCTGGCCAACATGGTGAAATGCTGTCTTTACTAAAAATACAAAAGTTAGCTGGGCATGGTGGCACGTGCCTGTAGTGCCAGCTACCCAGGTGGCTGAGGCAGGAGAATCACTTGAACCCGGGAGGCAGAGGTTGCAGTGAGCCAAAATCATGCCACTGTACTCCAGCCTGGTGACAGAGTGAGACTCCATTTCAAAAAAAAAAGGGCCGGATGCGGTGGCTCAAGCCTGTAATCCCAGCACTTTGGGAGGCGGAGGCGGGTGGATCACGAGGTCAAGAGATCGAGACCATCCTGGTCAACATGGTGAAACCCCGTCTCTACTAAAAATACAAAAATTAGCTGGGCATGGTGGTGCGTGCCTGTAATCCCAGCTACTCAGGAGGCTGAGGCAGGAGAATTGCCTGAACCCAGGAGGCGGAGGTTGCGGTGAGCCGAGATCGCGCCATTGCACTCCAGCCTGGGTAAGAAGAGCGAAACTCCGTCTCAAAAAAAAAAGAAAGAAAGAAAGAAAGAAAAAAAAAAGAGAGAAGAGTGGAAAATATAGAGTTGCAAAATCATTTTAAAAGAATCCATAATCTCACTACCCAGCGATAGCCAGTTTAGAAATTTTATTATGCATATAATTGTAAATATGTTGTAGATACTGATTTATAACTCACTCTCATTTAAATATAACAAACATCTTTAATAATGAATTCTCCTCAGAAGCATATGATGTTATATTCTAACAAATATGAAACTATCATTTTATATCCGCACATTAAGTCCATTGACAAACGTTCTCATTCTGAAATCACACAACAAAACTGGGAAGGAAGGAAGATAGGCCCCTGGAAGTGAGAGGGTTTTTTCCTTCCTTTGTAAATCTGCAGAAAATCTGCGTGGAAGATGCCCTCTTTCCCTCCCTCCATCACCTAATACATTCTATCCTTTGTTATTATATCAACCCTCCTTTAGGAACAGGAAGGAATAACTGGTGTTTTAAATAGTGTCTCAGAACACCGTCATATGAATTATTTGGCTCTCAAATAGTTGGGTAACATCTGTGTCGTAAATGCTAAAAAAACCATTTCGTCTTTAGCAATTATATTAGAAAGGTTTCAGAGCTGACTTTTGGTTCTGTGAATTACAGTACTAGATCAACTACATGTGAAGCAGGACAACTTGTGGTCGTCAATAGGCAAGACATCTTCAGAGGGGCTCTATGCTGGGATAGTCACTTTAATTCTGGCATCAAGTCAGCCATCCACAGATTCTAGGGATTGAATCATTTGGATACAGCAACTGTTAACAGAGCTTAGTTCTCACTTGATTTTTGTTGTTGTTGTTGTTTTGAGATGGAGTTTCGCTCTTGTTACCCAGGCTGGAGTGCAATGGCTCCATCTCGGCTCACCGCAACCTCCGCCTTCTGGGTTCAGGCAATTCTCCTGCCTCAGCCTCCCGAGTAGCTGGGATTACAGGCACGCACCACCATGCCCAGCTAATTTTTTTGGGTTTTTAGTAGAGACGGGGTTTCACCATGTTGTCCAGGATGGTCTCGATCTCTTGACCTCGTGATCCACCCACCTCGGTCTCCCAAAGTGCTGGGATTACAGGCTTGAGCCACCGTGCCTCGCATCCTCACTTGATTTTTAAAAAAGATCTTCCTTTACATCAAGACCCTTGTTTCGATCCCTATTCCCTGTTCAACCCAGAGAAGAAGTAACACTGCCTCACGTTCCAGGGGTTATAATACATGATGCCATAGGCAAAATTTGAATCTCCAGAGTTGCCACACCTGTCTACTCTTCAGATTTGTCAACTACCCAATGCCTACTAAGCCACACCAGCATCTCCCTGATCATGCCTCTTGCCCTTTCTTGGGATTTTTTTTGTAGCCAGAACCAGAATCCCCTATGTTTGTCCACCATCTTCACTACATACACGTCTTCTTGCTCCCGACAACCTGCCCTCAGAGTCTACTGAGGCATGTCTCCCAAACTTTCAAAAACGGAAATAGGCTTATTACTTTTAACAGCAGTCTCTCATTTATTTCAAACTAAACCCCTCGTAAACCCAGTCCTGTTAATTTCTTCCACAATTGGACATCTTGAATCCTCAGAGCTCCTTGAAATGGAAGTTAAACTGTTTTGTTTGCTTGATCTGGACTGAATCCTTTACAAATGTCTGGACACAACACTACACCCTTTTATTCAGGCCCCAGGCACTCCATTTTCAAATGGCTTGCAGCCTCCCAAAGGCCAAGTGGGGAGCTTTCATGTCCATTTCCTGTGAACACAAAGCCAGCCAGGGTGTTATAGCTATTGCTTCATCTCATATTGCCTGGGATTTCCGTGAGGTTACTGGTGACTTCAGTTTACCTATTTACAATCGCTGGAGATTCTAATTAAATCACATTCCTGTTAGAAGCACAAGGATCGTCTCAATTAGACTGCCATATTGACTTATTTTGGTAAAATTGACTGGGTGTAATTATAAGTACTTGATTCAACATTTACTATTAGCTTATTTCTGTCCTCAATGCTGTTGTAATAGACTTCAGTAGAGGTGTCTCTCTACTATCTTTTATTCCTCAATGGGAAATGGTTAATAAATTGTTTCTGTAAAATGGTTATGTGGAACTGACCCATGAGAAGTGAGAACTGATTGCATAAACTGTTTGCTATGACTCAAAGAGTTTGCTTTTCTTTTTTTTTACATTATTTCCAAAAAGCCATTTTATAAATAGTGCAGAAAGTCTTTGCTGCAGAGAGACATTCTGAGGTTTTGTAAAAGGCTTATAAGTCCTAAGAAAGTAATTCAAAGTCAAAGGCCTAATGGCTCATCTCCCATTTATAGCCATCAGTTAGCTGTTTGCTTCACCAAGACACTCAGTAAAAGAAAATTTCCTCAGTGTCGAAAGAGGCAAATAGAAAGGCACTTCTTTGGATAGAAAAGACACTTGTAAAAATTACACTTTCGTGTGGGAAAAAACTAAAGAACTGTATAAGAAGTATGAGATAAAACTTGTATATCATAATTATTCTAAGAATAGATTTTGAAGCCCAACATCTAGGCTCAAATATTGTATCCCAAAATTACTGGCTTATTGCCTCTGCCTTTGTTTCCACATCTTTAAAATGGGAATAATAAAATCTATCTTATCAGGTTGTTATGAGGCTTATATGAATTTACATATGCAAATTGATGGGAACAATCATTTGGAACATAATACACCCTTAATAAATACTGTTTCTTTCTTTCTTTTTTTTTTTTGAGATGGAGTTTCGCTCTTCTTACCCAGGCTGGAGTGCAATGGTGCGATCTCGGCTCACCGCAACCTCTGCCTCCCGGGTTCAGGCAATTCTCCTGCCTCAGCCTCCTGAGTAGCTGGGATTACAGGCATGCGCCACCATGCCCAGCTAATTTTTTGTATTTTTAGTAGAGATGGGGTTTTACCATGTTGACCAGGATGGTCTTGATCTCTTGACCTCGTGATCCACCCACCTCGGCCTCCCAAAGTGCTGGGATTACAGGGTTGAGCCACTGCGCCCGGCCAATAAATACTGCTTCTTAGTGTTCTTAGAATAGCCTAAATAAATAGTAGATAACTATGATTAACTATTTTCTTGGCAATATGGAAAATGTCGAGACCCTTAACTTAATTGCTCCAAATCACTGGAGAGACAGCACTAGAGCCCAAGACTCCAAAATTGATGCCACCTCAGAGGGTGTTGCTGCTTCTCTTATTAATATTGTCTAATCCTATTATGTAGCAAGCATTTGGGGAATGAGTTAAATTAGTCTGTGGATTTTGGTTATAGAAATGGAATCATATTCTGTCATCTCATACCCTTGCCTCAGAGATATTTGGGGTGCCAAATCCAGATCCAAGGGTTCAACTTCTCAAAAACCAGTAGACAAATTTAGAAACAATGGTAAAATTGACTGAGGCTGTCACCATTGACCTTGACAAGAGTGTATAAAGTCTTGACTCAACCCTGGTCTGCTCGTTTCTTTTGATCTTTCCAAGGTAGGTTTCTCTCTCTCCCTTTTCCAGCAGTACATTGAATAGCGGGTATGAAAAACAATTTGCTATTTTTACTGATAGTTTTTGCATGGGGGTTGTTATATGAAACAAAATATTTTAAGAAAAAGATGACGTATTCATAGAATAGGATAGTTGCTCTGAGGTGAGAATTGTAACAGCAGTTTGTTTTAGTATAATCTTTTGGAGAATGTATATCTATTATTTTATTTACCATATTGAAAACTGTATTGACAAATCTTGGTTCCTGCTAGACTTGAATCTTGAAACAGAAGCCACGTCTTAATTATTCTGCTATCCCAGGCATTTTGATAATTTTTGGTACTTATTGGGTGTTCAAAAAATTGTTATATTTAATTGAACTAGAATACACAGTAGTCTAGTTTTATTTTAGATAAGTATATCTGAATATTATGCAAAGATGTTTACTACATTTGTACATAGTTAAAACTCATAATTATTCTGTGTTAAGAACATTCAGAAAATATGAAACCAATAAACTACTGGAAATAATGCAATTAATACCTTGAATCTATATATCACCTTTTAGAATCACTTGAAATATTTAATGCATATCTTTTGTGTTGAATAACAGCAGCCTCAATTCTAAACTGGTGTCACTCTTATTAGGCAGATCATGGGTCACTGACTCTAAGGAATATTATCACGACAATGTGATTTGAGCTAATATTTACTCCGTGACTGTGGTATTAGGAAGAGGGTATATTTGCCTTCAGTTATGAAGCATAAAAATACAGCTGTCAATCTTAGTTCCCTTCAGTTCTTCTTCATAGATCTATCATCAGTATTTTTCCCTCAACTCTGCTCAAAAGTATCCATGCTTTCACCCTGCTCCACTGTTACTGGTTGGTGAATGTGGGTCAAGCATGTATTTTCTTGTCCTTGCATACTCGCCTGTAAATTATGAAGCACTGAGCCAGCTGATATTAATGAACTTTTAGTTCTCAGATTCAATGGATTCAAAAACCTTAGGGAAATACAATTCAGATGTATTGACTTACATACCGTTATTTAAAAAATAAGTTGCTTATTTAAATCTTTCCCTTCCAGTTTGGTTTTCTTGGTATGGTATCCCAGTTGGGTTTTATCCATAGCATACTTCTTTTGAACTGTAAATCTAAATTTTTCTCATCCAACTTAGAAATGAAGTGATGATGGTATTTATTTATTTATTTATTTTTGAGACGGAGTTCCGCTCTTGTTACCCAGGCTGGAGTGCAATGACAGAATCTCGGCTCACCACAACCTCCGCCTCCTGGGTTCCGGCAATTCTCCTGCCTCAGCCTCCTGAGTAGCTGGGATTACAGGCATGCGCCACCATGCCCAGCTAAGTTTTTGTATTTTTAGTAGAGATGGGGTTTCACCATGTTGACCAGGATGGTCTCGATCTCTTGATCTCGTGATCCACCCGCCTTGGCCTCCCAAAGTGCTGGGATTACAGGCGTGAGCCACCACGCCCGGCCGGTGATGGTTTTTTAGAACAAGGACATGTTGCCTGTATAGATACGTTGCATTTTGCTTAGATGCTTTTCTAATCAAGAACATCACCCCCTCCTAGGGTGGAAGCTCAGCTAGAGGAAGTAAAACATCATGCTTAAGAGCAGGGACTCAGAAGTCAGACTGATGGGTCGACTTTATTTGTTGTTTCATTCCCTAAGTGTTTATGAAAACTCTAGACTGTGCAAAGAACTAGTCTTCTCTGAGTGCTTCAGACCTAGTCCCTGCCCTCAGATTGCTTATGTTACATTTGGTAGATGGACAATTATATAATCATAGGATGAAAATTATCATGATGCAAGTAGCAAAGAAATCTAAGAACACATCCAGCTGACAGAACGAACCTAGAGAAGACCTTCTTGTAGAAATGTTGTCTACTGGAGACCCAAAGGATGATTAAGAATTAGCCAGAGGAGGAGGGAGGGGGCTGAATGTTCCCGGCAGGGGTCACATGATATGTGGACACCCAGAGGTCAGAGAGTTCTCCTGGCATCAATTAGCAGTGTCCGAACCAGGTCAAGCCTGGGGATGAGACAGTAAGACAGATAGGGCTGGGAGTGTCAGTCAGGCAATAGGATGGAGAGTTCTATAGGCTCTGTTCACGTTGCAGTTTTATCATAGGATGCAGAATGATTTATTTTTATTTTTATTATACTTTAAATTCTGGGGTACATGTGCAGAACGTGCAGGTTTGTTACATAGGTATACACGTGGCATGGTGGATTGCTGAATCCATCCCCTTATCATCTATATTAGGTATTTCTCCTAATGTTGGCCCTCCCCAATCCTCCCCACCCCCTGCTATCCCTCCTCTAGCCTCCCCACCCCCTGACAGGCCCCAGTGTGTGATGGTCCCCTCCCTGTGTCCATGTGTTCTCATTGTTCAACACCGACTTACAAGTGTGAACATGCATTGTTTTTTAAATAAGATAGTACGATAACTGTGTTTCTGTGCTTGGGGGCCTCATTCTGAGTTGGTTGCTGTCAAGAGACTAAGTAAGAGAATACAGCAATAAGCCAGCAGAAAAATGATGATGGCCTTGATCCAGATTCTGGCAGGGGCGATGGAGAGATGTAGATGGTTTTGAGTGGTATTTAGAAAGAGTTAGCAGAGCTTGGCAACTGACTGGATGCAAAGATTAACAAAGTAGAAACAAGAATGACTTTCATGTATCTGGATTTAAAACTAGAGACAACACTTGCTAGTTCTCTAAGACTCAGTGTTTCCATATAATAAAAGTTACTACCTATGTCCTTTATAGAGCTATTGTAAAGCTAAGAGTTGTTACGTATAAATCACTTAACCTAGTACCTGGTGTGTGATACACATTCAGAAATGGTAACTTTCTGATACACTCAGATTTGCTTCTATTAAATAGTATATTGGTATTGTTTCCAAAGGTATCATTTCAGGGATGTTTGAGATTTCTTCCTTTAAGTTGTAAACTGTTATTCTTAAAAATACAAATATAGGCCGGGCGCGGTGGCTCAAGCCTATAATCCCAGCTCTTTGGGAGGCTGAGGTGGGTGGATCACGAGGTCAAGAAATCGAGCCCATCCTGGTCAACAAGGTGAAACCCCATCTCTACTAAAAATACAAAAGTTAGCTGGGCATGATGGTGCACGCCTGTAGTCTCAGCTACTCGGGAGGCTGAGGCAGGAGAATTGCTTGAACCCAGAAGGCGGAGGTTGCGGTGAGCCAAGATTCTGCCATTGCACTCCAGTCTGGGTAACAACAGCGAAACTCCATCTCAAAAAAAAAAAAAAATACAAATACAGGTGAGTTGGTTATGTCTCCTTGATCTGTATGGCCCTGTACATTGCTCTATCCTAGCACCTACCATTTATCATATTGAATTATAGTCACTGATTTATATTTCTGCTGCCCATGCCCATTAGAGTGGGAACTTCTTGAAGTCTTATTACTTTTTTAATCCACAGATCCTAAGAGGACATACTTTAAAATGAATGCATGACAGAATTTAATTAGAAGGTGACTGGGCATCGTGGCTCACGCCTGTAATCCCAGCACTGGCCAACATGGTGAAACCCTGACTCTACTAAAAATACAAAAAGCTGTGCATGGTGGCAGGTGCCTGTAATCCCAGCTACTTGAAAGGCTGAGGCAGGAGAATTACTTGAACCTGGGAGGTGGAGGTTACAGTGAGCTGAGATCACGCCATTGCACTCCAGCCTAGGCAAAAAGAGCAAAACTTTGTTTCAAAAAAAAAGAATGTAATCGGAATTTTTTCTCTAGATCAATAGCCAATAGCTTAGTGCGGAGATCCAGCATTTTGATCAGATATTGAGAGAGAGAAAAGTGTAGGAGAAGGTAGTTCTGGAAAGGATAAAAGAGCAAAAGCTGAGAGAGAGGAACTAGTGAGAAGAGGGAGCAAAAGAGAAATGTCATTGATATTCACAATTTTTACTGTGGATGGAACTTTGATTAGTAAATGAACAACTGGGGAAGAGAAGAAAAAGAAGAAGGGATCCCAGCAACCAGGGAGTGTCAAATGCTGCGAAGAGGGTGAGTAAGATTAGAAACTGAAAAGCATGCATTTAGGATTTGTCTTTAGGAGATCATTAGAAAGAAAATTTTCTGTTGTAGGATTGAAGGAAAAGCCAAATGCCAGTGGGAAAGGAGTGGGGAGCAGAATCTAGGAGTGTAAACTGCATTGCCTGGAGACCTGTAGCTGTAATAATCACCCTTTGAAGCAAATGCTTTAAATAATCAATAATTTGTGCAATACTCTTGATTTGTGATTCAACCTTTTAACATTCCTCTTTGAAGATAAAACTTGCCTAAAGCCCCTGCTATTGTAGAGAGATAAACTGTATATGAATAAATAAATTGCAGGTAGTGACGCTGATTAAGGGGTGGTAGATTTGTGCCTTAAGACTAACGACTTAAGATTTTCTGTGGAGGAAACCTTGCTGAGTTAAGGCACATAACATGATTATCTCAGCAGCATGAATACTAGGAAGCATCAGCATCATTTGTCTACCCAGTAGTGTTCCTAATTAGGAGCATCCTGCAGCATTTCCCCAGATTTGTGGCATTTACTGGGCCTTGTAACTCAAATGTGTTTCATTTACTGCCTTAAGACATATGTTTCAGCTTGTTTGGGATCATTTAAGTGCTTGATAATTCTTCCCTTTAGCTGTTGACATCTGGATAAATCCATTCTCATTTTCAGGCATTGTCTCCAATTTTAATAATGGAAGAGGCTGTGTCAAAAGATGCTTAGTGTTTGTTTACTCAAAGGAATATTAATATTTGTTCTTATTACTTACATCATGGCTTCCCAGCAGTAGAAGGCTTTGAAAGTAACACGCATAATAACGTATCTTGATGAAGAACTCAAGCGAATCTAATCAATTATGATGAAACCTCCTTTTTTTTTTTTTTTGAGACAGAGTTTCGCTCTTGTTAACCAGGCTGGAGTGCAATGGCGCGATCTCGGCTCACCGCAGCCTCTGACTCCTGGGTTCAGGCAATTCTCCTGCCTCAGCCTCCTGAGCAGCTGTGATTACAGTCACACGCCACCATGCCCAGCTAATTTTTTTTGTATTTTTATTAGAGACAGGGTTTCACCATATTGACCAGGATGGTCTCGCTCTCGTGACCTCGTGATCCACCTGCCTCAGCCCTGGGATTACAGGCATGAGCCACCGGGCCCGGCCCGAAACCTTCTTTAAAAAGTATCAGGGCTGCTAACATGAAAAGAGCTTAACTCTTTTAACAATTTACTTCATAGGCAGCATTTGAGTTTCTGCCTACAGTTAGGGCACTGAAATGCCAAGGAGATATGCATTTCTGCACCCCCTCATCTCCACATTTATTGTCTAGCGTTGATTGAAGGAGATGGTGCTGAGTGATAGATTTACTGTGGTCAGCAGTAAGAGGACTAGAAAGCGTGACCTTTCAGAAGCGACCACCATCCAAATAGACAATTCCCTTCTCTTATCTCCCTTTACTCAGCTAATAGCTGCCACTATGTGAATTTCCCTCTTTACTTCC
The DNA here is from genome assembly GCA_031835075.1 of Saguinus oedipus. NCBI lineage: Eukaryota > Metazoa > Chordata > Mammalia > Primates > Cebidae > Saguinus > Saguinus oedipus. Next base: position 92,428,582 of record CM063184.1, on the reverse strand, counting down.
CTGTGGTACTATCCTCCATTATGGTTTTGCACATCTCAGATAGACTAAGCAATTTGGAAAGCAAAGCTACTCTCTTACATATTTAGCACAGTGTTTGAAGACTGCATAAATGCTTGTGGAATAGTAATAAGAACAGTTAACGTTGATTAAGGTTTTACTATGCACCAGACAATGTGCTCAGTTTTATTCACAATCTTCACATCATCTTAGGAGAGAAGCTAAGAACCTGTGTTAGGACAAAGGCTGAGACATAATGCATTCGTTAAGGATATTTTGATGGCAAATAACGAATACTCACTTGAGATTATTAAAAGTTGGGAAAGAAATGAGAACGTACTGAAAGGTCATTGAGAGAGCTTATAGAAACCAAAGGCAAAAAGTGAGTATGGGTCTCAGGAGGTACTCTCGCCAGGAAAGCTCTTTGGGATGTAAGAAAGTGGTCTCTCTCTCTCTCTCTCTTTCTTTGGTCTGTTATTACCACTTCTCCTCATCCTTGTGACTTCCTCTCTACCAATGCTTTTGCTGATTAGCATGCATGTGGCACCACATGACCACACCACAATGCCAACCCCAACCCTCAAGTTTGTATCACCCCATTCAAGCAAAGAGCCCAGATGGAGAGTGGCATCTAAATCTCAAATCTATATTCCAGGTGTGATAGCCTGATTGTCACTGATTATCCCAGGAACAGATACTCAAGCCTGGTTTATAAGCTGGGCCAGGACACCGGTGTCACCTTATGGATATGGCTACTTGTGGCTCATTCCTGTGGCTGAGAGCAGGCACTTCTAACAGGAGTGTGGGCTCAGCAGGCACTCCAAACTGTGTCGGCTACAAGTGGATAAAATCTGGTAATTATACAATTAATAAAACTTGAATATGAATTGAACGTGGCATGAGACAGAAGGAGCAATTAGAGATGACTCCAAGGGTTCTATCCTGGGGGACTAGGAGGACTAGGATGACAAAAACAACAACAAAAACAAGCCCATTGTTTGTTTCCTGTAAATCTGTTTTAGTTCTTTAGTAGATTCTGGATATCAGCCCTTTGTCAGATGGGTAAACTGCAAAAATTTTTTCCCATTCTTTTGGTTGCTGATTCACTCTAATGACTGTTTCTTTTGCTGTGCAGAAGCTGTGGAGTTTGATTAGGTCCCATTTGTCTATTTTGGCTTTTGTTGCCAATGCTTTTGGTGTTTTGCTCATGAAGTCCTTGCCTATGCCTATGTCCTGAGTGGTTTTGCCTAGATTTTCTTCTAGGGTTTTCATGGTGGTGGGTCTTATGTTTAAGTCTTTAATCCATCTGGAGTTAATTTTAGTGTAAGGTATCAGGAAGGGGTCCAGTTTCTGCTTTCTGCACATGGCTAGCCAGTTTTCCCAACACCATTTATTAAACAGGGAATCCTTTCCCCATTGCTTGTTTTTGTCAGGTTTATCAAAGATTGTATGGTTGTAGATATGTTGTGTTGCCTCCGTTGCTTCTGTTCTGTTCCATTGGCTTTGTCTCTGTGTCCTGTGGGTCATGCAGACAAGTAAATGGACTTTGCAGTTATGAAAAAGGTGTACCCTCATTGTCAGTTTAGAAATTACCATTTCGAGTCATCAATTCTCATATTAGTAGACGGTCCATATGTCCCTATTTGCTTGGGACAACCTTAGATTAAGTTTATTGTCCTGATTTAAATATTAATAGCATCCCTTCTTAAAAATCCCAGTAAGAAAAGGTATGTCCAGGTTTGGGTGATTAATTATATGCATTCTTAGCGGCATAGTTATGTGATTCCCAGAGCTTAAGCACTCCCGGATATATTGATAAATCAAGCTCCTGAATGTTCAGAGGTAGAGCTGGGTCCTAGAAGTGAGACTCACAGCAATGTGGATGCAGCCCTTCTGCCCTACCCTTTCCTGTTCTCCCAGCATTCCATTACTGCCCCCTGCTCTCCTGTCTTGTAAATATATGCAACAGCAGATACAAGTGGACATCAGAATCCTCTGATAAACATGTACAAGTATACCAGTCTTGATTATAATCTCCTTTCAACATGTAGATGAACTTTTTCTTTTAAGAGAATTACTTTCAGTACTTTTTTTTTTTTTTTTTTTTTTTTTTGAGACGGAGTTTCGCTCTTGTTACCCAGGCTGGAGTGCAACGGCGTGATCTCGGCTCACAGCAACCTCCGCCTCCTGGGTTCAGCTAATTCTCCTGCCTCAGCCTCCTGAGTAGCTGGGATTACAGGCACGCGCCACCATGCCCAGCTAATTTTTGTATTTTTGGTAGAGATGGGGTTTCACCATGTTGACCAGGATGGTCTCAATCTCTTGACCTCGTGATCCACCCGCCTCGGCCTCCCAAAGTGCTGGGATTACAGGCTTGAGCCACCGCGCCCGGCGAGAATTACTTTTAGTTCTATCCTCATCTATGTTTCTCTGTCATTCACAAAATATAGCTTCCTGATTGTTTTGCTGGCAAGGTTAATTTGTTTACTTCTTTTGGGTATTTGGGCTCTTTCATTTTCTATTTTAAGATGTTGCTAGGACTGGGCTGTGACAAGAGTGTTATTCTATAAAATGGTAAAGCCATATGTGCTACTGGAACCTAAAGGGACCCAGAGGTCAGTAGGACATTAGGGGGTTAATGGATGCTGAGGGGTCCAAGAAGAAAGGAGGATTTCAATCCTGTTTTTGCTCAGGTGAATCACTCTCTTGGCTTCCGTTACCTATCTCCAAGTGGTTGCCAGGCCCCCCAACTCCTGGCACCTACTGTTTCCTACTTTCTAGTGCCTGCTCCTACACAGTCTGTTCCTTGTATACCTTTAAATATGTTCGATCCTCCAAACTTGGAAGGAGAGTTACACAGCTGTGCGCTCTATGTCTTGCTGTGATCTTTTCATCTCTGATGTTATAATAAGAACTACTTGTAAAAAATCTGTTAATTATGAAATATAAGCACATGCACACATTGACAGACTGGAATGGGATGAAATGAAAGGCAGTTCTCTCCTTCTCCTTCCCACCTCCTGTTCTCACTACTCAGACCGATATCCATTTCTTAGGTATCTTTTCAGGAAGCTTGTACACACATATATTAATGGATATCCTTTATATTCCAATTATGCTTCCTGGGCTCTACTGTCTACTGAGTGTAAGCCACTGGGAAGTCACACATACAGAGAGGAGGAGGACACAAGGACACAGTGCATTCTTTCACAAATGCAGACTCACAACTTGTCTTCTGACTGCAGGTTTTCCTTATCCCCATCTACCCAGAATATGCTGCCAGAGCCATTTCCCTAAATACTGCGTCCTCATGTCCCTGCCCAAAGAGGCGATGATGTTTCCCAGGGTCTGTTTCTAAATTTCTCTGCCTTACTTTCAGAGCTTTCCTTTATCTTGAGTTCTTCTACATTCAAATGTCTAATGACGTTATTGCTGTAGTGGTTACAAAACCTGAATCTGAATGCTCACCCACGGAAAAATCGGTTTTGTCTTTTCTGCTGAGAAATGCCACCTTCAGTCCCATCTCTGGAGGGAATTCACATACGTTGTTTCTCTTGAGCATCTTTTCTTCTCTCCACATCAGGAAATGTTCCTATACGTTAAGAGTAGTCCTTGCATTGCATAGGCGAGAAAACTGCACTTACTGGGGCTGATGCCCACAAGTCACATGCCTACTTTCTGGCAAAAACAAAACTAACTGTGAGCCCGGACCACTAGTCTTTGCTTTAAACCATACGCCTTGAACCTAGATCCTAGAAGTGATATCACTATACCTATCCAAGCCACCACGAAGAGCGCAGACTAAGTGCAGTGAAATGAGTTTATTGGATTTGTTCATTTCAAGATAGAAAGTGCTTCCAGCTCATTCTGAAGTTGGTTCTGATCTGTCCTCAAAGGCAGCATTTGAGCTAAGCAAACTTGGGCAGTCCTCCTCTACCTTCTCATCCATAAGTGGGGCTAGTAACATTTGCCTTGAACACTTGCATGAAGAGGAAGACTTTTTTTTTTGTCCAAATAGAGAGAATAGCTTCGCCTTTACAATCTTGAAGGCCCAGTTTCTATTTCTTTCTCTTTTTTTTTGAGACTGAGTTTCGCTCTTGTTACCCAGGCTGGAGTGCAATGGCGCGATCTCGGCTCACCGCAACCTCTGCCTCCTGGGTTCAGGCAATTCTCCTGCCTCAGCCTCCCGAGTAGCTGGGATTACAGGCATGCGCCACCATGCCCAGCTAATTTTTGTATTTTTAGTAGAGACGGGGTTTCACCTTGTTGACCAGGATGGTCTCGATCTCTTGACCTCGTGATCCACCCGCCTCGGCCTCCCGAAGTGCTGGGTTAACAGGTGTGAGCCACCGCGCCCGGCCTCCAGTTTCTATTTCTTCTCCTCCCTGCTATCAAATGTAAAGTGTGAAAATTAAAGGTAAACTATGTCCAGGGTTTGGTATAGAGCGGGTGCTCAATGACTTCAGCCTTGATAATTGCCTAGCAACTCAGTCCCTTTAAGACTGGTACTTGCCTTGCTTGAGCCAATGAGCTTCGTTATTTACTCCAGCCCCACTCTCGTCACCCTGTAACCTGCCAGCCACCGTCAGCCTGGGTTTCCTCATTACTGCTCTTGGCCAGGCCTCCCAAATGCCCATCTGCACCTGTATTTTTGTAAATCACCTACTCCCAGACACTGCTCTCTGCCAAGATACTTATCTTTTTATCCCTTTACTGTATACTACTGAACATTTATCGGATTCACTTCTCTTTGTAACCATATTCTGTCTATGATGGTCTGTCCACCTGGATATTATTAGAGATCTCAAAACCTGCATCCACTTCTAACAAAGGGCCTACTGTCTGCAACTTGACGTTTCTCTGGGCCATCCACCACCAGTCAGAACTCCATGACTCAAGGTTGCATGATGACTTTCACAGGCTATAGGCACTTCTGTCTTTTCTTTATTTTATTTTATTTATTTATTTATTTATTTTTGAGACTGAGTTTCACTCTTGTTACCCAGGCTGGAGTGCAATGGCGTGATCTCGGCTCACCGCAACCTCCGCCTCCTGGGTTCACGCAATTCTCCTGCCTCAGCCTCCTGAGCAGCTGGGATTACAGGCACGCGCCACCGTGCCCAGCTAATTTTTGTATTTTTAGTAGAGACGGGGTTTCACCTTGTTGACCAGGATGGTCTCGATCTCTTGACCTCGTGATCCACCTGCCTCGGCCTTCCAAAGAGCTGGGATTACAGGCATGAGCCACCGCGCCTGGCCCACTTCTGTCTTTTAAAGACCATTTCTCCGCACAAAAATATTAAAAATCAGATTTCATAACTGTGTTGGCATAACAATGAATATAATCCAGGCTCTGTTCACTCTTTTGTATCATTCATATTATATTTTTCTTCTGATTTTAAAATAAACATTTTCATGGGCCCCCGAAAGCATCGTGGGCTTCAGGCACTGTACCTTCTATGTCTAGTGAATAAGTCAGCCCTGCTAGAGTCAGATATTCTTGAGTCCAATTTTCTCATAAATTAGAGACATAGCAAAGAGAAGGGGCACAGGTAGTTAAAGGAAAACTTAGCACTCTGGTCTGTCTATGGGAATGGTTGCTCATTTAGAGCTTGATGCCTCATTTCCACTTTTTTTTCTCTATACCTTATTTTTTGCAGAGCGAATCTTTTCTACTCATGTTGAGGCCTAGCCCTTTGTTGGTGGATCACTTTAATGAGGATGGATCTGTCAGAGCTTGGAGAAGCTGCAACCTTCCTCAGAAGAAGTGAGGCTGAGCTGCTTCTGCTACAGGCCACAGCCTTGGATGGTGAGACGTGGTGGCTTCTGGCTTCACTTTATTTTGCTACTTCAAGGTGGTGACTACGATATTTGATTGATAGAGAAGAGCCTTCAGTTCTAGAGACTAACTTCTTTGCTTGGGGTGCAATCAGCCTCTAGGAAACTGAGTAATTGAGGACTTCTGAGTATTCAGGGTGGGAATGGAGGTATCCACAGAAAAGGAGGGTGGCTGGGAGGCAGCCTAGGCCCGGGCTCTACACACTTGGTCCTAAGACAGGTTTTCTCTTCAAGGAGCCACAGTTATAACATAGACACCTGCAGGAATGGTCACAGACAAAGCCTTTCCCAGAAACCTCTTAGTTATCAGTGAATGCCACAGTAGAGAGAGGGGACTGTGATTTAGACTAGAGGGTGGGGCTTGTACACTGTGGGGAAGAAGAAAGGGAAAGGCTCTGGTAAGGCTGCAGGCTTTGAAGTTGTCTCTGGCTCTCCAGCGTTTTCTGATGTCGGAGCTTTGCCCTCTGGCACTCTTCTAGGTTAGCAGGGTCATTCAGCCAGCGCTAAACGAAAGATAATCAGGAGACTTGCTCACCCTGATTCATAAATCCTTGGTAGTTACAGGCAAGGACAAAGGTTAGTGAGGATTTAGCCTTTTTTAAAAAAAGGCTAAGTTCTACTTTGAAATCTCTAAATAAATGTTATTCTTTTTCCAGCTACTTTTACATGTCTGGGCTGAATTTCAGCTAATTGGAAATTTAGGAATGAGATTCACAGTGTGATATAGCATCAAGCTACCTACATGTCTTAATTCCAAAGTTACTCAACACTGCAACATAAGGACTGGCTGAATGTCGTTCTTGTACTCAGAATTAGTCAACATTAGACTTTAATATAACCAATTATAATTTAAGCCAGTTATGGAGGATATTATATTTCCATCACAGACCAGTCCTGGATCAGTTCCCAGTTTCCAGTCATTGGATTTCATGACTGTGATTGGATTTTAGGCTAATTACAATCCATCAAATCAAGTACATTAACAGAACTATCCCTGAGGTCAGAAGTGGTCATGCAGAGGCTTAGCGCAGGTAATTAGATAATAGAGAACAAGATAATACTGGTGCCAGAAAGAAAATAAAAATTGCTCCTAAGCATCAGAGATAATTGGATGATGCATTTATTAAAATCAACACCGTAAATAATTACTTAAAACATAGCAATCTACATAATTTTCTATTAATATTTTTGGACAAAACAATCCTTCCTCATAGAAACGCGCTGGCAGCGAAGAGACAAGTGTTAGCAAAAGTTGTTCATCTTCCCAGCCTAGTACACCGTGGAGTTTGCTTTTTGTAGTCGGGTCAAATGGAAGCAGTGTGAGGACGAGTATTTCCCAGGTAGTCTTGGGCTCCAATTCCCTGTCCTTGACCATCGCTGGCTGTGTAACTGGAGTAACGACTTCACTTTACTGAGCCCTGGTTTCCTCCTGTATCGAAGGAGATAATAATACTTGTCCTATCTACATTCCTCCGTTGCTGTGACGACCAAATGAGACTATACATATGAAAATAAATATAATGCATTATTATGATATTTGAGAAGGAAAACTAGAATTCCTAGGTGTCAGGGAAGAAGTCCAGGTGCTTTCAGAGCTAAGACAAAACATTATTCCAAAGCCAAATGTAAATAATTATTCTTTTTTTTTTTTTGAGATGGAGTTTCGCTCTTGTTACCCAGGCTGGAGTGCAATGGCGCGATCTCGGCTCACTGCAACCTCCACCTGCTGGATTCAGGCAATTCTCCTGCCTCAGCCTCCTGAGTAGCTGGGACTACAGGCACACACCACCATGCCAAGCTAACTTTTGTATTTTTAGTAGAGACAGGGTTTCACCATGTTGACCAGGATGGTCTCGATCTCTTGACCTAGTGATCCACCCGCCTTGGCCTCCCAAAGTGCTGGGATTATAGGCGTGAGCCATGGCGCCCAGCCTAATAATTCTTATATTAGAACATATAAGCAATCTATTTAAAATAACTATAAAACGGAATATAGTATTACCCCTGTTTTAATCAATATTCTAGAAAAAAGATTCAAAAGAAATGATTCGAATACATAACAGTGGTTATCTCTGAGTTGTTTTGTGACATGGTAAAAGCCCCATAAACCTGCATACCTCAACCATACCTCGGCTTTCTGTTGAAACTGCTCTCTGTAACCCAAATGTGAATAAGTAATTAAGGACTGTAATTCTGTGATTTCTGCCCTACCAAGACAATGTGTAAACAAATGATAATCTTGACTTTTTTTTTTTGAGACGGAATTTTGCTCTTGTTACCCAGGCTGGAGTGCAATGGCCCGATCTCGGCTCACCACAACCTCCGCCTCCTGGGTTCAGGCAATTCTCCTGCCTCAGCCTCCCGAGTAGCTGGGATTACAGGCACGCCCCACCACGCCCAGCTAATTTTTGTATTTTTAGTAGAGACGGGGTTTCACCATGTTGACCAGGATGGTCTCGATCTCTTGACCTCGTGATCCACCCGCCTTGGCCTCCCAAAGTGCTGGGATTACAGGTGTGAGCCACCGTGCCCGGCATAATCTTGACTTTTTTGAACCACTTAAGTAACAATCAGAATGTCAAAAGTCCCCTGGCCCTCGGAGTGTCCGGAGCCCCTCACTCTCATCTCCCCCAGGAGGTGGTTTACAGAATCCACTAGCCCTCAGAACGTCTGAAGCCCCTCACCCCCACCCCTGCCCCCACCCTCACTCCCGAGGTGGTTTTACCGGTATAAAAGGTCTTGACACCTGCTTATGGGGCCACAGGTTGGAGAGACGCAAGTCCTCTGTGGCCGCTGGCAATAAAGACCCTGCAATTTGGCATACTTTTGTCTTGGTGTTGACTTTCTATGCTCGGGCCAGTGCACAGTTTGATTACGGATGATTACAACCATTCTTTTCTTCATACATTTCTCTACTCTTCAAGTTTTCTTCAATAAGCACTTATTAGTTTTATGTTGGAAAAGATATTTGTCTAAAAATATGAAATCATGTAGGAAAAGGCCTACTTTACAGATGAGAATACAAAGGCCAAAAGAGATGAAGTCCTGGGTTTATATCTTGTTACGAGCAAAGCCAATGTAAAATCCTGGCTGGCTCCTCAAATCCGTTGCTGTCTGCATTTCCAGCTCTGTGTTATTTATGGACATCAGGAATTAAAACTGATGGAGTTCATTTACTTCATTTTCTAAAATGTCCTTGTCAGGCTCACGTAAGAAAGGATTTCTGAAAACTTTCATCCCCCACTAAGTGTTTCCAGGGGTGGTAAAGGGGAGACTTCATCGTGACGTAGGCGATGAGCCTACTCCTGGAGTGAAGAATTGGAGGAGAAAAGCTAAGCCTGTGTTGAAGGAGGCAGGCTGCAAAGCAGGAGCACTGATTCAGGATGTGGATGATCTCATTTCTAGAGTCGTTATGACAGTGACTGCCACTAATTAGCTATGTGACTATGGGCAACTCTCTCTCCCTCCCAAAGTTCTTCTTCTAAAAAGATTGAGAGAAAGACAGAGGGAGAGAGTCTGTGCCAGGTGACCTTCAAGTTTCTTTCAAGTGATAATGCTCTACATTTTAAACACACACACAAAACTGTATGCTAAATGGATGCTTTACAAAGGAAAGCATATTTTCATAGACGTGACACAAAGCAAAATCAGTTTTTGCAAAAAGGGACCAAAATAATGCATACAATGCAAAGCCAGTATTTAAAACACAAACGGTAAGTAGAAAGCGAATGCACAATCAGTGAGATGGGAACATAAACTCCTCTTGCCAAGCAGTTTTGGTGGTGAATTGTTTGTAATCAGGGAAACAAAATAGGCAGCCCTGATAGCAAGAAAGTCGTGAGCGACCAAACTCTGCAGAAACAAGCATGGTGGAAGAAGGGGCGAACGGTGCCTAACTTCAGCTTCTTCTCACACACTCCTTCCCCAGTCTTACTGCCTACCTCTGGGAAATAAGGACAACCCATCCTGCAGCAGTGAGCCCTCTCTAGCTTTTGTGACTCATGTTTAGAGGTGATGGTGGTGACTGAGTTTGCATTATCTATTAGTGCTGTGGTTATAATGGGGTTTTCGCCTGTGTCTTCCCTAGCCACTGGCTAACATTTTCCCTCTTTCCATCAAAGGCTTTCCCCATCTACCTGAGTAGCTGTGAGCGTCTACTGGGGCTCATTTTTCATATATATATAAGTATGTTTATATATATATATATATACATATATACACACACACATATATTTTCTTTAAAAGGAAAGTATGATACACACACACGCGTGCACACACACACACACACACACAAAACTTTGAAAGGAAAATGAGCCAACTCCTGGGCTCAAGTGATCTTCCCCATTCAGCCTCCTGAATTGCTAAGGCTACACTCATGCAATGTCACACCTGGCTAATTTCTTTTTTTTTAAACTAACTCTGAGGAATTTTATTATAAAAAGTTAAAACTCATATACATAAAGTAACATGTACTTAAAATTCATGATACATTTACTTCATTTTTTAGCTTGACCCTCTAGTAGATCTTTAGCTTCATTGATTTTGGCTGCAATATAAGGAGATCCTCCTTTGTCAGGATGATTTAAAAGCATAATTTGTCGATGAGCATCTCGTATTTTCCCTTTATTGGCAGTAGGGCTTATACCTAGTATTAATGCTGCTTCCCGTTTTGTCATTTTGGGTTCAAACCCACCTCTGTCATAGCCACCACTGAAGGCAGATTTTGGTAGACTTTGAAAAACTTGTTTTACTTGAGGCTCCATATGCTTCATGGCTTGCAAAACATAACGGCCTGTAAATCCTGCAGCTGCAATGGTCAGCCCAACTGCTACCACTGTGCTGGCCATGGCTGCTGTGGCTGCGTTCCCTTGCTTCCACCGGGAGCCCGGCTCATCCCAGCACACAGATCGCGGCCAACACCCGCATGCCTGGAGCAGAGAGCTCTATTTTTTATTTTTATTTTTTGAGACAGAGTCGAGCTGTGTTGCCAGGCTGGAGTGCAGTGGTGTGATCTCGGCTCACTGCAACCTCCAACTCCCTGTTTCAAGTAATTCTCCTCCCTCAGCCTCTCGAGTAGCTGGGATTACAGGCACGTGCCACCCCGCCTAGCTAATTTTTGTATTTTATAGAGATGGGGTTTCACCATGTTGGCCAGGATGGTCTCAATCTCCTGACCTCGTGATCTGCCTGCATCAGCCCCCCAAATTGTTGGGATTAGAGGCGTGAGCCACCACGACTGGCTTAATTTTTTTTTTTTTTTTTGTAGAGACGGGATGGGGAATGGAGGGTCTTGCTATGTTGCCCAGGCTGGCCTTGAACTGGGATCAAGTGATCCTCTCACCTTGGCCTCCCAAAGTGCTGGAATTATGGATGTGAGCCACTGCACCCAGGCCCTTAAAAGCGTATTATTTGTCATCACTAGCTATCTGCTTCAAGTGGGAGAGAAAGAGAAGCTGCTTCAGGAGTTCATAAGACTTCTGGGTCATTTCACCCAAGACCTCTTATTGATTAATCACTTTATGGAAGGTTACTTTGCTTAGAGATGAGGTATGGGAGTGAGGAGGCCTAGGAGAGAAAAAAAAAACATATGAGGGGGAGATGACATGAGTTGGTTATGTTATGTGACAAAAATAACCTGTATTCTCTCTCCTCAACCTGACCCTGCCAATTCTATCGTGTAACTCACTTAGCAGACTTCCATTCCAAGATTAGAAGTAAGGTCTAAAGAAACTCGAAGAACATGACCATTAACCTAAATTTCCACTTATTCATCCCCAGACCTTTCTGAATGAGTTTTTTTGGGGGAGGGAATCTGGAAGGGGTGCAAGCACCGGGGCAACCACTGAAGTCCTGGGGTGTGAGTGGAGGTAAGCGTTGGGAGGGTGGTTAGTTTTGGCAGGTGTTGGCAGGTAACTTTCTTGTAGCAAAATGGTCTGTGGCACCCCCAAGGTGCTGCTTGCTGAGATGTTTCTTGTTCCTGTAGAGTCACTATGTGAGTGAGTGTATCTTCAGGATGAGCTTTCATGATTTCATCTAACTTTGCAAGTTCCTATAGTCAACAAGTTGATTCAGCAGAAATGAGATTAGACCTATCAGTATGAAAGTGTCCAGTGTGTATTTCTAAAAGTACTATAGCTATAACCAATTTTTTTTCTCTGCAGGGAAGAAGAAATGCTGGATTCCTGATGGTGAGCATGCTTACATTGACGCTGAGGTACAAGGGAGTGAAGATGATGGAACAGTAATTGTTGAGACAACAGATGGGAAGGTAAAGGAATTTTTATTTCATTGTGGGGATAACTATGTTCTCTATTTATCAAATAACAAAATATATTCTTTCTATAATATTTTAATTAAAGACCTGGGGTAGGAGATGCTGCTGACTCACTTTGAAGTCATTCATTTTAAGAAGCTCCTCCTTAAGTGGACAGGCATAGTGGCTCATGCCTATAATCTGAGCACTTTGGGAGGCTGAGGCAGGCAGATTGCTTGAGCCCAGAAGTTTGAGACCGCCCTGGGCAACATGGCAAAATCCTGTCTCTACAAAAAATACAAAAATAAGCCAGGCATGGTGGTATGTGCTTGTAGTCCCCAGCTACTTGGGAGGCTGAGGTGGGAGGATCACCTGAGTCTGAGGAGGTCAAGGTTGCAGTGAGCAGTGATCACACCACGCACTCCAGCCTGGGCAGCCAGGGTGAGACCCTGTCACAGAACAAAAGGAAGGAAGGGAGGAAGGGAGGAAGGAAGGAAGGAAGGGAGGAAGGAAGGAAGGAAGGAAGGGAGGGAGGGAGGGAGGGAGGGAGGGAGGGAAAAAAAAAGGTGGGGGAGGGAGGGAGGAAGGAAGGAAGGAAGGAAGGAAGGAAGGAAGGAAGGAAGGAAGGGAGGGAGGGAGGGAGGGAGGGAGGGAGGGAAAGAAAAAGGTGGGGGAGGGAGGGAGGAAGGGAGGAAGGAAGGAAAAAAATTTTTTAAAAAGCCCCTTTACTTACCATCAAAGATTTAATGAAGAACAGTGAATACATCAGAGTAAAACAATTGCCAGCGGCAAGGATTATTGACTAGAACTCACAGCCATTTTCACTTTTTCATCAATGTTTCAAGTTAGTTTTTTTAGAAAGGTCTGCCATGGGGTGAATAATGACTTAAAGAACCATGAAGCAAGCTATGTTTGTAGGATCAAGAGTGAGATGTATAATTTGAATAAAAGTGGCATAGTGTCACAGAAGCCAAGAGGTGGAGGAATGGCCAGTAATGCCAAATGCTACAGAAGGAGATTAAGAGTTGGAGAGAGCCTTGGATTTCAGAATGAGGAGGTCATGTATGACCTCTGAAAGAAAAGGTTATACCAAGTTTGGGGTATAAGCTCGACTCTAAGGTTCACAGAGGAAATGTGTAGTGAAGCCATAACAGCCTCCAGCCCTCCTCCCTGCCACCTAGGCATTCAGAGCAGCAGGGTAACGTTGAGAAGACAGCTGACTTTCAGAACCTTTGCCTGCATTTCTGACTTCATATTACCTGCCACTCCGTGGTGTAAGCTGAGCCCCGTTTCTGTCCTGACTTCAGTGAACATTTCCTTATAGATTTTACAGATGACTCCCTGCCAATATTCCCTCCTCTAAGCTCCTTTCAGTTCTGCTTCTTCCTAAATCCATAACAAGCCACATCCTGTAACAAACAGTTATTGTTGTTGCCGAGAAAGTTTGTCTTTTTAATGCTATCTTTGTTTTTAGGGAATTTATGTTCTAATGTGTTGCAATTTGATATTTAAAATTTTGGAAGCTACTCATAAACTACCACACAGAATGCTTTCATATGTCTTCCTGGCAGTCAATATTCGTGATGAACAAAAGTCTCAAATTCGGTACACGTTATATAACTCATGAAATTAGGAAAAGAACTTGGTCCTTTTCCACTGGAATATAAATCGATGGACAAGTGAAAATTCAGCAAGAAATTTTCCTTTGTCCTAAATTAGTAAACTAAAAAATAGAGGGAAACTCAATCAGGGTCATTTAGCCTTGGGACAATACTTTACTAAAAAACATCCCCCAAAGAAATCTAGTGCCCATTAGCAGTCACAACCCCTTCTTTCCTCCCACCAGCCCCAGGCAATCAGTGATCTGCTTTCTGTCTGCAGATTTGCCTATTCTAGCAACTTCAGATAAATAAGAGCATGTAATTAATTGGTGGCCGTTTGTTTCCGTCTTCTTTCTCTTAGCATAAAGTTTTTGAGGTTCATTCACAATGTCACGTGAATAAATATTTCATTCTTTTTTATGGATAAATTTATTCCATTTTATGGATATACCAGGTTATTCATCCATTCATCAGTGGATGGTCACTGGGTTGTTTGTATGTTCTGACTATTATGAATGATGCTTCTATGAACATACATGTGCAAGTTTTTGTGGGGATACCTGTTTTCATTTCTCTTGGGTGTATATCTAGGAGTGCATTTGCTGGGTCACATGGTAACTCTTTGTTTAGCATTTTGAGAAATTGTCAAACTTCTATCCAAGGTGGCTACCATTTTACATTTCCACCAGCAACATATAAGAATTACACTTTCTCCACATCCTCGCTAACACATTTTATTTTCTTTTTGATTACAGCCATTCTAGTGGGCATGAAATGGTATTCTTATGAGATTTTTATTTGCATTTCCCCAGTGACTAATGATGTCAAGCATCTTTTCATGTACATATTGGCCATTTGTCTCTTTCAGATGAATGTCTATTCGAGCTTTTTGCCCATGTTTTAATCGGACTATTACCTCTTCGTTGTTCAGTTGTGAGAGTTCTTTTCACCTCCTGAGTGTAAATCCCTTATCACATGTACTGTTTGTACACATTTTCTCTCAGTCTGTGCATCGTGTTTTCATTTTGTTAATGATGGCCAACTAAGTTTTACTAGGCCTCCAGACGTGAGGCTTGCTCTTCTGGGCACATTCTGCAAAACTGCTGTCCCTTCAACAGTACTTAAGGTGAGTTGTGATGATAATGTGCTTAGGACCGCAGGAAGAAGGGCATGAAAGCCGTCAATGCAGGTAGTAAAAAGAGTCTGAAGGTGGTTTATTTTGTCCTGCTTGTCCTTCCTTCGCTTAATGAAGGTCCCATTCCCCCAGCCTCACTCTCTCTCTGCCTCCCTGGCTCCAGAATTCCTCTTCCTGATGTTAGAAGTGACTACACTTCCAATCACCTTTGGTCTTTGTAACATTAACAAAGGCAATAAATCCAGTGGGTGTAAAGGAGTAAAGTACTACTTATTGATAAAATTGGTAATGAAAAATAATAGAAGTAGAATCAGGGAAAGGGGGAGGATTTTGAAGATGTATGAGATATGATTACATTCCGCATGGGTTTGAGGGGAGATGAGGAGTCCTTGAAATACAGAAAGTGAGGAAACTCAAAAGAAGAAGGATTACTGTTCAAACAATGTTAAAGAAGACAGATGGATAGAAATTGAATTAAGAATGTAAAGAAGCCGAGCGCGGTGGCTCATGCCTGTAGTCCCAGCACTTTCGGAGGCCGAGGTGGGTGATCACGAGGTCAAGAGATCGAGACCATCCTGGTCAACATGGTGAAACCCCGTCTCTACTAAAAATACAAAAATTAGCTGGGCATGGTGGCGCGTGCCTGTAATCCCAGCTTCTCAGGAGGCTGAGGCAGGAGAATTGCCTGAACCCAGGAGGCGGAGGTTGCAGTGAGCCAAGATCATGCCATTGCACTCCAGCCTGGGTAACAAGAGCAGAACTCTGTCTCAAAAAAAAAAAAAAAGAAGAAGAAGAATGTACAGAGTGTGAGAGCCTTGGAAAGAAGCCATTACCAACTAGGATTAAATAGGGCAATCAGTTGACACAAATATTTATTAATTGTGGAAAAGGGCTATCAAAAGGGTGTTAGGAGACCTGTGCAAAGAATCCCAAGAAACTATTTGATAGTTTTAATCAAGATATTAATATTTATTGAGTATCTACGATATCCCAGGCATTGTGATAGGTGCTTGAATAACTGTAGTTATTAAGACGACAACATCAAAAATGAACATGCATGTGCAAACTTTATGAACTTCATTAAAGAAGAGGACCGGGAGCCACGGTGGCTCTGGCCAGTTGTCCTGGCGCTTGAGGAGGCAAGGCTATGAGTTCAAGGCCAACCTGAGCAACATAACAAGCTCTTGTTGATTAACAACAACAACAACAACAAAAGCCGAGCGCGGTGGCTCACGCCTGTAATCCCAGCATTTTGGGAGGCCGTGGCGGGTGGATCATGAGGTCAAGAGATCGAGATCATCCTGGTCAACAAGGTGAAACCCCGTCTCTACTAAAAATACAAAAATTAGCTGGGCATGGTGGTACACGACTGTAGTCCCAGCTACTCAGGAGGCTGAAGCAGGAGAATTGCCTGAACCCAGGAGGCGGAGGTTGCGGTGAGCTGAGATCGCGCCATTGCACTGCTTCACCCTGGGTAACAAGAGCGAAACTCCATCTCAAAAAAAAAAAAAGAAGAAGAAGACAACATCAAAAATCCTTCTTAAGGTGCTTATAATCTAGCCAGAAAATAGTCTAACATAGTTGATTATTAAAACGTACACAAGAGTATTAACGTAAAGATAGTACAAGAGGTAAGATGTAACAAAAGAGGACAAACTGGAGTAGCTGGGAACATCTGATGGAGGAGACAGGTTTCGAACTAGGTCTGGAAGGATAAGGTCTGCCTCCTTAATCCTCCACTCCAAATTTCTTCTTCTAAATCTCTAGGGTATGTTGGGACATCAAGGGTTAGGGGTTAGGGGTTAGATCATGCGTAATATGATCTGTGTGCTCTCAGAGGGAATCAGGGCTAGCAAGAAGCCACTAACTTAAGGTATTGCGAGATAGAAAATCTTGGTATAACAAAAATACTATGTTTGCTCTATCTCTAGGAAAGGAGAGGGCTTTTTCAGGGAGAACACCCATTTCTTCCACAAAGGTTGCCTTAATTTCTTCTGGCCCCATCCCCTAATGAGGCATCTTTTTTTTTTTTTTTGAGTCTGAATATTCTTTTTAATGCATGGCAAAATGAAAAAGCCTAGGAGACAGGGGAATATATCATATGTTTTACTTCTCTCTGCAGAGTCTGAGCATACAAGAGGACAAAATCCAGCAGATGAATCCTCCAGAGCTTGAAATGATTGAAGATATGGCAATGCTGACTCACCTCAATGAGGCCTCCGTCCTGCATACCCTGAAGGGGCGCTACGGCCGGTGGATGATCTATGTGTGTAATATGCTTTCCTGCTCAACTGTCATGCTGACACTCACACTGGATGTCCCAATCTCTCCCGGGTGATCTCTTACATTGAGTTTAAGCATGCTCACATGGGGATAGTCCTTAAGGAATTTCTACTGGGATAGGACCTTATCTTAGCGTTTCCCAGTTTTATTTTGTCAACATTCATGTGCCTTCCCACAGGCCATCCTTAGTTAAAAGCATGAGGCTTGAAGCCTGGCGGACTAGTCACCAGCACCATCACTTACAAGTGAGTGATCAATGAGTGAGATGATTTTTTCATCATCATTAAATTGATGAGGGTTAGTTGCTCCGGTTCTTGGATTTACTCCAAAATTATGCAGCAGAAGCAGGGCTAAATAGATCAAACTAAGATGTAGCGATGGGGTCCCATTGCCATCAAAGCTGTAGCATGCAACCAGCTTGCTCCTCAGCTGTCTGATTTACCATGTAACTGTGTTAGTTTCCCTGGGATGCTGCAACAAAATTACTACAAACTGGGTGCCTTAAAACAACGGAAATTATTCTCTTACAGTGCTGGAGGCCAGCAGTCCAAAATCGAATCCAATCAGCAGGGCTGCATTCCTTCTGGAGACTCTTTGGGAAATCCTTCCTCATCTCTTACAGCTTCTAGTGGCTCTGGAGTTCCTTTTGTTCATAACACTCTAGTCCCTGCCTCCATTGTCACATCACCTTCTCCTCTGTGGGTCTCCTTATAAGAACACAAGTTACTGGATGTAAGACCCACCTGAATGTCATCATCCTGAGATCCTTAAATTACGTTTGTAAAGATCCCATCTTTTCCAAATAAGATTACATTCACAGGCTCTGGAGATTAGGACATAAACATATCTATGTGGGGGCCACAATTCAACCCCTTCAGCGACTAAGTGACCCACATGAGCTATTCCTTCTCAGTGCCCTAAAAGTCAAGCCACTGATCTTGCCGAGGCAGAGTCCCCTCCGGCCTCGAATGCCTGATGTCTGGTTACGGAAGTCTCTGCAGGCCTGCCGTTAGGGTCTTCTCTGTCTTCAGAAGTTCCATGAGTCGGATGTGTTAGTAATTAGCAGGCCTCCCAGGAGAGAGGTAATCCCAGGTCCTGATGTTACTGTAACCTGGTTCTGTCTCTTCTTGTTAGAAGTCCCTTCTCTACATGATTCCGAAAGCTCTTCTCTGAGTTCCTTTAAAGTAATATTTGAGAAAATGTGACTTGACAGTGGAAGAGCTGGCAGACCCGGAAGTATTTCTAATCTAGTTTCTGAAATCTTTTCTGATCTTCCCTCAGACATATTCAGGTCTCTTCTGTGTGACCATAAACCCATACAAATGGCTTCCCGTGTATCAGAAAGAAGTTGTGGCCGCCTACAAAGGGAAGAGGCGATCAGAGGCTCCCCCTCACATCTTTGCTGTCGCCGATAACGCATTTCAGGACATGCTCCACAGTGAGTAGCTGCCCTACAAAATGAAAAGTAAAAATACCTGATCTACTTTTTCTCTGTGTCCCTATGAGGCACTTAGGCATTGTGAGCGGAGCATGGCCTTTACAGTTAGCTAATCACTTGAAGGCTCTGTTTCCCTCTGGATAAAATGTGGGCAAAATAGTACTTACCTCCTAGGGTTATTGGGCTGATTAGTTTGTACATCAAAGTGAGGTAATGCATTTAAAGTGCTCGGTCCAGTAGCTGGCCCAGAGTAAGCCCCTATAGATGTTAGCCTTTATTATATAAAGCATCAGTGACAGTGCCTGGCACAAAGAAGTTATGCTATAGCTATTATTATACAATGATTCTTAAAAGGCTTAAAATGGCAAGAATCTCAACCATTAGTTGATTATCATTTGTATGTGGAGCAAAGAAATAGGCCTTGAATTTATGTGTTCTTATCACTGGCATACATAGGGGCAAGAGAAAAGCCATTTTACTCTGTACCATTTGAGTGGTATTTTATTCCAACTATAAATGATTCAAATCTTTCCCTTGTGTCTGATTTCAAACTGTAGCCAGGGAAATTTTGAATAAGATCATGCTAATACATAAGCCTCGAACATAAGAATAATTTGGCATTTTTCTTTCTTTTGTAGATCGAGAAAATCAGTCTATACTCTTTACGTAAGTGTTTGCCTTGCTTTTCATTTTTGGCCTTAAATAAGTTCCAGTGGCAGTAGACACCTCCGTTTCACTGGGAATAAAACTTATATTCACCGTCTTTGAATTAATTACCCCCTGGATGCAAGACATTTGATAAGAAAAAGATACTCAGGAAATTGTCATAGTGCGTTAGTCAGTGATGACTCCAAATATGGTGTCAGCCAGTCTGCCTCCCTCATTTTCAGAGATCTTTTAGAAATAGTGTGCAAGCTGGTCTTAACCATCTTCTTGATGATTAAGAGAGCTCTACTGTTCTAATGGTTATCTTCAAAGGCCTGTGGACTGGCTAAGCAGAAGGGCTGAATATCCAGTAGGTATGACCATGGAACAGATAGCAAGCCGTTATGGGCAGCCAGACTGGGGCAGGCCAAAGTACTTGAAGCAGTGGGAACTAACAGACGGTGAGGTTTAAGCCAGGTGCAGTGGCTCACACCTGTAATCCCAGCACTTTGGGAGACCGAGGCAGGTGGATCATGAGGTCAGGAGAACGAGACCATCCTGGCCAACATGGTGAGACCCTGTTTCTACTAAATACAAAAAATTAGCCTGGCATGGTGGCGCGTGCCTGTAGTCCCAGCTACTCGGGAGGCTGAGGCAGGGGCAATCACTTCAACCCAGGAGGCGGAGGTTGCAGTCAGCTGAGATTGCACCACTGCACTGCAGCCTGGTGACAGAGTGAGACTCCATCTCAAATAAACAAAAAGTATGGTTAGGTTTACAGAAATAAGAAAAGGATAGAAGGAAAGATCACAGTGATATCTTATTATATGTCAATTGTGATGAAAAGACACTTTTGATGCTGACTTTCACTGGCAGGCCAGGTAAAGTGTCAGTGTGGTGACTGAGATTCAAGGGGCTGTGAAGTGCTAAAGTCCTTAATCATCCCATGCAATGACGATACCACCTTGTACATTGGGCTCCACTGGCTTCAGTTATCCCAAGAGGGATCATACGGTCACAGAATTCTAGAGCTATATGAACAATTGGAGTTCAGCCTTTCACAGAGAGGATAAACTATTTTCTGGGCTGGGCATGGTGGCTCACGCCTGTAATCCAGCACTTTGAGAGGCTGAGACGGGTGGATTGCCTGAGGTCAGGAGTTCAAGACCAGCCTGGCCAACATGGTGAAACCCTGACTCCACTAAAAATACAAAACTTAGCTGGGCATGGTGGTGGGTGCCTGTAATCCCAGCTACTTGGGAGGCTGAGGCAGGAGAATGTCTTCTGCCCAGGAGGCAGAGGTTGCAGTGAGCCAAGATTGTGCCACTGCACTCCAGCCTGGGTGACTGAGAGAAACTCCATTTAAAAAAACAAAACAGAACTATTTTCTGGAGTTTTGTATGGATAAAGGCAGGCAGGCCTTGATCCTATGGTGCTTACACTGAAGAGGCTATAAATTCACCACTGCGCTCTTCCCACATTACAAAGTTGGCTGATTGTCAAGAGTAAGGTAAAGCCCAAAGTCCAACTGCCTGGTGAAGTGATTGGCAGCCTTCTTCTGGGAAGAGGGTTGGACTTGGCTGGGGTAGCCTTTACCCATGAAAATCTCTTGAACAGCTGGTAGTGAGGAGACTTGTCTAGTTAGGAGAGGTGCTGTCCTGCTTTTTGTTATTGGGACCACAAGGAACAGGCTTCCTATTATTTACAAAAATTTGTGATATTCCTAACTCCAGATTTTTGCTCGTGCTATTTTTCTAGCCTGAAATGCCCTTGCCCTTCTCCCAACCAAGTAAATGTCAATATGTCCTCAAATTCCATCTGAAGCTCTACTTTTATGTAAAGTTTCCCTGCTTGCCATAGCAACTTTCATTGCATTGATAATCAGAACCAGTAAACTGTGTCACTGAATTTCAAATCACAGAGGAGAATCTGGTGCTGGAAAGACTGTGAACAGCAAACATATTATCCAGTATTTTGCCACCATAGCTGCCGTGAGGGAACCCGGGAAAAAGTCGGTAAGTGTTTATGTATCTTGGCAGAAAAGATCAGGTGACCCTATCCACTGGAGCATGGAGGCTCTGTCCTGACTGACTATCTTTGGGAAGTAAGGAGGCACTGCAGGACAATTAGCAAATTATAGACAAGTATGTTTTTAAATCTTTCTTTTGCTCCTTGAGAGGATTGTCAAGTGCTTCAAACAACAACATGAAAGCATGAATTACATAATTAATCTCACATCTGCTTCAAAGGGCATTTTCTGGTCTGGTCTTTGTTTGTAAGTTACGTCCTCAGCATTCAAACCATCTTACCTGAGGGCTAGGGTCATCAGTGGCTTGGATATTTCTGAATCCCTTTAGTTACTCTGAGATATCAGATTCCCACACATATGTACCAATAAAAGTTTGTTTCATTCATACCTAACTCCTGGATCAAATTCTAAATGCCTAATGGACATACCCTCAATGTTAATCACATACTATGTCCAGAAAAGCTTTGCCTTCCCTATTAAAAAAAAAAATCCTTGTTGATTTTAGCTTAGCTTACTTTGTTTAGCTCCATTAACACATTAATGAACGTCATAATAACTTGAGAATAGCTAAGACCATAAACATTGGTATGCAAAATAAAATTAGACAATGCTGAATAGAACTCAAAATCAATGAGTTATTGTGCTGTTAGACTTCTCATTTTTATAGAAAAATGTCTGGCATGATTATTTTGCTTTTTCAATTCGATACTGGATGTTGTCAGCTGTTTTTGCAAAGTAAGAAATATATTAAAATAGCCATATGGGCCAGGCACGGTGGCTCATGCTATAATTCCAGCACTTTGGGAGGCCAAAGGGGATAGATCATGAGGTCAGGAGTTCAACACCAGCCTGGCCAACATGGTGAAACCCTTTCTCTACTAAAAATACAAAAATTAGCTGGGCATGGTGGCGCGTTTCTGTAATCCCAGCTACTTGGGAGGCTGAGGCATGAGAATTGCTTGAACCGGGACCCAGGAGGTGGAGGTTGCAGTGGGCTGAGATTGCACCACTGCAGTCCAGGCTGGGCTACAAAGCAAGACTCCATCTCAAAAAAAAAAAAAAAAAGCCACCTGGCCCAATTTTTAAACTATAGAAGTTTCTTTTCTAACCGTCACATTCCTGAATTTGATTATTGATTTTTCTTTGGGTATCATTTAACTCTTTTATTCACTAGATATAACTGTTTTTACAAGCATTTTAGATTTTTTGTGGGGTTTTTTGGGTGTGCATTAAATGGTTTGGCCTAGCCATTGAGTTTCATGATAATATATATAATGCAATACATAATACATAACACTTCTATGGAAATCTCTGCCCACATATGTAATGTTCTCTAACTTATTTGAAGGACAATAAACCCATATTACTGAGAAGGGATATAATATTTATAAATCCGTAAATTATTGAACATTGTGTATTATAAAATTACCCCCATAAATTGGGTCTTTGAGGCTGACTGGAAAACAAAGCCATGTAGATATGGTAAATACGTAGATGATCTGTTTGGACCCATCAGCCTGAGCACCCATGATTCAAATTCAAGGTCAATACTATTAAAAGTCACTACATGGTGTGAACCTCCAGATTGCTTAGGAAAAGAAGCAAGCAAAAGTATAGCTTAATAATACCAAGAGTCTGTGGTATTATCCTGGGATAAATTTCCAGGTGTGAAGATCAGATGGAAGATTAATAATGGGGGGGGGGGGAATATATGATATAACGTTTGTCTGGAAATAAGATCTGGTACATTTTTCTTTTTGATTTGGTGACCATTTTCCTTTCCCACTCAGGCCAATGCCGACCAAAAAAGAAGCCCTACAAATCAATGAGCTCCCACATATTCACAGGGTATTGTGCACTGTCAGCCTCTCTCATCCATCTGTTTTTCTGATTTCTCATTCCAAGATAATAGAACCAAATTTGGAAGCAGCTTTTGGCTGTTGGTTATCAAAGCAAGAATGGGGTTTGACCTGGGGATGGAGGGCTTGCCATGTCACAGAATTGTGCTAATTAATAGCTTCGTCAGCTGTACTCCTGCATGTGCCTCAGGGGCCGTTAGAAGATCAGATCGTGCGAGCAAATCCTATCTTGGAAGCATTTGGAAACGCTAAAACCCTGAGAAATGACAACTCCTCTCGTTTTGTAAGTGACATCATTTAGCATAGTATCCAAGTGTTTCATTTGTAAGCGATGGTAAAACTCATATCTAAGCTCATAGGTATGAAAAACATTCTAGGACCCCATGGAAGGTCTTTGATTAAAGTCTGTAATGTTATTTCTCAAAAATAATTACCATCTATGTCATTAAGACAATTAAATTTTTATAAATAAATATGCATCTGAAGAGTTCCTATTTGGTCAATGCCAAGAAAAAAGCATTTATCTTAATAGTTTCAAATTCCATTCCCATTAGAGAAGCTCACCAAAAAAATGATAATAATGCTTTATATTTTATTACATTGTATGTATTTGAAATACTTTCTCCTTCATAATTTCCTAAAGTCCTTATAACAAGTCAATTTAGTAGGCTCTCCCTAATTTACTTACTATAATTACTGTTTGTACTTTTGCCTATGGCTTCCTTATCCCTGCATATTTTTCACTGGAAACTTTTTCTGGGGGGTACAGAGAAAGTATTTTTAAGTAGCTTTTGATAACTAGAAGTCCCATGACAGAGGAAGAATTTGGATTTCTAAACCTAGTTTAACAAATCCATAATATGCCAAGAATGAGTGGCAGGAAGCCACTGTATAATTTACAAGAAAATTTGCAGAAGGCTTCCTGTTTGAGTCTCTGGGCATAATTAAATAATAGCCTCATGCTGATTTGGCTAGTTTCCACCCAAAGCCCTAGAGCTGCTCTGCCCACATTCAGACGTGCTTACAGTGTATGGCGGGTCATCGCAGGCGCTAATCCTGGTTCATACAACAACTGCTAGATTTGGGATTTGTTAGAATGACAAAGGACTTTCTGCCGAAATCTGAAAGATCGAAAGCTGGGGAAAAGCAAGGGAGGAAAAAGGAAGGAATAGAGGGATGGAAAAATACAATTTTTAAAAAAGGTAAGAAGAAAGAAAGACAAGGAAAAATAAAAGGAAGGAAAGGAAAAACATCAGGTAGAAAGAAAAGTCACCAGGTATGTAGGCTCAGGCCTGTAACCCTAGCACTTTGGGAGGCCGAAGTGAGTGGATCACTTGAGCCCAGAAGTCTAAGATCAGTCAGGATAACACAGTGAGACTGTCTGTTTTTTTTTTTTTTTTTTGAGACAGAGTTTCTCTCTTGTTACCCAGGCTGGAGTGCCATGGTGGGATCTCAGCTCATGGCAACCTCTGCCTCCTGGGTTCAGGCAATTCTCCTGCCTCAGCCTCCTGAGTAGCTGGGATTACAGGCACACGCCACCGTGCCCAGCTACTTTTTTGTATTTTTAGTAGAGACGGGGTTTCACCATGTTGACCAGGATGGTCTCTATCTCTTGACCTCATGATCCACCCACCTCAGCCTCCCAAAGTGCTGGGATTACAGGCTTGAGCCACCATGCCCAGCCAACTCTGTCTTTACTAAAAATGAAAATAGCCTGGAGTGGTGGTGTACACCTGTAGTCCCAGTTACTCGAGTGGCTGAGGTGGGAGGATGGCTTGAACCTAGGTGTTTGAGGCTGCAATGAGCTATGATCACACGGCTACACTCCAGCCTGGGCAACAGAGGTGGAACTTGCCTTAAACAAAAGATAAAGAAGAAAAGAAAGCAATTGAAAGGAGACAAAAGTTGGAAAGATAGAAGGAAAGAAGTCGAGGAGCAAAATAAACATAAAGATAGAAGGAAAGAAAGAAGAGAGAAGGAAAAAGAGAAAGGAGTTCAAAAAAATCAAGAAATCTGGGTTAAAATTTTCAATTAATACTGAATAGGTATGTATACATATACCTCTGTATGTGTGTGTGCACACATATATATGTACCTGCACGTTTGTATGTGTGGGCGTATATTCATGTGTTTGTGTGTGTGACTCCTGCTGTCCTGCATATTTTAACATACTAGTTCGATCCCTCTGTACAGAGCCACTCACCTCCCCTTGCTAGGCTGCTGTCTTGCCATGACGCATTTCTGGCATGGTCCCCCTCTATCAGGCTGCCTTCCTCCCTGTTCCAGCATCCTCATCCCACAGGCTCTAGCTGTCATCAGATGGTGCCACCTTCTCAACTGCATCTGACATTCTGACATGGGCACTGGCACCTCTGGTTGGCATTTCTGCCCCTCTAGAGCCTGCCTTCCATGTTTTCAGTGATAAGGAAGAAAGGGTGTTCATCTATTATTTATGCCAAGGTGTGTTTTGAAACATAAATTAAATCACATCATTCCTGTGCTTAAAACCTTACAATGTTTCCCAAGCACACATAAAATAAAACCCTACTCTTTCCTGTGTTCGATGTGGCTTACATGATATGGAGTTTGTCTACCTCTTCGACTCCATTTTATGCCCTTTTCTCTGACTTTGTAAGTTCTTTGTAACTTACAAAAGCTATCTATCTGGGGCTAGAAGCCAGAACCACCACTGGTCCTCACACTTAATTCTGGCTTCCTTCAGAGATTAGCTGGTGCTATCTCATCTCAAACCCACATTGCATTTTTCTTTCTTTATTTTTTCTTTTGGGGAAGTAGTTGTTTTGAGAGTTACATACAATGAAGCCATTTCAAGTGTTTGGAAAATTTGAATAGGAGACTGTATTCTGTGTTCACACTAGGGCAAATTCATCAGGATGCACTTTGGTGCCAGAGGCATGCTGTCATCTGTGGACGTTGATATCTGTAAGTAGTCATTACACTATCTGATTACTTTTTTCCTTTTCTTTCCCTCCCTCCCTCCCTCCCTCCCTTCCTTCCTTCCTTCCTTCCTCCCTCCCTCCCTCTCTCCCTCCCTTCTCTCTTTCTTTCAAGGGTCTCACTATTGTTCAGGCTGGAGTGCAGTGGCATGATCATGGCTCACTGCAGCCTCAAACTCCTGGAGTTTGCTCAAGCAATCCTCTTCCTCAGCCTCTCAAGTAGCTGGGGCTACAGGCATGTGCCACCATGCCCAGCTAATGTTTAAAATTTTTCTTTGTAGAAACGGGGTCTCACTATATTGTACATGCTGGTTTCAAATCCCTGGCCTCAAGTGATCCTCCTGCCTTGGCCTCCCAAAATTCTGGGATTGCCATTGTGAGCCACTGCACTCGGCTTGATTACTTTCCTTCTGTGTTTTGCAAGAACACCTAAGTATGAATCTTTGTTCATTTCTCATCATCCAGATTTGCTTGAAAAGTCCAGGGTGATTTTCCAGCAGCCTGGAGAGAGGAACTATCACATATTCTATCAAATTCTATCTGGACAAAAAGAGCTCTGTGGTAAGTATAAGATTCTGGAGCTTAGGGTTATTTCAAAACAAGGGAAAGAAATCATCTTTGGGGAATGAAGAAGTGTTATTCAGTAAGTTTCTTGGCCTCTTTAGACCTCAGAATATCCATCCTTAAAACTTAGGGAATTGAACCAATTATAGAACTAGTGTTCTATAATTTTACATGAACAGACAGTAAATGGTAACACTTACTGTACATTTCATAGCAAAAGGAAGAAGAGTGTTTGAAAGTGGGTATGATGCCCAGCAGAGGTGAGTGAGTGAGTGTGTGTGTATGTCTGTGTGTAAAAGCATTCATTGAAGAAGGCCTTCATTAGAGCCACATGGGTGGTATAGACAAGAGGCCAGGGGAGGGAGCTAGTATCATAGTGTGTGGTGGTCAGTGGGAGTTTTCTCTCTTTTTTCTTTTTCTTTTCTTTTTTTAAATAGAGACGGAGTTTCACCATGTTGGCCAGGCTGGTCTCAAACTCCTGGTCTCAAGAAATCCTCCCACCTTGGCCTCCCAAAGTGCTGGGATTACAGGTGTGAACCACCGTGTCTGGATCGAGGAGTTTTATAAATAAGGGGAATTTAGGGTGGGATATGAAGAATGGGAAGGGGATTCAGGCAGACAAAGTGAAGAGTGGAGGCTACTTCTGGTAGGAGGAAGAGTGTACACAATGTCAGGAAAGGGAAAGCAGGAGCAGGGAACAGAGAGAGCAGCTCCGCTGTCGGAAATGGTTTGCATAGAGGAATATGGAGATTGTATTCTGCTGGTATCTGGGCTCGGGGTTGGCAGACCTAGTGTGTCAGTGTGTTGTGGGGTGAGGCAATAGAAGGTCATGATTTGCTGAGGGCGGGGTTTGGGATGATGAAGCTGGTGTGATGGGCAGGATGGTGAGGAGGCAGAGGTTTGGACGGAAGGGATTGCCAACGTCCCAGGATGAGATGACAAGTCAGCGATCTAAGATAGTGTCTGGGAATGGAAGGGTCAGGGGAAGGGATAGATGCATGGAAGAATAGACAGGCCTTGGTAGTGACCGAATATAGGAATGAGGAAGAGTGATGAGTCAAAAATATCCACAAGTTTTAGAATTGGATTAAGAGGATGATAGGGCCATAAACAGAAAATGAAAAAAATAATTGTGGAATAAGGGCATACATTTCATATATTTATTCAACAAATACTCTTTTTTTTTGAGACGGAGTTTCGTTCTTGTTACCCAGGCTGGAGTGCAATGGTGCGATCTCGGCTCACCACAACCTCCGCCTCCTGCGTTCAGGCAATTCTCCTGCCTCAGCCTCCTGAGTAGCTGGGATTACAGATATGCGCCACCATGCCCGGCTAATTTTTGTATTTTTAGTAGAGATGGGGTTTCACCTTGTTGACCAGGATGGTCTCGATCTCTTGACTTCGTGATCCACCCGCCTCGGCCTCCCAAAGTGCTGGGATTACAGGCGTGAGCCACCGCGCCCGGCCTTCAACAAATATTTATTATAGAGCTGCTATGTGTACACCAGGCATTGCTTTTTAATCATGGGCAGTGCAGTGGTGAACAAGATAGACTGCTGCCCTTGTGAGCTTACAGTCTAGTATGGAGACAGGCAACAAACAAAGAATATCTGATCTAGGCTGGGCATGGCGGCTCATGCCTGTAATCCCAGCACTTTGGAAGACTGAGGCAGGTAGATTGCTTGAGGTCAGGAGTTTGAGACCAGCTTGGCCAACATGGTAAAACCCAGTCTCTACTAAAACTATAAAACTTAGCCAGGCATGGAAGCAGGTGCTTGTAATCCTGGCTACGCAGGAGGCTGAGGCAGGAGAATCACTTGAACCCGGGAGGCGGAGGTTGCAATTGAGCTGAGAATGTACCACTGTACTCTAGCCTGGGCAACAGAGTGAGACTCTGTCTCAAAAAGGAAAAAAAAAATGTAATGTAATTTCTTTGTAGGTTATACAGCAGGTCTATAAAGAAAAATAAAGTACAGTGAAGGGATAGAAAGCAATGGAGTTTGGTAGGGTTGTGGATAGTTCTATTTTAGATGAAATTGTCAGGGAATTTCTCCTAAAAGACAGTATTTTTGCAGACACCTCAATGAGTAAGGGAGCAAGTAGGCAAAGATTTCCAGGAATAAAATTCCAGGAGGAGGGAACAGTGAGTGCAAAGGTCCTGAGGCAGGAATGCATTTGATTTATTCTTGGAATAGCAAAATGGCCACTGTGGGTAGTAGAGTAGCGAAAGTAACGAAGGGTAAAGTAGGCGGGGACCAGATCATGCAGCACATTGCAGACCATGGCAGAGAGTTTAAAGTGGAAATGGAGAATGACACACTGATTAGATTTCCAAGGTATTGCATTTGAGGAAAGTCTTTGAAGATAACAATGCTACCACAGAAGTGGACGTAGGATAAGATTACAGATCCAGGCTGCAAACTGATGGGAACAATTTTCCCAGTCCATTATGCTTAGATTAAGTATGGTGTAAATTTAGCAGTGTTGTGACTACTTGGTCTTTAATGTACCCTTACCAAATGTGGAAAGCTCCGCAAACTGAACAATTATTTTTGCCATAGATGTAAGTGGTGTTATGTAAGCAGTGTGTATTCTCCTTCCCACCTTCTCTCCACCTCAACCTGGAACGGGACTTTTTTTGGTCTTCCATTGATTAGCCCTATCAAATCTAACACTCTTGGCGTGTGTTTCTGCCTGGTATAGGGCAATTGACACATAAGATCTAATGTGGGTACCAGCAGAGACTGCAAGATAGCTTTCAGAGCCTCTCTGTTTACTAATAGAAACATCTGATGCCTTTGGTCTGCTGTGGAAAATTCGTGTTTATCCTGAATTCATTTATCTTCAATCTTTGGGGGTTGCAGAGATTGATTACTGTGCAAAGCCTGACATCTGGTGGTCCAAATGGGGTATTGTCAGTCTACCTATTTTAGCACCCATTGTTCTTTTGAGGGACATTTTAAAAGATGATCTGGAACTCTTACCATCCATGTTTGCCAAAGAAGAGCTTCAGAGTATCTTGAGGCTTAACACAAGATGACATATCTTAGCAATACGAGGCTGCTGTCCAAACATCCTGAAATAGGAGTATTTGTCCATACGATAAAAGAATGGGGTATGGAAATCACAGCAGAGAGGTTGGCCACGCTCTGAAGGAACCAAGGAACGAGCTGACATGTCACCTCAGAGCCAGCCCCTATTTGACCTCTACATGGCCATGAGCACCCCTTCACCCCTTTGCTCTCGATTACATCTGACCCTTGTTCCGGGCATAGTTAAGACTCACTTCTTCAGTTCTTTTGGGCAGGGCTCTTTCAAAATCCTTAGTTCTCACTGCCGTCTGCATAGCCTGGTCCTACATGTATCTTCCCTTTTCTCCTTTTTTTAAAACTTTTTCTTTTTATTTCTATTGTACCTATTCTTGCTATTCAACTAGTGTATAAGTTCCAGGAGTGATGGTAAGTGACACAGATGTCCTTCCGTCTTGGAATCCTTGACATTTGGCCTCATGCCCTGAGTATTCACTTCATAAAGTGTACCACAATCAAGCATCGTCAAGAGAGAATCTACTGAATGAATGGGAAAAATATTTGCAAACTGTACATCCAATAAGGGGTTAATACCTAAAATATATAAACAACTCAACTCAATTATAGCAAGAAAAAAAAACAGATTAAAAATGGATAAAGGACCTGACAGACATATCTCAAAAGAAGACATGCAAATGGCTAACATGAAAAAAGACTCAACATCCATAATCATCAGGGAAATGCAAAACAAAAACCTCAGTGAGATATTGTCTTACATCTGCTAGAATGGCTACTATCAGAAGTCAAGAGATAACAAATACTGGCAAGGATGTGAAGAAAAGGGAACACTTGTTCACCATTGAGCAAACTGTACATTAGTAAAGCCATTATGAAGAATGGTATGAAGATTCCTCAAAAAACTACAAATAGGCCGGGCTCAGTGGCTCACACCTGTAATCCCAGCACTTTGGGAGGCCGAGGCGGGTGGATCGCGAGGTCAAGAGATCAAGACCATCCTGGTTAACGAGGTGAAACCCCATCTCTACTAAAATACAAAAATTAGAGGCTGAGGCAGGAGAATTGCTTGAACCCAGGAGGCGGAGGTTGCGGTGAGCCAAGATCGCGCCATTGCACTCCAGCCTGGGTAACAACAGCGAAACTCAGTCTCAAAAAAAAAAAAAAAATTACAAATAGAGCTACCATATGATCCAGTCATCTCACTGCTGGAAATACATCCAAAAAAATGAACTCAGTATCCTGAAGAGATATCTGTACTTCCATATTCACTGTAGCATTATTCACATTTGCCAATATAGGGAAACAACCTGTGTCCCTGAAGAATGAATGGATAAAGTAAATGTGGTATATATATGCAATAGAATACTACTATGCCTTAAAAAAAAAAAAGGAAATCTTGGCTGGGTATGGTAGCTCATGACTGTAATCCCAGCATATAGGGAGGACCAGGAGGAAGGATTAGTTTGAGCCCAGGAGTTCAAGATCAGCCTAGGCAACCATGGCAAGACCCCATTTCTCCAAAAAAATTGAAAAATGAGTTGAGCATGGTGGTATGCACCTGTGGTCTCAGCTACTAGGGAGGCTAAGGTGGGAGGATCACTTGAGCCTGGGAGGTTGAGGCTTCAGTGAGCTGTGATCATGCCACTGCACATTAGCTTGGGTGACAGAGTAAGACCCTGTCTCAGAAAAACAACAAAAGAAGAAAGAAAGAAAAGAAACGAAAGGATGGATAGAAAATCTTGTTACTTTCGTCAAGTATGGCAACATGGATGGACCTGAAGCTCGTTAGGCTAAGTGAAATAAGGCAGGGACAGAAAGACAAATACTACATGATCTCACTCACGTAGAATCTAAAAAAGTTGAACAAATTCAGAAGAGCTATTGTACAACATAGTGATTATGGCTAATAACAATATATTATGTACTTGAAAGGGCTAACAGAGTAGATTTTAAATATTCTCACCCCCACCAAAATAAGTATGTGAGGTGATGGATACATTACTTGGCTGGAATAAGCCGTTCCACAATGTATACATATATCAAAAGATCATTCTGTACACCATAAATATATACAATTTTAAATTGTCAATTTAAAAAATAAAAATGATTTAAAAAACAAGTACTGGCCAAGCGCAGTGGCTCACGCCTATAATCCCAGCACTTTGGGAGGCCGAGGTGGGTGGATCACGAGGTCAAGAGATCGAGACCATCCTGGTCAACAAGGTAAAACCCCGTCTCTACTGAAAATACAAAAATTAGCTGGGCATGGTAGTGCGCACCTGTAGTCCCAGCTACTCGGGAGGCTGAGGCAGGAGAATTGCCTGAACCCAGGAGGCGGAGGTTGCGGTGAGCTGAGATTGTGCCATTACACTCCAGTCTGGGTAACAAGAGCGAAACTCCATCTCAAAAAAAAAAAAGCAAATACTTTAAAAATTTTTAAAGGATATTTTAATTGAAATACGTGATTTAAGCTAGGCCACTTTCTTTTAATTTTTAAAGTTTTATAAAACAAATTTATTGAAGTACTTATCACCTAAGTACACTGCACATGTTTTAAGTATGTAACATAAATGTTAGCATATATATGCACGTGTATGAAACCATCATCACAATCAAGATAATGCATGTGTACTTTCAAAAGTGTCCTTGAATCTTTTCTAATCCCTCCACCCTACCCCTTCTCACTCGTTGGAACCCTCCTCTCCCAGCCTCAGTCCCTAAGCAACCACTAATATGTTTCCTGTTGCCATAGATTAGTTTGCGTTTTCTAGAATGTTTAAAGACAAAATCATAAAGTACATATTCTTCTTGTCAGACTTATTTCAGCCAGCATTAATTATTTTAAAATTCTTCCATTTCCGGCATGTATTCATAGTTCATCCCTTCGTTTGCTGAATAACAATCCACTGCATGGATATACAAGTTTGTTAAGCCATTCAACTGCAGATGGACATTTGACTTGTTTTCCGACAAAGCTGCTAGGACGATTTATGTAGCCCAATTTCTTCATTTCTGAAATATGGGGTTCAAGATAACCAATTTTCACTTCACTGAGCAATAAATAGAAAATAAGATCAGCTCAAAAAAACTTCACTGGGAGCAAGTGTTGAGCAGTGAGAGGTTAACGCGATTGCGCCAAGTCAGTTGGTGATGTGCGGCTGACAGCCTGCCTCTGCTTCGGTCTGCATGATGTTTCCTGACAGAGTGAATCATGTCAGGACTCCTAGACATATCAGGGTGCCGCACTGAACACGGCAGCCGATTTATGAATCCCTTGAAAGGCAGACTCAGCTCCCAAGTAGCGAGGATGTGATGTGACAGGGTTGCCCTGCTAATGATCCCTGAGCACCGACCCCAGCGTCTGGCTGCTTCCTAGCTTTTGAAGCTCAGGTCTGTTCTACTTGAAATTTTACAAAATACTTTTGTCTTCCAGCCCTTAGCCATAAATCTAGGCCAAATTCCTGTTTTCAAAGTTTTGCCAACACACATTATCTGGTTTTGTTTCTGTTTGTTTGTTTTTGTTTTTTTGCACCAATGGAAATTGCTGCCATGGAATCTGCTTTTGGATTTTGCCAGCCTGTCCTCTCTGGGGGGGCATTAATGCATGACTGACAAGTTAATAGAGGGCAAACGTTGACTGTAGACGTTTGGGTCTAAAATATGGATTTTATTTTGGTTTGTTTACAAGTATGATATAGGCTGTTAGAGTAAACTGTGAATATTGTTCAATTATTTTCTGAGGCCTTGCGGATTTCTTTAAGCTGTTTAATGAATGTTTTCCCGCTGTAGACATGCTCCTGGTGTCTGCAGATCCCTCCGGCTTTCACTTTTGCTCCTGTGGAGTAGTCGCTGTGGAGAGCTTGGATGATGCGGAGGAATTGCTGGCCACAGAAGTAAGGCTTGTTATTTGTCAAAGCAAAATCTGGTCATGGCAATGAGAAATGAAAGACAGCATTTTAGAGTTCTGTTCTTCGGGGATCCGGAGAAATGGCCTTGCTTCCGCTAGGGTACACCCCTCGCGGAAGGGCTCCTTCTGTCCAGAGTTTGCTTACTTAGGAGAAAACTCCACATTGCCAATATAGTAACTTGGAAGTTATAAAGAAGTAGAAAGATATTTCAACTCAATGGCAAACCTCTCTTTTATTTTACGTATATCTTTATAGTCTTTTTTCTGTTTGTTATCTATTTGCAGCTGCCTTTGTATGCTCACGTTGGTGTATTTTGTTTTCTTACCAAAGACTGCGGTTATGCTGCATGTACATTTGGCATATAGAATTTGCTTTCTCAGTTTGATTGTTTAAGCGTTTCAAGTATCATTAGGAACTCTTTGCAAACATTTAAGTGGAAACTCAGGATTCCATCGGTCCTGTTGTTCATCGAGCTATATTCTCCTAGTGTTAGACTCAAGGATTTTGGTTTTTTTTCACCCCCACTGAGGTGAATATCTTTGTAGCTAACACTTTTTCTGTATACCAGATTCCCCTTATGCTAAATTCCTAGATGTGAAAATACTAAGGATTACGAATTTTTTATAGTCTCTTGGTACGCATTCTAAATTAACCACAGAAAGATTGTACCAATTTTTTCCCTCCTGGAGAGTATGATGTGCAGCGGATTCTTAGGCTGCAGTTTTACGGGGAGGTGGCTTTTCTTAAACATTTCCTTTAACCAGTCTTTGAGATGTGTCTGCTCTGGAATAAAGTCGGGAGAACATGTGGGACCACAGAAATAAGCAGCAACCCAGCAGATATGGTGCTTTCTGCCACAGCCACGAAAGGCAAAATAATTGACCTCATATAGCCAGTAAGTGATCTGTTGTGGGAAGGAACAAGAGAGGGGCAGGGCATTGAAGGGAAGTTAGAAAACTACTGGGAACTAAACAAGCCTAGTCTTGTGCCTTCCTAATTCTCTTTTAAAGGAATGAGCAGACTGTGGGTGACCAAGTGCCAAAAGGGCTGATTTGCATTGCTTTGAACAAAGCTGTCTGTCTCATTCCCTTCAGCCCACAGCCTGAGGTGGAACACAGTGGGGGTGAGGTGCACACTGCAGCCATTAGGCAAATGAAGACAGGGCCATCTGTTTCTCTTTTTACAGCAAGCCATGGACATCTTGGGCTTTCTTCCTGATGAGAAGTATGGATGCTATAAACTCACTGGGGCCATCATGCACTTCGGAAACATGAAATTTAAACAGAAACCTGGAGAAGAGCAACTGGAGGCAGATGGCACAGAAAGTAAGAATTACTTTGAAGACAAGGCATATACTTCAAATCCCTGGCCCCAGGTCTGCTCCCCTTTTCCTTGCAGTTAACCTCACCTCTTACTTGAAATTAATCAATAGTGTCTCCCTTGATTGCTGTTCTTCAAAAATGGTTCTGTCAACTACCATTCTAAAGTAGAATCCTTCTATCACAGAATAAGAAGCACTCCTCAATAATTGTTGATGATAGAGCCAATTTGCTAAACTTGGGTGAAAGCTAATTGATTAAGACATAGTCTGCCATTAGCACATAGATTATTGAGAAAAATGAGAGAAAGGAGCAAATTATGGCTGGACATTGTGGCTCACACTTGTAATCCCAGCACTTTGGGAGGCCGAGGCAGATGGATCACTTGAGGCCAGGAGTTCAAGACCATCCTGGCCAATATAGCAAAACCTTGTCTCTACTAAAAATACAAAAAATTAGCCAGGTGTGCTGGTGCACACCTATAATCCTGTCTACTCAGAGGCTGAGCCGTGAGAATTGCTGGAACCATGGAGGCGGGGATTGCAGTGAGCCTAGATCGCATCACTGCACTCCAGCTTTGGTGACAGAGCGAGATTCAATCTCTAAATAAATAAATAAATATTAAAAAAATAAATTATGATAAAACGTATTAAGTGATATAACGGAAATGTGAACTAAGGCCCTTGGAATTTCAGCAGTAAGTAACTCACTCACAGGGGTGAGACCAGGAGGCTTTGTTTCCCTTGCTTTTCCTTCACATTTAACAAATCTGTATTGTTATCTGCTTACCAGAAAGATTTGAGGCACCTTACAACGAATGATCTGTCTAGAACGATCATTGAAAGAAATCCCCACCATTATGAAAAGAAGAAAGCAGTTATTACATTTAATATTAAAATTCCTTTCAACTGAAATGAAGAGAAAACACATTCATTCAATTCTTTCAACAAACAATTTTAATTTTATATTTTTAATGTATAAAATATACATAGCATACAATTTACAACTTTAGCCATGTTTGTGTGTACAGCTCGGTGACATGAAGAGCATTCACATTGTTGTGGAATTAGCAATGCTATCCATCGCCAGAACTTTTTCATCATGTCAACCTGAATAAGCTTTGTTCTCAATTAACCGAAACTCCCCATTATCCCTTTCCCATACTCCTGGTAACCCCTATTTTACTTTCTGACTCTAGGCACCTTATGTAAGTCTAATCATACAATATTTGACCTTTTATAACTGGCTTATGTAACTTAGCATAAGGTCTTCAAGGTTCATCAATGTTGTAATAGAATTGCATTCCTTTTTAAGGCTAAATAATATTCCAGTGTATGCATATAACATGCTTATCTTTTCATCAATCTATGGACACTTGATTGCTTCTACTCTTTTGTGAGTAATGGTGCTATGAATGTTGGTAAATTAATATCTGTTTGAGTCTCTGCTTTCAATTCATTGTGTATATACCTAGAAGTGGAATTGCTAGAATGAATGGTAATTCCATTTTTTAGGACCCATCATATTGTTTTCCACAGTGGCGGTACCTCTTTATATTTTCACCAGCAATGCACAAAGTTTCCAATTTCTTCATATCTATGAAAACATTTGTTGTTTTCTGTTTTGTTATTTTTTTTAATTATTATTGTCCCTTAAGTTCTAGGGTACATGTGCAGATCATGCAGGTTTGTTACATAAGTAAACATATGCCACGGTGGTTTGCTTCATCCATCACCTTGTCATCTGCATTAGGTATTTCTCCTAATGCTATCCCCCCACGGCCTCCCACCCCTCTGTTATCCCTACCCTAGCACCCTACCTTCCATCAGGCCCTGGTGTGTGATGTTCCCCTCCCTGTGTCCATGTGTTCTCATTGTTCAACACCCACCTATGAGTGAGAACATGCGGTGTTTGGTTTTCTGTTCTTGTGTCAGTTTGCTGAGAATGATGGTTTCCAGCTTCATCCATGTCCCTGCAAAGGACATGAACTCATCCTTTTTTATGGCTGCATAGTATTCTATGGTGTGTATGTGCCACATTTTCTTTATCCAGTCTATCATTGATGGGCATTTGGTTCCAAGTTTTTGCAATTTCTCAAAAATTTATTTATTATACTTTAAGTTCTGGGGTACATGTGCAGATCGTGTGGGTTTGTTACATAGGTGTACACGTGACATGGTGGTGGTTTGCTGCATCCATCGCCCCGTCATCTACATTAGGTATTTCTCTTAATGCTATCCCTCCCCAATCCCCCAACCCCTGCTATTCCTCCCCTAGCCTCCCACCCCCCAGCCCCCAGTGCATGATGTTCCCCTCCCTGTGTCTGTGTGTTCTCATTGTTCAGCACCCACTTATGAGTGAGAACATGTGGTGTTTGGTTTTCTGTTCTTGTGTCAGTTTGCTGAGAATGATGGTTTCCAGTTTCACCCATGTCCCTGCAAACAACATGAACTCATCCTTTTTAATGGCTGCATAATATTCCATGGTGTATATGTGCCACATTTTCTTTATCCAGTCTATCATTGATAGGCATTTGGGTTGGTTCCAAGCTATTGTGAGCAGTGCTGCAATAAACATACATGTGCATATGTCTTTATAATATAATGATTTGTAATCCTTTAGGTATATACCCAGTAATGGGATTGCTGGGTCAAATGGTATTTCTATTTCTAGATCCTTGAGGAGTCACCACACTGTCTTCCACAATGGTTGAACTAATTTACACTCTCACCAACAGTGTAAAAATGTTCCTATTTCTCCACATCCTCTTCATCATCTGTTGTCTCCAGATTTTTTAATGATCGCCATTCTAACTGGTGTGAGATGGTATCTCAATGTGGTTTTGATTTGCATTTCTCTAATGATCAGTGATGATGAACATTTTTTCATATGTTTGTTGGCTGCATAAATGTCTTCTTTTGAGAAGTGTCTGTTTATATCCTTCATTCACTTTTTGATGGAGTTGTTTCTTTCTTGTATATTTGTTTAAGTTCCTTGAATGTTCTGGATATTAGCCCTTTGTCAGTTGAGTAGATGGCAAAATTTTTTCCCTGTGTGTTGGTTGCCAGTTCACTCTAATAGTGGTTTCCTTTGCTGTGCAGAAGCTCTTTAGTTTAATTAGATCCCATTTGTCAATTTTGGCTTTTGTTGCCATTGCTTTTGGTGTTTTAGTCGTGAAATCTTTGCCCACGCTTATGTCCCAAATGGTATTGACTAGGTTGTCTTCTAGCGTTTGTATAGTGTTAGATCTTACATTTAAATATTTAATCAATTTTTGTATAATGTGTAAGGAAGGGATCCAGTTTCAGCTTTCTTCTTATGGCTAGCCAGTTTTCCCACCATGTGTTAAATAGGGAATCCTTTTCCCATTGCTGTCAGGTTTGTCAAAGATCAGATGGTTGTAGATGTGTGGCATTATTTATGAGGCCTCTGTTCTGTTCCAGTGGTCTATATATCTCTGTTTTGGTGCCAGTACCATGCTGTTTTGATTACAGTAGCCTTGTAGTAAATCATAGTTTGAAGTAAGGTAGTGTGATGCTGGAAGTTTTTTTGTTTGTTTGTTTTTTGCTTTGTATTGTTTTTGCTATGCTGCCTGTTTTTTGGTTCCATATGAAATTTAAGGTGTATTTTTTACAATTCTGTGAAGAAAGTCAACAGTAGCTTGATGGGGATAGCATTGATTACTTTGGGCAAGTATGGCAATTTTCAAGATACTGATTCTTCCTAACCATGAGCATGGAATATTTTTCTATCTGTTTGTGTCCTCTCTTATTTCCTTGAGCAGTGGTTTGTAGTTCTCCTTGAAGAGGTCCTTCACATCCCTTGTTAGTTGTATTCCTAGGTATTTTATTCTTTTCATAGCAATTGTGAATTGGAGTTCATTCATGATTTGGCTCTCTGTTTGTCTGTTATTGGTGTATAGGAATACTTGTGATTTCTGCACATTGATTTTGTATTCTGAGACTTTGCTGAAGTTGCTTATTAGCTTAAAGAGATTTTGGACTGAGACAATGGGGTCTTCTAAATATACAATCATGTCATCTGCAAATAGAGACAATTTGACTTCCTCTTTTCCTAATTGAATATCCTTTATTTATTTTTCTTGCCTGATTGCCCTGGCCAGAACTTCCAATACCATGTTGAATAGGAGTGGTGAAAGAGGGCATCCTTGTCTTGTTTTGATTTTCAAAGGCAATGCTTCCAGTTTTTGCCCATTTAGTATGATATTGGTTGTGGGTTTGTCATAAATAGCTCTTATTATTTTGAGATATGTTCCATTGATACCTAGTTTATTGAGAGATTTTAGCATAAAGAGTTGCTGAATTTTTTCAAAGGCCTTCTCTGCATCTATTGAGATGATCATGTGGTTTTTGTCATTGGTTCTGTTTATGTGATGTATTATATTTATTGATTTGCATATGTTGAACCAGCCTTGCATCCCAGAGATAAAGCCAACTTGATTGTGATTGATAAGCTTTTTGATATGCTGTTGAATTCAGTTTGCCAATATTTTATTGAGGATTTTCATACTGATGTTCATCATGGATATTGGCCTGAAATTTTCTTTTTTTGTTGTGTCTCTGCTAGGTTTTGGTATCAGGATATTTTTGGTCTCATAAAATGAGTTAGGGAGGAGTCCCTCTTTTTCTATTGTTTGGAGTAGTTTCAAATGGTGCCAGCTCCTCTTTGTACCTCTGGTAGAACTGGGCTGTGACCCATCTGGTGTCCTGGACTCGTTTTGGTTGGTAGGCTATTAATTGCTGCCTCAATTTCAGACCTTGTTATTGGTATATTCAGGGATTTGACTTCTTCCTGGTTTACTCTTTGGAGGGTGTAAGTGTCCAGAAATTTATCTATTTCTTCTAGATTATCTGGTTTATTTGCATAGAGGTGTTTCTAGTATTCTCTGATGGTAGTTTGTATTTCTGTGGGATAACTGGTGATATCCCCTTCATCATTTTTTTTTTTATTGCATCTATTTGATTCTTCTCTCTTTCTTCTTTATTAGTCTGGCTAGCAGTGTATCTATTTTGATGATCTTTTCAAAAAACCAGCTCCTGAATTCATTGATGTTTTTGAAGGTTTTTTTGTGTGTGTCTCTGTTTCCTTCAGTTCTGCTTTGATTTTAGTTATTTCTTGTCTTTTGCTACCTTTTGAATTTGTTTGTTCTTGCTCCTCTAGTTCTTTTAATCGTGACATTAGGGTGTAGATTTTAGATCTTTCCTCCTTTCTCTTGTGGGCATTTGGTGCTATAAATTTCTGTCTACTCACTGCTTTAAATGTGTCCCAGATATTCTGGTACATTGTGTCTTCATTCTCATTAGTTTTGAAAAAATCTTTATTTCTGCCTTCATTTCATTATTTATTCAGTAGACACTCAGGAGCAGGTTGTTCAGTTTCCATGTAGTTGTGCAGTTCTGAGTGAGTTTCTTAATCCTAAGTTCTAATTTGATTGCACTGAGGTCTGAGAGACTGTTTGTTATGATTTCCGTTCTTTTGCATTTGCTGAGGAGTGTTTTACTTCCAATTATGTGGTCAATTTTAGAATAAGTGCAATGTGGTGCTGAGGACATATATTCTGTGGATTTGGGGTGGAGAGTTCTATAGATAACTATTAGGTCCACTTGGTCCAGATCTGAGTTCAAGTCCTGGATATACTGTTAATTTTTTGTCTCATTGATCTGTCTAATATTGACAGTGGGGTGTTACAGTTTCCCACGGTATCATTTCCTACTGTATTATTATTGTGTGGGAGTCTAAGCCTCTTTATAGGTCTTGAAGAACTTGCTTTATGTAATTGGGTGCTCCTGTATTGGGTGCATATATATTTAAGATAGTTAGCTCTTGTTGCATTGATCCCTTTACCATTATGTAATGCCCTTCTTGGTCTTTTTTCATCTTTGTTGATTTAAAGTCTGTTTTATTAGAGACCACAATTGCAACCCCTGCTTTTTTTTTGCTTTCCATTTGCTTGGCAAATATTCCTCCATCCCTTTATTTTGAGCCTATGTGTGTCTTTCAACGTGACATGGGTCTCCTGAACACAGCACACTGATGGGTCTTGACTCTTTATCCAATTTGCCAGTCTGTGTCTTTTAAATTGGGACATTTAGCCCATTTATCTTTAAAGTTAATATTGTAATGTGTGAATTTTGTCCCGACATTATGATACTAGCTGGTTGTTTTGCCTGTTAGTTGATGCAGATTCTTCATAGCATTGATGGTCTTTACAATTTGGTATGTTTTTGGAGTGGCTGGTATTGGTTTTTCCTTTCCATGTTTAGTGCTTCCTTCAGGAGCTCTTGTAAGGCAGGCCTGGTGTTGACAAAAATCTCTCAGCAGTTGCTTGTCCATAGAAGATTTTATTTCTCCTTCACTTATGAAGCTTAGTTTGGCTGGATATGAAATTCTGGGGTAAAAATTATTTTCTTTAAGGATGTTGAATATTGGCCCCCACTGTCTTCTGGCTTGTAGGGTTTCTGCTGAGAGATCCGCTGTGAGTCTGATGGGCTTCCCTTTGTGGGTAGCCTGACCT
This sequence comes from Saguinus oedipus, assembly GCA_031835075.1. NCBI lineage: Eukaryota > Metazoa > Chordata > Mammalia > Primates > Cebidae > Saguinus > Saguinus oedipus. The sequence goes on along the minus strand of CM063184.1, from coordinate 92,387,174 downwards.
TTCTCTCTGGCTGCCCTTAGCGTTTTTTCCTTCATTTCAATCCTGGTGAATCTGACAATTATGTGTCTTGGGGTTGCTCTTCTTGAGGAGTATCTTTGTGGTATTCTCTGTATTTCCTGAATTTGAACGTTGGCCTGTCTTGCTGGGTTGAGGAAGTTCTCCTGGATAATGTTCTGAAGAGTGTTTTCCAACTTGGTTTTATTCTCTCTGTCACTTTCAGGTACACTGATGAAAGGTTGATTTGTTTTTTTCACATAATTCCATATTTCTTGGAGGCTTTGTTCATTTATTTTCACTGTTTTTTCTCTAATCTTATCTTCTCACTTTATTTTATTGAGCTGATCCTCAATCTCTGATATTCTTTCTTCCACTTGATCATTTCGGCTATTGAAACTTGTGTATGCTTCACAAAGTTCTCGTGCTGTGCTTGTCAGCTCCATCAGGTCATTTATGTTCTTCTCTACGCTGGTTATTCTAGTTACCATTTTGTCTAACCTTTTTTCAAGGTTCTTAGTTTCTTGCATTGGGTTAGAACATGCTCCTTAAGCTCAGAGAAGTCTGTTATTACCCACCTTCTCAAGCCTGCTTCTGTCAATTTGTCAAACTCATTCTCCATCCAGTTTTGTTCCCTTGCTGGTGAGGAGTTGTGATTGTTTAGAGGAGAAGATGTGTTCTGGTTTTCGGGATTTTCCGCCTTTTTGTGCTGGCTTCTTTCTATCTTTGTTGATTTATCTACCCTTGGTCTTTGAAGTTGTTGATTGTTGACTTTTGATGGGGTCTCTGAGTGGATGTCCTTTGTTGATGTTGAAACTAGTTCCTTCTATTTGTTAGTTTTCCTTTTAACAGTCAGGCCCCTCTGCTGCAGGTCTGCTGGAGTTTGCTGGAGGTCCACTCCAGATCCTGCTTGCCTGGGAATCACCAGCAGGGGCTGCAGAACAGCAAAGTTTGCTGCCTGTTCCTTCCTGTGGGAGCTTCATCCCAGAAGGGCACCTGCCAGATGCCAGCCAGAGCTCTCCTGTATGAGGTGTCTGTCGGCCTCTGCTGGGAGGTATCTCCCAGTCAGGATACACGGGGGTCAGGGAGACACTTGAGGAGGCGGTCTGTTCCTTATCAGAGCTTGAATGCTGTGCTGGGAAATCTGCTGCTCTCTTCAGAGCTGCCAGGCAGGGATGTTTAAGTCTGCTGAAGCCGTACCCACAACCACCCCTTGTCCCAGGTGCTCTGTCCCAGGAAGGTGGGGACTTTATTTATAATTCCCTGACCGGCTGCTGCCTTTTTTCAGAGATGCCCTGCCCAGTGAGGAGGGAGTCTAGTGACACAGTCTGCCTGCAGAGGCCTTGCTGAGCTGCTGTGGGCTCCACCCACTTGCTGCGTAAACTTCCCAGTGACTTTGTTTACACGGGTGAGGTTAAAATCACCTACTTGAGCCTCGGCAATGGTGGACACCCCTCCCATCACCAAGCTCAAAAGTCCCAGTCTGAGCTCAGACTGCTGTGGTGGCTGTGAGAATTTTAAGCCTGTGGATCTTAGCTTGCTGGTCTTCGTGGGGATGGGACCTGCTGAGCCAGACCACTTGGCTCCCTAGCTTCAGCCCCCCTTTTTAGGGGAGTGAACAATTCTGTCTCACTGGCATTCCAGGCGCCACTCAGTTGGAAATGCAGAAACCACCCACCTTCTGTGTCGCTCTCGCTGGGGGCTGCACGCTGGAGCTGTTCCTATTTGGCTGTCTTGCCAGCAACCCCTGAGATGTGTTTTTGTTTTGTTTTTTATAACGGCCATCTCTATGGGTATAAGCTACTACCTCTTTGTGGTTTTAATTGCATTTCCCTGATGGTTGGTGATGTTGAACATCTTTTCATGTACTTCTTGGCCATTTGTATATCTTTTGAGAAATGTCTAAGTCCTTTGCCCATTTGAAAAATTGGGTTATTTGTTTTTTTTTTGTTGCTTGACAAATATATATATAATTTTTTTTTGAGACAGAGTCTTGCTCTGTGGCTTAGGCTGGAGTACAGGGGGCAATCTTGGGTCACTGCAACCTCCACTTCCCAGGGTCAGTGATTCTTGTGCTTCAGCCTCACAAGTAGCTGGGATTATAGGTGCACCACTGCACTGAGCTAATTTTTACATTTTTAGTAGAGATGGGGTTTCACCATATTGGCCAGGCTGGTCTCAAACTTCTGATCTTAAGTGATCCATCCACCTTGGCCTCCCAAAGTGCTGGGATTACAGGCTTGAACCACCATGCCTGGTCTGTTGTGCGACAAATTATTTTTGAGGCTAGTCTGTGCCAGGGAATATTCTTGATGCTAGGCATACATCTGTGAACAAGATATTGTCCCCGTCTTGACTAGTGTGGGAGTTAGACAAATATATAACAAGTTCCATACAAAAAGAAAGTAAAGCAGAGTTTAAAGAAATAAAGAATAATAGGGTACAGGCGTTGTTATAGATAGGATGGTCAGAAATTCCCTCAGAGAAGACAGAGCACAGACGTGAGTGAAGGGAGGGAACGTGAAATGAAGATCTTATAAACATCTTGTATAGTAACATATTCATACATGCTTTTATGGCATCTATTTTTTTTTTTTTTGAGACGGAGTTTTGCTCTTGTTACCCAGGCTGGAGTGCAATGGCGCGATCTCGGCTCACCACAACCTCCGCCTCCTGGGTTCAGGCAATTCTCCTGCTTCAGCCTCCCGAGTAGCTGGGATTACAGGCACACACCACCATGCCCAGTTAATTTTTGTATTTTCAGTAGAGACGGGGTTTCACCATGTTGACCAGGATGGTCTCGATCTCTTGACCTCGTGATCCCCGCCTCGGCCTCCCAAAGTGCTGGGATTGCAGGCTTGAGCCACCGCGCCCAGCCAATGGCATCTAATTTTACTTTTGCCACCCTGTTTGCTTTTTCCATGCTTTAAAATAAAGGTCATTCTTAAAGAATTATTTTTATTACAAAACAAGGCATACTTATTAATAAATCAGAAAACACAAATGAGCAAATAAAGTACGTAATCTCATAAGCTCTCCCTTTGTACTCATCCTCACGTTCTTCGATGGAGCTTCCACGTTTTCCCGCTGCTAACTGCTCTAAGGCTGCTCTGGGCACAACTCTTGAATCTTTTCCCTTCCCTTTCTATGCTCCTTTCTTTGGTGACCATCTCAAACTCAGCATGAATACAACTGAACTCTTCATCCCACCCTGCCTTTACCACCAACTCTTCATTACTTGGTCTTCTTCATAAAGGTCAGCTAGGTTCTCCCAGTTGCCCTGACTCAAATCTCAGAATCATCCTGGACTCCTCTGTGTTTCATTGTCCCTACCTTTCAAATTCATCCAAAAGCTCACGACCTATCACCATGACCATGTCCACTGCCACCACCTAGGCCGAGCCAACATTGCTACCAGAGCATTGCCACAGCCTCCTTCCTGATCTCCCTGCCTGCACCCTTGCTGTGACGGATAGATGGATAGCTCTGCATCCAGAAGCTAGCGTCAGTCCGTCGGCCCTTGTCCTGCCGTGTCCTGCTTCTTCTCTAAACTCAACAATGGCTCCCTTACCCCAAATAAAACCCCACGTCCCTGTCACAACTTCCTTAACCTCTATAATATTAGGTTGGTGCAAATGCAATTGCAGTTTTTGTCATTACTTTTAATTACGTCTGCACCAACCGATACTTCTCTCTCTCTCTAATCCCTACCATTGGCAGTGAAATCTGCCATTTTCTCTTCTCTGGTTCCCCTCCACGGCTGTGTCCTGGCTCTTGGTTGTTTTTGGAGGATGTAAGCCCTCCGATTGCAGGACTGTTCATTAGCTCCTCCTTCTGCCTGGAACTTTTCGCCTGTCCTCATGCCTTACTCCCTCACTTATTAAAGTAACTTCTCAGGTGCTATCTTATTAGAAAAGCCTTCTTTAGCTACCCCCTACCCTAAATATCTTTCTTCATGTTATTTATGCTGCTAGTTTTTACTGAGTGTCCTAGCCTCCACCCCTCAATCTCCACCAGATGTACGCTTTGTAAGAGCGGGGACCTAATGTGGTGTGTTCGTTGCTATATGTCCAGGTTATAAAATGTGCCTGGCACATAGTAATGGATAATTATTTGTTATGTGAATCCTACCTACTCAGGGACAATCACTGTGAATACCAAAGGACATATTTTTAATGTAATTTTCTAGTTGAATATGGACGTATAACTTTTTAAAATAAAAATATATGATCATGTACATGTTGTTTTATAGTAGTTTTTTTAACCAAATTGTATGTATCTTTTGTCTTTTCTGTAATATCTTTCTAGATGGCTACAACGTATTCTGTGGTATGAATGTACCATAATTAACTTAAGCATCTTACTGCATTCTCAGTTTTTCTCAGTATGCTTCTACCTCTAGCTCATTTTAAAAATGGAGGTGTTGAATTTTTCTTCATTTCTAAGGGTTCTAATATATTAAGCTTTGGGAAATTTCTCCCAGTTAATTATTTAGGAAGGAATTGAAGGAGCTGGACAGATGGAGAAGTTGGAAGGAGGAGGGGCACCCAAACCCAAAGGGGCATCTCAGCTTTTGCCTCTTTCTTGAGTTCCAACTCCACATTACCGACTCTCACCTGTGTAGTTTCTAGTATCCTAAACTCTGCATGGCTAAGAGTCCATCGTCTTCTTTCCCCAGTGATGTCTTCCTATTGGCATTTCTATTCATATTTACAGTATTGTTCTTTTCTCTACTTCTCAGACTGGAAACATCCCAGTCATGTTTCTCAGTCTCTCTTTTCCCCTTCCTCGTTATCAGTTTGGAGCTTCAGCATCTCACACTTCTGCATTCTGCAATGAGTTCACTCTCTGTACTTTTAAACTCTTCCTACTCTTGTCTGTCTTGCACATTTCCAAAATTAAGCATTCGAAAGCATGACTCTAATTATGCCATTTCTCTGCTTACAGCTCCTTTAGCATTTCTCCATTCTTTAATAAAGTATAGGGGCATTAGATGTCTTTTGCAAGCAGAAATCACCCACTTTTCTCAGTTTATCATTCACTTCCTGGCAAACTTGACTGCTCACCAGAATCACTGGGGAACTTTTATAGTCCTGAAGCTTAGGTTTTACTAAAGCCAAATAAGCCAGATTTCTGTGGGTGAATTTCAGGCATCAGTATTTGTTTTTACAACTTGCTAGGGACCTCAGTGAGCAGTCAAAGTTGTGAACTACTGCAATAATGACTTTGTTCTTAAACTTTTACATGTATCAGAATCACCTGGGTAACATGGTAAAACTAGAGAGGCCCAGCCCTAACCTGCTTCAGGGAGCCTGTTGTTTTAATCTTTGATGAGCTCTCCAGGCTATTCCAAAACACACTGATGCTTGAGAATCACCTCTCTAGCTAAATGTTACCTCTCCCAGGTAAGATCATGCAGCCTAATTAAAATCCATGGGTTTATTCACAAGGTCCTGAAGGAACTCATGCTTATTGGTGGGAATTTCATAAAGCCTATTTGGGAATATGATTAAAATATATTTATACACATCACTGTCTTTACAGTAGTGGCTCCTGAATGTCAGATGGGTGTTTATTCAGAGATTTACGTTATTGTCATCTTGGTTGTGAGCTGTAAATGTTTAACGCAAATAAAGTAATTCACTTTTTGGAACATGATGAACTCTGTGGTTTCCCCTGACCTGGCCCAAAACACAAAATCAACAGAGAGCATATGTGATGCATAATGTAAATCTCTGGAGCAAATCCAGGGCACACTAGTCCCATCTGTAGATATGCAACTATCTCTGGAGTAAGTGAAAAAACAATCCTGTAATGTTAGATGCTATTTCTGTTAAGCTTAAGGTGGGATACTCCTGAGAGAATTTGAGTTTCTTTTGTTTACGGATAAAAATAGACTCAAAGGACTGTGCTTAACACTGGAAAAAGGATATATGTAGGGTCTTGGTGTGGGAAACTATACTTGGAGGCCATTATTACGTGTATTAGCCCTCTGCATGCTTCCAAAGCTTAGAAAAAACAAATGTGTTTCTCTTTTTTTAAAAAATCTGGACAGATAGTGGAAAGTTGTTTTTCACATTGTTGGTTACTGTTCATCTCCACTTGGATTAACCAGGCACATTGTATTTCTTCCCATCTTTGAAATATTTTCATAATGGATTAAATACTCTGTAAAATCTCTTCCAGTTCCAAAAGTCTATGATCTGACATACTGGATCCTCCACTTGAAATTATCAAGCTTTCGCCTCCAGACCTGGTATGCTTAGCAGGCGCAACTCAGCATAGGATGCGCATGTCTGTTCTACCTTTGATTTTCATTTATTTTTTCAAATAGGCTTCGTGTTTTGAAAGGTTTCATAGCAACCGCGTACTCAGGCTATTATCACTGCAAATAAACTAATTTAAAGTAGGTATGTAGCTTGTAGCAATGTATGTATAATATATATTGATTTTAGTTTATAAGCAAATCAAACATTTCAAACAAGCCTCTGTAAACATTTTAAAGGCTGTGAAAAGGAAATTGATATTGCTAATGTAGACGAGATAGAGCTCTCTAATTGTATTTTGTTTTTACTTTATTTTCCGTTTGTGATTATTGCTCAGGAAAAATTGTATTTTTTTGTTTAGTGAATTAAAGAAAGGCTGCATTATCTTCTATTATAAGACATTATTCAACAGAAGGATGTCAGACATAGTAGCATATTTCCAAATTCATTTATAATAGAAAATGGAGGTTTCAGATGAGTGAAATATTTATTTTGTTTGGTAACTGAAATAATCTACAACTTGGAATATGTTTATAAATTTTTGCCTGTGTCACTTTTCCTTCTGATAACACTTTTCCTTCTGCTAATACTTATTCTCCACTTCTTTAGGAAATGGAAGTGTTTTAGAAAACAGTTTTGTGGGGTGTAAGTATTATAGTTGGACAGCAGAGGGCACTACGGAGTAAACAGAGACTGCAGGGAAAGGGAGGGGTTTTACAGATAACTGGCGAGTGTCCTGGCTTCTGTTGATTGGTGCTTGTCTGTGATTATCAGATTACATGGCCCAAGTCTGTGTTTTGTGGAAAGAATCCACAAGTACATACAGAGAAGGAGAAAACAGACAAATCATAAAGATGGCATTTTCCATGTCCTTCAGACAAATTCCATCTGAATTTTTAAAATTATCTATTTTTTGATACTAGTCCTCTTTTAGAAGATTGACATACCATAATATTCACCCTTTTAAACTGTGTAGTTATTGGGTTTTAGTATATTCTCAAGGTTGTGCAATCACCGCTATCTAATTACAGAATATTTTATCAAGAAAATAAATCTTTTTTTTTTTTTTTTTTGAGACGGAGTTTCACTCTTGTTACCCAGGCTGGAGTGCAATGGCGTGATCTCGGCTCACCGCAACCTCCGCCTCCTGGGCTCAGGCAATTCTCCTGCCTCAGCCTCCTGAGTAGCTGGGATTGCAGGCACGCGCCACCATGCCTGGCTAATTTTTGTATTTTTAGTAGAGACAGGGTTTCACCATGTTGACCAGGATGGTCTCGATCTCTTGACCTTGTGATCCACCCGCCTCGGCCTCCCAAAGTGCTGGGATTACAGGCATGAGCCACCGCGCCCGACCGAAAATAAACCTTTAAAAAAAATTATTTTTTAAATTGAGACAGAGTCTTGCTCTGTCACCAAAGCTGGAATGCAGTGGCATGATCTTGGCTCACTGCAACTTCTACCTCCCAGGTTCAAGCAATTCTCCTGTTTCAGCCTCCCAAGTAGCTGGGACTAAAGGTGCACACCACCACGCCGGCTAATTTTTGTACTTTTAGTAGAGACAGGATTTCACCATATTGAACAGGCTGGTCTCGAACTCCTGACCTCAGGTGACCCACTCACCTCGGCCTCCCAAAGTGCTGTGATTACAGGCGTGAGCCACCATGCCTGGCCAAAAGAAACTCTTAGTAGCAACTATTGGTAGTTACTTTGATTTCTGCTTCTCCTCAGCCTGTGGCAAGCAGAATCGACTGTCTGTCCTTACGATTCGTTTGTTCTGAACAGTTCATAGAGATGGAACCCTACAATATGTGGCTCTTTGTGTGTGACTTCCTTCACTCAGCATAATGTTTCCAAGTTTCAGTCACATTGCAGCACACATCAATACTTCATTTTGTAAAGTGACTGAGCGATATCCCATTGTATGAGTATACCATATTTTATTTATCCATCCATCCGTGATGGCTATTTCACTTTTTTCCACCTTTCGACTATTGTGAATAATGCTGCTAGAAACTTCTGTGTACAATTGTTTGTGTGAACGTGTGTTTTCATTTCTCTCTGTGTGTACCTAAGAGTCGAATTGCTGAGTTCTATAGGAACTCTATGTTTAACTTCAGAGTAACTGCCAAACTGTTTCTCATGGCAACTGCACACCATTTTCATCCCCACCCACAATGCATGAGGGTTCAGATTTTCCTACATCCTTGCCAACACTTGTTTTTGTCTGCCTTTTTGATTATAGTCATTCTAGTGGGTGTGAAGTGACATTATATTTTCTTTTTCATTAATGCCAACAAACTGATGAAGTGGCATTTCAATGTGACTTTGACTTGCATTTCCAAGAAATAGATTCCTTTAAACTTTTAGGATTCAGGCAGTTATTTGAAAACTACAGTCTACCTTCCTACGTTGATCTAAACACACCGTCTTTCTGACCTCTGTGTAGTTAGTTTGGCTATAATGGAATGAATTTTTACAGGGTTTACCTCTGTTTTCTTTTCTTCTTTTATTTCTGATGACCAGATGCTGACAAAGCTGCTTTCCTCATGGGCATTAGCTCCTCTGAGTTGATAAAGGGCTTGATCCATCCTAGAATCAAAGTTGGTAATGAATATGTTACCAGAAGTCCAACTATAGAACAGGTAAGTTGATATTTAAAGAGCATTATTATTCTATGATCTTCCAGTAATTGTATATATATTGTACTTGTATATTTTTCAATATGAAGGATGTTTGAAATAATAGAAGCTTCTATTGAAAAAAAACTACTGGGATGAGTGTTCTAAATGTGTTTACTTGTGATGCATGGCACAGTAAATGCTCGTCTGAAACATACATTGTGAAAGTGTTCCCTTAGGTAGCGAGCGTCTCTACAGGTGAAGGCAAACCCTTCACTAGTTGTGATCAACATCTTGGTCATCCAACAAGGAAGCTTTCAAAGCTGTTCGTTCCTAACATGGATAAAATTGGCAAATTGGCATGCCTCATGTATTTGGCATATTGATTCCTTTGGCATAAAAGACACATGGGACACGTTAGTTAAGAAACAGTTTTAGGACATATGCTAAAAACCAGTATTTGAAGGGAGGAGGGTATTGAAAACAGAAATGAGAGGTGGAAGGTCATGTGGGTTTTGCTTAGCATCCGGGAGAACGTTATAGTGGAGAAGGTTAGAGCGATAGAATAACAAATTCTCTGAGGCTTTGCCTTAATGCAGTAAATATTCCCAGGGCCACTGGATAATGAGACCATCGAAGTCTGCTAGTATGTTTCAAAAATAATAATTGATATCTGTAATGTGTAAGGGCCAGTATGAGATAAGCTGGGCTGCAGTAATGCATACACACTAAAATCTCGGTGACAACAAAATATTTTTTACACAAGCCCAATACAGAGTATATAGCCTTCTCCATTTTGTAGTTCTATGTAGTTCTTTTGTAGTTCTGTGTAGTTCTATGCCATCTGGGACACGTGGCCCCCAAAGTGACTGCACAAGGAGAAAAATAATTTGTAGAGAAAGTACAACTACCTTTAACTGCTTGGGCTAGAAGTAATATCGCTTTCACTGACATTCCATTGGTGAGAATTAGTCAGATAATCCCCTGAGCTATGAAAGGGGGCTGAGAAGTGTAGCCTTTCTGGAAAGAGCAAATGGTGTCATATGTAGTATGGATAACGCATCCACAGGTATTATTGCCTTCTATTCTTATAGCAATACTCAGAGCTAAGTAGGGCAGAAATGCATACTTTATGTATTTTTCTAGTTGAGGAAACTGAGGCTGAGGGAATGTTAACTAACATTCCAAAGGATATGCTAGTACTCAGGTGATACTGATTGTCTTATTCGGCATATGCCCTAACTTTGAAAGACAGACACATGTACAAATTCATGATTTAAGACAGTCATCTTATATGTGATGACTAGATGTGTTTCCCTTAGTATATTAAGGTAACTGATGTGTCTATGTTATTTAAAACACTCAAGTGACTAATCAAAATCAATTTATTAATTTAGCTTACTCTATTAATGTATAATTCTACCTCTACTATAATACTATCTGCTTACATTTTTGTCTTCTAACCTCTTTGAGGCATGGGCTATATCTACTTTGCCTTGGTACCCCAAGCATCTAAAACCACGCCCTGTAAGCAGTAAATGCTCCACACATGTTAAAATAGACGACATTGAGCAAAACTTGAATCTTGATCAGCAGGACACCTGATGGAGCTGTTTCTCGGCAGTGGGGTTAGAGTTGTTCGGCAGTTTCATGCCTTCTTAGACATTTCGCCACAACATGCATGCATGACATGCTATTTTAGAACAGGTTTTCCTCTGTATAAAACTAACGAGGCTGAATAGTAGAAGAGAGATTTTGAATGTTTCTAAGATAAAGAAGGGATCATTGTTTGAGGTATAGATTACTGATAACCCCAATTTGATAATTACCACATTGTTATATCAAAATATACTGTACCTCATAAATATATATAATTATTTGTCAATTAAAATAATAATAAAAGCAGAAAAATATATAATAAAACTAATTAACCCAGAGGAGGGCTGAGATCAAGGCTTCGGCTCTCTAATATTGTGTTCTGAGGGACTAAGAACACAGTAAGGACTCCAGCCTTTGCCATAATAGGACCAGTGACACAAACTAATCTATTATTATTGAACATTAAATTTAAAAATCCTCCTCTTTGTCTCTCTCCTGGAGACACAGTAAGAAAGCACACTCTAAGGCTTTTTTATCCTTGGGAATTTTACTGATTTTGTAGAGACAATTGCCCCTGCTAAAAATAGAGACATGTATGCTCTGTTGATGACAATTGCAAAAGATGGGAAAAATTTTTGCAGTGTTAACATTCTATACAAAATTTAGTTCTAGTTATAATGCTACCTAACTCTGTTACCGTGGTTAATTACCTTCATCTCTCTGAGCCCCCAGGGAAGTGGTCGAAAAACTTTTGTTTCTCCATGGTAATTGGCATTCACGATGGGACAATTCTTTATGGATGAGAGTGTCCTGCACATTGTAGAGGTTTGGGATTCCTGGCCCCCAGGTAACTAAATGCCTGTCACATTCTTAGTCACGGTGACAACCAGAAAATGCCACTCGCATCTCCAAATGCATCTCCTTTGGGGAGATATCATCCCAAGGTGAAACCACTATATATGACTAATGACTACCAAGAACTAAGGTATTCAGGTCTAGTATTTTATGATTCCATGATATTGTTAACTATTTCAACTAGAAATATGTTACTTTATGATTAATAATAACCAAACAATAATAATAATATCCACTGAGTCTAACTACAGGTGAAATACTAAGTGCTTTGTATGGATTATCTCATCTAATCTAACAAGCCTGTGAAGTAGATCTTACTGTTTTCATTTTACGGCTAATGATAATGACCCTTAGAAAGATTGACCACTCAAGGTGACACATCTAGTAAGTAAATACCGGGGTAAGGATGAGGAAGTGAGAAAAGCAGAAAAGGAGTGGGAAAGGGAGGATTAACATTGATTGGATACTAAGTGTTGAATTTGCTCTATCAGTTCACATCCTCTGTCTCATTGGATATCTCACAAAAACCCTGAGCTATGCATATTTCATTATTCTTATTTTACAGATGAGAAAGGCAGGGATCAGTATAGTTAAAAATTTTGGCTGGGTACAGTGACTCATGCCTGTAATCTCAGCACTTTGGAGGCCGAGACAGGTGGATCACCTGAGGTCAGGAGTTCGAGACCAGCCTGGGCAACATGGTGAAACCTCATTTCTACTAAAAATACCAAAAATTAGCCAGGCGTAGTGGCGTGTGCCTGTAATCCCAGCTACTTAGGAGGCTGAGGCAGGAGAATCACTTGAACCTGGGAGGTGGAGGTTGCGGTGAGCTGGGATCATACCATCGTACTCCAGCCTGGAGTGCAACAGAGCAACACTCTGTCTAAAAAAAAAAAAAAAAAATTAACTATTTGACTTTGTTTTTTTCTGTTGTTGTTTTCTATCACACACTATTGCCCTCAGTAACCAAAGTCTTCTGTGAGGTTATTTTATTTTGTTTTGTTTTTTGTTTTTTTGAGATGGAGTTTCGCTCTTGTTACCCAGGCTGGAGTGCAATGGCGCAATCTCAGCTCACCGCAACCTCCACCTCCTGGGTTCAGGCAATTCTCCTGCCTCAGCCTCCCGAGTAGCTGGGACTACAGGCACGCGCCACCATGCCCAGCTAATTTTTTGTATTTTTAGTAGAGACGGGGTTTCACCAGGTTGACCAGGATGGTCTCGATCTCTTGACATCGTGATCCACCCGCCTCGGCCTCCCAAAGTGCTGGGATTATAGGCGAGAGCCACCGCGCCCGGCCTTGTGAGGTTATTTTAAAAAGAGCTAAGAAATGGATCCATTTAAACCCTGAAAAGTGGAAGTATAGATTTAGCCACCTTATGCCCTCTTCATTGGACAGAAAATGATGAAAATGACTAATTAGTGAGTAGCATATTGATCTGTCTCATTAATTCATTCCACAGACCTTTACCATCCATTTCTCCTTCTGCCTACACCTCCAGGCTTTCTTCCTGTGTTTCCCCACCACTCGCCACACCTGACCTAACAGTGTCTCTCCCACTCCCACTTGTCAAGTATTTAGGGAATTAAAAGGGGGTGAGCAAGTGAGTCATGTTCTTTTTATAGTTTCAAAGTGACTGCTGTAGACAGAGAGATTTCTTCGGTGTTAAAGAGGATGAAAATCATTCTTGGTGCTTTATTTGTACGTGTGTGGTCCTGATGCTGCTGATGAAAACCCCTGATGCCATCCGGCTTATGGATTACTGTGGAAATGACTCAAGATAACTGATCAGGGAGTCGGTGACTCATAACTAAATCAGCACCAGACACCAACTGGCTCCTGCTGCGTGCGCTCTCCTGGGCAGAAGGATGGATGTGATAGGCCTGTTTTAAATGTTAAGTGCTTGGAGCACGTTCTGTTTCCAGGTTTGGAGAATGGCCAGCTAAAATTCTCTCCTCCTTGGAGTATGTCAGAAACCTGCTACTACAGCACCGCTTTAGAGTTATGGAAGCAGGATCTGCAGTCGTAAAGCATCATCCAGGCACAGAGGCTGGAGCTCTCCCCAGTAGGTTCCTTTTGCCACACCCCTCCAGGGAAGGAAAAGGCAGCCTCAGTGTTACCGTAGGAGAATGTGAGTCAGAATGATGTACCAAATTGCTATTCTCTGTCCAGATTGTTGAGAGCAACACTGGGAACTAATATAATAAAGATTTGGAAGCCAAGGCTAGGAAGACTCTTCAAGAGTGTTTTTCAGATGAAGATGCTGCTTTCTAGAAAGGTTAGGTCACTTGCCAGAGCTTACACAACTCATTAGCAGCTACGGCAGTGGCAGAACAAAGGTTAGGGATTATAAATTGCTAGTGTACTACACCACTACTTTTCAAACTATTGTGCATGGTATTGAAAATACTTTGAAACTTGTTAAAATGGTAAGGAAGACTTTATTCAGGACTGCTTCAATATATATATTGCAACAGGGGAGAGATATTGTGCTCAGCTGCAAATACAACCAGGATAAGTGGGGATTTATAACACAATACCAGAGGGAGGGGATCCCTGGTTGGAAAATTACTAACGGCAGAGGGTAGGAGGGTTTTTTTAAAACTGACCTAACAGGATTCTTGCTAAGGCAGGCCAAGAACATATACATCAAAGGTGAGGGATAAGGAACTTAATCAGAGATGAAGGCTGAGGGGATTTCAATGGAGAAATTTAGCAGACTTCTTCCTGCAGCTGGACTAGTCGGGCTAAAGGTAGATCAGAGGAGCCTCACTAAAGTTTGGTCGAGGAGAGAGTCTTTGTCAACGGGAAACACGGGGGATTCTGTTAGCTGACAGATTCTGATTCAGGAGGTGTGGGACTGGGCCTGAGAGTTTGCATTGTTAATAAACTGCCAGGCAATGCTGCCGCTGCTGGTCTTAGGATCACACTTTGAATAGCAAGGCTTTGGAATCCATCTCCACACCGTACCCTGGGCCAGTTAGTCCTTTAATGATAGAAACCTGATTCCTTTCATCTGTGTTTTCGTAAGGTGGCACCAGGCTACTTACTCCTTTCTCCTACCCATCTCCGTTTCTCCTTTCCCTCCTTTCCTACTGTTTTCCTCCCTTTTCCCTCTTTTTTCCCCTCCCTCTCTCCTTTCCTGCCTTCCTTCCTTCCCTCCCTCCCTCCCTCTCCCTTTCTCCCTCTCTTCCTTCCTTCTCTTTCTTTCTCTCTCTCTTCTTTCTTTCCTTTCCCTCTCTCTCCCTCCCTTTCTTTTTATCTTTTTCTTTTCTTTCTCTCTCTTTCTCTCCCTCCCTCTCTTCCTTCCTTCTCTCTCTTTCTTTTTTCTTTCTCTCTCTTCTTTTTCTTTCTTTCCTTTTCCTCTCTCTCTCCCTCCTTCTCTCTTTCTTTTCTTTCTCTTTCTCTTTCTTCCTACCTCCCTCCTTCCTTCCTTCTCTCTCTCTTTCTTTCCCTCTCTTTCCCTCCCTCCCTTTCTCTCTCTTTCTTTCTGTCTCTTTCTCTTCCTCCCTCCCTCCCTCCTTCCTTCCTTCCTTCCTGTCTTCCTTTTTTCATTGTATTCAGCAGAATGATAGAACCACACAGAAGGTCAATAAAGACATCCTGATTTGACTAGAAGGTGGTTGCTGATAGAGAATGCCCAGGATTGAAATGAACACTCCTGTCAGATGAAGGAGTGTTTTCAATGTGATTTCTAGGTAACCTGTGCTGTGGGTGCCCTGTCCAAGTCAATGTATGAAAGGATGTTTAAGTGGCTGGTGGCACGGATCAACAGGGCCCTGGATGCCCAGCTGTCAAGGCAATTCTTCATTGGCATTCTTGACATCACTGGTTTTGAAATCCTTGAGGTAAGTGTATCTGGTAAGAAGGAAGTCTTACCAGATATGTATAAGAAGATTAGAAAATGTCATTTGAAGATGGGAAAATATGGTCAAAGTGTGAGGACAATTCTGCGCAAACCTTAAGGGCTATCCTGGTTGGAAAAAAGCTATAATTGTTATTAATAATTATTGTTATAATTAATGATAGTATTTATTGATTTCTTAATTCTTTTCACATAAAGACAAAGAGAGTTAAAGGAATTATGATTTCAAATTTTCATACCATTAAGTGTTATTTATTGTAATAATCTTTAGAAAATTGCACTTAATGATATTGCAATTCAAAATTACAATTAATTGAGTTAATTGAGCATTTCTTACTTGTTGAGTCTACTTGCCATCATATAATAATGGTTATGTTTTTTTGTTTACTGGACATTCTTGAAAGTGGACCTCAATTTTATTTTTATCTCTTCTTTTCACCTATTCATATCCTTGAAGTATAATAGCCTTGAGCAACTTTGCATTAATTTTACCAATGAAAAATTACAACAGTTCTTCAACCAGCACATGTTTGTTCTGGAGCAAGAGGAATATAGGAAAGAAAGCATTGAATGGGCGTCTATTGACTTTGGTCTGGATTTGCAAGCTTGCATAGATCTCATCGAGAAGGTAATATATGTTTTCTCCTTGTCCATTTTCATTTCGGGAGGATTGTCCCTGTCTGCTACGTTGATCCGTGTCAGGACTCAGGCTCTGTCAGGGGATGGGAAACGGGGGCGGAAAGCCCTGCACATTTTATCTTAATGGTGTTTGTGTGCATGACCCGTGGCATCCAAACGAGACTCTCTCATCAGTTGCCCCACTCCATCACCTCTAACGCAGGCTTTCACTGCACATTTGCTGCTAATGCATGGCCTCCACTGATAATGTGCGAGGAAACTTGTCAAGATTAAAAATGGTCATGCTCTTGACTGGAAAAACACAGAGCTGAAAATATGAGCACTGTAGGGCCTGACTGATTAACATAAGGTGAATGAGTAGACCCAGAGCAGCTTAACGAAATTTGGCAAATTAGCATGCGAACAAACAACTGCCATCAATCCTCAAGGCTGCTACCTTGCAGGATGTAGTTTGTTCATTTAATTGGACAAGTACCAGTTAGTTTAAGTAATTTATGACAATACTTCATGGCTTATTAGTAAATTAGCTGCAGTGTACGGTTTCTGAATTTGGTGATGTCCCAATACTCTGAAATCTTTCTGCTTGTTCTGGGAAAGATGAGTGGGGTTTGCAGGGGAATGCTGTATGATTCTTTCTGTGGCTTTCTCCATGGAGCAAGCATGGCGGCAGGTGAGTAGTTACAGGCCCCTTGTGCCTCGCCATAAGCGTGGATTGCGGTGAATCTTGAAGATGGGTCTTGGCAGCCTGAAGCCTTTAATTTCCTGAAAACTCTAGTGATGCTGTCACATTTAATTCTCAACAATCCTGCTCTGAAGGAGCTAGGGAGACTGACCTCTCCATGTCCTTCGCAAGCTTCATGTTTTATCAATCTGTGTCCTCTCAATTTCATTTATTAGGCTTTAGATCTTCTTGAAAGTAACATTATTTTCAACAGGGAGTGGATATGCCATTGATTTTATTTATTTTTCAACCAGTGAAATTCCTGGGGGAAGACAGGCTGATTAAAAAATAATAATAATGAATCAACCATGAGCTGATTACAAATAGTAGTAACAATGAAGCAACTCTGATCTGGTAAATGTACTCTGGCCTCATAAAGCTGTAGTTTTCTGATTAGAAATGAAACAAAAGAACTGGAGGTCCTCAGAGGGACAGATTTAGCTTCTGGCAATTGTCACCTCTACTGCCTACTCACTTTGATTATGACAAGATGCTGTTTGTAGACAGGAAGGTGGGACATAGACACTGTTCAGATCCTGACGAGTTCTGTGAATGTTACTGATTTTTAGTTGAGCTGAAGTCTGTTGCCTCATTTATGCCAGTCTTGGTTATTTCAAATAACACACCAGCGTCACGGATGTAATTTCCTGTTGTATTTTCTACTGATACGATAAGATGAGGAGAAGTTACTGACCAGATGATAAAAGGAAAACCTGTCTTTGGTTTTCTATGATCAATTTTAACAGGATCCAGGTCAGGCAAACGAGAACAACAAACCCTTTCTTGAAAAGATTCTAAATTTTGAAAAGACTCATTATGTTGGTTGGGGGCTTTGTAGAGAAGGTTCGTAGCAAATATTAATGATCAAACTCACTCCTTGAAATAAAATGAGTCATGGGTTGTTTTTAAGATTCAAAAGAACTAAAACACATCAACATGTATAAAATGTCATATAGCAGGCATTTCTATATACATATAAGAAAAAAGGATTGTCATACATAAGTTTCATATTTGGCCGGGTGCAGTGGCTCAAGCCTGTAATCCCAGCACTTTGGGAGGCCGAGGCGGGTGGATCACGAGGTCAAGAGATCGAGACCATCCTGGTCAACATGGTGAAACCCCATCTCTACTAAAAATACAAAAAATTAGCTGGACATGGTGGCACGTGCCTGTAATCCCAGCTACTCAGGAGGCTGAGGCAGGAGAATCGCCTGAACCCAGGAGGCAGAGCTTGCCATGAGCCAAGATCACGCCATTGCACTCCAGCCTGGGTAACAAGAGCAAAACTCCGTCTCAAAAAAAAAAAGTTTCATATTTGTAAGTTTATTTACAAAAGTTTATATCAGCTGGGCTCAATGGCTTATTCCTGTAATTCCATTACTTTGGGATGCCAAGGTGAGCAAATGACTCAAGGTCAGGAGTTTGAGACCAGCCTGGGCAACATGGTCAAACCCTGTCTCTACTCAAAATACAACAATTAGCTGGACATGGTGGTGCACGCCTGTAGTCCTAGCTAATAGGGAGGCTGAGGCAGGAAAATAGCTTGAACCTGGGAGGTGGAGATTGCAGTGAGCAGAGATCATGCCACTGCATGCCAGCCTGGATAACAGAGTGAGATTCCATCTCAGAAAAAAAAAAAAGTTTACATAAACTAAAACAAAAAATGTATTCTAATACAAACTTTAATTGTTAATTTGGTCTTCGAGTTTACAGTGACCTCCTTTCGCATGTACGCTGTGAACAAATCTATTATGGAATTAGCTCACACTTATTTCATTACTGGAAATATTCGAGTTTGTTTAGAACTTGGGCATCAAAAATGTACATATTAAAGTGTTAATATATGACTATGCATTTATGGTTGTACGTAAGGCATTGGTAAAGAGATTTTCCCTCTTATTTCTTAATACATACTCTGCAATTTTTACATTTTAAAACTTACTATTCATTTGGTGTAAACACCCTGGAAGGCAACATACTTATTCCAATGATTTAGGTCTTTGGAAACTTTCTCAGAAGATCAGGTAGATTTTAGAATTTTGCCAGCCTCAAGGGAAAATTGGCTTCAATAGTTTTCGTTCACTGGTTTCTGAGTCCAAACTGCACTACCTAGCTCGATCACATTGTTTGCCTTATCGGCCTGACTCGACCTGAATAATTTTTATTGTTTCTATACAATGATATACCATCAGACAACAGGAACTTTTCATGCATTAGTAGTCAATGGTATCAGATATCCCAAAGAAAGTGCTAAAATGCTTTAAATCCTAGCAACATCTTGGCATTATGTAAGTGTCGTCACCTCCCTAGACGAGCTTTTCATATGTGTTAATCCTTGTGTTTTTAATATAAAATGAATCACATTAATATCTAGTTGTATCTTATATGCACATGAATATTTTCTTTAAACACATAACTGCATGCTTTTTTGGTTGGAAACTCTTAAATATTTTGCTTGATAATTGATCACAGCAAAGCAGTCAGGTTCCCAGAACTCAAACCTGTATGTCTCAGGGTTCACCTGTCCATTAATTACTTGGCAGAAATGTGCTGAGGGCCTACACTTTAGTTACCTCGGAACTTGCTATGGTAAGGGTTATGAAGTGCAAACCCCAGAAGGCATCATCCTGGCATTCCAGGAACTTCCAGTATTATTGGAAATAGCCTTAAAACAAAGGCTTTTATTTTTTATTAAACCATTGAGTTAATCTGTTTTGCAACTATTTGTCGTAGGGAACTAGCCCCACATCACACCCATGGGTACCCTGAGTTCGGTGGCAACAAAAGAATGAGAAAAAGATTAAGAGAGAAAGTAGGGGGCCGGCGCGGTGGCTCATGCCTGTAATCCCAGCACTTTGGGAGGCCGAGGCGGGTGGATCACGAGGTCAAGAGATCGAGACTATCCTGGTCAACATGGTGAAACTCCGTCTCTATTGAAAAAATACAAAAAATTAGCTGGGCACGGTGGCACGTGACTGTAATCCCAGCTACTCAGGAGGCTGAGGCGGGAGAATTACCTGAACCCAGGAGGCAGAGGTTGTGGTGAGCCGAGATTGTGCCATTGCACTCCAGCCTGGGTAACAAGAGCGAAACTCCGTCTAAAAAAAAAGAGAGAGAAAGTGGGACCGGGGGACATCACTCATTACTGAAGGAGACTGATCATCTACACTATTGGTTACAATCACTTTGATCCATAGGGTAGGGGTGGAGAGATGGTGGGGAGAGGGTGACAAGATGGTGGAGTGAATCAGTGAGCCGGAACTGGTGTGTCATTCTAAAGATCGATAACAATGGCAGTTTGGGAGTGTCACAAAACAAGAACGTGTGGTTACCTTTAACTTCTTATGTGTAGCTGATGGAACGTGGGCCTTACAAGGAGCCTCAAGTCTGGCTATGTCATAGTGCTACGAAGGGGTTCCATGTCCTCGAGCACAATGTTTATAACAGAGCCGAGGTCACCCTGCACCAGAACATGAGGCGTGGAGAAGTTTGCCTCCCCAGAGGCCTCCTGCAGTTTGCTGTGGTTTGTTGTTCCCAGTTTATATGTTACTCATAAACAATTTATGTAGGCACTCTGTAAGTCCTTTCTCCTTTGCTGCTTCCCCAACATTTGTTTTAATTGCTTCCTCTTCACCCCATTGCTGAGAGAGGGAATCCCACCCTAGGTTTATGGCAAAGGCTGAACATATGACATCTAACACCAGACAGATGAGACCAGCATTTTATTAGTCACAAATGCACACAGCCTGCAATGGGGGATACCCTGAACCATGAAGGGTCACAAGAGGGTTGTGCTGAGAATAGAGTGAACAGGCAGGGGCTGTGGGAGGCAGACTTTGTCATAATTACAGGTCACGTGACAATTGGATCCTACAGGAGGATGTCGTAGGCTTGTTTGAATAATGTCATGGGCTGATAGAGAAATTAAACCCATTATTCAGGAGTAAGCAGGCACTATGTCTGGTCCCTGCCATAAGGAGGGTGTTTGGCTAAGGGACCTAACATGGGAACACAATAGAAAGGGAACTTTTGAGCCCCTCCTGGTTTTTCCCATATGTCAAGACACACATAATGTTGGGCCTTAATTTTAGGCCTTCTAGCACACTACTGTATGTAACACTCTGCGTAAGTGCTATAGAAAAATGTAAGCATTTCTTATAAATAGCTTTTGCCTTCAGGAAATTTGCAGTCAAGTAAAGGATTTGTAAGTCTAATAAATGTAAAAATACATTTAAAATATTATGAGCAGTATAAATGCAATAAAATTTTCCTACACACCACATTCTCTCCGTCAGCGAGTTGGCACCCAGTTCTAAATTCAATGCATATTTCATTTCTAATGACTTCTCATAAGCTCCAACACTACCAGTACTCTAGATCAAGGGTCAGCAAACGGATTTTGTGGACCCAATCTAGCCTGCAGCCTGTTTATGTAAATCAAGTTTTATGGGAGCATGGCCACACTCATTTTGTATACATGTTGTCGCATGCTGCTTACAGTGCTTCAATAAGTTGATGGCAAAGGTGTGACAGAGACTATATGGTTCTTTAGAGAAAAATTGTGCTCAAGGAAGTCATGAGATTTGCGGTAACATATTGTGATTGTTTTTTGAGATGCAGTCTCTCTCTGTTGCCAAGGCTAGAGTGCAGTGGCACAATCTTGGCTCATTGAAACCTCCGCCTCCTGGGTTCAAGCAATTCTTCTGCATCAACCTCACAGGTAACAGAGATTACAGGCATGCACCACCATTCCTGGCTAATATTTGTATTTTTAGTAGAGAGAGGGTTTCACCATGTTAGCCAGGCTGGTCTTGAACTCCTGACCTCAGGCGATCCACCCACCTCAGCCTCCCAAAATGCTGGGATTACAGGTGTGAGCCACCTCACCCAACCTGCTTGCTTTTTAAAAACCCTTTACAAATGTAAAAGCCATTCTTAGCTCACTGGCTTTCCAATACAGACTGAAGGCAGGACTGAGCCCATGAGCCCTACTTTCTAAACCAATGATCCTCCTTAAGCGTAAATCAAGTCACAGCACTTCATTGTATTCCTATTACACTTAAAATAAAAGCCACATGTCTTACTACAGCCTGTCAGGCCTTTGAGATCCAGCTGCTGCTTACCTCTTTGACATTACCTATTACCATGTGCTCCATCAAGCTAGCTTTGCTCTGCTCACACTGACCTCTGGAAGGACCTCAGACTTGCGGAGTGGGCTCTGGCCTCGGGGACTTTGCATTCTTCATTTTTCTGCCTGGAATACTTGTGCACAGATCTTCTCAGGTTGTTGCTCTCATTTAGGAGACGTGTCTTACCCGATGACTCTGTCTAAAAGAGCTCCCTTCCTTACCTCCTGTCATTCTCTATTTCTTTACGTTGAATGTTTTCTTCAGAGCACTTCTATAAACTAAGTCATTTGTTTTTTTATTTCTTTGTTTACTTTCCTATTGCCTGCCACTCCATTAGAATGCATGCACCCTGAGGACAGGCACTTAGTATACGTGGCTCACAGCTGCATCCATCACCAGTGGCTACATGTATTGCTATTAAGTAGCAGATATTTAACTAATATTAGTTGAATGGATGATTGCTAGTTCTATGCAGTGAATATTCTTCCCTTTGTCAATTGATTAGGTTCCTGGGAAAGAATTTATACTGACCCCCTACTGAAAGTACAGATTTTTTTTTTTAATCTGCTGCTCTTATGCCTCTTCAACAGCCAATGGGCATCCTTTCCATCCTTGAAGAAGAGTGTATGTTTCCTGAGGCTACAGACCTGACTTTCAAGACCAAACTCTTCGACAACCATTTTGGAAAGTCGGTTCATCTCCAGAAGCCCAAGCCTGAGAAGAAGAAATGTGAAGCTCATTTTGAACTTGTCCATTATGCAGGCGTGGTGAGTTACCTCTGGACCCCTGGGCTTCAGTTTTCCTGACTTTGTTTCAAGTGCACTCAGCCAAAGTCCTTAGATAATATTTAAGTAATGTTTAGATTAAATGAAGAGAAGAACAAAATACATCTTAGTTCCGCAACAAAAAGGGTAGTGTTGCCTTTTAGCGCTCAGGAAATGAAATGGCTAACTACAATAGCATTCCATGTGCACAGAGGTCAGAAATCTCCAAATGGACTCTGCCACCTCAACTCAAAGCAAGGCAGCTTCAGAGAGGGATCGAGACAATCAAAGTCATGGTTTCCCCCCATTTGTCCTTCCTTTCAACTTAACATTGTGTGAATGACTGATTTCAATTGATCTTTTCATTGAAAATTTTTGTTTTTATTCTCCCATAAAGAAATAGTCAATGTGAAGTAACAGTCTCCAAACTATGGCCAAAAAAAGTTTCTAATGATGCTCGCTGCCCCTTATCATTTCCTCACCAGTGTATATGCCCCTGTTTCTGCATTTCTACTTTTGGCGGATGATTCTGGGTGGAACAAAAAGAGAACTGATAAAGGATAAAATAATACTTCAACGTAAAAATGACCTGCCAGCTGTACACAGCTATGTTTACAGTTCTCTTCTTTGATGTACTGGCATATTAATTATAATGATATAACAGTAAAATAGCATTATAATTGCTTGCTTTCTTTTCAGTGTTCACTGTGTGTCAAAGACAGTTATTTCAGCATTCTTGCCTTTGAGGACCAGTGATGTGAAATTCCATTCAATCCTTCCTTCTGCTCTATTGCTCTCTCTCCGCCTTCTTTTCCCTTCTTCTTTCTTCTGCTTCTTCCCCTAGCTCTCTCCCTTCTCCCCTTCCTGTCTGTTCCTTTCTATTGACAACGTTAATGATAAGAATCTTGAGAATCTTTCTGGACTGCACAATGGACTTTTGGAGTATTATTCAGTACTGTTACATTAAACTGATTTAAAGGGAAAGGACCCACACAATTTGTAATTTTTTTTCAAGGTAGTACACAGGCTGGGCATGGTGCCTCCTTATAATTCCAGCCCTTTGGGAGGCTGAGGTTGGTGGATTGCTTGAGCCCTAGGAGTTTGGGACCAAACTGAGCAACATGTTGAAATCCGATCTTCACACACACAAAATAAATAAAAATACAAAAAAAAAAAAAATTAGCCAGGCATGGCAACATGTGCCTATAGTCCCAGCTACTCTGGAGGCTGAGGTGGAACAATGAACTGAGACCAAGAGGTTGAGGCTACAGGGAGCTGTGACTGTGCCACTGCATTCCAGCCTGGATAACAGAAAAACACCCTGTCTCAAAACAAAAGGAAGGAAAAAAAGAGAAAGAAAAGTAATACACAGTCTTCTATGTTAACTTATGCAATTTTTTTCTTTTTGTTACCCGAAATGCATGCCTTTCCAAAGGTACCTTATAATATCAGTGGCTGGCTTGAAAAGAACAAAGATCTCCTTAATGACACGGTGGTAGCTGTATTTCAGAAGTCTTCCAACAGACTCCTGGCGAGGCTTTTTGAAAATTACATGAGTACTGACAGTGGTGAGTCATACAAACTTCCTTGATTTTTCAGCCTCAGAATGGAACCTACGGCTGCCCCAGCTTTTTCAAAAATCATTGCTTCTTTCCTGTGATATGTTTCTGTTCCCTGTGGACTGGGTCGTCCCCTCTTATTAGTCTTTTTGTCCTTGGGCTGGGGGTTCTTCAGGGAGATGGTACTAGTGCTCTAAGATAGATTCAAGAAATCTGTTCCTGGCCTGCTTTTGTCTTCTACTTCACCTAGCTGCAAAGGGAAAACAAAAACATATTTTCATGCATAATTTGGGGGCATATCTATCTATCTAGCTAGCTAGCTAGATATACACATATATACGTGTATATATGTATGTATATATACGTATATATATATGTATATCAAAGTATCTTGGAATATTCTCTTTCATAGCACTCTGTGCACTTAGGGTTATTATAAGCTTCATGAGGGCAGGGATTATGTCTGACTTGTTCAATTGTAGACTGTAGCATGCAGCAAATACCTGTTTAGCGGCATTCTATTCTGACAACTAATGTTGTTTAGTAGTTTGTAATTTACAAACTACTGTTAGATACATTATCTTAGTCAATTCTTACTGTGACACTTTAAGACATACACAGAGTGTTTCCATGTTTACCAGTGTTCCTATTTGACCACTTACCATGACACTTTAAGATATATGCAGAGTGTCCCATCTTTCTACCTAGCCTTTGCTGTATAGTAGATTTGTAAAATCTATACAGGAACAAGGATAGAGAAGTTAAGAAGCATCCCTGATTTTACAAATCTACTATATGGCAAAGGCTAGGTAGAAAGAGGGACTTCTGTTTTCTAGTTTAGTGCCTATCCCACTCACTGTCTCCCAGGAATAAATAAAACAGAAACTTCTGCCCCGTCACATGATGGATTTGAAGATACTGAGCCAAAGTTGCTAACACCAGCCTCATTGAACTAAATGCTAACTACATACAGAGGGAAGCTCTCCACTACTTACGGCAAAAGTCACAGATTGACAGCCTTTGAGCAGAAACTGGCCTTCAAACACATTTTGTTTGGTCCACAAAAGTTAAAAAATCAGATTTCATATGCATATTTGAGTTTCCATTTTCTTTTGAAAAGATGGAAATTCTGGGGAAATAGATAATCTAGCCAGCCTGGGTTCTGATTTCCCCGTGGCAACAGTGTGGCAGAGTACAGCAACTGTTCTTTAAATGGGGTGCGTACTCTCACTTTCTATCATACGTACCCTGCTGTTATCTTACACACAGCTGCATGTTAACTCCCGGCCCTTATCAGGCTGATTGGTTCTTCCGACTGACATAGGGAACGGAGAGAGAATTTAGCACTTCCTGGCTTCATCAGCACATGATGACATAATTCTGGAACATGCCTGAAATCCTCTGGGCCTGCCTCAAGAAGAGATGGAAGCTATTGTGTCTGGACCCGGCTGGTCTTCAGGCAGTACATTTGCCTGATTCTGATAGCTGCTAAAGTGCCTCTGAGAAGTCGTTTGATAGTAGCCACATAAGCTCATGACTCCCAGTTGAGTAATTCTCTGATCATAAGAGATCAGAGAATGGTTTGGGCAGAGAATTAGAGGAGAAATCGTCTTCTAACTTTTCAGGGTGTGTTCTGTGTTCTTTGGCACTACAAGACAAGAATTGTCCAGAAAGGCCTTTTTTTTTTTTTTTTTTTTTTTTTTTGTAATTCTTTAAGCACTCTTTGAAAATACTTGCCTCCACATTTCTGACGGATCCAAACATTAAATTACTTGTAATAACTGTACTTTCTCCTGGGGAATCCAAATAATTTAAACCAGGGTTATAATTCTTTATAAAAATTAATGAAAGATAGTGTTATTCCCTTTACATGGATGGAGAAACTGAAGTACAAAGAAGTCAAGTGTTTCACTTAGAGACTTGGGTGTTTCAAAAGAACGTTACTGGTTAAACATCCGCCACCTCACAGTTGCTGCTCAGGCAGAGAATATTTTATTAGCCTTCCATATTGGCAGCTAGCCCGTTCGCTCCAGCTTGCCTATGGATTGCGTTGCTGCTGTCTTGCACATCTTGGTGAGTTAGCCTATTCAAATGTTTGTAAAGCCGCTTGCCTTAGAACAGGTTTTTTGCTTTAAAAAAGTGGAAATAGATTTTTTAAATAAATCGTGGAAATAAATACATGAATGTTGCTAAAAAACAGAGACATATAGAAAAACTAAAAAAAGAGCATAAAAATTATTTGTAGTCCCATATAGACTCACAGACAGTTAACGTTTTGGTATTTACGCCTCTCAACATTTTCATGTTTATAATCACCGATAACACAACTGCACTTAAAAACGCGTATACACACTCAGGATCAACCGCACTTAAAAACGCGTATACACACTCAGGATCAACCGCACTTAAAAACGCGTATACACACTCAGGATCAACCGCACTTAAAAACGCGTATACACACTCAGGATCAACCGCACTTAAAAACGCGTATACACACTCAGGATCAACCGCACTTAAAAACGCGTATACACACTCAGGATCAACCGCACTTAAAAACGCGTATACACACTCAGGATCAACCGCACTTAAAAACGCGTATACACACTCAGGATCAACCGCACTTAAAAACGCGTATACACACTCAGGATCAACCGCACTTAAAAACGCGTATACACACTCAGGATCAACCGCACTTAAAAACGCGTATACACACTCAGGATCAACCGCACTTAAAAACGCGTATACACACTCAGGATCAACCGCACTTAAAAACGCGTATACACACTCAGGATCAACGCGCACTTAAAAACGCGTATACACACTCAGGATCAACCGCACTTAAAAACGCGTATACACACTCAGGATCAACCGCACTTAAAAACGCGTATACACACTCAGGATCAACCGCACTTAAAAACGCGTATACACACTCAGGATCAACCGCACTTAAAAACGCGTATACACACTCAGGATCAACCGCACTTAAAAACGCGTATACACACTCAGGATCAACCGCACTTAAAAACGCGTATACACACTCAGGATCAACCGCACTTAAAAACGCGTATACACACTCAGGATCAACCGCACTTAAAAACGCGTATACACACTCAGGATCAACCGCACTTAAAAACGCGTATACACACTCAGGATCAACCGCACTTAAAAACGCGTATACACACTCAGCATCAACCGCACTTAAAAACGCGTATACACACTCAGGATCAACTGCATTTAAAAACGCGTATACACACTCAGGATCAACTGCACTTAAAAATGTGTATACACACTCAGGATCAACTGCAATTAAAAACGCGTATACACACTCAGCATCATCACATATAAAATTCAGGCTTTGTAAAGTAACTTTTTGTTACAGATATCCTAGAAATCCTTCTACAGAAGTTATATGGATCCATGTCATCATTTTAAAAGCTGTTTTACTCTATGCATATTCTCTCATAAATTCATCTCCTATAACGTGCATTTGTTGATTAATTTTATTTTTGCTTAATTTTTTTTTTGCAATGACTAATTAATGCTTCAATGAGTATGCACAATCGCCTGATTATATCCTTAAGGAAAAGCAGTAAAAATACACATTTTGTGATAAAAGGCATAAATGTTTTGAAGCTTTTGGTAGATATTGCCATATTGTTCTAGAATTCTGATAAATTTATGCTTCCATCAGTGGGGTATGATAATGTGACAAAAATGAGCTTTTTACATGTTTTCATCTTTGTTTTTTTTTTTTTTTTTTGCTAGCTATACCATTTGGGGAGAAGAAACGAAAGAAAGGAGCTTCATTCCGAACCATTGCATCTCTGCATAAAGTAATTTTTAATTGCATCTATTCATATATTAATTGCTTCACAATCGAATATGTTATTATTGATATGACATTTCACATCCTCAAATAAGGATAAAATATCGGGAGTTAGCAAGCTGGAAAAGTTGAAGTTTATGTTGTTATTATCAAGGGCTTTAGAGGACACTGTTGGTTCCCAGCTACATCCCCTTTATCGTCCCTGCACCCATCTTCCAGCTGATGTGCATATTGGCTCATAACAGCTCTGAGTTGTCAGAACTGGACTTCGCCAAAGGAGAGGCTATGCTGCCTCTCTGCCCTCCTCTCCAGACTTTAGCCTCTCCCTTGCCTCAAGGGGGCAGCACCTATGGTGAAATTGGTGCATTTGTGTAATCAGACTAAAGCTGAGTCTGATTAAATCTTTTTTCTTCCCCTGCTTTTCCCAGCTTTCTTCACTCCCTAAATAAATCTCTTAAGCCAGAATTCCCATCTCAGGTTTGACTTCTAGAGAATCTGACCTAAGACAAACGTTTTCCACAGAGAGAGAACTTGAGAAACAATTTCTTTTTTCAAGTCATTTTATTGCCCTGCCATAAGTTATTGCTATCAAATTCAAAATAGGTAGAGACGATTCACGATGGAACTATGTCTGTCAGATAAATACGGACTTGCCACACGAAAGAAATGATGTGCATTTGGTAGGCAGGAAAGAATGTTGAATTCATTATTTTACTGTTAGAATACATCTTGGCTGTGAGATTAAGTTGATAGATTTGGAGACATTTGTGAAGCGGATTAGTGTTTTTAGTGATTTGCAAAGTGATTTTGTGTTTATTATGGTGTCCGTTTTAGGAAAACCTGAATAAATTGATGACTAATCTGAAATCAACAACACCTCATTTTGTGAGATGCATAAATCCCAATGTGAACAAAATGCCAGGTAAGAACTAGATTTCTTTGTAATTCACGCTAGGAAATAGATTTGATTTTAGCTATATTGAATATCTTTTTAAGAAATATTTATTGGCGCCTTTTATATAGGGGTAGAATTTGGTATCGAAAAATGAAAATTTTTTAAAAATGAGGTCTTTGGAACTTCCTCAAGATTGCCTTGTAAATGAACGTACAGAAGAATCTCACAAAGCGGGCTCAATTGGACATTAGAATGTTTGCTATTACTATTTAAATTCCTCCTTGAATTTATGCTGAACATGGATGAGCTCCCATGCCGTTGTCTACAAGGGCAAACTATAAAATAAGGAATTGAATAATCAATTAGGGAATTATGGTAGATATTTCAGCATAAAGGAAGTTATTTGGTCTGAGTTATCTAAATTGACCATAAAGCTATTTGGTCCGAATTATCTAAATTGACCATAAAGACAGTTCCTAAATCCATTTCTAATTGTGATAACACCCTCTAGTCCTCCTTGCCAATGCCAGCATCTTCTTCCCTCTGTCTAATAGCATCCTTTTTTTTTTTAGTTATGTAATTCTGGGCAGTGGATATCTTTTGATCAGTGAATGGTCGTAGGGGGATGATGTGATAGGTAAATGGTGGTGATGTTTTTTAATGTTTTCAATTCCCCAAACAAAGGTTTTACCAAAATTAACTACATAGATTACTTTCCTTACGTCATGAGCTTGAAGATTCCCAGCCATCTCGTTGGAGTTATAGGCCTCTCTGGAGCTTTGTTTGGAGGCTGTCAGCCTCCAAGGAGTGCATATGACAAGCGCTATGTCTTCGGAGCACTAGCCGCCCCTGTATACGTAGCCAGATGTTGCTGGTTCTGATTTCTGAGGTTCTGTAGTATCTTGCGTTTTTATTAACCTCCTGTAACTAGGACTCCAATCCTGACAGTCGATGGCCTATTTTGGGAAAGTGTGATATAAAACAATGATGCTGCAGTTGGAGTTTTTTGCAACACAAACACTTCATGTTCATTCATGGCTGTGTGTTTTTGCCTCACTTTTTCCTATCAGCTGGGTTTCTGGATGTGTCTAGGGACACTGCTTCCATCTAGTAAGGAATCTAATTAGCTGCATTCTATTTTGGAGCAATTCTGTTACCTATTAGAGTTGCTTCCCATCGAGTCAACTTGGATTTCAGCAGGTTTGTTTTTTTTTCTTAAAGTCATAAGACAAAGTCATAAGAAAAGCTTCATGATCTAATCAAAACAGTTATTCATAGGTACTTAAAGAGAATGAGTTTGATGTTAAGGTGTCATAGGATTCTACTACTTGTACCCCCCTTTTTAAAAAAACAATAACACTTTGAGACAGAGTCTTGCTTTGTCACTGAGGCTAGAGTGCAGTGGCTGGAGTGCAGTGGTATGATCTCGGCTCACCACAACCTCTGCCTCCTGGGTTCAAGCAATTCTTGTGCCTCATCCTCCTGAGTAGCTGGGACTACAGGCATGTACCACCACGCCTGGCTAAGTTTTGTATTTTTAGTAGAGACAGGGGTTTGCCAAGTTGGTCAGTCTGGTCTCGAACTCCTGGCCTCAAGTGACCTGTCCACCTCAACCTCCCTAAGTCCTGTGATGACTGTCATGAGCCGCTGTGCCTGGCCAACCTGTCACTTCTTATAGATCATCTGTTTCTGTCTGTGAATGGAATTGGAGTATAGAAATACGGGTATATGGTTTAAGTTTATTTCTGTGACCTTGGGCATAGAGTCCTTTTTGTTTGTTTTTTTTTCATTTTTCATGTAATACCATAGTAGGAATTTGTGTTAGGAGATGTGGTCCTTGCCTTTTTTCAGAAGACTCACTGAGGGCAGGGACAGTGGCTTCTTGGATGATTTTTCAAAGGCTTCTGTTGGAGATTGCAGCTGACAGCTGCAGTAGAGCTTCTTTTGATGAATGAGAAGGTGACAGAAGGATGCTTTATACTACAGAATAGAACGTAGACGCTCTCACGAAAATAAGGGGAGAATGAAGCCTGGGATGTGGACAAGTCCTTCCTAAGCAAAACTGTAAACACAATGTGTGGTTATGTCCACCTTCCCCTTTCTTTCTTATCCCATCCCCCTCCTGCACAGAGGTGAAGTTCTCTTTTGTGTTCTTATCACCCTTTCTAGCTGGTTTTGGTTGGAAAATGAATATGAGACCAGCCATTTACATTCTAGCAAAAAAAAGGTAATATTTTTCCCGTCCAAAAATATTTGCTTATAAACATCTCATCTAACTGTGAATTAAGGAGTTTGTTCCATGTTAAAGGAATTTCAGGCAAATCATTTCTGGAGATGCCTGCATAATAGGATGATTACCACGAGTATTATAAGGCCGTGAGTAAACTCCTATGACCTATCATGTAGAAAATATCCAGTTCAGACTATTTCTTTTTAACCCAAGATGCAGCAATCGGTACAAAATCTGGGCTAATAATTTTTTCAGGCACAGACCTACCATGACTCATTTTTTCCAGGTGTACTGGACCCTTACTTAGTTCTACACCAGTTGCGCTGTAATGGTGTCTTGGAAGGGATTAGGATATGCCGTGAAGGTTTTCCAAACCGACTGCTGTATGCTGATTTTAAACAAAGGTAAACATACACTCCAGGATCGGAGAAGCCAGAGGCCGTTCGTTCTGTTTCCCTCCCTTTCCGCATGTTTAGGCATGCATTATTTGTTTGGTTGATGTCCTCCAGACTAGAAATCGATGTGTTTTGGTGGTGGTAAGATATATGATGACAGAGTTCCATTATTTTTTCCCTTAAATCCAATGTCCACGTAACTGTAATATCCTTAAATCTCTATTAACAGATAATAGACCCACATATAGAAGAAATACATACAGAAGAAACATATGGAAGCTGAATTGAATCTCTGAAATGTTCTGTATACTTAATCGTAGCTGCCATCCAAACAGCCTGTGGCTTTACTAGCAAGCCCCTGAAAAGATGGAAGCCAGCAGGGTATATGGCAGGAGGCAGGAGCGGCATCTTTTCTATTTCCTGGATTCTAGAAGTTTAAATTACAGGTCATCAAGTCAATTTGAGCAAAGTCTGGTGGAGTAAAAAGGGACATATTTCTTGCTTTAGAATTAAGAGGCAGATTTCTTGTTTTTCACCAACTCACCAATGGGGTGAAAGAATCCTGGAAAAGACATTTAATGTCTCTGCTTTTCCGTTTCTTTATCCATACAGTGGAGATACTTATGCTTTCCCCCCTCCCTCTCTTTCCTCTTCCAATCCCCCCACTCCTGCCACCACCTAAATTGAGCAATCAATCAAATGAGGTTGCCTTTTAAACAGTATGAAAAGTACAAACAATTCATACCAATGCAAGAGATTATTGCTTGTACCCTCGTTATTGTTACTAAGAATCTTGTGAAAATTGAACATATTAGTAAACAGATAAAAATCTATATCTCCTTTCACCTCATTTGTCTAGATTAGTCTTTACTTGAATAATAGGATTTTCCAACCTCAGGATTTTTTCTTTATTTTAAATTAGGTACTGCATCCTGAATCCGAGGACCTTTCCAAAGCGCAAGTTTATGAGCAGCAGAAAAGCAGCTGAAGAGTTACTTGGCTCCTTGGAGTTGGACCACACCCGGTACCGATTTGGAATCACTAAGGTAACCCGAAAACTGCAAAGAATGCATTTAGAGATGAACGGGGGCGGTCCTAGTGTGTATCTTAAAATACCTGCGAACACTCAATTATAAGCATTCTTCAGTGCTCATGACCACAAATACCACAAATAGATCCCAGTTGAAGGTGAAAACTTCAGTGCTGTTTGAGAAAAAAATTTAATGTTTTTTAAACCTCAGTTTTGACTACATTTACATTTTTATAATTAGTCATCTAAGCAAATTTCTGCCAAGATATAAAATACTGAATCAACCTGATGGTATAAGAAGATGTGTATATTTCAGAGCTGGAAAAAGGTGAATCAACTTCCTGGAGCTAATGGCTTGTCTGTGTGTGAACTGATTCATCCACAGTATCCTTTCAGGAACTAATTTCTAGAAGTCTATTTGAGTGATTTAAAACTTCAAAGTTCTGGCCGGGCGCGGTGGCTCACGCTTGTAATCCCAGCACTTTGGGAGGCCGAGGCGGGTAGATCACGAGGTCAAGAGATCAAGACCATCCTGGTCAACAAGGTGAAGCCCCGTCTCTACTAAAAATACAAAAATTATCTGGGCATGGTGGTACATGCCTGTAGTCCCAGCTACTCGGGAGGCTGAGGCAGGAGAATTGCTTGAACCCAGAAGGCGGAGGTTGTGGTGAGCCGAGATCATGCCATTGCACTCCAGTCTGGGTAACAACAGCGAAACTCCATCTCAAAAAAAAAAAACTTCAAAGTTAACCCACTATCAAACAATTAATCCAAAACCAACTTCCTTAGATGTAATTCCTTAAATTCTACTTGATCTTAGATGATCTTGGCATGACCCACATATTTTGGGAAACTTCTAACTAATTAATAGATTT
This sequence comes from Saguinus oedipus, assembly GCA_031835075.1. Classification (NCBI taxonomy): domain Eukaryota; kingdom Metazoa; phylum Chordata; class Mammalia; order Primates; family Cebidae; genus Saguinus; species Saguinus oedipus. Next base: position 92,353,915 of record CM063184.1, on the reverse strand, counting down.
GGTCTTATCTGGCAGTCAACATCGGTTTGTTCCTAATGACATCCATATAAGAAACAAATTATTTGAAAGAGAGTTGGAAAATTTAGGATAAAGAACTCATAGAATTAGAACTCTGTAGGATATGGTTATAAAACGGTGACTCCCACATTTTGAGTAACTGAGAGTCAGTTTCTGTTGTTTATTGTTTCTGCTGATTTTCACTGACAATGCCTTCCTTGTGTGTTTAGTTATTTTTGCTGTATACTATTCATCTGGGCCAAGACTGACATAAGGCAAGTGAAGCTCCTAAGGCACAAATTTCAAGGAGGCTCTTATACTCAGGAGTGAGCAAGTGAGGCTGAGAGGCACAGACTCTCAGGATACTCTCACACTGAGTGCCTCCATAAAGTGTGTGCCTTAGGCACCTCACTCATTTCACCTTGTTTCTTAGTAATTATTCTTGAAAAAATACTTTTGTGGATTATTTGATGCCCAGACAAAAGGGCCTTACTCTAGAACAGAGGTCAGCAAACTATGGCTCAAGGGCCATATCCGTGGACTATTTTTTTTTTAAATGGCCTACTAGCCAAAAATGGCTTTAGATGGTTCATGTTTGTTTAAAAAACAAGAATATCCTACAGAGATTGTATGTAGCCCATGAAGCCTAAAACATTTAGCATCTGATCCTTTACAGAAAATGTTTGCAGAACCCTACCTGGTGCTTTGGAGTGCTGCATACCTGAGCCCGTCTTAAAACTTAAGCCAGGCTCCCTGAGCAATCAAGACAAAAGGGGAAGAGATAAGGGGAAGAATAGTTTAAGTTCTTAAGCAAACAATAGAACCACAATTTAATAAAAAGTCTTTTGCACATGTTAGATGTGTAAAATCAAACTTTCTAGGAAGTAGATTTTACACATTAAATACATTTAACAAGAAATGGAATTGATATAGTTATCCCTAGGAACACAACAGTTGCTCACAGGATCAACAGACCTTTGCTGAATACCCATTATGAGTGGAGCTAACATCTGACTTTTCTTTTAGGTATTTTTTAAAGCTGGGTTTCTGGGCCAACTGGAAGCAATGAGAGATGAAAGACTAGCTAAAGTCTTCACATTGTTCCAAGCCAGAGCACAGGGCAAACTGATGCGAATCAAATTCCAGAAGATTCTAGAAGAAAGGTATTATATGCCCACCCTGCACCCCCACTGCTAGGATAATAGTTTGCCTCAACCGGTGCAACCTAATCTCATTGCCTTATAGCAGGCCAGAGCTGCCTCCTCTTCTTAGTCTGGGTCTTAAACATTTTTATTTATTTATTTATTGAGACAGAGTTTCGCTCTTTTGCCCAGGCTGGAGTGCAGTGACATACTCTTGGCTCACTGCAACCTCTGCCTCCCAGGTTCAAGCAATTCTCTTCCTCAGCCTCCCGAGTAGAGTAGCTGGGATTATAGGCACCTGTCACCATACCTGGCTAATTTTTTATATTTTTAGTAGGGATGAGGTTTAGCCATGTTGGCCAGGCTGGTCTTGAACTCCTGACCTCGTGATCCACCCACATCAGCCCCACAAAGTGCTGGGATTACAGGTGTATGCCACCAGCCTGGCCAAACATTTTTAAATCACGATATAACAAAAAGACACAGTGCAAAGGGCTTTTATTGCCCTATTTAACCAAGTATAAGCATAATTCAGATATTTCTTGCCGTGCTTTCAGACTTCCCCTTGGGAGGATCTTTGTATTTTGAGAAGTCTGGCTCTGACAGTGGTGTGGCTCACAATTTATATCAGAAGCCGACCTGGAAAGGTTTGCACATATCCCATAGCCAACTCTGCGAGGAAGTGTGCTTCAAAGACCAAGGTATTCTGACCCCTTTATTACCTCCCGTGGGTCAGAAACTGTGGCTCTTGTTGACATGTAATCATAACTTTCTTACTTTATTTCAGGCAGGTTCACTAGGGACACATCACCATGCTTGGACATTCTTAGGCATTGGTTTTGTCTATTCTTTTTTTCGAATTGCATTTTAGGTTTTGGGGTACATGTGAAGAACATGCAAGATAGTTGCATAGGTACACACATGGCAGTGTGATTTGCTGCCTTCCTCCCCTTCACCTATATCTGGCATTTCTCCCCATGCTATCTCTCCCCAACTCCCCACCCCCCACTGTCCCTCCCCCCAACAGACTGCAGTGTGTGATGCTCCCCTTCCTGTGTCCATGTGTTCTCATTGTTCAACACCCACCTATGAGTGAGAACATGCCGTGTTTGATTTTCTGTTCTTGTGTCAGTTTGCTGAGAATGATGATTTCCAGGTTCATCCATGTCCCTACAAAGGACACTAACTCATCGTTTTTGATGGCTGCATAATATTCCATGGTGTATATGTGCCACATTTTCCCTGTCCAGTCTATCATCGATGGGCATTTGGGTTGGTTCCAGGTCTTTGCTATTGTAAACTGTGCTGCAATGAACATTCGTGTGCATGTGTCCTTATAGTAGAATGATTTATAATCCTTTGGATATATACCCAGTAATGGGATTGCTGGGTCAAATGGAATTTCTATTTCTAGATCCTTGAGGAATCGCCACACTGTCTTCCACAATGGTTGAACTAATTTACACTCCCACCAACAGTATAAAAGTGTTCCTGTTTCTCCACATCTTCTCCAGCATCTGTTGTCTCCAGCTTTTTTAATGATCGCCATTCTAACCGGCGTGAGATGGTATCTCAATGTGGTTTTGATTTGCATCTCTCTAATGACGAGTGATGATGAGCATTTTTTCAAATGTTTGTCTACTCTTTAATAGAATCATGGAAAGCAAGCTAGGAAAATCTCTAAACAGTGGGAGATGAAGATGCTGAAGTGAACCAAGGGATGCTGAAGTTGTATTTACTTTTTCCTTAGCATATTTTATCTTCTGAAGAGAGGTCTGCAGATCTTGGTATAACTTGTTTAATTGACAGTTTGTTAATTCTGTTTCTTCCTGAGAGAAAATGCTTATTTCATGGTGATGTTAAAGATATTAGAGAGATTACTCTTAAGGGTCTTCTCTGACACTCAATTAGTGGTCAATGTGGTATGGCGTCTGGAGTCAGGGAACATGGCTTCTAGGACTAGTTGTGTAAACTTGGGTAAGAGTCTTAATTTCTGGGGGCCCAAAGTGGCTCCGGCCGGATGTCGTGGCGCTTGCGAAGGCGAGGCCAAGAGTTCAAGGCCAACCAACCTCAGCAACCTTACAAGCTCTCATTGATTGGCAAAAAAAAAAAAAAAAAAAAGAGTCTTAATTTCTCCATAGTTTACTTTCTTCATGTCTAAAGTGAAGCCCTTTTGATTCGTTCTGTCTAAATCGTGACTTCAAAGATTATTGTGAAAGATCTCCAGCAAATAAAAAATACAGAAAATATTATAATGCATACTCGTGGAGCCATCATGAAAGTATATTAATTATTAACATTATTATTATTAATTATTTTTGTAGAAACAGGGTCTCCCTATGTTGTCCAGGCTGGTCTCAAACTCCTGGGCTCAAGCAAACCTCTTGCCTCAGCCTCCCAAAATGCTGAGATTACAGGCATGGGCCATGGCACCCAGCCAAATCTTAACAATTTTTTTTTTCTGTAATTGCTAACAACATTTAAAAAATTCACATACATAGTTGAAGCCCATATAGTTCCTCTGTAATCCAAGTCTTACCTTTGTCTTCTCAGATCCTGAGTTTGTGTTTCTGATTTCATGTTTTGTTTTATTTTATTTGAGACTGAGTTTCTCTGTTGTTACCCAGGCTGGAGTGCAATGGCACGGCTCACCGCAACCTCCGCCTCTTGGGTTCAAGCAATTCTCCTGCCTCAGCCTCCTGAGTAGCTGGGATTACAGACGTGCACCACCATGCCCAGCTAATTTTTGTATTTTTAGTAGAGACGGGGTTTCACCTTGTTGACCAGGATGGTCTCGATCTCTTGACCTCGTGATCCACCCACCTCGGCCTCCCAAAGTGCTGGGATTATAGGTGTGAGCCACCGCGCCCGGCCTGATTTCATGTTGTATAGATAAATCATATAAAAGTATGTTTTTAATGCCTTTACTTACTTGATATGCAGGTATCCTTAAAATGTGACATGATTTTACATGTGCTTAGTCTTCATGTAAATAATATTCTGTATATATTGTCCTGAAGTTTGTCTTTTATATTCAGTATTATTCTTTGGAATATATCATTGTTATTAAATCTAGAGCTAGATTATTAATTTTTAACTACTCTATAGTATTCTATTAAATAAATATATCATAATTTATCAATTTTCCAGCTTAAGTAAATTTGTTATTTTCTTTCTTTTTTTTTTTTTTTTTTTTTGCTCCCAAATTCTGCAGTCTCCCCATACATATTTGTAAGAGTTTCTTGAGGCCATCATTACTGAAAATACTCCATTTTCTGGTAACAGTTTGTGGACAGCAGTTGGTCTGAGGCACACACTTTGAGAGGCATTTCTCTAGAGGATGAATTAATAATAGGTTTTAGGTCACACACAACTTCAGCTTTGCAAGATGTTGCCAAGTTGATTTCCATTATACCATACTCTCCACCAGTCATGTATAAGAGTCCCCTTGTCCCATGTTCGCACCACTTGAGGTATATCAGCCGTTAAAAACTTTTCCTAAATGTCTTCATATTTCTGACTTTGGGGAAAGTTATCATTTCTCTTTAAAGAATGATGTTTTCTATAGATTTTTTTTTGTAGATATGACTTATTGTATGAAGGACATTGCTTCTATTTTGTTTTGTTAAGCATTTTTATCAGGAAATGATTTAATCATTTAACTACATCTATTGAAACAATCACCTAGTTTTTCTAAATTAATCTATAAATGTGTGGAAATATATGAACAGATTTTTAAAAATGTTAAACTTACTTTGGTTAAGAAGTATTTTCATACATTGATGGGTTTGATTGTAATATTACCATGAGATTTTTTACATCAATATTTATGAATAAGATTGGCCTGTAATTTTCTTTTCATCTGCTGTGTTATCTGAACTTGAATCAAGGTTGTCCTAACCTCATAAAACAGTTGAAGAATGTTTACTCTCTTCAAAACATGAACCAACTTAAAACTGTATGTTTGAATCTTTAGTGGGCATTGCCTATAAAATCATCTGGATCTGGTAATTCTTTTGTGATAGGTTTTATAATTTTGATTCCATTTATTTATTGGTTACATGTATAATGAGATATTTTCTTCTTGAATTAGTGCAGGAAAGCTTTCTTTTATTAAAAAAGAAAGTTTACATTTTGAGTTTTTCGATTTGATAGAGTTTTAATTTAATTTAATTTTTGAGACAGAGTCTCTCTCTCTATTGCCTAGGCTAGAGAGCAGTGGCGTGATACCGGGTCACTGCAACCTCCACCTCCCTGGTTCAAATGATTCTTGTGTCTCAGCCTCTTGAGTAGCTGGGATTACAGGCATGTGCCTCCATGCCCAGCTAATTGTTGTATTGTTAGTAGAGATAATGTTTCATCATTCTGGCCAGGCTGCTTTGGAACCCTTGGCCTCCAGTGATCTGCCTGCCTCAGCCTCCTAAAGTGTTGGGATTACAGATGTGAACCACCACACCTGGCCTTACTATTTTTAAATCTCTTCTGTATCTACAATTCTATTCCTAGTACATAATCCTAAATTATTTATATTTCTAGAGTGTTATCATTCCTAGTATTGTTTTCTTGTGCTTCTCTCCTTTTTCTTTACCATTCATGCCACATGTTCATTTAGTGTATTTAATAAACAACTTAAAAGTTTTTTCTAGATCATTAATTTCTGATCTTATTTTTATTCTTTCCTTTCTTCTACTTTCTTTGTGTTTATTCTTCTTCCCTTTTCAACTTTATTCAGTTATAATTGACAAAGGTTGTATGTATTTATGGTGTATAATCTGATGTTTTGATAGATGTATGTATTGTAAAATGATAACCAGCATCAAACTAATTAAGTATCACCGCACAAAATTATCTGTTGTGTGTGTGCGTGTGTGTGTGTGCACACGTGTGTGGTGAGAATACTTAAGAGCTACTCTCAGCAAATTTCTAGTATACGATACAGTATAAGTAACATACTGTATATTAGATCCTCAGAACTTACTCATCCTGCATAACTGAAATGTTGTGTCCTTTGAGCAACAGCTCCTCATTTTCCCCATGCCCTGGCTTCTGGTAACCACCATTCTACTCTCTATCTCTGTAAGTTTGACTTTTTTAATATCCCACATATGACTGAGATCATGCTGTATTTGTCTTTCTATGGCTGGCTTATTATACTTAGCATAATGTCCTCCAGGTTAACCCATATTGTCACAAATGACAATGCTTTCTTTTTAAAGGTTGAATAATATTCCATTGTATACATATGCCACATTTTATTTATTTATTTGTCAATAAATACTTAAGTTGATTCCATATCTTGGCTATCGTGAATAACAGTACAAGGATTATGATGGTGCAGATATTTCTTCAAAATAAGAATTTCAGTAGTATTTTGTTTTGTTAAGCATTTTTCTTCATACTGTTTTCCATAATGGCTGTACCAATTTACATTTCCATCAACAGTGTACAAGGGCTCCATTTTTTTCACATACTTGCCAACAGTTATCTTTTGATTTTATTAGTAGCCATTCTAACAGGTGTAAGGTGATATCTCATTATGGTTTTGATTGGTATTTCCCTGATAATTAGTGATGTTGAACATTTTTTCATATATCATTGGCCATTTGTAGTCTTTCAAGAAATGTCTATCAGGTTCATTGCTGATTTTTAATGGGGTTATTTATTTTCATGCTATAGAGTCGAATTCCTTATGTATTTTGAATATTACCCCTTTATTGCATGTATAGTTTGCAAATATTTTCTCCCATTCCACAGGCTGTCTTCTCCTTGTTGATTGTTTCCTTTGTCGTGGAGACACTTTTAGTTTGATGTAATCCCATTGTCTATCTTCGCTCGTGTTGCCTTTGATTTTGGTATCACATTAAAAAAAAATTTGCCAAAACCCATGTCAAGAAGTTTTTCTCCAAGTTTTCTTCTGGTAATTTTACAGTTTCAGATCTTACATTTAAGTCTTTAGTTCATTTTGAGCTTATATTTATATATGGTACGAGATGGAGATTCACTTATTCTTCTGCATGTGGATATCTAATTTACTAACACCATTTATTGAAGAGACTGCCTTTCCATAATGTGTGTTTTTAGCAACTTTATTGAAGATCAATTGACCATAAATACATAGATTAATTTCTGGGTTCTCTGCACTGTTCCATTGGTCTGTATGTTTGTTTTTATGCTAATACCATGTTGTTTTGATTTTTATAGCTTTGTTGCGTATTTTGAAATTAGTTAATGTGGTTCTTCCAGCTTTGTTTCTTCTGTTTAGGCTATTTGTGGTCTTTTTGGTTCTATATAAATTTTAGGAATATTTTCCTAGTTCTGTAAAAAATGCCACTGTACTTTTGAAAGGGGTTGCATTGAATCTGTAGATCACTTTGGGGACTATGAACTTTTAACGAAAAACATCCTGTGCTCTTCCAATTCATGAACACAGGATATTTTTGCATTTGTTTATGTGTTCAATTTCTTTTGTCAATGTTTTATAGTTTTCAACATGCAGATCTTTTACCTCCTATTTAAGGTTTATTCCCATGTATTTTATTTTATTTTATGTTTTGATGCTATTATAAATTGACTTCTTTTTTGGCTAGTCCATTGTTAGTATGTAGAAATGTTACTAACTTTTTATGTTGATTTTTTTTGTCCTATAACCTTACAAATGTATGAATTCTATTTTTTTGGTAGTCTTTAGGGTTTTCTGTATGAGATAGTTTAAATTATTTGTTTCTAATTTGAATGGCTTTTGTTTCCTCTTTTTGATAATTACTCTGTCTAGGACTTTCAGTACTATATTGAAAAAAAGTATTGAGAGTGGTCATTCTTATCTTGTTCCTGACCTTGGAGGAAAAGTTTTCAGTTTTTCACCATTAAGTATGCTGTTAGCTGTGGGCTTGTCATATATTGCCTTTATTATGTTGAGGTGCCTCTTTTCTCTACCTACATTGTTGAAAAGTTTTATAATGGATGGATGTTAAATCTTGTCAAATATAAAGATATATCATCTTGATGAATTGACCAATGTGTCATTATGTAATAACTTTCTTTATCTCTTGATATAGTTTTTGACTTATATATATTTTGTCTGATATAATGACAGCTTTCCCTGATCTTTTTCAGTTTCCATTTGCCTGCAATATCTTTTTCCATTTCTTCACTTTTAATCTGTGTATGTTCTCAAAGCTAAAGTATGTCTCTTGTTGGCAGTGTGTAGTTGGATTTGGTTTTTCTATTCATTCAGCCACTCTGTCTTTTGATTGGTGAACTTATTTCATTTATATTTAAAGTAAATATTAATAGATAAGGACTTACTACTGCCATTTTGTTAATTGTTTTCTGACTTTTTAAAATTGTTTCTTTCTGATTTCCTTTGTGATGTGTTAATAGTTTATATTGCTAGGTATTTATTTCTTTCTCTTAATCTTTTGTGTAATTAGAAGATTTTTCTTTGTGGTTACCATGAGGCTTACATGAAACATCTTGTAGTTACATGTTTATCTTAAGCTGACAACATCTTATTTTAAGCTGGCAATAGTTTAACATCAACTACATGTAAAAACTCTGAACTTTAACTTCTCTTGTGCCCACATTTGATGTTATTTATGTCACTCTTTAATATTTTTAATATTGTGTATCTATTAATCAGTTATTGCAGTTATAGTAATTTTAAATAATTTTGTACATTAGCTTTTATTTTAGAGTTAAAGGTGGTTTATGCCCCATTATTACAATATCATTCTGAATTTGACTATATTCTTTTCAGTGAGTTCTATACTTTTATATATTTTCATGTGGTTAGTTAGCCTCCTTTTGTTTCAACTTGAAGAAACCCCTTTAGCATTCCTTGTAAGGCAGGCAGTAATGATAAACTCCCACAGCTTATGTTTGTGTGGCAGTCTTTATCTCTCCATTTCTGAAGGATAGCCTTGCTGGATACAGTATTTCTGGTTAGTGGTTCTTAGTTTTATTTTCTTTTAGCATTTTGATTATATCATACCACTGTCTCCTGGTCTTCAAGTTTTTTGGCTAAGAAATCTGTTCATGGTCTCATGAGGGTTTCATTATATGTGACAAGTTGCTTTTGTTTTGCTTCATTCAAAATTCTGTCTTTGACTTTTGAGAGTTTCATTATAATGTGCACTGGTGAAGCTCTCTTTATATTTGATCTACTTGGGTTTCTTTGGGCATGATGAATCTAGATGTTTGTTTTCCTCTCCATATTTAAAAGTTCTTTCTCTGCTCCTTCTGTGACTCCTGTAACGTGTATACCAGTAAGCTTCATGGTAGCCTATTAGTGCTGCAGGCATTCTTCACTCTTTTTATTTGTTTTTCCTTTTTGTTCCTCTAAATGAGTAATTTCAAAGTCCTGTCCTTGAGCTCACTGATTCTTCCCCTTCATTGCATTTATATTTTCCATGGAACTTATCAATCCAGTCTTTGTTTTCTTAAATTCCAGAATTTCTATGTCATTCTTTTTAATGGTTTTTATTTCCTTGTTGAATTCCTCCTTTTGTTCATGTATTATTTTTCTGACTTTGTCTAGTTGTTCTCTTGTAGCTCACTAAGCTTTTTTTTAAAAAGTTCATTGTTTTGAATTCTTTGTCAGCAATTCATTGATCTCCATTTAGGATTGGTTATTAGAGATTTATCTCATTCTTTTTATTCTGTTCTGTGTTCCTGATTTTTCATGTTTATTGTAGCTTTGCATGAGTGTCTGTACATTTGAAGAAACAGCAGCCACCTTCCTCCATATTTATGAACTGGCTTTGACTGGAAAAGACCTTCTCCAGACATCCTGGCTAGAGATTGTAGGCCTTTGTCCCTAACTGCTCCAGATGTCCATTTTGATTGTGTATTTGTTTCAGAAACCTGTAATTTATTACATCTCCAGTGCCTGATTTTGTTACTTTGTAGAGCTCCATTTTTTTTTTTTTTTTTTTTTTTTTTTTGAGATGGAGTTTTGCTCTTGTTACCCAGGCTGGAGTGCAATGGCACGATCTCGGCTCACCGCAACCTCCGCCTCCTGGGTTCAGGCAATTCTCCTGCCTCAGCCTCCTGAGTAGCTGGGATTACAGGCACGCGCCACCATGCCCAGCTAATTTTTTGTATTTTGAGTAGAGACGGGGTTTCACCATGTTGACCAGGATGGTCTCGATCTCTTGACCTCGTGATCCACCCGCCTCGGCCTCCCAAAGTGCTGGGATTACAGGCTTGAGCCACCGCGCCCGGCCTGTAGAGCTCCATTTTTTAAGGAGTGTGTCATATTTTTTTTTTCCTTTGGTAGTGTCATTTTTTTTTTTATTCATGACCTTTGTGGCCTTACGTTAGTGTTTGTGCATTTGAAGTAGTATGTCATTTAGTGTTTATAGGCTGACTTAAACAGAAAAAACTCTTCTTCAGTAAGCTCGGTCAGAGATTCTTGGCAGTTCAGCTGGTAGGGTCCACTGGTGGGTCTTGGGGCATGATGGCCTGGTTGTGTGACTGGATTGCGGACAATGGACTTAGTTTGCTCCCCAGTGGGCTGTGTTCTTCCAGGCCCTTGGTCCCTCACTCAAGAATGGGGGAGAGGACCCAGCTGGGCATGGTGAGTGATTAAGTAAATATTGAACTCCAAAGAGTTTTACAGAAAATGATTTATTTAGGCAGAGAGAGAGAAAAAAAGGAAAAAGAAATAGTTAGAGAGCGAGTTTCCATGCTGTCATGGAAGGGGATCTAGAAATGGAGTCCGCCCAGTTGATAGAGAAGTGAACTTTTAACCTGGGAGATATTCCCGCCCTATTCAAGTTTTCTGTCCCATGAAAGGAGTTCCTTTAAACTTCTGCTGGAGTGATTGATCTTCGATTATCACCTTGCACATGTGAAAGTTAAACAAAGACCTCTAAGCTCCCAGATTGAGACATGGGTGGAGGTATGGTGCTGGGAAGTTCTTGCCTTTTGAAACTATGCCCCTTTGTAGACACGGACAGAGAATACATTCCTTCAGTGGCAGTTTCAGTGCACATCCAGGCCAAGTTCCTGGGTCCATGAAGATTATCCTGGAGGCTGTATACACCAGAGCTTGGACCCACATGGGCAGGCCTCGGTGTCTAAGTCGTGGTAGTGGACCACGTGAGAGTATGTCTGGATCCTAGGGCCGTGAGATTTGTGTCTTTGGTTAGGATCTACTGGAACACCCTTATTAACTGGTTCCATGGGGACAAGTCTGAAGCCTGGTCTGTGGGGACTGGACTGATTAATGGGATGGTCCTGGAGCCTGGGTCATTGGGGGTAGGCTTGCAGTCTTAGGCTGCATGTCTGGACTGGCACTGGGGCAGGCCTGGAACCTGAGGTTGTAAGGGCCATCCTGGAGTCTGGAGCTGTGGGGGTTTAATCTTTTCTTAATTCACTAGTTTTTTTTTTTTTTTTTTCTAGTGTGTCAAATAAGCTGCTTAATTTTTCCACTGAGTATTTGATTTCAATTGATATTTTTTTAGTTTTAGACGTTTTATTTGGTCTTCTTTCAAGTCTGTGTGTCCTTTTATCATGTAGTTCATTGTTTCTAAAGTTCTTTCCTTTATACTTTAATACTTTTTAACATAATTATTTGATAGTCTCCATCAGATAATTCAATTATCTGAAAAATCTCAAGGCTTTCATGAAACTTTTTGATATTTGTGCTCATCTTCATTGAGGATCAATTTTTTTCTGTATGTGTTTTGTAACTTTGGATTGTAAGCCCTCTTCAGGGGCCCTTATCTAGGAGAATTTCTGGTGCTTGGTTTCAAGATATATTTTTTCCATGTAATTCTGCATTTTCCTACCCCAAAGATACAAAAGGTATTTATTATTAGTGCAAAAAAAGTCACTGTGCTCATTTCTTGTATATTTCTCTACCATTCAGGCAGTATAATTTAAACCTTAAATACTTCAGTGGTACTGGACCATTAAAAAATTGGAAGTAGGATTTGACTTCACTCATACCAAATCACATATACTTTAATTTGACATCTCTCTTTGCTGGTGGGGTTGATTTTTCATTCCTCCATTTTATTATGGGCAAGATTCTTTCTGCCTTACCTTTTTATCTGTGTGAATATGAAAATACAAACTCTTACAATATCAAGACTGGTTCCCTCCTTCCATAAAGACGGCCAAGCTATGCATGTATTCACTTATTGTTCAAGTTTTTGTTGCTTTCTATATGTCTTACTCTCTTTAGGCTCAGCTCTCATTCAAAGAATGTTTGTGGTGGGAACATTTTTAAGATATCTAGTCCATAATACTGGTAACCCCAGATATCCCTTGGAGGGTTTTGTCAGAATCAAATGACAATCTAGATACAAAAGTGCTTTGAAGACTAATAAGAATGTTTTATGACTCCTGAAAAGGATGTGTTTACTAAGAATCTTAATTTGGGAACTAATTCTCCTATAGTCTAGGCTAACTTGCTTTTCTTTTTCTCTCTTGATTTAGGGATGCACTTATTTTGATCCAGTGGAACATAAGAGCTTTCATGGCTGTGAAGAACTGGCCCTGGATGAAGCTCTTTTTTAAGATCAAGCCTCTTGTTAAATCTTCAGAAGTAGGAGAAGAAATAGCTAGACTGAAGGAAGAGTGTGCACAATTGCAGAAAGCCTTGGAGAAATCAGAGTTTCAGAGGGAGGAACTGAAAGCAAAGCAAGTCTCCCTGACTCAGGAAAAAAATGACCTGATTCTTCAGCTTCAGGCTGTGAGTAGCCCCACCATTTGTTCTTTAAATCGAGTTTTTAATTAGAATCCCTTGTTAAGCAGGCCATGTTGATGTGGAAAAAAAATAGATGTGTGTGCTTTACAAATACCAAATGATTTTATAAAACCAAAGACAATGAAAACAAAGAGACACCCTGTTTCATAGTGAAGTGATTTCACTGGCAAGATGTCTTCTAAAAAGGGACAAATTATCAGATGGATTTTTACATGTAATAGCACCTCATGGGGGCCAGGAAGCTCTGGGTCTTGATTTAGAGTTTGCGTGTAGCCCATGATCCATTAGCAAATCAGCAGACAGGATTTTGGTAGGTCCCAAGAAAAGTTTGATTGAGATCTTCAGGAATGTTGCATGTGCTTCTAGTCAGATATCCTGATTTTCGTCTCCCTACTTTCCCTTCCTGGGTCCAGATCAACAAGGCTAATGAGATGAGTTCTTAAAACAGTTCTTAACCTTGGCTTTGTATCAAATTCATTTGTGAAACGTTAAAAATAAAAAGAAATATGCCTAGACCCCACTCTCAGATATTTTGATTAAGCAGACTCTGTGTGGGTCCAAATAATTTGTATGGGTGATGCTGATATCCAGTCTAGATTAAGAACCATTGTCTTTAAAAAAGCGTCATGTTGCTTCCCTAGTGAGCAACCCTCAGATTATATAATATGTACATTTGAGACTCCAAACCCCTGGTTTGGACATTCGAGCTTCTGTCTGCATTCTGATACTACTATGTCATTACTCACTCTCTTTCCCGTTACTCCTCCCTGGCCACCTGGACCCCTGTGATCCCAGGAAGGGCCAGGAAGACATTTTAACCACCTTTGTAATGCTTTCCTCTCTACTCAGCACAGTGTTAAGTTGAAAAAAATGTTGGGTTCAAATATAATTTTTCTTGTTTTTTTTTAATAAAGAAACAACAGTTTTTCTTATTTTTAAATTTTATCAAAAACGGAAAATTTAGTACTTTCAAATGGATGCAAGTTATTATTTTATTATTATTACTCTTTAATGTTTTGGAGCTGTATTATCTGCCAGCATGCCAATAGGCTATATTTTACATAAGACTTCACATCTGGACCTGCATTTCTGATCATATTTAACATAGCAGTGGTTCTAGAACTTCAGTGTATACCAGTCTTACCTGGTATGCTTATTAAAAATACAAATTCCTGGACCCCATTTCAAAGTGACTGTAAGAACTGTAAGAATCACAATTTGTAAAATATTTTGGCTCAGGGAAGAGGTAACTTTGGTTGAGAACTGGCCTCCCAGTTTCCATCATTCTTCCTACTAATGAAAGGTAGCCAGTGTTACCTGGGGTGATGCAGGAGCTAGAAACGGACCCAGCTTGTGTAGGGCATGGCAAGTGAAAGCTTGGGATGCATGCGAAAGATCATTGCAGGGAGCATGGGAATCACATGGACGAAAACTCCAGAGCAAACCCAAGAAGGCTGAAATGAGTTCAGACTGTAACTGTGATGAAGAAGTTGACAGAAGTATCATTATATATTATGATATATATGATATATTATTATATGTAATATATGATATAATATATAATGCATACATTATATTTTATTATTTATTTTAAGAGACAAAGCTAAACACAAAAGAATCCAAAAAAAAAGAAAAAAATATTTGAAATCCTTCTTTGCTTAGTCAAAATTCCACCAGAACTGAGTGACCCCATCACAATTAATATGGTGAGTACGTCAGAGAATAGCTGCCACTGGGGAAAGACTCTTCCTACGGCTAAACTGCCACACCGTTGCTCAGCTGACCCCCAAATCCTGCTGTCATGTTTAATGAAGAGATCAATGATGGTCGATTGGACTGTCCTCTTTGTTCAATGATGGTGACAGCTCTTGTATACAGGCTGAATGGAATACAGCAAATAACTGTTCTGCTTGTCACCATGGGGTGAACTAAGATAAAATGTCCCCATTATTTTCCATGCACTGGAAGCTTCTCTCATTTGCATTGACCCTTCCTAAATGTCCTGATACTTCTTTTTATTTCACACCTGTTTTGGGGTCTTCAGTGAAGTTGTAGGTGTGTTATTCTGTATCTCTCTCATCAGTGGAGTTGCAGGTGTGTTATTCTGTATCTCTCTCATCAGTGAAGTTGCAGGTGTGTTATTCTGTATCTCTCCTCTGTGCCTCTCTCAGCTGGGTTTGCTGGGTAGGCAGCCATTCTCCAGCCAGGAGCTACTCAGAGACCAATAGCCTGGATTTTTACCTCCCCCAGGCCCCGACTCTTGGTCTAATTAGCAGACACGAGTTAAGTGAGGCAAACGGATTGTCCAACTGGCATATTGTGAAGGATGGATGAGGTCTAGAGATGGAAGATGAAAATGTATGTGAAGTTATAACAAGATCTCCAACAATTAAGAACTTGCTTATGAAGAAAAGGTTTTATTTAGCCTCTTAAATAGACAAATTAGAGGAGTTTAAAGCTATGAAAGGTGCTCTGTAGCAAAAAGCCCCTTTATTTTTTACTTGACCCATAACACAGGAACAATAGGTCACCCAATAAGAGCTGGAGGCAATGCCTGTGAAAGGATAAAGAGTACTATATGCTCTTCGTGTCACTTTGCGCTGGCAGAATCATTGAGGCAAAAATTTTAGTTGGAAATAACAGTGAAATCTAGTTAATAAAATCATAAATAACCTTATGAATTCTAAATTTAGCCAACAAATTAAAAAAAAACACGTAACTCAGCTCAATTTATTAGAAGAGATGTATATTAAAGAAGCACTTATAATAGCTACAGTGCAATATTCTGAGGGAAGTCTGCTTTCTTAAAAGATGATTTTCTAAGTCGTGATCAACCTCAAACTTCGTGCCCATGTGGATGTTTCCAGAAGCTGTGATTTAAGCAGTGCAGCACTGATTTTTTGAGGCACGCTAGCTCCTTTAGGCCACCAGGATTCTATTAAGTGCTTTAGAAGAGGTAATCTAATCTACTGAATTGGCCTGAGAGATTGAAAGCACCTCCAAACAGAAGCAACTTCTCCACCTTTTAGTGATCGGATCAGGGACCTGGGAATATTATTGAAGCTGTTTAGGAAAGGTAGGTGAAAGTGCTGGACAGAGGGCAGGCAATTATCTCTTTGCTATGTGTTAGCAGCATTTTTGCCCAGCTGATAAATTACTTCCAGCTGTTGGCAACAATTTTCTCCTCATCATGGCAGGAGCAAGAGACACGGGCAAATGTTGAAGAGCAGTGCGAGTGGCTGATTAAATCCAAGATCCAGCTGGAGGCCAGAGTAAAGGAGCTGTCGGAGAGGGTGGAGGAAGAAGAGGAGATAAATTCTGAGCTGACTGCCAGGGGGCGGAAACTTGAAGATGAATGTTCTGAGTTGAAGAAAGAAATCGATGACCTGGAAACAATATTGGCGAAGTCAGAGAAGGAGAAACGAGCCACAGAGCACAAGGTACTTTTTCCATAATGTTAGTTAAGAAGGCCCAGCAGCCAGAATTCCACTCTCCAATCAGGTTTCGGTATCTGACTTGCTCTATTTAATTAAAACAGCAGCCTGCAATTTTATAGCATTGAGAGTCAGAACTGGCACAAAATATAGGGTCTGCTAAACTGTGCTGTCCCGATTCAGATTTCCAGTTTGAACTTATGGAACCTCATTTAATCTCCCAAATGAAACGTTTTCATTTGCTCCAATCCTGTTGCATCTGAACTCTGTCATAGAATAAAATGCTTTCATCGGGCCTGTAAGAAACCTTTCTTTTTTGGAAGGAGAGTGAGCATGATAGGGTTTGCTGAAAGATAATTCGGGGTGTGCCTGAGTCCCCTGCTGTATCATTGATTTAGAATTTGACCTTGAAGATGTCAGTTAATTCTAGTTAATGACTTTCATGTTTTGTTTGTTTGGGCTGAGGGTTTGGTTGAGGGTTAACTTGTGCATCTATGTGTGGATTGAGGACAGTGAGGAGTCCGCATCAAGCCTCAGATAATCACAGTCTCCATAGTGACACCGTAATTTTGGCAGACTATTAAATAGCACTCTTATTTTTATATTCCCTTTCATAAAAAGCACATGGGGCTGATGTAGTCAATGTCCGTGTTTGCATATTTTATCAGCTGGAACCTTTAACTGCCACTTTCTTGGGATACTGAGGCACAACACAATCAGTACATGCCATGACACCTCAAAAAAAAGTGCAATTACCTTTAGTGTTGTTACTGTTATATAATACTGTGAATTAAATTGACCATCCAATTTATTTCATATTAATAATGTTAATGAATAATTATTTATACATATTAATGTTAAAACAGAATACTTCATTTCCTGACCATGACAGCTAACAGATCACTTTTGTGGGAGAAAAGCTAAATTTAGTTTTAGACAGTGTTTCAGGAATTTGGCTAAATGCAGCTCTTGATGACACTGGATACTTCATGGGTTGTTCTGGACTACAAAAGAGAGATGCCCCTCAGTGTTATGCCCAGCGTTCCAGCAGAGGCTTTAATGAAGCTGTCATCTTCTTACCACAGGTCAAGAACCTGACTGAGGAAGTAGAGTTTCTAAATGAGGATATCCGCAAACTTAACAGAGCAGCCAAGGTTGTGCAGGAGGCCCATCAGCAGACTCTGGATGACCTGCACGTGGAGGAGGAGAAGCTCAGCAGCCTGAGCAAAGCAAATCTGAAGCTGGAACAGCAAGTCTGTGAGGTCAGTAGCGGCGTATCTGGTTAGTGATCTGTCTACATATACACCTAATTCCAGTTTTTGCTTCATTAATTTATCTTGACAGTTTCAGGAAAACCTAGTAGTAGAGTTTGTTTTCCTGATGATTGAGAATAAAAGTGTTCTTTTTCTTATACACTAAACCACAACAGTATAAGAGGGGTCTCCGCACGTAATCTGTCAGTTTTTAAATGCAACTTTCATTCAATCCTGGGCGATGGGAAACGAACATTAAGATGAATGGTAAAGGGTTGTCACTTTAGGTGACTGGCTTTTCCTCATATCTCCCACGGAACCTGGTGTTCTGCCCCACAGATATGCTGGTACTCTATTTGACACTGGTTTTGAAGAATTAGTTTTAAAGGCCATGTGTGTTTCCAGTGGTGTGCCGAGATTGATTTATTGTTGAAAGATATGTGAACACAAGCTGTGTTCTACCTACACTACTGGAAAATACTTTTAAGATTCTAGAGATGATGCCCATTTTGCCTCTAAATGCCCTGTGAAATAAAGCTGTTGCACACCAGTCTCAATGTGTGGGTTCATAATTCTTCCTTTTTCCCACCCTGGCTGACATAGTGTATGCATTCATGCTCTCAGTAGTCATCAGAGTGTAGCCTTTAAAAATTGTTGACAAGAGAGTTAGGATTTTTTTCCTTATCTACTGCTTTTTCTTCCTGCCTCTATATAAATTTCTTCTATTACCTATTAGTTGTATTACATTTCTTCTTACTTCCACTAATTACATATCTCACAAAGCCTCAGCCGCAGGATTTTTTGGCATTTATGTATGTGTGCATGTATATGCACATCACACACATCCACACACTTATTCTCTCCTGACGTCTTAGTCCATTCAGGCTGCTATAATAAAATACCATAAACTGGTGGCAATAAATAGCAGTTTGTTTCCTACAGTTCTGGAGGCTAGAAAGTCCATGAGCAAAGTGCCAGCAGACTTGGTATCTAGTGAGAACACATTTCCTGGTTTACAGAGGGTGACTGCTCCGTGTGTCCTCACATGGCAGAAGGAACAAGGGAGCTCTACAGGGTCTCTTTTATAAGGACTAATACCATTCACGGGGGCTCCACCCTTAGGACCTCATCACTTCCCAAAGGCCCCACCTCCCAACACCATCACACTGGGGATTAGGATTTTAAAGCATGAATTTGACAGGGACACAGACTCCAGTCCACAGCACTCGCTGTTCAACTACTTTCAGATTTTTACATATATCCTTTCCAGAATTTCTCCCTCCCTCCCAATTTGAATTTCATCTCTTTGGTTGGTTACAGAGAATATCTTCCATTGTTATAAAGTAAACATATCAATAAACAAAAAGCCATATTGTGGCTGTTACCTAGTTTCCTGGAAAACTAACCTCTATATCATCCTTGGCAATATTAATCCATGCAAAACTGGAATGTTCTGATGGGGAACATTTAGTGAAGAACCAGAATATGGCATGATGTTATGAACTGGAAGAGGGTACCAAGGTGGTGATGAGGCTTGGAAATCATGCCATGTGAGAATATGTTTGAATGGGCCAGTGATGCCTAGGAGTTATTCCAAATTATTAAGGATGATCATGCGGAAACTGATTTGCTTGGTGTTGCTCCAGGGAGCAGAGCTTGTACTTGGGGATAGAATTTACAGGGAATATTTTGGCTTCTTATGAAGAAGCACTCCCCAGTAAATGGACTTATCCACCCGTGAAATGAGCTGCCATGTGAAGAAGTGAGCTTCCTATCATTGGAAAGCGATCAATCAAGGGCTCACTGGCCATTTCTTGTTGGTTCCTTCCCTAAGACAGAACTTCTATTCTGTAATTTCTAAAGTTTTCTTTTATCCCTGTGATTTCTGGATTCTTTTGTTAACCTATTGACATATGCAATATTTATTTGGAAATCTCTCTGTTACTGGGCATCATTTATAGAATTTGTGCTTGTGTCTTTCTTTTTCTAGAAGGTAAGTGGTTAATGAAGACATCTAGTGAAATATAAACTCTACCTATTTATTTGGCTAAATACTATCTCCTTTTGTCAGCTTGAGGGTGCCCTTGAGCAGGAGAGAAAAGTGAGAATGAACTGTGAAAGGGAGCTGCATAAACTGGAGGCCGATTTAAAGCTGAACCAGGAAAGTCTGGAGAACTTGGAGAGCAGCCAGCGACACCTGGCAGAAGAGCTGAGGAAGTAAGCCACCTTTCTGTTGACGTGAGATTCTTGGAGACCTTATATTAGAAGGAACAGCTTTCTCGTTTCATTTATCCTTAGCACTCCAGGGCCAGATAGCTCAAGACCCGAGGCAAGGATAACAGGCCTAGGAAATGATTTTTTTTTCTTTGCTGTGCTTTATTTTATAGTTGTAAAAAGAGAGTAAATGCAATATCTAGAAGGATGTAACTGAGAAAGTATCTGATTAGCAGATGAGAAAGAATAATATAAGGTATATGAGATGTAAATTATTGGGAACCTTCAGCTGTAAATAAAAAAAAAAAATGTCTCTATCCTTTTACTCATGATGAAACCAATGTCATGATATGTAAAAAAAAAAGAAAATTGATCCTGATGTGACGACTGATACACTCTCTGGTTACTTAAATAAAATATGTTTGCCAGACATAATTAATATTTATATAGAAATTTTGATCAAATAATTTACTATATAAATATTAAACCTTCAAATCTAAAGCAACCTATGAAGATGATTAAAATTGGGGAAATTTTCTATTCATATGGATTCCTTATACCCCAAGAAACTCAGAGCAAGATGGCTTTCTCAGTTTAGTTCTCCACATCAGTGACACGGATTTTCTCACCTTCTCCCTTTTCTCATCTTCCTCTGTTTAACTAGACTTTTTTTTTCTTTTAACCATTAGGGATTTTCCATTTATTTAGATTATACCAAATAAGAGAGCAAAACAGTGAGGATGAAGAGTAAGATAGGCCAGGTTAAAGACTGTAGTGTATCAGTGGTTGAGGCCCACAGTAAAAGAGGGAAGAGAGTCCAGTGACCAGCCATGAGCATCTGACTTTCTTGTTGGTATGTGTGTATGTATATATATATATATATGCTATTATATATGTTCTTGGTGAGGCTTGACTCATATTCTATTAACGAGTTACTGGGCTTAATAGGTATTTAGAAATGATGAAACAAATGACTTTATGAATGGAATGGAATAACGTAAAGCAAAATGATGATAGAGTTCCTTTAGCATTCAATTTTGAAAATCGTATTTCAGTGCAAACGATAACCAGCAAAGTGTAAATGATACTCTGTGTTGTGTAGGCCACAGGTCAAGAGTTTTAGCATTTTAGAAATCCATAGTTTAAAAAAGTTGTAACTTAATCATAAAACTTTTCCCCTAGGTAGACCTATGTATATCTGAAACAATACATGAGTATAAAGTTGGTTATGCAAGAGGATTAAGTTCTAGAGATCTGCTTTACAACATTGTACCTATAGTTAACAAGACTATATTTTTTTCTTAAAAACTTGAGAGTGGAGCTCATGTTAAGTGTTCTTACCACAATTTAAAAAAAATTTTTAAATATAATTGATAAGTCTTAGGAGATTGACAGGTTAAATCTTCTTGAACAAGTCACAAAAAGCCAAAGACAAAAGGAAGATATTGATATATTTGACATCAAAATTTTAAACATGTGGCAAATGCCAACATAAATAGAATGGAAACAAGATATAAAGTGAGAGAGAAATTTGTAACTAATATAAAAAATATCAAGAATCAAAGGAAAATCTATAATTAGATGAACAACCTAATAGAAAAATGGGCAAAAGACACAAACAGTTCTCTTGATTTATTGGTAATTTAAAAATACTAATAGTTGACAGGATGTAGTCATTACTAGTAATTGAGAGCATTCAAAAAGAAAAATGAAATACTATTCTATTGTCTAAGAAAATTCTGGGAGTATGTTATTCTCTACAAATGTAGAGAAACAGTGATCTCACAGTGTTAGTGGAGATTAAAAGAGAGGGCCATCATGTCTTTTAGCACTTACATTACCCAACAATTTCCTGCTCAGTATCCACTCTAGAGAAACGTGTATTCAAGGGGCATGATTATGAACAGTGTGATTTGTAAAAGCAAAATATTAAGGAAGCCTAAGTGCTTATTAATTGGGAAATTCACAAACTAAGGAATGTCTAAATCTTAAAATGCCATGTCATAGTTAATTTTTAAGTGGAGTACTCTGTGTAGGCCTGTGTAGGAAAAATAATGGATTAATAATATGTTATTAATATAATAATTAGCTTAAAATATAGCTTAAGATTTTTAAGCTTAATATATTGTTAAGAATAATGTTATTCTTAAAATAACATTCTCAATTCAATAATGTATTGAATTAAGTTCAATATCTTATTGAACTTTATAACATTTAAAATATTAAAGATAATATTTAATATTAAATATATTATAAATGTTATTATCAATATCTTAATGTAATAATGTATTAATATGGATCATTATTAATCTATAAATGCAAATGTACACGATATTCTATCATTGTAAAGAAAATGAAACCCTATAGCTACATATGCACATGTAAGCACAAACATATGTCAGTAGTTAAATTTCTGGAAGGATTTACACTAAATGGATAATGGTGGTTCCCTCTAGTGGGAAAGTAGGGATTGGGTATTATATTAGTTTGTGTCCACGTTGCTGATAAAGACATACCTGAGACTGGCTAATTTCTACAGGAGAAAGGGTTTAATGGACTTAACAGTTCTACTTTGCTTGGGAGGCCTCACAATCATGGCAGAAGACAAGGACAAGCAAGTCAGATCTCATAGGGGTGGCAGCAGGCAAAAAGAGAGAGAACTTGTGCAGGGGAGAGCCTTTTTATAAAACCATCAGGTCTCATGAGACTAATTCACTATCATGAGAACAGCACAGCAAAGACTAGCCCCCACGATTCAATTATCTCCCACAGAGTCCCTCTCACAACACATGGAAATTCAAGATGAGATTTGGGTGGGGACATAGCCAAACCATATCATTCTGCCCTTGGCACCTCCCAAATCTCATGTCCTCACATTTCAAAACTAGTCATGCCTTCCCAACAGTCCCCCAAGGTCTTAACTCATTTCAGCTTTAATTTAAAAGTCCACAGTCCAAAGTCTCGTCTGAGACAATTCAAGTCCCTTCTGCCTATGAGCCTGTAAATTTGAAAGCAAGTTAGTTATTTCCTAGTCACAATGGGGGCACAGGCATTGGGTAAATACAGCCATTCCAAATGGGAGAAATTGGCCAAAACAAAGGGGCTACAGGCCCCATGCAAGTCCAAAATCCAGCAGAGCAATCAAATCATAAAGCTCCAAAATGATCCCCATGTCTCATATCCAGAGTACACCGATGCAAGAGGTGAGTTCCCATGGTGTTGGGCAGCTCCTCCCCTGTGGCTTTGCAGGGCACAGCCTCCCTCCTGGCTGCTGTCATGGGCTGGTGGTGTGTCTGCGGCTTTTCCAGGTATACAGTGCAAGCTGTCAGTGGATATACCATTCTGGTGTCTGGAGGACAGTGGCCCTTTTCTCATAGTTCCACTTGGAACTGCCCCAGTAGGGACTCTGTGTGGGGGCCCTGACCCCACTTTTCTCTTCTGCACTGCTCTAGCAGAGGTTCTCCCTGAGGACCCCACAGCAAACTTCTGCTTGGGCATCCAGACGTTTCCATACATCTTCTGAAATCTAGGTGGAGGTTCCCAAACTCCAACTCTTGACTTCTGTGTACTTGCAGGCTCCACACCAGATAGAAGTTGCCAGGGCTTGGGGCTTGCACGCTCTGAAGCTATGACCCAAGCTCTATGTTAACTGCTCTTGGCCATGGCTGGAGCAGCTGAGATGCAGGGCACCAAGTCCCTGGGCTGCACACACACAGGGACCCTTGGCCCAGCCCAGGAAACCCTTTTCCCTCCTAGGCCTCTGTGCCTGTGCTGGGAGGGGATGCAGTGAAGACCTCTGACATGCCCTGTTGTCTTGGGGATTAACTTTCAGTTCCTTCTTACTTATGTAAGTTTCTGCAGCTGGCTTGAATTTTTTCTCAAAAATAGGAATTTTCTTTTCTATCACATTGTCAGGCTACAAATTTTCCGAACTTTTATGTTCTGCTTTCCTTGTAAAATTAATGCAGGCCAGACACACTGGCTCACGCCTGTAACCCTAGCAATTTGGGAGGCCAAGGCAGTCAGATTGCCTTTGCTTAGGAGTTCAAGACCAGCCTGGGCAACATGGTGAAATCCTGTCTCTGCTAAATACAAAAAATTAGCTGGGCACAATGGCATGTGCCTATAGTCTCAGCTACTCAGGAGGCTGAGGCAGGAGAATTACTTGAACCCGGGAGGTGGAGGTTGCAGTGAGCCAAGATTACACCACTGCATTCCATCCTGGGTGACAGAGCGAGACTCAGTCTCCAAAACAACAATAACAACAAACAAACAAAAAACTGAATGCATTTAACAGCACCCAAGTCACCTCTTGAATGCTTTGCTGCTTAGAAATTCCACCAGATACCCTAAGTCATCTCTCTCAAATTCAAAGTTCCACAAATCTCAAGGGCAGGGGCAAAATGCCGCCAATCTCTTTGCTAAAACATAACAAGAGTCACCTTTGCTTCAGTTCCCAGCAGGTTCCTTATCTCCATCTGATACCACCTTATCCAGGATTTCATTATCCACTTCATTATTAGCATTTTGATCAAAGCTATTCAACAAATCTCTAGGGAGTTCCAAACTTCCCCCCATTTTTCTTTCTTCTTCTGAGCCCTCCAAACTGTTCCAAGCTCTGCCTGTTACCCATTTCCAAAGTCGCTTCCACATTTTCGGGGAGCTTTTCAGCAGCGCCCCACTATACTAGCACCAATTTACTGTACTATTCCATTTCCACACTGCTGATAAAGATTTACCCAAGACTGGGTAATTTATATGGGAAAAAGGGTTTAACGGACTTATAGTTCTGTATGGCTGGGAGGCCTCATAATCATGGCGGAAGGCAAGGAGGAGGAAGTCACATCTAACATGGCTGGTGGCAGGCAGAAAGAGAGAACTTGTGCAGGAGAGCACCTCTTTATAAAATCATTAGCTCTTGTGAGACTTATTCACTACCATGAGGATAACATAGGAAAGACTTGCCTCAACAAGTCAGTCACCTCCACTGGTCCCTCCCATAACACGTGGAAATTCAAGATGAGATTCAGGTGGGGACACAGCCAAGTCATGTCGGGTATCATAGCTAAGAAAACTTCAGATGTAGGTATAATCATTGAAGTTTAAAAATGAGAATAAATTATTGTATTATATCTATAATTTTAAAAATATTTAAACAGAATGGTATTTTCATTTTTTGGTCAAAGCCTGTTTTTTTATTGCTATATAATAATTGGACATAGTTTTGGAGTACATGTGCTATTTTGATACTTGTATACAATGTGCAAAGATTCAAATGAGGTAATTGGGATATCTATCACATCAAACATTTATCTTTTCTTTGTGTTAGGAATATTACAATTCTAACTACTTTAAACAAAATGTTATTATTCTGAACAATTGTATTTGTTATATTTTTCTAAACAGAAAAGAATTAGAAGTGAGTCAGATGAATTCTAAGGTGGAGAATGAGAAAGGCCTGGTAGCTCAGCTTCAGAAGATGCTTAAAGAGCTTCAGGTAATCAGTTATCAAATATGCCTGTGTACTTGGGTGATGACTGGCAGTTCAGTGACACATTTTCTGCCAAGGTATTCATACACTTAGCCAACCACAGGCAGAGGCGGAAAAGAACAGTGCTTCAGAAGGGAAATTGTGGCATTCCACAGATAGAGTTAAGCTTAAGTTTCCTTATGAGAATAGTAAAAGTGAATACCTAATTTATTGAATGTTTGCTGTGAACGAGGCATTGTGCTAAAATCCAAAACTTGTTTTTTCACTCATGAATCCTTCTGGCAACCATTGAGCTAATATTACTAAATGCAACGATATATTTAAGTAATAAGCACAGTGCCTGACCCGTGGTATGCATTCAGTGTTAGCAATTTAATTTTTATAATGATTATTCTTTGTGATTAGAAGGTGAGTGACTGAAAATTAGTAAGTTCTATAGGTACTTGTAGCCTCAAAACATTATGTGATAACAAATAGCTATTTATAAGTTTTAGACTGTGTGAGTTTCATAGCATATGACCATGTTATAAAGTAATTTTACACACAAATGCACACACACATTCAGATGGATAATTTCCCTTTGGTGCTAAATAAATATCTTAGTAATATAACTATGGCTCGAAATACTTTTGGAACCTCTTTCTGATATTTATCTTCTGAAATATTTTGAGCCAAATAAGAAAACCAGTCTCAATGTTTTGTAAACGTATTTTAGTTTCAGACATGCTATTAACCTCCAAGTGGCTATGATATTCATTGGGCTTGACTTCAGATGACTCTTGACTTTATCCAAAATAAAAAAAAAATTTTCAATATGTCCAAAGGCAAATTTCCTTACCTTAATGCCTTCAGAAAGTTCTATAAAGATTATTTCTGACAAAACGTTTCAGAAATGTTTGGTTCAATGGTGGTATGATTTGGGATAAATGTTGTTTTGGATCCCATGATAACCAGTTGGAAGAGGATCACGGTTACTTGAATGTGAAAATCATACTTTTTTTAAGCACCTTTTCTGTCATACCTTATCTGTAGAACTGATAGACTACTTATTTGATATAATCTAGAAATTAGTTTTTTCTAAGCCACAGTACTCTTATTTAATGGAAAGGAAAACATATTCTAAAACAATTTCTATCTTGTTTTCTCCCCTGTCCTAACCTACGCCTAATTATTTAAAGTGATGATAATAACATAGTGGCTTCATTGTCCTGTAATACAGTGATGCTGTCAGGATTTATAGACCTATTTGACTTATACTAAAAGGGCTTGCGGCTCCTCATTGTTAGCACTTCTTTTTCCAATAATCTTGCCTCTGATGATGTCGCATCACTTCTCACTTTTCACCAACTCCACTTTGTTATTTTGGATCTCTTACTTGAAATTTCCTGCAGACTAGAAAACAAAGTAACCAAGACTTTTAGAATTATGTGTAAAATTAAATTGATATTGTTTAAGTAAATTGCTTGAACTTGAAGATGTTCATTTTTTTTACCACAATTTTGCCCAAGTCCCAGATAGTTGAGATCAATGAATTTCAGATGAGGAAGATTTTTGTATATAAAATCTATTATCCCAATTTTCATACATGCTCTTAAACACTCTTTTGTCATATGAAAGATATTTTCCTATTTCTTTGGGAAATACTCTTTACTAAGCTTTCTCCTCCATGTATATAATTTAATGAGCTTGCCCATGATCAGGGGCTGAGTGATTTGGAAGAAATGCAAATTCTAATTCTGGTTTTGGTACTGAATTGGGGCAAATCACTTAGCTTCTGTCTATTGTTTTCTTTACTTATACATTGAGAACCAAAAGTTTCATGTTAGCTTTGTGATTTAAAAAATAGAGTAAAGCTCTTAAATATGGAATATGCTACAAGTGCTTAGTAAAAGTCAAAATTATTTATTGGTACAGACTCAAATAAAGGACTTGAAAGAGAAACTAGAAGCTGAAAGGACCACTCGAGCCAAGATGGAAAGGGAGAGAGCTGACCTCACCCAAGACCTGGCTGACTTGAATGAGAGGCTGGAGGAGGTAGGAGGAGCCAGTTTGGCTCAGCTGGAAATAACTAAGAAACAGGAAACGAAATTCCAGAGGCTTCGCCGAGACATGGAAGAGGCCACGCTGCACTTTGAGGCAACTTCTGCGTCTTTGAAGAAGAGACATGCAGACAACCTGGCTGAGCTCGAGGGCCAGGTGGAAAATCTACAGCAGGTGAAGCAGAAACTGGAAAAAGACAAGAGTGACTTGCAGCTGGAAGTAGATGACCTCCTGGCCCGTGTTGAGCAGATGACCAGAGCTAAGGTAGATGCTCCCAATGGGCTTCTGAACATGTGAGTAGGAAGGGGAAGAAATGAGAGAGGAGGGAAATAAGCCAGCTTAGTGATTCGATGTATTTTCTAATGAAGACTATAGTTCTGGTACGGAATAGATCAGGCCTGACCTTAGTGGTCATTGTTAACGTCACACAGCCATCGCCTGAATGTGACCTGAGAGTGGCTTCTGGTTTTACCAGAATTCCAATCCATGTTTCTTACGGGTCTTTTTAGTGACGGCATAAGTAAGTGAGCTGGAAATCTGAGGCCACTATCTGTATCTTTCTTGATGAATGAATTTTGTTGTGAGCGCTCCTCGGTGATGGCATGGAGACTTCTAGAGCCTATCTGAATGAATGGTGTACACAAATAGCTTTGCTGAGAGGAGGAAACTTTTCCTCCCTCATGTCCTCTGGCATCTCTTTAATCAGCCAGTACTGTAAGAAAGGCTCATCACATGTTCTTTCTTTACTGAGCCCATTCACCTATATGCTGCAAGCTCTCATGCCAAATGGTTACTACCAGATCACGGATAACAGTGACCCTGTCTTCTGGTACTTGAGAGGAGCTTTGCTTTAGATTAAGCAGAGCAAATGGCTAGTTGCTGCAACCTCTTCTCCTTGTGAGCAGATTTTATAAAGTCATCTGGGAGAGATATGGCCTGACAATAAAGCTTGATCTTCAGGGACTAGGGCCAGAAAAATGTAGAATATCTTCAGTGATACAAAGTGGTTTCTGAAATGTTTTAACGTTAATTCCTTTTAAATACCTTAATAAGTAGGAAGAAACTATCTGTGTCTGTCTGTCTGTCTCTCTCTCTCTCGACTCTATCTTAGTTCATTCCTTGGTGTCTTAGTTCATTTCTGCTGCTCTAACAAAATACCACATGCTGAGTAATTTATAAAGAATAGAAATGTATTTCTCACAGTTCTGGAGGCTGGGAAGTCCAAGATCAAAGTAGCAGCAGGTTTGTTGTCGGATGAGGGCTCTCTGCTTTAAAGACGCTGCCTCTTGCTGCATCCTCACATTGCAGAAGAGCAAAAACAGGAAAGGGCCAGATGTTCCCTTGCACCTTTAAGGTCACTAATCTCATTCATGAAGGCTCATGTCCTCATGACTTCATCACCTCCTAAAGGCTCCACCTAACACTATCACATTGGCAGTGGTTTCAACATATGAATTTTGGGGGGACATGTTCAGTCCATAGCATTCTACCTCTGGCCCCTCAAATTTATGTCCTTCGCGTAAGCAAAATACGTTCATTCTACCCCAAGAGGCTCCAAAGACTTAAGTCATTTCAGTGTCAACTCAAATGTCTAAAGTCTCATCTAAATCATATAGTAGGGAAACTCAAGGCATGATTCATCTTAAGGCAAATTCTTCCTCCAGCTGTGAGCTTGTGAAATAAAACAAGTTAAGTGTTTCCACAATAAAATAGTGGAACAGGCATAGCATAGACATTCCCCTTCCAAAAAAAGAGAAATCAGAAAGAAAAAAGAGGTAACAAAGGGAAAATCCTAACACAAACAAAGCGAACAACATTAAATCTTGTAAGTTGGGAATAACCATTTTTGACTCCATGTCTCCATGATCTTCTGGACATACTGAGGTGGAGTTTGGGTCCCCAGGACCCCATGTAGCACTGCTCCCCTGGCAGCACCTCTCAGGAGTTGAAGTTGGTTGCTTGTGGCTCTCCCAGGTTAGTGTTGCCTGCTGGTGGCTCTATAAGTCTGGGGTGTTGGGGTAACTCTGCCCCACAGTTCCACTAAGCACTGCCATGGTGGGGGCTCTCTGCAGTGGCTCTTGCTCCCATGGCAATTCTCTGCCTGGACCCCAAGGCTTTCCAAAATATCCTTTGAAATCTAGGTGGAGGAGCTATGCTTCCGTATCTCCTGCAGAGCTTGCACTGTGTGGATGCTGCTATGGATTACAGCATGTGCCTTCCAGAGTGGTGACATGAGCTGAACCTGAGCTGAACCTGAGCCTGCCTGAGTGGCAGAGGAACACTGCACTGGTATGCGGAGAGCAAAGACTAGAGGCAGCCCTGGGCAGCAAGCTCTGAGGTCTCATGGGAATCCTCTCTTGAAATCACGTTTCCTTCAAGGCTGTGGCCTTCTGGGCCTTTGTAGGTAGGGCAGCCGCAAAGGTCTCAGAAATATCTTCAGGGTCATTCTTCCATCGACCTGATGAATGGTGCCTGGCTTCTTTCTATCCCTACTAATTTCCTTATCAAATGTTTGCTTATCTACATCCTTAGTGTTTTTGTTTTTCTTTCTGAAAATACTTTTTTATTCTTCACAATCTGGCCAGACTGAGAATTTTCTAAGATCTTTAAATTCTGCTTCTCTTTGATTATACATTTCATCTTTATTTCTCTCTCTCCGTATTTTGTTTTAAGCAATCCAGAGAAACCATGGAGCCCCAAACACTTTAAGAATTTCTTCCACCAAATATCCCAGTTCATCATTCTTACAGTTTACCTTCCACAAGGGACTAGGGCATAGTTCAGCCAAGTTCTTCGGCACTTTGTAATAAGGATTTTTTTTTTTTTTTTTGAGAAGGATTTTCGCTCTTGTTACCCAGGCTGGAGTGCAATGGTGCAATCTCGGCTCACTGCAACCTCCGCCTCCTGGGTTCAGGCAATTCTCCTGCCTCAGCCTCCCGAGTAGCTGGGATTACAGGCACGTACCACCATGCCCAGCTAATTTTTTGTAATTTTAGTAGAGACGGGGTTTCACCATGTTGACCAGGATGGTCTCGATCTCCTGACCTCGTGATCCACCCGCCTCGGCCTCCCAAAGTGCTGGGATTACAGGCTTGAGCCACCGCACCCGGCCTCTGTCTTTCAGTTTCCAGTAAAATATCCCCAGCTTCCATTTTAAGACCTCAGTAGAATTGCCTTTACTGTCTGTATTTCTACCAGCATTGTAATCACAGCCATCCAACTAATCTCTAAGAAGATTAATTCTCTCTCTACAGTTCTCCTCTTCTTGTCAGCCCTCACCAGAAGGTTCTCAACGTTCCGTTCATGGGAATGTAGGCTTTTTCTAACAGTAGGTGTGTACTTCACTACCTCCGTACTCCTTTAATCCCTGCCCTCTGTCTTTATTTCTCCTGAAGCTGGCACTTCCTCTGAATATTTCTGTCACTGGCACATGGTTCTTTTTATAACTCAGGTTCTAAGCCTGAACCGCCTCTTTTTTCCTTATTTGCTTTTCAGTCAATTATTGTAGCAGGTCAGTCTTCACCATCTCATCGTTTTCTATTCCCATTTCCATGTAGGTCTCTCTGTACCTTTCAACTAGATTACTGCTGTGGTTTCCTCAATTATCTTTTTTGCTTCTAGTCTTTCATTTTTTAAAACCATTTTATATTTATATATCCAAATTAATATTTATAGTGTTTGGAATATTTACAAAGCATGGATTTATTGAATTATGTCCCCGCTTAAAAATGAACTCCAAACTTCTGCTTTCAAGGTACCTTGTAACCTGTGATCAGAGTCAGCCTGTCTTGCCAGTTTTAGATCCCATTGCTTTGTTTCATGGATCTTCCATTTCAGCTTGCTTTTCACCAAATATTCATTTTTACACCAATGTGTCTTTTCCAAACTGATTATTCTCTTTGGAATGCTCAAGTTCAACCTCCTGCATTAAGAACTTGCCTGTTTTTGAGTTCCTGTAGTACTTTGGGGGTCCCTGTTTATACTGATGCATTATCTAGATTTTTAGCTTTGCTTAAACTGAAAGCAGAAACTAGGTTTCATTTTCATGTTTTCTCTGTGCTTTGTAGAGTCTGTGCAGTCAATTACTAGCATCAGCTTTTACACATGCCTCTTGGAGCTCATGGATTCAGTGACTTGTCCAAGGCCACACAATTCTATGGAGAAGATGAACTTCAATTCCAAATCCTGTGTATATCTGTTGGGGAGCATGTCCTGCTGCTACTTTAAATATTTGTTGCCACAACAAGTTGTTTCTATTCACTCTCATAGGCATATACATCAGGCTAAACTGTTCCTCAAGTTGTTTACTTTATCATTTTCTGAATTATAATGTCAAGAATGCTAATGCTCAGTGGTACAACGAAGACCGAAGCATTTTTAAAAGCATATTATGCTGACAGAGAGGCTCAGGGCAATTTAGAAGTTATAGGAAATCTCACAATTATCTTTATTATTTTGAATTCCCATTGGTCCCTGCATTTCTGGGAGGCAGCATTTTTATGCATCATTTTAAGAATCAGCTATAAGATGAATGTTTCTTATTCCATTAACCTTCTCCTCCCTGGTATCAGAACATACCACTTACCCTTATGCTTAAATTAAAAATTCTTTTGCGGGTACAAGTGTTGCATGCTATATCCCTATACAGACCTCTTAGATAAACAATTGAATTGTCTTTTGCTGATCCTGTTTATGGAAATACATTTTTACATGGAAACACTATACTAGTGGTTAGCATTGCCTATGTGGATACCTCCCATGTGATGCTATGCCTAAGGGCAAATGCCTTTTCTATCTGCCCAATTGGGCTGCCTCCTCTACACATATGCAGAACCCAGCTGGCCCTCACCACATGGACCTCTCTTGAGGAACTGAGAAATTTTTGGCTCCTTTTCTTGCCATTTCCACACACCATTGACTAAGTTGTCTTGTAGAGATCGGTGCTTTTTCACCCTAAGCAAACAGGTGCATAGCACAGCATATTCAGGGCCACAAACAGGTGCCATTTCTCACACCTGGATATGTTCCTCCTGGCTCAGTTAACAGGTCATTTACTATTGGAGACATCATAAAATAAAAATGGTTTTCATAATCATCCTATTTTTATCCATTTTCCTCTGGAGCCCAGGATTCATGACAATGTGGGCCACCTAGGACATGAAGTCAATTAATCCTTAACATTTCCTTTGTCACTGCTTCATACGACAGATGCTTAGGAATCTAATATTTGACATTTTCTGTGTGTGTGTGCATCTGCACAGGCAGTTTCAGTTCAAATTCCGATTCTGACATTTAAACACTCTGTGAATTTGGGGTGGTTATTTAGCCTCTCTGATGCTCAGTTTTCCCATTTATAAAACAGAGGCAATCTGAACTTTTGAGAGATAGTGTGAGGAAAAAAATAAGCATGCCAGCTTTGACTGTCAAAGTCATTTTCAGAAGTGAGAGCAAACAAAATTCAACATATAATTAGAAACTGTGCAGACAACCTAAAAACTGTCACATTGATCATGACTCTAGCTTTCTTCTAGTTATGAGTGGAGAGCGGGGACGATTGAGCATGCTGGGCATTTAACATTAATGCTCTAACCCATGTGAGGCCGATGGCATTGTATGAGAAGCTGGCCACTGAATCTCTGTGAAGCCTGTCTTCACCAGGCCTGGGTGTGCTGTAGGACCTCTGTGAACTGGAACTATATAACACTGCATTGGAGATGTAAGAAGACATAATTTAGTAGTCCTTCATAGAATAACCATTAGTAAGTGAGACAGCCAGGTGAGAGGGAGTCCCTGGAGAAACTCCAACCAGCCTGCCCACTGGAGTGGAGCCTGGGAAAGTTCATGCCATTTGCAGTGGGGTGGAGTCTGGCCCCTCCTCTTTCTGTGTGGAACCTGGGATTCAAGCTGCAGGCGGGAAGCACTCTAGCCTTGTGAGAATCTCTGTTTCCCCCTTTTCTTCCTTTTCACCCAGTAAAACTGTCTTGCTCACCATTCAAATAGTCTGTGATCCTGAATTTTCCTGGCCAGAGACGAAGAACCCCATCTGTAGCTGACCT
The DNA here is from genome assembly GCA_031835075.1 of Saguinus oedipus. NCBI lineage: Eukaryota > Metazoa > Chordata > Mammalia > Primates > Cebidae > Saguinus > Saguinus oedipus. Next base: position 92,320,572 of record CM063184.1, on the reverse strand, counting down.
AAGGAAATGTCCTGCAACATAGCGTGAAGAAAACAATCTTCAGCAGAGCATAGACTCCAGCTAGAGATGGTCAAGGTTTTGGCTCATACAGAAGTTTTCCAGAGGACTAAACCTGGCATCACCCTTGAAACATTCCTGGTCCTTTGGCCATGGCTCTATCATAACAATTAGGTTAACACTGAAACTATTAGGCTCACCATTAGCTTTCCCCATCTCACCAGACCTCACTGTTTTCTCAAAATTTCATTGGTGAAATCTTTTCTTTGTCTCCCAATTCTTCCATTTCCATAGCATACTTTGTACAGACAAAGGCCTCATGGGCTGCTGTATGAATTGAGATTATACATAGAACTTAGAAGAGAGCTGGGTATGTAACAAGCACCCAGTAAATGTTAACCACTGCTGCTGTTATCATTAATAGTGTCGTCATCACCATCACAGTGATGGGGCAGATGGCAGGCATTCAAGGATAATTTGTACATGTTTTCATGAAAACAGCTATGTAAAAATCTGTAGAACCATGGAAGGCCACCACCAGTGTCATAGTGTAGTTTTACTTTTACTCTTTCTGACCATATAAATAATAAGAATGCAAACTACAGTTAATTCGTATGGTAAAGGGAATACCTCATCCTACATTTGGCAGTTCTTAGTCCTGTCTGAGGATCTTGGGCCTCAAAACCACAGACATGAGTTCTCAGAGTGTGGCAAGAATCTGCTGATTAGATTGTTTACTTAAATTGGGTATATTGGGCAAAGGCCAATGTCATATCTTTTTCTCCAAGCACAAAAAGCCAATTCTGAAAAGTTGAGTTTGGGGATCGAAGTATTCATCCAACAGGGTCATCTTGAGCTTGTGGCCATAGTGGGGTACAGTTGCTTTGACAGCTCCCATTTCTGTTAGTAGGCTGCAGCAGCTAAGACCCATCCACTTCCTTCTGTCCTGCTTGGTCAGCCTTCCAGATTTCCTTCCTCTTTTTTACCCTCTCCTCCCTCTTTTCCTTCCCCTTCCTCTGCCCCTTCCCCCTTGGATATTGCTCTCCTATGTGCCACGTACTATTCTAGACAATGGGGGTTACATATTTAAACCAGATCTCTTCCCTCATGAAAGTTATATTCTAATGGAAAAGATAGCTAAATATGTAGTCAGAAAATGATCATGTACCTTATTAGTGTTTGACATGCTGCCTTCTCCAGAAAAGTAAATAATTCTGGAAAGAATCCTAATACTCCAGACTTTGGGTGTCTCCTGAGACACCTATACTCTGCAAAGCTTAGGCCTCTTGTGGTCCAGACCCTAGAGTTGATTGTACTTGTTGAAATCAGAAAATGTGGTCTCCCAGTGCTGGCTGAGCTCTTCACTATAGAAGAGAGCATGTGGGTCTCTGGAGCCACTCCTCCCCTTCTCCTTTGTGCAGCTGATTCAGATTATCCTCTGTGAGCCATGACCAGCCCTTCTTTCTCAACTCATAGGCAAATGCTGAGAAACTCTGTACTGTGTATGAAGAGCGCTTGAATGAAGCAAATGCAAAACTGGATAAGGTGACTCAGTTGGCAAATGACCTGACAGCACAAAAGACAAAGCTGTGGAGTGAGAGTGGTAAGTAAGCGTGCTGCTTGACTCATAGGCAGTTCTCCATTCCGGCAGACTCATGAAGGCACAATCAAGATAAAGAACTACCCACTGGGGCTGGGTGGGCACCTGAAGATCCTATGGGAGGAATGCTGCCTCTGAGACAGCCTTGCCACACACAGGCCTCTTGTCTAGGAATTGTTACCTCTGTGCCACTTGCCAACTCCTGCCTAGTTCCCTTCCCAGAAATAGAAAAGTATAGTAATATGCCATCGGCAGAAGCAACTCTCAAGATCAAAGGATGGGAGGGGGCAATCTACAGTCTACTAGTAGACTTTTTTAATAATTTCTACCTTATTGAATATTTTTAAATTAAAAAAATTTTTTTTTTTATAATAAATCTACATCTCTTTTCACACCTGGTAAAGCAGTGGTCTGTGTGGTTGGCTACCTGATCATGTGTGATTGGACCCCATTCTCTCTGACCTCTTTTCCTCTAGGCCCTTTCTCTCATTCTGCATCGGCTGCCTCTTTCTGTGCTTTCAACACCCCAGGCACACTCCCACCCTAGAGTCTTGCCCTGGCGGCTCACTCTGCCTGGAACACCTTATTAATGCTGCAGAGGTTTGAGGACAGGGGTTATTCAAGTGGATATCTGGGGCAAGTCAGGATAGGCCCTGTTGAGAAGGTGACGTTTAAATACTCTCACCCCATTTCCCCAAGTGCTTCTCTTTCCGTAGTATTTATTAAGTTCAAACAAACTACTTATTTGATACAATAAATATATTTGTCTCCATCTGTCAGAACATAAGTTCCATGAGGTCAAGGGTCTTTGTTAATTGATGTATGTCAGTCATCTAGAATGCTGCCTGGCACTTACTGATCCTCCATAAACATTTGATAAATGAAAGTAAAAAAATGTCCTACAGTTTATTCGTTACTATCAACCACTAATGATTTTTTTTTTCTGTTTTTTTTCCAGTCTATTAAATTGTAGCAATCTATTAGGGGCTTTTCTTTTTCAATTTATCGTAAGCTTTTGTCTTTTGCATACTCAGTCCTTTATAACGACTGCTTCATTCATCGAGATTGACTGTATCTAACCTTGCCCTGCAATTTGACTTGTCTCTCTGCTATGAACAGCATGTGGCCAGATATTTATAACTAAATCAGTTTTAGTAATATATTCCCAGAGAGAGAATTCCTAGGTCAATGAAAATAAACAATGTATTCTTGATGCTCGAGAGGCACACACTTTTAAAAAGAGAATGAACACATTTGGTCTCTGTAACGGGATTCCTCCAGTGGACACCTCCATTTGCAGATGCTAAATCTAGGATCAGAGCTAAATTAAAATTAGTTGATGAAACGAAAAGCCTGGAAATCTAGAAGAAGAAAGGGTCTTGGTTCGATTAAGGACACTGAATGGGACTATTCTTATAGTGCCCACAGGGTGTGTGACACCTGGCCTTGCTACCAAGCCCCCATTTTGATCTGTGCTATTTAGGATTTAGTTGGTATGTAGACTCCACAGTTCAGAGACAAAGCTGGAGAATATCTGGATATCTGGCCTGAAGGAAGTGCTGTGTAAAAATCTGTTTGATAGGCATTCTGTCTCCCCTAGTTATTGGCATTAATTTTCTACTCACTGTTTTGATGAGGAAATTGGTGGGTAGTGACTAAAATGAAAGTGGGTCTGAGATGATAATTCTGCTTAGGCTGCAGGACTTTTTGCTTCCTTCTTTTAACTTTACCGTTTGATTGGCTTTTGTGTAAATTAAATTCAAAGTACAAATTTATCCAAGCCTATCCTCCCCTTACTGGGTCCATGCTCCAGATTATTTGTTTTTGTTTTTGTTTTTTGTTTTCTGGTGGTTACTACCAAAATTTCTTTCTCATGCTCTGTCCTGTCAGCTTACCATGCTCTGCTTTCAGAGGAAACCAACAACAGTAAATTAGATCAATTAAGTCACATTAACTGGGTAGTGGCTCTGCAATATACATGATATATTAGTCTCAGCCAGCTAGTGGATTTATATTTCTTCAGAATCCTTTTAAATAAGATGTTTTTGGGCCGGGCATGGTGGCTTATGCCTGTCATCCCAGAACTTTGGGAGGCTGAGGTAGGTAGATCACTTGAGGCAAGGAGTTCGAGACTAGTTTAGTTAATATGGCAAAACTGTGTCTCTACCAAAAAATACAAAAATTAGCCGGCCATGGAGGTGGATGCTTGTAGTCCTAGCTACTCGGGAGGCTGAGGCAGGAGGATCACTTGAACCTGGGAGGTGGAGGTTGCAGCTAGCCGAGGTTATACCACTGTATCCCAGCCTGGGCAACAGAGTGAGACTCTGTCTCAAAAGTAAAACAAAAACAGGAGGCTGAGGCAGGAGAATCCTTGAACCCAGGAGGCAGAGGCTGCGGTGAGCCGAGATCGCACCATTGGACTCCAGCCTGTGCAACAGGAGTGAAACTCCATCTCAAAGAAACAAAACAAAACAAAAAGGCAAACAAAAACTCACAAGATGTTTTATTCAGATACTCTTAAAGTTTGGTTCACATATCCCAAGCAATTCTCAAGACCCTGTAGGGGGTCTATGAGGTTGAAGCTATTTTATTATAATACAGAGAAGCTGTTTGCTCCTTAAATCCTTTTTCCATTTGTATTGATAGTGCAAAAGCAACAGTGATTAAAATTACTGGACCCTGATCACAAGTCAACATAGTAGCACTAAAACATGCTGTAAAAATTGTATTCACTAATATGTACTCACAGTTTTTTAAAAAGTCAGTTTCACTTAAGGATGTCCTTCAAGAAGCAGGAAAAATGAATTTTATTACGTCTCAGCTCTTGAGTATGTATCTTTTTAATATTCTGTGTGACAAAATAAGAAGTGTGCATAAAAAATTCCACTCCTGTTTCGTACTGGAGTAAGATGTGTGATTAAGCTCTGAGCTGAGCCAGCAGTTTTTTCAGGGAGTATCACTTTTACTTGAAAGAACGACTGACAAACAAATGAGGCTTGCTTAGACTTACATGCTTGGCAGACGATTTCTCAAAAATGGGCAAAGGAAACTTGTCACTTCAAGGAAAACAACTGACAATGTTTGTTGCCAATAACAATATAGGATATTTTAAGTAAAAATTATATTTTAGAAAACATGTATCTGCCATCATTAGGTTGATGGCTCTAAATTTTTAGACTTTTCTGATGAGTTCAGCAGTGATGTTAACAAATATGATTTTTAAAATTATGTGATATTTTGATTTATAATAAGATATATACATGTACCTATAGGTGTGATATATGTGTGTATGCATATATATGTGTGTGTATATATGTATATACACACACACATATCCCTATACGTACATATGTACATGTTTGTGTGTATCGGACGCAGTCTCTAAGTAGATACTGTCAGAATTGAGTTAAATTGTAGGACTTTGGTTGGTTGAATCCACAAAGCAGAACCTACAGATATGGAAGCCCAGACTATAATTAACAGGACAAGTTAAGCAGGGACAATAGACTAGACTGTGATAGAATTTCTCCCTCTCATGGTCACATTTCCCATCATTTAGTGACTACTGCTAATATTTATTTAGCAGTTCAGTCTATAAAATATATTCACATTAATTTAGTTTTAATTAAGAATCTTTTATTGTTATCTTCATTTTACAAATGAGGCAAAAGTTATAATTATCTAAAAATTATATAGACAAGTGTACAAAGGCATATATAATAAACAAGGGAGTGTGGTATAGAAGAATGTAGTCTTCAAGAACTTCATTTGAATCTACCTTCGCCAATTACAAACTGTATGTTTCTGTGTCAGTCATATTTAAGTAAGTTGCTTTGTTTCCTCCTCTGGAAAATAGTATAATACCTACATTATCAAGGAGTTATGAAAATTAAACTATACATAGGGTACCTATGGCATAGAAGTTTCTCAGTAAAAGTAGCTACTATCTGTTATCGATTCATACTTATTACTAAAAATCAGTTCAGTTTTAGGACTTTCTTTGGAGTCCTGAAAAGGACAATTGCCATGGTTTAGCAGAATAATAGGACTCTCAGACCCTTCCTAAATATCAAAAATATGTGGGTTGGAGTCGTTCTGGCTAATCTTAAAGTCAGTAAGTCAAGTGGAGGAGGCAAGAGATAGGAAGACTGTAATTATGTACTTTTGCGAAATCTTTCTGTAGGCGAGTTTCTACGGAGGCTTGAAGAGAAGGAGGCTCTGGTAAACCAACTTTCCAGGGAAAAGAGCAACTTCACTCGGCAGATTGAAGAACTGAGAGGGCAGCTGGAAAAGGAGACCAAAGTAATGGATCAATTATTTCTCACTAGTACCTTGACTGTGTGTGTGTGTGGTTTTTTTAAAAATAGTGGTTGATGAATCAGCCTGAAGATTTTTTTCTAAAAGAAGAAGGGAAAATGCCCTAGAAGTTATGGGGGGAAAACCATGGAAGAACCCCGATGACTGGAGGATCTTCCTTGGTGATTCAGATTGCTGCTTTGCAGATTTAGAGCAAGCCAAGTGTGTGTTTCCATCTTGTGTGAGTCCTTGAACAGAAGGGCAGCAAGGCTCCTTCTGGATTTTGATTCTGAACTGCTCATGAAAAAGTGAAATTAAATAAAAGCCTAGAATAAAACAAGTGGGATGGGGTTAGCTCAGTATTACTTTTAAATTGTCAATAAATTATAGAAATTAGTCATTTCTTCCTATGAATACATAATATTGCTGGAAGAGGACTCCAATGAAAGTGATTCTGAAAGGTGAAAGCATATGACTAACATGAGACATAAATTCTTTGAGCTTTGATATTTAAATGAATTCTTAGTTCATTTTCAAGGCATCTTGTTACTAAGACCCCAAAGTGCCTTACTTGTAGAGGATCACACTGTGAAGGCATATACTCTGAAAGATGCACATAGTTGAGTCTGTTTTAAAATACTGTACCATTCTATTCCCTTAACTCTCTGTATTTTCTATGTTATACAGAAATTTAAAACTTTATCATTGTTTGTGCATCAGACGTTGTATCAGATACTTGTATTATGTTATCTCAATCTTCATATCAGTCAAATGAAGCAGACAGAATTGCATCCTCAGAAATGAAAAAACCAAGGCTCCGAGAAGAAAACTAACATGCCCAAGGTCATATACCTAGTAATATACTGTGAAGGAACTTAAGCACATAGTGAAATGAGTGATATTTTAGAAGATCTCTCTGGCTGCCTTCCCAGTGACTTCCAGTTGGCCTACAAGCCCCCCTGATCTGGCTCCAGCCTCCTTCTGTGACCTACTTCCTACATCCGCTTCCCTCATTTACTCCCCCCCAGCTTCCCTGGCTTCCCTTCTGCCTCTTAAACCAGCCACCATCATTCCTGCCTTAGGACTTTTATAACTGCCCTTCCCACTCCTTAAAGACCCTTCTCCAAGGTCTTAGAGGGATGATGAGAAGGAGCCAAGCATTCTAGACTGTGCTTCTCTTCTCTATTCATCTTACTACTATTAGAAATTTTATTTAGTATTTGCTTGTTTATTTTATCCCCTTATTCCTTTTGGGTTCCTCAGAGCAGGGGCTTTGTCTCCTGTACTTCTATACTAGTGTCTGATCTGGCTCTCAATAAATATGTGCCATGTAAATGCCACGTAAAGGTTTTAAATGTTTTTCCTTTAAAGTAAAATGAAATTAAACAAGAGGAGAGGTCACAATTTGAACCCAAGTTCATCCGATTCCAAAGCCTGCATCCTTTTCAGAGTCACCATATATTTGTGGCTCCTCATTAACCACCCAAAGGGGTTGGCTGAGGCCGCCATTAACTAAACCTTGTGGCCTGAGAGCTGTATCTTCCTGAAAATGTGCTTTTTTCCTAATTTGCATAAAAGACCCACGAGGACCTGTCAGGACCCTGGTTCTTTCCATACTAGATTATCTCGGGAATGATGCCGCTAGGTTAGCCAGATCACCACTTAAATGATAAAAATGATTATTACACCAGTAGGGCTGTTCAGTATATATGTAGGAGCCACCAGTACACTACAGACAGCTATTTAAACTTATACTGAAGTTAAATTAAGAATTCAGTGTTGATCACACATTGTACTAGGCACATTTTGAATGTTCAGTAGCCACATGTGGCTAGGTGTTGACCATATTGGGCGGTGTACATATAGAACATTTTCATCATTACAGAAAGTTCTATTGGGCAGTACTATTTTGAAGTAATAGGAGCTGAGGTTTTCAGAGATTTCAGTGTGAAATAAAAGATTTTATTTTCCTCATCAGCAAGATGAAAAGACTAAATTTCAGTGGTTCTTTCTGGTTCAAGCAAGCTCTGAGTCTAATATATTGCTAAATATAAACCTTATTGCCTAAGTGATAGTGAATGTTCTCTTTGCTACTCTTGCGTTCTCCACTATTTCTAGAATTCCGGGCCTGTCTAAGTCCAGAGTCAAGCTGGCATTTCCATAAATAGAATTCCCTTCCCTGTTTTAATGGCAGCAATTAGATACTATCTATCCTTTCTCTCGTTCCGAATTCTCTCCCTAGTATTATTTTACTAGGTTCAGGTTCAGCTTGAATTTGTGGCAGGTTGTTGTTATTAACCTTACCTAAAAAAAAATTACCTTACTTTCAAGGCTCGTGTTGTTCATGACGGTCGTGCCTTTTTTGTTAATGTGTCTCCTACAGTCCCAGAGCGCCCTGGCTCAAACGCTGCAGAAGGCCCAGCGTGACTGCGACCTTCTACGGGAGCAGTATGAGGAAGAACAAGAGGTCAAGTCTGAGCTGCACCGGACCTTATCCAAAGTCAACGCTGAAATGGTGCAGTGGAGAATGAAGTACGAAAGCAATGCCATCCAGAGAACAGAAGACTTGGAGGATGCCAAGTGAGTAGCGCGAGACTACCCTTAACCTGGAGTTAGTCACGTGGAGGAGTGTGAGAATGATGACTCTCTCTAAGGCTTCGGGGTGTGCACTTGACGGATCCTTGCTGAGTGCAGGAACAAGCCCAAAACCGAAGCTGAAACATTCACTGCTGGTAAGAAGCACACTCTCCAGAGGGGCTAAAAATATAAAAAGTATAATACAAAGTGACAGAGACTGTAAAGAGGTCCTGGGGAGAGAAAGAGGCTCTTTCTAGATGCACAAGGGACGTTTTCATAAAAGATGTGACTTTGAGCCACGGTTTGAAAATAGGCTATCACTTTAAACCCTGTATTTCATTTGTAACACCAAAATAATTGAGTCCACGTGTACGTGTCTCCATCAAAGTCGTTGTGTCCCTCATCTACAACTTACAGACTACAAAGTGGTCTGTGAAGGTGGACAGGGAAGCTGGAAAAAACGTTAGGATCTGTCGCGTCTTCTAGGAGAAACGTTGCTTTGAAAAGAAATCATCCCCAGGCCACCCCTAAGGTTAGAATATCAATTTGATAGCCATTTATATGTAAAGGTTTTAAAAGTTCTTAGGAGTTACAGAAGTTTAGGGCACAGCTGAATTGAGACTCAGTACTGGGGTATAGAACAAGGATTTTGCTTTGAGGCCGAGAAACTGTATCTTTAAGATAAACTGTCAAACCCCAGCTTATAATTATTAAAGGTTTACTCAAAAGAATGGGTCTCTGGCTTGGTAGCTTGGCAAAAATCCAGGGAAGATCAATACGTTTCTCTTTAGCTTCAACCAGAAATAATGTTTTTCAGTTCTTCACCTAAATCTTTGAGAGGCATTGCTGTGCAATTGCTGAACAGCCGCTGTGTTTTGTCCCAGAAGGGGAACAGAGTGATCCGTCTCTGTGCCCACAGTAACTTAAAAAGGGCTTTAGAATGACAGATACTAAAAATACCTGCAGTAGGTGTTTTATCAAAACTCTGGACCACAGAAAGTTACGGCTTTGAACTGCCTCCTTATATCCAAATATGGCCTTTACTTCTGAAGTAAGATTTTTTTCCCACACTTCTAATGATTGAAGAATTCAGGTGAAATTGCCTATCTATTGTTCTGTTTGATGGTTTCTTTTGGGGGTGGATAGGAAAGAGCAAAAGAATGTAGACTACTTTGTGACCCATGGGTTTGTTGAAACTAGTTCTGTAGTAAGTGGTAACTAAAGAAAATAATGGGTGGCCAGGCTTGGTGGCTCAAGCCTGTAATCCCAGCACTTTGGGAGGCCGAGGCGGGTGGATCACAAGGTCAAGAGATCGAGACCATCCTGGTCAACAAGGTGAAACCCCGTCTCTACTAAAAATACAAAAAATTAGCTGGACATGGTGGTGCATGCCTGTAGTCCCAGCTACTCAGGAGGCTGAGGCAGGAGAATTGCCTGAACCCAGAAGGTGGAGGTTGCGGTGAGCCGAGATCGTGCCATTGCACTCAAGCTTGGGTAACAAGAGCGAAAGTCCATCTCAAAAAAAAAAAAAAAAAAGAAAATAACGGGCAAATGTGGCACTTTCTGAAGACACTTTTTTGGCTTTCAAATTGGTGGGACATCAAATAATTAAAACTTTGTCTTGATTATGCTTTTCCTCTAAATCACCTCAGGGAGGTAGACAGCTGCAAAACAATCTGGGGTCCTGGTTTCTTATTTTATTATTGAAGTTAAAGATTTGCCTGCTTTGATTTACAGGTTGTGGTTCAAATGATGAGTTAGGTTTCGCAGACTCAAGCTCTCCTGAGACCCAATTTACTGCCTCTGAATTCTACATTCCCCAAGGATAAGGATTTAGTTTCTTAATTTCCAATATTCCTTTACATATTTGAGACAACTAAGTAGGTGCTTATGATTGGCAAATTAAGGAGCAAAATAGTAGTTGATACTAAATGTAGAACAAAGTTACTGGTAAAACAAGGGTATCCAATTTGTCCAGCTTGCCGTGGACATTTCCCGTCTTGGCTTTGAAAGTCTCATGTCCTGGTGTATCAGTCCATTCTCACAGTGCTAATAAAGACATATCTGACACTGGCTAATTTATAAAGGAAAGAGATTTAATTGACTCACCATTCAGCATGGCTGGGAAGGCCTCAGGAAACTTACAATGGCATTGGAAGGGGAAGCAAACACGTCCTTCTTTACATGGTGGCAGGAAGAGACGTGAGTGAGTAAAAGAGGGGAAACCCCTTATAAAACCACCTGCTCTCGTGAGAACTTACTGTCACGAGAACGGCATGAGGGTTACAGCCCCCATGATTAAATTACCTCCCACCCAGGCCCTCCCACAACATGTGGAGATCATAGGAACTACAAAATGAGATTTTGGTGGGGACACAGCCATACCATATCACCTAGTGAAGCCCCTCAGTCCCAGGCAATCCAGTATGATTGGTCACCCAAAGTAAAACTCCTGTTTTCTTTGATCAACAAGCATGTCTAAAGTAGTTTAAAAGTATGTGTGTGTGTGTGTGTGTGTGTGTATATGTGTGTGTGTGTATATATATGTGTGTGTGTTTGTGTGTATATATATGTGTGTGTGTGTGTGTGTATATATATGTGTGTGTGTTTGTGTGTATATATATGTGTGTGTGTGTGTGTGTGTGTGTGTGTGTGTGTGTGTGTGTCATTATTTCACTCAACTCCTCCTGTCTTAGGTCAGGTAAAGTATCAGAATCTCTTCTCAACACTTAAGAAACGTGAAGCAAAGAAGGGATGTGACCGTGGTTAGAAAGCCAGGCGCAGAGCGTTGTGAGAACCTGACCCTTTCTGGATCCTGAGCACATAGGGGTTTTCAGGATTCCACCGAAAGGGGGCTCTATTACCACATTGCTCTGCTGGGCTAGTCATGCGGTCCTGTTAATTCCTGAGAACCTTTTTCTGTTGAATAGCAGTAGATGAGAAAAAGCTTTGGTACATACAGTACTTTTCATCTAAGAAGTATAATGAATGAGTAAGAATGGGACTGCCAGCAACCCTGCAGGAGATGTAAGCAACAGAACACATTTCAGCCATTAGAATTCCTAATAGCAGCATATTATGGGGGTGGTGGAGAAAGAAGCACTGTAATAGACCCTCCATCTCAGAGATGCCACAGGAACAGCAGATGGGGGCTAAAGTACCCCCTAAGAACAGTAGGACCTGTTAAGTGAGCATAATGAGATGGGTTTGGGAATATACATTTGGAGAGAGGAGCTGAGGTGGAGAACAAACTCAGAGAGAAGAATTGTGTCATGTTTAGGAGCCACACGATGAGAGAGAACAAGCAGGAAAAAGTGAGTGTGCTTTAGAAGCAGCACCGCTGAGCTCAGTAGTGACTACCATGGCTCCAGGTTTGTCAGGCGCTTACCCTTGGTAGGGCGTTCAGTATAATCTTCCTTTTTCCACCCCTTCTTAGGAAATAATCAAATCAGTATTACTTATTAGGGCTTTAGGAGAAGCAAATATTTGTAGGAATTCAAAAGATTCTGAGTTCCAAGTGCAGGTTGGCAAAGGGGGAAAATAAGAACCCTGTGCACACAGGAGGCAGAGGATGGTGGTCACAGACAATGAGGTTACTTTCAGATAGGAGCTGCTGTTGGTTTTAACCACTAAGCCTACCGCAGAGGCCATCTTGCTTTGCACCAAAGCTCTATCTTTAATCCAGGGAAGACTTGATGAGCTCTCTGAGAGCTGTTGCCTCACTCACTCTTTCGGTGTCCTCCTTTCTCAGGAAGAAACTGGCAATTAGGTTGCAGGAGGCTGCTGAAGCCATGGTGGTGGCCAGTGCCAGAAATGCCTCTTTGGAGAGAACCAGGCACCGGCTGCAGCTGGAGCTCGGGGATGCCCTGTCTGACCTCGGGAAGGTCCGCTCTGCAGCAGCCAGGCTGGACCAGAAGCAGCTGCAGTCTGGCAAGGCCCTTGCCGACTGGAAGCAGAAGCACGAGGAGTTGCAGGTGTTGCTGGATGCCTCTCAGAAGGAGATCCAGGCTCTCAGCATGGAGCTCTTCAAGCTCAAGCACGCCTACGAGGAGAGCATCGTGGGCCAGGAGACACTCAGGAGGGAGAACAAGGACCTCCAAGGTACACTGAGCTGGGCTTGGAGCCAAAGCCAGAGCGGGTAGCTCAGGGAGAGCCCTGGCTACAGGCAAGGCTGTCTTCAGCATTTTCACATTGCCAACATGTTTTAACTTTTCAGTTTTCATACTTCTGCTTGACATTTCTTTTTACTTTAGATGCTATTTGTATTAAATTAATTCTAGATGTAAGACTAGTTTCCCGCCTTTAGCTTCAGTCCGCCTCTATAAAGGAAGCCACTGCTGAGAATGTCGTGATGTTCACAACCTTAGCAAGATTTTCCATGAGTGCTATACTCGTGTGTATTTTTTGCCCAATGTATATATTGTTCTACACCTTTTATTTTTCATATATGAATATATTTCCTGATTTAATGACTATTTCTGTAGCCTGTACTATGTACCAGGCACTGTTTGTTTATTGTTAAATTTTCAGAACAGTCTAGTGTTAGTTTCCTCATCTGTAAAATGGATGTGATATGGGTCGTAAGTTGAGTAACTTGTCCAGATTCACATTTGATAAATCGCAGATCAGGGATGTGAGCCTACCTAGCATGGCTCCAGCATATACACACGTAACCACTGAGCTGTGCAAGCTTCCCATGCACCTTGTGGCTCTTTGCACGCCTGTACATGGAGACCTGCCACAAGCTTTTTAATAGCTAGTGTTTTTTAATAATGATGGCTATCACTTATCTAGACTTAATTCATTTTAGATCCAGTTATTCACAAATAGGAATAATCCTGCATTATACATGCTTGTACATGTATTTATGCACATGTAAAAGTATTTCAGTAAGACAGATCCCTGGAAATGAAATTGCTGGGTTAATGAAATGAATTTTTAAATTTTGATTTACTGCCAAACAGCCCTTCAAAGAGGCTGCCAATTTATCCCAGCACCAACAGCAATGTGCATGAAAACCCTGAGATACCCTGGAAGCAAGTTCATTACTGTTGGAGGCGTAAATGAAACTTACTTTCCCTGTTGACCTACATAATCTATGATCAAGGCACTAGCTGGGCACGTGAGGGGTGCTAAAATAGTGGTTAGAAAACTTTAGCTACATCTAAACCAACTGGAGGACTTGTTAAAGCACAGATGGCTGGGGCCCACCCCCAGTTTCTGACTCAGTAGGTCTGAAGAATTTGTATTTCTGACAGTTTTCCAGGTGAGGCTGGTGCTGCTGATCGGGGTAGCACCTTTGGACTGGGGTGGGGTTTGAATATTGAGTGAGCTTTTCCAAAGCTCTCCAGGTGATTGTGGGAAGTCAGAGTTGAGAACCTCTTCCCTGATTTTTTTTTTTTATAACCCTTTCCAGGAGAGCACTTATCAGAGAAGAATTTATTACACAATGAAAATTTCCATCTATCATATTTGTCTTTGTAACTTCTAAAAATTCTCATCATGTCATATCACAGCCCAGGATCTCAGAATCAGAGGAGCTGGTGACCTATTGAGCTCCTTCCACCCTTCTGAACTGGGTAATTCCCTGAGCTACTTGGCCCTATGCTATACCTTTTAGGTACTAAAGGCAGAACTGACAATAACAATATCAGGTGGAAGAGGTTTTGTGACTTCTTGATGTCCTATTTTGTTTGTCAAAGGCTTATGTTCCTGAGAGCCTAGGAAAAAAACACTCAAGTGCTTGAACTAAAGCCACTGTCTTCCTTGGGCCCCTTCTGATTCTTTGGCCTACCTGGGGCCATGCCTTGGATGCTGGCAGATACTGATCTAGCTTCTACTTTAAGTTCCTGTCTCAGTGTTGAAACAATGGCAGCCACTAGTGTTGATAGTTAAGCACTTACACTGGAAGGACAGGGACTCTGTATTCCTCCAGGTGGAACCTGGAATGGCTCTAATGAGCAGAACTGCCTTGTAAAGTTGCACAGGTTGTCCAGTGTACAAATGCTATGTGAAGCACCATCCTCACCATTTGTTGTAGATAATTTTCAGATGGCAAAAGACCATATGTTAAAAATGGATGCCCTCCTACAATTTCTACATCCCATATGGGACAGGTCATCAAGTTACCAAGGGTGACACGAGGCCACTGTTCCAGTGGGCTGGAACAGCCTGTCGTGCCTGGTACCATTGGTCTGAGACTGAGCCCATTCACTAATTTTGTTTTCCTTCCCTCTCTCTCCAGAAGAGATTTCTAATCTGACAAACCAGGTTAGAGAAAGGACCAAGAACTTGACTGAAATGGAAAAGGTCAAGAAACTCATTGAGCAAGAGAAGACCGAAGTCCAGGTGACACTGGAAGAAACAGAGGTATCATTACCAGGGAGAAAAAGCTTCCACTGTGACAAGGCAGAAGACCTGCATTCTAGCAACAGCAGCAACAGAATGACATGCACTCAAGAGCTTATTTACGATCTGCTAGGCACTACGCCGAGTGCATAATTTTAATATAATCACCGTAGCAAACTACTGTCCCCATTTTATAAAACAGGAAATTGAGACTCAGCAAGATACACAGCAGTGAATGCAAATCTCCTGATTGTAGTAAAAGCAGGCACTGTGTCTATCTTGTTCACCGGTTTCTCCCCAGAGCCCAGACCCTCACTACTCAACATGTGGCCCATGGCCATCACTTGGGAGGTTATTAGAAATTCAGAATCTCAGCCCTCTGCCCATCTCTGTTGAATCAGGATCTGCATTTTAACAAGATCCCTTGGTGGTTCATCTGCACATGAATATTTGAGAAGCGCTGGCCTAGAACATTGTCTGGGGTGTAGTAGAGGCTCAGTAAATATTTGTCAAATGTTGAATGAATAAATATTCTCATAGCTACCCCTCCTTAAAGAGTCAGTCAAAAAAACTTTTCAGTTTTTTTCTCCCCTAAACTTGCCGTAGTTTCAGAAATAAGATTCAAAGTGATGTTGTCAAACATCTCTTTCGGAAAGCTCATTTTTGTGCAGATTGACAGGAGGGTTTTCAGTGTTACGGATTAACCATTTAGGAAAAGTCTCTGGCTCTATCTCTGACTGTGCATTAGCAATTGAAGGGACCTCTAAGAAGATGTTTTGCCAAAGAAGGTAAACTAACAAGGAAGTCATCCCATCATGGTTCTTAGTTGAGTAAGAAACCCTGATTAGCCTCTTTTCTCAGAGCTGAATTTCATCTTCCTGACTCAACCTTTGAGTAAGTACACAGACACATTAAAATACAGCCCTGATCCTCCCACCAGTAGAAAAAAAAGATTTTTGAAAGGTGTGGCAGTCAGTGTCAGGCGGGGGTCCCTTGGATGGTATGGCAGTGGAAAAGCGAGACCCGAAAGCACTGCTCCGTGCCAAGCATTGTCTGTGACATTTGCCTCACCATTATCATTCCAGAAGAAACCCAAAAGCAAATGTGTCCATCTTATCCTGTGTATGAAGTTGTCAGGCAGCAGCTCTAGCCCTGTTGTGCATACGCTTCCTGAGGCTGTCTACCTGTATACAGATGCCAGGCTGTTGGCAGTGTGGCGTCCTCTAGCATGGCCGGTCCTTATACAGTTGGTGAACTTCATTTTGTTTACTTGTTCCCTTTGGTTCTCTGGCCATCCTGGCAAGGGACTTTTTAAAGCCACCACCTTAATTAAAAGAAATACATTTTATGATAGAAATTTCAAACACTATGACAAGCCAATGAAAAATAAAACTGGCATGGGCAATTTTTTTTTTTTTTTTTTTGAGACGGAGTTTCGCTCTTGTTACTCAGGCTGGAATGCAATGGCGTGATCCCGACTCACCGCAACCTCCGCCTCCTGGGTTTAGGCAATTCTCCTGCCTCAGCCTCCTGAGTAGCTGGGATTACAGGCGTGCACCACCATGCCCAGCTAATTTTTGTATTTTTAGTAGAGACGGGGTTTCACCATGTTGACCAGGATGGTCTCCATCTCTTGACCTCGTGATCCACCCGCCTCGGCCTCCCAAAGAGCTGGGATTATAGCAAAGAGCCACCACGCCCGGCTGGCATAGGCGATTTTTATCCTGTGTAACATAGCATCTTTGTATATTCAGTCCATCAGCACTTGCGTCAAGGGTAAGAAAGACATGAAGGCATTGTACCCAAGCCATTTAGTACCACTAGGTGGCAATACATTCTATTCACATTTTCTCACCTTCTCTCTTCAGCCACATCCGTAAATGCTTCATCAACTTGGACATGTGTTTGTAACGTTGTTTTATTTATTTCCCTGGGTGAGCCTTTGTGAGAAACTTTATCAGATTTTTTTTTTAAAGCTATAAAACTCAAATTATCCCCGGTCATCTTCCGTAAAGATTCACTTTCTCAGTGCGTTTTAGAGGGTTAAAGGTGACAGTTTCCCGTTGAAGGAACTACACCATTCCTTCTGAGGAAATTGTTATCCAAGCATTTGTTTTTGAATGTGTGTTAGCAATTTTATTTCCTTTCATACTGAAGCAATTTTATTTTCTTTTATATCAAGAGAACATCAAGGGAGTTCTTATTAAAATTCCCATCATCTTTTATATTTTTATTTTAAAACTGCAACTCAGTTTTACTTTTTTACCTTTGGTGGTGTCGGCTAAGCACTCCTCAAAAGAGGCTATAAAAAATTGCTTCTGCCCTTAGGACTGCCTGTAGCTAACTGACCACAAAATTGCATCACCCTCTATGCCCTTATATCATTGGTATTCTGCAAGTGTTTTTGGGGGATTTCTTCTTTTATATACATTTTTGTCTTCAGGACAGGCTTTAAAGATTTAGCCAAACCTATGCGTTTAGAATTGAATTATAACATCCCTGCCAATAATTGCCTTAACTATATTTGAATACACAAAGGGGCAGGGAATCTTCCTGCCTGTCAAAGCAATTCATTTACAGCAGTGGAACCAATTATGTTGTTAATGGCTCATGCTGAGTGTTACCTGTCAGGTACATCCTAAATTCCTTTATTTGTTCTTCACATGACAATATTTGGACACTACCCTATTGTTTGTTTTCTGAATGCATCCAACCATCCCACTTTTTCTCTATCCCCTCATGATGTCCAGAATTTAACAGAAAATTCCAGGTAGGAGTTATCACCTTCGTTGTTCTAGCTCTGATACTTTTTAAAATTTATCCCAAAGATGGAATATGTTAGAAAAAGTCAACAGTAATAAAAAGTTTAAATATAGTCACAGACAAGACTGAAATTTTCTATTTTAAAATAGGCTTTAAAATTCTAGTTCTAGAGCTACAGTTGAAAGACCCAAGAATGTCAAATCTATAAGTGAAATGACAAATGAAAGCAGTTGCTTATCTCACCCTGTTGCAATCTCTAGGGACCTGACTTGAACCTGTATCTCTTCCAGTAACTCTAAGAGAGCCACATCAGCCACATATGTTTTGGGAAAAAAATTTTTGTCTGAAAGTGGACTTCATTTTATGCTTTTTATTTATGTATTCCAGGGAGCCCTGGAACGGAATGAAAGCAAGATTCTTCGTTTCCAGCTTGAACTATTGGAAGCTAAAACAGAACTTGAAAGAAAGCTTTCAGAGAAAGATGAAGAAATAGAAAATTTTAGGTATTTAAGATGATTTTGATGTGTAACAAGTATGTATTTCAGAATCCTTGACTAAACAGAGCTCATTATGTCGAGCTGCTTTTATGGCCCCTGTTGGAGTATTACCAGAGAAACTTAGTGTAACTCTATATTAGATTCTTCTATACACAATATCTATACAATATCTATAATTGTGTATAGATATTCCTCTACACACAATTTGGTATCCCTTATACACAATTGTGTATGGATATTCCTTTGTATTAATAGTGGTGTGCTTACTAGCTTACTCATCACTATTAATGTAAAGGAATATCTATACACAGTTATTGCCAGATTTTATGATTTTCTTATGTTTGAGGAGCTTCTACTCTCATGTGAGACTCAAGATAATACCAAATAAATGATTATATGTATAAGGACTGTGTATACTGTCTGGGTGTCCCTATAATGCCACATTCTTTGGCATTAAGAAATTGACTAAAAATGCTGAGCCATGGAGAAAAAGCCAAAAAATTCAATGCTGTACTTTCAGATGAGAGTGACGTTTTCACATAACCCTTGCCTGTACCTGTAACAATTTGTTTGAAGAGGAGTAGAAGCCAAAAGCTAAGCTGCTTACTGAATCCTTGTTAAAGCAGCTGAGTCTTCATAGTCAGGAAACTGAATTAGACAGGACTCATGGGTTGCAGAATTTTTTCTTAGCTTTTTCATAACAAGCTGATGACTTTAGATATTTCACTTCTTAGCTTCTCAGTGAAGTGAGGGATAAAAGCAGCCCCTACGTGTCACAGAAGGTGGTGAGGAAGATCAGTAGGCTGATGTTGGCAAAGCACTTCACATGCTATAGATCAAAGGCACAATTATAAACACAAGGAATTGATGATTATATTATCTAATCTGTTCCCTTAAGTCAATGCCATATGTCAGCAAGAAAAATTATTTGAGCCTGAGGTTCAACTGGCAACTTACTTTCAATGGATTTGTTAAAGAGTTAAAAAAAAACAACAACAACCCTGTTAACATGTTCAATTGAACTGACCTCTTTCCCACAGCCCATTTTTAGACAAAACTCTCAAGGGGGTCAATTTTTTAATGAGGATGTCAAGCCAAATTTGGCCCTCTGTGTGCTTTGAGTTATCCTTGCTCTCACTCGCTGGCATTTTCTTCTATAGGACTGACTGTGGCGAGCAATTCTGATCTACTTAAGAGGCTCTGAGTCAGTGTCTAAAAGAATTTTTTTGATGAAGGGCAAAAACCTTGGGCCTTGATATTTGCCCTACTTATTTCCACAAGGAATAAAAATGAATGTCTCCTTGTGCGGATTTAAAAAAAGCAACAAATAACACTGATTTCAAGTAATATCAGACCTGTGCCTATAAATAAACCCAGCTGAGGAGGAATGAATCCTCAGAGAGCCCGTGTCTGGTCAGGTACATCTGAATGTCATAGAGCAGTTTGCCAATTATAATAATATTAGTGTGGAAAAAAGCCAGAGATCCAAAGAGCTAGGGCTGGAAGAAGAAAGAACTGAGATCCGGCATGAGCCATGGAGGGGCTGATAAAAGGAGGGGGTGGGCTGGAGGCAGGGGACCAGCTATTCATAAAATTTAGTTAATGATTCATAATAACTATAATAGGTACATCCAGAAAGAAAAGATGAGCTTATCTTACAAGATATCACAAATACCAGCCCAGCCCCTTTCTACTCTGAGCACAGATTGTATCAGAATGCCTTGGTTTAGTCTGATAGTTTGATTTGACTATGGGGCTAGCAGGGCATCTTAAGGAAACTGAGTAGAATGCCAGGAAATAAAAAGTAAGCCAAGCACAAGATCCTCAACAATCGAGAATAAGCCAGGGAAGTTATAGAACAAGGAAAACATTGCCTGAGGGCAAGATCAGGTTCAAGGTCAGTGCCCATATAACCCGTCATTAACTCCACAGAAACTGAAGGAGCCTGGTAAGACGGGACCTGGTAAGTAAGTCCAAGGGACCAAGAAAGCAAAAGAAACAGACCCAAAGGCAAAGGCAAAATCTTGATACTGCCACAAACCAGGTAACTCATTCCACACCTTCTCTGCTGCCAGGCCCTCTCTTCCACTCTGGTGAGGACTGATTCTGAATGAGCCCAGCCTGGAGGCCTGTTGGTGGTGAAAAGTACAAGCAGATGTGTGTGATGTGTTTCACTTGGTCAACAGATATTGGAATGCTTCATGTTCACCAGACACTGTGTCTCATCTTCTAGTCAGGGCTTCATAGACATTTTTGGATAGAGTATTCTATTTATTTCTATAATAAATAAATAATGTTATAGTTGGCGTAGATAGAGGCAGGGAGATGACAGTGCAGTCACTGATGGAAGGAGAAGAGCTGGGAGCTGGACTGGATCTTCCCATCTGATTAGACACACAGAACAAGGCCAGCTTGAAGGCCAACTCATTGCCATAATTGCCATGTCAGTCAAGTCCTGCTGCCTGGCTCAAGACTAGGCTGACGAAACGTTGGTCAGGTGCATCCTGCATCTTCAGGGAATTCTCTGATCGGAGGAAATGTTGAAATGTGAGAGCCATCACTCTGGTTCACAGCTGTGGTCTTTCTGAGCTGTATTCCCCTCTCCCACGCAAACCCAGAGAGGTGTTTTTGGGAATGAGGCACTGAAATTCCTTATTCTATCGTACTGCATTTGTTCGTTTTGGCTTGATCACCAACAGAAAGGCAAGACAACCTTTTTCTCTAAAGGGTCAGATGTTAAATATTTTCTGCTTTGGTAGATACATGTTTTGTTGGCCAGAGATGCGGCCACTACTTAACACTGTAGTTGTAGATTGAAAACAGCCATAGAGAATAGGAAATAAATGGGTATGGTAGAATTTGGCCCACAGCCCACAGGTTTCCCACCCCTGGCCTAGAGCCTCAAGTATACAATAATGTTCCGTTGTGTTTTCCTTCCGTAAAGTCCACTTCTCTGAACTCAGTCATGTCAAACTTGTCATGTGGTCTTAATTAATATACACCATCTGACTTGGTTTCTTTTATTGTCTGAGGGTATCTCTGCCAGGATATGCTCACAATTTTTCCCATTTTTAAGTAAAGTATTTTTGAGTGTCTTTGTAAACTAGAATCTCATACTCACGTGGTAGCAAAATAACATTAATTATTTTAAAGCTAGCTCATGTGTATTTGGATTAAGAAAAAAAAACTCCTATTTCTCCTATTTAAAATGATTAGCTCTTCAAAGTTCTGTCATCTTGATTTTTCTTTGCATTTGGCTTCTTAAATTATATTTTACATTTTAGGAAAAAGAAGGTACTTCTTCCTATATTGCCCTTGGTCCCGAATGCATCATTTTTCTTAAAGAATGTACTTGAGGGAGCTTTCATTTTAAAGATTTCTTGACTCTGTATGAAATGTGTTGATTGTTTAGCAGCCATTCTCCAGGACTGTATTATACCCAGGCCTCTTAAACCATCACACTTTTTACTTTTCTGCAGGTACTCGTGAAGTTTCATAAACAACTGTGGGAAGAGTGTAGTTTGAAACCAGCAGTTTGTCTGCTTAAGTAGAACGTATTTCTTTTCAAAGGATTTTGACATCAGGCTGGGGATGCTTCAGTGTTTCTGTGTAAGGAGAGTCTGCTGTGGCAGAAATAAGAGTTTCCCAGTGTAGGACAGATGTGTCTCACAGCTTCTGGTGGTGTGGACTGTGAGCATCCCCGTGTTGGTGTACTATGGCTGCCGTAACAAAATGCACATGTGTGGCTTCAGCAGCGGAAATGTATTTCCTTACAGCTCTGGAGACTAAAGGTTCACGATCAAAGTGTTGGTAGGTTTGGTTTCCCCCGAGGCCGCTCCTTGGCTTGCAGATGGTCACCTTTTCCCTGCGTCCTCATCTGTTCCTTCCTCTGTGCACATGCATCCCTATGTCTCTTCCTCTTCTTATAAGGACACGAACTGGTCCCATTGGATTAGGGCCCCATTCTAACAGCCTCATTTAATCTTAATTACAACTTTAAAGGCCCTATCTCCAAATATAATCACATTCTGAAGTCTTGGGGGTTAGGGCAAGAACATACGAATTTTGGGGGGGGGGGGTGGAGTGCATAATGCAGTCCCTAAAAGTCCATATTAATTTATTTACTAGGATCCCTATAGGATTCTGATCTGGAAGCCAAACCAAAGCCCAGAGCCTAAGGATAGGCATGAGATACCAACCTCAGCTTGTGAGGACCAGGGAGTGGGGGCTGGCAGAGGATAGCTGCTCACACTGGGCTCTGGAGCCAGAGTTAATTTCTATACATTTCCTTAATTGCTTTGAGGCCTCCCTCACCGATGGGCAGAATGGGGGTCATGAAAAGTAGCACCTCTACCTGTCAATCAGCTTCAAACTCTGACCCCTCTCCTCCCTCTGTAGGCCAAATGCTTTCTTATTTTTTTATTTAGAGACAGAGCCTCTGTCACCGAGGCTGGAGTGCAATGATGTGAACTTGGCTCACTTCAACCTCTGCCTCCTGGGTTCAAGTGATTCTCCTGACTCAGTCTCTCAAGTGGTTAGACTACAGGCGCCCGCCACCACACCCAGCTAACTTTTGTATTTCTAGTAGGGATAGGATTTCACCCTGTTGGCCAGGCTGGTCTCAAACCCCTGACCTTAAGTGATCTGTCTGCCTTGGCCAACCAAAGTCCTGGGATTATAGGCGTGGGCCACTGTGCCCAGCCTGTATGCCTTCTTGATGGACCTCACAGAGCTCAGGACTGGTTTGATGACAATTCAACATGGAATCTAATTCTGATCTAATCTAATTTATGCAGATAGGCTCTATGAGAAAGAAGAATAGAAAGGCTTTTGCCTCCTCTGTTCTCTATTATCTGTCCAGCACCAGCTCCCTGTTTCATGATTTGGGCTTAACAGGGCATGTGTTAATTACAGCAGTTAAACTGTCCTAACCACCAAATCTGATGACTTCAACAGAAGTTTATTTTTGCCTATGTCTGAGTCCAATGTGAGGTAGGATGAAGAGTGGGTTCATAACATTCAAAGTCATCAAAAGACCCAGGTTCTTTCCGTTTTGTGATTTCGTGACCTTCTGCATGTGGCCATCGAGTTTGGTAAAAATGGGGAAGGGCGAGTGCAGGATCTCACAGTGAACGTGTCATATGGGCCAGCCTTGGCATGGTGAACTTCATTACCACTCACAGTGCGTTTACCAGAATCCGGTCACATAGTCTCAAACTACAAACAGTTTGGGAAATAAAAATTCCCATGGTTTCCCTAAATTTTTTATGATTTCATTGCCATCCTAAACACACAGCTATTGTTCTTCTGTCACTTTGCAAATACGTTTTGAGTTCTAGTTTTAATGTAAAGTGTTAAAGTAATTCAATATCACACAGTTGGTTTTCTCGGCTAATCCTTGGGTGTACTCTGAAACTCCTAGAGAACGATAATCATTTTTTCTAGGAGACAGGTGTCTGCAGGCTGTTACGGCAGTATTGCTGCATCTCAGGAATTGTTCCAACCTGAGTGACTTTTTCCTGCCTTACTCAGGTATTTTTCACCACTGAAAGCAGTTTAAATATTACGCTGTCTGAAAGAGCTTCCTTCCTTCATCCTTAGCTGTCCGAGGAAACCCAGGTGCTTGCCCTAGGCCATCCTTTAGGGAATCTCAGATAAAACTAAAGCTTCCCCACGGGAACCTTGAAAAGCTCCTGGTATTTTCCTGGATTCTTCAGGGAAGTTAGTCTGAAAACCTTACTTAGTCCATTACGGTGGACATACACTCACTAACCTAACTTCTCATTCTCTCTGTTTTAAAATGAAAACCCTTAGATTCATTTTGTTTGTTACTTAAAATTTTTCTTGGATTTTAATTCTTTGTCTGTTTCTTGTACTGTTTTAAACCTAGCAGGTAAATTTGATTAATTTGGGTGTGTCATTTCCCCCACTCCACATGTTATTTTAAATTAGGAGGAAACAGCAATGTACCATTGACTACCTGCAGTCTAGTCTGGATTCTGAAGCTAAGAGCAGAGTTGAGGCAACCCGGATCAAGAAGAAGATGGAAGACGACCTCAGTGAGATGGAACTCCAGCTTAGCTGTGCCAACCGGCAGGTGTCAGAGGCAACCAAGTCCCTGGGCCAGCTTCAGATTCAAATCAAGGCATGTTAAAACTGTAAGATGGGGTAGAGAGGGGTGGAAAATGTTTCTGATTGTGTTCAGCAATATGGATGAGGACAATCAATCTAATCTTTCCAGAGAGAAGGAGCATGCTTATGTCCAAATACGTGAAACTATGGGCAGAGCGTAAATGCATAGGTGCGTAGTCCATGTTGAACTTAGAGGGATCTGTGCTTCACATCCATCTTTTCTCTCCCAGGACCTTCAAATGCAGCTGGATGACAGCACACACCTGAACAGTGATCTGAAGGATCAGGTGGCGATGGCTGAGCGGCGCAACTCTCTTCTTCAGTCTGAACTAGAGGAACTAAGGTCCTTGCAAGAGCAGACAGAGCGTGGTTGCAGGCTGTCAGAACAAGAGCTCCTGGAAGCAACAGAAAGAATCAGTCTTTTCTACACCCAGGTGGGGCCCATGTACTCTCCCTATTACCTGGGCCAGTTGGTTTTCTCAGTCAATCCTTGTGTGTACTATGAAACTCCTAGAGAAAGATAACCATTTTATTCTAGGACAGTTGTGTCTCCAGGCCATGGTCCCCACACATGGGGCAGCCTTGGACCATGCACAGCTGCCTTAAATCCTCCCTTGCCCCTTCCTAGCTTCTGGTGGCTTCCTGGCTATCTTTGGCATTCCATGGCTTGTGGATGAATCACTCTTCTCCTCTGCCTTCACATGGTGTTCTCCCTGTGTCTTCACGGCACCTTACCTCTGCGAGGGTCTGTCACTGCCCACTGACCTTGATTAAGGTCCACCCTAGTAGCCTCATTTTAACTTATTTACCCCACCTCCTTTTTTCCCAGCTTCCTTTTAAACAAAGTAAGACCCTATTTCCAAGTAAGGTCACATTCTGAGAAATTGGGGGTTAGGACTTCAACATACCTTTTTGTGTGAGAGAGACAAAACTCAACCCATAATGATAAGCCTTGTGCCAGAAGAGTGGATTTTCAGGGCATCCATCACCAGGATTCTGGATGTCCCTAATGTTCCTGAACCAGGTTCTCCTGCTCCCTCTAAGCCACGTGCTTCCCCAGCATCCCAGGATAAAAAGAACGCTGCTGCCTTGGAGCTGAGAGAGCTCTAACAGTTCTGAGTGGCAGCTGACATATGACAAGCCGTCCAGACTCTGGCTTCTGATGGAAGGTTATGTAAGTGACATGAAGCAAGAATCCTTAGATCCTTCTTCTAGAATCAGAAGAAGCCATAGTTACCAGGACAAGCATCTATAGTAAGTGGGTTGTGTGGTAAGTGTTTATAGGGCACCCCCCATGACCTGGACAGGTATGCACGGTATAGATACAGAATGTCTCCACTGTACTTAAAAAGTGAAGATCAAAGTAAAAAACTGTAGAACGCTTTTTGTTTTTCAGTTTCGGATTGGATTTTTAAAAAATATATTCTATTGTGTTTTAGGTTTGGGGGTACATGTGAAGAACATGCAAGATTGTTGCATAGGTACATACATGGCAATGTGGTTTGCTGCCTTCCTACCCATCACCTAGTACCCATTTAATAGTGTAATGATTGAGCAAGCACACGCCTACAGAAAGCCCTCCTTGACAATCCAAGAATTAGGCAGATGCACAGTATGTTTCATCTGAGTCATGAAGGACATGTAAGAAGCTAGCCAGGTAGAGAGAAAAGTCAAGGGCAGAGGCATGGTGCGGGGAAGAAGGAATTTGGGATTCTACGTGAAATTCACATGCTGGAGGATAGGGTGGGGAGCCAGAAGGAGCAGAACTCATGCTGAGACAGGTAGGGCCAGGCCACCAGGGACCCTGAGCCTGAGACTGATGGAGTTTGAATTTTATCTTGCAGCCCATGGAGATCTGCTGGAGAATTTTGAGTGGCTAAGAGTGAAGTTACTTGATTTTAGGAAGTTTTACTCTGGTGATTATTGTGAAGGAAGATTAAAGCACCTGGGGCAGAACTGCTGCACTCTGGGGCATTTAGAAGCACCTATGGGATCATTTTGGTTGCCACAATGACTGGGAAGTACCACTGGCATTTAGTGAGCAGGGTCCAGAGATACCAAGCCTCCTTCCAGGTGAAGGATAATCCCAAGGAACTGCCCCTTCCAGAATGCCAATTTTCTTCCCACTGAAAAATACTGGATAAAAGAATGTATAAACCAGAAATGTGCCTGTTGAAAGATGTAATTAGTTTGTGCCTATAGTTTGACTTCTGTGTCCATGCATGACACAGTCCCATCTGGGTACCATGTAGTTTAAGAACAGATAGTCTGTAGGTTATATGTAATTCCCAACAGGCTAACTCAAACATTGTTTTTCTCCTTCAAGAAAGTTTATCTAATTACAATTAGTTGGATTCTTACAAAATGGATTATGTACTTTTTAAAAAAAGTAACTCATCCACTGTCTAGAGCAGGGCTCCCCAACCCCTGGGCCACAGACCATTACAGGTCTGGGGCCTGTTAAGAACTGGGCTGCACAGCAGGAAGTGAGCTGCCGGGGGAGCGAGCTCTGCCTCCTGTGAGATCAGCAGAAGCACTAGATTCTCATAGGAGCGCAAATGCTACTGTGAACTGCTCCTGTGAGGGATCTAGGTTGAATGCTCCTTATGAGGATCTGATGCCTGATGATCTGAGGTGGAACAGTTTCATCCCGAATCCATCCCCTACCCAATCCCCCTACCAGGTTTGTGGAAAGATTTTCTTCCATGAAACCAAAAGACTTGGGGGTCGCTGGTCTATAGTACTTAATTGCTACTGGTAACAAATCATTTGCCATGCATATCGTATATGATAATGCACCACTGGGATCCAATATGATGCTAAGTCACTAGAGAGATGAGGATCAGCTAGAGAGAAATCAGGCACAGAGAGGAGAGGATTTGGGGAAGAAGAAAATTAGGCAGTAGGGACTTGGTGGCTAGGGCAGAGTTTCTGAAACTTGATATGTACAGATAAGAATCCATAAAATAAAAATGTAAATTCTCAGATCTCACTCCAGATCCACTAAGTCTGAAGCTCTGCAATGGGACCTAGAAAGTGAACAAGGTACTACTGCTCATACAGTGCTGAGCAGTAGTGCTCAGTGCTGTGCAGCCCAGTTCTTACAAAGACTACCCTTTGCCCAGCACTGGTCTGGGTGGTATGTTATCCACAAGGATCTCTCCCCAACCTAAACCATGCTGGGGCACCTTGCTGCTCCGAGAACATTATCAAGCAAAACATATTGAACCTTATACAGAGCTTTCTTAGCCACCTCCTACATTTCCAGACCTCTAGCCTAGAACCAACATATGAGGCTAAACTTATCTTTGATTACATGTGCCTTTTCCAGACCTGAGCTGTCACAATCTAGATTCCCTTTCTGCAAAACACCCCCTAACTCCCTTTTTCCAAAATAAATAAATAAATAATAAATAAATAAATTAGAGGCTAATTCAGTTTGCAGAGATTTAAACCCTTGTCTCCCTAGCTAATTTTAAATGATTCTATGTACAAACAAATTAGTATTTGTACCTGTGTCTTCCTCTGCGAAGAATAGTTTCTATGTAGTGTATGCTGTAAGCATCCAAAAAACACTCCAAGAAAACACGACTTATTTTCACGCCATCTCTCAGGCCATGGCCGTGGAAACCGTGGAGGTACACAGGGCCTGGCTCTCCATACGGACAAAGGATGGCAGTCTCAATAAAAATGCGTCATGCCATAGAGAAAGTGGGGTAGATAGGACCAGTGATGCTGGAATATCATACAACTTATTTTATTTTTGTATTTTTTTTTATTTTTTTGAGACGGAGTCCCACTTTGTCACTCAGGTTGGAGTGCAATGTGCAATCTCAGCTCAAGCAATCCTCCCACCTCGGCCTCCCAAGTAACTGGGACCGCAGGTGTGTGCCACCACAACCGGCTATTTTTGGCAAAAATTTTGGTAGAGATGGGACTTTGCCATGTTGCCCAGGCTGATCTCAAACTCCTGAGCTCAGGATATTTACCCGCTTTATCCTCCCAAAGTGCTTGGATTAGCAGGCATGAGCCATCATACCCGGCTTGGAATATCCTATTTCCAAGTTTTCATCCTGCTACAAAGGCACTAGCTGGAGGCAAGTGAATGTGAAATGGATAAAGCGAAATGAGAAATAAAAAATAGAAAGCCTATGTTTTTTATACACACTCTGTGAGTTTTCACACCCTCAGAAAAGCTGGGCTTCAAACATAGACCGAATAGCAGCAAAAGGATATTTGGCCTCTGGTGTCACAACTCAGGAAGGAAAGAATTAGAGCAGCACCAACCGTAGAACACAGAATCCTCTGTCGTAATGAGGATCCCTAAGGGCTGGAGGAAGGGGCTTCTTCTGAACCACTGTCCTCACCTCCTCTCTGTAAAATAAGATAGGAAGGGAAGTAGGTAGAGGAGGCATTATGTTTGTTTGTTTCTGGAGCAGCATGCTGGGAGTTATGATTTTCATTCCCACCCTCTCCTCCGCAGATATCTGCAGCTTACCCCAATCTGCTCTAGAACACTTGTTTCTACCACATCCAAACGGCAGAGAAACATTTCCTCAACTCGTTGAAAACCAAACTCATGTTTTGAGCTTGTGGGTTATCTAGATACCATTCTTCCCTTCAGATTCAGGCTGCCATCTCTTTAATCCTGAACCTGGAATGGGTGAAATCCCTTCCATTCAAGTTTGATGGCAAAAGCCTTAGGGGTTGGAAGCATTAAGTGGATATGGCTGACTATAATAAAGTTTGCTTCTGGTCAGAGCTGACGCCCGTCGCTTGTTCTGAACAGACCAGCTTGCATTTGCATTGCTGATTTTTACTTGCCTAGTAGGAAGGCTGTTTTTCTTTAGAACACAAGCCTTCTCAGCCAGAAGAAGAAGCTGGAGGCTGATGTTGCCCGGATGCAGAAAGAAGCCGAAGAGATGGTGCAGGAGTGTCAAAATGCAGAAGAGAAGGCCAAGAAGGCAGCCGTTGAGGTGGGTGCATTGACTGCCTGCTCAATCCTGTCTCCCAGAGTTCACTGGCACAGTGGCCAAGGGGCGGGCGCACATCTGCAGCCAAAAGGTATTCCATTGATTCCCCATACGGCCAAGAGGAGGCAAGCTGACCTCTCTGCCTCTCTGTTCTCATTTTGAAAAATTAGGCCAATTAGCTCCTGCCCACCAACGTACTATGGTGATGAAAAGGAGCAGCTGAATTGCTGTAAGCAAAACCATATAAAAGCAGGAGTCTTCTTTTGTTTCGGCCAAGCCACTTTTCATTTGTGAATCAATATATCTAGTGTCTAGAAACAATTCTTTATGTGTTTTCTTACAAATAGCTATTTTTCCTAGGGTCTATAACGGTTTTATGATGATGATTTGGAAAGAATGCTTAATTCACTTATTTTTTTTACAACCTATACTACTGCTTGAAGAGCAAAATCAGGTTAGTAAAGAAGGGTTTCAGGGCTGCTGTACTTTTTATTTTCCAGTCGTTGATGGCAGTGATTTTCCTAAATGACATTGAGCTCAGAGCTGGCTGCCAGCCTTGGTGCACCTTTGTGGGGACTGGAAAAAAGGCCACCCTCTGGGCACCCCCTGTGGGCAGATGCAGCACTTCTCTCAAAGGGCATGGTTAGCAGAAGGTACCACTGGGCAAAATATATTAGTGGAGGGGAAGGTCTGTGTGTGGCAGGTACAGCTTTGAAGGTCCCAGAGCTTGAAGGGTGGGGCTCGGGTCTGGCTTCTGTGTCTGCTCACCCCTCCTCCATCAAGGGCTTTTGTTCAGTCCGTCAAATGCACAACCACAAGCAACAGCCCTGATCCTGCCACATGAAGGGAAGCAGATCCCCCCACTGAACTGGGAGACAGGACATTTGCTTATACTTTACATTAGTCATTTTAAAATTCAAAGGAGGTGAAGAGCTTGTGTTTACATTTGCTCCAGTTGCTCAACACTTGGGGAACTAAACAAACCATCGCACCAAATCCCAACCACCCAATCATTGCAGAATCCGGCCCCCTCTAAGAATGGCAATCATGCCTATCACTCAGCCATTTTGTGTCAAGGCAGATATTCTGATCTCTGATGAAAACGAGGTATATAAATGCTTGAAGATGTTTGATGGCCAAGGGACAAAACAGTATGTGTAACATTTATGAAAATCCACATAGGTAGAAAGGAATAAAAAGAGCTTCTGCTCCTGTTTGATAAATTTATGCAATCATACATTATGAAGACGCTGTCTGCTTAATCTTGCCTTGACAACATTTTCTTGACAGTGTTGAAAAGTGAACTCATCTCTTACCCCTATCCTCCGGACCTCCCACAGTTTAGCTCTAAGACCCAACCCCGCATCACAGAATGTAATGCTTTCTTTGCCCTCACCATCTGCACAGAAGTCTCACACTTACATTCTGCAGATGGTTGGTAACCTGACAGACAGAAACGCTTTGGCTGTGAGAGCCATGTTCTTACATTAAATGCACCTAGAGATTCTCGAAACACTTCTTAATGATTGCATCGAGACAGCAAGCCCTCATTCGTACACATAGCTAAAGCCAAGAGCAGGCTTCACAATTAACCTTTTTCATGCCAGATTATTGGCAGTGAGGGCGTCTGTTACTGCCAAATTCCTGGAGCCAAACTTGTTTGTGTAGTGAATCACAGAATTACAGAAGTGAGATGTGAAGGATTTTTGTAGGCACTTTCTCCATACCTTTGCTGGTGCATTAACGTGATGCCAGTACTTTATTCAATAATAAATTGTCCCACTGCTTCATTCAATTAAAAGCCATTGTTTCAGTTGGTCGTCTTTCTTTTATTACAGCTGTTGTGTCATAATGTTCATATGGTTTTTCATCTTTGGTCTGTTTCCACCACTCTTTACCCTGTTCTCTCCCATAGCTACTGCTGTCTCTATTGCCTTATCATTAACAAAGGGGTCGAGGGTGGTAGCGGTTAGGGAGATTATCATGGGAAGAGATCACATATACAGAGGCAAGGCGTGGCAGCCAGTAAGACCAGGAACTGAAGATCATGGGTAAAAATGTTAAGATCAATTGATTGCTGAACTAGCTCAGTCCCTTTTATACTCTCCTAGGCAGCAAACTTGTCGGAAGAACTGAAGAAGAAGCAAGACACCATTGCCTACTTGGAAAGGATGAGAGAAAATATGGAGCAGACAATTACAGACTTACAAAAAAGGCTGGCGGAAGCTGAACAGACGGCCTTGATGGGGAGTAGAAAGCAAATTCAGAAACTAGAATCCAGGGTAAGATTTTGAGTAATCATGAGAGCTTGACAGCCCCCCCAATTCAAGGGCTCTTTGCCCTGTAATGTGACACCAGATTCACCCCCCAACACATATACCCTTTATCACTTTGCTTTAGCACTTTCAGATGTTTAAGAGTGTTAGATCTCAATATATGTATTTATTCTTTGCCTGACTTTGGGTAAGCACATACGACTTCCCTTAGACTGGATGAAATCCGCTTTCCCTCTTGCTAAGTGACCGTACAGCCCTTCCTGCTCACCTCTCCAGCGCCAGGCTCTCACTGCAGGCCTACCTGCTGTTTCCAAACACACCCCTGACAGTCTTGCTTCTCTGCCGTAGCTCCTGTTATTGCTTCTGCAGAGAATGCCCGTTTTCTGACAGCCAGATAAAGGAGAGGGAAAACAATTATATCAATTATCAAGAAAGACCTGGAGAAGATACAGTAAGGACTGACAGAAAGGATGTAGTATCTGCCTTCAGGGAGCTTAAAAACAAGTAGTAACTCATCTTGAAAATAAGATTTGTAAAATTATTGAATCAGTTTTAATGACTACATACAGGGCATATGATAAATGCTACAAGAATGCAAAGAATATTCAGCTAGGATTCGATTGTTCAAAAGAGCCTCTGAAAAATAAAGTATCACCTTTGCACATTTGTGGTATACCCATTCAGTGGAATACCAACGTCCATTTCAGGTACCTACATGTAGTCATACTGAGTAAAAAGTGAGGGCAGTGTAGAAGGTGTATACCCTTTTGTTCAAGAAAGCAGGGGAATATGAGGGTGTACACATTTGCTTATATTTTCAAAATGAAATGGTAACAGGATAAATTTAAAAATAAAAATAGCTATATAAGAGGATAACACAGAGATGACAATTGGACCTTCCTAATGTACCTTGTTGTTTTGATTGGAAAATCATATGAATCATTTGCATCTTTTATATTTAAAAAGGTTAAGTAAGAAAACTCAGCAGTCCTAAAATTTTAACACCAATGGAGGCAAATGAAGTTAACTATATATAAAGTTGGGGGCACTAAGCATACACATGCAAGAATTATTCTCAGCGACTTTTAAACATGGTGTTTTGTTCTTACATCCCTCAATGTAAGGACAAAATTACAAAAGAATGGCAAAAAACATGCATTATAACTTCAAAATACCAATATTTAATTGCTATTAGCAGTAAGACTATGGTTTATCCAATGACACATATAAGAACCAAGATTTTAGGTATAAGAGAAAAGGCATATAGGTATAAAATTTAAAAAGTTTTCATCATTCCCCTAAAAAATACATGAAAATGGTTTCTCCAACTCAATTTTAAGATTGCAGGATTTTATTTTCAATTGCTGTTCGTTCACTATTAAAAACTAGAACCAGTGATAACTCAGTGGCAACAACCACCAATGAGCTCCTTAACATCAGATAATACTAAGGAATTATGGTTAATATTTTTTTGAGATGGAGTTTTGCTCTCGTCCAGGCTTGGGTGCAGTGGCGCGATCTCAGCTCACCGCAACCTCTGCCTCCTGGGTTCAAGCGATTCTCCTCCCTCAGCCTTCCAAGTAGCTAGGATTACAGGCATGTATCACCATGCCTGGCTCATTTTATATTTTTAGTAGGGATGGGGTTTCTCCATATTGGTCAGGCTGGTCTCGAACTCCCAACCTCAAGTGATCTGCCTACCTCAGCCTCCAAAGTGCTGGGATTGCAGGTGTGAGCCATCACTCTCAGCCTAATATTCTTAAAGACGCAACCATGGTACCATCATTACCTGTTTGAATGATATCAAATAGTATTTACAGGTGGAATTACATGATGTGTAGGATTTACTTTAGTGAAACAGTTTTTTTCCCAAGGTGTTTTAATCACTTTTTTAAATCCCCCAAAATTCTTAACAAGTGCTTAAAAGTAGAAGGACCTGTATTAGCTCACATCCTGACAGACAGAACTGTGTGTCAAGCTCCTGTATGACAGGTGCCAGAAGATCGCTTTCAATGGGCTTCAGCCACAGGGAAGTCACACACTTGCTCCTGTCTCTTCATGTTGCACGTCTCTGAGGAGGTACAGGAGGGAAGAATGACTCCAGTGGGGAGTAAGAGGTGAGGTCAGATGTGCTAGGCACATTCATGCCTCAGGGCACTGGCCTTCCTGCCCTCAGGAAGGCCTCTTGGAGAAGGTGGCATTGGAGCCAAGGAGAAAGCAGGACAAAAGCCCCCCAGGCATGGGGAGCAGCCAACATCAGCTCCCTACCTGTTCTCCTGCATGATTTCTCTCTATGGCACTTACCCATCAAACATAGCCTACATTTGACTTTGTTTTGTCTGTCTGCTTCCCTCATTAGAATGTATGCTAATTCAGGGAAGAGATTGTTGTCTGTTTTCTTCACTGCTGTATTCCTAGCACTGGGGTGTGGTATGTAGTAGGCACCTGCGTTGAATGAATGTTACGTTAGGCTGGTTTGTGTGCCCATATAAGGCTGCAGGCAGTTCGTCTGTATGAAAGCTTTCCCACAAAGCAGGACTCTAGGGCTATGGGTGACATGTCTGTGAGATAAACTCGGCATCTGATTTCTTTAGAGAGTCAGAGCTGAACATAGGGAAAGCAGCTTAAGATTAGGTAGTGCGTTGACCAAATCCTCAAGCGGACTACACATTGCTTACGCTCTATACTTATGTATACATTCATACATACACTTTGGGTGTGATTTTGTAATTCGAGAAGCTTCTCATGTCTGTGTGAATGAGCCTTTCACATGTTTCAGAGTCTAAACAGTTTTTTTATGACTCATTAACGATCTCACTTTTGGCGAGAGTTTTCCCAGAGACGTTGCCCTGTTTGAGCACTACCAGAAACAGAGTGTATGTGTGTTCCCTTGACTACTCTGCTGTCTTTCAAATGATTGTGCCAACTGGCAAATAGAATGCCAGCCTTGCTGGCAGCATGTGGTCTGAGGTCACGTTTTGGTTGCAGGTTCATGAACTGGAAGGTGAACTGGAGGGTGAAATCCGTCGCAGTGCAGAGGCCCAGAGGGGAGCCCGCAGACTAGAGCGTTGCGTCAAAGAGCTGACCTATCAGGTACTCCGGGAAACCCTCCCCCATTTGTGTGGCTGGGCGCTACCCTGCAGAAATGTACTCCTTCAAGCCTGAAATGGCCTTCTGGGACTCCTACCGCTCTCTCTTCATCTTTGCTCAGCAGTAGACACTGACTCACCCTCCCAGAGCTCCTGTGCTATTAGCGGTTTGGATCGGTCTCTTTTCAGAGCTCTCAGGAAATAAAATGTGAGCGGCAAGTTGCAATTAGAAGTGAAAAGCTATTTATACCATCTGGTTTTTTTTCCACACATAGTGTTCGCAGTGCTTTCATAAAGATGCCTTCCTGTGAGTGGCTGAGTGAGAACAATGTGTAAATGAAGTTAATGGCAGAGGCCTGGGGTGGCTACCCAGCTGGCAGGTTCCATGGGACGCTGACTAAATTGGAGCAGGGGGCATTTCTACTCCTATTTTCTAGTTGCACAAACACTCGAGGCCACTGAGGACACTGTTGCTGGTGCCAGGTGGAAACAAAATACCGCAGAGAGACCTCTGAAGTTTTCTCAGTCTAACCTGTTGACTACTATTGGTCTCAAGCAGATAATTGAAAAGAGGGGGCAGACTTCTTACAAGTAACTAACGTATTTCTAAAGTAAAAATATCATCGGCCAGGCGCAGTGGCTCACACCTGTAATCCCAGCACTTTGGGAGGAAGAGGCGGGTGGATCACGAGGTCAAGAGATCGAGACCATCCTGGTCAACATGGTGAAACCCCGTCTCTACTAAAAATACAAAAAATCAGCTGGGCATGGTGGCGCGTGTCGGTAATCCCAGCTACTCAGGAGGCTGAGGCAGGAGAATTGCCTGAACCCAGGAGGCAGAGGTTGCGGTGAGCCGAGATTGTGCCATTGCACTACAGCCTGGGCAACAAGAGTAAAACTCCGTCTCAAAAAGGAAAAAAAAAAACAAAAAACAAAAAACATCATCTACATTTTCACTTTCAACCATTGCTTCCTTTTTGTTTCTAAGTCAGTCAACATAGATTCTCTGATGGCAGGGACATGTATTGTTCTCCCCTCTAGGGTCTGGCTTCTGCCTGTCACACAGTAGATGCCTGATTTCCATTGCTGAACACAGATGCTAAAAGTCACTTTCCAGCCCTCTCACAATGCACATGATAGCTTATTCCAATACAGAGTCAAATTCATTTTAGGCACCCATTTTTACAGCTTCTTTGACAATTCCAGTGAAAGATCTGCCAGTCCTGATTCTGGTTCCTGAGGCTGGGTTGTTAGAGATGTCGAAGTCTTCTTCCCTTGCAGCAGAAAGGATAGATAAGAAGGCATAGCACTTCAGAAGCATCATCTTGGGCTAATTAAGATGAAATGAGCTTCTTGCACAGCTCTTTTATTACGAAGTGGCTCCTTTTGTAAGATGAGTTAGTCTGACACTTCTTTAGACCATGCTAGGTATATCAAAGCCAGTGAGGAGTGGGCCCGTGGTATGTGTGGCTAAGTAAGTAAATCCCTTGGGAACATAAAGGGTTGCAATTCTACTCTTCTTTTGAGGAGGGTGGAGAAGCCACCCACGTTGATGGAGTGAAATACTGCTTTCATGTCTGGCTTTTTCTTCTTTGTATTTTCCCATTGATTATTAATATTGTTTTGTTTGTAAACAACTTCATTATGGAACAAAAAAACCCAAGGTTATATTTTTTTGGTTTCCATTGTCCCATGGAATGCATTCTTGTTCTATCGTGTCTTACTTTTGTTTCTGCATTGTAATAATTGTAGCGTTTCTCATGTACTAGTATGAGGTGCATTTATTAATTTCTTCCAAGTGTTTGCACAGTGCTTGGATAGGTGTATTTTCTGCCATCAAATCAGCTAATATCTATTAGGCTAAACCCTCTAAGTTTAAAGAGACATTAGAGGACACTCCACATTTCCTGTTACTTGGTTTTGAAATGTTCAAGGTTAATGCTGAGTCAATTCAATCATCAAAATAACCACCAAATAACCACCAAAATAACCAAGGAGGCAGGGTGTTTGGTGAAAGCCCATTCCTAGGTGCAATCAAAAATGTCATTTTGAAAGGGACACAACTAAGGTTTTCTTAGGAAAAGTCCTCTGGGAAGATTCTATTCTGGAAAGGAGTCAAGTGTGACCCCACTCCATGGCTGATCCCCACGCAGCACTTACCCTCTCCTTTATATCCCCCTAGCATTTGGAAACTTATCTATTTGTCTCTCTCTAGCCCCTAGAAAAATGTGCCATAAAGCAGAACATAAGATTAAGTACTTGTAATTACTATAGAAGGTCAAGATAGTTCCTCTGCCCCTCACTCTCCACCCACCCGCTCGGTTCTCCCATCAACTGCCTCCTACATCCAGAAATCTGTGTAGATGATATTTAATGTTTATACATCTAGCCAAGAATATAGTATCATTTTTAGGGACAAGGAAATACAATTTGGTTAACTTGCTGTGTTGGGAGTGTTCTCTCGGAACCAAATGCCAGGATAGAGTTAGATGTACAAGAGATCTATTAGAAGTAACATCTATGAAAGATGAAGATGCAAGCAAGCAGGATGGGGCAGAGATGTAAAAGGCCAGGCTGAGGGAGGAAGAGGAGATGGGAAGAGCCTCAGACTGTAGCGCAGCTCTGGGCAAGTCTCCAGCACAAAGGTTGCCCAGAAAGGACTCCCATGTTGGGCAGAAATGGCCAGACTCTAGTGACTCCACTATGCCCAGCTAATTGCCTGGGGAGTGTGTGCCCTTGGTGCTAATGCAGGGCAGGTCCCAAAGGCACTGCAGTTGGAGGTTATCAGCTAACTGCACTTCTCACAGCTGAATGGCAACTCATTTTCTTGAAGGGAAATCTAGGAAGTACATAGCCATGACCTCAGTTACTCAATGCCCCAGAGCTGAGATGGGAACCTAGGTCTAACATCAATGGCTTTCCCTTCCCAAGTGGGAGGAAGGTCAGTAACGTCAGCAACCACTTCTAGCTTTTTTCAGTTTTCTTTTCAGTGGCCTCCTTCACTACCAGTTTACTCTCCTCTCAGTAGACTGATTATTGGCAATTCAACCTGTATTGATTTTAGAATTTACTGTAAGCACATAATGCTATGAATCTTTGAATTTTATAAACCTGACGAGTAGAAGGATAGGCAGATAAAAGCAAAGAAGGGGTTTTATTTGAACCAGACCTGTCTCTGCTCCCCAACTAGGTTCTTTGATATATATTCATCCCTGCATCCCAATGCTTAAAATTAGTGATTATTAATATCCACTTTCATATGGTACTTTAAGGTGGTGGGGGGTGCATTCCTGATGATGAGAACAGCTTAGCTAAACCTAAGGAGGACAGAATAAGCAGGAGCTCTGGGGAAGCAGGGGAATGTGACCCGGCTGGAGTGGGTTCGTGGTGCTCGGGGATTGGAAGGTAAGTAGGGGGAACATGAAAGCTGCCAAAAACATTGAACCCTGATGGAATAGGTCAGAGGAGCCAGAAAAAAATTTAAGCAGCAGCAGATCTCTCTTGATTGAATCAGCTTCTCAACCCTGAGCAAATTGAGACATTTTCTTCCTTTGAAAAGTTCAATAGTGCTAACATGGCAATACTCCAGTTACAGGGGTGTGAGGAAAGAGGGAGCAGGCAGAGCCCTATGTACCTGCCTGCATCCATCCTCATTTCTCCCTGGAATACCAAAGGCTCTGTGGGGCACAACTGAGAAACAGTATCCCACCAGATGTCCTCTCTCCAGCCCAAG
The DNA here is from genome assembly GCA_031835075.1 of Saguinus oedipus. Lineage (NCBI taxonomy): Eukaryota > Metazoa > Chordata > Mammalia > Primates > Cebidae > Saguinus > Saguinus oedipus. The sequence goes on along the minus strand of CM063184.1, from coordinate 92,282,291 downwards.
GCTGGATTGTAATTGAGGCAGTAAGAATGGGCACACCAAGCTTCCCACAGTTTGTGGAATCTTCTTTGCTGTCTCTGCTGATGCCTGCATCAGAATTGTTCCATTATGAAAAGCCAAGAGTCAGTTAGCAAGTTGAAAGGAATAGTTGTTTTGAATGGGGAGCAACTGTTTTTCAGTTTTGAATATGTGGCTTTTATAATAATGCAGTTTATTTCTGCTAAATATATAGCTTTTTATTTAGCTATAGCTAAAGCTATAGCTGTTCTCAACATCTGGAATGTACTCCCCCACCACCCTAAAGTACAATATAGCAGCAGATAATTAATTACTCATTTTAAGTATGCAGATATAGCTTGGTTGAGCTGGAAAGACTGAAGACCAAACAGAGCCTAACGACTTTAACTCCCATCTCAGCAAAGATTGGTGGATCAGAACAAATGACTGTCAGTACTGACAGTCTATTTATTAATTTCTTGGAACTTGGGGGTGAGTTAAACCCATTTCTAAAATCACAACTCTGAGATGAAGCTTAATCAAGTTCCCTAACCCTTATTTTCTGACATGAGGCTACCCCAATGTAGACAGCTGGATCTTCTGAATCACCTTCTCATACGTGGCTATGCATTGCAGGCAGAGGAAGACAAGAAGAATCTGAGCAGGATGCAAATTCAGATGGATACACTTCAGCTGAAAGTACAAAATTACAAGCAGCAAGTCGAGGTGGCGGTGAGTGCCTGGGGACGTTGGAGCGTCATGGATTTCCCAGCGTTGTTTTGATTAAGGGAGATCTGTGGCCCTGACCTCAGCAAGCAGCTTGTCAGGTGGGGCCAGCTCAGCTTAGAGTCTGCCCATTCTCGGTTTTTTCCTTAAGTTAGAATTCTCACCCGTGGCATAATGTGTATGGCTTTTCCCTCCAGGAAGCCAGAGCTTTCTCCTTTACCTTTGTGGTTTCACCCAAACAGGCGCACTCCAAGAAATGAGCCCTGTAAAAGCCAGATGTCTTGCAGGGAAGGCCAGTTTTTGGCAAGGTAGTCCACCCTGGGGTCTCCCTCACCCCAAAACCTTGGGTAAACATAAACATGGTTCACAGTATTTGTTCTTGATGATCCTGGATACGGTTGTGGACAAAACCCATAAATTGAAACGTACTTGCCATTCCTGGATCAGTATCCTTTACTACAGGGAATTGATAAGTGCCATACATATTGATCTATCCTTAGTATTAACTCTTGAGGCGTTTTAATTATTTCAGTGGTTTGGCCTAAAACTCTACTTGTTCTAGCCCAAGGTCTAATAATTACCTGTTGACCCATATAATTTTAAAGACAAGCCCTCTCTGCTCAGAGGTAGAATAGGATGTTAAACTGATGACAAAACAAGTGTGGTTATTGCAGCACATTTTCCTTCTGTGAGAGCTCTGCTGTATCCAGTTGATGAAAAGTGCTAACTCGGTTCTGAATTTCCAAGGAACGAAAGTTACAAAAAAATGGATTTTATATCTGCTAGAAAGTCTGAATCCCAATGTATCATACCAAAACAAGATATCTCATTCCATACTGAGAAGTTTAGATTCTTTTCACATTATTCAACTTTCTCATGTCAGAGCAGAAAAAAAAAACTGACTAGATAGGCATGGAGATTTCTTTATTATTTTTATAGGAAGCACAAGCCAATCAATACCTATCCAAGTACAAGAAGCAGCAACATGAGTTGAATGAAGTGAAGGAAAGGGCAGAGGTGGCAGAATCTCAAGTCAATAAACTCAAGATTAAAGCAAGAGAGTTTGGAAAAAAGGTATGGCAGGTGTTCAACTCTATTCTAAGTCTTAAATCATGTTTGTTTAGGGCTGATATCATTGTATGGATGAAAAATTTGTTTTTCTCTTTGAAAGCTTTTCTTTTTCCTGCAAATAAATACATAAGTATACACACACACACACACACACACACACACACACATAATTACTTTAGGTTCTGGGGTACATGTGCAGATCATGGAGAATTGTCACATAGGTACATACATGGTAATGTGGTTTGCTGCCTCCATCCCCATGTCACCTATATCTGGCATTTCTCCCCATGTTATCCCTCCCCAACCTCTCTACCCCACACTGTCCCTCCCCTATTTCCCCCCGACAGACCCCAGTGTGTGATGGTCCCTTCCCTGTGTCCATGTGTTCTCATTGTTCAACACCCGCCTGTGAGTGAGAACAGGTGGTGTTTGATTTTCTGTTCTTATGTCAGTTTGCTGAGAATGATGGTTTCCAGATTCATCCATGTGCCTATGAAGGACACGAACTCATCGTTTTTTATGGCTGCATAGTATTCCATGGTGTATATGTGCCACATTTTCAATGTCCAGTCTGTCATTGATGGGCATTTGGGTTGGTTCCAGGTCTTTGCTATTGTAAACAGTGCCGCAATGAACATACATGTGCATATGTCTTTATAATAGAATGATTTATAGTCCTTTGGGTATATACACAGTAATGGGATTGCTGGGTCAAATGGAATTTCCATTTCGAGATCCTTGAGGAATCGCCACACTGTCTTCCACAATGGTTGAACTAATTGACACCCCCACCAACCATGTAAAAGTGTTCCTATTTCTCCACATCCTCTCCAGCCTCTGTTGTCTCCATATTTTTTAATGATCACCATTCTAACTGGTGTGTGATGGTATCTCAATGTCGTTATGATTTGCATTTCTCTAATGACCAGTGATGATGAGCATATTTTTCATATGTTTGTTGGCCTCATATGTCTTCTTTCGAAAAGTATCTGTTCATGTCCTTCACCCACTTTTGAATGGATTTGTTTGTAAATCTGTTTGAGTTCCTTGTAGATTCTGAATATTAGCCCTTTGTCAGATGGGTAGATTGCAAATTTTTTTCCCATTCTGTTGGTTGCCAGTTCACTCTAATGATTGTTTCTTTTGCTGCACAGAAGCTCTGGAGTTTGATTAGATCCCCATTTGTCTATCTTGGCTTTTGTTGCCAATGCTTTTGGTGTTTTGGTCATGAAGTCCTTGCCTACTCCTATGTCCTGAATGGTTTTGCCTAGATTTTCTTCTAGGGTTTTTATGGTGTTAGATCTTATGTTTAAGTCTTTAATCCATCTGGAGTTAATTTTAGTGTAAGGTGTCAGAAAGTTTCTGCTTTCTGCACATGGCTAGCCAGTTTTCCCAACATCATTTATTAAACAGGGATCTCCATTGCTTGTTTTTGTGAGGTTTGTCAAAGATCGGATGGTTGTAGATGTGTGGCATTGCCTCCAAGGCCTCTGTTCTGTTCCATTGGTCTATATCTCTGTTTTGATACCAGTACCAAGCTGTTTTGATTACTGCAGGCTTGTAGTATAGTTTGTCGTCAGGTAGCATGATGCCTCCAGCTTTGTTCTTTTTGCTTAGGATTGTATTGGCTATGTGGGCTCTCTTTTGGTTCCATATGAAGTTTAACGTGGTCTTTTCCAGTTCTGTGAAGTGGGTCATAGGTAGCTTGTTGGGGATACTGTCGAATCCCTAAATTACTTTGGGCAGTATGGCCATTTTCACAATATTGATTCTTCTTAACCATGAGCATGGAATGTTCTTCCATGTGTTTGTGTCCTCTCTTATTTCCTTGAACATGGTTCATAGTTCTCACTGAAGAAGTCCTTTGTTAGTTGTGTTCCTATGTATTTTATTCTTTTTGTAGTAGTACTTGTGAATGGGATTTCTTTTTCCCATTCACAATGGGATTTGGTTTGGTTCTTTATTTGGTTTGGTTTGTTTCTCTTTTAGTCTGTTTTAGGTTCATAGGAATGCTTTTAATTTTTGCACATTGATTTTGTATCCTGAGACTTTGCTGAAGTTGCTTATAAGTTTCAGGAGATTTTGGACTGAGATGATGGGGTCTTCTAAATATACAACTATGTTGTCTGCAAATAGAGACAATTTGACTTCCTCTTCTCCTAATTGAATACCCTTTATTTCTTTTTCTTGCCTGATTGCTCTAGCTAGAACTTCCAATACTATATTGAATAGGAGTGGTGAGAGAGGGCGTCCTTGTCTAGTGCCAGATTTCAAAGGGAATGCTTCCAGTTTTTGCCCATTCAGTGTCATGTTGGCTGTGGGTTTGTTGTAAATAGCTTTTATTATTTTGGGATGTGTTTTGTCAATACCTAGTTTATTGAGGTTTTTAGCATAAAGCGCTGTTGAATTTTGTCAAAGGTCTTCTCTGCATCTATTGAGATGATCATGTGGTTTCTGTCTTTGGTTCTGTTTATTTGGTGGATTACGTTTATAGACTTGCTTATGTTGAACCAGACTCACATCCTGGGGATAAAGCCTACTTGATCATCATCATTAAGCTTTTTGATGTGCTGTTGCAATCAGTTTGCCAGGATTTTATTGAAGATTTTTGTGTTGATGTTCATCATGGATATTGGCCTGAAGTTTTCTTTTCTTATTGAGTCTCTGCCTGGTTTTGGCATCAGGATGATGTTGGTCTCATAAAATGATTTGGGAAGGATTCCCTCTTTTTGGATTGTTTGCAATAGTTTCAGAAGGAGTGGTACCAGCTGCTCTTTGTATGTCTGGTAGAATTTAGCTGTGAACCCATCTGGACCTGGGCTTTTTTTAGTTGGTAGGCTATTAATTGTTGCCTCAACTTCAGCCCTTGTTATTGGTCTATTCCAGGTTTTGACTTCTGGTTTAGGCTTGGGAGGATGCAAGTGTCCAGGAATTTATCCATTTCTTTCAGGTTTATTGGTTTATGTGCATAGAGTTGTTTGTAGTAATCTCTGATGGTGGTTTGTATTTCTGTGAGATCAGTGGTGATATCCCCTTTATCGTTTTTTTATTGCATCTATTTGATTATTCTCTTTTCTTTTTTATTAATCTGGCTAGTGGTATATTTTGGTGATCTTTTTGAAAAACCAGCTCCTGGATTTATTGATATTTTGAAGGGTTTTTCATGTGTCTATCTCCTTCAGTTCTGCTCTGATCTTAGTTATTTCTTGTCTTCTGCTAGGTTTTGAGTTTTTTTGATCTTGCTCCTCTAGCTCTTTCAATTTTGATGATAGGGTGTCGATTTTAGATCTTTCCTTGCTTCTCATGTGGGCATTTATTGCTATAAATTTTACTCTAGACACTGCTTTAAATGTGTCCCAGAGATTCTGGTATGTTGTGTCTTTGTTCTCCTTGGTTTTGAAAAAACATCTTTATTTCTGCCTTCATTTCATTGTTTATCCAGTCAACATTCAAGAGCCGGTTGTTCAGTTTCCATGAAGCTGTGCAGTTCTGAGTTAGTTTCTGAATTCTGAGTTCCAACTTGATTGCACCGTGGTCTGAGAGACTGCTTGTTATGATTTCTGTTCTTTTACATTTGCTGAGGAGTGATTTACTTCCAATTATGTGGTCAGTTTTAGAGTAGGTGTGATGTGGTGCTGAGTAGAATGTATATTCTGTGGATTTGGGGTGGAGAGTTCTGTAAATGTCTGTTCCATTTGCTTTCCAGGTCTGAGTTCAAGTCCTAGATATCGTTGTTCATTTTCTACCTCGTTGATCTAATATTGACAGTGGAGTGTTAAAGTCTCCCACTATTATTGAGTGAGAGTATAATTCTCTTTGTAAGTCATTAAGAACTTGCTTTATGTATCTGGGTGCTCCTGTATTGGGTGTGTATATATTTAGGGTCATTAGCTCTTCTCATTGCATTGATCCTTTTACCATTATGTAATGTCCTTCTTTGTCTCTTTTGATCTTTGTTGGTTTAAAGTATTTTATCAGAGATGAGAATTGTAACTCCTGCTTTTTTTTGCTCTCCATTTGCTTGGTAAATCATCCTCCATCCCTTTATTTTGAGCCTATGTGTATCCTTGCATGTAAGATGGGTTTCCTGGGTACAGCACACCGATGGGTTTTGGCTTTTTATCCAATTTGCCAGTCTGTGTCTTTTGATTGGGGCATTTAGCCCACTTACATTTAGGGTTAATATTGTTATGTGTGAATTTGATCCTGCCATTTTGATTCTAGCTGGTTGTTTTGCCTGTTAGTTGATGCAGTTTCTTCATATGTCAATGCTCTTTACCATTTGGTAGGTTTTTGGAGTGGCTGGTACTGGTTGTTTCTTTCTAGTGCTGCTTTCAGGAGCTCTTGTAAAGCACGCCTGGTGGTGATGAAATCTCTGAGCAATTGCTTATTGGTAAAGGATTTTATTTCTCCTTTGCTTATGAAACTTAGTTTGGCTGGGTATGAAATTCTAGGTAAAGTTCTTTTCTTTAAGGATGTTGAATATTGGCCCCCACTCTCTTCTGGCTTGTAGGATTTCTGTGGAGAGATCTGCTGTGAGTCTGATGGGCTTCCCTTTGTGGGTAACCTGAGCTTTCTCTCTGGCTGCCTTTAGCATTTTCTCCTTCATTTCAACCCTGGTGAATCTGACAATTATGTGCCTTGGGGTTGCTCTTCTTGAGGAGTATCTTTGTGGTGTTCTCTGTATTTCCTGGACTTGAATATTGGCCTGCCTTATTAGGTTGGGGAAGTTCTCCTGGATAATATCTTGAAGAGTGTTTTCCAGCTTGGACTTGTTCTCTCCGTCACATTCAGGTACACCTATCAAATGTAGGTGTACCTGAGTGTGACGGAGAGAATTGCCTTCTCATTTTATTTCATTGAGTTGATCTTCAATCGGTGATATTCTTTCTTCTGCTTGGTCAGTTCAGCTATTGAAACTTGTAAAGCTTCATGAAGTTCTCTTGTTGTGTTTTTCAGCACCATCAAGTCATTTATATTCTTCTCTAAGCTATTTATTGTCATTAGCATTTCTTGAAACCTTTTTTCAAGTTTCTTAGTTTCTTTGCATTGGGTTAGAACATGTTCTTTTAGTTCAGAGAAGTTTGTTATTACCTGCCTTCTGAAGTATGTTTCTGTCAATTCATCAGACTCATTCTCTGTCCAGCTTTGTTCCCTTCCTGGTCTGGAGTTGGGATCCCTTGGAGGAGGAGAGGCATTCTGGATTTTGGTGTTTTCATCCTTTTTGTGCTGGTTTCTTCCCATCTTTATGGATTTATCTAACTGTGGTCTTTGTAGTTGGTGACTTTCAGATGGGGTCTCTGAGTGGACATCCTTTTGGTTGATGTTGAAGTCATTTCTTTCTGTTTCTTAGTTTTGCTTCTAACCATCATGCCCCTCTGCTGTAGGCCTGCTGGAGGTCCACTCCAGACCCTGCTTGCCTGTGGATCACCCACGGGGGCTGCAGAACAGTAAGGGTTGCTACCAGTTCTCTTCTGTTATCTTCATCCTAGAAGGGTACCTGCCAGATGTCAGTCTGAGCTCTCCCTTACGAGTGTCTCTTTGGATATACAGGGGTCAGGGAGCTGCTAGAGGAGACAGTCTGTCACTTATAGGAGTTCAGGTGCTGAGCTGGGAGCTCCATTGTTCTCTTCAGAGCTTCTGGGCAGGTACATTTAAGTCTGCTGCAGTGGAACTCATAAATGCCTTTTTCCCCAGGTGCTCTGTCCTGGGAAGGTGGAGTTTTATTTATAAGTTCCTGATGTGCTGCTGCCTTTCTTCAGAGATGCCCTGCCCAGCAAGCTGGTAGTCTAGCCACAGTCTGCCAGCAGAGACATTACTGAGTTGCTGTGGGCTCTGTCCAGCTGCTATGTGAACTTCCTGTTACAACTGCCTCAGTAATGGTGGTCTGCCTCGGTAATGGCAGACTGCCTTGGTAATGGCAGACTGCCTCAGTAAAGGCGGATTGCCTAGTAATGGTGGTTTGCCTCAGTAAAGGCAGACTGCCTTGGTAGTGGTGGACTGCCTCGGTAATGGCTGACGCCCTTCCCCCCACCAAGCTGGACTGTCCCAGGTCCAGCTGCGCTTGCTGCAAAACTCTCAATCCAGAGTGTTTCAGATTGCTGGTCTTTGTTGGGGGTGGGACCCGCCGAGCAAGATCACCTGGCTCCCTGTTTCAGCCCCCTTTTTTCCGTTGAATGGGCAGCTCTGTATCCCAGGCGTTCCAGGAGCCTGTTGAAACAGCTGCCTGGATTTGTGTGAGTTTTGTGCAGAGAGCAGCAGCACCAGCTGAAACAGCCGTGCTGGAAACTCATGGTGCTTTTCAGCCTGGCATCTCCTGGTCTGTGGGCAGTAAAAACTTGTTTGGAAATGCAGTGACCACTCAGCCTCTGCGTTGTTCTCGCTGGGAACTGCACTCCAGAGCTGTTCCTGTTTGGCCATCTTGGATCTCCTCCCCATCTTTAAAAGCTTTTAAAAGATAAGAACAAAGGGTTCCGATAAAACCTTTTCGTGTTTACTAAATTACACTTGTCCAGGTAGATGAAATGCTAAGCACTTGAGTAGCATGCGCATTGTATTTATACTTTTCAAATGTTTACTTCCATTTTAACTTGCAGGGTCTGGATTCATTTGTGTAGTCAGGAGTCCAAGGAACAAAAATGATTTTAAAAAGCAGGTGGATCGGCTCAAAATTCAGAGTGAACTCTTTCCATGTAGACACATACATGACTTAGTTCCATATCAATATGGAGTCCATGAGGGAAGATGTTTAAAACTGAGGAACTGAAGGAAAACAAATGCAAGGGTCTTGTAGTTCTCTGCTTTATATTCCTGATTCTGCCTGAAAACACAGAAAAAAGGATCTTTCTGTGTCTCCTTGGTCCATGAAACAGCTCTTCTAATCTAATGGTAGAGGCCGTTGCCCTGATTTTACTGGTAGAGTGATGATGAATGATGTACTGAATGTTTGGTAGGGTCAGGTAGTTTCGGCTTCCTTATCACAATTATTTTCTCAGGAATACACAGTTTTTAAATGAGGTCTGGCTTAGGGGAAAGGAATCAAAGGAGATTGGGTAATGTGATACTAGCTAATAGATTGTCTGAAATCACTGAGCGTAGCTTCTGGCATACCTAGGCACCATCATTTCATTTATTTTTTTTAAACGTGGTGCATCACTAGCCATTTTTCTCTGTGTTTTTGGGCAGAATCAGGAATATAAAGCAGAGAGCTGCAAAGCAAGACTCTTGCATTTCTTTTCCTTCAGTGTCTCAATCTTAAATATCTTCCCTCTTGGACTCCATATTGAGATGGTACAAATGTGTCTATACAAAAAGAGTTCACTCCAAATTTTGACTCCATCCATCTGTGCTTTTTAAAATCATCTTTGTTCCATGGACTCCTGATTATTTTATACAAATGAATCCAGGAAGTAACTGAATTACTAGCAAACCTGCTAGGTAAGTTGATAGCGTTGCCAATAATCTGCATAAATACTACCTTAAGGGACATCTAAAGCATCTCTTTTGAAGGAGAGCCTAACAGTTGGTTATATTGAATATTTTTAGTTCTAAATATAAGAAATATGAATTATTGAGAGATTCCAGAAATTTTTTACTGATGCCTGAATAGCTGCCTCAAGGATAAGTCCTATGTGAGAGGGCCAATTAAGTGGTTTGAACTCTGGCCTCAATTTGAGAAGCGTTATGGCACTGGATTTAGGGTCTTCTATGCAGAGCCTGCCAGCAACCTCATATAAGTTGTTTAGGGAGGTGCATTCCCATGTGCTGCAATTGCATTCAGCTGCAGGAGGTCAAAGGGCCTCCAAAACAGATGCCATCCCTTCGACTTTGTTCTTTGTTGAGAATAACTGTGACACAGTGAGTGAAGCAGAAACTGCTTTTGAGAGGCCAGAGAAGAATAGGAAAACCCTGCTTGGCAGCACAATGGCTAATTGTTTCCCCTTCACAGAAGAAAGGCCAAAAAATCCCTCAACTGTCATAAGCACAAAGAAAAGGTTTTCTGACAGAATTGTGTGTCAGGGCTGGGGAGCAAATTGGTGATGTGGCTGCAGAATCTTTCTCCTCGTGGGGTTGGCTAAAGGGGGTGCTGCCTTCACTGGCAAGGCAAGGCAAGGCAGGCAGAAAATTGAGAGTGACCGAGCATACCCTTGGGGTGAATTACTGGTGTCTGCTTTCTATAATGCAGATAATTGCCTCAATTCCCTGACTCCCTTTGAAGTTAATGAAGAGTTGGCTAAGGCCTGCTTACCTCTGGAAAGGACTCGGCTTGGTTCTGGGCATGTGTTCCACTGGTGAAAATCACAGGAAATTCACAGAACACACTGACATTCTGTTTTTCAGGTTCAAAAAGAATAAGCATCCCCTGCTTTGAAAGGACAACAGCTGGAGAAGTACAAGAAAGGTGCTGTTTCATGGCCAAAAACATAGATTGCATTGGAAACATTTTTTAAAACATGTTTAAATTGCTTTTCACACCATATAAACAAGGCAATTAGAAAAATAATTAAAGGGAATATCGTTGCTTCCACAGTTAATGGGGATTTTTTGATCCTCAAATGCAAGTAAACTACCTTCTAATGTTTCACATGACAGATTAAATAAATGAAAGAACGTTTTCAATTCTGATGTTTAAAAAAAATGAATTAGCCAGGCGCAGTGGCTCACGCCTGTAATCCCAGCACTTTGGGAGGCTGAGGCGGGTGGATCACGAGGTCAAGAGATCAAGACCATCCTGGTCAACACGGTGAAACCCCGTCTCTACTAAAAATACAAAAAATTAGCTGGGCACGATGGCACGTGCCTGTAATCCCAGCTACTCAGGAGGCTGAGGCAGCAGAATTGCCTGAACCCAGGAGGCGGAGGTTGCGGTGAGCCAAGATCGCGCCATTGCACTCCAGCCTGGGTAACAAGAGTGAAACTCCGTCTCAAAAAAAAAAAAAAAAAAATGAATTAATACTTGATCCTTTGTCCATATTTCCACTTAATGGGTAGGACTCATAGAAGATATCCTTAGACCAATCAGGTTCCATGGGGACTAGAGCATGGTGAGTGGTTTTTACTGATGTTAGGCAACTTTGGCTCGATTCACCCCTAAATCTATGTATATATATTGTGAGCTGGCAGCAGTGAAATAGAAGTCATAACATCTCCTCAGCATTGTGATATACATATAACCATAGTTAGGCAATTTGAACATGTAGGTAAAATTCTCCTAATCAACACACATGTAGGCTATACTCTGGTACACATTTTAAACATGGAGATAACCTCACACAAGACATTCAGTGACAGGTGATGTGCTGGATTTGTGCAGTGCCAATTTAGCTAAGTTGGAAGAATATGTCCCGGAATTCCTCTCATGGTTCTGGATTGGCATGGGTCATAAAGAAATTTGCACTGATTTGACAGGCAAAATCAGCATCTATTTTATGCCCATAAGGTCAGTGTACAGACCCAAGCATTGTGACAGCTTGAAAATATGGCTCCATGCCAAAAAGGGGAGCTGCCAGAGACCAGAGACAGCTCCCTGTTCCCAGAGCTCTTCTAACTCCTGCCAGCCTCCTCCTCCAGCTTTGCAGAGTCTTGGCCAGGTGTGTGTGTGCAGCTCCATGGCAACCGGCAGCAGCTTTTCCCGAGATCACCCACGGCACTGCAGTGGAGGCCGAGACACAGACATGGGTCCTGTTTGTTCCTATGGACGTTCCTTCATCCTCGCTGCTTGCACAGCCGGCCAACAGTGACTTCAGGCCTCAACCAGATGCAGAGGGAACAGCCTGGCATAGACTTCTCCACCAGCACCTACAACTGTGTAAGGTTGAAGCTTTATAATAAATCCTTATTCTGTCATTCTCTAGTTCTGCCTCCCTGATCCAAACCTGACTCATATGCATAGCCTGAAGATTAATTCAGGGACTGAGGGGCATCAGAGCATCCAGGTTCAGTCTTTCCTGAATCTCTTGTTGCTGTAAGATGACTTCAGCAGTTCTGAGCATTTTCTCCTCATACAATATCCTGTCTCTTCTTAAAATGGAGAAACACATTCTCAGAAACAGACCTCTGGAATACTTTTCCTCACATCCTACTGAGATTTCTTTACCTGCTTATGCTGAGCCAGTCTGGTAGCAAGAGGACCGCAATTGCCAGGGTTGGCTCAGACAGATCAAAGTGGATTCTCTTGAAATATCGGGGTACCATTTAGAGCAAGGTGAACCAAATTTGAGTTCTGCAGTTGGTGGAGAGGGATGCACAGCCACAGAGTGAAAACTAGCAGGGATGTGTGTCAGGCTGTATCCAAAGCAGTTGCTCCTTCTTACCGTCAGTCTCAACCCGATGAGAAAACACAAAATGTCTAACAAACATGGAACTTTACTAGGTTCCCCCCCCCCCAGAATAGTAATGTTTTAAAACTTCAGTAAAATATAAGTTTGGAATTACCCTTTAATAAGCCAATACTTATATTCAGGAAAACTTTTCTTAGAAATTTGCTGTTGTCATATTACCAATCCTGAAGTCAGGATGCTACTGTTTCTCCCCACCCCAGACAGACACATAATAAAGCCAAACTTCACACTGGGAATGCATCCTGTTTTATTCTTAAGTATCATAGTCTCTCACTTGGACACAATTTTTAAAAAGGAACCAAGGTTAAGGGAAGCAGAGATGGTAGACACTTAAATATTATTTCATTGGGGTTTTTCTTCACAATATAATTTTTTGTTTTTACCATATCTACCTTTAAAATTTTTTTTTTACTTTAAGTTCTGTGATACATGTGCAGAACGTGTAGGTTACATAGGTACACATGTGTCATGGTGGTTTGCTGCATCCACTAACTCATCCTCTGGGTTCTCTCCCCTTGTTCCCCCACCCCTCAACAGGCCCCAATGTGTGATGTTCTCCTCCCTTTGTCCATGTGTCCTCATTGTTCAGCTCCCACTTATAAGTGAGAACATGTGGTTTGTTTTTCTGTTCCTGTGTTCATTTGCTGAGAATGGTATCTTCCAGCTTCATCCATGTCCCTGCAAGGACATGATCTCATTTCTGTTTATGGCTGCATAGTATTCCATGGTATATATGTACCACATTTGTTTTATCCAGTCTGTCACTGATGGGCATTTGGGTTGGTTCCGAGTCTTCACTATTGTAAACAGTGCTGCAGTAAACATACGTGTGCATGAGTCTTTATAGTAGAATGATTTATAATCCTTTGGGTATATACCCAGTAATGGCATTGCGGGGTCAAATGGTATTTCTGGTTCTAGATCCTTGAGGAATCGCCACACTGTCTTCCACAATGGTTGAACTAATTTACACTCCCACCAACAGTGTAAAAGCATTCCTAGTTCTTCACAGCCTCGCCAACAGCTATCGTTTTCTGACTTTTTAATAATCCTCATTCTGACTGGAATTCTTAATACTTTGCTATTTGTGGTAACCCATCACAACACTGTAGCAAAAACAGAGTTAACTAAGCATATGGTATAGGATTGTGAAACAGATCAGCTGATGAAGAAAATTGGACCAGGACTCGGTGGCAGTTACATCACAGTTTAGAATTTGCTTTCTCTTAGAGAGTCAAAACCTTGATCAATTAAGTCATACAAAAGCCTGGTTAGAGTGACAAGTTCACAGGCATGAACATTCGACTGTTTCTTTTATGTGAATTGATGACTAAAATTAAGGGAAACAGATCAAGTTAGCTGAGCTTTCCCTTCTCCTCTTGCTTAAAAATTTATTTGAAAATCTAAATTGATTGGAAGATTGGTTAGCAAGATGCCAATTGAGCCTGAAGAGTTCACATTATCGTCATAGCTAGTCACTCAGCTATACAAGCTTGGTGTGGTCAGGTGTAACCAACTTCAGAGATGTCAGTTCTTGTGTTACAGGGCCCTTTTCCCTAGCAATCTTAAAGATACAGACAGTTTTACTTTTTGGCATCCCTAAGACTCATCCTAAATCTAATTGGTTACCCTGATATAACCATTCATATAAAACTAGACTAAAATACCTTGTCAAATCAATCATCTTGGTTTCCAGCCTCTAGAAAACTTTTTAACCTTTCCACTAAGGTGACTTCTGCTCTTACCTGCTCTCTCACCCATTATCAGTTGATCAGATTGGGAATCAGCCTAGTGATGCATTTCTTCCGATTCTTAGTGGAGAGCTCACTGTAACCTCCTGGGCTGACTGCAATGGGAATGTAAATGAATGAGACAGCTCCTTTCGAAGTTAAATTGGAATCCTTAATATCCAGGCATTTATACTCAATGCAGGTAGTGGGTCAGCAAATGATTCTTACGTCTTGAAAAGTAAATCTGATACTAGAAAACGGTTACAAGTCTTTGCAGTGGTAGAATTGTCCAGTCTGACAGGCCATTGCCTGGAATTGCAGTGAAGAAAGGGGAGATGAAGTCACTGGATATTCAGGATGCTTGTCATGAGTTGTCACAGTTTTGTCCTGTCTCATTTCCTGCACTGGCTAGACATCCTGAAAGAGGCTAGAACAAAAAAAAAAAAATAGACTTGATAAGTATCGTTGCTCAAGTCAGAATAACCATTTATATCTTAAATATTTAACAATAGTAGTGTTTTGGGGTGGGAGGTAAGAAGCTTTAGGCTATTGCTTGCATCTGTAATTAAAGATCTATGAGACTATCATAAAATAAATCTGAGTCTTATCAGTTAATTTTCATCTCTTTACTAGCTGTTTCAGGGTTTTTAACAGTGGGAAAAACAAGTTTACCATACTCCTGGCCCTTATTTATATTCCGATTAATGGAACACATAAAAAATAAAAGGAATGAGGTAAAAAGGAAGTAGACAATCCAACTATAATTCACAAGTGAATTATAGTTGTGTTTCTTTTCACTTGTATACAATGCCATGTTTCATGCCTCTATCAGAAGAATGAGCACATTGGCTCACCCTCACGTGCAAAATGCCATTGGAGATCTCTACAAATAACAATAGGAGACAAGAAGAACCACCATGTATTTAAGCAAGTGGAGCCGATTTAATTATAGACATTGGGGAAAGCCTAATTATATTTTTCTTGCTATATTATCCTGCAACCCCTCCTGTTGCTTTTTTCTGTATAAAAGTCTTGCGTGATAATACGTGAATCAGTCAGAACTTCGATTACCCTTTTAAAGAAGTATTTTCATACTATAAATGGTTTGATAAAGGAAATAATGCCTTACCATGCTTTCATTTTCATTACCAGATGCATTGGTAGCTCTCCCATCAGCACAGACAAGATCTCTTTCTACAGGAAAAAATTAAAATAACTTAAAATAATTTCTTTGCAAACACCAAAATTCTCCCTTAGTCTTATCTCAATATACTTATGTTATTAAAATCATCTTGGTTATTCTACCTTCACGTCTTTAACAAGCAACATGAAAAATGCGTTCAGTGTAAAAACACATCATTAGAAGCAGCAGCAGCAAATGTGTATGGTTGATCCAAGTGCTCCAAAGCAGGGGAATAAAGGCAGTTCAGTCAGCCCCGCAGTTCCTGGTTCCCAGTGATCCCTGGCCTGGATCCTACCAACTGCTAACAATGGAAATGTATAGCCAAAGAGGGGAGGAGAGTGGTGCTTAAGGAGAAAGGGATATGTCATTTCTCAAAGAAGGCCTCCTTTTGGGCTTTCCTAAAATATGGCCCTTTAATACATATCCTAGACAAAGTGTATTTTAAAACAGTAATAGAAAAGGGACTTTGAAAATAAAACATAAACCACAGTCATGAAACTACAACCAGGGAGCTGGAGCTAGGAAAGGTTTTGTGGCTTTTCATGTAACTGCTTCAAATATATTTTCAGGCCATCTCACTGCAGAAGTATGGAATCTATCTACTTTTTAAAGTGGCCAATACTGTGACAGGGTTTTTACCCATATCTTTTGACTGCTCCTCAGAACCAGAATTCTTCTCTCAGCCATGGAGGCTGACCTCATTGAGCTCCATCAGCAAGGTGTCTGCTACTCCTGGCTTCTAGTTGGGCTGGAGATCAGAGACAGTGAAGAGTAAAATTAGGTATTCACTCTCCAAGCTTTTTCCCATGTAAGTTCACCTTGATCTGGCTGTGTCCTTCAGTTGAAAGTCACTCTGATTTTTTCAAAGGGTTTTCGTGCCTCTATCTCCTTCAGTTATGCTCTGATCTTAGTTATTTTTTGTCTTCTGCTAGCTTTTGAATTTGTTTGCTCTTGCTTCTCTAGTTCTAATTGTGATGTTAGAGTGTTGATTTTAGATCTTTCCTGCTTTCTGATGTGGGGAATTAGTGCTATAAATTTCCCCCATAACACTGCTTTAGCTGTGTCCCAGAGATTCTGGTACATTGTGTCTTTGTTCTCATTGGTTTCAAAGAACTTATTTCTGCCTTGATTTCATTATTTACTGTGTAGTCACTCAGGAGCAGTTTGTTCAGTTTCCTTGTAGTTTTATGGTTTTGAGTGAATTTCTTAATCCTGAGCTCTAATCTGATTTCACTGTCGTCTGAGAGACACTTTGTTATGATTTCTATTCTTTTGCATTTTCTGAGGAGTGTTTTACTTCCAATTATGTGGTCAATTTTAGAATAAGTGTGATGTGGTGCTGAGAAAAATGTATATTCTGCTGATTTGGGGTGAAGAGTTCTGTAGGTGTCTATTAGGTCTTCTTGGTCCAGAGCTGAGTTCAAGTCCTGAATATCCCTGTTAATTTTATGTCTCATTGCTCTGTCTAATATTGACAATGGACTATAAATTCTCTCACAATTATTGTGTGGAAGTCTAAGTCTCTTTGTAGGTCTCTAAGAACTTGCTTTATGTATCTGGGTGCTCCTGTATTGGGTGCATATATGTTTAGGATAGTTAGCTCTTGTTGCATTGATCCCTTTACCATTATGTAATACCCTTCTTTGTCTCTGTTGATCTTTGTTGGTTTAAAGGCTGTTTTATCAGAGACTAGGTTTGCAACCTCTGCTTTTTTTGGCTTTCCATTTGCTTGGCAAATATTCCTCCATCCCTTTATTTTGAGCCTATGTGGGTTTTTGCACGCAAGATGGGTCTCCTGAATATAGCACACTGATAGGTCTTGACTTTTTATCCAGTTTTCCAGTATGTGTCTTTCAATTGGGACATTTAGCTCATTTACATTTAAGTTTTATATTGTTATGTGTGAATTTGATTCTGTCATCATGCTGCTAGCTGGTTATTTTGCACATTAGTTGATGCAGTTTCCTCATAGTGTCCTTGGTCTTTATATTATGGTATGTTTTTCCAGTGGCTGGTACCACTGTTTCCTTTCCATATTCAGTGCTTCCTTCAGGAGCTCTCGTAAGGCAGGCCTGGTGGTGGCAGAATCCCTCAGCATTTGCTTCTCTATAAAGGATTTTATTTCTCCTTCACTTACAAAGCTTAGTTTGGCTGGATATGAAATTCTAGGTTGAAACTTCTTTAAGGATGTTGAATATTGGCCCTCACTCTCTCTTCTGACTTCTAGGGTTTCTGCAGAGAGATCTGCTGTTAGTCTGATGGGCTTCTCTTTGTGGGTAACCCTCCCTTTCTTTCTGGCTGCCCTTAACATTTTTCCTTCATTTCAACCTTGGAGAATCTAGTGATTATCTGTCTTGAGGTTGCCCTTCTCAAGGAATATCTTAGTGGTTGTATGTCCTGAATTTGAATGTTGGCTTGTCTTGCTAGGTTGGGGAAGTTCTCCAGAATAATATCCTGAAGTGTATTTTCCAACTTGCTTCCATTCTCCCCATCTTTCAGGGATGCCAATCAATCGTAGGTGTGGTCTTTTCACATAGTGTCATATTTCTTGGAGGGTTTGTTCTTTCCTTTTCTCTCTTTTTTCTCTAATCTTGTCTTCACGCCTTATTTCAGTAAGTTGATTTTCAATCTCTGATATCCTTTCTTCTGTTTGTTCGATTTGGCTATTGATATTTATCCAGGCTTCACAAAGTTCTCATGTGGTGTTTTTCAGCTCCATCAGGTCAGGGTTTATTTCCTCTCTAAACTGGTTATTTTAGTTAGCAGTTCCTGTAATCTTTTGTTCTTAGCTTCCTTGCATTGAGTTAGAACATGGTCCTTTAGCTCAGAGGAGTCCATTATTACCCACCTTCTGAAGCCTACTTCTGTTAATTCATCAAACTCATTCTCTGTCCATTCTGCTTTTTTGGAATTTTTAGCATTTTTGTGCTTGTATTTCCTCCTCTTCATGTATTTATCTACTTTTGATCTTTGAGGCTGATGACCTTCAGATGGGGCTTTGTGTGAGGGTCTTTTTTATTGATGTTGATGTTATTGCTTTTTGTTAGTTTTTCTTCTTACAGTTAGGACCCTCTTCTGCAGGTCTCCTGCAGTTTGCTGGAGGTCCACTCCAACCCTATTTGCAGGGTTATCACTGGTGGAGCCTGCAGAACAGCAAATATTGAAGCCTTCTCCTTCCTCTGGAAGCTTTGTCCCAGAGGGGCACCAGTCTGATGCCAACTGGAGATCTCGTATATGAGGTGTCTGTCAACCCAGGAGCTGTTTTTTTTTTTTTTTTAAAAAGATTAACAAAATAGATAGACTGGTAGCCACACTAATAAAGAATAAAAGAAGAATCAAATCGACAAAATAAAAAATGATAAAGGGGACATCACCACTGATCTCACAGAAATACAAGCTACCATCAGAGAATACTATAAATACCTCTAAGCAAATAAACTAGAAAACCTAGAAAAAAAGTGTATAAATTCCTGGACACCCTCCTAAGACTAAACCAGGAAGAAGTCAAATCCCTGAATAGACCAATAACAGGTTCTGAAATTGAGGCAATAATTAATGGCCTACCAACCAATAAAAACCCAGGACCAAACAGATTCACAGCTGAATTCTACCAGAGGTACAAAGAGAAGCTGGTACCATTCCTTCTGAAAACATTCCAAACAATAGAAAAAGAGGGACTCCTCCCTAACTCATTTTATGCAGCCAGCATCATGCTGATTCCAAAACCTGGCAGACACACAACATACAAAAGAAAATCAGGCCAATATCCCTGATGAACATCAATGTGAAAATCTTCAATAAAATACTAGCAAACTGAATCCAGCAGCACATCAAAAAGCTCATCCACCATGATCAAGTAGACTTCATCCCTGGGATGCGAGGCTGGTTCAACATACACTAACCAATAAATGTAACCCATCACATGAACAGAATCAATGACAAAAAAAAACTTGATTATCTCAATAGATACAGAGAAGACCTTTGATAAAATTCAATACCACTTCATGCTAAAAACTCTCAATAAACTAGGTATTGATAGAATATGTCTCAAAATAGTAAGAGCAATTTATGACAAACCCATAGCCAATATCATATTGAGTAGGCAAAAGCTCGAATTATTCCCTTTGAAAACCAGCACAAGACAAGCATAGCCTGTCTCATCATAGTTAAACATAGTATTAGAAGTTCTGGCCAGGGCAATTGGGCAAGAAAAAGAAATAAAGAGTATTCAAATAGGAACAGAGGAAGTCAAGTTGTCTCTGTTTGAAGATGACATGATTGTATATTTAGAAAACTCCATCTTCTCAGCCTAAAATTTCCTTAAGCTGATAGGCAACTTCAGCAAAGTCTCAGTATTCAAAATCAATGTGCAGAAATCACAAGCATTCCTATACACCAGTAACCAACAAGCAGAGAGCCAAATCATGAGTGAACTCACATTCACAATTGCTACAAAGAAAATAAAATACCTAGGAATGCAACTGACAAGGGACATGAAGGACATCTTCAAGTAGAACTACAAACCACTCTCAAGGAAATGAGGACACAACCAAATGTAAAAACATTTCATACTTATGGATAGGAAGAATCAGTATCATGAAAATGGCCATATTGCCCAAAGTAATTTATAGATTCAATGCTATTCCCATCAAGCTACCATTGACTTTTTTCACAGAATTAAAACAAACTACTTAAAATTTCATATGGAACCAAAAAAGAGCCCATATAGCCAAGACAATCCTAAGCAAAAGGAACAAAGCTGGAGGCATCATGCTGTCTGACTTAAGACTATACTACAATGTTACAATAACCAAAGCAGACACATAGATCAATGGAACAGAACAGAGACCTCAGAAATACCACACATCTACAACCATTTGATCTTCAACAAATGTAACAAAAGCAAGCAATGGGGAAAGTATTCACTGTTTAATAAATTATGCTGGGAAAACTGGCTAGCCATGTACAGAAAACAGAAAGTAGACCCCATCCTTACACCTTATACAAAAATTAACTCAAATTAAAGACTTAAACCTAAAACCATAAAAACCCCAGAAGAAAACTTATGCAATACCATTTCAGGATATAGGCATGGGCAAAAACTTCATGACTAAAACACCAAAAGCAATTGCAACAAAAAACAAAATAGACAAATGGGATCTAATTAAACTAAAGAGCTTCTGCTCAGCAAAAGAAACTATCATCAGAATCAACAGGCAACCTACAGAATGGGAGAAAAATTTTGCAATCTATCGATCTGATGAAGGTCTAATATCCAGAATTTACAACAAACTTTAAATAAATTTCAAGGAAAAAAAAAACATCAAAAAGTGGGTGAAGGATATGAACAGACACTTGTCAAAAGAAGACATTTATGTGCCCAACAAACATGTAAAAGGAAGCTCATTATCACTGGTCATTAGAGAAATACAAATCAAAACCACAGTGAAATATCATCTCACGCCAGTTAGAATGGCAATCGTTAAAAAGTCAAGAAACAATAGATATTGGTGAGGCTATGGAGAACTAGGAATGTATTTACACTGTTGGTGGGAATGTAAATTAAGTTCAACCATTGTGGAAGACAGTGTGGTGATTCCTCAATGATCTAGAACCAGAAATACCATTTGACCCAGCAATCTATTACTGGGTATATACCCAAAGGATTATGAATTCTACTATAAAGACACATGCACATTTATTGCAGCACTATTCACAATAGCAAATACTTGGAACCAACCCAAATGCCCATCAATAATATACTGGATAAAGAAATATATACATCATGGAATACTATGCAGCCATAAAAAAGAATGAGTTCATGTCCTTTGCAGGGACATGGAGACATGGATGAAGCTGGAAATCATCATTCTCAGCAAACAAACACAGGAACAGAAAACCAGACACTGCCTGTTCTCACTCATAAGTGAGAGTTGAACAATGAGAACACATTGGCACAGGGAGGGGAACATCATATACTGGGGACTTTCAGGGGGTGAGGGTAAAGGGGAGGGAGAGCATTAGGACAAATACCTAATGCATGTGGGTTTAAAACACAGATGACAGGTTGATAGGTGCAGTAAACCACCAGGGCACATGTATACCTGTGAAACAAACCTGCACATTCAGCACATGTATCCCAGAACTTAAAATTAAAAAAAAAAAAAAGCAAATCATTCTCCTTACAAGGCAACTAATTTTATGTGACTCTCTCCTTCCAAGTTTTGGGAACTGCTCTCTGTCCTTGTCCCTCTAAGTTTAAGTTTGCTAGTGAATCACTTGTTCTCAGCCATGAATACACTGTCTCCTAATTTCTTTAATGCAGTTTTGAGTGTGCCATGTGTTTTTAGTTGAGAACTGACTTAGGCAGACTTCCACTACAGCAACTAAACTACTATTCTTGGGCAGGATGTAGCACCACCTCCCCCATAATTTGAACCTAATCCAATCACCAAGATCAGTATATTAGGTCAACGGTTAAACTTGGGGGACAAGCTAGACTGCCTGTGGTCTCTTCCTACTTCTGGCCAGCCAAGAGTCAGGAACTAGCCTGCCTATTAGTACAAATGATCGCAGGGCTAGAACTGGTGAAATGCTTGCTCTCTATTGCCCAAAAACTTTATTTTTGGAGTGGATCTAAGTAAGATGGCTGAATAGATACAACTCCAGCGCACAACACCCAGCGAGAGAGATACAGAAATCCAGAGATCTCCTAGTTCCAACCAAGGTATCAGGTGCATTTCAACAGGTCTGGTTCTACCTTGAGCAAAGCCCACTCAGGGCAGAACAAGGTGGGGAGGGGTGCAACTTCACCCACAAAGTGCATCTCACCTGCGAGTTGGAGGCTCCCCCTCTGGCACTCTGGTCCAGATACAGCGCTTCCCCCAAAGCCTCAGTAATACACATAACAGGGATCTTTGCCAGTCAAGCACTGGAAATTACAGGTGTGGAGTTGAAGAATAATCCAGGATGGTGTCCTGGATTGGCACACAGACCTAAACAGATGCATAAGCCCAAAAGGTGGACCAGAGAACCTGCGGACTGAGCTATTGCCCCCTCCCCCCACCCGGAGAGAGAGGGAGCTGTAAGCGGGAGCAGCTGGGTGGGCCCCTACCCCATAACTGGAGAGAGAGGAAGCTGAAAGGGGGAGATGGCCAGGTGAGGCTGGGTGGGTCCCTACCCTCCCCCACAAACCCCAGAGGGCTGAAGCTCTGACTCTAGAGGGTTGTGCAGCCAGTGTCACAGTCTGAGCTGAACTCTGAATGATCCAGCCCAGTGGAGGAAGGGCACAACCCACCACTAGAGGGGTGGGACTGGGCTACATGTTTTAACAAAAAACACAGGAAGCCTACCTAGCAACAGGATGGCGTTCTTGACAACCCCGCAGATCCTACAAGTCAGCAGAAGAGGTGGGCCTAATCTCCCAGCATAAAAAGACACAGGAAGCTTCCCTAGTAACCTGGAGGAGTCCCTAGAAACCCAGCAGCGCCCCCACAGGCAGACAAGTGACCTCATCAAACAGCTCTCTGACACCACAGCCAGGTAAACCCACAAAGATGGGAAAAAAACAGCACAAAAAAGTTGAAACCATCAAAGACCAGAACACCTCTTCTCATTCAAGGGATCACGACTCCTCAACAACACAGGATCACATCATGACTGAGAAGGAGTGCAACGAATTGACAGAAACGGGCTTCAGAAGGCGGGTAATAAGAAACTTTTCTGAGCTAAAGGAACACGTTTTAACTCAACGCAAAGAAACCAAAAACCTTGAAAAAAGGTTAGACAAAATGCTAACTAGAATAACCAGCTTAGAGAAGAACATAAACGATTTGATGGAGTTGAAAAACACAGCATGAGAACTACATGAAGCAAACACAAGTTTTAATAGCCAAATTGATCAAGCAGAAGAAAGGATATCACAGATTGAAGATTAACTCAGTGAAATAAAAAGAAAAGGCAAGACAAGAGAAAAAAGAGTGAAAAGAAATGAACAAAGCCTCCAAGAAATATGGGACTATGTGGAAAGACCTAACCTACACTTGATTGGTGTACCTGAATATGCTGAGGAGAATGAATCCAAGCTGGAAAACACACTCCAGGATATTATCCAGGAGAACTTCCCAAGCCTAGCAAGGCAGTCCAAAATTCAAATTCAAGAAATACAGAGAACTTCACAAAGATATTCCTCAGGAAGAGCAACCCTAAAGCACATAATCGTCAGATTCACCAGGGTTGAAATGAAGGAAAAAATGCTAAGGGCAGCCACAGAGAAATATCAGGTCACCCACAGAGGGAAGCCAATCAGACTCATAGCAGATTTCTCAGCAGAAACCCTATAAGCCAGAAGAGAGTGGGGGCCAATTTTTAACATCTTTAAAGAAAAGAACTTTCAACCCAGAATTTCATATCCAGCCAAACTAAGCTTTGTAAGTGAAGGAGAAATAAAATCCTTTAAGAACAAACAATTACTGAGAGATTTTGTCACCACCAGACCTGCCCCACAAGAGCTCCTGAAAGAAACACGAAGCATGAAAAGGAACAAATACCAGTCACTGCAAAAGCAAACCAGTGGGCAAAGACCAAAAATGCAATGAAGAAAATGAGTCAACTAATGGGAAAGAAAACCAGCCAGTAACAAAATGGCAAGATCAAATTCCACGTAACAATAGAAACATTGAATGTAAACAGCCTAAATGCCCCAGTCAAAAGACACAAACTGGCAAACTGAATAAAAAGTCAAAACACACTGGTGTGCTGTATTCAGGAAACACATCTCACATACAAGGACACACATAGACTCAACATAAAGGGATGGAAGAAGATTTACCAAGCAAATGGAGAACAACAACAACAAAAAAGCAGGGGTTGAAAACCTAGTCTCTGATAAAATGGACTTCAAACAAAGATCAAAAGAGACAAAGAAGGGTATTACATAATGGTAAAAGGATCAATCCAACAAGAAGAGCCAACTATCCTAAATACATACACACCCAACACAGGAGCACCCAGATAAATAAAGCAAGTTCTTAAAGACCTAAAATGAGATTTAGACTCCCACACAATAACAGTGGGAGACGTCAACACTCCACTATCAATATTAGATCAATGAGACAGAAAATTAACAAGGATATCCAGGACTTGAATGCAGACCTGGACTGAGTGGATCTAATAGATATAACAGAACACTACACCCCAAAGCCACAGAATATACATTTTTCTCAGCACCACATTGCACTTACTCTAAAATTGACCACATCATTGGAAGCAAATCACTCCTCAGCAAATCCAAAAGAACAGAAATCATAACAGCCTATCAGACCATAGCACAGTAAGACTAGAACTCAGGATTAAGAAACACACTCAAACCCGCACGAGTTGGAAACTGAACAACTTGCTTCTGAGTGTCAACTGGATAAACAATGAAATGAAGGCAGAAATAAAGATGTTCTTTGAAACCAATCAGAATGAAGGCACAACTTACCAGAATCTCTGGGACACCTTTAAAGCAGTGTCGAGAGGGAAATTTATAGCAATAAATGCCCACAAGAGAAACAAGAAAAGATCTCAAATTGACACCCTATCATCAAAATTGAAAGAGCTAGAGGAGGAAGATAAAAAAAAAATCAAAAGCTAGCAGAAGACAAGAAATAGCTAAAATCAGAGCAGAACTGAAGGACATAGACACACAGAAAACCCTTCAAAAAATCAATAAATCCAGGAGCTGGGTTTTTAAAAAGATCAACCAAATAGACTGCTAGCCAGATTAATAAAAAAGGAAGAAGAATCAAATAGATGCAATAAAAAATAATAAAGAGGATATCACCACTGATCCCACAGAAATACAAACGACCATCAGAGATTACTACAAACAGCTCTATGCACATAAACCAGTAAACCAGGAAGAAATGGATAAATTCCTAGATACTTGTACTCTTCCAAGACTAAACCAGAAGAAAGTTGAAACCCTGAATAGACCAATAACAAGGGCTGAAGTAGAGGCAGCAATCAATAGCCTACCAACCAAAAAAAGTCCAGGTCCAGACAGGTTCACAGCAGAATTCTACCAGATGTACAAAGAGGAGCTGGTTCCATTCCTTCTGAAAATGCATCAAACAATACAAAAGGAGGGAATCCTTCCCAACTCTTTTTTTTTTTTTTTTTTTTTTTTGAGTTGGAGTTTCACTCTTGTTACCCAGGCTGGAGTGCAATGACCCAATCTCGGCTCACCACAACAGAGACTCAACTAAAAAAGAAAACTTCAGGCCAATATCCATGATAAACATTGATGCAAAAATCTTCAATAAAATACTGGCAAACCGATTGCAACAGCACATTAGAAAGCTTATTCATCACGATGAAGTAGGCTTCATCTTGGGGATGCAAGGCTGGTTCAACATAGGCAAATCCATAAATGCAATCCATCATATAAACTGAACCAAAGACAAAAACCACGATTATCTCAATAGATACCGAGAAGGCCTCTGATAAAATTCAACAGCCTTCATGCTAAAAACTCTCAATAAACTAGGCATTGACAGAACATATCATAAAATGATAAAAGCTATATATGACAAACCTACAGACAATATCATACTGAATGGGCAAAAACTGGAAGCATTCCCTTTGAAATCTGCACTAGACAATGATGCCCTCTCTCACCACTCCTATTCAATATAGTATTAGAAGTTCTAGTCAGAGCAATCAGGCAAGAAAAAGAAATAAAGGGTATTCAAATAGGAAAGCAGGAAATAAAACTGTCTCTATTTGCAGATGACTTGATTGTATATCTAGAAGACCCCTTGTCTCAGCCCAAAATCTTCTCAAACTGATAAGCAACTTCAGCAAAGTCTCAGAATAAAAAAATCAATGTGCAGAAATCACAAGCATTCCTATATACAAATAACAGACAAACAGACAGCCAAATCAAGAGTGAACTACCATTCACAATTGCTACAAAGAGTATAAAATACCTAGGAATACAACTAACAAAGGATGTGAAGAACATCTTCAAGGAGAACTACAAACCACTACTCAAAGAAATAAGAGAGGACACAAACAGATGGAAAAACATTCCAGGCTCATGGTTAGGAAGAATTATTATCATGAAAATGGCCATACTGCCCAAAGTAATCTATAGATTCAATGCTATCCCCATCAAGCTACCAATGACCTTCTTCACAGAACTGGAAAAAATCACTTTAAACTTCATATGGAATCACAAGAGAGCCTACATAGCCAAGACAATCCAAGCAAAAAGAACAAAGCTGGAGGCATCACACTGCCGGACTTCAAACTATACTACAAGGCTACAGTAATCAAAACAGCATGGTACTCGTACCAAAACAGAGACATAGATTAAAGGAACAGAACAGAGACCCCAGAAGAAACAGCACACATCTACAACCATCTGATCTTTGACAAACCAGGCAAAAACAAGCAATGGGGAACGGACTCCATGTTTAATAAATGGTGTTGGGAAAACTGGCTAGCAATGTGCAGAAAGCAGAAACTGGACCCCTACCTGTCACCTTACACTAAAATTAACTCCAGATGAATTAAAGATTTAAACGTAACACTGAACACCATAGAAACACTAGAAGAAAACATAGGCAAAACCATCTAGGACATGGGCATAGGCAAGGATTTCATGACTAAAACACCAAAAGCAATGGCAATAAAAGCCAAGATAGACAAATGGGATCTAACTAAAATTCAGAGGTTCTGTACAGCAAAAGGAACCATCATTAGAGAGAATCAGCAACCAACAGAATGGGAAAAAATTTTTGTAATCTACCCATCTGACAAAGGGCTAATAACCAGAATCTACAAAGAACTAAAACAGATATACAAGGAAAAAAAACCCATTCAAAAGTGGGCAAAGGATATGAACAGACATTTTTCAAAAGAAGACATATATAGGCCAACAAACATATGAAAAAATGCTCAACATCACTGGTCATTAGAAAAACGCAAATCAAAACCTCATTGAGATATTTCATGCCAGTTAGAAAGGCGATCATTGAAAAATCTGGAGACAACAGATGCTGGAGAGGATGCGGAGAAATAGGAACACTCTTACACAGTTGGTGGGAGTGTAAATTAGTTCCATTGTAGAAGACAGTGTGGTGATTTCTCAAGGATCTAGAAATAGAAATTCCATTTGACCCAGGAATCCCATTACTGGGCATATACCCAGAGAACTATAAATCATTCTACTATAAAGACACATGCACACATATGTTCATTGCAGCCCTCTGTACAATAGCAAAGACCTGGAACCAACCCAAATGCCCATCAATGATAGACTGGACAAAGAAAATGTGGTACATATACACCTTGAATACTGTGCAGCCATAAAAAAACAATGAGTTTGTGTCTTTTGTAGGGAGTTGGATGAATCTGGAAACCACCATTCTCAGCAAAATGACACAAGAACAGAAAGCCAAACACCTCACGTTCTCACTCATAGAAGGGTGTTGAACAATGAGAACATGTGGCCTCAGCGAGAGGAGCATCACACTGGAGGCAGTTGGAGGGGGTAGGGGAGAGACAGCAGGGGATGGGGAGGGAGGGAAGGGTGGGGAGGGATAACACAGGGAGAAATGCCAGATATAATATGCACCTAAAGTTAATTTTTTTAAAAATTTAAATAAATAAATAAATAAATAAATAAATAAATAAATAAAACTTTATTTTCAACAATGCTTTCTGCTATAACCCAAATTTCCTAACTTTGGCAGGGGCAATAAGGAAATACCAACCAGAAGAACATATAAAAGGGACATAGGGTCTATCTCAAGTTCCCAGGACACCCAGAGCCTTCTCGGGGGATAATGGAATAAGGAAGAGCTTCTGGGGGCCTGGACCTGCCTCTGCCACAAGCTGGCTCAGTGATCTTGGACAATCCACCTAAATCTATTTCACGTACGTCCTTAGTACTTGAGCTAACTTCCTGGATTCCTGTTTTCTGATTTGTAAAATGTGGAGATCTACTAGATCTAAGTTTTGCCCAGATGCTCTCTAGCTCAAAATTTTATAAGTAAAAGCAAAGTGCTTTAGGAAAGTACTCCCTAAACATACTTCCCATGACCATGGCATCTTAAGATATTTTAAATTACTATAAACAGTAAGTTTTCTTGCATAAAATTTAGAAAAAAATTTAATTGAGCAACAGTTAAAATGAAACGACCTTTAAGAACCAATCTCCAATTACAGCAGCAACCTTGACTGAGCTCAGAGCAAAGTAGAACAAGCAGAGCCCAGGAACTGAAGGAGGTATCTGGGTTCCTTCTGAGGTGTGAGGGGAAGGAAGAACTCACGGTCCTGTCACTCCACAGGCAGCTGCCTAAAGCTTTGGCTTTTTTCTTTCCAGATAGCTTTCAATGCAGGATGATTAAGTCACCCTGGCTATCATTTTAATGCTAGATTAAATTTAAAAATTACATGTGACCTTTAATTAACTTAATTAATTTCCCAATTATTAATTGACAATAGTAAGAATTCTAAAACCAATGGCAGTGTGCTGCAATAAGTATGCATGTATACAGTTGGATTTACCTCTGCTCAGGTAACGCAAGATAAATTCCTAGAAGTAGAATGGTTAGGTGGTGATGTAGGAGCATTTAAAAAGATTTTGGATGACTTTTGTGAATGATCCTCCAGAATATTCAGATCAATTTACATGCCCAGTAGCTGTTCGAGCATGTATTATCTTTAGGACACATGTGGAACACCTGCGGCAGAGCTCAAATTCTTCCTGAGATATTACCTCTGCAAAGTTCTACCAGATAAATCCGAAGAGCTGCCGAAATCAGAAGAGCTACAGGAACTGCCGAAATCAGACAGTACACCAAAATCTGTAAACCTTTGTCACAGGAAGCTGTTTCTTGGCTTGATTCTAAATAAAACAGAGAAATAAAGTCTGTGAACTGGAAGAAAAATTACCAAATAAGAAATGTGTGGGTGGGTGAGGGTGGAGTATGTTTACTATTTTTAAAACTAGTTGTTTCTGCATTAAAGGTAGGAGGCCGAATTCATATGAAAACATTTTTGCACAATAAAAAGGTCCTTTAGGATAAACTTATTTCTGGAATTTTCTTTTTAAAAATTTCAGACTGTGGTTGATTTTGGGTAACAAACTACAGCAAAGGGGGACCTGCTGATAGTGTTTGGAGCTCCTCAGAAATAACTAGAGGAGCCTAAACTTTCTCTAGCATCTCAGTCAGGACTAGAATTGTTGAAATTATTATTCAACAATTAATGGAAGTGGGGACTCCAGAGACCCTGGGTTACCAAAGTCAGAACCCTGTTAACCTTGTGATCTATGTTCTACTAAAATATGGGCAGCAAGCATTTGAGCACAAAGGCCAATTCAGGGGGAAATGTTTGTGGCTATCCTTTAAAATGAATAGCTCTGTTTATATAACAAATGTCATTTTCTATGAACATATTATAGTGTCTTACAACTAATAAAATATTAATCTCTTCACATATTTGTATTATTCAGAAATTCTATACAGGAGTCCCCGTTACCAACATGGTTTCACTTTCTGAGATTTCAGTTACCCATGGTCAACTGTAGTGCAAACATAACCAGCTGGGAAATTCCAGGAATTAACAAGCCGTAAGTTTTACACTGTGTGCCATTCTGTGTCACATGATGAAATGTGTTGTGCCACTCCATCTCACCTGGGACGTGACGGCCCCTTTTGTCCAGCATGTCCATGCTGTGCACACTACTGCCATGAGTCATTTAGTAGCCACCTCAGTTATCAGATTGACTGTCATGGCATAACAATACTTGTGTTCAAGTAACCCTTATTTTCTTTAAGAATAGTCCCAAAGCACAAGAGAAGTGGTGATGGCAATTTAGATATACCAAAAAGAAGCCATAAAGAGCTTCCTTTAACTGAAACATTTAAAGCTCTTGACTTAAGAAAAATCACATATTGGGGTTGCTAGATCTATGGTGAAAATGAATCTTCTATCTGTAAACTTGCAAAGAAAGAAAAAAGAAAATTTATTAGTTTTGCTTTCACATCTCAAACTACAACAGTTATGGCCACAGTGTGTTGTATGTGCTGACTTAAGATGGAAATGGCATTAAATTTGAGGGTGGAACACATGAACAGAAATGTGTTCTGGTTGACAATATGTTGCACAGGGCTTACATGAAGACTTCAGCAAGAGATCCCTTGAAACAGGCCATTTACTGCAAGTAGAGGATGGCTACACAAATTTAGAAATAAGCTTGGACTGAAAAATATAAAAATTACTGGAGAGGCTGTGTCTGCTGATGATGAAGCTACAGCCACATTTCCATCCAAAGCAAGTATTTAATTGCAATGAAAAAAAGCTCTGCTAGAAGATGCCCAGTAGAACCTGCATTCACAGAAGTGTGAATGAGGCACTGAGGCATAAACATGGAAGAACAGATTAATCCTGGTACCATGTGGAAATGCATATATAGGGTTTGGCACTGTCCATAGTTTCAGGCATCCACTGGGGCTCTTGGAACATATACCCCATGGAAAGGGGGGACTACTGTTCCTATATAAATGAGAGATTAAGTAGAAATGTTAGGTTAACTTTCTAAAGTGTTTTCATATGCATATTTCTTCCTCCTAAAGGAAATCCTACAAGGTATAGCTACTTCTCACTGCACTCATGTCCCTCAGGTTCCCTCATCTGTAAAGATATTTGCCTAAGGTCACATACTGATTCAGCATCAAAACTTAGCAAGAATTATTTAATTCCATTCAGCTTAGTGCAATCTTAATTGAGCAGATCTAGATTCAAGGAATCATAAGTACTGCTATCTTGTTGTGGCACCTCCTAGGAAAGGCAGCAAATGGAAAAGTCACAATTCAGAACAGGAATCCAAGTTCCTTGAAAGGATGATATTTAAGGTACCAAGACTGTTTTGCCCTGTGCCCTGCCCTGCTGAGGTGTCAGGAAAGGGTGAGCACACCCTCCCCCAGCCCCACCTTGCCTAAGTTTACTTCAGAATGAGAAGTTCTGAAAATACTCTTTTATCAGAGATGGAATGGTCCTGATGTTTCACTTTTTGTGAACTGAAAATTAGATCTCTGGGTGGGAAGATGGGCCATATGTGGTCTTTAGAACGTTTCTTCTTGACTTTTTTTTTTACACTCCAAAATGAATCCAACATGAGGCAACATTTTTAAAAATAGATTGCAGGCTTAACTGTATTTTACATAAAACTGACACTTTTATTTTTGGAGAAAAATAGGAGCTTCGAATGCAGCCCCAGTTTTTCTCTCCTCTCAAAGTGGCAGCTCTACAAAGGGAGTGTTATTACTCAATGTCCAGAAGCTTCTATGTATGTGAAGATCACATAACCTAATCTCACTGTGCTCTTATCACCAAATCTCACTGCATAGAATCACCAAAACTTCAAATGTTATTTCTCCTAATTGAAATGATAGAAATATTTCTAAAATGTGAGTTCTACTGGTTCAAATATCTTTATTGAAGGACAGAAAAAGTTGCGATGGTCTGCCATGATGTGAAGTATCTTGATACTTTAAGGGTGGGACTATTCAGCTCACCTGGAAGGTCAGCTTCATGAGTATATATTCCATGACTCATGGTTAGTTGACTAGAAATATTTTTGGCAGTGAACTATCAACAGAGGTAAAAATGAACTGAACCAGGAAAAAAAATATATATATATATATGCTTCAGATATTGTGTGGTGACTGTTTCCCAGTCCACAGACACTGCCATGTTTTCCCAGCATTTTTTAGAACCCTGATTGTACTTTCCTAATATGTCTCTAGCCTTGACTCCCCAAAACCCAGGCCTAAGGTACATATCAGGCGCAGCAGTGAGCAGAAATGGAAGATGCTCAGCCCATAGAGTCATCCAAATGTATGTTTCCTCCTCATTTCTGAAGCCTCAAAATCCTGAAAAGGAAATCTGTGGGATTATTATTTTTTTTCAAAACAGGCCTTTTGTGTAGTAGAAGGAGGGAGGGTAATTAACATCCTGACCAGAAATATCCCTGTAAATTATATTTTGAGAGGGTATCAATGTAAAATATTCTTGAAAAGTCAAGCTAATTTTCTGTTTGATAGTCACAAACCTCCAATGCTACAGCCCAAATCCATTATCCAAACCTACTTACAACTTACCTACATGCACTGTGTGGATGGTGAGTAAAGTATGTTCATCTGAAGAAATATTGCATAAATATTCCCCACTGTCTGAAAGGTGAAGATGCATCAAATTCATGGAGAAGTCACCCTGGTTTATCAGCTCTTTGTTCCATGAGAATCGGGGTTCATTGATAGTTGTATTCTGTGAGGAGCTCAAATAGCAAGCCAGGACAGAGAGAGTCCCACTTCCCACTCTGGACCAAGTAACTTTGAAGTCTCGGTTTGGTGAAAAATAATCATTTACAAGTTGACATGAGAGTGAAACGTTTTCACTTTGCATTTTATGAAGGCCATCTAACAACAGAATAGAAAAGAAAACATCAATGAAGATAAACATTTCAAAAGAATTTTCTAAGTTACACTTAGAAAGCAGGGAACAAAGGTGCTAATACTGATGTCTTTGGAAGTAACTCTTTGGAAAGTAATTAGATATTTGTGCTGGGGTTTCTTAAAAAGCAAATTTTACTATCCCTATTTTAAATTTTCCTACCAAGGTTAGTTTAGACCTTCAAGAAGGGCTAAGCCAGGGCCAGCTAGAGGGGTGATGCTCTTGTTTTAACTCAGAACCCGACAGTAAGCACTCAGAAATAAGCTTGGACTGAAAAATATAAAAATTTCTAGAGAGGTTGTGTCTGCTAGTGACGAAGCTACAGCCACATTTCCATCCAAAGCAAGTCTTTAATTGCAATGAAAACAAGCTCTGTTGGAAGAAGATGCCCAACACTACCTGCATTCGTACAAGTGTGAATGAGGCCCCGAGGCATGTTGCTACCAATTACTAGCCTATTAAACTCAACGTTCCCCTTCTGTTGATCCCTCAAATGTTGATGTTCCCCAGAATACTTCTTTTGTTACCCTACCTGCTCTAGTGGTCTCTTTTATGGCCTTACTGCTTCTTAATCTCTTTGTCTAGACAAAATCTCTTTTTCTGCTTGTAAGAATATTTCCAGCTATGTGCAGGCAACCCCACTGCACTGAGCTCTTTTACAAGAGGAACTCTGCTGGATTTTCTCAGCTTGCCCCTGCAGACCCAGCTCCATCTTGTCCTTCTTGTAGTGTAGTGCTGTAGGCTGACCTTTTTGGAGTATCCTGAATTATTCTCCCTGGCTCTAGACTTGCCTGCCTTCCAGTCTACCTGCAGGAGACTGATGCCAAAGCAAGCCTTCTGAAAAGGAAATCCGGGGCCTGTCTGTGCTTCAGATCTCTCCTTGGATCCATCCTACCTCCAAGACTCAACAACCTCCTTACGAAGGTGTAGAAGGTCTTTCATCTGTTTTTCCCTCCCTCTCCAGGTTCATCTCTTGATCCGTTGATTCCACAAATCCAGGCAATTTTACTTTTCCATGCTTTTTACCTGGAATATTCTCATTCTCCTGGAATGTCCTGCTACTCTTCTAAAATTCCGCCCTTATGCAACTTTCTTAAACACATATTCTATAACAACCCCATTCATGTCCAACCACAGAGAATAGAATTAAGCGCTCCCTCTGTAAGCGATGTTCCTAATTTTTATATTTGTACTAGATGCTGTGGATCCCGAAATCAGTAGAGACCATGTTCTTAAGTTCACAGTCTGTGAGCAACAAAACTTGGCACATAATAGCTTTTCAACAGGACCAAACAGTACTGAGCCTAAAGAACTGTTCATGCTTCAAGATACCCAATTCTAAATGAACATGAGAAATTAGGATTTTCCAAGGAAAATATTTATATTAACATTTGCAACTCTTTCCCATGTTTCCATTGCTGCCTGCCTGATGGAAAATGAACATTGGGTACTCATGCCCTTAACACTGACTCAGTAAATGTGGTGAATAACCAACAATTTCAGTATGTTTTTGGTGAGCATTTTGAGAATATGAGATGCTAGTAAACGGAAGGCTGAAAAAAAATAGCTAACCTCTGTTTTCCCTTTAATAAGGGAGACTGACGGAAAACTGTTGCTTTGCTACAAATAAAATGTAAAACACATTTTCTTGGAATTGTATATGGAGGTAGCGAGTGAATTTTTATCAAACAGTAGGTTTTGGATATAGAGATTGATCAGAGTTCATATCTGTTCAAATAAATGAGAGGAAAGAGTGCTAAAAAGCAACCATGCTGTGATAGAGGTGGTACACAGAGGTTGATGGGCTAATACTCTGTAAAGAGACTAAAAAGAAGCAATAATAGTAATTAATATTTTGTTTAATTGAAAGATCGGAGGTTGTGATCTGCTGAGACACAAGTAATGGGACCTAATCGAACTCCACAGCTTTTGCATGGCAAAAGAAACAGTCACCAGAGTGAATCGGCAACCATCAGAATGGGAAAAAATCTTTGCAGTTTACCCATCTGACAAAGGGCTGATATCCAGAATTTACAAAGAACTCAAACAGATTTACAGGAAAAAAAACAAACAAGCCCATTCAAAAATGGGCAAAGGATATGAACAGACACTTTACAAAAGAAGACATACATGAGGCCAACAAACACATGAAAAAATGCTCATCATCACTGGTCATTAGAGAGATGCAAATCAAAACCACATTGAGATACCATCTCATGCCAGTTAGAATGGCGATCATTAAAAAATCTGGAGACAACAGATGCTGGAGAGGATGTGGAGAAATAGGAACACTCTTACACTGTTGGTGGGAGTGTAAATTAGTTCAACCATTGTGGATGACAGTGTGGCGATTCCTCAAGGAACTAGAAATAGAAATTCCATTTGACCCAGCAATCCCTTTACTGGGTATATATCCAAAGGACTATAAATCGTTCTACTATAAGGACACGTGCACACGAATGTTCATTGCAGCACTGTTTACAATAGCAAAGACCTGGAACCAACACAAATGCCCATCAATGATAGACTGGACTGGGAAAATGTGGCACATATACACCATGGAATATTACGCAGCAATCAAAAATGTTGAGTTTTTGTCTTTTGTAAGGACATGGATGAATCTGGAGAACATCATTCTCAGCAAACTGACACAAGAACAGAAAAGGAAATACCACATATTCTCACTCATAGGCGGGTGAGAAAAATGAGAACACATGGACACAGGGAGGGGGTCTACTACACACTGGGGTCTATTGGGGGGCATGGGGGAGGGACAGCGGCGGGGGAGCTGGGGAGGGATAGCATGGGGAGAAATGCCAAGTGTGGGTGAAGGGGAGGAAGGCAGCAAAACACACTGCCATGTGTGTACCTATGCAACTATCTTGCACGTTCTGCACATGTACCCCAAAACCTAAAATGCAATAAAAATTTAAAATTAAAAAAAAGAAAGAAAGAAAATCCTGTTTGAAGGATGGGCCATTGAGAAAAGCACTAATATTCAAGGATAGATTTGCTTCTTTACATTTCATAAATGTTTTCATTCAACTCACAAATACCTAGCAAGGTAAGACATACTTCTATTTTATCAATGAGGTACTAATGTTCAAAAGTAAGGGGAGCACTCTATTGGGGGGAATAGGGGAGGGACAGTGGGGTGGGGAGTTGGGGAGAGATAGCATGGGGAGAAATGCTAGATATGGGTGAAGGGGAGGAAGGCAGCAAATCACACTGCCACGTGTGTACCTATGCAACTATCTTGCATGTTCTGCACATGTACCCCCAAACCTAAAATGCAATAAAAAAATTAAAAAATTTTAAAAAAAAGTAAGAACGATGGCTTAATGTAATACAGCCAGTAAGAAGCAGCCCTAGGGCTCTGGTCTCAGTCTTCTAACTCCTGCCAATGGATTTGCTTTCTTTTCTTTCATCTTCCTTTGTTTCATTGTAAATCAGTCCCCATTTCCCCCCAACCTCGACGTAGTCCTTGTACACAGAAAGTCCTGTGGCACCTACCTTTCATTGTCCAGCGCCCTGTCCATGTTTGGTTTAGCAGTGAATTTTCGATTGTACATTCATAAGATGAATTTGATTCTGTAACATTCAGTGTGCTATTAATAGAAAAAGGGCCCAAAGACCCTGTTTCCTCCCTCTTGTTTTCAGGGATAGGTGTGTTGTCCATTTTCCACGTGATAATTGGACGAGGATAAACACTTAACACGCTGCATCTTAAGAAGCTATTTGTGTTCTTCTTTTCATACTTCATCACGGGTGTGAGGAAAACTACACAGGAGAAAGAAGGGCACATGAAGAACTGCCGTCATTAGCTTCTTTATGGCCATCTGCGCAGAATACTTTCTAATAACCATGAAGTGAAAAGCTAAATTTTATGAGCAAAACTTGGCAGTTACTGAAAGGAAAAAAAGCCCAAAACTCTGTAGAACCTAAAGATACAGTGTAGTTATCTAGAAAAAATAAGAGCAGGCATGGGTATGTGGCAACTAGCAATCTCAATTCTCTGGAAACATAGCTGGAAAAGAAATCTAATGGCCTCATTGAGCAACCAAAATGACAGTGTCTAAGTCTCTAAAGTAGAGTTCACACGGCATTCTACACTCCGCAAATATCACTCAGAGCGCCAATTTGCCTCTTCGTTTACACATAATTTTGTAATTTCTGAATCAAGGTCTGAAGCAGCTGAAAGGGACAGAATAAAAAGAAACAAGTGCTGGGAAAAAATTCATTAGAAAATACTGCGTGTGTGTATATCTGTATCTATATGTAAAATTGTACTATATGTTATACTACATACTAACTATATTACACATACATTAATAATCAGCAGCCTGATCATTAACAGAGCACATGATTCAGGAACTCTTGGTAATCTAGGAATGAGAAACCATGAAGCTCTGTGAATTTCTTCAATTTTAATCAAATACCTGTTTGGTTCAATATAACAATGGGAATTAGAAACAATTAATATATGAATACAGTTAATATATAGTTATATTAACTATATAATATAACCACCATGAAGCTGTGTTTGAGTGATATTAACTGTATATAACTATATATATTAGCTATATTAATGGCTTAGAGTTATAGTTATATAGGTATAGTGTTATATATAGTTAAGAAAGAGAAGGAAAGCACATAGTGTAAAAATTAACCTCATTTATAATACAGAAAAATGCAATTTAAATCAGCAATTCAATATTTTTTTCAGCCATCATATCGGCAGATACTTGGTACTGATAGGACTAAGGGGAAAGCGGACACTCTTAGGCTGTTAGTGTCCGTAACGTATTTAA
The DNA here is from genome assembly GCA_031835075.1 of Saguinus oedipus. NCBI lineage: Eukaryota > Metazoa > Chordata > Mammalia > Primates > Cebidae > Saguinus > Saguinus oedipus. Next base: position 92,244,925 of record CM063184.1, on the reverse strand, counting down.
ATCTTCGGTAATTTGCTTTAGGTTATTTCCCAGGGTTAAATAGAACTAGAAGGATGTTCATCACAACCATGTAATGTAAAACACTGGAAATGCCTGAATATCCACCAACAGGGGAACAGCTGTATCATTTGTAACATTAGTATACTACAAGATGCTGTGCATTAGAAACAAGTAGGTTTCTGTGTATTGACTTGGAAGGAAGCTCATGGCATATTAAGGTAGGAAAAAGATGCTCACTAGTAACGTGAAATGATGCCATTACCATGTTTTCTGAAACTTCGCATGTGCACTTACCTCCCACCTTTAGCACCACTTTGTTTGTAATGCTTTGAAGTTTTGTTCCTACATAGCAGGTATAAATTCCTTCATCCAGAAGGCTTAATCTTCTGAAAAATAGAGATGCATTCCCATTTTGAATCTCATTATAGAAAAGGGATGTCCTGTTTGCATATCTGCGATCTTGGTTTTCCAAATAGTCACCGCCTTTGAAGTAACTGTGAACGTTGTAGCTATCTTGATACCTCCAGTGTATTATCACTTCAGATCCGCTCTCAAAGGAGGAAGGGAGGATGACATCTTCATCACGTCTTCCAACGACGGTTTGTTCATGCACGTAAATATTACTGAAGAAAGCCAGAAGGAATGCATCTACAGTCAAGAGCAGAGACGTTATGAAGAGAATTAGCGATGTGTGCTTGTTCAGGATTACACCAGAACTACCCAGAAGACCCTTCCTCGGTTAGCAGCCTGATTATTAATGGACAGCATCATCGAAAACACTTGTTGTCTGGTTATTAGAAATGAACCATAAAGCTCTGTGTTTGAGTTTTAATTTTAATTGAATACTGTTTTATTCAATGTAACTGGGGGGAGAATTGGTAACAGCCCAATGCATAGAAACATTGGTTTGCTGCCCACTTGATCAATAGTCTCATCTCTCTTCCAGTCCTGGCCTGGAAATCACGTATGTTAAAAGACTCCTTTTGACTTCATTCCCAGAACACATTCACATTTAACCCCTAATATAGCAATAATAAACTAGTTTTTCTAGCTAGCTACAGCCAGCAGGCCCTAAAAGAATGGAATAAACGCAGCTTGGTTGGGTAAGAAAATTTTTGGAGCCCGTAGAAAACAATGCTGGGTTCAGGAATCTGATAGGAATATCTTTACACTAGATCTAAACAGGGGAGGACATGAGCAGAAGTCCAAAAGGGAAATGGAGTCACTCATGTGCTTTAAGTCTGCTATCAGGATGTCCTGAATTGGTCAAAATATAGGTAAGGAATATTTGGAGATAAATGTGGAAGCCCAATCCCCAGTTCTCTTGATTTACTTATTTTGTTTTGTTTTCACTGTCAACTTCACAAGTTGATTTCAAAAAGCAAATGAAATCCACAAAATAAGGGATTTTTGCAAAGAAAATATACCCAGATACTTCCCATCACTGAAGGCAGTAATCTAACTTCTTTGATTTACGAAATATTTTAAGTAAATCTCGTCCCCTCTCTATGGATTCTAAGATATTAGGACTGGAAAGGGCCTTATTTTTTTAGACAATGGAGTAACTCCTTTGGATCATGCCCAGGCCACCCATGATGGGAGAACTGGGTGCTCAAATGGCTCTGTCGCAGTCTTTCTCCTCTGGGATTCTTTCTACCTACCACGTCCCACCTCTCTTCCTCAGAGAGACTTGGTTTCTCTGCAGAGAGCTAGAGGGATGTGGCATTATGATGAGAGAAAGACACAGAAAGATGGGAAAGGGAAAGAGTGATTGTGGCGCTCCCTAATTGCTCTGCTAAACCCCTCTGATGTTTCACTGGATAATTAAGAATGCCTGTCATAGGACCTAGCAAAGCTGATAATGCCTTCTGTCAATGGTACGTACCAAGCTCACACTTAAAAAAAAAAAAATCAATCAATCAAACTTGCCTTTCCAGTGAACTTATTTCTGGTAGTAGATAATAGATTAGAAAGAGTCTTAATCAGCGTGGACAGAAAAAAACATATCTAATTTTTAGTCTTCATGCAGACTTCCCGCCTGGTCCTTGCTTCTGATTAACTGATCATTTAGGATAGCTCACGATGCTATGGCTATGGAGGAAATAGCCGCCTTGCATTGTGTGCTCATACTTCTATCTGATGATGCAAATAGCTAACACTTGTATTACAGAGGAAATTACCTTGAAATCCACTCAGAGATGACGTGAGAATGAGGAAGAAAGGCAGTACACTCTGTGCCTTCATGTCTTGTGTGGGACATATTAGTCATGCTATTAAAGAGAAGTAAAGAGCACACATTACGGATTTAAAATGCAAAAGGGAATTGGAAAAGAGTAGTACATCCACATGAGTAATTCTTTTGTAGCCATGAAATATAATATGGTAAAGGATGGTTCAATGGCATGGAAGGAATTTCTTAATAGGTTATAGGAGAAAACTTAGATTATAATACAATTTCTAAATAGCATGATTCGTTTTTTTAAAAGCATACATATTTCTGCTCATAGGATACTGACAAGACATGACTAAGTATATGAGGATGTAAAATCTGAAGAGTAGGTTTCATATCTGAGGCAGTGCCTGCTATATAAGAGGTGCTGAAACATGGCTTTGAATGAATAAAGATTTGGTATATATGTATATAACAGTGGTTCTCTGGATAATAGTTTGTTACGTTTAAAGCTTTCTACGTGGACATATTGCTTTTATGACAGAAAATATTAAAACCAATTTCAATTCAATATCAAGTGCCAGTGGTGTTAACTATGATGTTATTTATAATCATAACTAAAGAAAACTAAAACCTGATAACATATCTTTACATATCCAATACTAGTGCAAGCCATTAAATTCATGGTTAACAGAGTATTTTAAAAAAAACTCAAAAAAGCAAGAAAATATAGATGGCAAAATGTGTACACACAATGCTGTTTCAAGTAAGTAAAATATAACTGATTTCCCAGAGGATAGGATTAAAGATAATATTTACAGTGTAACAAATAGGTTGTTAAAAGAATAGCATATACTTGGTTTTAAAATCTCTAAAAGAAAGTTTTAAAGATATAATTTGTGGCTAGATGTGGTTGCTCACACCTGTAAGCCCAGCATTTTAGCAGATTAAGGTAAGTGGATGGCTTGAGGTCAGGAGTTCAAGACCAGCATGGCCAACATGGCGAAACCCCGTCTTTACTAAAAATTCAACAATTAGCCGGGTGTGGTGGTGTGTGCTTATAGTCCCAGCTACTCAGGACGCTGAGACAGGAGAAGCGCTCGAACCAGGGAGGCAGAGGTTGCAGAGAGCTGAGATTACACCACTGCACTCCAGCCTGGGTAAGACAGTGAGACTCTGTCTCAAAAAAAAAAAAAAAAAAAAAAATTATTTCGGAGCTCTACTATTACAAGAATATATTCTATATTTGTTATGGGATATGTGATTTAAGAATGACTTAAAACTATCCTAAAAAGGGAAATTAATCATGCAATTGTCGACTGTAACAAGCCTGCATGTGTGTCCCCTGAATCTAAAATAACAAGTTTTTTTAAAAAGTAAAATTAGACTTCTTAATCACATCTTATCAAAATAAAGCCTGGTAGATTAATAATTTAGAGTTTCATTTTTACATTTTAAAGACTATAAGAAAGTTATTGAAAACACAAACTTAGGAAGAAGGCCTTTTAACATAACTGTACATTTCTTATATATCTCTACAAAAATGAAAAAAGCAACAAAAAATAGAAATATGTTTGCAATGTGACAAAATTATTACTCTAATTGTTTTTATTTCTCTTAGAGCAATAACTAAGATACTCGGTAAAGTCAAAAGTGCTCTAAAATAGTATTCGTTATCAAAATTAAGACCTTTATATTTCTTCCTATGGAAGTATTTGAATGTACAATATATAAAAGGATATCACAGTGATTGTCTCCAAATAGTAAGATTACAAGTAATTGTTAAACTCATTTTTCTTCTATGAAAATATGTAAACAGGTAATAATACCTTTTGCCTCTGTCATTAAAAAAAAAACTTAAAATTTAACTTCTGTCTCTTTCCAAGCAAACATTAACTCAAATTCACCTTGTTTAATGTAACTTTGAAACATTCCCTGTCCATCGTCGTACTAGAGATTCATCCTCCGACCACCTAGGTTGACTCCAGTATTTGCTACCTTCTCATGAAATTGACATTCCCTTTTCCAGCTGATGCTCTTACTTCATTAATTGTTGTGACTGGTTATGGCTACTCCCTCATCCTCCTATTGCTACCTCAACCGACCTATGAACATGCAGGTGCACTCTTTTTGCCTCTCCTCCTGCTCTTATCCAAGGCCAAATCCTTCACTGTGCTCTACATCTCACGCCTTTCTGCATTCGAGAAATTTGTCCCTGCAATCACACACCCTTTCTACTGTATCATCAGGATTTCTCTCTCTCCTGAACCAATTCTATAAGCATAAATGCTCCAAGCACCCATCTTAGGAACATGAGAGAAAAAAAATTATCCCCTTACTCTTGATTACCTATTTCTTAGCTCCATTAATTTTTTGAAATAATTGTCTAAATAGCTGTCTTCATTTCCCACTTTACAATCTCCCATCAACTCTCGGCTCTTTTCTTCATGACATGACATAAGCTGCCCTTGTCAGTGTCACCAAGAACACCAAAAAATGGTGACGTTGCTTTTTCTCCTCTAACTCAACTTCACAGCAGGGTTTAATGTAATTGACTGTTGCCTTCCTTTGTTAAGAGTCTTCTCTTGGTTTCTGGAACATCAGACTCTCCTAGTTTTTCCTTCTTCACTGCTGTTCCTTCTTAGTCCGTTATGGGTTCTCTTCGGCTTGCCCTATTTATGTGGAAATATGGAATGTTCTCAGGTGTTTTACTTTCTCTCTACTCTCTACTTAGGCGAGTTTGTCTCATGACTGAATATAATCTTCACACCAAGGATTCTCAAACTTATCTACTGGGTCAAGTTCATACATTCAACTGTTCTTCTGAACTGTTCATTTAGATGCCCAAAGTTAACATGAGCCCTTATTTCCAGCTCATTCCCTTTTCCATTGCCCTATGACCCACCCTAAACACAACAAAACAGCAAAAAGCATCCTGTTCTTCCTCCAGTCTTCATCTCAGTAACTAGTACCAAATTCTTCCAGTTGTTTGGACTGGAAACTTAGAAATCAATCTTGCCTCTTCCATTCTCTCACACCCCATATCTAATCTATTAATCAATCTTGTTGCTGTTGTTGTTAATGAATTACATAAACTCCGTTATTTGTCCACTTCTCTCCAACTCTACTATTACCATCCTGCTCCAAAGCCACTGTCACTTATCTGGATATCTACAAATAGGCATTTGGCTAGTTACCCTTTTCCTACTGTTGTCTCCTTCCAATCTACTGTCAGTACGGCAGTCAGGAGTCAAACTTTGAAAATAGAAGTCATTCTATAATATCCTCATAATTAAATCCCTCCAGTGGCTTCCCACCACACTTAGAATAAGATCCAAATTCTTAACCCTAACATCCCAAGCCTTGAATACTCCAGCTCCTGGTCCTGTCTGTCACTCCAACCTTTCCCACGCAGCCCTGAGAATACATTCCAGGAGACTTGTGAACACAAGTGCTCTAATTCAAGGGTCCGCGTGAGCATGAGCTGAAAATGGAGCCTTTGAGGACTATTTAATTCAAGTTTTGAATAAAATGACAAATTACAGTAACTCATTTATCATCTAAGATAAAATACTACAAATTTAAAAAAATACCCAACCTCTTCCACACAAAGGCTTGATTTAGTGCTGTTGAAATAATTTCAGCATTCAGCTAAGTGAGGCAGTTAATGAGTATTTGGCCCTATTTTTATGCCGTTTTATTTTTAGACATTTTTTTTCCTCAAAATAAGCAGAAAGCTTCCACCTTAGATTATACTGAAGTTACCCAAGTTGCAATCAGCACCCTTACAAAAGGGCTGAAATGTGAGAAGCATCTTGTTCTAGTACATTTTGGCTGGATTCCAGATGTGAGGGAGAAAGGCAGAGAGAGGCAGCCTCTGCAATAGAATATGGCAAAAAAGAAACCCATATGCTAAGACTAATCAGACAGAAGAGAAAATTGAGACCATTTCTACAAGCGTAAAATAGCAAAAACAGAACAACTACCCCATACCACCCATCTTGATAGCTACAGACTAAATTGACCACAGCCATCAGTACTAATTGTGGCAATGATGATGGGAACATCACTTGCAGTTGGGACAGATTCTCTAGCCCACACATTAGCAACACTCAAAACCATTTCATAACTTATATGTATTTTACAACATCATGTTGTACACAGTAAAATATATAATGTTATCTGTCAATATTGTTTTAAAAAGACTAGTTCTGGCCTCATAACTGCTGGTCTCAATCTGGCCAGAGCCACAGAACAAGTTGATTCTCTTTTTAGAAAAAGAAGGATGTTTTGCATCACTATCATCAGCATGCCAGTTCAGAAATGTTCTGTATTCCTTTGAGGAAACACAGCTTCTAGGTGCTACATTCTCCTCTGCATTGTTTTACTTGCTGTGCTGAGCTAGTTTGTAAGAGACTCTTAACAGAGGAAAACTCTTTGTAGCAGCCTGGAGCTGCTCCTCAGCATCCACTTAGACTTTTTAATAGGATTGATGGTTTAGATAGAAAAAGGACAAAAGAACAATATCAGGATTACCCTCTATTTACCCAGAATCTCTCTCCTGATGTTCTACAGTGAAATTCCACCATTTAGGGGATTTACACATGTACCGAAACTTCGATCTCTGGGGGTACTGTCTTTGCCTTCAGTTCTGTTTTGGTATGTTTTTGTATTTGCTGTTGATTTTGGAAATCAGGCCAAGATGATGTGCTAACACGTGTTGGGGGAGGTAAAGAGGTGCAATGGCAGGGCAGGAAGAGTGAAGGGAAAGGGGAAGTGAAACAAGAAAGAATGGAAAGCAAATACAAGGAAGAATGGAAAGCAGACACAAGGAAGAATGGAGGAGTTGCAATTCTCGCATCTGATAAAATAGATTTCAAAGCAACAAAGTTATAGTGGTAATAGGATCAATGCAACAATAAGAGCTAATGATCCTAACACCCAGATACATAAGACCCATAAAGAGATTTAGACTCAACGAGACAGAAAATTGATGAGGACAACCAGGACCTGAACTCAGATCCAGAACAAGTAAACTTAATAAATATTTATAGAGCTCTCCATTTTAAATACACAAAATATACATTCTCCACCTTAAATACACAAAATATTGATCAGCCATTATTAATACCCATTTTTAGAATAAAGCAATATTCCCGTTCTCTCTCCCTCTTTTTCTTCCTCTCCTTCACTCTTCTTTTTTTTCTTCTTTCCTTTCTTAAAAAAAAAAAAAGTATAGTCCTGTTAATTTACCTTCAGCTCTGTCTCTATCCCAAGTTGGCTGGTGTGTGTGTGTGTGTGTATGTGTGTGTGTGTGTGTGTGTATGTGTGTGTGTGTTTGTGTGTTCTTCACTAATTTGAGGGCTCTCTTGGCTACACTTAACATGATAGTTTATTTTGCTTCTTCCGTCTTGTAAAGATGATTCATAAGTAACGAACCTGAACTGAAGAGATGCCCCACTGTACAAAGTCATGACTTATATCATAAAACTTCATTACCATCCTTTGGAATCAGTGTCCTGAGAACCAGCTCTATGCTCACTCAAGACAATTAAACAATGTAACTTATTTGTCTTAAAATTCTGTATTTTAGGAAGAATCTCAATTAGAATTTTTTTTTTTTTTTTTTGAGACGGAGTTTCGCTCTCATTACCCAGGCTGGAGTGCAATGGCGCGATCTCGGCTCACCGCAGCCTCTGCCTCCTGGGTTCAGGCAATTCTCCTGCCTCAGCCTCCTGAGTAGCTGGAATTACAGGCACGCGCCACCATGCCCAGCTAATCTTTTGTATCTTTAGTAGAGACGGGGTTTCACCATTTTGACCAGGATGGTCTCGATCTCTTGACCTCGTGATCCACCCACCTCAGCCTCCCAAAGTGCTGGGATTACAGGCTTGAGCCAGAATTTTTAAAATTTCTAAATAAGGCATTTAAAATAATGCCTTCTCTTAAGTAAAGTAAATTTAAATGAACTTAATTCTGATGGGGACATTATTTTTTTAAAAAAAAACTCAAAAGCATTTAATAAAAATTTCAGTTATTTTATTTCATTCAGTTTCCATAATACCTAGAGTAATTCTTGGTACATGGATCCTAGAAATTATTACAAATGCTTTCCGCCTTTTTTAAAAAGTAGATGAATAGAAGTTCTGTGTTTAGGAATTATAGTTTCTGTTAATGACTGTCTGTGGGTACTTGATGTCTCTCAGCATCAGGTTTTTCCTCTGTACCATGAGGTGGTAGGATACAAAGTTTATTATTTATTTCATGTCAATATACTTTTTCTTTAAGAAAGAAGTTTGTAGAGAGTCTGAGAAGTTATAATGGTTGGTGGGGTACGGTGGCTCACATCTGTAATCCTAGCACTTTGGGAGGCTGAGGTAGGCAGATGACTTGAGGTCAGGAGTTTGAAACCAGCCTAGCCAACATGGTGAAACCCTGTCTCTACTAAAAACACAAAAAATTAGCTGGGTGTGGTGGTGGACGCTTGTAATCCCAGGTACTAAAGAGGCTGAGGAAAGAAAATGGCTCAAATCCAGGAGGCAGAGGTTGCAATGAGCAGAGATTGCGCCACTGCATTCCAGCCTGGGTGACAGAGCAAAAAAAAATCATAATAGTTTACTTAATTTTAATCTTTTGAAGTACAGATGTTGCTTGACTGACAATAGGGTTATGTCCCAGTGAACCCATTGTAAGTTGGAACTATCGTAAGTGTAAATTCATTTAATAGCCTGATGAGCCCATTGTGACATCCAAATATTATTTTTTTTAAAAAAAGAAAGAAAGAATGGAAAGCGGACGCGAGGAAGAAGAACGGAAAGCGGACACGAGGAAGAAGAACGGAAAGCAGACACGAGGAAGAATGCAAAGCAGATTTGCCAGCCACAGCTTCAGAAAGGAAAATAGAGCCACCTGCTCAGTCACAAGGGACAATCTCTAGACATGCTCTAGAGAACCACAGCAGCTCAAAACAATCCATCAGAGGAAAAGAACAAAAGGAATTTACCTGTAAGTTGCCTCCTACTGGTTAAAGTTCCCCCCACGGGCATTAACTCCTGTGTTCTTCCTGGTTGTGCCTATGGTCCCTTGGGACAACCACTACAATAGCCAAATGCCATGCCTCACTGAATGACATTTTAACTGCATGACGCTTCGTGTTTGAGTCTGGAAACACAGGAAAGGCAAATCCGCAGTCTGTGTGAGTTTCCTCAGGTCATGTCTGGACTCTGCAGCTGCTGCACTTCCCGTGGTGGTAGGCATAATGGAGGACATGTTGAACATGGCCTCCCCAGGGAAGACGGGTCAGCTGGTGACATTTGGAAACTGGGCCTGGTCTCTTTTTGTCTAACCAGCTGAGGACCCAAGAGACAAGAGAAACCCAGAAAATTTAGGGAGGCTCATAAGTTGGGTCCAGTAAAAGTAGTTATTTAAAGCTTCTCTTCCTTAACCAATTGCAAATCAAAAAACCTTTGAAAAAAAAAAAGTAGTTATTTAAAAAATACCACACATTTGCTATCTGATATTCTGTGAATTTGCAGTTAATCATCTACATAGATTCCCTTTCACTGCTTTTATTGATAGTTTTCATGCATGCATTGCTTAGCTGCCGCTACCTGCTCACGTAACTTAAACTTTCTTTGGAGGATTGCACTGGGATGATGGAAGCTGCAGTTCTCTGCTTACATTGCTTTGTGACTCCCTGCCCCAGTGTTTCTTCAAGGCAAGAAACACAGTGTAGTCCAGAGTTCCCCTGGGTTCAGGCTGAGCCTTCACCTGAAGCTACATTCTTTCTTAGCTTCTTTCTCTGCATCCTCCTGCTTCTCACTCTTCAGGTTTCTTACAGTTAATGAGAACAGGCCTTCTTTACTTGCCCCATAAATCCTCATCTCAGGAGGGCTTGGTTCCCTGAAAGCAGAGCCCAAGATGAAGCACTTGTACAGGTTCATTACACATTACACAAGAGGGTCCAGGAAACTACTCATGCTTCCAGGGACCATTGTCCAGCTCAGCCTTCAATCACAAAATGTTTCTTCTTGCCAAAAGGGTATATAATGTAATCCTCCTTAATAGCTCTCTATATCAGAGAGAATATAGCTAGACAGAATGGGTTTTTGTTGTTTTAGCAAGAATGCTGCAAAGCTGAGAAAACTGACGAAAGAAATTGTCAGGGTTAACACGGCAGACAGTAGGCATTTTGCCAAATACATCGAGGTAGTGAGCAATCGAACAAAACTCCATTAAATAAAGCTAGTGTTGGACATGTGCACATGTAAGGCCAAGGACTTCTTGAAAATAGTCACCTTTTTCTCTGTAAAACATACTACTAGATGCCTATGGCTCACCACGTGCTTCTAGAAACCAGTGTGCACTTTCTGAACACTTCTATCCCCAGCAGCTCAGTGGATTACCATCAAATAATTTAACAAAATCTTAATTGATTAAACGCGAGGACAAGACCAAACCTGGTATTTCTTAAGTGGCTAATTGAGTAAGATGAATGCTTTGGAAAGCTAAATAAAAGCAAGTCACACAAAAGATAAAAAAAATCAGCTATTGGATTAGATGTGGGGGAGACAATGGCAGAAGATTCAAGCAAATTGCAAGAGTCTAGGGAGAGCTGGACTTTTTTGCACGTTTGAATGCAAAGGTCTCTGGCTATTTTTAAGAGACAAAAACTGGAAATACTGAATAATGCATTATTGATTCTGCTTGTTCTATTGATACGGAAAAAAAAAAATCTAACAGTGGCACCATACTCAGGACAAGCCTTTGACTCTGCTTTTCCCAAAGACTAGGAAATGAGTGGACTTTTAAGTTGAGATTTAAAAAATTCAAAATGTATCATTCAAATCACTTTTTCTTAGCTAGACTAACTAGTTTTTTTTTTTTTTTTTTGAGGGGGGGCATGGAGATGGAGTCTTGCTCTGTTGTCCAGGCTGGAGTGCAGTGGCGTGATCTTGGCTCACCACAACCTCCGCCTCCCAGGTTCAAGCGAGTCTCCTGCCTCAGCCTCCTGAGTAGCTGGGATTACAGGTGCATACCACCACGCCCAGATAATTTTTGTATTTTTAGTAGACACTGGGTTTCACCATGTTGGTCAGGCTGGTCTCGAACTCTTGACCTCATGATCCACCTGCCCCAGCCTCCCAAAGTGCTGGAATTACAGGTGTGAGCCACCGCATCTGGCCAACTAGTTTTTAACCAGACATATCTGATTCTGTCAGATCTAAGGACTTCCACTGAATGAAATGAAAGCTCTACAATGATATGGTGAACTCTCAAAACAGATAATGTGAGGCCAAGCTTCTGTAACAGAGAAGGATCAGCAGTATCAGGGGTCAAGGAATCTGGACTACACTGAAGTAGGAAGCTGGAAACTTCTCTTCCAATGTCAATTTAAGTTTATCACCTAAGTCTGATATCAGAATTCCATCCTATGCTGGTTACAGCTGTTACATTTAAATACATCTATTGTGTGGTAAGTGATATAACCAGCAATAATCACTCCCCAGTATGAAATTAATCATTCCCACTCAATCTCTTTGTCATCTTTTCAAATCCAGAAGTAAAGAACGCCTACTTGTGTCTACATATCAAGGTGCTTGGGTGGGTGACCTGCAACTGAGTATCAGAATCAAGGATTTGGTATGAAGAATAGGAAAACCCAATCTGTGTAAGACTTACTCCTACCTGCATAGACTGCTTAGAGCTTTTTTAAAGTGATGCTTTATAATAGACTGTTTTCGCTCAAGTGCTTGTGCCTATGTACACCTGAATGGCTATCAGTTCTCAGAATTTAAAGCGGTTGCTAATATGACTAGCTGGTACACACACACACAGACAAACTCCTGGCCTAGTTCCGTGTATGCACTTCAGTAAGTCATTTCCCAAGTACAGTTGTTATCATGTTGCCTTTGTACCAGTGAGTATTTTGTGCTCAGAGTCAATTCTTCCAAATAACTTTGGTTTGTAAAGCTTCATTGCTTCAGCAGCCTTCTCTTCTACTCACAATCTATACCTAAGTTAGAGCCAGAAAAGGTTCAAGCTCTGAGAAACAAGAGAAAAAAAATACCCTCCAACTTATCTGGACCTCCTAGGAAACAGGGCTAGGGCGTTCTTTGTATGGTACCCCACACTGTCATCCAGAAAGTTTTAACATCCTTCTTGTCATTAAAAATATATGATTTGAATATCTAGCAGCAAGCTAAATTCCGAGAAATAAATGAGTCTATTTCTCTCTCTCTCTCTCTCTCTCTCTATATATATATATATATATATATGTATATATATGTATATATATGTATATATATGTATATATATGTATATATATGTATATATATATATGTATATATCTCCTCATATGATTTGAGCATCACCTATGGGTCACAGACTGTACAGGGATGAGTCAGTCCCTAATCTCAGAAAGCTGCATCTGGCACCAAAAGATAGGTGGATTTTGTAAACAAATAAATCACAATACAGAGATGCAGACAGAAAGAAGGCTCCCACCAGGTGCTGTGGAAGGACACAGGAAAGATACTTGAGCTTGGAAGGGGCAGGGTGTTGAGGAGGACCTCTCAAGGCATTGGGTTTGAGGGACAAAGAGACTCTGACCTATAAGGAAGAGTAGAAGGTTATTCTGGACAGACAATAGAACAAAGGTACAGTAGCAAGCAAGAACATAAATCCTACATGATAATATTAATACCCAGCAGGCCACATGGAAGAGAAAATGCTGGAAAGGTGTCCAAGGGGTAGATCATGACCCTTACTTTAAGCCACACTAGAAAGCTAAAGATGAAGTCAGATTGTGTTTTAGAAAGATCATATCAATGGGATTACAGTGGTTGAGAAAAAGGAGCCAGGCCAGGTGCAGTGGCTCACGCCTGTAATCCCAGCACTTTGGGAGGCTGAGGTGGGTGGATCATCTGAGGTCAAGAGTTCAAGACCAGCCTGGCCAGCATGACAAAATCCTGTCTCTACTAAAACCACAAAAAATAAGCTGGGCATTGTGTGGGTGTCTGTAATCCCAGTTACTCAGAGGCTGAGGCAGGAGAATCACTTGAACCTGGGAGGTGGAAGTTGCAGTGAGCCGTGATTGCGCTGCTGCCCTCCAGCCTGAGCAACAAGAGCGAAACTCCATCTCAAAAAAAAAAAAGAGGAGCCAGCTGATAAGCATCAACTAGGTAAATGTAAGAGAATACCATTAAAAGAAGACTTTAGTAGGAGATGGATAACATGTGGAAGGACACTGTGACAGACATCAGTACCATCTCTCCTTCCTTGCTGACAACTCCTCAAGATGTGCTGCAGGATGCGATGCGATTGTCTCTATTTTCTTTTCTTTCTTTTTTTTTTTTTTTTTTTTGAGATGGAGTTTCACTTTTGTTACTCAGGCTGGAGTGCAATGGCGTGATCTCGGCTCACCACAACCTCCGCCTCCTGGGTTCAGGCAATTCTCCTGCCTCAGCCTCCTGAGTAGCTGGTACTACAGGCACACGCCACCATGCCCAGCTAATTTTTTGTATTTTTAGTAGAGACACCTCTATTGAAAAGAACTGACAAAGTGTCCAGAAAGGTAAATTAGATGAGCATGTCTGGCTCGGGATGGAAATGAGAGCCTCTAAATTGGATGCAAGAACAGAGCGTGATGGCGAACCCCTTCCCTCTAATTTCAGAGTGTTGATTTGATGCCCAGAGCTGTAGCTGCCATGTTACAGTTGTGAGGAAACAAGTACCAGCATTAAGAAGTCACAGCAACAAGGATGACGGAGCAGACGGATGGGAAGAAGCTGGGTTTGTGACGACACTGTCGAATCTCTGCTCCTGCCTGTACTGGACCCTCTCCCTCTAGTCTTCCTGTTAATTAAATAATACACTTAAACTACCGTGAGTTGGATTTTCAAATGTCTCCAAACATTCCAAAGTGATGAAAAATGAAGAAAATGAATGACGAAAACTAAGAGATGAAGAGTTACTGACACATGAACTCAGCTCTGGTTTTTTGTTTGTTTGTTTGAATAAATAAATCAGTGAACACCAAATGCCTCCTTTCACAACAATGTTGAAGGATGTGTTATATTTTTAGAGTCATGTAAAGTGTAAGAGACACACGTTTGCTTAGTCACGGTAGCAAATTTTAATCTGAAGCTAAAACAAACCTTAGTTATGACCCAATGCAAGTTGGTAGGAAGTTTAATGTGCCTTATGCTTTTTATAGTAGTTTTCTGACATAAAAACCACATTGCCTTAAAAATTCCTATTTATTTTTAGTGTCCACATTAAAAGGAAAATACTGACTCTTAACTGAAGCATTATCTTGCAAATGTGGGAATTTTCTTTTATACAAGAAAAGAGTTTGAGGTTTGGCATAGTGCCCTGTAATCCCAGCACTTTGGGAGGCCAAGCTGGGCAGACCACCTGAGGTCAGGAGTTTGGTACCAGCCTGACCAACATGGTGAAACCCCATCTCTACTAAAAATAAAAAAATTAGCAGGGCGTGGTGGCGGGAGTCTGTAATCCCAGCTACTCGGAGTCTAAGCCATGAGAATTGCTTGAACCTGGCAGAGGTTGCATTGAGCCAAGATCACACCACTGCACTCCCAGCCTGGGTAACCGTGTGAGACTTCATCTCAAAAAAATAAAAAAAGAAAAAAGGAAAGAGTTTGGCTATTTTAACCTCCAGGACCCCTGTTTCCTTATTTCTTTCAAAGAAAAGAAAAAGAGTAAATCCTTCTTTTCAAGGGGTCTTTAAAAATAAGGCTATAAGGTAATAAAACAATGTACAATTTCAGAGTGTATAGCTGGGACTTGAATATTTACGGGAAGAATGAATTTGGTATCGTATGACATTATGACAGAACTGTGTATTTCAATGCCTTCACTTTATAAATTCAACACCAAATTTAAGACTAAAGAAGGAACAATATAAAAGCTTTTATTTGGTATATAGACTTTCAAATGCACAGAACTTGAGTTTGATGTATTTGAACACATGGGTGTGTTGGTCCATTCATATAAATCAAGCTGCCAAGATATACCGGGTAGGTCAACCTTTGTTTGGTTCTATTTGTTTCTATAATTAGAAATTTTCCAGTGAAGTTTTCTGAGTTTAGTAAAGACTGGCAAGTTCAGGTGAGAGAGGGAGCATGTGGAACCAATGCTGAGCAATTCATAGGATGGGAAGGTTTCTCTAAGTGGGGCATCTTTACCCACACCCCCATAGGCTCAGGCAGTGAGGTCCAGGCCCAGCATGAGTCGCTGTGGAATGAGTCTTCTTGCACTGGCTTCCAATACTTTACTGTCCAAAGATTATCTATCACCTTCTTTGAGAGACAGAAAACTCTGTCATCTACTCTCCTCTCCATTTAACCCATCTCTGGCAAGTCCTCCCTGTCTCAATTCTGTCCTTTCCTATCTCTCCCTAAACCTTAGCCCTCCTCCTAATCTGTCTGGCCCTTCACCGAGGGGCTCTTTCCTCCTACCCTCACACACTGAGTAACATTCCTGGACCCTGCTGTTCCCTCCAGGTAGGATCCTAACTCCCGTCTACCTTTACCTTCCAAGTCTCATTTGGGGCCACATCTGTTGCCCCTCACTCCTCACTCCTTGCTCACAACTTAAAGTCCTTCGAACCAGATTTTTCTTTCTTATCAATCCTGAAATCATTTTTAAAGGCCCCACGTGACACAACTGACAAACCAAAGACATTCTTAAACCAAATGAGAGAGGCCCGGCCACTCTTCCCTGGCCAACAAATAGGGTGTTCTTTCGTATGTGTGGTACGTTTGGCAGGGGGAATTGTCATATCAGAGGAGCAGATCATGTAAGTGAAAAGATGGAAGAAACAATCAACGCACAGTGTTTACTAGGAGATTTTACCTGCTAAAATAGAATCAATAATTTTCTCTTTTCTCCTGCATCTTATTTAACCCTTTTGGTAGTATAAATGCGACGTTTCAGCATTACTAAACATATATTAATATATGCATTACATATATATTATGTGCTATATATTAATATAGCATACAGTAAGACACCGTCATTCTGCGTACAATCACGTGAAGTATTACAATCTCCATTTTATAGATGAAGACATTGAGGTTCAGAGAAGTTAAGTAACCTCCTCAAGCTTACAGCTGAGAAATGGTGAAGTTGAGACTAAATTAAGCTGGGCTCATGACTCTGAGGCCTTCTATCAACCACTCTACTGTGAAATCCCACAGGTCACATCAGTGATTCGCCAGTCCAAGGCGATTCCCCTGAGAAGCAACTATGGAGAAGCTGATCGTCTCTTTCAGTGTATATTTAATCTCTCTGTGAATCTTGACCTTTTTGTGAGTCTTATCCCTGGCCCCAAAAAGTTATTTCGTCTCAGCAAGTGGTTGATGGTGACTGTAAAACCATGTAAGGTTTTATAGTCATAACTACCGTAAAACCTGTATTGCATCAGAAAAGAAGTTAGTGCAACAACTCTAAAATAGTCAGGCTGTTTGCTTTTAGTTGCTCAGCTTTCCCGTGGCAAACAGGCCTTCCAATAATGATTAATAGTAGCCTCTTTTCTTTCAAAAGGGCTCTGGTTTGAATGATAAATTATATGATCACTCTACTTATGTACCGTTGCCATCTCAGTCTCCTAAAAACATTGATTTGAACATGTAACGCATCTGCCCAAAAGTCAAGAGCTCTTGCTAAGTGTGTGGGGCCATTTGTGCACGCCCAGAAATCCGGCCTCCAGGACAACTCTCTCTCCCTGTTTTATCTCATCCTGGAGAGACTATTAAGCATTGTTCATCATGACAGTCTGCTCTACCAGTCCATCTAAGGATAGGCTAAATAATCCAGGTGTGAATAATCATGGCAACCTGTCCAAGGTGAAAGGGGGACATGTCATCCGAGGAAGGCCGTAGTCCTCCTGCAAATTAAACAAGGGCTCTTTCTGCTAGGCTCGTAGACAGAAAGCTTATATTTAGAACTGCTGGCAGCAATAATTTCTGCCACACAAAGAGAACTTCAACAGAAAGAAATCAATCAACGATGAGAAGTGAACAGGAAGGCTGAGGGTGAGTGTTTGATGAGAAGTAGTCAGGTGCACCAGAGCACGCGAGTGCCCCTCAGTCAGCACGTTCTCATGACTTGGTTCCTATGCTTCTTACTTCAATTCTGTAAACTACCCCAGTGACTTTCCATTCTAGGTAATGCTAATAAAATCCCTCTGCTTAAGCTCATTCGAATTTTGTTTCTATAACTTACATGTAAAAGTATACCAACACCTCATATTCCCTAAAATTTCACCTTCAATAATATTCAAAGATATGAAATATTTTAAAATCCTAGTGTGCAACCTGGCAGAATGTCAAAGATATATATAAATATATCTCTCTACATATATACATATGTGTTTGTGTGTGTTTACATACACACATATACATTTAATATTCAGTTCTGAGAAAGATACCTGGAGACAGTGCCTTATATTATTGGTGAGGTCATACACTGATAATCAAGTTTCTGAAAAGCAATTTGGTGATAGTTTTCAAATGCCTTTAAAATTGCAAGACCTTTTGTATCATTTAAGGTGAATTTAGTGACAAGAAACAAACAAGTTGAGGACATAACCAAGAAGGAAATTAGAAGGACACTGGTAGCTCCAGAACTCAAGGAAGAATGACCAAGCGCCAAAAAGATCAAAGGTCCAGACAATTCCCAGAAAGTCTACACAGGAACCCTGGACACTTCCTGGGTTCTGTCACACAGTGACTCAGTTCCAATCAAATTTCACCTGGATAGGTCTCAGTTCTACTTCTAAAGTTTCTGGGGAGAACCCGCTTTGATTATGTTCTTCTACTCTTGGGAAAGTTAGCCATGGCTAGGACATCCAGCGATTAAGGGAGGACGTCAAGATATAAGCTGCTCAGTTAACTCATTGGTGTATTTTTATTCATTCCACTGTGACTGTCAAATACGCAAATTCTGCATAGACAAAGATACCTCCACCTAACACCACCCAAATACTCTATGAACAATGGTAAGCTCGCTCATCTTCACGGTGGCAAGCAACCAAAGTTACCCACAGCTGCTGCATCTGGGAGTAATGATATATTTCACAAGGCCGCTGCTCATTAAGATCAGTGCCTCTCAAACTATCTATAGTAAAGCAGCAGTAAACTTTGTCATGGACGAATTCATTGGGAAAATGCAATAAAAATGAATTGCTAGAAAAATGAAATTAAAGAACATCAAATGCAAGCCTCAATTTTTATTATTAAATACAATAGGCATAGAGATTTTAATGCCACCTGGACAGCATAATTTTAGATACTCTAGTTCTGTACTTCTCTCATCATGAACCAGTAATAAACAGCTCACACAGCAGCACCAGTGTGCAGACCCCCCGATTTTGAATAGTTCTACTCTTGGTAATGCCATTTCCCCTCAAATCCACTTCAGCCTCTGGTCCAAAATGCATACTTCACCACCAGCAGCACACTGCATGTAAAATATGGAGAGAAAAGATTTCGCTCTAATTCATGACACAGCAAGCAAGGAAACAGAGCTTTCTTTCTGCCACTTAGCCTTAAAAGCCAGCGCTGGTATTAGGTATTCTCTTTGCTCTTACCCATACGGTAAAAGCCAGCCCCTCAGCTTTTCTTTCAATGGAATAACCCAAACCTTCGTTCTTGAGCTATTGCAGTTCCTAGTGGTCTTGCGTGTTGAGCGGCAATCATCTTTGATTCATCTTTCCCACTGAGCACATGAGGAAAAGTTAGGACCCACGGAATTCCTTTCACATTCCTCCTAGATCTAGTTGTACAGCAATATTGCATCTCCTCATCCGAGGCAAAGTCAGTCACCTCAGCCAACACAGCATCCCACTTTCTGTCATTTGTTGTCCCCTAGTAGGAAGAGCCCAAATGGCCAGTTCTAGCTTCCAATCTAGAAGAACCAGTGTATTACATAATGAAAGCATTCCTTTCTGAAGTACTAACAAGAAATGGGCTACCCTAAAAAGAACAACAAGCAAGAATTTGGGGAACAGGTTAATGAATCGTTGTTAGGCACGTCAGTCCCTCCCGAACCGTGGCTTTTAATTACGGGGAAACTCGTTTCTTATTTCAAACACTAGTTCAGAGCCTAACCAGTGTTCTGCAAAGTAGAGCTGTCATCAGATGGAAGAAGATGCCCTGTGAGATTGCAATGCTGAGTCTTCAGTGACCACTGCACCACGTCATAAGGCTAACTGCTTCATACGTAGGAAACATAAAACAGTGAATCACATTTTAATTAGTCCGCTGACTTCGTTATTTGTTTCTGATCAAATAACTCTAACTCCCTTCATAGCCTATTTGGGTGGGATAACAAGGTAGTTTATGAAGCATATGGGAAGTTTGGAATTGGTAGCACTGGCAGGGGCATGACAGGGAGGACAGTGGGAAAAGAGAATGCTGCTCCCTTCCATAATGAGAGCAACTAGGTATAATACGACAAGGAGTTGACTGTGTTTACTAGGTACGATGCCATATCGGAGAGGTGGGCTGGTCTCTAAGGTTGACACAGGGAGTACTCAGCTGTCGTAGTAGCATGGTCTGCTTTGATGAGGGAAAGGCTGTGTGGTGGAGTCTGTACAAAGCCCCTATCGCTACTGTTGTGGCTGCCTCAGTCATGTGCTATCTGGAAGCTCATCAGAAAGGTTGAAGCAACAGCTCTCAATCGCATGAATAGGCATTCATACAGTCAGGTCAGTCCAGCCTCCTTTTCATGGTTGCTCAATGCACTCCTTAACTGTTTCATGTTCGGCATCCTTTCCAATGTTCCATGCTCACGTCTCTTCTCTTCACCAACATGCACAAGAGCTTGTTACAGAGCCTGATGTGAGGTCTCATCTTCATTCAGGTAAAGTTACAATGAGATGTATCACCCAACCCTCCACCTATCGAGAGGCTTTCCCTTCTCCATTGTCTTTCAGATTTAGCCCTGTCAGAGGCTCTAAAGCTGCAAAATCTACTTAAAGTCAATGGTAGTTGTTATCCTGAAAAGTCAACCTTCGTACTCAATACCTTGTTAAAGGGACTCCGCATGAGGCCACAAACACAGGTTGCAGATGAAACAGAAATATGGTGGGCTCAGTGGGCATGTAAACAATCTGCTCATGCAACTGATGTGTTCTTTGTGGGTTTGATGGAATGTGGCCAGGCACGTTCAACCTTGTCCCTGGCTTTATTGTGGGTCCTGGATCCCTGATCAGACAATCTAAAACTCCAACATCTTCATGTACTGTGTATACTACCTGATTCACTTAGATACATTTTCTGAAAAGAATAATTACTTGCTAAAGGGAGCAAAGTCTTTCTCCAAGATCTAGATACTTTTATTGCAACTCTATTAGGATTTGCTACATAAATCATTCAGTATTCAGATCTGCCTTAGTCACTGCATTAATTTGCTCCAGTGAGGAGACAACATATGGAACAGCAGTTGCAGTGAGAATCACCACCTGATTAAGTAATGATATGCTGGACAGTGTTTCTGGCACCAGCTCCATCTTTTCCATGACTCAAGCTCCCAATGTGCAGATCTGCCATTCCAGCTTCTATAAGGTGACCTGGGATCCCATAGCATCCTTCTAGCCTAAAAATGACTTCCTACTGTTACCTGGGCTCCTCACCATCTTCGATTTCATTTCCCAGTTCTCCTACCATTTCTTCCCTGCATTAAATCCCCTCTGTTGTAAATGCTTGGTGGATGACATTTTCCTAGATAGATGTGACCTGTGGGTCACTTAAACTGACTCATAAATAGGCCCTGTGGGATATAATACATTTGTCTCTGGGTAAATAATAGATGTCTATCCTTGGCAAGTTTCTGAATCTGCAAATTCGCTCCTGGATCTTTTTTTAAAAAGGTCTTTACAATAGGAGAGCCAAGTGGCATAATTTGTGTTTACCTCATACATTTAAAACAGTTGATCAGAAGCAGTACCACATCCTAGGCTATTTTCAAAGGACTGAGAGATATACATGCAGATACTCGTATCTTATTCCCATCTAGTTTCTCAGCATTGATGCAGCATTAATGACACTTGGGGAATGAAAGTTTTTGGTTTTGTTTTATATCAAAAACTAAAAATAAAACACAGATCTTAAAGGCTAGCTCATCAATGTAGTTCCCAAAGATTCCATGTTTAATCAAAGCCAGAGATTTCGACTTCTCTGACCATTTCCTGAGCCCCGATTATTGCATTGCCTTTGGAACTGACTACACCCACTTGGAGTCTCCGGTCACCTGTTTTCAGTATGACTCCTAACTCTGCTAGTTTAGAAATCACATTTTCATTGCACCCTTCTAGCTGCAGTCCTGGCCTATGAAGAACAGCAACATGCATTTTAAAGGATTCTGTGACCTGCCTTAGCAATTTACTTCCCATGGGATAAAAAGATTCTTCTGGGCCCTGACACAGAACAGAATGAGAGATAGGTGGGTCAGAGACACACACATACATGTATCCAAACCATATTTCTAGTTCTTACAGTCTTTTGAGAAAAAAAGAATCCTGCATAATGAAGGGGAAGGAATTCAGTTTCATCTAGTATAGGACAGCATTCAACAATGGTTTGCACTCACCAGGCCATCAAACTTGAAATTAAAGCTGGCTGCCTAGGCTAGCTCATTGAATACAGACTACCTGGTGAGTACTATAGCAATGATTTCAGCAAGATCTGAATTTCTGAAAATTCCTCTAAAAATATTTTTTTCCTCCCTATTCTCTGAGGCATATATGTGCTGAATTTAAATTAATTTTTTTTGTTACTGAGAAAGCAAACTGAAAAGACAGATATAGTTTTGGACCATGTAGGGCTGCCAGATAAAATACAGGATGTCCAATTGAATTTGAATTCAAATAAACTGATAATTTTTTAGTACACGTATATCCTAGGCAATACCTCAGACATGCTTATACTGAAATTCAAATTTAACTGGGAATCTTGTACTTTTAATTGATAAATCTGGAAATTCTATGGGTAGGAGCAGTTGGCATTCACTTCTTTTCATATAAAAGAGACTGCTACTTTTGACAAGGGAATAAAAAGAAGTGGTTGAGAACTAAGCTTATGACATGAGATTCTCCAGGTTTGAATTGCATCACCTCTACTTAATGACTATGTGGCTCTGGACCAGAACCAGCTACATGATTTAATAAATCAGGGTGCTTCATCAGCCTCCATTCTCTTCATTTTGGCATCAGCTATCCAGACACCTAGAGTTTCACTTCCAAAGAGATGCCCAGTTGCCTGAGGGTGATAGATCGACTACCTGTTTGGCCACCACTTACCATTAGCTTTTAAATTTCTGCACCAGAACACAGAATGGAGCCTTACTGCCTTTTACCCCAGTGACTAATTTCAAATACTACCTTTCTATAGGTGTCTATCATATACAATCCACCATCAATATTATTTGGGTTTTTTGTTGTTGTTGTTGTTTTGGCAACAGAAAGGAACCCAGAATAACAAGCAAACCATGTTTGTTCGTTTTTTGTTTTTTTGTTTTTTGTTTTTTTTTTTGAGATGGAGTCTTGCTCTGTTGCCCTGGCTGGAGTGCAGTGGTGCTATCTCGGCTCTGCCTCCTGGGTTCAAGTGATTCTCCTACATAGCTGGGACTACAGGCCATGCCTCCACATCCAGCTGATTTTTGTATTTTCAGTAGGGATGGGGTTTCACCGTGTTGGCCAGGATGGTCTCGATCTCCTAACCTTGTGATCCACCTGCCTCAGCCTCCCAAAGTGCTGGGATTACAGGCATGAGCCACCACGCTCAGATCAACCAATGGATTTTTAAGGGACAGAGTCTAAGTTTTCTCATACAATCTAAGGAAGGGCTGCATAAACCAGCTTCAGGAAGGACAGAAACAGGAGAAGCAACATCAAAAGCCAGCTTAGAAGCCTGACATCTTTGTACCAGCTCCTCACCTGAGGGTTCCCTGTTGGTATGTCAGGTTTCCAGGGTTTATTTTTTTCACCCAGTTTGAATCCAGATGTTCTATTACTGGCTCAGAATGGTCAGACTGAGAATGATGGCACTACCAGAGCCTGCAAATGAATCCACATGAGTTGGGCACACACCCCAGTTTAAGTCTATTGTAAGCTTTGTCTTAGCAACCCTACTGTTAGGACTGTTATAATAATCAGAGAGGTAATAATTATATGAACAAGGCTTCTTAATGCAGTGAAGATTTGGAAGCAACTAAATGTCCACTAATAGGAGAAAAAGAAAACTATAATATGCAAATGTACATTATTTATGAAGTGTTTTTAATGCTGGATTTTTAGTGTTGTGAAAAATTCTCACATGAAATTTATAATGCAAGTCACAATTTTACGATAATGCCTTTTTGCAAAAGAATTACATAAAATACACTTTAAAAATTAGAACTAACTAATCCTACTGCCTGGAGGTAATTGTGCCCAGTTAAGTAGCCTTCATTTTGAACCAAATTCCTCAGCTGGTCCAAGTTACCTTTCAAAGTGAATGTCCTTTGGTTCCTGGACTAGCTAGTCAAGAGAAACTAACTTGGTCTACAATTTTAAGATCCACAGAAATGCCACATCTTTCATAAAATCTCAGCCAACTTTCAGTGACCTCGCTTGCCACAAGATTCCTCTCCATTTTGCTTGTATTAGTCATTAGGTACTTACGCGACTTTATGTGGTTAGTTACAAAAGCATGAGAGCGTTTTAAAATTTCACAATTGTTTTCATCAAGGTAGAATGAGGGGAGTAGGAAGGCAGCAGAGGAAGAAAGAATAGGAGAAAAATTGGACTATTCTAGCTGAGAGATGCTACAGTCAAGAAAACACTGATAGCCAAATGTAATACAATCCTTAATTAGATCTTCAATCAAAAACTTGCTACAGGGCTTCTTGAGTCAATGTGCTTGTCACTCAGTGGGTTCTTATTAGAATACAGTGATGCTATGCTGCTAGTCCAAGGAGCACATTTTGAGAAGCAATTCTCCAAAGGGCATTTCAAGGCCTATTGAAAAATTTTCACTGTATTTTATCTAATACATCAGTGTTTCATTTCTAGAGTATGAGAAGGGCATGTGGTTACATGAGGTAGTTTTTAATTGTAGGATAGAGGTACTAAAGTGTATAGGGGTAAAATGTTATGATTACTGCAACTTACTTTCAGATGGTTCTGCAATAAACTTACATGTGTAAATATATATACGAGGAGAAATGGGGTAAAATATTAACAATTTATAAACCTCAGTGAAAGGCAAACAAATGCTCACACCTCTGTTTCCTTCAAATTTTTTTTCTAATTTTGAAAATTTTTCAAAATATAAAAACTATGAAATGATAAAAAAAATTCAAATCCCCCACAGAGATTGAGTCAATATATCTGAAATGAGACCTAGGAGCCCGCATTTTAACAAACGCTCCAGAGATTCCATCACTGGTTGTACACAGACCACATTTAGAGAACAGTGTTCTAGATGGCAGTGGAGAGCACTGTTTGCTTGATCACTCATATTCTTGAATCAGCTGGGGTGCCCAGGTTTGAAACACCCTAGTAAACTGTGGTAGCTATAGACTGTTTGCTAGCAGCCTTTGCAGCCCCCTTTTCCCTCTAACAGCACTTTCTTTCCTTGGGGAACCTCCCCACAATTCACAATTTCAGGAAAGACGGACAGAGAAGACCCTTGTCTAATCCTTATCTTTCACAAGCAGGTACCGTATGTTTTCTATGCTGAATAACAAAATGCCCTAAGTTTAGCAGGTAAATGGCACCATCTCTGTGGGTCAGGCATGTGGGCATGGCTCAGCTGGGTCTTTCACTCAGGGTTTTTACCAGGCTGCAGTCCAATCAGCCAGGGTTCTAATCTCATCTGAGGCTTGGGATCCCCTTCCAAGCTCACTGGTTGTTGGCAGAAATCAGTTCCCTGCAGCAGTAGCACTGAGACACCCACCATTCCACAGCATGGCAGTTTGCTTCTGCAAGGCCATCAGGAGGCCACGGCTTTAAGTCTCTGACCCTCTGTTAAAGGACTCACTGGATTTGGTCAGGGCCACCCAAATAATCTCTTTTGTGGTTAACTCAATCTATTGCTATTGCTAATTATATCTGCAAAATTGCTGTAGCTTTGTTATGAAAGGTAACCTAATCAAAGCAGTGACTATCCAATCACAGGTGCAATCCATATTCAAAGGAAGAGAATTACACAGTGTGTACACTGGCGGCAAGAATCTTGGGGGCCACCTTAGAGTTCTGCCTACCACAGCCCCTGGTGATCAGTTCCTGGTATCCAGATTTGTATATGGTCCTTTCCCACACAGTACCAGGAATACAATAGAATACAGCAGAAATTATGATGTGTCACTTCTGAAATGAGGTTATAAAAGACACTGTGGCTTCCATTTTGGTTTCTTTCTCTGATCACTCACTCTCGAAGAGGTCAGTTGCTATGCTGTGTCAATAGCCCCATGGAGAGCCCATATGGCAAGGAACTGAATGTTCCTACCAACAGCCACATGAATGGGTTTATAAACAATTTCTCCAGCTGCCTCAAATGACCGAAGCCCCGGCCAATACCTTAAGTGCAACCCCATTAAAAACCCTGAACCAGAATGAACCAGCTAAGCTGCTCCCAGATTCCTGTCCCTTGGGAACTGAGATATAAATGTGTTTTACGTTGCCAATTTTTAGAGTAATGTTATGCAGTCAATTGTTCATAAATACCTGACCCCGGGCTGACTACTCTAGGAAGAGTGAAAGATGGCTGTGTCCCTCTTCCACAGAACATGGGAGAAGTACAAGTGCAGTAGAAATTAACAAGCCCACAAAGAGAGGGGCAGACATCAAAAGCAGGTTGCTGATACAAGAGCAGCAGTGGTAACTTTTCAGCCTCTGCACCTGACCCAGTCAGTTGTGAATTAGTGCCATGCCTGTTCCCAGTATCATGAGCCAATACATTCCCCCATCCCCCTTAAGTTCAGAATCTTTAAAGTATATTTAGACCTGCTAAAAACATTTTGGCTCTCTGTCCAACTCTAGCAAAAACAAATTTTTACTAATATGCAATGTAGTCAAGCCAAAGACAGTAATTTGTGATGCCCACCCCTCCCCCACCTCGATGCCTCTGATATGATTTCCATCACTTGCAACCAAGACTTTTGACTCATAAAACCCCCTATAGGATCAGTTTCATAACTCACTCAGGATGTTTCTTTTTTTAGGGAATCTTTTCCTCCAAGGTCATCTTGGCTGATCCTCAATCACATGTTAGGTCATGCTTTTCAGGTTCCCTGGAAAGTAAGTTCTGTTTACTTGTACTTCTAAGAAAGCTCCCGTGGCATTTTCTCCCAGGGAAGTCTTAACATGCTGAGAATATAGCAATTTGACTAAATGATCTACATTTATTCCAGGATAAATTTCCTCTATAGTGTATGGCTTTTTGCTTCCTAACTTAGCTAATCAAACACTCACTGGGTACTGAGCCAACTGTTCATGCCGAAGCAGCCTGAGCAGTCATTGTGAAGAGAAACACGATAAACAAATCCCACGCATGAATCCAACACAAACTCTGATTCTAAGATGTAATTTCTTCATACTTGCTGCTCTCAGTGCAAAAGAGTCTTTAGAGGCCCCACACGTAATTCGCAATTCCACCTCCTCCCAATTCTGAACTGCAGCAAGGAGTGAACACAAATTGAGATCTTTCCTGTGAGTCCCCTTTCCTGCATAACGACTATTGCAATTTTCTCCTAAGTACCCCAGTGCCACTATCAAAGTGGCACACAAATAATGCAGTTTAAAATATAATCATTAGACAAAGTAAAAATGCCACGCCTAACGGACCTCCCCATAATGCCAACATTTACCATGTCTCGGAATAATATAGTATGCAGTCCAAATTCACCTCAACAGCACCATCTCCTACTACTCGGATTCAACACCGAGGTATATTTAAAGTGTGTGCTCTTGTCCAAGTTACCTAACTCCTCTTCATCTCAGTTTCACATCTAATAACAAGGATAAGAGTATTCACCTCTAAATCACTGTTATAAGAATTCCCTTAATAATATTTGTAAAATAATTCAATTGTTTCCTGGCATGGAGTAATTTTAAAATAAATAGCTACACAGATAAAATTGAAACCTCACTGTGTATCTCCCCATTTACCATAGGATGTGTGTTCTAGGCTTTAGAATAATCCACAGACTCATCACCATCACAACCTGCAGGGTTAGTATTCTCCTGCATGCTATGTGGATAAAATTAGATTAAGGTGAACCCAGAATATCAATGCCCCAGATGACCAGCAAAATAAAATTATAAGTTCCATTTGGAAGAAGATATTATACCAAGCTGAAAATTACT